>CM035844.1:182263314-183653314 GCA_020510985.1 Pholidichthys leucotaenia
GCAAACTGGAGCCGGTCGTGTGATGCAGGGAGGCAGGCTGTAATGTGTGGTTTGACAAGCCATTCAAAACACTTCATCACAATTGGTGTTAGTGCAACAGGACGATAGTCATTCAAACAGGACACAACTGGTTTCTTTGCCACCGGTACAATGATAGAGGTCTTGAAGCATCTGGGAACGATGGCCTGACTCAGGGAGATGTTATAAATGTCAGTCAGGACATCCACCAACTCGCTCGCGCAGTCTCGGAGCACATGTCCCGGGATGTTGTCCGGACCTGCAGCTTTACGTGGGTTGACTCTGGTTAGGGTCCTCCATGTGTCCGCTGTGTTGATGGTAAAAGCTGGTCCGACGGATGGTGGGGGTGGGCCAGCCCTCCCTCTGATTGTTGAGTTTGATGCTTCAAAACGTGCAAAGAAGTTGTTGAGCCTGTCTGGAAGCGAAGCGTCGTCATCATCGACCCCCTGCCTAGACTTACAGCCCGTCAGTGTCCGAACTCCCTGCCACATCTGCTTGGTGTTCCTAGTGTCACAGAGGTGTCCCTGGATTTTCTCCGCATAGGCGCGCTTCGCCGCTTTAATTCCCTTTGAGAGCGCAGATCTGGCTGAGCGGAGGGCGATCCTGTCCTTCGCTCTGAAGGCTGCATCCCTGGCTGTAAGCAGCGAGCGCACCTCTGCAGTCATCCAGGGCTTATGGTTACCCCCCATAGTGATGGTCTTCACTGTAGTGACATCCTCTGTGCACTTCGCGATGTAGCTGGTGACCGTTTCAGCATACTCCTCCACATCTGTCTTGTCTTCCTTAGAGGCTGCTATTTTGAAGACCTCCCAGTCTGTGTGCAGAAAACAGTCTTTCAGTGCAGAGGTTGCCCTCTCTGGCAAATTCTGATTTGTTTCACAGCTCGCGCCTGCTGCGCTTCAATAAAGTTTGTAGGCAGGCAGCAGCATAACGGATATGTGGTCAGAAAGGCCGAGATGGGGGCGGGTATCGCCTTATATGCATCTGTGTTTGTGTACACTAAGTCCAACATATCTCTCCTCTGGTCTTAAAGTCTACATTGTTTAAACTTGGGGAGCACAGTCTTAAGCTGGTGTGGTTAAAATCCCCCGCAACCACCACAAAACTGTCCGGGTGTGATGTTGGATTTCATTAATCGCATTGTGCTAGTTCCCGAGTGCCTTCTCAGCATTAGCTTTAGCATTAGCGCTCGGCGCTATGTAAACAGCCGCTACAAACACGTTGCCTGAATTCCTCGGCAAATAATATGGCCGACAATTTACAATAAGGAACTCCGACAACGGAGAGCAGTGTTTAGACCTAACGTGCATTAATGCACCAGTTCTTGTAACATAGATGCATAGCCCACCTCCACGGCTCTTACTGGAGCTCGCCGTTCCCTGTCGGCATGGAACATCGCCATATCTTCCAGTGAATGGCCTCGTCAGGGATGTTGTCGTGGAGCCATGTCTCCGTGAACACAAGCACACAGCAGTCTCTCCACTCTCTCCTGGTTTCTCTCAGCAGACGCCTCCAAAACAAATTCTTTATTCTGGAGCTGGAGAGAGGTTCGCTAGGCTCCAGGAGGGCAAAAGAAACGGTTCAAGGACAATAGTAAAACAAACCTATAAAATTCAATATCTTATCTCCTGACTGGGAGCACATGGCTCTAAACAGGCACCGATGGAAGGAAGCGGTTCAAGAAGCAGCTTGTTGTCGAGGGAGCGGACGTTAGAGAGAATGAGTGACGGTACCGCTGGTCTGGAGTGGTTAGCCTTTAGCCTAGCATGGATCCCGTCCCTTTTTCACGCTTTGGCTTGCGTTCGCTCCGCTTACGCCTCCTCCTCTCTTGGGTAGGCTTCCAGCGGGGACTCCGCCAGAATTCCATTCTGGCGTAGAATATCCAAATCACAACTGATCACCGCGATTCTTGCAGCGTGCAGTACCTTGATGTTTAATAAGGTCTCACGGTTGTAAGTTTTACAGAATGTACGTCTGGGAAGATCAAAACACTCAAAACTCTCACACTCGCTGATGCCAAGAGGGGCCGCTGTGTCCATGCGCGCTGCCGCCATCTTCATGTCTATATAAATAAAGCTGAATTGAATTGAATTGAATTGAATTCTGAAAAACTGAGTGACTATGGAAAGTCATCCTTGTTCTTTGAATGGTAACGGAGGGTAAATTTGTGACCACTGAAAAAGGGGTAAGATAAGGTGAAATCCAGGCCATGTCCAAAGGGTTAACTGAAAAGGTAATGTTTCTAACTACCTCTGAAAGTAACCTAGACACCAGCTGTGTGTGGGCATAGTCAACCTTTAACACGAAGAGCAAAAAGTTCAAGACCTTGTTTGAGTTTGGAGCGATACTTCGGAGCGAACAGTCAAACCCAACACAGTAGCTTGCAAAGTTTTGGGAATGGTTTGTGGTTCAGCTACCTGGCATTTCAATGTGATGGTGTTAACTGGGTTAACGGTGGATGTGCCAATGCTTACAAGAGGCCCTAATGCTGAAGCTGTTACCAAGAATCCACCTTTTGATTGTTGACTTCTTGTCCTGGCTCTGCCCAGTTCTGACTGGGTGACAGCAGGTGTGATTGCTCGGTAGAGGGCTAAACTGAAAAACAGGAGGGCCATCACCTTAGCAAAACAAAAGTGAAAGATTTTAGTCTCAACTTTCCTGGGTTTTTTTTGTTTTTTTTTATCTTTAGACACCTGAGTGGCAGATAAAAATTATTCTCAAAGATGGAACAATTTCTTTAGAGATTGAACTCTAAACCTTAGGTTTATCACCTTTAATGGGATTTTGATGTTGTTAGCTCAAGTGAACGGTATTGGATGTTTTGTGAAAACTATTTGAAAATAGTAAGTTGATTGAAATTGATTAGAATTTATAGGTTTTTTTTAGATTAGCTTTTCAGGAGATAATTTGGTTTCAGTTTAACACTCTTCTTTTGCAATTTTTGATGTCGTCAACTGATTGGTTTTGGAGAAATGTGACTGAGTGTACCTGAGGTTAATAGTTAGCTAACAGTTATTTATTGGACACAGGCCTGATTTTAATCTTAGTTATGGACTGACTGTGACAGTGTTGTCCCCGACAAGTCCCATGGGGGTTTTGTAAAGTTTAGTTTGATTGTATGTTCCAAGGTTGTCATAGCCAGGAGTAGTTCTGGGGATAAGCTCCCAGTGCTAAAAAAAATTCTCCTTATGGCGTGCGTCTCAAATAGCCTCCGACAACCATGTCCAACTCCTGGCCTGCTTGTGTGGCTTAGCTTCTAAGCCCGGCGGAACTGCTTCAACTGACAGGAGAAGGGGCGAAGGTGAGTCTCTGGTGCCTTCAAACTAGATGCTTCGGGTAGATGGGGCTTGACAATCTGGGAGGGTAGTCCATCTAGGGGAAGGAAAACCCTGATTTCAAACCTCTGCTGCCTTGCGGCATACCCGGTCACGGAAAAAGCTTCAGAAGTCAACCCTGAGGTAAAATCCGGAGACAGAGCTGCTAAGGCAGTCCGTCGTTGATTTAAACTTCATTCTGGCAGGTCCTGTGATGGCGCTGGCGCCAAACTGTAACAGCCTTGCTGTTCCTTTGGATCCATCAGCGACATGGAGAGGGGGGACATGCTACATAGGCAACAGCCTGTCCTCCATATCACATTGCCCAGACTAGCATCCAGCAACACTCACCAACACAAAGTCACACCCTACACCCTGAAGAGGTCACTCCAGCTTTGCTTGCAGCATAGACACAACACCGGGAACAACGGTTACCGGTTATAAGTCATTGCTCGATTGGCGTAGAGCTTGGTGCCAGGGGTTGTTCCCGACGGTGGGAGGGATCCTTGGATATCACTAGACAACTACCGCCCGCCTCAAGTAGGGCAGCCCCTGCCGGTAAGGTGTTGTCCTGCCACAGTCTGCCATCCTCATTGGGGGTATGGTAGGAAACATCCAAACAGCAGACTGCAATCGTCGCACCAGGAAACAAAACAAAACAACAAAAGAAACCAACTTTGAAAGTTGGGATTTTGGAACATTCGGACAATGATGACCGGTCTTTCTGAAAACCTTCAGGACATCAGTGACTCCAGGAAAACAGCTGTCATAAATGACGAGCTCAGGAGGGTGCATGTGGACGTTGCCATCCTTCAGGAAACATACCTTGCTAACTCAGGCATGCTGAAGGAGAAGGACTACACATTCTACTGGCGGGTGAAAGGCTCTGACGAGCCAAGGGAGCATGGAGTCGGCTTTGCAGTGAGGAACAACCTGCTGAATATGGTAGAGCCAGGCAGCAATTGCACAGAGCGTCTCCTCACTCTTTGCCTCAACACCACCGAAGACCCAGTCACCCTTGTTATTGTGTATGCCCCGACACTGTCTTCCACACCGGACACAAAGGATGAGTGCTACGAGAAGTTAGCATCCATCATCACAAGCATCCCCAGCAAGAAGCAAGTTGTTCTCCTGGGTGACTTCAGTGCCAGAGTAGGTGCAGATCATGACTCGTGGCCCTCTTGCCTTGGACAGTTTGGTGTGGGCAAAATGAATGAGAACGGCCAACAATTGCTTGAGCTTGTCATCACTCGCCACTCACAGGCATCCACCTCAGCTGCGCGCACACCTGCACCTCATTAGTGCGCAGCCATTTATTCCATTTCGCCCTGAGCTGCAGCCTGGAGCCGTCTGTCTCCCTGCGTACTCAAACCCTCAGCAGCATCCTATCCTCCAGGCCTGCTGACTCCTCATCACGGCACGTAAGCTGTTCATTTTCGCCTTAACCTTTTCCTGTCAGCCTTCCCCTGTGCACAGGTGGACCTCCCGGTAGCAGACACTCTCCCCTTCGTCTCGCCGCTCCTCTGCCTCGCCGCTTCATCCCGGACGCACAGCAAGACGCTGTCTCCCAGGCTTGGGGCCTTGCCAACGCCAGCCACCGCAGTACTACAAGTAAGCACAGAACTTTGTCACTCTCCTGTGTGGTTGCCCAGCTAACCCCTGTTCTCCTCTCACTCATAGGGTTGCCTGGCCGCACGGCGTGCTGCTCTGTCCTGAACTGCATCCTCCACCCACAGAACATACTTATCCCTCACACACGCATTCATACACGTCACACCGTTGGTTAATAAAGCTTTCAAAATCTGCCTGAGCCTGCGTGCGTGTTTCCTGGGCCGAATAATATGTCAGTACGGCTCAGCAAAGCGGCCCAGCGGACAATGGGCTTCGCACGCCGCTTTTCCACTCTTGAGGCTCGAGTGTATATGATTGCACACCAACAACAGGTTATACTAAATCAATTAACCACAATTACTAACCGGTTAGACCGCCTGGACCCTCCGCGGGCTTCCCTCCGGGTCCTCTCGGCGCTGTGGCTCCGGTTGCCTCCTCGCTAGCCAGCCTAGCTTGGAGCGCAAACCCATCTCACACCCATTCCAACCCCCGCTCGCTTCAAGGGGAAACTCGGTGGAGCAAAGGGGTTTATCTTGCAGTGTGAGTCGGTGTTTCTGCGCGTTCCCGGGGTTTTTCCCTCAGACCATAGCCGAATCGGGGTACATGGCTAATCTTCTGGAGGGGCGAGCGTTAGCTTGGGCTTACGCCGTAATGACGAAGCCCAGCTACGCAAACCTCTCTTATGACCGGTTCGTGCGAGACTTTTTAGAAGTCTTTGACCATTCCCGTCTCGACAGCGTCCTCGCTGGTCGGCTTCTTAGTCTCCAACAGGGGAGCCGGTCAGCGGTGGAATATGCTGTCGACTTCCGGGTGGCGGCGGAGGAGGTGGGCTGGGGAGAGGCATCTCTCTGCAGTATCTTCCTCCGTAGCCTCAGTTCTGGTCTGAGGGATGAGCTAGCCGGTTGGGATCTTCCAGGGCGGCTCTCTGAGCTGATCTCGCTCACCATTAGCCTGGACAGCAGGCTACGTGAGCAGGCTGCAGAGCAGAAGTCTGTCAGCTGCTCGCGCAGAGCTTCCCTCCGTCCAGCTCAGTCTCGCCCCCAGGCGTTACCGGCTCCGGAGTTCACCGATGAACCAGAGGCCATGGCGATCAGGCGCACTAGGCTCCCTCTTGTGGAGAGACAACGCCGGCGGGAACGGGGTCTCTGCATGTATTGCGGAGATGACCAGCATCCCGTGGAGCTGTGCCCGGTTAAGCCAAACGGGGAAGTCCGCGAGTCACTGTAGGGGGCCTCGCGGACTCTAACTGGCCAAATCCCCTATCATCATGCACATTGCCCATACGCTTCTGCCACAACTCCACTGGGCATTCCACACACGCACTGGTGGATTCTGGGGCAGAGCAGAGTTTTATCTCTAGAAGCCTGGCAACCTGTTTGGGCATACCCTGCCAACCGCTGCCTAACCCCCTAAACTTGGTCACGCTCTCTCGCTCTTCCCTGGGAACAGTGACGCATCGCACTAAGCCAGTCCCCATCATCGTCTCCGGCAACCACCGGGAGGATCTGACCCTTTACGTCTTGCCCTCCTCGTCGGACCGTGTCATTCTGGGTTACCCCTGGCTGCAGCTGCATAACCCTGTCCTGGATTGGAGAACCGGCAGCGTCCTGTCCTGGAGCACATTCTGCCTGGGCACCTGCCTCCAGTTGGCGGCTTGTGCTCCATCCTCCTCTCCGCCGGCGCCGGTCTCCGAGCCCCCGGACCTGACTCTAGTGCCGCAGGAGTTCCACGACTTGGGGGTAGCGTTCAGCAAGTCCAGAGCCTTGTCCCTTCCTCCGCACCGACCATATGACTGTGCGATTAACATCCGCCCGGGGCCCCCCCTGCCTTCTGGCCGTCTGTACAGTCTCTCTGCGCCAGAACGCGAGGTGATGGACACCTACATTAAGGAGTCACTCAGCGCTGGGATCATTCGCCCCTCCTCGTCCCCGCTTGGCGCTGGTTTCTTCTTCGTGGCAAAGAAGGACAGGTCCCTACGCCCCTGTATCGACTTCAGAGCGTTGAATAACATCACCATTAAGGACCGCTACACATTACCACTTATGGACACCGCCATCCACTCCCTCCAGGGGGAGACCTGGTTCACCAAGCTTGACCTCCGCAGCGCTTACCATCTCGTTAGGATCCGGGAGGGAGACGAATGGAAGACGGCCTTCAGGACACCCAGCGGCCACTTCGAATATCTTGTGATGCCGTTCGGGCTCACCAACGCACCTGCCGTTTTCCAGCGTCTCATTAACGACGTTCTTCGGGATTTCCTGAGAGTATTCGTCTTTGTATATCTTGATGACATACTCATCTTCTCCAAGTCACGGGAGGAGCACCAGGCCCATGTGAGGCGGGTCCTGCAACGGCTGCTGGAGAATCGCCTGTTCATCAAAGCAGAGAAGTGCGAATTCTACGCCCGGACAACCTCCTTCCTGGGTTTCGTCATCTCACATAACCAGATCCTCCCCGACCCCGCTAAGGTTAAAGCGGTGGTCGAGTGGCCTACGCCTACCTCCAGGAAGCAGGTGCAGCAGTTTATTGGGTTCGCAAACTTCTACCGGTGCTTCATTCCCAACTTTGGCGCCATTGTCACCGCCCTGACCCGCCTCACGTCATCGAAGGTGCCCTTCCAGTGGTCAGAGGAAGCAGCCACTGCCTTCAAGACTCTCCAGGCGGAGTTCTCTTCCTCCTGGGTCCTGACCCAGGTTGATCCTGCGCTTCAGTGTCTGGTGGAGGTCGACGCGTCCGACACAGGGGTGGGGGCGGTGCTCTCCCAGCGCTCACCGGTGGATGGTGTCAAGCGGCCCTGCACCTTCTTCTCCCGGCGGCTATCGGCGGCGGAGTGCAATTATGACATCGGCGACAGGGAACTCCTCGCTGTCAAGCTCGTGCTGCAGGAGTGGCGCCGCTGGTTAGAGGGGGCAGCCCAGCCTTTTGTGGTCTGGAGGGACCATAAAAACCTCGAGTACTTGAGGTCAGCGAGGCGCCTGAATGCCCGTCAGATGCGCTGGTCTCTACTTTTTGCTCGCTTCCAATTCACCATCACGTACCATCCAGGCTCGAAGAATGGGTTGCCCGACGCCCTGTCTAGACAGTTTGCCCCTGAGGACCCGGAGAAATCTGAACACACCATCCTGCCCAACTCGTGTGTCGTGGGGGCGATTTCCTGGTCCATCAAGGACAAGATTCTGAGGGCTCAGGAGACGGAGACGGATCCTGGTGGGGGGCCAGGGGGGAGGCTCTTTGTTCCTTCGGCGGTTCGAGGTGAAGTGATCCACTGGGCCCATACCTCCAAGCTCTCCTGCCACCCTGGCATCACCCGCCTGGTGAGTTTGCTGCAATGCTCGTTTTGGTGGCCGGGCCTCCAAAAGGACGTGACCAATTATGTCCGGGCCTGTCCCCAGTGTGCTACCAGCAAATCCCAGAACTCTCCACCTGCGGGTCTACTCCAGCCTGGTCACACATCGCCCTAGACTTCGTCACCGGTCTCCCTGTCTCTAACACCTTTGACATGGTCCTGACTATTGTGGACAGATTTTCCAAAGCCGCCCATTTTGTGCCTCTTCAGGGTCTCCCTTTGGCACGTGAGACGGCCAACCTCCTGGTCCAACATGTCGTCAGGTTGCATGGGATCCCGCTGGACGTGGTCTCGGACCAGGACCCGCAGTTTGTCTCCCAGGTTTGGAGGAGCTTTTGCAATGCTTTGGGGGCCACGGTTAGACTCTCCTCTGGTCACCACCCCCAGTCTAACGGGCAGCGCGAGCGCACAAATCAGGAGTTGGAGGCCGCCCTGCGCTGCGTGACATCCTCAAATCCTTCATCCTGGAGCTCCTACCTGACCTGCGTGGAATACGCCCATAACTCGGCCCGATCCTCTGCTACTGGTGTGTCGCCCTTCGAAGCGTCCTTGGGGTACGATCTCCCTGTGTTTCCCGAGCAGGAAGGTGAGGTAGCTGTCCCTTCGGTCCAGGCGCACATGAGGCGCTGCCGGAGCATGTGGACCAAGACGAAGAACGCGCTTTTACGCACAGCGGCACGCAACAGCTCCACCGCCAATTGCCACAGAAGACCGGCTCCTGTCTACCAGGTGGGTCAGCGGGTTTGGCTCTCGTCCCAGGACATTAACCTTAAGGGTGAGAAGAGGAAGTTGGCGCCGCGATTTCTCGGCCCCTTCGTGATTTCTAAGATCATCAACCCGGTGGCTGTGCGTTTGGCCCTCCCTCCCTCCCTACGTGTGTGCCCCACTTTCCACGTGTCTAAAATCAAACCTGTCCTTTCCGATCCACTCTGCCCCCCTCCTAGGTCTCCTCCTGCGCCTAGGATGATCGACGGTGACCCGGCGTGGGGTGTTACTGCCATCCTGGACTCCTGGCGCCGAGGTCGTGGGCTGCAATATCTGGTGGATTGGGAAGGTTATGGTCCGGAGTGGAGATCCTGGGTGCGCTCTTCGTGGGTGTTGGATCGGGACCTCATCGCGGAGTTTCATCCGATGCACCCAGGTAAGCCAGCGCCAGGAGGCGCTGGTGGGGGGGGAGTACTGTCATCACCCGCCGCTCACAGGCATCCACCTCAGCTGCGCGCACACCTGCACCTCGTTAGTGCGCAGCCATTTATTCCATCTCGCCCTGAGCTGCAGCCTGGAGCTGTCTGTCTCCCTGCGTACTCAAACCCTCAGCAGCATCCTATCCTCCAGGCCTGCTGACTCCTCATCACGGCACGTAAGCTGTTCATTTTTGCCTTACCTTTTCCTGTCAGCCTTCCCCTGTGCACAGGTGGACCTCCCGGCGGCGGACACTCTCCCCTTCATCTCGCCGCTCCTCTGCCTCGCCGCTTCATCCCGGACGCACAGTAGGACGCTGTCTCCCAGGCTTGGGACCTTGCCAACGCCAGCCACCGCAGTACTACAAGTAAGCACAGAACTTTGTCACTCTCCTGTGTGGTTGCCCAGCTAACCCCTGTTCTCCTCTCACTCATAGGGTTGCCTGGCTGCATGGCGTGCTGCTCTGTCCTGACCTGCATCCTCCACCCACAGAACATACTTATCCCTCACACACACATTCATACACGTCACACTGTTGGTTAATAAAGCTTTCAAATCTGCCTGAGCCTGCGTGCGTGTTTCCTGGGCTGAATAATATGTCAGAGCTTTGCAGTTACTACGAATTGTGCATCGCCAACTCTTACTTCAGGACCAAGCCTAGCACAAGGTCTCCTGGAGACACCCACACTCAAAGCACTGGCATCAGCTAGATCTTATCCTGGTCAGGTGTGCCACCATCAAGAACGTCCTCCATACATGCTCTTACCACAGTGCAGACTACGACACAGATCACTCCCTGGTCTGCTGCAAGATCAGGCTACAGCCAAAGAGGATCCACCGTTCAAAGAAACAAGGGAACCCCCGCATTGATGTCAGCAAGATGTCTCAACCAGATCTCATGGAAAAGTTTGCAGAGACCTTCGAGGAGGAAATGCAAACCTCAAAGCCCAAAGACTGCCACAGTGAAGTGGGAAGTACTGTGGGACACCATGCACCACACCACCTTGGCTACCTTTGGGATGAAGTCCTCCAAGTCTCATGACTGGTTTGAGGCCAAGTCCACAGAGATAACTTCCGTCATCGAAGCCAAGCATGCTGCCCTCACCGAGTATAAGCGGTCACCCAGTGAGAAGAGCCTGCAGATTCTCAGGGCTGCCAGGAGCAAGGCTCAGCAGACTGACAGACATTAAGCCAACGAATACTGGACAAAGTTCAGTGACGACATGCAGACAACTGCTGCTACAGGCAACATTAGAGGGATGTATGACGGCATCAAGAAGGCGCTCGGACCAGTCCAGAGCAAGACAGCTCCCCTCAAATCTTCCGCTGGAGTAGTATTTACAGACAAGGCCCAACAGATGGAGAGATCAGAATCAGAATCAGGTTTATTGCCATTGTTCATGTAGTACACAAACTAGGAATTTGTCTCGGTACAATGCTGCAACATTAAACATGACAAGATAAGATAAATAAACTATACATGTAATAAAGTGTAGGATAAGATTAAGTGATACTGGTCAACAGTTAAAATATATATTAGCCAGCAGCAGATACTGTGGAGAACTATATAGTGCAGTCGGTAATGCAGGAAGAAAACAGTGATGATTGACATGAGTCTGGTTGAGCTGCTGTACATGGTGCACGAGAGTCAATAAGTCACTTAGTGTTCAGCAGTCTAATGGCAGAGGGGAAGAAGCTGTTCATGTGACGGGAGGTTTTAGTCTGGATGGACCGAAGTCTTCTACCAGAGGGGAGGGGGGGCAAACAGTACGTGACCAGGGTGTGAGGGATCGGCTATGATCCGGCCAGCACGCCTCCGGGTCCCTGGAGATGTACAGATCCTGGAGAGATGGGAGCTTGCAGCCGATCACCTTCTCAGCAGTGCGCACGACGCGCTGCAGCCTTAGTCTGTCCCTGGCAGTGGCTCCTGCGTACCACACGGTTATGGAGGTGGTGAGGATGGACTCGATGATGGCTGTGTAGAACTGCACTAACATCTTGGTGGGTAGCTTGAGCTTCCTCAGCTGCCGCAGGAAGAACATCCTCTGCTGGGCTTTTTTGATGAGTGAGCTGATGGTCAGCTCCCATTTGAGGTCCCTGGTGATGGTAGTGCCTAGGAAGCGGAAGGAATCAGCAGTGGTGATGGGAGAGCCTGAGAGGGTGAGGGGGGGCAGAGGAGTGGTGACTTTCCTGAAGTCTACAATCATCTCCACTGTCTTCAGAGCGTTCAGCTGCAGGTTGTTATTGCTGCACCAGGACGCCAGCTGGGCCACCTCTCTCCTGTAGGCGGACTCGTCGCCGTTGGAGATGAGCCCGATGAGGGTGGTGTCGTCCGCAAACTTGATCAACTTGACAGACTGGTGGCTGGAGGTGCAGGAGTTGGTGTAAAGGGAGAAGAGTAGGGGGGAAAGTACACAGCCCTGGGGTGATCCGGTGCTGATGCTAGTATAGTCTGAGACAGTCTTTCCCAGCCGCACATGCTGCCTCCGGTCCATCAGGAAGTCGATGATCCACCTGCAGAGGGAGTCAGGCACGTTGAGCAGGGACAGCTTGTCCCGGAGCAGAGCGGGGCGGATGGTGTTGAATGCGGAGCTGAAGTCCACAAACAGGATCCTGGCGTAGGTTCCCGGGGAGTCCAGGTGCTGCAGGATGGAGTGGAGGGCCAGGTTGACTGCATCGTCTACAGACCTGTTGGCTCGGTAGGCAAACTGCAGCGGGTCCAGGAGAGGGGTGGTGATGGACTTGAGGTGGGACAGGACCAGGCGCTCAAAGGACTTCATGACTACAGAGGTGAGCGCTACAGGTCTGTAGTCATTAAGTCCAAGAGATGGGTGGAACACAACTCCAACCTCTACTCCAGACAGAACACAGTGTCCCCCACAGCTCTTGATGCCATTGAGTGTATGCCAATCATAGAGGAGCTGAATGTAGAGCCAACCATAGAGGAGCTCAGGAAGGCCATCGACAGCTTGGCCTTAGGCAAAGCCCCAGGCAGCAATGGGATTCCCCCAGACCTGATCAAACACTGCAAGACTACCCTCCTGCTCCCATTGCATGAAGTCCTCTGTCAGTGCTGGCAAGAAGGTGCTGAACCACAGGACTGCAACAACTACAGAGGCATCTCCGGTTTCCGGTTCCAGTTCCGCCGGACCGGTGGCGCCACACGAGTAGGCTGCCCGTTGCAACAGCCTTTTTTTTTTATCTTCCTTCTTCTTTCTACACCTTTCACTCTGTATATATATCACGGATGCACGGATCGCCCCGGGGGTCTCCCGGGTCGGCGGACGGAGCCACGGTTTGCAGCGGGAGACGTTACAGCGGGGAGGAGCTAGTGCTAGCTAGCACTTGGCCGCCGCCCGGTGCTAATGGGAAACTCGACATACCGGGAGCTGTAGCGAAAACGACGCGGGTGCCGGGCTGGAGTTTAGGCGGCGTGCAAGAAATATAAGACAGAATAATAAAGAGCGATGGCCAGAACCAAGCAGACCGCCCGTAAAATCTACTGGAGGAAGAAGCCCCCCAGGAGACAGTTAGCCACCAGGGCTGCTCGGAGAGGCGCTCCGGCCACCAGCAGAGTGAAGAGGCCTCGCCGTCACAGGCCCGTGGCTCTGAGAGAGATCCGTCGCTACCAGAAATCCATGGAGCTGCTCATCCGTAAGCTGCCCGTCCAGCGCCTGGTGAGGGAGATCGCTCAGGACTTCAAGACTGTCCTGCGTTTCCTGAGCTTCACCGTCATGGCTCTGCAGGAGACCAGCGAGGCCCACCTGGTGGTCTCTTCTTTGCTAAGGGGGTCACCATCATGCCCAAAGACTTCCAGCTGGCCCGCCACATCCGCGGATAGAGAGCTTAGACTTTTTGCTGCACATTCACCAACCAACCATAATGCTCTGCACTGTGTGTCTATATATATATACATTTATAGTAATATGGACATATGTTTACTAGATGTTGTTTTTTCTTGCCTTCTGATTGTTGCTCTGAGTGTTGCTATCCCTGTGCTGTTGCAGTCCTGGAATTTCCCCATTGTGGGACTAATAAAGGCTTATCTTATCTTATCTTATCTTATCTTATCTTATCTTATCTTATCTTATCTCTTTACTCAGCATCATTGGCAAAGTCTTTGCTCGGGTCATTTTGATCCGCTTGCAGAAGCTGGCAGAACGCGTCTATCCAGAGTGGCAGTGTGGCTCTCGTGCCAAGAGATCAAAGGTAGACATGGTCTTCTCCCTCCGCCAACTTCAGGAGAAGTGCAGAGAACAGCAGATGTATGTTTGCCTTCATAGATCTCACCAAGACATTCAACCTCGTCAGCATAGATGGCCTGTTCAAGATTCTCCCAAAGATAGGCTGCCCACCAAAGCTGCAGAGCATGATTGAGTCTTTTCACTCAGACATGAAGGGGACTGTGCAGTTCACCGGGAGTTCCTCTGACCCCTTCAGCATCTGCAGTGGCATCAAACGAGGCTGCGTCCTTGCTCCCACACTCTATGGGATATTCTTGGCCATTCTCCTAAAGCATGCCTTTGGCACTGCAACTGAAGGAATTTACCTACGCACCAGGTCAGATGGCAGGCTTTTCAACCTTGCCCGCCTCAGAGCCAAGATGAAGGTTTGTGAAACGCTCATGAGAGACATGCTGTTTACTGATGATGCAGCAATTGCAACACACACCCAACAGGAGCTGCAGACAGTGATGGACCGCTTCTCACAGGCCTGCAAAGATTTTGGATTCACCATTAGCCTGAAAAAGACCAGTGTCCTGTGACAAGACACTGAATCACCACCTGCCATCATCATCGATGACGATGAACTCAACGTTGTCCACCACTTCACCTCCCTTGGCTCTACCATAACCAACAACCTCTCCCTTGACACAGAACTAGACAGGAGGATCGGAAAGGCAGCTACAACACTCACTCGCCTCACAACCAGAGTGTGGACAAACCCCAAGCTGTCGGTGAAAACTAAGATGGCAGTGTATAATGCCTGTGTCATCAGCACACTGCTGTATGGCAGTGAGTCATGGACAACATATGCCAGACAGAAGACGAAACTCAACACCTTCCATCTGCGAAGCATTCGCCACATCCTGGGCATATCCTGGCAGGACAGGGTAACCAATGCAGATGTCTTGAATCGTGCAATATTTCCCAGCATGTTCACCCTCCTCAGACAGGTAGGCTGCGCTGGCTAGGTCATGTCCACTGCATGGACGATGGGCGCATCCCGAAGGACATACTTTAGGGAGCGTTGACATCTGGGAGGAGATCCACTGGTCGCCCCCAGCTCCAGTAGAAAGATATCGTTAAGAGAGACATGACCACCAACATCAACACAGACCTTGGATAACCTAGCAGATGACCATGCAAAGTGAAAAGGGACCCTGAAGCAACACCTGAAATCAGGGGAGGAGAAAATGATGACCGCTGCTGCAGAAAAACAAGCATGCAGGAAGGAAAGCAGCAGCTCCAACAGAGCAGAGACTACACACAGGTGTGACCTTTGCGATAGAGACTGCCACTCCTGCATCAGTCTATTTATCCACAGACGATGCTGCTCCAGGTGAGCAGACAACCAGAACTAGGATGCTTCACCCATGGTCAACCCTGACCGACAGAGGCCTAAGTTGAAGAAGTTTGATGGGTCCATTTGAAAATGGGGTCCTGGATTTGGTACTTAAGTGGCCCAAGTTTGTTGTTGACCATGTATGGATCCGTCTACCCAGGCAGGAATGTAGGAGCGATTTTCCCTGCCTGTAGATTGATTTGTTGTGTTTGTGATATGAATGCGTAGTGGAAGACCTTGTTCCCCACTTGAGGTTTGCCATGGGAGGCTTTTTGGTCGTTGTACGCTTTGTGTCGTTTGGCGGATTGGTCCAAGTGTTTTTGAAATGTGGCTTTAGGAGCGTGGTACGTCATTTTGATGCCTGTGTGTTCTGCAGCGGGAAGATCATGGGCATTGCCAGTCATCACCTCCTCTGCTTTTGATGAACTATGAGCGGTGGCGATGATTGTTCGTTGGAAGCATGAATACGAGTGCCGTCGTGCAGCTGCAGAGAAGGCCGCATCGCAGGACGTGGATCCAATTTCGGTATGTTAGAGAAATTTGATACGGGGAGCACTTGAATTGTCGGGTCCGATAGGTGTTTGATGGTTTTACGGACTATGGGGTCACGGGCTTGAGTAGATACGCGTCTAGCATTTGCAAAAGTCAGGTCCACCGATGCAGAGCCGTTAGGTTGCGGTGGGTCCGGAGAGCCAGTTGATTTGGCTCCTGTGACCATGCAGGCCGCAGGGGTGGGTGGGTGGGATTCAGAAGTTGACACCAGCATTGGGTCAAAGGTACACAGGGGGCATGTGGAGCTTTTTTCTCAGCCAGTGAGTTCCCAAGGTCATTCGATTCCTTGTCTTGACCTTGTGTTTGAGGGTGACCTTTGATTTCTTGAGGACAGTGTTCACCTTGGTTTTTGTGGTCACTTTCGATCGGTTTCAGTTGTTCCAACAGCGCTAGTTGTGTGAGACTCGGGGTGTCCGAATTGTTAAGAACAAAGCACTGAGTTCAGTTGTCTTTCGTAGGTCGATTGGGTGATGGTGTTGAGTTTGAGCCCATAGTTTGAGATTTTTGAAGTCAATCAGTAGCTCAAAGTGATTTGGTAGGTCTTTGCCAACAAGCAATGGAGTCAGGTTTGGACACAGACCGGATGAGTCAAGATCATGGGACCAATGGAGTCTCTGATTAGTAACACGCCCAACAGAGTCGTGTTAGTGAGCGCGTATGGTGGAACGGCTAACCAACAAGATTCCAGTTTTAAGTCTTTGTGAGCGCGGTTAGCAGCTACATGTAGTTTGTCAAAAAGATTGTGTGACATGAGAGTGATGTCAGCGGCGGTGTCTAAAAGAGCATCCTGAAACATCACATCTTCAAAAGTCAGTGGAAGGTAGAATTTTCGCACCACCCCCCCTCTCATTTAAATCGCACAGAAATTGTGGAACCAGTGGTTCAACACAGATTTGCAAAATGTCCTTTTCAGAGGAGTGGTCTTTGGCTTGTGGTTGGCCTCCAGAACAGTACTGGGCTGCATTGGGTCCTTTGGTTCTTCTCCATTTGTGGGAGTGGTTTTCTTTTTGCCTTTTCTTTGTGATTTAGAGTGTTTATTCTGAGTTGGCACAGCTGCGATAGGTAGGATGTCAGCAGTTTTATCTTCCCTGTTGTTTCGAATCTCTGGCTAGTAGGTGTTTTGACAGCTTCTGTATCTTCTCTAGGATGTTTCTTCTTCCAAGGTTTCAGAATGGTCTCTACTTCTGAGCTTCTACGATGAGGTGGAGGAGACCATTTATCATGGTCACAACACGTCTTGGGATCAGTATCTGTCATCTCGAGGGTCCGTACCTCATTCTTCGCGATTTATCTGGTGGGCTTGGCCTACGACAATAGTCGGACTTTCACAAAGTTTGGTCCTGAGTGGGATCCAGAGGACCTAGTTTGGTTTTGACCTTGGTGAGGTCGGTTGGAAAAACGTCTCAAACTTTCATATGATCGCGGAGTAGGAGATGGAGTAGGGCGAGGGGCTCCTTCCAACTCCAGGGTGTCAGAAGCAGCGCTGATAGCTAGCATGGTGGCAGGCTCAATGTGCTTGTTGTGGCTTTGTTGCTGTTTTTGGAAAGCATAATGTGCAAACTCTCTCAGCTGGCCTATTGAGCATGACCTTGGGTTAGCTGTAACTCCAAGGTAGGTGACTCACAGTGGGATGGAGGTTCTGGATGAAGAGGGACTTAAACCCTCTGAGTGTGTATGTTGCCGAACTGTGACATAACCCCTAGTGGTCAAGAGTGGTAAATATTTTTTTGTCAATAAAATAGTTTAGATTTCCAAGGCTAATAACTTGAAAGTTGCAAGAGATAATGGCTTACTGTCAATTAGAAAGATGTAAAATATGATCCAAAGTTTTCAGGATGGGGAATAAATTTACGCATCTATTTGCATAATGTCGCGGCACCTCTTTAAATTCCATAACCAGTCAAAACTGGACTTTTGACGTATTTACACAAAGAATGGTTCAGTCTTTTGACACTTTTTTTTTTACAGAGGTACCTCATCATCTTATCTTCAAAGTATATGACAAGAAATCAATTACATTTAAAAAAAATGAAATAAGTCACTTACTGTTGTAATAGTCTGTTTGAACAAAGGGGGGCTGGCGTGGTCGCTGCATTTTTACCCATTATGGTCCTTATTTTGCATTCTGTCGGTAATAAAAAATCTCTACCACATCTACAAAGTCTTATGATTATCCCACATAAATTTCACTTGTATCCCGCAGCTATTTTCGGCATACAGAGCCGAAAAAGTGATGTGACTATCGCAGACATATTAGCTTTCTGGGCTAAATGCTAAAACAGGAAAAGGAAATGAGTTTTTCTTCTTTGGTGTACAACGTGTCATCCACTGACTCCTCCAACAGATGTCTGCCACCTTTTGAAACTGGCAAATCAGTACAATCAGTACAAATCCCCAAGGCAGGCGATCATGCCAGTGAGAAGACAGGTGCAGTGCCACGCTCTACCACTAGAGGCACGAAAATTCTCACACTCGAGTTAAAATTGTGTTCTTCTTCCATCCCTGGTGTATTTTGAGATCCGAAATATGCAAGAAGGGAGTCGTTGGTAGTAGGCCTGTGGAGGCTCTGAGCGACCTTGTTGTCACGGCCAGGGCTGCTGATAGTCCTGACTGTAGACAGTTGTCAGAGAATTCCTTTTTGATGGCTTTTCAAAGTCACAGGTAGTCTGTCTATAAATTTTGACACTGATCTGTTAGATGTTCATTTAATCAAATACAGTGGTGTGAAAAAGTGTTTGCCCCCTTCCTGATTTCTCTTTTTGTATGTTTGTCACACTTAAATGTTTTCAGATCATCAAACAAATTTAAATATTAGACAAAGATAACACAAGTAAACACAAAATGCAGCTTTTAAATGAAGCTGTTTAATATTAAGGGTAAAAAAATCCAAACCTGACATGGCCCTGTGTGAAAAAGTGACCCCCCCCCCCCGTTAAAACATAAACTAACTGTGGTTTATCACATCTTTGGAAAGCTGAGTTCAATATCTCTAGCCACCCCAGGCCTGATTAATGCCACACCTGTTCTCAATCAAGAAATCACTTAAATAGGACCTGCCTGACAAAGTGAAGCAGGACCCAAAGATCCTCAAAAGTTAGACATCATGCTGCGATTCAAAGAAATTCAGGAACAAAGGCGAAACAAAGTAATTGAGATCTGTCAGTCTGGAAATGGTCATAAAGCAATTTCTAAAGCTTTGGGACTCCAGCGAACCACAGTGAGAGCCATTGTCCACAAATGGCGAAAATCATGGAACAGTGAATCATGGGAACAGGCCGACCACACCTTCTCAGGAGTGGTCGGCCAACCAAAATTACCCAAGAATGCAGCAACGATTCATCAAAGAGGTCACAAAAGACCCCACAACAGCAATCCAAGGAACTGCAGGCCTCGCTTGATTCAGTTAAGGTCCGTTTTCATGACTCCACCATAAGTAAGGAACTGGGCAAAAATGGCCTGGCATGGCAGAGTTCCAAGATGAAAACCACTGATGAGCAAAACAAACATAAAGGCTCGTCTTAGTTTTGCCAGAAAATATCTTGATGAGCCCCAAGACTTTTGAGAAAATACTCTATGGACTGACAAGACAAAAGTGTGAACTTTTTGGAAGGTGTGTGTCCCATTACATCCGACATAAAAGTAATACAGCATTTGAGAAAGGAACATCATACAACAGTAAAATATGGTGGTGGTAGTGTGATGGTCTGGGGCTGTTTTGCTGCTTCAGGACCTGGAAGACCTTGCTATGGTAAATGGAACTATGAATTCTGCTGTCTACCAAAAAATCCTGAAGGAGAATGTCCGGCCATCTGTTCATGACCTCAAGCTGAAGTGCACTTGGGTTCTGCAGCAGGGCAATGATCCAAAACAGACCAGCAAGTCCACCTCTGAATGGCTTAAGAAAAACAAACAGAAGACTTTGGGTGGCCTAGCCAAAGTCCTTACCTAAATCTGATTGAGATGCTGTGGCATGACTTTAAAAAAGGCAGTTCATGCTCGAAAACAACTCACACAACACAACACACTGCCATCTACAGAAGTTCTCTGATGACTCTGCGATCGTTGGCCTCATCTCTAATGAGATGAAGCTGAGTAACAGAGGGGCTTATCCAGGACTTCGTGGACCGGTGCCATCGGAACTGCCTCCAGATCAACGCGAGGAAAACTAAGGAGCTGGTGGTGGACTGCTGCAGGCAACACAACACCTCACAGCACCAGTTAAATATACAGGGAACAGACATCGAGATGGTGACATCCTACAATTACCTGGGTGTTCATCTGAACAATAAACTAGACTGGTCAACACAATACTGACGCACTCTACAAGAAGGGACAGCGGCATGCTGTTCCTACTGAGGAGACTCTTTTGTGTACAAGAGGCGCTGCTGAAGACATTCTATGACACGGTGGTGGCATCAGCCATCACTTTTGGAGTGGGTTCTGCTGGGGCAGTGGGCATTACTGCAGCCGATAGGAAGAGACTGAACAAACTGATCAAGAAAGCTAGCTCTGTCCTGGGGGCAGCGCCTTGACCCAGTGGAGGAGATAGGAGAGAGAAGGACGGTGGCTAAACTGTCATCTCTGCTGGAGTCCGAGTTCCACCCTATGCAGGACATACTGAATGCACTGAGGAGCTCATTTAGCAGCAGACTACATCATCCCAGGTGCACAACCGAGAGGTTTTGAATCAGAATCAGAATCAGAATCAGGTTTATTGCCATTGTTCATGTAGTACACAAACTAGGAATTTGTCTCGGTACAATGCTGCAACATTAAACATGATAGGATAAGAGAAATAAACTATACAAGTAATAAAGTGTAGATAAGATTAAGTGATACTGGTCAACAGGTTAAAATATATATTAGCCAGCAGCAGATACTGTGGAGAACTATATAGTGCAGTCGGTAATGCAGGGAAGAAAAACGTGATGATTGACATGAGTCCTGGTTGAGCTGCTGTACATGGTGCAGCGAGAGTCAATAAGTCACTTAGTGTTCAGCAGTCTAATGGCAGAGGGGAAGAAGCTGTTCATGTGACGGGAGGTTTTAGTCTGGATGGACCGAAGTCTTCTACCAGAGGGGAGGGGGGCAAACAGTACGTGACCAGGGTGTGAGGGATCGGCTATGATCCGGCAGCACGCCTCCGGGTCCTGGAGATGTACAGATCCTGAGAGATGGGAGCTTGCAGCCGATCACCTTCTCAGCAGTGCGCACGACGCGCTGCAGCCTTAGTCTGTCCCTGGCAGTGGCTCCTGCGTACCACACGGTTTATGGAGGTGGTGAGGATGGACTCGATGATGGCTGTGTAGAACTGCACTAACATCTTGGTGGGTAGCTTGAGCTTCCTCAGCTGCCGCAGGAAGAACATCCTCTGCTGGGCTTTTTTGATGAGTGAGCTGATGGTCAGGGTCCCATTTGAGGTCCCTGGTGATGGTAAGTGCCTAGGAAGAGGAAGGAATCAGCAGTGGTGATGGGAGAGCCTGAGAGGTGAGGGGGGGCAGAGGAGTAGTGACTTTCCTGAAGTCTACAATCATCTCCACTGTCCTTCAGAGCGTTCAGCTGCAGTTGTTATTGCTGCACCAGGACGCCAGCTGGGCCACCTCTCTCCTGTAGGCGGACTCGTCGCCGTTGGAGATGAGCCCGATGAGGGTGGTGTCGTCCGCAAACTTGATCAACTTGACAGACTGGTGGCTGGAGGTGCAGGAGTTGGTGTAAAGGGAGAAGAGTAGGGGGGAAAGTACACAGCCCTGGGGTGATCCGGTGCTGATGCTAGTATAGTCTGAGACAGTCTTTCCCAGCCGCACATGCTGCCTCCGGTCCATCAGGAAGTCGATGATCCACCTGCAGAGGGAGTCAGGCACGTTGAGCAGGGACAGCTTGTCCCGGAGCAGAGCGGGGCGGATGGTGTTGAATGCGGAGCTGAAGTCCACAAACAGGATCCTGGCGTAGGTTCCCGGGGAGTCCAGGTGCTGCAGGATGGAGTGGAGGGCCAGGTTGACTGCATCGTCTACAGACCTGTTGGCTCGGTAGGCAAACTGCAGCGGGTCCAGGAGAGGGGTGGTGATGGACTTGAGGTGGGACAGGACCAGGCGCTCAAAGGACTTCATGACTACAGAGGTGAGCGCTACAGGTCTGTAGTCATTAAGTCCAGTGATCCGTGGCTTCTTGGGGACAGGGATGATGGTGGAGGATTTGAGGCAGGACGGCATGTGGCATAACTTAAGGGAGGTGTTAAAAATGTCTGTGAAGACAGGAGCCAGCTGTTTCGCACAGAGTCTCAGGGTGGAGGGAGACACGCCGTCTGGGCCGGGGGCCTTGCGCGGGTTCAGTCTGGAGAACTGTTTGAGCACATCCTGCTCACTGATGATAAGGGGAGGGGGGGAGGGGGGTGCCTTAAATGAAGTAGGGAATGTGGAGGCTGTGGAGCTGGAGGGAGGGGGGGAGTTGGACACAGATGACGAGGTGTCAAAACGGGCATAGTGTTGGGACAGTCTTTGACAAAGGGCTTTGTCATCCTGACCTTTAGGAGCCTTAGGTCGATAGTTGGTGATTTGCCTTTCCCTCCTTTTGCAGGTCCTTCCTACCAATGGCTGTCAGACTGTACAACCTAAGCAGGGCTGCTCGCAGAGATAGCAAAAAGACGTAACAACCTAATAGTTTTGAATGCAAAAGATGCAATAGACTTACACAATGGTCCCCTCCGGCATACAACTAGGAAAATACCGGTCGCTATGGAGGGTGAGAATATGTATGGGTGCATAATCATACCATGTAGGATAACTAAGTAGACGGTTGTGCTATTTCATCCCATCTAGC
Organism: Pholidichthys leucotaenia; assembly: GCA_020510985.1. Lineage (NCBI taxonomy): Eukaryota > Metazoa > Chordata > Actinopteri > Cichliformes > Pholidichthyidae > Pholidichthys > Pholidichthys leucotaenia. The sequence goes on from CM035844.1 coordinate 182,285,719, forward strand.
AACAATGCTCTGCACTGTGTGTGTTTATATATTTACATATTTACTCCATCTAGCTACAATGCTCCGCACTGGGTGTGTTTATATATCTATATATTTATTCCATCTAGCTACAATGCTCCACACTGTGTGTTTATATATCTATATATTTATACCGGTTCCAAGGTTGTCATAGCCAGGAGCGGCACTGGGGTTAAGCTCCCAGTGCCCATAAAATGTTCCTTATGGCGTGCGTCTCGAAAAGCCTCTGGCAACTAAGTCCAACTCCTAGCCTGCCCGTGTGGTTTAGTCTCTAAGCCCGGCGGAACTGCTTTTACTAATAGGAGAAGGGGCGAGGGCGGATCTCTGGTGCCTTAAAACCAGATGCTTCGGGTAGATGGTGGCTCGTCAACCTGGGAAGGTAGCCCATCTAGGGGAAGGTAAACCCTGATTTCAAACCTCTGCTGCCTTGCGGCATACCCGGTCACGGGAAAGGCTTCGGGAGTCAACCCTGAGGAAAAATCCGGAGTCGGAGCCCCTAAGGCAGTTCTATGTTGTGCTCAACATCGTTCTGGCAGCTCCTGCAACGGCGCTGGTGCCAAACTGTAGCAGCCCTGCTGTTCCTTTGGATTCATCAGTGACGTGGAGAGGGGGGACATGCTGCATGGGCAACATCTTGTCCTCCATATCTTCCTGCCCAGGCTTGAATCCTACCAACGCCCAACGCTGGAAGGTAGAACACCGGATCACTGGAGAGGACACTCCAGCTTCGCCTTTGGCGTAGACAAAACACGGGGAATGACAGTTCAGATGAAAAAAGGACCGCAGGAAGAACCGCCACAGACCCAGCAGCACGGAGACCACCCACAAGTGTGACCTGTGTGACAGGGACTGTCATTCGCGCATCGGCCTGTTCAGCCACAGGCGGTGCTGTTCCAGCAGAGTAGACGTTTAGGATTCTCTTCCATGGTCATCATAGACCGACGGAGGCCGACGACGATATTTATACCATCTAGCTACAATGCTCCGCACTGTGTGTGTTTATATATTTACATATTTAATCCACCTAGCTGCAATGCTCCGTACTGTGTGTGTTTATATATCTACATACTTATTCCATCTAGCTACAATGCTCCGCACTGTGTGTTTATATACTTATATATTTATTCCATCCAGCTACAATGGTCTGCACTGTGTGTCTGTGTGTATATATATATATATATATATATATATATATATATATATATATACATATATATATATTAGCTGCTCTTGTTTTTTGTTTTTTACTTGCCTTCTGATTGTTGCTCTGAGTGTTGCTATCCCTGTGCTGTTGCAATCCTGGAATTTCCCCATTGTGGAACTAATAAAGGCTTATCTTATCTTATCTTATCTTAAAACCCTCCAATATGACTGAATTACAACAATTCTGCAAAGATGAATGAACCAAAATTCCTCCACAGCGCTGTAAAAAAAATCATTGCCAGTTATTGTAAGTGCTTGATTGTAGTTGTTGCTGTTAAGGGTGGCCCAACCAGTTATTAGGTTTAGGGGGCAATCAGTTTTTCACACAGGGCCATGTAGGTTTGTGATTTTTTTCCCCCCTTAATAATAAACACTTTCATTTAAAAACTGCATTTTGTGTTTACTTGTGTTATCTTTGTCTAATATTTAAATTTGTTTGATGAGCTGAAACATTTAAGTTTAACAAACATACAAAAAATGAGAAAACAGGAAGGGGGCAAACACTTTTTCACACCACTGTACTATGTGGATAGAGACTACTTCACTTCAATTTTAGTCATAATTTAGTTAATCTAAACCATTTTAGTTTTAGTCAACTAAATATCATAAGAATTTAGCCAACTAAATTCTTATATGATACTAGCATCGATACCCACTGAATATTACATGCAGTGTTTAATGATGGTGGTACTACAACAGCAATAGCAAGCAAGTTTTGTCAACATACACAGACATACACTAGCGGCACAATGCATTTTACATGCATTAAGCATGATGATACAGAAACAGCAACAGCAAAGTTATAACAGAAAATTGCTGCACCAGTGAACGTCTTAGACATCTGCTGAGATGTTAAGTCGCTAATTTATACTCACTCACTTCAGTTATTTAGCGGCACAATGCATTTGACATGCATTTAGCAGGCCACAGCCAAGATATATAGAGCGATGATATAAAGCAGTAGAGAAATATATAGAGTGATGATATAGAGTGAAGTACGTGGCAGTAATGCACCTGTAAGCTGGTTGCCAACCGCCAGTCAAATTTAAAAGAAGAAGAAGAATGATGATACAGAAAGAACAACAGCAAGGTTAAACAGAAACTTGCTGCACCAGTGAACGTTTTGGACATCTGCTGAGATGTTAAGTCACTAATTTATACTCACTCACTTCAGTTATTCTCATCGGGTAAATCAGTGGAGCAGTGGTTCGCACTGTGCCAGCACAGTAAGAAAGTCACAGAATCGATTCCAGCCCTGACCACTGGTGACCCTTCTGTGTGGAGTTTGCATGTTCTACCTGTGTCTGTGTGGGTTTACTCAGGTTTCCTCCCACATGCCAAAAACACGCAAGTTAGGTTAACTGGAGACTCTAAAGTGGCCCTAGGTGTGAATGTGTGTGTGAATGGTGACGAGAATGGTGCCATACCATGGCTGCCTCATCCATCCAGGTGGATGCCCTGAATTTCCCTCTGGGATTAATAAAGCATACAAAATACAAAATAATAATAATAATTATCAGTTAATCCTGCAGAATGGTCCATGGAATCCTATGAAATCATTTTTCTGTGGTTGGATCAGTAATTTTATAATACTGTGTTCTGAGTTTTGGACACCAATGTTATGGAAAGGTCAAGTAAAAAAGAACTAGCTGGGAGATGTGGCATGTACACATTATAGTACAACCCATCATAATGACAGTAGGTTAAAATTACCGAAAACAGCAATAAAAACAATTAACAGTATGGTGGCTGGGTTTCCGCACATGGGACCCGGCTGGGCTCAGCCCAAAGGAGTTATATGGGTCCGCCCTCCAGTGGGCTCACCACCTGCAGGAGGGATTATGGGGTTCCGGTGCTATGTGGATCAGGTGGCGGTCAAAGGCGCAGACCTTGGCGGACTGATCCCAAGCTTCCTAAACTGGCTTTTGGTACGTGGAATGTCACCTCTCTGGTGGGGAAGGAACCTGAGCTGGTGCATGAGGTTGAGAGATACCGACTAGATAGAGTCGGCCTCACCTCAACACACAGCTCCGGTTCCGGAACCAGTCTCCTGGAGAGGGGCTGGAGCTTGACTTACTCTGGAGTTGCCCCGGGCGAGAGGTGATAAGCAGGGTTGGGTATTCTTGTATCCCCCCACCTTGCTGCCTCTATATTGGAGTTTTCCCCAGTGGATGAAAGTTTCTCTGCGCCTTCGGGTTGGGAAACGGGTCCTGACCATCATTTGTGCCTATGCACCAAATGAGGTTTCAGAGTACCCACCCTTTTTGGAGTCTCTGACTGGGGTGCTGGAGGGTGCTTGTCTTGGAGACTCCATTGTCCTACTGGGGGACTTCAATGCACACGTGGGCAACGACAGTGAAACCTGGAGGGGGGTGACTGGGAGGAACGGCCTGCCCGATCTGAACCCGAGTGGTGTTCAGTTATTGGACTTCTGTGCTAACCACAGTTTGTCCATAACAAACACCATGTTCAAGCATAAAGGTGTCAATATGTGCACCTGGCACCAGGACACCCTAGGTTGCAGGTCAATGATCGATTTTGTTATCGTGTCATCAGACCTGCGACCGTATGTCTTGGACACTCGGGTAAAGAGAGGTGCAGAGCTGTCAACTGATTACCACCTGGTGGTGAGTTGGATCCGATGGCAGGGGAGGATGCCCCCGACCAAGTGGTGGACACCAATGGTGAGGGGGGCCGTTAAAGCTGAAGAAGGAGTCCTATCAAGCTCTGGTTGGCTTGTGGGGCTCCTGAAGCAGCTGAGGTGTACTGGCAGGCCAAGCGGAGTGCAGCTCGGGTGGTTGCTGAAGCAAAACTCGGGTGTGGGAGGAGTTTGATGAGGCCATGGAACAAGACTTTTGGTCAGCCTCGAAGAGATTCTGGCAAACTGTCCGGCGGCTCAGGAGGGGGAAGCCGATCCCTGTCCACACTGTGTATGGTGCGGATGGGGCGCTGTTGACTTCGACTGGGGATATCGTCGGGAGGTGGAAGAAATACTTTGAGGATTTCCTCAATCTCACTGATGCACCTTCCACAGAGGAAGCAGGGCTTGTGGATGAGGGGGACGACTCGCCTATCACAGAGGCTGAGGTCACCAAGGTGGTTAAAAATGTCTTTGGTGGCCAGGCCCCGGGGGTGGACGAGATTCGCCCTGCGTACCTCACGGCCCTGGATGTTGTTGGTCTGTCGTGGTTAACACGCCTCTGCAACATTGCGTGGAGGTCGGGGGCAGTGCCTTTGGCATGGCAAACCGGGGTGGTGGTTCCTCTCTTCAAAAAAGGGGACCAGACGGTGTGCTCCAACTTTAGAGGGATCACACTCCTCAGCCTCCCTGGGAAGGTCTATGCCCAGGTACTGGAGAGGAGAGTCCAGCCGTTGGTCGAATCTCGGATTCAAGAGGAGCAATGTGGTTTTCGTCCTGGCCGTGGCACATCGTACCAGCTCTTTACCCTCTCGAAAATCCTCGAGGGTTTGTGGGAATTTGCCCAACCAGTTTACATGTGTTTTGTGGACTTGGAGAAGGCATTCGACCGTGTCCCTCGTGGTCTTTTGTGGGGGGTGCTTCGGGAGTGTGGGGTATCGGGCTTGTTGTTACAAGATATTCGGTCTCTGTACGACCGTTGTGAGAGTTTGGTTCGTATTGCCAACACTCAATCGGACTCATTCCCAGTGAGAGTTGGACTCCGCCAGGGCTGCACTTTGTCACCGATCCTGTTCATAATTTTTATGGACAGGATTTCTCGGCGCAGCCAGGGAATGGAGGGTGTCATGCTTGGAGACCACAGGATCTCATCTCTGTTGTTTGCAGATGATGTTGTCCTGCTGCCTTCATCCAGCACTGACCTACAGTTCTTGTTGGGACGGTTTGCCGCTGAGTGTGAAGCGGCTGGGATGAGAATCAGCACCTCCATGTCCGAGTCCATGGTCCTCAGCCGGAAAAAGGTAGATTGTCCTCTCCGGGTTGGGGACAGGCTCCTGCCCCAAGTGGAGGAGTTTAAGTGTCTCGGGGTCTTATTCACGAGTGAAGGGAGAATGGAGCGAGAGATTGACAGACGGATCGGAGCAGCATCTGAAGTGATGCGGACGTTGTACCGGTCTGTTGTGGTGAAGAGGGAGCTGAGTTCTAAGGCAAAGCTGTCGATTTATCAGTCAATCTATGTTCCTACTCTCACCTATGGTCACAAGCTTTGGGTAATGACCGAAAGAACGAGATCGCCGATACAAGCAGCTGAAATGAGCTTTCTCTGTAAGATCGCTGGACTCACCCTCAGAGATACGGTGAGGAGCTCAGTCATCCAGGAGAGGCTCAGAGTAGAACCGCTGCTTCTCCACATTGAAAGGAGCCAGTTGAGGTAGTATGGGCATCTGATCATGATGCCTCCTGGTCACCTCCCACTTGAGGTGTTTTGGGCACGTCCCACTGGGAGGAGACCCCAGGCAGACCCAGGACTCGCTGGAGAGACTATAGGGGCTTTTCCACTAGCCTCGCTTAGCCCTACACCGCACCACTCAGCCCCGCGTTTGAGCATTTTTCCATTAGCCCCAGCACCGGTTAGCAGGCGCTATTTTAGTACCTGATCCAGGACAGGGTCTAACCGAGCTGAGTAGGGCTGAGTATGGCTGTGATGTGACTTTTAAAGACTGGTCGCCGCTGATTGGTCAGGTCGTAACGTCACGAAAGCGACTTTTTCTGCTGAATCTACTCTACGACCGCCATTTGTAGTTGTTCAGCCAGTGAACACAGTGCGCCCCTTTAATACTGTATTTTCACACTCTGAAGGTGTCTTCTCGTAAGGCTATCCCCTGGTCAAATGAGGAGGTGCGCAATTTTCTTTCTATATTAGCCGACGATCGCATCCAGCGTGAGTTGGACGGATCTACTCGAAATGAAAAAATATACCAGCAGGTGTCTGAGCAGATGGGTTCCCAAGGGCACATCCGTACTGCCAAACAGTGTCGGGAGAAGCTGAAAAAGCTGAAAAGCGATTACCGAGCAGTGAAGGACCACAATGCTCGAAATGGAGCGGATCGGAAGGAGTGGAAGTGGTTTGCTGAGATGGACGCGATCTATGGACATAGGCAGAGACATTGGGCTCGACACGGCCACAGTCACGGCCACAGTCACGGCCTTGGAAACCATGGATGGTGAGTGTTGTTTTGATATTGTGCGTCTTTTCGCCAATTTATCCTTTCTGTGCCAAGCTCACTGTTTTAAAGAAATAAGAAGGTTGTTAGATTGTGGGTAATGGTTGTTACTGAGGCTTGCCTATTGTTTTGCAGCCAACTGCAGATTCACGCTTGCTTTGTGTTAAGTATTAGTGCGAACAAAATGCTGAATTACGCTTATTGTATTCCGGTTAAAAACTTTAGAGTGTTGTGTACATGTTGCACTTTGGTGTTAAGTTTTAAATTGCGTGCATTTTCTTTCTAGAATCGCAGTTCATATCACAGGGGTCCACCTCAGTGGACATGGACACAGCGGACTCTCCTGCCTCTGCCTCTGCGTCTGCGTCTGCCGGAGCGCCAGCTGAATCGACTCTGATGTCAGCCACATCACCAGCTCCATCTGGATCACGTTCAAGTGCTGGTAAGGCACAATAACCACGATTTTTTTTTTTTTTTTTTGGTGAAACAGGTCCAGCGGAAACCAGGGTCGAAAATCCATCCATCCATCCATCCATCTTCTACCGCTTAATCCTTTACGGGTCGCGGGGGGGCTGGAGCCTAACAAGTTATGTACGAAATTGATTAATGCAATTTCCTGTAGCTGCATATTAATTAATTGAAAATATCTTTTTAAATGTACAAAAAGGTTATTCTTTGGTCTTCACTTATCGCTGTTCCACAACCATTTTTAGGTGTGGTGATTGAAGTGCTGTTGTAACTCCTGTTTTAGAAAAACAAATAAAGCTCATGAACTGCCGTTGAAATCAACATGCTTCATTGAAATGCTTCGCGTCAGCTGACTGTATTAACCCATTCAGATTTCTGCGGCCACACTACAAGCAACTATTTTAAACATTACCCATCTATCCATCCATATTCTTAATCTTAATCCTTTTTAGTTTTGCAGGGGGGCTGCAGCCGAAGACAGCACCCTGTGTGTTGCCAAATCCGCTCTACCGAGGGGCAGCAACATGACAGTTCAGCTGATATACAGCAATGAAGCATAATATAATAGTGACATTCCACCACAGACTTTCACCAGTGTAATTCCATAATATATGTAGTGATCCAGCTTTAACAACCATGCCTTTCTGTCTTTCCATCTAGGCAAGAGGAAAAGGGGCAACTCCATTGCTGACCTTACATTAGCGATGGTCAACATGCATGACGAAGCGATGCGGCTCTTGGAACGGCAACATGACCAGCGGCAAGAACACCATCAGGAGTACATGCAGCATTTGGGACAGGTGGCTGCAGATGTGCGGGCAGATGCGCGTGAAGCCCTGGAGCAGGACGCTGCATTACGAAGGGAAGAGCTCGCAGAGATGTCAACATTCAACAGAGATTTTCTGACCCTTTGGCAGGCTTGTGGACGCATTTAGTAGTCGGCGTGTCTAACCATGTCTCCCCACGCCCAGTCTGTTTTTTTGTTTGTAAATTTTGCTTATGGAATAAAATTGTATTGTTTGCATCAAAAGTCTGGTTTATCTGTTATAACACCGTATGAGAAAAGCCAATAATTACATACACATTCCATTCTCTGTTCACTCCACATGCTGCTGTTCATCAGGTCAGGTGTATAGCCTTCTAATGGTAATTTAATTTTTAACAACACAACGAAACGTAATGTCTTGGTAGGTTTTTTTTTAATCCATCCATCCATCCATCTTCTACCGCTTTTCCGGAGGTCCGGGTCGCGGAGGCAGCAGTTCAAGCAGAGAAGCCCAGACTTCCCTCTCCCCAGCCACCTGCTCCAGCTCTTCAGAGGGGATACCAAGGCGTTCCCAGACCAGCTGGGAGACATAGTCTCTCCACCGAGTCCTGGGTCTGCCCCGGGGTCTCCTCCCAGTGGGACGTGCCTGAAACACCTCAAGTGGGAGGCGTCCAGGAGGCATCCTAATCAGATGCCCATACCACCTCAACTGACTCCTTTCAATGTGGAGGAGCAGCGGTTCTACTCTGAGCCTCTCCCGGATGACTGAGCTCCTCACCCTATCTCTGAGGGTGAGTCCAGCAATCCTACGGAGAAAGCTCATTTCAGCCGCTTGTATCCGCGATCTCGTTCTTTCGGTCATTACCCAAAGCTCGTGACCATAGGTGAGAGTAGGAACGTAGATTGACTGATAAATCGACAGCTTTGTCTTAGAACTAAGCTCCCTCTTCACCACAACAGACCGGTACAACGTCCGCATCACTGCAGATGCTGCTCCAATCCGTCTGTCGATCTCTCGCTCCATTCTCCCCTCACTCGTGAACAAGACCCCAAGATACTTAAACTCCTCCACTTGGGGCAGGAGCCTGTCCCCAACCCAGAGAGGACAATCCACCTTTTTCCGGCTGAGGACCATGGACTCGGACTTGGAGGTGCTGATTCTCATCCCAGCCGCTTCACACTCAGCGGCAAACCGTCCCAGCAAGAGCTGTAGGTCATTGTTGGATGAAGCCAACAGGACAACATCATCTGCAAACAACAGAGATGAGATCCTGTGGTCACCAAGCATGACACCCTCCATTCCCTGGCTGCGCCTAGAAATCCTGTCCATAAAAATTATGAACAGGATCGGTGACAAAGGGCAGCCCTGGCGGAGTCCAACTCTCACTGGGAATGACTCCGACCGAGTGTTGGCAATACGAACCAAACTCTCACAACGGTCATACAGAGACCGAATAGCTCGTAACAACAAGCCCGATACCCCATACTCCCGAAGCACCTCCCACAAAAATCCACGAGGGACGCGGTCAAATGCCTTCTCCAAGTCCACAAAACACATGTAAACTGGTTGGGCAAACTCCCACAAACCCTGGCGAATTCTCGAGAGGGTAAAGAGCTGGTCCGATGTGCCACGGCCAGGACGAAAACCACATTGCTCCTCCTGAATCCGAGGTTCGACCAACGGCCGGACTCTCCTCTCCAGTACCTTGGCATAGACCTTCCCAGGGAGGCTGAGGAGTGTGATCCCTCTAAAGTTGGAGCACACCCTCCGGTCCCCTTTTTTAAAGAGAGGAACCACCACCCCGGTTTGCCATGCCAAAGGCACTGCCCCCGACCTCCACGCAATGTTGCAGAGGCGTGTCAACCATGACAACCCAACAACATCCAGGGCCTTGAGGTACTCGGGGCGAATCTCGTCCACCCCTGGGGCCCGGCCACCAAGGAGATTTTTAACCACCTTGGCGACCTCAGCCCCTGTGATAGGCGAGTCATCCCCCTCGTCCCCAAACCCTGCTTCCTCTGTGGAAGGCATATCAGTGGGATTGAGGAGATCCTCGAAGTATTCCTTCCACCGCCCGACGATGTCCCCAGTCGAAGTCAACAGTATCCCATCCGCACCATACACAGTGTGGACGGGGAGCTGCTTTCCCCTCCTAAGCCGCCGGACAGTTTGCCAGAATCTCTTTGAGGCCGACCGAAAGTCTTGTTCCATTGCCTCACCAAACTCCTCCCATACCCGGGTTTTTGCTTCAGCAACCACCCGAACTGCACTCCGCTTGGCCTGCCGGTACACCTCAGCTGCTTCGGGAGTCCCACAAGCCAACCAAGCTTGATAGGACTCCTTCTTCAGCTTAATGGCCCCCCTCACCACTGGTGTCCACCACTTGGTTCGGGGGTTGCCACCACGAGATGCACCGACCACCTTGCGGCCGCAGCTCTGGGCAGCCGCTTCAACAACAGAGGTGGAGAACATGGCCCATTCAGACTCCATGTCTCCAGACTCCCTCGGAATGTGGTTGAAGTTCTTCCGGAGGTGGGAGTTGAAGACCTCCCGGACAGGGGCCTCAGCCAGACGCTCCCAGCACACCCTCACTATACGTTTGGGTCTACCAGGTCTGAATGGCTTCCTCCCCTGCCATCGGATCCAACTCACCACCAGGTGGTGATCAGTTGACAGCTCTGCACCTCTCTTTACTCGGGTGTCCAAGACATACGGTCGCAGGTCTGATGACACGATAACAAAATCGATCATCGACCTGCGACCTAGGGTGTCCTTGTGCCAGGTGCACATATGGACACCCTTATGCTTGAACATGGTGTTCGTTATGGACAGACTGTGGTTAGCACAGAAGTCCAATAACTGAACACCACTCGGGTTCAGATCGGGCAGGCCGTTCCTCCCAATCACCCCCCTCCAGGTTTCACTGTCGTTGCCCACGTGCGCATTGAAGTCCCCCAGTAGGACAATGGAGTCTCCAAGAGGAGCACCCTCCAGCACCCCAGTCACAGACTCCAAAAAGGGTGGGTACTCTGAAACATCATTTGGTGCATAGGCACAAATGATGGTCAGGACCCGTTTCCCAACCCGAAGGCGCAGGGAAGCAACCCTTTCGTCCACCGGGGAAAACTCCAATATAGAGGCAGCAAGGTGGGGCGATACAAGAATACCCACCCCTGCTCGTCGCCTCTCGCCCGGGGCAACTCCAGAAAAGGCCAAGCTCCAGCCCCTCTCCAGGAGACTGGTTCCGGAACCAGAGCTGTGTGTTGAGGTGAGGCCGACTATATCTAGCCGGTATCTCTCAACCTCGTACACCAGCTCAGGCTCCTTCCCCACCAGAGAGGTGACATTCCACGTACCAAAAGCCAGTTTAGAAAGCTTGGGATCAGTCCGCCAAGGTCTCCGCCTTTGACCGCCACCTGATCCACATAGCACCGGACCCCCATGATCCCTCCTGCAGGTGGTGAGCCCACTGGAGGGCGGACCCATGTAACTCCTTCGGGCTGAGCCCGGCCGGGTCCCATGGGTGGAAACCCGGCCACCAGACGCTAGCCTTCGAGCCCCTCCCCCAGGCCTGGCTCCAGGGTGGGGCCCCGGTAACCCCATACCGGGCGGGGTACACTGAATCCTTGATATACAATTCATGAGAGTCTGTTGGATCGTTCTTAGTCTGGCCCTTCACCCAGGACCAGTTTGTCTTGGGAGACCCTATCAGAGGCAAATTGCCCCGGACAACATAGCTCCTGGGATCACTGGGGCACGCAAACCCCCCCACCACGATAAGGTGACGATCCATGAGGGGGCATTTTTTTTAAATTTTAAACAAATTTGCAATGCTGAATCCATTTCTCTTGAACGGGTACATTTTTTATGTTATAAGCAGTTGTACAAGTGTACTTTAACTTGTACAGTAGACACTGATAAAGGTAAGTACATGTAAATTGAATGTTGCATCACCAGTCAAAATTTAATAAATTAAGAAGGAATCTAGCAAAAATTTGGCACTAATAACAGACACATCGGACAAGGACACACAACTGTGTTTTTGTTGCACACAACTTGCACAAGTTGTGCAAAATTTATATTCCCTTTTCCCAAAAATTAAAAATCAATTTGTAAGTAAAAGTGGGAGACCTTTACATGGGAATATGACATGTATCAGCACATGATTTATAGTTCAATTTGCATTTCCACCTAAGCAAAAGTGGCTTGTCGAGCTGGATTTTTGTGAAGATGGCCTGTGCGGTGTTTCTGCATGTAATTACATACCTGTCAAGTGATACGGTTTCGCCGTATTTTAATACTGGGAAAATGCAATTTTAGCAAATACAGGCGTATTGCCATTTCTGTACACCAAAAAGAAAAATATACGGGAAAAAAATTATTGAGAGTGTGGAGGAACACGTCGTGTGTGTGACCCCCACAGCGTATGGGGCTGGCAGAGCGCTCAGCGTGAGCAATTATCACAACAGTGAGAAGTGTGGACTCATCATTATGCTGATGGCTTAACAGATAAGCGTTATGAACAACAGAGGACAGGTAGATGGAACATGCACAACATTTTATTTACAAAAAACATTTTTGAAATATGTATGCACATAAATGTGGGCGAAATTACATTTCTACCTATTGCTAGACAAGTACTGCATCACAGCATCTCGTATATCGGCACCCTGCTCCTCTGCTCCCTGGGTCACTGCCACCACTGGTTCATCTACTGCATCATCCAATGTAGTGTCAAACGTCTCTCCATGACTCTCACACAGATTGTGCAGAGCACAACAAGTCAGCACCATAGATTTCACCAATTTCATGTCACAGTCATTCCTCTCTCCTTCCTCCTTCCTTCTCTCCTCGTCATCAGCCATTTTCTTTGTTGTGGAGGATTCGGTCGCATGTTTCACGTCACGAGAGTGTGGCGCCACCTCGGCGCCGCCTCGCTGTTCAAGAAATCCCACCCTCTGCAGGTGTGCCAGCAGGTGTGCCAGCAGTAATGTTGAAAAGCAACCGAGGCAGAACCGAATCGAAGTGAGTCGAGTCGGTTTTTCTAATCGGGGCTAGTGGAAAAGTGCCTTATGTCTCCCAGCTGGTCTGGGAACGCCTTGGTATCCTCTCTGAAGAGCTGGAGCAGGTGGCTGGGAAGAGGGAAGTCTGGACTTCTCTGCTTGAACTGCTGCCTCTGCAACCCGGACCTCCACAAAAGCGGTAGAAGATGGATGGATGGATGGATGGATGGACAGTATGTTAGTATATATGCATGAAAGTCCCTTTCACAGAAAGCTGTGTTGAATAAGCAGTTTGTGGAGGAATTTTGGCCCACTTGTCTTTGCAGAATTGTTGTAATTCAGCCACATTGGAGGGTTTTCAAGCATGAACCACCTTTTTAAGGTCATGTCACAGCATCTCAATTGGATTCAGGTCAGAACTTTTCCTAGGCCAGTCCAAAGTCTTCATTTTTTTTTTTCTTAAGCCATTCAGAGGTGGACTTGCTGGTGTGTTTTAGATCATTGTCCTGCTGCAGAACCCAAGTGCACTTCAGCCTGAGGTCACGAACAGATGACCGAACATTCTCCTTCAGGATTTTTTGGTAGACAGCAGAATTCGTGGTTCCATTTACCACAGCAAGTCTTCCAGGTCCCGAAGCAGCAAAACAGCCCCAGACCATCACACTACCACCACCATATTTTACTGTTTGTATGATGTTCCTTTTCTGAAATGCTGTGTTACTTTTATGCCAGATGTAATGGGACACACACCTTCCAAAAAGTTCAGCTTTTGTCTCGTCAGTCCACAGAGTATTTTCCCAAAAGTCTTGGGGATCATCAAGACATTTTCTGGCAAAACTGACATGAGCCTTTATGTTCTTTTTGCTCAGCAGTGGTTTTTGTCTTGGAACCCTGCCATGCAGGCCATTTTTGCCCAGTTCCTTTCTTATGGTGGAGTCATGAACACTGACCTATACTGAGCCAGTGAGGCCTGCAGTTCTTTGGATATTGTTGTGGGGTCTTTTGTGACCTCTTTGATGAATCGTTGCTGCGCTCTTGGGGTAACCTTTATAACCTTTTAGATTAGACTGAATTTTTAGACTGAATTACTTTGTTTCTAATTTGTTCTTGAATTTCTTTGGATCATAGCATGGTGTCTAGCTTTAGAGGATCTTTTGGTCTACTTCACTTTGTTAGGCAGGTCCTTTTTAAGTGATTTCTTGATTAAGAACAAGTGTGGCAGTAATCAGGCCTGGGCGTGGCTAGAGATATTGAACTCAGCTTTCCAAAGATGTGTAAACCACAGTTAATTTATGTTTTAACAGGAAGGGGGTCACTTTTCACACAGGGCCATATAGGTTTGGATTTTTTTTACCTTTAATAATAAACACTTTAATTTAAAAACTGCATTTTGTGTTTACTTGTGTTATCTTTGTCTAATATTTAAATTTGTTTGATGATATCTCCCGAGATGATATCTCCCGAGAGAACACTCACACGTGATCTGCATTGTTGTTTATGCAAATCCGACGGCGAACGCTGGGACAGCGCGTGACGTCATCCATTCAGTAACCAGCAGGCTGCAGACAGAACACCCAGATGCTCTTCTCCTCATCTCAGGCGATTTCAACCACGTTTCACTGTCTCCCATTCTACCCACTTTCACCCAGTATGTCACATGCCACACTAGAGACAATAAAACACTGGATTTGTTCTACGCAAACACTAAGGAGGCGTACACCTCATCACAACTCCCCACACTTGGGAGATCGGATCACAACTTGGTTCATCTCCGACCGGTGTACAAACCCCTAGTGCACAGACAACCTCCGGCCATGCACACTGTGGAGTTATGGTCTGAGGAGACAATGGACACTCTAAAGGACTGTTTTGAAGCCACTGCCTGGAAGCAGCTCTGCGATCCACATGGTGAGGACATCGATGGCCTCATTCACACCTTCACGGGCTACCTCAGCTTCTGTGTGGACAAATCCGTTCCCACCAAGACCATACGGCGTCACTCAAACAACAAACCCTGGATCAACCCTGAGATAAAAACACTTCTGAGAGAGAAGAAGCGGATCTTCAGGTCGGGGAACAGGGAGATGCTGAAGTCCGTACAGAGGGAGCTGAGGAGAAAGATCAGAGAAGGCAAGGACAGCTTCAGGAAGAAGATGGAGGACAAGCTGCAACAGAGCGACATCAGCGGGGTCTGGAGAAACCTCAAAACCATCTCGGGGCTCCAGAATACCTCCCCCCAGGCCACGGGGGGCAGGGAGTGGGCGAACAACCTGAATCTGTTTTTCAATAGATTTGACCAACCGCCCTCCCCCCTGTCTGCACAACAACCACTGCTGCCTCTAAAGAAATCAAGTCCTGCTGCCCACTCCCCACTCCACCGACACCCCCCCCACTCCCAACACACAGCCCCCCATCCTGACCCTGACCAAGACCCAGGTGAGGACGGAGCTGAGGAAGATCAAGGCGAGGAAGGCGTCGGGTCCGGACGGCATCAGCGCAAAGCTCCTCAAGTCCTGTGCAGACCAGCTGTGTGGGATTGTGACGTATATCTTCAACATGAGCCTGAAACTGGGGAGGGTACCACAGCTGTGGAAAACATCTTGTGTGGTACCTGTACCAAAAACTTCCCACCCCAAAGACCTGAACAGCTTCAGACCGGTGGCCTTGACGTCCCACTTGATGAAGACCCTGGAGAGACTGCTCCTTGCTCATCTCCGCCCCCTGGTGGAACCAGCGATGGATCCACTCCAGTTCGCCTACCAGCATGGCATTGGGGTGGAGGATGCGGTGATCTTCCTCCTTCACCGTTCACTGTCCCACCTGGAGAAGCCCGGGAATATGGTGAGGATCATGTTCTTTGACTTCTCCAGTGCTTTCAACACCATCCAACCGATGATCCTGAAGGACAAGCTGCTGCGCGCAGGGGTGGACCAGCACCTGTCATCATGGATCCTGGACTACCTCACGAACCGGCCTCAGTTTGTGAGAACCCGGGACTGTGTTTCCGACACGATCATCAGTAGCACGGGGGCCCCCCAGGGAACGGTGCTGGCTCCCTTCCTGTTCACTCTTTATACTGCGGACTTCTCACACAACACAACACATTGCCATCTACAGAAGTTCTCTGATGACTCTGCGATCGTTGGTCTCATCTCCAGCGGAGATGAAGCTGAGTACAGAGGGCTTATCCAGGACTTTGTGGACTGGTGCCATCGGAACTGCCTCCAGATCAACGCGAGGAAAACTAAGGAGCTGGTGGTGGACTGCCGCAGGCATGGGCAGCCCCTCACAGCACCAGTAAATATACAGGGAACAGACATCGAGATGGTGACATCCTATAAGTACCTGGGTATTCATCTGAACAATAAACTAGACTGGTCACACAATACTGACGCACTCTACAAGAAGGGACAGCGCAGGCTGTTCCTGCTGAGGAGACTCAGGTCTTTTGGTGTACAAGGGGCGCTGCTGAAGTCATTCTATGACACGGTGGTGGCATCAGCCATCACTTTTGGAGTGGTCTGCTGGGGCAGTGGCATTACTGCAGCCGATAGGAAGAGACTGAACAAACTGATTAAGAAAGCTAGCTCTGTCCTGGGGCAGCGCCTTGATCCAATGGAGGAGATAGGAGAGAGAAGGACGGTGGCTAAACTGTCATCTCTGCTGGAGTCCGAGTTCCACCCTATGCAGGACATACTGGATGCACTGAGGAGCTCATTTAGCAGCAGACTACATCATCCCAGGTGCACAACCGAGAGGTTTCGTAGGTCCTTCCTACCAACGGCTGTCAGACTGTACAACCTAAGCAGGGCTGCTCGCAGAGATAGCAAAAAGACGTAACAAACTAATAGTTTTTTTTGAATGCAAAAGATGCAATAGACTTACACAATGGTCCTCTCCGGCATACAACTAGGAACATACCGGTCGCTATGGAGGGTGAGAATATGTATGGGCACATAATCATACCATGTAGGATAACTAAATAGACGGTTATGCTGTTTCATCCCACCTAGCAACAATGCTCTGCACTGTGTGTGTTCATATATTTACATATTTATTCCATCTAGCTACAATGCTCAGCACTGGGTGTGTTTATATTTATATATCTATATATTTATTCCATCTAGCTACAATGCTCCGCACTGTGTTTTTATATATCTACATATTATTCCATCTAGCTACATTGCTCCGCACTGTGTGTGTTTATATACTTGCATATTTATTCCACCTAGCTGCAATGCTCCGTACTGTGGGTGTTTATATATTTACATATTTATTCCATCTAGCTACAATGCTCTGCACTGTGTGTTCATATATTCATATATTTATTCCATCCAGCTACAATGCTCTGCACTGTGTGTCTGTGTGTGTGTGTGTATATATATATTTTATAGTAATATGTACATATGTATATTAGCTGCTCTTGCTTGCTTGTTTTTTTTTCTTTTTTTTTTTTTTTTCTTGCCTTCTGATTGTTGCTCTGAGTGTTGCTATCCCTGTGCTGTTGCAATCCTGGAATTTCCCCGTTGTGGGACTAATAAAGCTTATCTTATCTTATCTTATCTTATCTTATGATCTGAAACATTTAAGTGACAAATATACAAAAAAAGAGAAATCAGGAAGGGGGCAAACATTTTTTCACACCACCGTATGTGATGATTGACCCTTTATGACTTCCTCCAAGGAGGTTGAGAGTGCATACCTCCGCCAAGGCCCTTGTTTGTATTTGTTTTTCAGCAGGATTACACAACAACTACTGGAAGGATTTTGATGAAATTTTCACCAGAGGTGGCACTTGGGCTACAGATGAACTCATTAGATTTTGGAGGTGATCCATGAGCACATACCTCCACCAGTGTCCTGTCTTGCAATATACAGAAGGATGGAGGCAGGGTGGCACTGACAGATGGATGGACAAAGGGAGGGAATGAAGGAGACTTGGCAGATGTATGTACTCTCTGAGTGTGCTTCTAGTTATCATCATTTAATTAGGTCACAGGATCCATTAAAGAGCAATTTGTAATACAAATGCATACAGTTTTCTGCTTTTTAGTCAAAGAAACACTTTGTCTTTGCACTTTTTTAAAGAAAGGAGAAAATAAGAAAGTTTTGTTTATTATTTAATACAGATTTATTTGCAACATGGTAAAGACACAAAAAACAATCCAGTTCAAAAATATCTACTATGTCTGTCACATTAACAATCAATTTTTTGATTTGTATTGTTATTGATTACATTCATTTCTAGCAAAATAAGTACATACATAATTCACAAATCATATGTTAAATTTGATCTTGATTTTTTAAACTCTAATCTACAGAGAATAATGGTTGCACAAAATATTATACAATCATTTTGAAAATCACTGTCTTTGATCCAGACCTTTGTAAAAAAAAAATAAATCTCTACATGGTTTGTGTAGGAAACACTCCTCATTAAAATGGACAGAGTATCCAGGATGAAAGTTCATAGTACTTATTACCAATAAAGTTTTCTCATGGTTGCTCATTCTGGTCTATGTTGGCCACAAGACCTTCGGTGACTACAGATGCTCGCATAGGATTGTTGAAGTATAACATGTTGTCAAAGGTGTATTGTCCTATTGAAGGCAAGGGTACTCGTTTTCGTAAAAGGGAGAAGGCACCAAGTCCAACTATAGCAATTATAATTAGCACTATAGCCACAGTGACGCCTGTGATCCCACGTGAAGCGTTAGTATGAACTAAGCAGGAGAAAAAGCACAAAGGATGAGGGTCAGTTACAAAATTTAATGATTGAGCATTCCATGCAATACATACATCAGAATCAGAATAAACTTTATTGTCCCTCACGGGAAATTTGTCTTGGATGACAGTGCTACATGATGCTGCATTCACCTTCAGTCACAATTTAAAACTAGAAAAGCACTCGGAGAGCGCAGACCTCCTCCAAGCACCACAGTTCCCCCCATACAGTGTTTGTGTGTATGTTTTCAGATTCCTTGATCATGAAAACATATGACTAGCAACTGGATTGACAATGATAGGATTAGTGGTTCAGTAGTTATTCACGAAAATGGCATTTTGCGTAATGGCGGTTTTCTTGTGGACGGTGATCTGGATCACCACCAAAATCTAATCATCTGTAGGATACCCCATTTCTGACAATCTGTGAAAATTTCATGAAAATCCGTCCATAACTTTTTGAGTTATCTTGCTAACAAACAAACAGACAGACAGACAGACAGACAGACAGACAAACCAATGCCGATGAAAATATAACCTCCTTGGCGGAGGTAATAATAATCAGTCATATTCCACAATAAAATGGCCTCAGATCAATAAATATTTTGAACAATAAAAACCTAGAAAAATAAAAACCAAGCTTAGAATTAATAATTGTAAGAACAGACCTAAACATTAAGAGTAGCTAAAATGGGGCTCATGTCCTGTTCAGCTGAGTAAGTTCCTTATTTAACAGCGCTATTGGTGTCGGGACAAAAGAGAGCTTATAGCGGTTAGTTTTATGTCTGATTGCTCTATAGCGTCTCCCTGAAGGTAACAGCTCATAATCAGGGTAAAGGATATGGGACGGCTTAGTTTACTTACCAACTGGAGACTTTTCTGTAGGCTTGATAACTGAAAAATGACAGTAATCGTTTAATGTAAGTGACTAATGGGTTTCTTAAAAAGTCTTTTGGAACTGATTAAAACTTACTTTTGGGAATCTTGCATATGAAGGGCATACGATTGCTACAGTAAGATGTTTCCCACTCTCCAGTGTCAGAAATAATGTCCACACATGAATGGCCATCTCCTGTTTCACTTTTCCAGTTGGTATAGTCCACAGGGCTGTTATCAATCCACTTCCATTCACCTGAACCAAAACAATACTGTTATGCTTTTGAACAAAAGAGCAAACCTTAAGATAAATATATATCTTAGCTGCTTTGATGTTATATTTTATGCAGGTTTTCAACTAAAAAGAGCTATAGATAAGGATATTTTAAGATAAGGATTAAAATGTTTTTAAATGACAACAGAGTCTTGGATATACACAGATATAGTACACTTCTTCTTTTGGCTGCTTCCTTTTAGGGGTCACCACAGTGGATCATTTGCTTTCAAATGATCCACGGTGGCGCATGGTGGCGCCACCGTGCGCCACCGTGGGCTGCACGGTGGCACAGTGGTTAGCACTGCGGCAACACAGTTTACCCTTGGCCGGGGGATTGTGGGGATCGTGGGTTCGATCCCAGCCCCCGACCAACAGTGATCTGTGTGGAGTTTGCATGTTCTCCTCGTGTTGCGTGGGTTTACTCCGGGATTTCTCCGGTTTCCTCCCACATGCCAAAAACATGCATGTTAGGTTAATTGGCTGTTCTAAATTGTCCCTAGATATTTGTTTCCTATAGGCCCTTAGAATAGAGGGTTAGTATTAATGAAAGCGCTTTGAGTGGTCTTTGTGACTAGAAAAGCGCTATATAAGTGCAGGTTAGTTAGTTAGTAATCTCACCCTGTGCTTCCTCTTCTCTGACACCAACCTTCTCCAAGTCTTCCTTCACTAAATCCTTGAATCTCCTCTGTGGTTTTTCTCTTTTCCTCCTGCCTGGCAGCTTCATCTTCAACATCCTTTGTCCAATATATCCACTACCCCTTCTCTGTACATGTCCAAACCATCTCAGCCTTGCCTCTCTTACTTTGTCTCCAAACCACTCAACCTGAGCTGTCCCTCTGATATACCCATTTCTGATCCTGTCCCTCTTTGTCACTCCCAGTGAGAATCTTAGCATCTTCAACTCTGCTGCCTCCAGCTCTGCCTTAATTCTGTCTTCTCGTGAGTGCCACTGTCTCCAAACCATACATCATAGCAGGTCTCACCACCATCTTACACAACCAACCAAAAAAAAAAGACCTTTGAAAAGTCCTATAAACTGGTGTTCAGGAAATAAACTGAAGGTAAAAGCAAAATATCGTGAAATTCACCAAAGTTTTTACTATCAGGATATGCGCCATGTAGAGTAAAAACACTATTAGACACTATGAAAGAAGCCAACTTTCTAGCTCTAAATACCTGGAAATTTCATTAATTTCCAACAGATGACAGATGTTTACAGCCTGACATATCTTCATTCAAATATGAAAATTCACTAGAAACATTCTGTGCTGTTTCCAAGTTTTACCAAGTGTGTGACTGCAAAAAGTTTACTAAGACTGACATCTACTTTATTATTACTTTATTGTCATTTATACATGCTTGTATAAGCAAACAGTTATGCTTTCTTACACCTGCAATACAAATACAAATGGATATTTGCACAAAATTCATGCAGTGTCTTTCACTGCTGCAGGTATTTGATTTAATGGTAACCATCAAAACTTATTTTAGAAATTGGTTTCATTATTTATTAGTAATCCTCTAAATTAGTAGAGAATGTGTCAACAAAGTTATACAAATAATGGCTTGGTCAAAGTTATAAGCCTTGTCATCTGTCCCTCCTTCATGCCAGGGAAACAAAGAAATGTGCATTATCAGACATGGCTGAACTGTTAAAGCAGTTCAGCTCTTCATCACATCATATTTGAAAGCACAAATTCAATCATACAAATATCTCGTACAACTTTTATTATTTATAACCTTTCACATAACAAAGATCATTTTTGGGAAAAATAACTCATCAATCAAAAGCTGAGAGTCACGTGTGTTTTCAGCTTCATTTCCAGCACTAGCTCCATGTGAAATGCTTTTATGCACATAACCACGTAGAATACCAAAGTTTGGCTGTTTTTTTCTTACAATGTAGTGAATTTACAGAGATGTCAGTGACAGAGATGTCAATGACTCCAACTCAGAACATGACTTCAGACTTGCACATTTTTGACTCTGACTTTACTCGGACTCTTTGAATATGACTCATGAACATTAAGAGTCTGTGATGCCGAGTGGACATTTCCACAGACATTATACAATGGCGTTATGTTTGTTAACCTTTTAGAATTTTATACATTTCTGCATAAATATGACCTAAAACATCATCAGATTTCACACAAGTCCTAAAAGAGAACCGTTAAATTAATAAGACAAAATATTTTACTTTTTCATTTATTTATTGAGAGTGACCCAATATTACATATCTATGAGTGGCAAAAGTTTATGAATCTTTGATTTCAGTATCTGGTGTGAGCCGTTTTGCTACAATATCTGCAACTAAATGTTCCTGGTAACTATTTATCAGTCCTGCACATCAGCTCGGAGGAATTTTAGCCCATTCCTCCGTACATTACAGCTTCAACTCTGGGATGTTGGTGGGTTTCCTCGCATGAACTGCTTGGTTCAGGTCCTTCCACAACATCTCAGTTGGATTAAGATTCAGACTTTGACTTGGCCATTCCAAAACATCAACTTTATTCTTCTGTAATCATTCTTTGGTAGAACGACTTGTGTGCTTAGGATTGTTGTCTTATTGCATGACCCACTTTCCCTTGAGATTCATTTCATGGACAGATGTCCAGACATTTTCCTTTAGTCTTTGCTGGTATGATTCAAAATTCAATGTTCCATCAATGATGGCAAGCAATCCAGGCCCAGATGCAGTAAAACAGGCCCAAACCATGATACTACCACCACCATGTTTCACAGATGGGATAAGGTTCTTATGCTGGAATTCAGTGTCCTTCCTTTTTCCAAACATAACGCTTCTCATTCAAACCAAAAAGTTCTATTTTGGTCTTATCTGTTCACAAGACATTTTTCCAGTAGCCTTCTGGCTTGTCCATGTGATCTTTAGCAAACTGCAGATGAGCAGCAGTGTTCTTTTTGGAGAGCAGTGGCTTTCTCCTTGTAACTCTGCCATGCACACCATTGTTGTTCATTGTTCTCCTGATGGTGGACTCATGAATATTTAACATTAGCCAATGGTGTACCCTGCCTCTCGCCCAAAGATGCTGGGATAGGCTCCAACCCCCCTGCGACCCGAAAAGGATTAAGCGGAAGAAGATGAATGAATGAATGAATGCCAGACAGGCCTTCAGTTGCTTAGAAGTTATCCTGGAGTCCTTTGTGACCTCACCAACTATTACACACCTTATTTTTGGAGTGATCTTAGTTGGTCAACCACTCCTAGGGAGGAAAACAATGGTCTTAAATTTCCTCCATTTGTGCACAGTCTGTTTTACTGTGAATTTGTGGAGTCCAAACTCTTTAGAGATAGTTTTGTAACATTTTCCAGCCAGATGAGCATCAGCAGTCCTTTTTCTGAGGTCCTTAGAAATCTCCTTTGTCATGCCATGATACACTTCCACAAAGGTGTGTTGACACTTTGATAGGTCTTTAAATAAAAGATTGTTTAAATGGAACAGGATGCTCACTCACACCTGATTGTCATTTGACTGACTGAAAACACCCAACTCTAATTTTACCTTCAACTTACCTGCTAATCCTAGAGGTCCGCAAACTTTTGCCATTCATACAGTGCTGTGAAAGTGTATTTGCCCCTTCCTGATTTCTTACATTTTTGCATATTTGTTACACCTGAATGTTTCAGATCATCAAACAAATTTTAATATTAGACAAAGATAACCTGAGTAAATACAAAATGCAATTTTTAGATGAGGATTTCATTTATTAAGGGAAAAAAGCTATTCAAGCCTACCTGGCCCTATGTGAATAAATAATTCCCCCTGCCCCCTAAACCTAATAACTGGTTGTTATTAGGGCTGCACGGTGGTGCAGTGGTTAGCACTGCGGCAGCACAGTTTACCCTTGGCCGGGGGATTGTGGGGATCGTGGGATCGTGGGTTCGATCCCAGCCCCCGACCAACAGTGATCTGTGTGGAGTTTGCATGTTCTCCCCGTGTTGCGTGGGTTTACTCCGGGATTTCTCCGGTTTCCTCCCACATGCCAAAAACATGCATGTTAGGTTAATTGGCTGTTCTAAATTGTCCCTAGATATCTGTTTCCTATAGGCCCTTAGAATAGAGGGTTAGTATTAATGAAAAGCGCTTTGAGTGGTCTTTGTGACTAGAAAAGCGCTATATAAGTGCAGGTTAGTTAGTTAGTTAGTTAGTTGAGTCTTTTACATTGCTGTTGAGGAATTTTGACCCACTCTTCTCTGCAGAATTGTTTAAATTCAATCACATTGGAGGGCTTCATGAGCTGATGGCCGGACATTCTCCTTCAGGATTTTTTGGTAGAGAGCAGAATTCATGGTTCTGTCAATTAGGGCAAGTTGCCCAGGTCCTGAAGCAGCAAAGCAGCCCCAGACCATGACACTACCACCACCATGTTTGACTGTTGATACAATGTTCTTTTTATGAAATTCTGTGTTAGTTTTATGCCAGATAAAATGGGACACGTCTTCCAAAAAGTTAAACTTTTTTCTCATCAGTCCCCAGAATGTTTTCCCAAAAGTCTTGAGGATCATTAAGATATTTTCTGGCAAATGTAAGACGAGCCTTTATGTTCTTTTTGTCCAGCAGAGGGGTTTGTCTTGGAACTCTCCCATGGATGCCATTTTTGCCCAGTCTCTTTCTTAGTGTTCCATCATGGACCAGTGTCCAAACTGAGGCAAGTGAGGCCTGCAGTTCTTTAGATGTTGTTCTGGGTTTTTGTTTCTGATCTGTTCTTAAATTTCTTTAGATCACAGTGGGATGTGTTGCTTTTTGAGATCTTTTTGCCGACTTCAGGTTGTCAGACAGGCTCCATTGAGGGGATTTCTTGATTCATCTGATCTGGTAGTAATCAGACTTGGGTGTAGCTACTGAAACTGAGCTCAGCTTTCTAAAAAAAATTGTGGTTCATCATCATCATAGCAGTCTGTCGGGGGCGACAAGACTGTTTCATGATATAACAAGGGGGCAATTACTTTTTCACATAGGGCCAGGTAGGTCCAGGTAGTAATAAATGAAATCATCATTTGAAAACTGCATTGTGCAAAAATATAAGAAATCAGGAAAGGGGCAAATACATTTTTACAGCACTGTATATGAAATATTGGATCATTTTCCTCAATAAATTAAAAAAATGTCTCAATTATTTAACTGGGTTCTCTTTATCTACTTTAGGACTTGTGTGGAAATCTGATAATGTTATAGGTCATATCACTCCGAAACTGTGGAACAATCTGTCTTTGTCCATCAGACAGGCCCCTTCACTGTCCAGTTTTAAAACTCATCTTAAAACCCATTTTTATTCTCTGGCTTTTGACCCAGTTTGAGACACTGATTTTATTTGTTCTTATTGTCTCTATTGTATGACTACTGTTTTGTTTGTGCTGTTTTGTACTTTTTTTTAGCTGTATTTTATTGTTTTCCTCTGACCTGTACACTTTGCTACGTGATCACAGACTAAGATTGGCTGGTCATGTTGTGAGGATGGAGGAAAAATGTCTCCCCAAAACCATTTTTTATGGTAACTAATAAATGCTCCCAGAAAATGTGGTTGACCTCGACTCTGTTACAAAGATGTGCTGAAATGTGACCTACAGGACTTTGGCATAGACGTTGCAACCTGGGAAACCATAGCCATGGTTCGAGCTAACTGGCATAGTCATCTTATCACAGGCAGAAACAACTCAACGGACAGCTACCTCCGCATGTGTGAAGAAAGGAGAGATCAACGTCATCACAGCTGTCACATGAGACGGGGAGGGCCATAAAAAATAAAAGCAAAAATTATTTTTATGTTTTTATATTTTATTTATTGTTGATGTACAGTACTTTGTGTTAGCTGTCGTTTTTAAAATCATCATCATCATCATCATCATCATCATAGCAGTCTGTCGGGGGCGACAATGACAGTGACAATGACAATGTTTCATTTAGGTCTGATCAGATTCCTCCATGCAGCTCTGTCCTTCGCCCTCCACTGCCAGGAACTCCTGACCTTGTTAACCCGGGAAAGTGCTTTATAAAAAAAGTTGGATTGGATTGGATATTTATTGTCACGAGCCGAGCCGGCTTGGCTTTCCTTGGCTCGGTCTCGATTGCTTTGGGGGTTTTTGGTTCTACTGCTTACGTGCACTTTGTGTATTTTCACATCCTTAGCCACTGCCTGACTGGCAGCTGTTAGTCAGCATTGTGACCTACTTTCTCCCATGCTACTGACAGTCTGTCGGTCCGGCCACACCCCCTTGCTCTCCCTTGACTCCATCAGCTGTTTCCTATCCTGGTAATCATCTCCCCCGCGTCTCACCCAGGTGTACCTTATTTGCCATGCTAGCGGCATCTGTACTAAAGCAGCCCTTTGCTAGACAGACGTCGCTGGTTCATTGTACGCATTAGATGGCTGTGCTTCGCTGTTTAACCGTCGCGTCAACGAAGGACCATCTGGAGTATGCTCGACGCTCCACTGAAGGACCCGGACTGCTTGTGCTGTAAGTTCTTCTAGCGTTTCTCTCTGCAGTTGTGTCGCTACGCGTGTAGCATTTCCCTGTGCAGCACAACTGCTACGCTTTCCTCCTGCACAGCCTAGCATCATAGTTGGACTCTTTTCTTAGCCTGAGCTGCTCCACCATTTTGTATTGTCTCCTACGAGCTGTGTCAATAAATGTGTGTGTGGTAACCCAGCATTTAAATCCTCATTTCTCCTTCTCTCCTCCGTGCACAAATGGAAGAGCACACGGAGGGTTTGTGACAGGATGAACCAGCCCGTAAAAAGGATTTAGCGGGTTCACCCACACATCCCTTTTCTATTTTTTGCATTATTTGTTGGGACTTACCTGGGTTTGAGTTGTCGTGGGGCCGGCGTTATCCGATGAGTCTCGGCTGGGAACGCTGCTGAGCTCTGATCAACATCGACTGCCTCATATCCATGGCGAATGAATATTCCACTCCAGCGGATAAACTGGCGGAGGCAGAGGTTCAGCGATGCCCGCAGCTCTCCGAACATCCCGAGGGAGCTGAGCGGATTTCCCAGCTGGCAGTGCTCCAACGTGAGTACGGTGAGAGGGAGAGGAAATCCCCAAAAAAGACCGGGCTCGCGCCAAGGGGAGGGCGCTCCCAGGACACCGCTGAGACTGTTCCCCACCAGCTCTGTGCTCCCGCTCACGCCAAATCCAACCCAGCAAAGCTAGAACAGAGTTGTTCCATGTAGAAGTGCCGGGAGAGGCCCTCTCCTCCGTCAGCTGCCATTATTCCTCTGGCAGCAGTGAGGTCCGCTGAGGTCATCCCGGGAACGCCCACCTCTGTTGCCATGGAGGCGGCTCCTCCTCCACCAGTTGAAGAGGACAGAATCACTGTGGACACAGAAAGGGATGACAGCCTGCCAGCTTCAGCAGTTAACATCAAAGGCCGGGGTGACAGGCAAGAGTTTTTTCTTTCAACTTATCTTGATAATAATACACTTTGTCTGTCTCCTGGGAGAGGGGCCCAGTCACAGCAGTTCATTGGGCTCCCTCTACCTGCTGCAGCTAAAAACTCTTTTCCTACCCTCTCTGTGTCTCCTCCTTTAATTTCTGAGTGCCTGCCGGTCCAAGAACCGAGCCGCCAGACGGGGGAGGAGCTGGTGGGTTTGGACGATTCCTTCCCGGATCCAGCACGGAGAGGTCCCCCTGCAGCCATGCCGGATGTATCCCCAGCATTGGAACCGCTGCAGGAGGATAATAGGACTGCTGTCACCATCTTGCCTGCTGCGGAGGTGTCTGCAGTGGACTGGGAGCCTGAGCTGGACCTCTTGAAGGCTGGGCCCGAGTGTTCATTGCCAGGATCGACAGAGTTCTGGACCGTGGTGGAGCTCGAGCTCAAGCAAGTTATCTCTCTTGTTTTTCTTATGACGGTTCTAGAGAGATCTTGCCTGGCTCTGGGTGAGGAGAGTCGGGCACAGTGCGCAGCTGCGTCTGAACTTCCTTCGCCGCTTTGGCCCAATTGGGGTCCACCGTGGGTGCTGCAGAGCCTCAGCCGGAGGTCACCACGGACGCAGCTAGGCTCCCACTGGAGTCCATCGTGGGTGCAGCAGAGCCAGCCCGGTCCGAGGCCACTGTGGGCGCAGTTAGGTTCCCACTGGAGTCCATCGTGGGTGCAGCGGAGCCAGCCCGGTCCGAGGCCACCGCGGACCACCCAGAGGACACCGCAGAGGTTCCCTCTCCCCGGTCCGGGTACCCATCGGTCAGCCTTCGGTGGGAAGGCTGCCTCCTGCTTCACCCCTTCAGTCCTGGTGGCTGAGCAACATTGGCCAACCGCCAAAAGAGTTGACTCCCCGGGTCAGGTGGCCCACATTTCCTGGCAGGCCGCCAGATGCCATCCACCGGACCTTCTGCTGGGCCTGGGACTCTGGGCGGCCTCCTGAGCCCCAACGCCCGTGGACTTGGGGGGGGGGGGGGCTAACCTTGGACCCTGGGCGGGGTATTGTGTTCCCTCCTTCCTGTTCCCCCTACCTCCCACCCAAGTTTGGGTTGTTTGTTGTTGTTGCTCTGTTGGGGGGGGGGGTGGTTGATGTTACCTGGGGTGTCTGGGAATCCACCCCTCATTTCTCCTTCTCTCCTCTGTGCACAAATGGAAGACCACGCGGAGGGTTCGTGACATTTATGCAGAATTGTCAAATTCTAAATGCTTCACAAACTTTCAAGCAACACTGTAATTTAACTGTCTCTCTTCTCGGATCTGATCTCTGATCAGAACTTACATTGTAGTATGATGCACCCATACTGCTAATATTATATTTCATATTTTTCTGTTTAAGCTTTTTGTTAAAGTGTTTATACAACAGTTAGTTCCAACCGAGCAATTTGATTGAACAATAGGGATTCCAGGAGTTACTATATTCCACGATAATTTTTTTTTTTTTTTTTAGATTTAGTATACTTTATTGATCCCCAGAGGGGAAATTGAGGGTCATCCACCACCTGGATGGATGAAGCAGCCACGATACGGCGCTATCCCTTAACCATTCACACACACATTCACACCTAGGGCCACTTTAGAGTCTCCAATTAACCTAACCTGCATGTTTTTGGCATGTGGGAGGAAACTGGAGAAATCCCGGAGTAAACCCATGCAAACACGGGGAGAACATGCAAACTCCACACAGATCACTGTTGGTGGGGGGCTGGGATCGAACCCACGATCCCACGATCCTCACGATCCCCACGATCCCCCGGCCAAGGGTAAACTGTGCTGCCGCAGTGCTAACCACTGCACCACCGTGCAGCCCAGCATTGCATTCCAGCATTTCACTGGATATATAACACTCCACTTCAAAGGTGTTCTAGTAACCATTAACTATTAACAGTAATTTACTGTTAAACTTGCAGACTTGAGAATTGCAACACTGCGTTGGATACCTTAATTTTCACAGTGAGGTGCTGTTTGACAAGAGATTAGACATCCATGACCCGGAAGTCCCACCCTTTTGAAAAAAAAAAATGAGTTTACAAAGTCTGCCCTTGTATAAATGTCGTTAAGCTATTTCATATCTGTTTAAAACAAATAGGCAGTGCTAGAGTTGGATTTATTGTATCGATTAACAAACCATAATACCTTTGTGGTGATGGGCTCTTTATTTCATCTGAAAATGCCAAGAAAAAGCGAACAAAGTGTGCCGAAGCCAAATCGCTAGCATGCTAACTAGCCACCGGCATTGGCCACATTTTCATCTCGAACCTTTGGTGGTACCAACTCAACAGGTGTGTAATAATAAACAATGACTTTTGCACTTGACAATATTTAATTTGTTTACATGTGTGTTAAATGACAATAGATGTCTTCATGTTGATTGAGATGTTTAGTAACAGTTACTGGCTACATTTAGAAGGGACTATTTTTTTCTCAGCTGCGCAAAATAACTGGTTAAACAAACAAATCATTATATTTTGTCCATTATTGCTGGCTTTTAATAAATTGTGCTTGCAGAACTGTTGTATAAAAGCAATATTACACTCAAGGTTGCACGGTATCAATGAAAGTACTAACTACAGCTGTGAAACATCACACCTGCAGTTATTTTATTCATTGACACTGTACTCCCTCTTGTGTAATATTGCTTAAATAGAACTGTTTTAGAACAGTTCTCATATATTTAGATATTCTGTGCAACCACATTCATTTAAGGTCAGTGTTCATGACTCCACCATAAGAAAGAGACTGGGCAAAAATGGCCTGCATGGCAGAGTTCCAAGACAAAAACCACTGCTGAGCAAAACGAACATAAAGGTTCGTCTTAGTTTTGCCAGAAAATATCTTGATGATCCCCAAGACTTTTGGGAAAATACTCTGTGGACTGACGAGACAAAAGTTGAACTTTTTGGAAGGTGTGTGTCCCATTACATCCGGCATAAAAGTAATACAGCATTTCAGAAAAGGAGCATCATACCAACAGTGAAATGTGGTGGTGGTAGTGTGATGCTCTGGGGCTGTTTTGCTGCTTCAGGACCTGGATGACTTGCTATGGTAAATGGAACCATGAATTCTGCTGTCTACCAAAAAATTCTGAAGGAGAATGTCCGGCCATCTGTTCGTGCCCTCAAGCTGAAGCACCCTTGGATTCTGCAGCAGGACAATAATTCAAAACACACCAGCAAGTCTACCTCTGAATGGCTTAAGAAAAACAAAATGAAGACTTTGGAGTGGCCCAGTCAAAGTCCTGGCCTGAATCCGTCTGAGATGCTGTGGCATGACCTTAAAAAGGTGATTCATGCTCGAAAACCCTCCAATGTGGCTGAATTACAAAAATTCTGCAAAGATGCAAGGGCCAAAATTCCTCCACAATGCTGTAAGACTCATTGCTGTCATGATCTGTGCGCCGATTTCATCTGCGCTCAGGCCATACACCTCCTCAGCCCGGCTTTTATTATGACAGCGTCTCAGCGGGCTTCCAGCTGTCAAGCTCCACGGGACGGCTGGAGGCCAATTACCTCTCATCAGCTGAGGCGCTGTCAACCACTATAAAAGGGAGCGGCCCTGATTGCTCAGGGCTGTGACCTCGCACATTGTCCATGCTCATCTCTCGGTGTGGATTAGGCTGGAGTCCCTACGTCCGGCTCCAGCCCTCCTCTCTTCCCTCATCATTATTCGTAAGTGTACCTTTGTATTATTTGTGTTTTGCCCCACGAGGCTCTTTTCCTTTGTTCCTTCCCTCATTAATAAACTACGCAAACTCACCGGTTGGCCCTTGGCTCTTATTAATGGCTCGTAAGAGCCATTCGTGACAGTAGGTCACAGCCAGTGAGTTGCCGGCTACCGTGAGTTTGCATTAATTGGACTGTTGTTCCTACCTGTCTGGGTACCGTGCTGGAAGCATGCCGTCGTGGAGGGCCCGCACTCAGAGTCAGAGTGACGTTCTCGCAGACGCCCTCGAGTGTGTCAACGAGATTCTCATCACCGCCTCCCTCCTCGACTTCAGCAGCGACGTGCACCGGTACCTGGACCAAGCTGAGGATGTCCTCAATCATCTCCCCCGCTTCGCCAACCACCCTGAGGTAAGTGCAAGGAGATATGACATCGCCGCACAGCGTGAGATACTCCGTGGGCTGGAAGGAAATCCCGGCAGGAAGCTGAAGAGGAGGAATCGTCGTCCCTCGCTTCGGGATCCCGCTCCTGCCTTTGTTCCGGCCCGGGAGTTCGCACCATCCAGAGGTCTTTCCCCATCGGTCATGACGTCACTCGTGATACCCCCAGAGGAGCTGCAGCTGACAGCAATCAAGATCTGGGACCGAGTGGCTGCTGCTCGCTCCGCTGTGCATCCATCGGTAATTATGAAGCATGTGGCGGCGGCAGTCAGACTGGTGGAGAGGAATCCCGGGCTAAGTGACTTTCTTGAGTTTGCCGACCTCCTTGCCTCTGTCTCCGCACAGGAGTGGCGATTCCCGGACCTCACCTTCGCCTTGCCCTCTGCCAGAAACCGTCGTCACCTCCTCAACCCTCCTCAGCTTGAAGCCCGTCTGGATCCAGTTCTGGGTCGCCACAAGGGCTCAATCCCCCGCACAGCTGCCACTCCTGCACCTCGTCAGAGGGGAATCCCCACAGCCTCTCCCCCTGGGCCATCTTCTCCTGCTGTCCCGTCAGCGCTCCATGCCCGGTCCGTCTCGGCTGACGCCCCCTCCTCCTCATCGCCTATCCCGGCTGCTGTGTGTCTCTGGAGTCCTGCTTCGGCGAGTTCTGTCCCGGAACCTTCTCAAGTGGCTCCCCCTCGTCCTCCCAGGGGGCCCTCTGTCATCGTCCAGCGGGGAAAGGGAGGAGCAACGTCCGCCACAGCAGGCACCATCCAGCCTCCAGGAGACAGGCAAGTCCAAACTCATCCATATTCTCATTATTGTGATTTGCCTTGTCAGACTCCTGGGGGTGGAGTTCGGGGTTCGCAGTCCCCCGAGCTCCCACCACCTGCTGTGGCTTTAATGATTAATCCCGCATCATCTGAGTCTCCCTCCGCTGAGCGGTCCTCGACGTCAGGCCAACGTCGCCGGATGAGGAGGGGGCCTGCGGTTCTGGAGAGCCTAGTTCCGGTCCCGCAGCCACGTCATGGGCGGAGGAGGAGAACGGACTGCAGCGTGGAACCTGCGCCGACGAGAAAGCGTCCCCGGGTCTCCACGGACGAGCGGTCCGGTCCAGCAGGTCGTGGGTCCCCTGCCACCACGCCGTGCGGGCCATCGGCGCCGGAGGATCCAGAGGCTGTGGATACCATCATGCCAGCTGCGGAGCCCGACGTAGCTGAGTGGGAGCTTGATGACGACCTCCTGCCGTCTGAGCCCGGATCTTCGCAGTCCAGGACGGCGTCAGAACCCGAGATCAGGCAAGTGTTCTGTATTGTCTTTATCCTTTCCTTTCTCGAGCATTTTTGCCTGTCTCTTGGGGAGACGAGCCGGGTGCAGCCGCCCGCTGCATCCGAGCTTGTCTCGCCGGGTTCTGGCGCTGCCGGTGATCCTGATCCCAGTTCTTCTCTCTCTCCTGAGCCTTCTCCCAGGGTCGCCGGCGAGGAGCTGCTTTCGCCCGCCGTGCCAGAGGTTCCAGGTTCAGGGTTGGAGGTCAGTTCTGGTGCGGCGCCGACCCAGTCGGGGTCCGTTGCGGGCGCAACCGTAACCCAATCGGGGTCCGTCACGGGAGCAACCGTGACCCAATCGGGGTCCGACGAGGGTGTAGCAGCAGCGGAATCCAAGTTCGGTGAGGGAGCTACAGATCCCCTGCCACCGGACACTGGACCGGCTCATCTTCTCCCCCGTCTTCACCATCGTCCTCATCTTCACCCTCATCTTCCCCCCAAGTCTTCTCCACCAGGTGCCGTATGGACCTCTCACTTTTGGCCCGGCTCGCCCTCTCCATTCCCCTCTACAGGGAAGCCGCTGCCCTTCTCTCCCCTGCGGTCCTGGTGGCTGAGCGATGCGGGTCGGCTGCCAGAAGGACTGCCGCGCCCATTCGGCTCTCTGGTCCGGCCACCTGACCCACTGGACTCTCTATTTGGCGGTCTGGTCCGGCCACCCGAAGTACTGTTTTTTCTGGACTGGGATTCGGGTAGGCCGCCTGAATTCTTCCCGTCACCCCTGTTGGCGGTTTGGACGCTGGGTGCGGGGAGACCCCCAGAACTGTATTATTTCTCCTGTCATTCCTGTGCCTTTCGTTCCTTTGTGATTTTTGTGAGTGTACAGGTATGATATTATGATTTGTTGTAGTCCTATCGCGGTTAGCATGTCTTTTTTTTTTTCTTTCCCTCTCCTGTTGAGGGATGTTCTGTATATGCTAGATTGCACCTTAGGAGCCCCTGTGTTTTCCTCTTAGGTCTCCTGTGGTTGCATTTTTTTTTTTTTTGTTGGGCCCTGTCTGTATATTATCGGCATTTTATGGAGTATTGTGTTTTTTTTTCCTCCCGTACTCTGTAATTGCTTCGTTTGTTCCCTGTCAGTGTTGTGGTCTTTTTTTTTTTCTCTCTCCTTTTTCTAATTCACGCCCTCCTGGCCTGCGCCCCATCCGCCTGCCCTGGGGGGGGGGGGGGGGGGGGGGCTTGGGTGTTACTGGCCGTTCTGAGCCCGGCCTTGAGGGGGAGGTCCTGTCATGATCTGTGCGCCGATTTCATCTGCGCTCAGGCCATACACCTCCTCAGCCCGGCTTTTATTATGACAGCGTCTCAACGGGCTTCCAGCTGTCAAGCTCCACGGGACGGCTGGAGGCCAATTACCTCTCATCAGCTGAGGCGCTGTCAACCACTATAAAAGGGAGCGGCCCTGATTGCTCAGGGCTGTGACCTCGCACATTATCCACGCTCATCTCTCGGTGTGGATTAGGCTGGAGTCCTTACGTCCGGCTCCAGCCCTCCTCTCTTCCCTCATTATTATTCGTAAGTGTACCTTTGTATTATTTGTGTTTTGCCCCACAAGGCTCTTTTCCTTTGTTCCTTCCGTCATTAATAAACTACGCAAACTCACCGGTTGGCCCTTGGCTCTTATTAATGGCTCGCAAGAGCCATTCGTGACAATTGCCAGTTATTGCAAATGCTTAATTGCAGTTGTTGCTGCTAAGGGTGGCCCAACCAGTTATTAGGTTTAGAGGGTAATCACTTTTTCACACAGGGCCATATAGGTGTGGATCTTTTTTCCCTTAATAATAAACACCTTCATTTAAAAAACTGCATTTTGTGTTTACCTGTGTTATCTTTGTCTAATATTTAAATTTGTTTGATCTGAAACATTGAAGTGTGACAAACATACAAAAATGTTATCATGAAGAGGGCAAACACTTTTTCACACCACTGT
Source organism: Pholidichthys leucotaenia (assembly GCA_020510985.1). NCBI lineage: Eukaryota > Metazoa > Chordata > Actinopteri > Cichliformes > Pholidichthyidae > Pholidichthys > Pholidichthys leucotaenia. The sequence continues at coordinate 182,319,970 of CM035844.1, forward strand.
ATCTTAGAATAAATCAAATATTAATACACTGTTCTCTAATTTTGATCTCCACTGTATATGTATGTATACACTAGCTATATTTACTTCTGATGTTGTGATTGCATCTCATTTTTGGTTTAATAACCAAATAGATGAAATTCTAAGCTTTCAAACAATGTATAGCATGGCTACCAACTCCAAACGGGTTTACTACACTTCACTGTGTGGTAGCAAAAATATTGCGTAGGGTACGCATAGGGCTTGCAGTGGCCACCTACAAACGTCATGAGGTTCAACCATCAACTACTGCCATCAATAAATTTTCAGTTTTTTGCTGATAGTCTGATGGCAGCCGACAACTTGACTATTGATGGTCAGTTGATATATTGCTGCATTCCTTTTTTGCTTTAAGACAAACAGTAAGGCTAAATAAGAGCTACAACACTGTGGTAAAAGTTTAGGTAGGTTTCTTTCTGTGGTGCTAAGACATTTTTAGTTCAGCATGCTTACCTTCATAAGACTTATATAAGCCAACCCAGAAGTCTCTAGCATTGTCTTTCAAAAGTTCTATGTTGTTTCTTATGAACCGACCCTCAAAAGGGTCTTCAATGCTCACTAAATTACCACCTGTGAAGAACAGCCACATTGGGTTTAGGTTAGAATTTATACGCACATAATCGCCAATTATTGTAACAATTTTTAGCTTACCCATTTTAATACATTCAACTGAGGCATGAGCCCAGCTTTCCTGTATTGCCCATAGGAATAAGTAACAATGGCCTCTGAAAGGAATCCATGTTCTTTGCCTCTTTGATTCTGGGCAGCTGCCAGGGAACTGTGGGGGCTGTGTGGGAGCAACATCTGGAAAGAAGGAAGACCACTGAAGCTGCTGGCAATTCATGCTTGGTGGTACAGTATCTCACAAAAGTGAGTACACCCCTGACATTTTTGTAAATATTTTATTATATCTTTTCATGGGACAACACTGAAGATATGACACTTTGATACAATGTAAAGTAGTCAGTGTACAGCTTGTATAACAGTGTAAATTTGCTGTCCCCTCAAACTAACTCAACACACAGCCATTAATACCTAAACTGCTGGCAACAAAAGTGAGTACACCCCTAGTGAAAATGTCCAAATTGTGCCCAATTAGCCATTTTCCCTCCGCGGTGTCATGTGACTCATTAGTGTTACAAGGTCTCAGGTGTGAATGGGGAGCAGGTGTGTTCAGTTTGGTGTTTTCGGTCTCACACTCTCTCATACTGGTCACTGGAAGTTCAACATGGCACCTCATGGCAAAGAACTCTCTGAGGATCTGAAAAAAGAATTGTTGCTCTATATAAAGATGGCCTAGGCTAAAAAAAGATTGCCAACACCCTGAAACTGAGCTGCAGCACAGTGGCCAAGACCATAACAGCGGTTTAACAGGACAGGTTCCACTCAGAATAGGTCTCCCCATGGTCGACCAAAGAAGGTGAGTGCACGTGCTCAGCGTCATATCCAGAGGTTGTCTTTTGAAAATAGATGTATGAGTGCTGCCAGCATTGCTGCAGAGGTTGAAAGGGTGGGGGGATCAGCCTGTCAGTGCTCAGACCATACGCTGCACACTGCATCAAATTGGTTTGCATGGCTGTCTTTCCAGAAGGAAGCCCTTTTTAAAGATAGAGCACAACAAAGCCCGCAAACAGTTTGCTGAAGACAAGCAGACTAAGGACATGGATTACTGGAACCATGTCCTGTGGTCTGATGAGACCAAGATAAACTTATTTGATTCAGATGGTGTCAAGCGTGTGTGGCGGCAACCAGGTGAGGAGTACAAAAAAAGTGTCTTGCCTACAGTCAAGCATGGTGGTGGGAGTGTCATGGTTTGGGGCTGCATGAGTGCTGCCGGCACTGGGGAGCTACAGTTCATTGAGGGAACCATGAATGCCAACAGGTACTGTGACATACTGAAGCAGAGCATGATCCCCTCCCTTCGGAAACTTGGCCACAGGGCAGTATTCCAACATGATAACGACCCCAAACACCTCCAAGATGACCACTGCCTTGCTAAAGAAACTGAGGGTAAAGGTGATGGACTGGCCAAGCATGTCTCCAGACCTAAACCCTATTGAGCATCTGTGGGGCATCCTCAAATGGAAGGTGGAGGAGCGCAAGGTGTCTAACATCCACCAGCTCCGTGATGTTTTCATGGAAGAGTGGAAGAGGATTCCAGTGGCAACCTGTGAAGCTCTAGTGAACTCCATGCCCAAAAGAGTTAAGGCAGTGCTGAAAAATTATGGTGGCCACACAAAATACTGACACTTTGGGTACATTTTGGACATTTTCACTTAGGGGTGTACTCACTTTTGTTGCCAGCAGTTTCGACATTAATGGCTGTGTGTTGAGTTATTTTGAGGGGACAGCAAATTTACACTGTTAAACAAGCTGTACACTGACTACTTTACATTGTATCAAAGTGTAATATCTTCAGTGTTGTCCCATGAAAAGATATAATAAATTATTTACAAAAATGTGAGAGGTGTACTCACTCTTGTGAGATACCGTTTAATGTGCAAGAGGAGGAAGAGTGAGATTGTCTGACCTGTTGACCTTTTGCAAAGAGAGTAATAGGAATTAGTACATGGTGCAGTCTTCCATGTTTTGTCTATGTCTATGTAGACACAGCCAAAGTTTTGTTTAGGCTCATTTTTCCCCCATTTGGTGTAAGACAGAGCCCAGTTATCGACCCACTGGAATCGACCACCAGTCTGTAAAAATCAGATTATTAATAAACTGATCTACAGAGATTCACTGTTTGAAATCCTGTTGGAAAGAGCAGTAAGTTGTTGACTCTTTACCACATTGTTGTTGAGACCAATCCACACAGGTTGATTGTGCTTTGCAATCTGCAAGGTGATGTATGACTGGATCACAGGGCTCAGAATGCTGGCTAGTTCTGCATTGTCTGCTTGGCACTGTCTCCTAGCCTCATCCCAGCTCATATTCTGGCCCACCAGTTTGAAAGAGTCATTACCAAGCTTATAAAACGCCTTTGGTAACACAGTGGTGGGCTGGACTTGAATCTGTGAATCTGAGCAAAGAAAACACCTGCCTTATAGTTCTGTAACACACAAGGAATTACACTAGTTGACAGTTATGTCTAATAATTTGCTATATGATATTACGTTACTCACCAATGTTTCTTTTACAGATGAAGCCATGTTTTGCACCACAGTTATCCACCTTCCAGTCTCCTTTTCGTTTAAGGATGCTGCCTATCATGGTCACACAGTCAAGCTTCTATTGAACAGAGAAAAGGCATGTTTCTTCATTTTCATTCTACAACTTTGAGGTTTTTCTTGTTCATCTAAATACTATATTTATTATTATCTAAGTGAATAGAGGCTGATGATGGGGCAGTTTACATTACTCTCTCCACAGTTGGAAAGTTCATGGTTTGAATCTTCTTTTTTTATCTTCTTTATCATCTTATTTATTATTGCTCTGAGTGCTGCTATCCCTGTGCTGCTGCAATCCTGTAATTTCCCCATTATGGGATGAATAAATGTCATGGGCAACCTCTGACCAGCAGAAATGACAGACTCTAACAGGCAGTCCTCAGTCCTCGGGCAGGACTACAGTTTGACAGGGTTATTTTCCCCAAAACACAAAATAATAAGCAGTATGGGGGTTGAACATAAAGCGATCCGTGAAAGGCTGAAAACTCACAGAAACAGGCTCAATCATGGGAACGGGAGTCAGAGAGAAATCCACAGAATGACACCACACTAAATGAATGCAGATGAGGACATATATAGGGAAACAGATAATCAGGGGAAACACGGGACAGCTGGGGAAAATAGTCAGAGCTTAAAGTGCTGATGACACGTTCTTGACTTCCTCTAACTTTTCAACACATAATACAATATGACGAAATAGGTTGGTCTGTGCAGTTCTAAGTCAAACAGGCTTTTTTTCACGCGAACATCCAACGTTTTCATGAGCGCAATGTCACCCATTGCGTCAGTGGCTCGAAAACCCCCCAGCCATGTTGTAACGTCATCGACAGAACACAGCGCTTGGCTGCCCTTTGTACACACAGGATGGAAGAGGTTGAAAACATCAACCATGGTTCCAGCACATGTAGTCTGGAATTGGTTTGTGTTGTCCAGTCTTCAGACGATTATAGTTCTGAAGAATGGGATGACAATAAAGAATCTGGGGGCATCAAACTGTATAGGTTTGAGCTGTGTCAAGCGGGCATCATGCCAAGCCAGTCACACTCAGAGAGTGACGGTGGAGAGGCACACATGCCCGCCGCAGCAGCAGCAACAAATACATGGCAGGGGAACACCGAGTGTTATTCTTTTGTTAGAGATATTGCAACAAATTATTTGTTCATAAATATAATTTATTTAAACCTGATTTTTCAATAAAATCATAGCAGTGTATTCTCTGTGGCTCAGGCATCGGGTTTATTATGAATTATATTTTGAGTTCTTGTTGTTTTTGTTTTGTGCATGTGTTTTATGTGTGTTTTGAGTCACTTTCAGGTGGGCACTGTCCAAGGTTCGCTGGTCCGAACACACGGCGGCCCTTTCTCTTTGACAGTCAGCTGTTCATGTTTTGTGTGCATCATCTACCGTGTTGTCAGCCAGCCAATATTGCCAACACTATCACGATGTGTTAGCCACTCCACACAGCCGTAGTTCTGTTGCGCCCCTTGAAGCGATGTCGGCCCTGGGGCACAACCGTGGTTAACATGTCTCCTCTCCACGTTCGCTGGGTGATGTCAGCCCCGAACGCCAACTGTAAGTGTTTCTGTTTATTTTTGTTAGTCTTCACCTTTTTGGGAACTGTTGTCATCATTCTTATGTTCAGTACATGTGCTGTGGTGAATTCTGCGCGCAAATCCATTCATCATGACCCTCCGTGCACTCTTACGCAGGGCTGACATCGTTTCAAGGACGCACGAGAACCACAGCGAACATGGAGTGACTAACACATCGTGAGAGTGCTGAAAATACTGGCAGACAAACAGCACAGATGACTGACAAACGGCCGCAAAGTACACGCACTGCTGGTGATCGTGTGATGAGAAGCACCTGGGCGAGGACCGGGAAACATGATCAGCGGGAGGGGAATCAGCTGTTGATAATGAGACAGGGGACGTGCCCGGACCGGCGTGCGATCAGAGAAAGTAGGTCAAAGCTGCGCATAATCCTTCCCCTCTTCATGTGCTCCTCCTGCATAAAAGCGCACGAGGAACGCCCTTAATTCAGTGGGCGGCACCACAGTCCATTCAGCAGCTGCGGTTTTTTGATGATAACTAGTTTATGCAGGCGCAGTTGTAAATATTATATTGATCATAGACAATGACTTTTGGGTTTACACAACAATCATAGACAATGACTTTTGGGCTTACACAACATGCTAAAAAATGTCAAAAACGTGTCATCAGCACTTTAAATAGCAATACATGAGGTGAAATGGCTATGACTACGAAGACATGAGGGACTGAAAATGATAGAAAAGGGAGTACAGGGAACACACACACACACACACACATGAGACTTGTACAGACGACCAAGGTGGGACACCGAACCACAACAGTTTGTAATGGGGACCACATGAAAGACTGAGGACCGGGGAAGACCATAACAACCACAGAGGACCCAGCGGAGACACAGAAGGCAAAACACAGGCAAATAATCGTAATAATAGAACACAAAATGTTGGCATGATCCTAAGACTCAGCCCAGACCATGACAATAAAGGCTTGTCTTGTCTTGTCTTGTCTTAAAGGCTTTTCACATGTGGAGATTTATTTCCTCTAGGTGCTCTAGATTTCTCCCAGTGAGATCTATACAGTATTAGATTATTGGTGAGTCTGCAGTGGGTGTGGATGTGAATGTGTGGTTGCAGATGATTTGTAACATACCTGCAAAGGATTTGTTACACTCTTTATCATGTAGTGTAGACTCCAACCACCCCATCGCCCAAATGTGGATATGCAAAAGCAATATGGATAAATTAAAAAGCTAAATAGGTCTTATTTGTTTTTATTGCATGGAAAGTGCATGCTTTATAACTACAAGCCGGGGTGTAGCACATGTATGTATAAACCATCTTGGTAGGCCCCCATGCTCACTTGATCAACATCTCTCATGCATATTTTCCCCATGGTATAAGACAAAGATAATAAATATGATCTTAGTTTAACATCTGTTTTGAGAAAATGCCTAATTGCCAGCATTATTAAAATCAGATGGCCAGACTTCACTCATCTTTATTTTAATTTTCAGAAAATGTGTTCAAACAAAGTCCGGTTTCTTCTGATTGGTTTCATAACAAAATAGGTTTCTCCTGGGGGAGGGGGGGGTTGTTAGTCCTCCGCAGGATAGTTGGATGATGGGGCTGCCATCTAATGGCATGCCAACACGCCGTGGATCACCGTTTGTCTGGAACCTCCCAGAGAGACCAGCCCGCCGAGGGTGACCCTACTAGGAGCAAGCTCCACACGGTAACACTCTTTGGATCATTGGAACACTCAAGCTCCCTCGCCATGACAAGGCCAGACCCAGCATGCCCCTGCCCAAATAGTACGGATTGACCTTCGCCACCCCATCTGTGTCACCACGTGGAATGTGCAGAGACACTCCTTCACACCGGAGCAGCCACATTGCTGTCCCAAGAGCTCGCCTGCTACAACATCACCCTGGTGGGCCTCTGTGAATCACGGTGGCAAAGCAGCGGTGAAACCATTATAGGCAATTACTGTTTTATCTGGAGCTGGCCTGAGAAGTGGACAGGCCTCTATGGTGTGGCACTTGCCATGCCAAAGCCCACCCGCAAGTCACTCATCAGCTGGATGAGTGAGCGACAGACTACTTTTGGCCCGCTTTTTTCACCAGCACGGAAAGATGACTGTTATTGTCGTCTATGTCCCCACCGATGTTGCAGATGAGGAAGAGAAGGATGCTTTCTTTGACTACCTTCATCAGGTTGTTGGACAGGTTCCACCGCACGACATCACCATCATTCTTACCAATGCCAACGCTACCCTCTCCTCCAGAGATCTGCTCCCAGCCCAGTCTCCCAGCCCACCTGTTGGCACCACCTTTGCCAACCCATCAATGAATGACAATGGCAGCTGTCTCCTTCTGTTCTGTCACTCCCACAATCTATGCATAGCCGACACCTGGTTTCCTTGGAAACTCATCCATCACTGGACTTGGTACAGCCCGGATGGCAGAACCTGATAGTAGTAGTAGATAGTAGATTAGTTTATTTGACAGGGACAGTGCAATAAACATAGACAATTAATCAAAGACAATCAATCTGATGTGTTGCACATAGAGTGTATAGCTATTAGCTAATTTGCAACTCTTGTCCCTGGATGGGCTTTAGAAAAAAGAATCAAGATAAAAAATATACACAATAACCACATACATCAATGCAGAAAAATTATAAATACACAATTATAAATATTATAAATATTATAAATACACAAATATAACAGCCTGACTCACATTTAACATAAATATTATAAATATTATAAATACACAAATATAACAGCCTGACTCACATTTAACACATATAACATAACTCACATTTGCCTATTTCAGGCCTTCCTCCCTCCGTCACTCACTATAAACAAACACATTTATTCCTTCCCTTCATTCACTCTCACTTTGCAGACAATTAATTCATACATGAGTACATTCTTGTTTATTTTTCAGCCAGTTTTTAACATTTTTAGTGAATGTTTTAAAGTCCGTTATTATTTTAATTTCATTTGGCATTGTGTTCCAGATGTGACTGCCCTTTATAGAGAAAGCTGTTTGTCCAAATGTGGTTCTGCGGTGGAATATTTTACAGTTATTGTTAACAGAACTCCTGGTGGCTCTGCTGCTGTCCTGTCTTTGGACAAAACCAGCAAGTGGCTCGGGTGCTGATTTATGAAAACATTTGAACGTTAATTTCAGAAGACAGAGGTCAATGAAGCTCTCAAAACTCAATAGGTTGTATTTTTTTAAAACATTACAGTGATGCCACCTAATGGGCTTTTTGTCCAAGATTTTTAGGGTTTGATTATATAATGAACCTATATGTCTTATTGTGGAAGGGGCTGCTTGAGCCCAGACTGTCAAACAGTATGATATATGAGAAAAAACCATAGAATGCATATACAGTGCAGCTGCTTCGTAAGGTATGTAATATCTAATTAATTTAAAGCAGTTCAGATTTTTTTTTACTGTTTTTGAAATTTTCTTTATATGAAGATTAAATTTGAGTTGAGGATCTAGTACAATGCCAAGGTATTTGAATTCTGTAACTAAACTGATGTCATGATCATGTATATTAACTTTAAAATGTTGCAGGTTACATTTTTTGATTGAAAAGCACATTGAGACTGTTTTCTGAAGGTTCAGCAATAGATGGTTCTTGAGGAGCCACTCTTGGACATCAACCATACTTGTAGACAGTACATCTGCAGCCTGTGCTGGAGTCTTGGCAGCTGTGTAAATAACTGCATCATCTGCATAAAGTTGGCATGTTGCAGCTGAGCAGTGTAACGGCAGGTCATTAATAAAAATGCTGAAAAGTAAAGGACCAAGAATGGACCCTTGTGGGATACCCATGCGGTTGTTTAAAAATGAGGATTTATCCTGGTGAACTTTTACACACTGTTCTCTATTCTGGAGATAAGATGCAAACCATTCTAATGTATTTGGGGAGAAGTTAAAAGATACCATTTTGGATAAAAGCAAACTGTGGTTTACAGTATCGAAAGCCTTTTTGAGATCTAGAAAAACAGCTCCTACCACATTACCCCTGTCCAAGGACTGTTTGACGTTTTCAATAAGGCAACAATTTGCTGTTTCTGTTGAGTATCCTGGTCTAAAACCAAATTGATGTGGATGAAGAAGTTGATTGTCTTGTAAGTAGTCTATCAGCTGTGTAGCTACAACTTTTTCAAGAACCTTAGATAGGACTGGTAAGATAGAGATTGGGCGGTAATTGCATATATCGTCTTTACTGCCTGATTTATGAACTGGTATGACGACAGCTTTTTTCCAGCCAGATGGAAATGTACTAGACCTAATGGAGAGATTAATGAGATGAGTCAGTGGTTTGATTAATATTTTGCTGTGCATTTTGAGAAAGGAGGTGCTCATATTGTAGATATCATTAGTTTTTGAGTTTGACAGTGTTTTAACAATACCAGCAATTAACTTCTCATTTACCTCATCGATGTGAAAAGTATCTGTTGGAAGTATGGAATTTGTGTTGTTGAGCACATTTGGCAGCACAAAAATTTTTGTTAAGTCTTCCACAGAGCCCACAAAGTGTGAATTAAATTCATTTGCCAAAGTAGCCTTGTCACTGACGGTCTTGCCATTGATTCTAAGTTCCTTTACCCCCTTCTGATCGTTTTTTTTATTAGTTAAGTTATTTAAATGCCTCCATAGGGAACTGTTGTTACCCTTTGCATGATCTATCAGTTTATTGTAATAAGATATTTTTGATTTTCGCAGCTCATGTACCACTTTATTTCTTAAACTTTTGTACACAAGGTGATCATTTTGTAGTTTGGAGGTTAGTGATGTTTTCAGTGCATAGTCTCGCCTCTTCATAAGTTTTCTTATTTCATTATTTAACCATGGTAGGCTAATCTTCTGTTGTCTACTTTTAATTTGCTTTGAAAATTTTTCTATAGACTTTGTGATTGTTGCAGTTATAAAATTACAACAATCATCTACTTCACATGTTGACATGAGCTGCTCCCAATTTTGATTCTCTAAGTAATGTTCAAACTCCTCATTTTTTGATTTGGGGATAATAAAATTTGATTTGTCAATATCGACTCCCCCAAAATACTGTAGTCGCTTTTTAGTAAGTTTCCTGACAGCAAGAACCATGTTATGATCTGAGAGACCAGTTACAAGATTATAGGTTCTGGTTATTCGTTCTGGTTTATTAGTAAATACCATGTCAATAAGTGTTCTGGATTGTTTGGTTATCCTGGTGGGTCCTTTGATGATTTGCTGGTAATTAAATTTAGTCATGAGGCTTTTCAGTTTTTGTTTGTCTTTTTTATCAGACCAGTTGATATTAAAGTCACCATGAATTATTGTTTCTCTGTTCTTCTCAAGTTGTTTAACCAGATCACTTAATTCATTATAAAAGGAAGAATTGTGTGATGGTGGGTTGTACAATACTGCAATGTTGAAATTCATTACCGGAGAGAGACATACATTAACAGCTAAACATTCAAGTGAAGTATTCAAATCAACCAGTTGACATTTATATTTGTCTTTGATGTAAATTAAAACACCTCCTCCCCTCCCTACCTGCCTGTCTTTTCTAAAACACTGGTAGCCCACAATATCGATCATATTAGTGTCTATGTTACTGTGTAGCCAGCTTTCTGAGAGACAAAGGTAGTCCAGATTTGAGTCCAACAGCAACACCGAAATCTCATCTCTTTTGGGGATTATGCTCCGTATGTTTAAATGACCGCCGAGGATCCCCTTTGGTTTAGCCTTGGTGTCCCAAAGAACTCGTGCATGATTAACAGTTTGGAAAAATAAATGTTGTTTTTGCTTTTGTACAGCTCGGTTTTGTGCTAACCCAGTGGTCTGCTGTTTAATAGTGGCAGGTCCAGGGTTAAGGTGAATATCTCCTGCCAGAAGTAGCAGAACTAACAGAACTTTAATTGTATATCCTCTGCCATATTGTGATTTTTGCTTAACAGCCATGTTTGCCTTAATTTGGAAGTTTTTGCTCAGGCCTTTTAAAGACCACATAGAGTGTAGGGTGAGATGTCCAAGCCCAAATCCATACAGATAAAACTTTTTAACTTCACCTTTGGTTGAGTTTGTCGGAAAATCCTTCTTGTTGCAGGTCCAGACACACAAAGACAAAACGAAGAGGAAGTAGAGAAGTAGAGAAGGCTTATTAGTGGTGCCCATCAGCCCACTTTTTAATCCGGTGGCCGCCATCTTCAGTCTTTCTTGGAAAGAAGGAAAAAGAAAATCTGTGGATAGTAAAATAAATTCTGCTTATATCGCCAGAATCTGATCCGATCGTCCTCGAATCCAGCTGGGCCTCAGCTAGCCAACTAGCCCCTTCCGTTGCTGGTCTCGTTGCTCATAGTCGCCGTAACTGGTCTCCCGTCCCGCTCCTCCAACCGAGTCTCGTCACACACCGCCGCTGCCACCGAGCTCCGCTGAGGTCACGGTAAGTCCTCCGCTAGGCACCGCCACCTACCGTTGTCTGCCTGGGTGAAATCTCTGCTGAGCCCCGTCAACAAATAGCCGCTTGCCTGGTAGTATCTCCGCTGGGCCTCGCAGCTGGGCTTCGATTCAGGCTGGTGTAAGGTGGAATGACTGGCGCCAGCATTAAGCTAACTAGCGTTAGCTTAGCAATCGCTTCGGGTAGTCTCGTCGCACACCGCCGCTGCAGTCACGGTAAGTCCTTCGCTGGGCACCGCCGCCTACCGCCGTCTGCCTGGGTGAAATCTCTGCTGAGCCCCGTCAAACAAATAGCCGCCTGCCTGGTAGTATCTCCGCTGGGCCTCGCAGCTGGGCTTTGATTCAGGCTGGTGTTAAGTGGAATGGCTGGCGCCAGCATTAAGCTAACTAGCGTTAGCTTAGCAATCGCTTCAGGTAGGGCACATCAGTGAATCACAAGGAAGCGCTGGAATCGCTGGTCAGTTTACTCACAGTGGCCGGATAAAAGCGATCAAAGGGGTAATCCACCGGAGGTATATCCGATCGCTGTAGGTTAGATTTTTAGAGACTGGCGCCAGCATTAAGCTAACTAGCGTTAGCTTAGCAATCGCTTCAGGTAGCATTAAGCTAACTAGTGTTAGCTTAGCAATCGCTTCAGGAAGGCGCAGGAAGTCGCTGGAGAAAGGCGATTAAAGGGCAATCCAACGGAGGTGGCAATTCAGCCCGTGCGTGTTCGCCACGAGCGCCGATCGCTGCAGGCCAGCCACTTTTAATGGCAAAATCAGTGACTTTGTCTCAGCACTGAAAAAGTGTGACCATCCCGGTCGCCATCTTGAGGCTTTTTTCTGAAAGGCCCTTGAAAGGCCCTTGACAGGCCCTGAAAGGCCCTTGACCACATTATCCTCTCTCGCCACTGGAAGCCATTTGTAACAAACTGGCGTGTGTTCAGAGGAGCAGAGCTTGGTAACACTGACCATCACCTGCTGATCGCGCAGCTTAAGCTGAAGCTTTGGGCCAATTCTTCTGCCAAGTTCCAGTCCCACCTGGACTCCTCCCAGCTCCGCGATCCCAACATTGCCACCGAGTTCTGATGCTCTATCAACAAACGCTTCAGTGCCCTGGCCGCGGACAAAGTGGGCGACTGGGAGATTTTCAAGAAAACCATCATTCCGTCTGCCTGCAATGCCCTGGGACATTTACAATCTTCTCGAAAATGACCTTGGATCTCTTGGTGAACTCTGGACATCATCGACTGTTGCCGAGAGGCCCACCTCCGAGGCCACCTGATGGAGTACTGCAGATTAAGCCATCTATGCAATGTGGCCATCAGAGAGGACAATGAGAAGTACTGATAGGAAGAAGCCGAGCACCTGGAGTCAGCTACCAGAAAAAACAACATGAGCCGCATGTTCAGTATGCTCCGTCAAGCACACAATGGCCCACACACCAAGACAGCCCAGGTGAAGGGCATCAAAGGCAAACTCATTAACACTGAGACAGACTGCCTTGACCACTGGAAAGAACACTTCAGTTATCTCCTGCATCATCCTCCTGTTCCCGTTGACCCCAGTCTCTTAGCCACTGCCAATGCCACTGCTTCCCGTGATTCCTGCAGGACCGATCTAGTCACCTCCGGACAAGTCGCTGCTGCCCTGACCAAGATAAACAACAGGAAAGCCCCTGGAATTTGTGCTATAACCACTGAAATGCTGAAAAATGACATTCACTTATATAGTGCTTTTATTCTCATCTCTAGATGGCCAAAGCGCTTTACAGATTCTGCTGTCCATCCATTCACACACTGATGGCGGCATAGCTACCCAACATGGCGCTGTCCAGACCCACCAGGAGCAATTGGGAGTAAAGTGTCTTGCCCAGGGACACAACGGCAGGATATCTGGGGAGAGCGGCATTCGAACCGCCAACCATCCGGTTATTGGATGACCTGCTCTACCTCCTGAGCCACTGCCGCCCCCTGCAGATAGGCAGAAATTGCACAATCCAGTGGATCACACACATCATCAATCATGTTTGGGCGACAGAGCAGCTCCCCAGTGACTGGACCAGGGGCATCATCCTCCACTTCTGGAAGGGAAAGGGCAACAAACTCATCTGCAGCAATCACAGAGGCAAAACCCTTTTGTCCATTCCTGGTAAGCTCTTCACCAGGATCGTCCTCAGTCGTGCCCTTCCAGCCATCAGAGGCAGCCGTCGCCCTCAGCAGGCAGGCTTCATGCCCAACCGCTCGACCTCAGACCACAACTCTGCTGTTCACCTATTAACAGAGAAGGCCTATGAATTCCACAAGGACCACCATCTCTATATAGCCTTTATTGATCTTAAGGCTGCTTTCGACACCATGGACCACACTTCTCTTGGAGTATCCTGCAGACCCTCGGAGCCTCACCCATGATCGTAGCCCTGTTTAAGCGGCTCTACAGCAGCTCGGAGAGCTGTGTCCATGTGGATGGAAAGGAATCCGGCAGGTTTCCCATCAACAGCGGGGTCCGACAGGGTTGTGTGGCCGCTCCTGATCTCTTCAATTGTGTCATAGACTATCTAATGACCAAGGTCTGCAACCAGGTCCCTGGCATGCAGTTTGGCAACTACCATCTGGCTGACCTTGAATATGCTGACGATACCATCCTGTTCAGCCCATCCTATAGCCAGCAGAGAGATGCTCTAGTTGTCTACCAAGAAGAGGCAGCGAAGCTGGGCCTTGAGGTGAGCTGGATGAAGACTAAGCTAATGCATGTTGGCAACGGACTGGACCCATCCCTGTTACAGCTCGGGAACGATGCCGTTGAGTTTGTCAATTGCTTTGTGTATCTGAGCTCCACAGTGACCAACAACGGGGACATGAAACCAGAGATCAACTGCAGATGTGGCCTCGCTGCATCAGCCCTGCAGGTACTATGGAAATTTCTATGGTGCCATTGGTCAGTTTCCCGAAAGACAAAGCTCCGCATATACAATGCGTCAGTCATCTCCATTGTACTCTATGGGTCAGAGACATGGCCACTGAATAAGACTCTGGCCTCGAGAGTGGATGGGTTTGATAGTTGGGCCCTTAGAACCATCAGAACATCAGGTGGCCCCAGCACACTTCTAATGATGTGCTCCAAACCTGCACACATCAGCCTACAGCATCCCACCTTATTACACAGCGACATATCCACTGGTTTGGCCATGTCGTTCGCCTCCCACCAGAACACCCGACAAAAGCCATCCTCATGTTCGACCCCAGGCCCCCAGACCCCGGGGCAAGCCACCCACCAGATGGCTTGATGTGGTGGAGAGAGACCTCTGACAGCTCAGAGTTGCTGTTGATGACGCAGAGGAGCTGGCTCAAAACCGGCAATGTTGGCATGCACTGGTTAACCTGATTGGCTCTGTGTATGGTGAAGGCCACCAGCCCTCACCCCGCAAGAGTGGTAAGTAAGTTCAAACAAACATGTTGTGAAAAAAATTGTTGGAAAAAAATAATATTAGAATTTGTTCTCTCAGGGTGCCCTGGTACCATTAGGTTTTTGTGGAAAATTATCTAATTTCACTTCTTAACGGATTAAAAAAATGCAAATAATGTGCCCATTCACAACAACAGCAAATTATTTCCAATTTTTTGGACCAATTAATAAGTGAAATTAGATAATTTCTAACAGAAACCTGAACATACCAGGGCACCCTGATTGAAAAACACTTGGGTAATGGCTCATGTTTTGTACCTCATGTCTTACTGTGAACTTATTCTACTCTGTATCTTTTAATCCCATGGAGGCTGGTCACCTTACTGATGCATGGCACTCCCTTTTTTTCTAGTTAATGCATTGAATTTAGCAATTAAGTAATAATTATAAGACATCTGTTTTTCAAGATCAAATAGTTTTTATAAGGCATGAAATCTGATTCAAATGCACCAACAGTAGGTCATATTAGATAAGATAAGATAAGCCTGTATTAGTCCCACAATGGGGAAATTCCAGGATTACAGCAGCAAAGGGATAGCAGCACTCAGAACAATAATTAATAAGATAATAAGAACTGGTTAGCCAAAGCAGTAAATGAATATACATATGTACACAGTTATATATTGTCATGGCTGCCAATTATCCGCAGCTGCACGCACACCTGCTCTCCATCCCAGCCTGGGTTATTTAAGCCGTGAGGTCCTGAGATCGGGGCGGAGTCGTCTGTCTCCTTTCCTTGAGACCTTCACTCGCCAATTTCCAAGCTAGGCTTCCAAGCCTCACCTGTTCGTATAGTCCTGCCTGTCGACGCCAGGACTAATCTTCACCCTCAACCAAGTAAGCCTTCATCCATTCCTCTAACCTTTCTGAGTCCCCTGTGCACAGGCGGAGATCCGTGACGGCGGACCTCTCTCCCTCCTGGCGGTGGACCGAACTGCACTGCCTCACCTACCAACACTAACCACCAGTGGGACCGCGGGCACTGTCCTCCTGGCCGTAGCCGCTGAGCTTTACCTGAGTTCCACCTTCACATCACAGACAGTAAGCACAGAGCAATCCTGTACATTCCCTCTGGGGCTTGCCACTAACTCTCCCTTTGTCTGTGTGTCCATAGGGTTGCCAGGTTGCACAGTGCTCTGCTTGCCCCAGTGGATACATACATACACACATGCACCCACACACACACATTATTTACAATAAAGAGTTAATTGTGTTTATTCTTGAGTCGTGTCTGCTCCTTGGGTCTGAAACCATGTCAGTACTACTCCACCAAAGCGAACCAGCAGACAGTGCGCAAAATTAACAACCTAGAGGCTCGAGTTGACCAATTAGCTTATCAACAGCAAACAATTCTCAATTCAATTCAATTCAATTCAACTTTATTTATATAGCGCCATTTCACAACAACAGTCATCTCATAGCACTATCAACTGTAGGGAGGACCCCCACAGTTGCAGAAAGACCCCAGCAATCAGGCGATCCCCTGTGAGCAAGCACTTGGCGACGGTGGAGAGGAAAAACTCCCTTTTAACAGGAAGAAACCTCCAGCAGAACCAGGCTCAGGGAGGGGCAGTCATCTGCTGCGACTGGCTGGGGGGTGAGGGGATAGAGAAGAAGAAAAGAACAGACATGTAGAGAGCAAACAGCACGATGGGGACTCAATCTATGGGAGAGAACAAACAAATGTTAATGACCAGCAAAAAAAAAATATTTCATAGAGAGTGAGGAAAGGAGTGAGGCCCAGTGCATTACTGGAGGTCCCCCGGCTGACTAAACCTATTAGCAGCATAACTAAGGGAGGGTTCAGAAAACACATGATCCCTCCCTAATTGTAGGCTATATCAAAAAGGTAGGTTTTAGCCCTATTCTTAAAAACAGAGATCGAGTCTGACTCCCGAATCCAGATTGGCAGCTGATTCCACAGGAGAGGAGCTTGATAACTGAAGGCTCTGCCTCCCATTGTACTTTTGGAGATTCTAGGTATTACAAGTAAACCTGCATTTTGGGAGCGTAGTGCTCTGTTAGGATGATACGGTAGTATCAGATCTTTTAAATAAAAAGGAGCCTGATTGTTTAGAGCTTTGTAAGTAAGAAGAAGGATTTTAAACTTAATTCTAAACTCTATGGGAAGCCAATGAAGGGAGGCCAGAACCGGAGAGATATGATCTCTCTTTCTAGTACCTGTTAAAACTCTTGCTGCAGCATTTTGGATCAGCTGAAGACTTTTTAAAGATGTTTTAGGACAACCTGATAATAAAGAATTACAATAATCTAATCTCGAGCTAACAAAAGCGTGGATCAGCTTCTCAGCATCACTCTGAGACAAGATGCTCCTAATTTTGGCAATATTACGCAAATGATAGAAGGCAGTCTTAGAAACAAATTTAATATGTGAATTGAAGGACAAATCCTGATCAAAAATAACTCCAAGGTTCCTCACAGAGCTATTAAGAGAAAGAGTAACTGCATCCAAACTGAAAGTTTGATTTGGAAAGGAATTTCTAAGGTTTTTTGGACCAACAAGAATGACTTCAGTCTTATCTGAATTTAATAGCAGGAAATTACAAGTCATCCAAACTTTGATTTCCTTAAGACAGGCTTCTAACTTGGCTAATTGATTAGTATCATCTGGCTTCATTGACAGGTATAATTGTGTGTCATCTGCATAACAGTGAAAATGTATACAGTGCTTTCTAATAATGTTGCCTAACGGAAGCATATATAAACTAAAAAGAGTAGGGCCAAGCACAGATCCCTGTGGAACTCCATGACTAAGCTTTGAGCTGAGAGAAAACTCATCATTTACATGAACAAACTGGAACCTATCAGATAAATAAGATCTAAACCACTGCAACGAAGTTCCATTAAGTCCAACATAGTGTTCTAATCTATCAAGTAGAATATTATGATCAATAGTATCAAAAGCTGCACTAAGATCTAAAAGGACAAGTACAGAAACTAGTCCATTATCAGATGCAATGAGGAGGTCGTTAGTGACCTTCGCTAAGGCTGTTTCAGTGCTATGATGGATTCTAAACCCAGATTGAAACTCCTCAAATAAACCATTTCCCTGCAGGTGGTCAAATAATTGCATAGCAACAACTCTTTCTAAGATTTTTGAAATGAAAGGGAGATTAGAGATTGGTCTATAGTTAGCTAAAGCTCCTGGATCTAGCGTTGGCTTTTTGAGTAAGGGTTTAATTACAGCCGTTTTAAAAGCCTGCGGTACATGGCCTAAAGTTAATGAAGAATTGATTATATGAAGAATAAAGCTACCAATAAGTGGGAAGACTTCTTTAAATAACCTGGTAGGAATAGGGTCTAAAAGACAAGTTGAAGGTTTGGATGAGGAAACTATTTTGTCTAACTCACAAAGGTCGATTGGAGTAAACTCATCAAGACAGACATCAATAGAAGGAGTTGTAGTAGTTACAGTATTTAAGTTAACTGTGGGAAGAATCTGATTGATTTTATCTCTGATGGATGAAATTTTATTATTGAAAAAGTTCATAAAGTCCTGACTAGTAAGCTCTAAGGGGATGCTAGGATTGACAGAGTCCTGACTCTTTGTCAACCTGGCTACAGTACTGAAAAGAAACCTGGGATTATTCTTGTTCTCTTCTATTAATGCAGAGTAATAACTCGTTCTAGCTTTTCTAAGAGATTTTTTATAAATTAAAAGATGATTTCTCCAAGCTAAATAGATTTCATCTAAATTAGTAGAGCGCCATTTTCTTTCTAATTGACGAGTCTTCTGTTTTAAGCTACGAGTTTCTGTGTTGAACCAAGGAGTTAAAAATCTCTGATTAGACTTTTTCTTTTTTAAGGGGGCCACCAAGTCTAGAGCCTGATGCAGAGAAGCTGAAACACTATCCACCATGTTATCAATTACAGAAGGAGCAAGCTGTCTATAGCTTATTTCCGTTGTGTTGACACATGGCATAGAGGAAACAATCTGCATAAATTTGGAAACAGCATCATCTGAGAGGCATCTACTGTGATAATATTTTTCTTTAGGAGCCAAATAGTCAGAAATAGTAAAATCAAAGGTTAACAGACAATGGTCTGACAGTACAGGGTTATGAGGAGACACTACAAGATTTTCTATTTCTATGCCATATGTCAGAACAAGGTCCAATGTATGGTGGAGGTAATGAGTAGAATTTCCTACTTTCTGAGAAAACCCAATCGAGTCTAATATTGAATTAAAAGCCACATTAAGGCAGTCACTATCTACATCCACATGTATATTAAAGTCCCCTACTATAATTATTCTATCAGATTTCAGCACTAAATCAGCTAAGAAATCAGGAAATTCGGATAAAAATTCTGAATAGGTTGATGGGGGACGATAAACTATGGCAAATAAAATTGGGTTTAACCTGGAATTGCTAAAGTGCCCAATACTGAGGACCAGGCCCTCAAAGGAATTATAACATGTTTTTTGCTTTACATTAACTAGTAATTTGGAATGGTAAATTGATGCTACTCCTCCTCCACGACCAGAACTTCTGGGATTTTGACAGTTTAAATAACCAGAGGGAGTTGATTCATTTAAACCAACATAATCCTCTTGTCCTAACCAAATCTCTGTAAGGGAAATTAAATCAATCTGATGATCAATTAACAGATCATGGACTAACAGAGACTTGGGAGTTAGAGACCTAATATTTAATAAACCACATTTAATTTTTAAATTATGAGGAGGAACAGAGGCCAAATCATTCAATTTAGAGGCTTTATGTTTAATTTGAGTTTTACCAATATTTTGCTTTATCACTTTGGGATGCTTATACATTATATTTTTATTTACTTTGGAGGGAGCAGACAACGATTCTCTGATGGGGAAGACAGGGGCTAAGCTGAGGGGTGGCGGATGAAGAGGAGCTGCAGAGAGGCGTGTAAGACTGTGACTCTGCTTCCTGGTCCCAACTCTGAGTAGTCAGGGTTTTGGAAATTTGGATAAAAAAGATGCCAGATTGTTAGATAAATGAGAAGCACCATCCAAAGTGGGATGAATGCTGTCTCGTCTCATAAGACCAGGTTTTCCCCAAAAAGAGCTCCAATTGTCAATGTAGCCCACGTCATTTTTAGGACACCACACAGACAGCCAGCGGTTCAAGGATGACGAGCGACTAAACATGTCATCACTGGTCAGATTGGGGAGGGGCCCAGAGAATACTACAGTGGCTGACATCGTTTTTGCAAAGTCACACACCGATTCTACATTAAGTTTCGTGACTTCCGACTGCCGGAGACGGATGTCATTAATGCCGGCGTGAATAACAATTGTGGAATATTTACAGTTACTTTTAGCCAGCATTTTCAAATTTGACTCGATGTCGCCTGCTCTGGCCCCAGGAATACATGTGACTATGGCCGCTGGAGTCTCTAGGTTCACGTTTCTGACTACAGAGTCGCCAATGATCAGAGTTTTTTCCTCAGCGGGTGTGTCGCTGAGCGGGGAAAAACGATTAGAAACGTGAACAGGTTGGTGGTGAACCGGGGCTTTGCGACTAGGCTTCCTTCTCACCGTCACCCACCCAGTCTCCTCGCTGCAGAGGAGAGCCGAGGGACCGCTGACAGTGGGACCTAAGCTAGCTAGCTCCGCTGCAGCTAATGGGCGTCCATCGAGATTAACTGGCGCAGACGGTGTTTCAATGCAGCGGAGCCGGGATTCCAAATCAGACAACCTCGCCTCGAGCGCCTCAAAAAGACAACATTTATTACATTTACCGTTATCACTAAAAGAGGCAGAGGTGTAGCTAAACATCTGACAGAGAGAGCACACCAGAGGAGGAGAGGAAAGAGAGCTAGTAGCCATAGCTAGTGGCTCGAGAGCTGGAGAGCAAACCACACAGGCAGACAGCAAAACAGGAAGTGACGATACGTTACCACAAGGAAGTGACGATCTGTGGATCGTCCGTCACACAGCTAGCTCGCATAACCGACCGGTTGGACCACCTGGCTAGTCCACAGGCCCTCCCTCCGGCTCCCAGTAGTTCCTCTGCTCCCGCTAGCACTTCAGCTAGTCCAACTACACAGGGCTTCCCGTCACGACTTACCCCCATCCCAACTCCCACCCATTTTAGTGGTAAATTAGGGGAGGCTAGGGGGTTCATCATGCAATGTGACATCGTGTTTCAGCAGGTATCGGGGGATTTTCCCACAGATCATAGCCGAATAGGTTATGTAGTGAATTTGTTAGAAGGGTGGGCATTAGCTTGGGCTTACGCTGTTATGGCTAGGGCTAATTATGCTTCTTTAACTTACACACAGTTTGTCAGCAAGTTTAATGAGGTGTTTGACCACTCTGACGGAGATAGTGCGCTTACGTCCCGGCTGTTAAACCTGAAGCAAGGGGCTAGATCTGTGGCCGATTATGCTGTCGATTTCTGGGCGGTAGCTACGGAGGTGGGGTGGGAGGACACCTCGCTATGTAGCATCTTTATTAGGAGCCTTAGTCCTAGCCTGCGGGACAGTTAGCCAGCCTAGAAAAACCAACTAAGCTAACTGAGTTGATTTCGCTAGCTATTAGTCTTGACAACAGACTGAGGGAACGGGCGGCCGAGCGTAAAACTTCCAGATGCTCGGATAACCAATACCGCCACTCCCTACAGCCCCCCCCCCCGTTGGCTCTACCTTCCCCTGATTCCCTGGATGCTCCGGTTCCTCTGGTGATGGGCCAGTCTAAGTTGCCGTTAGCAGAGAACCAGCGCCGCTGTGAGTCGTGCCTCTACTGCGGGGGCGAGGAGCACGAGGTAGATTCATGTCCCATTCAGCCAAAAGGGGGAGTCCGTGCGGCGCAGTAGGGGGACTCACGGACTCACCTCAGTCAAATCCCCTCTCTCGGTTTCTGATTCCCATCCGCTTCATTCATAGTCACAGGGAAATAACCACACATGCACTGATTGATTCTGGGGCTGAGAAGAGCTTTATTTCGGGGAGACAGGCAACCCGGCTGGGGCTTCCCTGTCAATCACTCAAGACTCCCCTGAAACTCATTGCCCTGTCTAAAGCCCCCCTGGCCACTGTTTCCCACCAGACCGCCCCGGTGTCAGTCATAGTGTCAGGCAACCATCAGGAGGAGCTGAGATTGTTTGTGTTGCCGGTTTCTTCTTCCCCTGTCATCCTCGGCTATCCCTGGCTCCGTCTCCACAATCCCTCCATTGACTGGCGTTCCGGGAGTGTGTTAGCATGGAGTTCCTTCTGCCTGAGTGTCTGTTTGTAGTCCGCTGCGTGCTCCCTATCCATGCCCCTGGGTGTTCCCGTCACCCCCCCCCTCCCGATTTGTCTAAAGTCCCTCCCTCCCGAATATCACGACTTAGGGGCCACTTTCAGTAAGACCCAGGCCCTTTCACTCCCCCCTCACCGCCCATATGACTGCGCTATCAATCTCCGCACCAGAACCCCACTGCTGTCTAGCCGGCTTTACAATCTGTCAACTCCGGGGCGGGAGACCATGGACACGTATATCAAGGAGTCATTGAGCTCGGGCATAATCCGGCCGTCATCCTCGGCGGTGGGGGTGGGGTTTTTCTTCATTGGCAAGAAGGACAGCTCACTAAGGCCGTGTATTGACTTTCAGGAGCTGAATAATATTACCATCAAAGACAAATACACCTTCCCATTGATTAATTCTGCGTTCGATTCCCTCCAGGGGGCCTCCTGGTTTACCAAGTTGGACCTCCGCAACGCCTACCACCTGGTGCGGATCCGGGAGTGCAATGAATGGAAGACGGCGTTCCGGACCCCTAGTTGGCATTTTGAATACCTGGTCATGCCGTTCGGGCTGACCAATGCCCCCGCCGTGTTCCAGCGGCTGATTAATGATGTGCTGAGGGACTTTTTGGGTACTTTTGTATTTGTCTGTTTGGATGACATTCTCATCTTTTCACAGTCCCTGGATGAGCATCGGGTGCACGTGAGGCGGGTACTGCAGCGGCTGTTGGAGAATAAGCTCTTTGATAAAGCCGAGAAATGTGAGTTCCATTCCTCCAAGACATCCTTTCTCGGATTCATAATCTCCCACAATGCGATCATCCCTGATCCTGATAAGGTAAAAGCGGTGGTAGATTGGCCCACTCCATCTTCCAGGAAGCAGCTCCAGCAGTTCTTGGGGTTTGCTAATTTCTACCGCTGCTTAATCCAAAATTATAGTATCATTGCTCTCCCTCTGACCCGTCTGACTTCCCCTAAGGTGCCCTTCCGGTGGACTGAGGAGGCGGCTGCGGCCTTTGCGGACCTTAAGGACCAATTCTCATCCTCTCCCGTCTTGGCGCAGGTGGATCCCGCTCTCCAATTGCTGATGGAGGTGGACTCTACGGATTCGGGGGTTGGAGCCATCTTATCCCAGCGCTCCTCGGCTGATGACAGAATCCGGCCCTGTGCATTCTTCTCCCGTCACCTATCCCCAGCTGAGCATAATTATGACATCGGTGTCAGAGAGCTCTTGGCTGTCAAGCTCGCACTGGAGGAGTGGCGTCACTGGCTGGAGGGGCCTCCCAACCGTTCATCGTCTGGACTGATCATAAAAACCTGGAGTACCTCCGGACGGCCATGCATCTGAACGCGCGCCAGGCCCGCTGGTCCTTGTTCTGTGGTCGTTTTGATTTCACCATTACCTACCGCCCCGGGTCCAAAAATACGAAGCCGGATGCCTTGCCCCGACAGTTTGCCCCAGAGGTGACCGAGCATCCTATCATCCCTTCATCGTGTGTTGTAGGCGCCCTCTCCTGGGGCGTTAAAGAGATGGTTCTGAAGGCGCAGGAAGACGAACCTGACCCAGGCGGGGGGCCAGCAGGTAGACTGTTTGTTCCGTCGGCCGTTCGGGGGGAAGTTATCCATTGGGCCCACTCTTCCAAGTTTGCGTGTCACCCTGGGAGGGCTCGTACAGTGGACGTTTTGGTGGACGTTTTGGACGTTTTGGTGGCCATCACTCCAGAGGGACGTCGGGGATTACGTCCGTGCCTGTCCCCAGTGCACCGCTGGCAAGACGTCCTCTTTCCCGCCGGCCGGGCTGCTCCACCCCCTTCCCACTCCCGGCAGACCCTGGTCCCATGTGGCATTAGATTTCATCACCGGCCTCCCACCTTCCAACCATCATATGGTAATCCTCACCATAGTCGACAGGTTCTCCAAGGCCGCCCATTTTGTCCCCCTGCAGGGGCTGCCTACGGCAAAGGACATGGCAGACCTTCTCGTCCAGCACGAGGTGAGGTTACATGGGATCCCCCTGGACATCGTCCCCGATCAGGGTCCCCAGTTTGTCGCTCAGGTTTGGAGATCGTTCTGTAATGCCCTGGGGGCTACGGTGAGTCTATCATCAGGCCATCATCCACAGAGCAATGGGCAGTGTGAACGGGCGAACCAGGAGCTGGAGGCTGCGCTGCGGTGTGTCGCCACCGCCAACCCTGCATCGTGGAGCTCCCACCTTCCTTGGATTGAGTATGCCCATAACACCACCATCTCCTCGGTAATTGGCATGTCCCCGTTCGAGGCCTCGCTGGGCTACAACCCCCCGCTGTTCCCGGAAGAGGAGGGGGACATCGCTGTTCCTTCAGTCCGTGCTCATCTGAGGCGCTGCCGTTGGATCTGGAAAATGACACAGGCGGCACTACGACACACAGCAGAACCCAACTCCTCGGTGGCCAATCGCCACAGGGCTCCAGCCCCCACCTACCAGGTGGATCAACAGGTATGGCTTTCTACGAAGCATATCAACTTCAAGGCTGAGAGGAGAAAGATATCACAGCGGTTCATTGGGCCTTTCCCCATTAGCCCCATCATTAACCCTGTTTCTGTGCACCTAGCTCTCCCCCCTCCCTCCGCATCTGTCCAACCTTTCACGTCTCGCAGGTCAAGCCCGTCTGCTCCAGCCCTTTGTGTCCCCCTCTCAGGTCTCCACCACCACCAATGGTGATTGACGGCGACCCGGCTTGGAAGGTCAATGCCATCCTGGACATCTGACGCCGGGGTCATGGCCTGCAGTACCTGGTGGACTGGGAGGACTATGGTCCAGAATGGAGATCCTGGGTGCGTTCCTCCTTCGTGCTGGATAAGCAGCTCATCAGGGATTTCCATCAGGCGCACCCAGGTAGGCTGGAACGACTGCCGAGAGGCGCCTCGTAGGGGGGAGTACTGTCATGACTGCCAATTATCCGCAGCTGCGCGCACACCTGCTCTCCATCCCAGCCTGGGTTATTTAAGCCATGAGGTCCTGAGATCAGCCCGGAGTCGTCTATCTCCTTCCCCTGAGACCTTCACTCACCAATCTCCAAGCTGAGCTTCCAAGCCTCACCTGTTCGTATAGTCCTGCCTGTCAACGTCAGGACTAATCTTCACCCTCAACCAAGTAAGCCTTCATCCATTCCTCTAACCTTTCTGAGTCCCCTGTGCACAGGCGGAGATCCGTGACGGCGGACCTCTCTCCCTCCTGGCAGTGGACCGAACTGCTCTGCCTCACCTACCAACGCTAACCACCAGTGGGACCGCAGGCACTGTCCTCCTGGCCGTAGCCGCTGAGCTTAACCTGAGTTCCACCTTCACATCACAGACAGTAAGCACAGAGCAATCCTGTACATTCCCCCCGGGGCTTGCCACTAACTCTCCCTCTGTCTGTGTGTCCATAGGGTTGCCAAGTTGCATGGTGCTCTGCTCGCCCCAGTGGATACATACATACACACACGCACCCACACGCACATTATTAACAATAAAGAGTTAATTGTGTTTATTCTCAAGTCATGTCTGCTCCTTGGGTCTGAAACCATGTCATATACACAGTGTAGAAGCATTGCAGCTAGATGGAATAAACAGCATTATGGTTTGTTAAGTTACCCTGCAGAATATGAATATGTACCCAGACAGTATATTTCGTATTTGAATCAACAGTGTTGTTGCCACCCTCAGTGACTTGTGACTAGAAAAGCGCTATATAAGTGCAGGTTAGTTAGTTAGTTAGTAATGATTGGTATTGTCCTAGTTGTATAAAAGAGGAGACGATTTATTGTGCAAAGTTGTTACATTTAGTACATTCAATACCACCTCTATGAGCAGCCCTGGTTAGGTTATAAAGTCTGACAGCCGTAGGTAGGAAGGACCTGCGGAACCTCTCCATTGTGCACCTAGGATGGCACAGCCTACTGCTAAATGAGCTCCTCAGTACATTCAGCATGTCCTGCATGGGGTGGGACTTGGACTCCAGCAGAGATGACAGCTTAGGCACCATCCTCTTCTCTCCTATCTCCGCCACTGGGTCGAGGTGTCGCTCCAGAACAGAGCTAGCTTTTTGATCAGTCTGCTCAGTCTCTTCCTGTCAGCTGCTGCGATGCCACTGCCCCAGCAGACCACTCCAAATGTGATGGCTGATGCCACCACTGAATCATAGCAGGTCTTCAGGAGTGCCCCTTGCACTCCAGAAGACCCAAGTCTCCTCAGGAGGAACAGCCTGCGCTGCCCATTCTTGTAAAGTGTGTTGGTGTTGTGTGACCAGTCCAGTTTATTGTTCAGGTAAACACCCAGGTACTTGTAAGATGTCACCGTCTCAATGTCTGTTCCCTGAAAGTTTACTGGTGTTGTGGGGGATTGTCCTCACCTGTGGCAGTCCACCACCAGCTCCTTAGTTTTCCTCGTATTGATCTGGAGGCAGTTCCGTTGGCACCAGTCCATGAAGTCCTGGATAAGTCCTCTGAACTCCCCATCATCTCCATCAGAGATGAGGCCAACGATCGCAGAGTCATCAGAGAACTTCTGTAGATGGCAGTGTGGTATGCTGTGTGAAAAGTCAGCAGTGTAGAGGGTGAACAGGAAGGGAATTAGAACTGTTCCCTGGGGGGACCCCGTACTGATGATGGTATCAGACACACAGTGCTGGGTTCTCACCAACTGTGGTCGGTTTGTGAGGTAGTCCAGGATCCACGATGACAGGTGCTGGTCCACCCCTGCGCACAGTAGCTTCTCCCTCAGCATCACTGGTTGGATGGTGTGAATGGGTGAACAACTTGAACCTGTTTTTTAACAGGTTTGACCAACTGCCCTCTTCTCCACCTGCCTACCAACCACTGCTGCCTCCAACTTCATCTAGTCCCGCTGTCCACAGCCCCCCCCCCCCAACATGGCTTCCCTCCCAGCACACAACCCCCCTGCCCCAATCTGACCCTCACTAAGACCCAGGTGAGAGCTGAGCTGAGGAAGATCAAGACGTGGAAGGCTGCGGGTCCGGACAGCATCAGCTCAAGGCAACTCAAGTCCTGCACAAACCAGTTGTGTGGGATTGTGGAGCACATCTTCAGTCTGAGCCTGAAGCTGGGGAGGGTACCACAGCTGTGGAAAACATCCTGTGTGGTACCCGTACTGAAGACCCCTCACCCCAAGGACCTGAACAGCTACAGACCAGTGGCCCTCACATCACACCTAAGGAAGACCCTGGAGAGGCTGCTCCTCGCCCACCTCTGCCCCTTGGTGGGACCAGCGATGGATCCACTTCAATTTGCGTACCAGCATGGCATCGGGGTGGAGGATACAGTGATCTTCCTCCTACACCGCTCCCTGTCCCACCTGGAGAAGCCTGGGAGCACTGTGAGGATCATGTTCTTTGATTTCGCCAGTGCTTTCAACACCATCCAACCAGTGATCCTGATGGGCAAGCTATTGTGCGCAGGGGTGGACCAGCATTTGTCATCATGCATCCTGGACTACCTCAGAAATCGGCCACAGTTTGTGAGAACCCAGGATTGTGTGTCTGACACTATCATCTGCAGTACAGAGGACCCCCAGGGAACAGTTCTGGCTCCCTTCCTGTTCACCCTTTATACTGTGGACTTTTCACACAACACACCACACTGCCATCTACAGAAGTTCTCTGACAACTCTGTGATCGTCGGCCTCATCTCTGATGGAGATGATGGGGAGTACAGAGGACTTATCCAGGACTTCATGGACTGGTGCCAACGGAACTGCCTCCAGATTAATGCAAGGAAAACTAAGAAACTGGTAGTGGACTGCCACAGGTGAGGAAAACCTCCCAAAGCACCGGTAAACATCCAGGGAACAGACATTGAGATGGCGACATCCTACAAGTACCTGAGTGTTTACCTGAACAATAAACTGGACACCTGGGTGTTCATCTGAATAATAAACTGAGGAGGCTTAGGTCTTTTGGTGTACAAGGGGCACTCCTGAAGACCTTCTATGATTCGGTGGTGGCGCCAGTGGAGGAGATAGGAGAGAGGAGGATGGTGGCTAAGCTGTCATCTCTGCTGGAGTTCGAGTCCCACCCCATGCAGGACACACTGAATGCACTAAGGAGCTCATTTAGCAGTAGACTGTACCGTCCTAGGTGTGCAACTGAGCGGTTTCGCAGGTCCTTCCTACCTACGGCTGTCAGGCTTTATAACCTAACCAGGACTGCTCATAAAGGTGGTATTGAATGCAAAAAAATGTAACAAACTTGCACAACAATAGTCCCCTCCATTATACAACTAGGACAATAGCAATTGCTACAGAGGGTGACAACTACGCTGATTGAAATACGAAATATACTGTATGGGTACATATTCATACTATGTGGGGTAACTGAATAGACTGTTATGCTGTTTTTTCCATCTAGCTACAGTCCTCTGCACTGTGTATATTTCTGTATACATATGTATATTCACTGCTCTTATTATCTTATCTTCTGAATTATT
The DNA here is from genome assembly GCA_020510985.1 of Pholidichthys leucotaenia. Lineage (NCBI taxonomy): Eukaryota > Metazoa > Chordata > Actinopteri > Cichliformes > Pholidichthyidae > Pholidichthys > Pholidichthys leucotaenia. The sequence goes on from CM035844.1 coordinate 182,348,326, forward strand.
GCTCTGAAAACATGCAAGTTAGGTTAATTGGCATCAACAGGGGATTATAAATTGTCCTTAGATATGACTGTGAGAGTGAATGGTTGTCTGTCTCTCTGTGTTGGCCCTGCGATGGACTGGCAATCTGTCCAGGGTGTACACTGCCTCTTGCCCAAAGATGCTTGGATAGGCTCCAGCCCCCCCGCGACCCAAAAAGGATTAAGCGGACAAGATGTATGGTGTTGCTATCCCTATGCTGTTGCAATCCTGGAATTTCCCCATTGTGGGACTAATAAAGGCTTATCTTACCTTATTACCTCCGCCAGGAGATTATGTTTTTGCCGGGGTTTGTCTGTCTGTTTGTCTGTTTGTCTGTTGGTTAGCAAGATAACTCAAAAAGTTTTGGACGGATTTCGATGAAACTTTCAGGCGTTGTTGGAAATGGTACAAGGAAGAACTGATTAAATTTTGGAGATGATCCGGATCACCGTCCAGAAGAAAACCGCCATTACGGAAAATGCCATTTTCATGAATAACTACTGAACCACTAATCCTATCATTGTCAATCCAATTGCTAGTCATATGTTTTCATGGTCAAGGAATCTGAAAACGTACACACAAACACTGTATGGGGGGAAACTGTGGCCGCCATTACGGAAAATACCATTTTTGTGAATAACCACTGAACCACTAATCCTATCATTGTCAATCCAATTGCTAGTCATATGTTTTCATGGTCAAGGAATCTGAAAACGTACACACAAACACTGTATGGGCGGAACTGTGGCCGCCATTACGGAAAATGTCATTTTCGTGAATAACTACTCAACCACTAATCCTATCATTGTCAATCCAATTACTAGTCATATGTGTTCATGGTCAAGGAATCTGAAAACGTAAACACAAACACTGTATGGGGGGAACTGTAGCGCTTGGCGGAGGTCTGCGCTCTCCGAGTGCTTTTCTAGTCTTATCTTGTTTTAATTGTTTTAGGTGAATCTTTATCTTCTCTTATGAGGGAAAATGTTTTACAAATCAGATCAACCAATCACCTTCCAGTTTTCTAGAACAGCTCAGAGGTGAGTCCTATGAACCTTCAATTGGCAGCGAATACAAAGCCTTTGCAGAGCAGTTACTATTTCTCACACAAAATCTAATGAAATCAAGAGAATACGCAGGGTCAACAGCCTGGAAGAAGAGGTGTAAGGATGTGAGGTGGAAAAATAAGAGGAAGAAGATGATAGGCCAAGTACATAGGAATGTTCCTGATGAAATTCGGACCATGATTGTTGACCATGTTGTAAATCATGGTCTTACAATGGCTGAGGCTGATCGGAGAGTGCAGCCAAATATTGGGAGAACCACTGTATCCTTAATTATCCAAACATTTCATCGAGAGAATAGGTAGGTAACCCAAAAAAATGTGCACTGTATTGTACATGCAAAAATACTGTACACATACTGTACTGTTACACTTCAAAATGCTTAATTCAGTAAAAACAGTACAATAAAAACTTTGAATCCCAGCGTCTTTCAATCTATTCCCCTCACAATAATATGACTTTATAGTTTTAAAATTGCTCTGCAACAGAGAAAACTGTTGCCTTACACATTTTCCGTCACTGATATGAAAGCCATGAGTTTTCATTCAAAAATAATTACAGCGTATACTGTTCTATTGACAACATGGCTGAACATTTTGATGGTCTTGTCCGTAAAGATGGCATAAGGACTCTTTATTCTGATGTAGTGACAGTTTCACTGACATAAATATTTGCCTTTGAATCATACACTATTAGACATTACAAGGGTGTTGCCAGTAACTTATTGTAATTTAGTATTACAGTATTATACTGCAGCTCAGTTACAGTATACTACTGTAATTGAAAACAGTACTATTATGAGCTGGGGATGATCTGAGGACCATGCTCACGCTTTGAGTTTAGTTTTGTAGGATTCTTTATTCATTATTATCTTTGTCTTGTATTTATCCCTGCCTTTTCCTAGTCCTTGGTTTTTACTATTTGTATTATTATTATGGTCATTGTCTTTAGTTCTGGTGTGGTTTTTATATTGACCGTGTTTTCTGTTTCATATTGCTGGTTTGTTTATTTCCTTGATTGCCCTCAGCTGTTGGTTGTTTTCCTGATTAGTCTTGTTTTATTTAAGGAATGCCACCCCTTATCTGGGTGCGGCATCCTTGTCAACATGTTACACATGCTTCAACCTAGCCCAAGTTTTCACTGACTCCTGTTTATTCCTTGCCTGTGTGTGTTTCTTGCCTTGCCTGTGTTTTCAGCCCACGAGCTGCTTTCTGTTTATTGTTTCATAATAAATCATGTACAAGATTTATTTCGCATTTGGGTCCTCTTCTTCACCCCGGAGGAGCAAACCTGACAGAAGGACGTCACCAATACTTGACGCAGTGGGTGAAAAAGGAGGAGGAGGAAATGGAGAGGGGAGAGTGGCCCATTACGGAGGTGCTGCAGGATTACATCGCCTCTGCCTGCAGCGCGTTCTCCCCGGAGGAAGCCACAGCCTGCTGCGGGACCATCACTAACATTCTCGAAGCTGGATTCTTGAAGGTTGGATTTGTTTGGTGCTTTGCATGTCGGGTGGCATTTCTGAGCGCTTGTAGTAGGTCCATTGATCGTTCGCCCCGGGCAGGCATTGGTGGGCCAGTGGCTGCTTCTGTGGCTGCAGCTGCCCTGGGGTGGGTTGGTGGGGGTGTGGCAGCTGGTTCACGCTAACTAACTTTGATGTTGATGAATTTATAATAAATCAGAGTTCAGAGTGTTCAGAGTATGAGTGCAAGTGAGTGCGTGTGAGAGCATGAGGATGTGAGTGCGTGAGAGTGAGTGTATGTACTGGTGGGGGGTGCTGGACTGAGGGGATGGCACCTCCTAGTGCCTCTTGGCCACGTGGGCTGCCTTGGACTGGGGGCAGGCTGGCCCCCTATGGGGCTCCCCACGTCTTTCTGCTACCTTCCCTGAATGTGGGGGCCTGGAGGCTCCCGGAGCGTGGATTGGGGTGGGTGCGGGCTTGCTGTGGGGTGGGGATCTGGGGGGCCCGCCCCAGGGGTCGGTCTCCAGCCCAGGGGTGGGGGAGGGTATTGGCATTCCAGCGCCTGGGCCCTGGGGGATGGCGTTCGCCCCGCAGGGGGTGCAGGGATGGACTGGTGTGGGGGTGGGGGCGCGTTGCATCGGCTGCTTAACAGCCCAGTTTCCCTCGGCCGTCCCTCCTGGGGGGTTGGCTGGCTGTCCTGGGGCTTGCTGGCTTTGGACATTTGAGCTCTGTAGGGGTTGGTAGCACCGTCTTGCTTGCTTGGAGTTTCCGGGAAAAAAGGGTGTTGCTGTGACATGCCCCCCTCTTTGTATGTTTCCTGGCAAACCACTCACGCGCACACACTCACTTTGCACATGCTCTCATACACATGCATGCACACACATGCACAGACACATATGTCTCTCTCTTCTTTTACAGGTGCAGATACCAGACTCGTGATGAGACCTTTTCAGAAGAAGAAACAGTTTGTCTTCTGTTCATTTCAGTTGTGTCAGTTTGTTTGTTTTTTCTGTTTGTTCCTCTTATGGCTGTGTTGTGAGACATGTATATGTTGGACACTGCATATGTGATTTAACCACGATGAAGGAGAGCCAGCCCCCTGCGGTGTGGAGCCACAGAGCCTGGACCCCCTGCGGAGGACAGGGGACAGAAGACTTCCTGACCACTGAGGCTCGGGAAGAGAGAAGGGGGAGTTATGTAAATAAAAGGCTAATGAATGTGATAAAGAGACTTTGATATAGATGTGTGATTTCCCCCGCGAGGGAAATGGTTTGATGTGAGAAGGTTTAAATGAGAGAACTTTGGTGTGTTCACTCTCTTTGTTCGCTGCTCAAGAATAAGAGCAGACAGTGAATGATTTCTTGAATAAACTGAAATGAAAGACAATTCGGTTTCGTTATTCAAGTCTCCCCACATTGGTGACTGACGACGTTGAGAATGAACGAAGAAATTCTCAGGGTCCCGGACTCACACGCTCAGAGCTGGCGAGCGCAGTGGCCGTTAAGCTGCCTGATTTCTGGCAGGATAACCCACGGTCGGGTTTTCTGCAAGCAGAGTCGCAGTTCGCCGCTCGCAGGAGTAACGGTGGACGACACTAAGTTCCACCATGTCATCGCTAAACTGGACAACAGCACAGCTCGGTGCGTGCAAAGCTTGGTGGAGCAGCCACCCGCGACCGACAGGTACAGCAAGCTGAAATCCACCCTCATCAAGTTTTCACCCCCCTCGCTGAAGTGAGGGCGAGGAGGATCATGTCTTTGCTAGACCAAGGTGGACACAGGCCGAGCGCCCTGGATGGAGGAGATATACAGCTGAGAGGGTTGGACAACGATGATTTCATTTTTCAGTTCATCTTCCTCTCCAACCTCCCGGCGCATGCGAGAAGCACGCTGGCCGGCAAAAAGTGTCACACCTGGAGAGTTCCGGGAGCTGGCCCAGGAGGCAGACGGATCCTGGACGCCTGCGGCGGGCAAGCAACCACAGCAGCGACCCGAGACAGCGGGGAGCCAGAGGCGGCAGAACAGACTGGCCGACGATGGCGGCAACACGGCCGCGACGAGGGGGAGCCAATAGCCCGGCGACAGAGGCGCGGGCACGACACAGCGGAGGAGAAGATCTCTGCTTTTACCATCGGAGGTTCGCAGAGAAGGCACGCAGGTGTGTGCCGCCCTGCATCTTCAGGAGTTCGGGAAATGGCAAGACCGGGGGTCGCTAGCAGCTTCGACCCTCGGAGAACGCAACAAGCTGCTCTACATCACGGATGCGCGCTCCGGACGAGTGTCCTCATTGACACCCGGAGCACAAGTGAGCTTCATCACCCCAACATACGCGGACCGGGTAGGCTGGACCCCACGGTGACGGAGCTACAGCGGCAAATGGCTCGAACATCAACACCTACGGGAGAGGACCTTGCCTTTATGCTTACATGGCCGCACATATGAATGGACTTTTGTAGTAGCGGCGGTGAGTTTCACATGTTGGGCGCGGATTATTTTGTGTTCACACAATCTGTTAGTTGATCTTGCTAATAGACGGCTGGTAAATGCACTCTCTTTTTACTCCTCTCCCCCTGTTCAGCTCGAGTGTCCCCCGCCACCAGTACAGACCCACGTCGCTACAGCAGGTGGTAAGTTTCACACACTCCTCATCCAATTTCCAGCGCTCACTGTGCCCACTTTTTCAGCGACGGTCGCGAAGCACGGGGTGAAACACTTCATCCCCACTTCTGGTCCTCCCGTGTTTGCAAAAGCTCGGCGCTTGGGATGCAGTTAAGCTCGCCATTGCGCGCGAGGAGTTTCGCCAGCCTGGAGAGGCTGGGCATCGTTCGTAGGTCGAAGAGCCCGTGGGCTTCGGCCGCTGCACATGGTACCGAAGCCGATGGCTCCTGGAGACCGTGCGGGGATTACCGCAGGCTAAACAACGCTACGGCACACGATCGTTATCCCATCCCGCACATTCAGGATTTTTCGGTGCACCTGGCGGGGGCGCGGCATTTTTTCAAAGATTGATCTAGTTCGCGGCTATCACCAAGTCCCGGTCCAACCGGAGGACATTCCTAAAACAGCGGTAATAACCCCGTTCGGACTTTTCGAATTTTTACGCATGCCGTTTGGTCTCAAAGGGGCGGCGCAAACATTTCAGCGGATGATGGATGCCGTGTTACGCGATCTCTCTTTCGTGTTTGTGTACCTCGACGACATTTTGGTCGCGAGTACTTCAGAGGACGAACACGAAATGCACCTCACAGCAGTTTTAGGAGGCTGGGAGAGCACGGCTTAATAGTTAACCCAGCCAAGTGCCAGTTCGGCGTTGAGCGGATTGATTTTTTGGGTCACCGCGTCTCCCCGGAGGGAGCGGTTCCGGTTACCAGAGAAAGTACGCGCGGGTAGCGTATTTTCCCCCGTCACAAACGGTCAAATCACTACAGGAATTCTTGGGGATGGTGAATTTTATAACCGTTCCTGCCCCACGCAGCTCAAATCATGCAACCGTTATATGCCGCGCTCAAAAAACAAAAGCCGACCCAGGCGGTCGAATGGTCCCCGGAGCGGGAGCGCGCGTTCACAGAGGTTAAAAAAGCCTTGGGCTGACGCTGCGCTCCTGGCCCACCCAGACCCTGCGCACGTATCGCGCTGACGACAGACGCTTCAGATTTAGCCATAGGGGCCGTTATTGAGCAACAGGTAGCCGGATTTGGCAGCCTTTGGCTTTCTTAGCAAATCTTTAAGCGCGGCTGAGCGAAAATACAGCGCGTTTGACAGAGAACTGTTGGCGCTCATTTGGCTATTCGTCATTTCCAGTTCTGGCTGGAAGGACGGTGCCTTCACCGCTTATGTGGACCACAAGCCGCTCACATACGCCATGCCAAAATTTCAGATCCGTGGTCCGGCAGGCAGCAAGGCAGTCTGGCCGCAATCTCTCGGAATTTACCACTGACATTAGGGGGCACGTCGCGGGCAAATTCAATGTAGTAGCGGATTGTCTCTCTCACGCGCGTTCACGACCCCGACACGCGCAGAGGCGAACGGGCCACCGTGACCGCGCCGCAGGAGAGCGGCACGGTGGCGCGCGCAGTCCCCGGTGCACGTGGGTTATAGATTACGCAGCCATGGCAGCGGACCAGGGGGCGACGCAGACATGCGCGCGCTCCAGTCTGGACCAACATGGGTTGAGGCTGGAGAGCAAGTGTTTACAAACCGGTATGCCCCCCCTGATCTGCGACTGTCGACGGGGCGCCCGCGTCCGGTGGTTCCGGCCACGTGGCGCCGCCGTGTTTTTGACATCGTCCACTCACTGGCGCACCCGGGGGTGCGCGCGGTCGGTGAAACTATGGCGGAAAAGATTTGTTTGGCCGTGCCTGCGCAAGCCACGTGAAGGAATGGACAAAAACCTGCCATTTCCTGTCAACGGGCCTAAAATTCACAGGCACACAAGAGCCCGTTAGAACCGTCCGCATTCCGGCCAGAAGGTTCGACCATGTGCACCGTCGACCTTGTGGGCCCCCTACCGCATCACAGGGGTTCACGTATCTTTTGACACTGGTGGACCGCACCACACGTTGGCCGAAGTGGTCCCACTTGCGACGACCACGGCCGCGGAGGTGGCTCGCGTTTTTTCTACTTAACGGCTTGGGTGGCGCGCTTTCGGGGTTCCGTCGACATTACGTCCGATAGAGGACCGCAATTCATCTCTGAGCTGTGGTCAGCGATGGCCAACGGCTTAGGAGCCAAAATTCACCGCACTACGGCTTACCACCCTCAGGCTAATGGTTTATGCGAGCGTGTTTCATAGGTCTTTGAAGGCAGCACTCAGAGCGTCGCTCACGGATGCAGATTGGGGTAAATAAACTCCCTTGGGTTTTATTAGGGTTGCGTTCTCGCCTAAAGAGGACTTAGACGCCTCCCCAGCGGAGCTGGTATTCGCACAAACTCTGAGGCTGCCGGGGCGAGTTTTTAGCCAGAGCACCCAGAGCCCCCACCTCTCTCTGCTCTGGGACCGTTAGTTGGCACGGGGGCAGACACTGCTCCCCGGGTCCGGCTTCTCATGCACGCTTTTCCACGAGTTTTCGTCCCCAAGGCTTGAAAAATGCCGATTTCGGTTTTTGTCCAGGCGACGCGAAGCCCTTAAAGCAACGCTCAAACCACCTTACGAAGGGCCATTTTCGAGTGCTGCGAGGCAGGTGATAAGCAATTTGTTGCTAGATTTTGGGGGACAGAAAAGAGACAGTCTCAGTATTGACAGACTAAAACCTGCTTTGTCATGAAGGACGTGTCTGTACCGGTCGCGGTGGCGCCTCGACGAGGCAGGCCCCCGCAGAGGGGCAATTAACCACTCTCCTTCCTCAGTCACAGAGACCCGGAGCAGAACAGCACCGCAGGCAAGGCGGGGCCAACGCACAGGCAGATTCGGCAGATCGCTGAAGCCCAAGCGGCGCACAGACTGATTGTTGGTGTTGATTAGTCAGTAGTGAGTAAGGTGCTATTAAATTTTGGGAATTAGTCTGTTCTCATCGTTTGGGGGGGGGGTTATATGGCTGTGTTTGTGAGACATGTATATGTTGGACACTGCATATGTGATTTAACCACGATGAAGGAGAGCCAGCCCCCTGCGGTGCGGAGCCACAAAGCCGTGGACCCCTGCGGAGGACAGGGGACCATGAAGACTTCCTGACCACTGAGGCTCGGTGAAGAGAGAAGGGGGAGTTTATGTAAATAAAAGGCTAATGAATGTGAATAAAGAGACTTTGATATAGATGTGTGATTTCCCCCGCGAGGGAAATGGTTTGATGTGAGAAGGTTTAAATGAGAGAACTTTGGTGTGTTCACTCTCTTTGTTCGCTGCTCAAGAATAAGAGCAGACAGTGGAATGATTTCTTGAATAAACTGAAATGAAAGACAATTCGGTTTCGTTATTCAAGTCTCCCCACACTCTCTCTTTTTTTCCCCTCCCCACCCCTCCTTTCCCCATTTCCCCCTTGTTGGGTCCATCATGGGTAAAACAATTCAGATAAAGTATTAAACGTTATTATAAGAGGAGTCTATAAATAATATACAGTACATACATATGTACTGTATAAAGCTCCTTTTGGCAAAGTAAATCTGTTTGACACAATAAGGGAAGCAGATTTCTGTTCTGCTTACCTAGCTACTTGACAGGACAAGGGGAAAAAGGAAAAAAACGTTCTTGAAGCCCGTCCGAGCCTGCACTCCCTTTCCTAGCTGAGGGGCTTCCTCTCCCTCCTCCACCAGCACCACCAGCTTCCTCCTCATCGGAACCTGCACCATCTCTACCTCCCAAGCAGCACCCCACTGCACCACAGACCCCTTGGGAGAGATCTGCCACTGAGAGGGAGCAGTTTCGGGAAACTGGGTTGGCATTTGGCGGTCCTGGATGGAAGGAAGGCTCCAGGAGATGCCGCTCCTCCCAGCACTCAGTATCAACACCAGCCCTGGCTCCTCTCCAGTCTGGCTCCACCATGAAGGGAACCTCGATGTCAGCGGCAGCAGAACGTGAGGGAAGGCAGGTCATCTCCATCACTATGGGTCTCATCTCGGGGAAGGTGAGCTCACCTGCTGCCACAGCCCCTCTCCACATTTGTGCTCTGACATGCTGTACTATCAGCATGTCCCTGCAGTTCCTGCTTTCTGCGGGGCGCACATTCCAGCTGCCCTCAAGATGCACATCACGGCTCCAGCTGTCCCCAAGGTGCACATCACAGCTCTAGCCATCTCTGTGGTTGACGCTCCCCAGTCGCAGTTTGTCTCTGTAGTGAACACTCCCCAGTCGCAGCTTTTCCCTGAGGCCATCACTCCTGCAGCTCATCCTGAGGTGATCACCCCAGCAGCAGTGGACCAGGAGCTAAGGCAAGTTCTTTTCTTTACATTTATATCATCAATATTAGAAAAGACTTCCCTTGCTCCTGGTGATTTTGGTTTCACCTCACTCACTCCCTGCCTTTCTCCCTTGTCCCAGGTGGCTGCAGTGGGGATGGCTCTTCAGGCATCTGGGCCAGATGCTCTCACACTTCAGCAGCTGTCTCTGATGGTCAGTGCTCCACAGCCACCATCTGCTCCAGAGGCTGGTGAGCCTCCATCAGCTGTTCCTGAGGCTGGTGCACCTCCGTCGCCTGTTCCTGAGTTTGGCGTGCCTCAGTCCTCAGCTCCGGTGGTCAGTGCGCTTCAACTGTCTGTTCCCGAGGTCGGTGCGCTCCGACTGTCAGCTCTCGAGGTCAGCGCACCCCAACCATCAGCTCCCAAAGTCAGCGTGCCCAAACCATCAGCTCCTGAGGCCAGCATGCGCCAACCATCAGCTCCTGAGGCCGGCGTGCCTCAGTCATTTACTCTGGAGGTTGATGCACTTCCGCCGTGTATTCCGAAGGCTGGTGCGCCTCCGCCGTCTGAACCTGAGGCCGATGTGTCTCTGCTGTTTGTTCCAGAGGCCAGTGTGCCTCTGCCATGGAGGTTAGTACACCTCCACCATCTGTTCCTGAGGTCAGTGCTCCCTTGTTGTTACCCCCAGAGCAGGTAGCTCCTATGTTGTTACCTCCAGAGCAAGAAGCTCTTCTGCTGTTATCTGCTGAAGCTCCCATGCCACTGTCTCCTGAGTTTAAAGCGCCCCTAAAATGATCACTTGCCTCATCCTGCTCTCCAGTCTGGTGGTCCAGGGATGCTGGGAAGCCACCCGACTGGCCTTATTTTGAGGTTTGGGGGACCATGAACTGGGATAGGCCCCCCAACCCACCTTGTACTCTGATCTGGGGCCTGTGGATTTGGATAAGCCCCCTGACCCACCTTGTTCTCCAGTCCGGTGGTCTTGGGTTGCAAGATGACCACCTGACATGCCTGTTTTTTGTTGCTGTTTTTTTTTTTTTTGTTTGGGGTCTTGGACTTTGGTTTGTCCCACGGCCATGTTCTTGTGTTTGAACTTGTGGGGGGGAGGCAATTATTTTCGGCCTGCCTGGCCTTATGCCCCCACCACCCAGTCTGAGAAGGTGATTTTTTTTTTTTTTGGGGGGGGGGTGTTGTCTTGGGGTGTCTGGAATCCACCCCTTAAAGGGGGGTGATGTTATGAGCTGGGCATGTTCTGGGGACCATGCTCATGCTTTGAGTTTAGCTTTGTAGAATTCTCTGTTTATCATTATCTTTGTCTTGTATTTATCCCTGCCTTTTCCTAGTCCTTGGTTGTCACTATTATTATTATTATTATTATTATGGTCGTTGTCTTTAATTCTGGTCTGGTTTTTATGTTGACCGTGTTTTCTGTTTCATATTGCTGGTTTGTTTATTTCCCTGATTGGCCTCACCTGGTGATTGTTTTCCTGATTAGTCCTGCTTTATCTAAGGAACGCTGCCCCTTACCTGGGCATGGCATCCTTTTCTCATGTCGGCATGTTACATATGCTTCAGTCTAGCCCGAGCTTTCACAGTGTCCTGTTTAGTCCTTGCCTGTGTGTGTTTCTTGCCTTGCCTGGGTTTTTAGTCCACGAGCTGCTTTCTGTTCATTGTTTCATAATAAATCATGTACAAGATTTGCCTCGCATTTGGGCCCTTTTCTTTGCCCTGGAGGGGCAAACCTGACAAATACAACAATGGTTCCTTCTTTAATGAAGGCTTATTTAATCTAAATATCATTATCAGCAATACAAAAAATGATAAATGACTTTGAATTAAGATCTCTTTGTACAGACTACTGTTTAATTTAGAAAATGTGTGCCAGAGTGTTACAGTAGGCTAAATACAGTAAGAATCTGGTATTTTCAAAAAGTACAGTAGCATGCAGTCAATGAGCTGGATGTTACAGTTGAATTCAACAAAATTCCCAGTAAAGCCACAAAAATTATGAGTAACTCCCTAGAAAAAACATTTTACATTATCATACTGGGGTGAAATATGGGTATGTAACTGTAGAAATTGCAGTCCATGTCTAACGGTGTAGACTGAACATTTTGAGCAAATTAACACACTTTTGCAGCTATTGTTTGTGCAGTTTGCACATTTTGTTTTGAGAAATGTACTTAGTGTTGTGCAGACTTCAATTCTGTTCTGAGAAATGCACCAAAGCGACCTGAGAAAAGCTGTAATTTGAGTCCATGAACGTCAATCTCCCACCATCTTAGCTGTGCTAGGTGTGCTGATTGAATTTACAGGGGACTCCTATAACTTGCATGTACATGATTTACTAGCACAGTGAGTCTGTATGAACTGGCCTCAACCACACTCTTGTTAAATGATGAACCGGTATTTATTTATTACCTCCACCAAGAAGGTACTCGTTTTCAATGGTGGTTTGTTTGTCTGATTGTTAACAGGACTGGACAGATTGTGATGAAATTTTCAGGTGTCCCCTTGGGCTTTGGATGAACCCAATAGATTTTGGAGGCTTTGGGTCATGATGTGGGTTCTGGATCACTTTTTCACTTTCTTTAACATTGCAAGATAGAGCCTTGGTAGGGTATTGCCTAGATGGCACTCAGACAGCCAGTACTTTGTGCATAATCCTACTAGATGGCTACTCTATCCTTTCATCCATCTATCTATGGCTAGCCCTTATCCTAAACGAGAGGACACTTATACAGTTTGACAAACTGTCTAAGTGTCCTCTGGCTTATTCTTTATTGTCAATTCAAACTGGATTTCAAACGAGTCACCAGGAGTGGCTAGTAGCTTGCAAAGAAATCATGTGAATGCTTGAGTGAATGAATCAGTTAGACCTGACAGCTGGCTTACCATGTATCCTTCCTCATTGTCAAAACGTCCAAAATGTCCTAAACGTATGGATCGTGGTTCCCCGGCTGCCCAGTTAGTGTATGAAATTCTTTTGCCGTCTGTCCACACAAATTGCATTTCCCAGCTGATGTCATTCATGCCAATCCATAAATTCTCTTTGTAGTACACCATTTGTGTTGTTAGGAATGCTAAAAAAGAAAAAATTAGCAACAACAACAACAACAACAACAACAAAATAATAATAATACATTGTTATTTCTGAAACACACAAAGTTTAAATCTTCACAAAAATACTAATGGAGTTGATCAATACGACATTGTCATGTAACTCACCTTGCTCCTTTTCACTGAGGATAGAAACCAGATTTCCTCCATGGTTTATGCAGTGTGTCCTGGCATCTTGCCAGTTCTTTTTGTCATCCCCCACAACAAATTTATAGCACTGTGTGAGTAAGAAGAAGAGGAAGACAACTTTATTGTCATTCAATCCATACAGCCAATCATGTACAGTACAACAAAATTACGTTTTTTCCACAATAAGAACTCTCAAGGCAGCATGAAGCAGACTCAGCATGTTCTAAAACTTATTCTGAGGTAAAAAAAAAAAAAAAAAAGAGTATGCCTTGAAAAAAAAATACTGTGTATATGTATTGTGCACCTGCACACTCAGTCCACTCCTACCTCAGTCTCCCCTGTGCACAATTCCCTCTAAATTTCGCTGCAAGCTTTTCTGAAAAGCTGGCAGCTCTGTTTTAGGTGTCCACACATTGTGAGTTTATGTTGGAAAAAAACAGTGACATAAAATAATTGTAGTCAAACACTTCTCTGAAGTTATGTTTATGGGGTCAATGGTAATGTGTTTACCAACTTTTTTATATCATCTATGGATTAGGGTGGCGTAAATTTCAACTCTGATCATGGTCACTACATGCATGGTTCAAGATTGTCATATTAGGGAAGAAAAAAACCACAGGTAAGTTTTTTTTATTGCTTTCCATCAGCTTTACTTTGGATAGCCAAGTGTGCAGGCAGATAGAGGGTTGCCAACCTTCCACCACAGGTCGGATCTGCAGCGATCATTTCATCAAGAGTAAGTACATAATGACCCAGGGATAGCGATGGTGGGTCTCAGATTTATATTTGGTGTTTTATTATGCAGGGAAAATCATTTAAACATACAGAGCCGCTTCAAAAAAGAAAAGCAAGACTGACCCTGAATATTTTCCATACACTGCCGGCACATTAGACAGGTCATTTTATTGTTTTAGAACTGTGGGAGGGGGTAATTGTTTAGGTCAGAGTTGAGAAATCTTTCCACCTTGAGACAGGGATAAGTTTATGTACATTTATGTGCATATATTTTAAATAAATTATCAACTGAGAAAGTTGGCAGTTTTATTTCCAACCGCTCGCCACCTCCCATTGGCTGAAGCTGCTTGTGTCTGCCCAATAAGTTTAGGATACTTTCCAACTGAATAGTTGAAACAAGGGGTTCTGTTGCCGGGAAATGGGGCAGGGAGCTGTTTAGTTCTCAGTATAACACTGGCCGGTACGCTCTGGCAGCCACATTAAACCAGTAGAGGCACTCTGAGAAATTGGTCTCATCACTGCTGTGTCGGGAAAGCCGGTGTTGATATGATCCATGACTATATCTGCTCACTTGAAAAAATATTCTAGCAGTACAATTTAAATATGAGGGGCTGAAAAGTTCATAGTGGTCAAATTTGACCAAATGTGGTTTATTTTTCAGCTGGAAGGATCCAAGCGCTGCAACACCTATGGAAGAAATGTGTGGACCAAAGGGGAGCCTATGTTGAAAAACAACCATATTTGGTCAAACTTGACCACTATGAACTTTTCAGCCCCCCCTCGTACAATATAAACTTGGGAAGGTGAAAAAAATAAAACGGCGAACAGCACCGGAAGGCCAATTTAGTTAATAGGAGTTTGTTTACTTACACAGTGGAGCGAAAAAGTGTGAAAACCTCTGAAACTTAAACTGAAAAAAGATAATGACTTTAGACACATTACGATGAAAAATTAGCTTTAATTGAGAAGCAGGGCCCTTATTTGATCCCAAAGCAATGGGACTGTCCATAATAACATGCTTCAAAAACTACAAGCATGCTTCGCTTTGAATTTTAAGCATGTTAAGTTCACTTGCTGACACTTGCCTTTGGAATTCAAATTGAAAGCTGCAGTATCATTTACCTTTTGGGTGGAGACAAGAATGGCATGTACAGTTCTTCAGATTGTGCAGGCAGGGTGTTGCTAGTGCAAGACCACCACCAGCAGCAGCAGCATCAACAACACCTCATTTCGTGACCTGTGATGGAAACTCTGAGAGATCTTCAACTCCTACTTCCAGAGGAGGTTCGACCACATTCCAAGGGAGACTGGAGACATGGAAACTCAATGGGCCATGTTCTCCACCTCCATTGCTGAAGCGGCTGTTCAGAGCTGTGGCCATAAGGTTGTCAGTGCCTCTTGTGGTGGTTCCCCGAACCAAATGGTGAACACCAGAAATGAGGGGGGCCATCAAGCCAAAGAAGGAGTCCTACCAAGCTTGGTTGGCTTGTGGTACTCCTGAAGCAGCCGAGTTGTACCAGCAGGCCAAGGGGCATGCAGCTCGACCAGTTGCTGAGGCAAAAAAAAAAGTCTTCTTCCGGCATTCAGAGAGAGCAGACACTTTTCTCCCTCCTCTCCCTCCTAATCCTCTCCCTTCTGATCCCAGCTTGCAATGTTGCGTTTTTGTCTTTTAGTCGCTCTTCTTCTGGCTGAATCTTAATCCAAACGGAAATTATGGATCTGGAAAGTGGCTTAAATGTGATTGTCACCACTTTAAAAGAAGATCGGGTCAGGGGGAACCCAAGGGGAAGACTCATGGACATTGGGATCTCATGTGTCTGTATGATTCAACTGGAGATGCAGAAGACATCTATTGGCTATGATCACAGGACTTCTACTTTGGCTTTGGAGTTTCCTGATGTTTCAGAAATTGAGAAAGGTGGAGAGCTAACTAACTAACTAACTAACCTGCACTTATATAGCGCTTTTCAAAATGCGGACCCAGGCAAGCTCCTTCACCAAATTCGACCAGTTGGGGAGTGCACGAAGCGGCATGGTGAACTGAATGGTAATTGATTCAGATGGTGGAATACATCTCGAGTCGCTAGTGCTCTCCAGGGAATGTTTTTAAGCCTGTATATGGAAATTATGAAGCACAGAATCGCATGAGAGAGGAAAATTCTATTCTCTGAGTGCACTGTGCAGATTTGACCTTGTTTTTTTGGTGCCCTGTTTACATTCCTCCTCGATGAAGATAAGGTAGAAGAAGCGGCTGGCTTCTAACCCAAACAATTAACAACAATTGCTGTTGTTCAGCAGACTGGACTCTTCAAGGACAGCGCTATCATGTGTCTAATACAGAACTTTGCCATCTGGCATGCACGAAGAGAGAGAGACTCTGGACATGCTTATCTGTGTTTTGAAAACATGATCATAAAAAAAAATGCGACCAAGATGGCGGCACGTGCACAACACGAGGCTCAGCGTCTTTTCAGATTTTGTGGATTAGCAGTGTTATTTCTGCTCATTTCGGGTATGTTCATTCAGAACAGCTTTGCTTTCACATCTTACACCCGAGAGGAGCTTTTGGACATTGGATTACAAAGTAACGATAACGATCTTTTTATCAGCAACCTACGTCTCATCCCTGAGCTCCGGAGAACACCCGACGCTCGGCAGGCTTCCCGGCCGACCGGAAGTGCTCGCAGGCGGCGTAGAGACCGTAAACAAAGGCGGGGGGAGCGCGGTGGGCTAAGAGCTAAGCTAAAGCTAACACCGTACCGGCTTTCTCTACCCAGTATTTTCCTCGCTAATGTACGGTCACTGGCGAACAAAATGAGTGAACTACGGCTTCGGATCACCAACAATAAGAGACTTATGAACTGCAATATCATGATTTTCACCGAAACATGGCTACATAGTGGAATACCCGACAATGCTATTGAGCTAGCCAGCCTACACATGCTCCGAGCTGACAGAGCAGCAGATGACTCTGGTAAGACCAGAGGTGGGGGATTGTGCATTTATATTAACAAGGCTTGGTGCACGAACTCTGTCACTGTTGAGAGACACTGCTCAGCTAACCTGGAGTTTCTCATGGTTAAATGTAGACCTTTCTATCTGCCACGCGAGTTCACTTGTACCATCATAACAGCTGCTTACATTTCTCCGGATGCTAATGCTAAGCTTGCTATGAAAGAACTGCATGCAGCTATTAGCAAACAACAAACTGCACACCCAGAGGCAGCATTTATTGTGGCGGGTGATTTTAACCACTCTAACCTCAAGACAGTGCTTCCTAAATTCTACCAGCATGTCTCCTGTCACACAAGAGGGGACAAAACATTGGACCATGTTTACACCAATATTGTGGGAGCCTACACAGCAACTCCCCTCCCCCACCTAGGTCAGTCTGATCACTTATCCTTGTTCCTTACCCCCAAGTATGTACCGCTCATCAACCGGGTGAAGCCATCAGTGAGGACCATCAAAGTGTGGCCAGAGGGGGTTGACTCTGTACTCCAGGAGAAGTTTAGGAACACAGACTGGAGTATGTTCACCTCTCAGGCTACCTGTGGCTCCCACATAAACATCAACTCTTACACCCACTCAGTCCTGGACCATATCAACACCACTATTGACAGTGTCACCACGGAAAGACAGATCACCATATACCCAAATCAGAAGCCGTGGATGAACAGAGAAGTGTGGCTTCTGCTAAAGGCACGTAACAATGCCTTTAGATCTGGTGATGCACAGGCCTACAGGTCATCCAGGGCAGATCTGAAGAGGGGCATCAAGAAGGCCAAGCACAGCTACAAGCTGAAGGTGGAGGAACATTTTGGGGACTCTGACCCCCAACGCATGTGGCAGGGCATTCAAGCTATCTCTGATTATAAGCCCAGCAACTCCATACCTATAGCCATGACTATGCCCTTTCTCAATGAGCTAAATGACTTCTATGCTCGTTTTGACAAGGACAATAACGAAAAGAACATCAATTTCCCACCCTCTGACGACCTCCACCACCTCACACTCACCCACACCGACGTCCGTAACGCACTGAGTCATGTCAACGTACGTAAGGCTGCTGGCCCTGACGGCATTCCTGGGCGTGTGCTGAGGGCATGCGCTGAGCAGCTGGCAGGGGTCTTCACAGACATCTTCAACCTGTCCCTGGCCCAGGCCGTGGTACCAGCGTGCTTCAAGACCACTTCAATAGTACCAGTGCTGAAACATTCAACACCATCGTGCCTAAATGACTATCGCCCTGTGGCACTGACGCCCATAGTCATGAAGTGCTTTGAGCGACTGGTCTTGGCACAGCTCAAAAAATGCCTGCCCCCTACACTGGACCCTCACCAGTTTGCCTACCGGAGCAACAGGAGTACAGAGGATGCGGTTTCTACAGCGCTGCACTATGTACTCTCACACCTGGATGACAAGAACACCTACGCAAGAATGCTGTTTGTTGACTTCAGTTCAGCATTCAACACAGTTATCCCCTCCAAGTTGCTCACTAAACTTGGGAACCTGGGAATCAGTACCTCCACCTGCAACTGGATCATGGATTTTCTGACGAACAGACCCCAGCATGTTAGGTCAGGCCCCAACCGTTCTTCCGTCATCACACTCAACACTGGTGTACCACAGGGCTGTGTGCTCAGCCCATTCCTCCACTCCCTCTTCACCCATGACTGCAGGCCTATGTATGGATCCAATTCCATCATAAAGTTCGCAGATGACGCCACGGTGATTGGACTCATCAGAGACAACGATGAGTCAGATTACAGGGCAGAGGTTGAGCACTTGGCTACTTGGTGTGCTGACAATAACCTGCTCCTTAACACCAGCAAAACCAAGGAGCTCACAGTGGACTACAGGAAGGAGAGGGGAGAGACACATGACCCCATCCATATCAATGGCATAGCTGTTGAACATGTCCCCAGCTTCAAATTCCTGGGGACCCACATCTCGGATGACCTGTCCTGGTCAGTTAACACCACCAGCCTGATCAAGAAGGCCCATCAGCGCCTCTTCTTCTTGAGGACACTGAAGAAGAACCATCTGTCAACTGACATCCTGGGCAACTTCTACCGCTGCGTGATAGAGAGTACCCTGACCAACTGTGTCACAGTCTGGTATAGGAGCTGCTCTGTCGCTGACCGTTAGGCGCTGCAGCGGGTGGTGAAAACCGCCCAACGCATCACAGGGACTCCACTTCCAGTTATAGAGGACGTCTACAGGAAAAGATGTCTGCGCCGGGCATGCAGCATTCTTAGGGACTCCAACCATCCTGCTCATGGACTGTTCCAGCTTCTCCCCTCCAGAAGGCATTTCAGAAGCCTTCGGACTAGAACCAGCAGGTTTAGGAACAGTTTCTTTCCAACAGCTGTCACGTTATTGAACTTAGTTCCCCGCTGACTCTCTTACCATCATCTCTTACCATCCTCACCTGTACATAACTGCCCATCTAACTTATTGTACATTATTTGCACATAACAGTACTCTTAACTTTCTGCACTGCTGCATATATTTGCATATATTTGCTTAAATTGCACATACTGTTAATTACCGTATATACTGCACTGCTGTCCTTTGCACTTCTGATTGGATGCTAAACTGTGTTTCGTTACCTTGTATTCATACATGTGTAATGACAATAAAGTTGAATCTAATCTAATCTAATCTAATAACAACTATCCGTTGCCAGGAGGCGCCCCCCTCTGTTGTACATCAACAAATGATACATTCAACACTGCACTCACACTGATTATATATGCTGATTACACACACACTGGTCTCTCATCGCTCTTTGTCAACGTGTGTATTGTTGTCTGCTAAATGTGCATTGAGGGTTTTTTTCTTGTAATCATAATCTCGCTCACTGAGCGCTATTCTGATAACTATGTTTTTTTCTCTCCTACTGTGTCATCCTACCCCTTCCCTCTTTACCCCCACTGTATGACTGGCGCCTCAAGGCTGCCGCGGCGCTGGGATGCGCTTATAGAGCGTGCCCAATGTCAAGTCAAATTTCAATTCTCCTGTATGTCTTGCACGTATGGTAGTATTGACAATAAACCTTAATTGATTGATTGATTGAAAAACTTGGGTGTGGGAGGAGTTTGGTGAGGCCATGGAGCAAAACTTGCAGTCAGCCTCGTAAAAATTCTAGCAAACTGTTTGGCAACTCAGAAGGGGGAACAGCTCCCTGTCCACACTGTATATGGTGCAGATGGGGTGCTGCTGACTTTGACTGTGGACATTGTCAGGCAGTGGAAGGAGCTCTTTAAGGATCTCCTCAATCCCACTGACACATCTTCCATTGTGAGTCTGAGGATGAGGGGGATGACTCGCCCATCACAGGGGCTGAGGTTGCCGAAGTTGTTAAAAAACTTTTCGGTGGCAAGCGCTCGGGGTGGATGAGATTTGCCCTGATTACCTCAAGGCTCTGGATGTTGTAGGGCTGTCATGTTTGACACGCCTCTGCAACATTGGCCGGAGATCAGAGACAGTGCCTTTGGCATGGCAAGCTGAGGTGGTGGTTTCTCTCTTCAAGAAGGAGGACCGGAGGGTGTGTTCCAACTTTACAGGGAACACACTCCTCAGCCTCCCTGGGAAGGTCTATGCCAGGATACTGGAGAGGAGAGTCCAGCCACTGGTCAAACCTCAGATTCAGGAGGAACAATGTGGTTTTTGTCCTAGTCGTGGCACATCGGACCAACTATTTACCCACTTGAGAATCCTTGAGGGTTCATGGGAGTTTGCCCAACCAGTCTACATGTGTTTTGTGGACTTGAAGAAGACATTCGACCGCATACCTCGTGGTTTCTTGTGGTGGTGGTGGTGGTGGTGGGGGGGGGGGGGGGTGCTGTGGAAGTATGGGGTATCAGGCTCATTGCTACGAACTATCTGATATCTATACAGCACAACTTTTGCCCTAGCTGCTGAGTGGAACAGCACATTGGTCTGACAGCTGACTGTGGTCTGACAGCTGCATCTGACACTTATCGTGTCAGAGTACTTTTTTCTCCATTTTTGTTTGTTTTTATTGATTGTTTTTATCGATTTTATTTTTTTTTTTTATCCCTGTTTGTTGTTATTAGTTTTTATTTACTGTTACCTCTGTATTGGCCTCGCCTAAAAGTCCGTTCGGACGCACAAGTAGCTGTTTTTGGCTAGCTGCGGGATACCCATCTCAGCACCTGGAATGCCATGGCTCCTTCTCTGTCATGTTCCCACTGTTTATCGCACCTCGATAAGGTCTCTGAGCTGGAAACGAGGCTCTCCAATCTTTACAAGAGTCGGGAGGCCGAAGACCACATCGACACCATCATTCTCGGGCGATCATCAGCTCCGGCCACTGCCTCGCAGCTGGCGGAAACTGCTACTTATTTGGGTGAGTTCAGCGCGTCTCCACCTAGCTCTACACCTGCTCCAGCCTGCACAGCCTCCGCAGACGTCCATGGCCTCAACAACAAACACTGGTTTCATCTCGGGGCTAAACCAAAAGCTTCGCTTGGTCCCTCTCATCCTCCATCTGTGCCCTGGACCTTGGTTCGACCAGCTAATAGCCATCATTGTTCGACCAGAATGGGCCGCGCCTCTTCTCTTCCAGTGTCCTTGGAAAACAGATTTGATATCCTTTCCCTGGAGGATTTTCCCCGCCTGGACGCTGGCCGCCCGCCCGTGGACGCCCCCATGCTCCCTCCTCTCCTTCAGCGGCGGCTCACGTCCGCAAACCCCAGATAAAGACCACCCTGGGTGGTCAGAAGCAGGTACTGTGTGACTTGATTTTTTCCTGGGGCTAGAGCAGGGGTGGGCAATCATGTGCCATGGAGGGCCATTCTACTGCAGGTTTTCTGTTCCACCCAGTCTCTTCAGCAGGTGTTTTCAGTGATTAGCAATCCTTGAAGGTGATCAGAGCAAACACCTGCTGAAGAGACTGGGTGGAACAGAAAACCTGCAGTGGAATGGCCCTCACTGCCCACCCCTGGGCTAGAGTCTCTGATATTGAAGCTCTTATCCCTGACCTGCTAAATGAATTCCCTCACGTTCATACTGTCATTGTGCATGTGGGATGCAATAACATCCCAGATGAAGCATCTGAGATTTTAAAAAGTGACTTCAGGAGCCTTCTGTCTACTCTTATGAACTGTGGCAGACGTGCGCTCATCTCTGGGCCTTTGGCACCTCTCAGGCGAGGCTGTAATCGTTTTAGCAGAACTCTCAGTCTTAATTCTTGGCTGTGTTTTACTTGTCCTATTTTTAACATTGGTTTTGTTGACAATTTTAATTATTTTGGAACCGCCCATCACTTATGAGGCCTGATGGCATCCACCCAAATAGACTTGGTGCACGTGTTTTAATAGACAATCTTCTCTATTTTATTTGGTGTTTTCTGGTACAGTGACTGAAATTTGGTGTGTTTACTCACTCTGAAGTTTCTGGGTTTGCCAAACTGCCCTTTTTTGGTCCTGTTCCCACGTATTGTATCGATCCCATTAACTCGGGTGGTCTTTACCATTTGGATCAGCCTTTGATTTATAATCCTTCAGAGACTGAGTCTGTCTCCCGTTGCCCTAAATATTGTAACCCAGGACAAATACAACACAACCTGAAAAACACACGCACTTCTGCAGCTCCTCCTCTTCCACCACCTTTCAACTTTGCCCCGTCTTCTCCCTTAGAGAACCTTTTTCTGCTCCCTCTAAAGTTAATAAAAAAAGGGAAAAAAAAGGCTTGTGGACTTATCTGTTTTTGGAAAAAAAAAAAAGTACTAATAAATTGCCAAAAAGTAACAATGAGTTGATGTTTGATTTTTTACTTTATTATGTCTAAGATACTCGTATTTCAAGTGACCATGTCTTAGAAGTTGATTTGGAAATACTGACCCCTATAAACCCACAGATGAAAAAATGTTTTTTTTCTCATTTGAACTCAGCTGGACTTATCTGTTTCTGCAAAAGAACTCTTCAAATTATTTCTTCAGAACAGGCTTGACAATGGCTGTCTTAAAAGCACTAGGAAAAACTCCTGCCTGAAGAGAATAATGTAAAATATTAAGAACATCATCAACTAAAAAGCTACAAATGATTTTAAAAAATGATGTAGGAATTGGATCTAAAAGGCAGGTTGCTGGTTTTAACTGGGTAATAACTTTCTGCTGCACCTTAGCATCAACCAGGTCAAAACTGTCCTGCGTTTCTGTTATGGTCCGAGTGCTGACTCTGTCTGCACTCAGGTTGTCCAGTAGTTCTCCATTCTCTACTCTGGTTTACCACAGGGCCTTCGGGCTCTTATTGTGACAGCGTCTCGGCAGGGCTTCCGGCTGTCAGAGCTGCGCTCCGCTGGGATGACTGGCAATCAATCAGCTGATGACATTCTCATCAGCTGAGTATTCTGTGAAGCCCTATTTAAGGGAGCAGCTCAGGTTACTCCGGGCTGCGACCTCGTCGAACATTCCTCGGTTTAATCCCGTCTCAGGATTCTGGAGTTTTCTTCCCTCTATAAGTGTTTTCCCTCTTTGTCTGCTTCTCAGTGTGCCATTCTCTTGTAATCTGTAATTTGGCACCAAAGTGTATGTTCGTGTTTTTGCCCCACGTGGCTTATTATTTTGTACTATTTTCCTGTGTTAATAAAATACGCAAACTCATTGGCTGGCTCTCGGCGTCTCATTGATGGCTCGTGAGGGCCATCGTTGACAGTAGGTCGCAGCCAGACTGAGACGCCGGTCACCGTGAGTTTGCTTTGGACTTGAGTTCTTTCCCTTCTCCGGGGAGCTCGTATCGCTCAGTATGTCCGCTCTCGAGCATGGGTATTGCTATGAGTGGCTTCAGGAGGTAGATGGCTACCTGCCAGAAGCCCATCTCCTCATGCCCGCCTATACAGCATACGAGCCCCTGGGTCTCGCTCAGAGGACTTTAATAAAATACCACCTAACCTCCTTTCCGGAGGGAAAAGAGTGAGTGACGTGGATTGTGTCACAACGTATACAGATAGAAAGAGCGCTCGTGAGCGCAGCCAAGGAGCCCTCACCTCCTTCCCAGAGAACAGCATCCCCGACAAGGAGGGAGATCCATGGACTGGAGGGAAATCCCGGCAGGAGGCCGATGGTGGGGCAACTCCATTCCTCGCCTCGGGAGTCAGCTCCTGTCGCCCATCCAGCCCAGGTGCAGCATTTCCCTGGCTTCACCTCGCCCTCTGCCGGTAAACGTCATCACACAGCCACCGGTAAGCCTCTGCGAGAACCCCGTCCGGATCCAGTTCCGGGTCGTCGAAGGAACTCTGCCTCCCAGTCAGCTGTTTCTCCTGCGTCACGTCAAGAGGGAAACCCCACAGCCTCCTCCTCCGGGTCGTCTGTTCCTGCTGTCCCGTCAGCTCCTCAGGCCTGGTTCGCCTTGGCTGTCACCCCCTCCTCCTCGACGCCTTCCCCGGCTGCTCTGAGTGCCACGAGTCCTGCTTTGACGATGCCCGTCATCGATCCATTGTGAGCGGCTCCTCCTCATCTTCCTGGGGGGCCCTCCGTCACCATCCAGCGGGGGAAGAGAGAAACCAAGTCCACTGTGGCGGGTCCCATTGCCCGAACTGGTCCTTTTTCCCCTATTAGCTATCTGGACACTAGACGCAGGCAGACTACCTGAACTTGTGGTTTTTTACTCCATTGCGCTCTGTCTGTTGTCATTCCTCCTTCCCCCCCCCCCCCCCGTATGATTCGGGATGCTTTTGTATTTGGGATCTTGATCTATGTCGAACTGTGTTTATCGCCGCTCTTTAGCGTGTGTTATTTTTTTCCCCCCTCCTCTGTAATCTGAGGGTCGTTTTCTGTGTTACTTGTGCAGTTTGTTTATCTTTATTGAAATGCTGTATGTCACCACCCGGTAGCTTGTGTTTTTTTTCTCTTCCTCCTCACGTGTGGTGATTTTACACTGCACTGTATGAATCGCTGCTTTGCGGCTTGAGGTTTTTTTTTTTTCCCCTGGTATTATGGGACATGCTGCAATGTTGTGCCTGTATTTGAGTTCCTGTTTTCTCTGAGGCTCTGCTTGTGGTCATTTTGAGTTTTTTTCCTCTGATCTTCTCCTCATGGTTTTTTTTTTCCTGTGTACAGTATATGTGCATGTTCTTCTTTTGTACTGGTTGCCAT
This sequence comes from Pholidichthys leucotaenia, assembly GCA_020510985.1. NCBI lineage: Eukaryota > Metazoa > Chordata > Actinopteri > Cichliformes > Pholidichthyidae > Pholidichthys > Pholidichthys leucotaenia. The sequence continues at coordinate 182,372,809 of CM035844.1, forward strand.
ATTCTGGTTGGAGTTTTTTTTCTATCCTTGATTTTGTGCCTTGTTTTCTTGCCCGCCTGGCCTTTCCCCCGGCTCCCTCCCTGGGGTGGTCCTGTTGACCCTCTGGGTGGGGGGGGGGGGCTTTGATGTTACATGGCGCCTGGAATTCGCCTTGCGAACGGGGGCTACTGTTATGGTCCAAGTGCTGACTCTGTCCGCACTCGGGTTGTCTAGTAGTTCTCTGTTCTCTACACTGGTTTACCACAGGGCCTTCGGACTCTTATTGTGACAGCGTCTCGGCAGGGCTTCCAACTGTCATTGCTGCACTCCGCTGGGATGGCTGGTAATCGATCAGCTGATGACATTCTCATCAGCTGAGTATTCTGTGAAGCCCTATTTAAGGGAGCAGCTCAGGTTACTCCGGGCTGCGACCTCGTCGAACATTCCTCGGTTTAATCCTGTCTCAGGATTCTGGAGTTTTCTTCCCTCTGTAAGTGTTTTCCCTCTTAGTCTGCTTCTCAGTGTGCCATTCTCTTGTAATCTGTAATTTGGCACCAAAGTGTATGTTCGCGTTTTTTGCCCCACGTGGCTTATTATTTTGTACTATTTTCCTGTGTTAATAAAATACGCAAACTCATTGGCTGGCTCTCGGCGTCTCATTGATGGCTCGTGAGGGCCATCGTTGACAGTTTCCCCACATAAAAACAAAGCTTCAGCTGTATTAAAAGCTGTAGGCTGTAATAGATTAATACTGTAGCTGCCCTTATAGTTTTTATTTTACTGCTGATGTGAGCTGCAAATTCCTCACATTTTGAGTCTGTAGACATCCTGCTAGACATGTTAAAAACTGGGTTTATTAACTGACCAGTTATTGAAAAAAAAGTGTTTGGGTTATTGTGATTATTATTGATGAGTCTGGAAAAAATGTGCCTGTCTTGCTTTTATTGCTTTATTGTAGGTGGAAAGTTGATTTTTTTTTTAATTTGGAGGTTAATTTCTAATTTGTTTTTTTCTCCTTTTTCTTTCAGCAGCTCAACAGTTCTGTTTTAGTTGTTTAACTTCTTCAGTTCTCCAGGGTGGGGTTGGATTAGTGGAAAGATTTTTTTTGTTTGTTTTAAAAGGAGTTACTGTGTCGAGTGCTGTTTCTAATTTTTTGTTAAAACCATCCACAATAAAATCAAAAGACGAGGGTAAAAAGGCTGCAGGAATGTCACAAAAATGAATAAATATAGCAACCACCTCAGCAGTGAGATGGCACCTCCTCATAATGTGTTCTGGGATAAAATCATCATTCTGTTTCAAACAATTGATACGTAGTTAAAAAAAAATATACAAAAATGATCAGAGATGGCTAAATCTGAAATAGAGGTGATGTGTGTTGACAGGCCTGAGACAATGACTAGGTCCAGAGTGTGACCTTTAAGATGAGTAGGTTGTGAGATATGTTGGGTGAAATTCATATAGTTAAGAACATTTAAAAAATTAGCTGCAAAAGAGTCTCATTCATTATCAGTGTGTAAATTAAAATCACCTAAAATACTAATCTGATTATATTTGCTGAGAATAATGGAAAGAAATTGTGAAAAATTGGAAATTAAAGATCAGCACTATTTGGGAGGCCTGTAAACACACATACAAAATATAGGAGGACTGCTAAAAACAAAGCAGTGGCGTTCAAAGGAGAGGTAAAAATCGATGGCAGTGTCTCTAAAATTCAACAGTGATGATAAAATAGCTGCCACACCCCCTCCCTTCTTCCCCCCTTCTATTAGAAAATGAAAAGTTATAGTTAGGAGGGGATGCGTCTAAAAGAACTGATGGTCCATCTGTGCCCAGCCACGTCTCACATAAAAACAAACAGTCAAGATCCATCCATCCATCATCTTCCGCTTAATCCTTTTTGGGTTGCGGGGGGTGGGGGTGGAGTGGGCTGGAGCCTATCCCAGCATCTTTGGGTGAGAGGCAGGGAACACCCTGGACAGCTCGCCAGTCATTATACTCTAAAATCAAGTCATTGATAATAAAAAGACTTACTGGATAGTGATCTGACATTTAAAAGTGCCATTTTCAAAGATGTGCTATTGGGTGGTGTGTGTATGTGTCTGTGTACTTGTATGAGGTTATTACGGTTAACAGAGGGTACAGAGGATTTGTGATAGTGGGTATTAGACCTAGATATGGTTATAACTGGGATCATATGTGTCCTGTATGAGTGAGGAGGAAGAAAAAGCATGTTGAAATTAATTTAAAGATTGCTGCACAATATTTGTACAAGCCAGTAAAATACTGGGAGAATATTATCTGGTCAGATGAGACCAAAATTGAACTTTTTGGATGCCACAACACACAGCATGTTTGGAGGAGAAATGGCACTGCACATCAGTCCAAAAACACCATACCAACAGTGAAGTTTGGAGGTGGGAGCATCATGATGTGGGGGTGCTTTTCAGCACATGGTACAGGCAGACTTCATATAAGGAAAGATGAATGGACAAATGTACAATTCAATTCAATTTCAATTCAATTTTATTTATATAGTGCCAAATCACAACACAAGTCGTCTCAAGGTACTTTACAGAAAAGAGTGGGTTTAGGCCACACTCTTAGTTTATAGAACCCAGCAGAGACCCCTAAGAGCAAGTACTGCGGTACTGCGGCGACACGGGTGAGGAAAAACTTCCCTTTAATGGGCAGAAACCTCGGGCGAAACCATTATTCATAGAGGACGGTCATCGGCCTCGACCGGCTGGGTTGAATAGCTACATTCAAAACAAACATACAAATACAACATTCAAAGCCAACGCCAAACAGTCCAGTACCAAGCCTGGCCAGGCTGCACATGCGAGCAAACGCCTGGCAGGGGCAGCATTTCTAACTAAAGGCCTTATCAAAGACAAAAGATTTCAACTTGCTCTTGTACAGAGACATCCTTGATAGGAACCTGTTGCCATCTGCCAAGATACTGAAGATGAAACGAGGGTGGACATTTCAGCAAGACAATGATCCCAAACACACAGCTAAAGAAACTCTCAATTGGCTCCAGAGAAGGAAAATAAAGCTGCTAGAATGGCCAGTCAGTCACCTGACCTGAATCCAATTGAAAATCTATGGAACGAACTGAAGGTCAGAGTTCATAGAAGACACCTATTGAACCGTCAACATTTGAAGAGAGTTTGTGTGGGCTAAAATCACTCCTGAGCAATGCCTGCGCCTAGTTTCTCCATACAGGAGGCATCTGGAAGCTGTTATTACCAACAAAGGCTTTTCTAGTAAATATTAAATGAATTTCACCAAGTGTGTTCAATACTTATTCCCTGTGTCATTCCACTTTATTAAATGTACAGTAGCTTGTTTTGTGAACACAGTTGCCTTGATTTTTTGTATGCATGGATTACTTGGGTTGTTACTGATATCTGGTGAAAATCTCAAGTCAGTGGTTCCATCACTGCCCTGCCCTTCCATCACACAGCCCTGGTCCCGGGCCATAAAAGCGACCGGTGTGCCGTGGCGGGCAATCTGCGGTGGAATCACAGTGAAACCACTCGTTGATGACCCAGAGTGAACCAGGTGGTAACATGGATGGCTATAGGATGATTAAGATCTGGAGAAAATAATATAAACCGCACTTAGTTTGAGCTTCCTGTTATCAGTGTTAGCTTGAGGGCTAACAGCTCAGGGGCTAATAGGCTACCTTTAGCACCATTTCCATATACATGACAGACAGCTAGGTGGGCCAATAGTAGAGCAGTGGGCTGGTCTCAAGGATGGCAGTGAGTTGGCTTTTACTAAACATGATGTTAACGATTTCCACAAAAAAGTCACTAAACCTTAGGTAGCGACAGACGCAAAAACGAGACAAAGGGCTGATGCCGTTTTTTTTAAGATAACTATGACTGTATTTGAATTTTTTGGATAATTAGGTAACCAGTAGACTCATTTTCAGACTGTTAAAACCTACAAACTCTATCTTTTCAGTCAATGACCCCGCTTTAATATATCAGTTTGTCCCTCCCTACCAGACTGTTCGTAACAACCAAGGAGCCATACGACCCATGATAGCCCATAGTTCACCACTATTTAGGGCAGTTTTACGTCCATGGGTAATCACCTTCTGTCACTATTATGATGTGTGTGTTTCTATCGTTTTGGTCATCTACTGTCATGCTGCTGTTACATGTGTAATCTTCTCAGTTTGCTTGGCCTACTCTATCTGACTCTATCTATCTATCTATCTATCATTCTCCCTGCTGAATGCAGTGGCTTCACTTTCAACATTGCCGGCGTTATGATTCATTCATTCATCTTCTTCCACTTAAATCCTTTTTGGGTCTCGGGGGGGCTGGAGCCTATCCCAGCATCTTTCGAGCGAGAAGCAGGGTCCACCCTGGACAGATCGCAGGCCAACACAGAGAGACAGACAACCATTCAATCTCACAGTCATACCTAGGACAATTAGAATCCCCAGTTTGATGCAATTTACCTAACTTGCATGTTTTTGGCATGTGGGAAGAAACCGGAGAAATCCCAGAGTAAACCCACACAGACACGGGAGGAGAACATGGAAATTTTCCACACAGATCACTGTTGGTTGGGGGCTGGGATCGAACCCAGGATCCCCCGGCCAAGGGTGAGTTGCTGTGCTGCCGCCAGTGCTAACCATTCCTCCACCGCGTCGCCGCCACGCGTATGATATCACAGTAAAACTATCAATAGAATGGGGAAGGAAAGATAACACATAGAGCTACTAAATGCCTTTACTTTGCAAAAAGAGCTAAATTTGTTCTTTTTCTTGAGGTGGTAAGAACAAGAATAAAGTTCTTTTTGGCCAGGACATTTCATACAAGTACAGAACTCCTGGGAAATTCACATTTCTGACCAATCACACAATACTTCTTGGTCACCACGCAAGAAAAAAGGTGTGCCATGATGATGTGTCAAGAACAAGCTGAAAGAACTCCAAAACCAGGGCTGCAAGAACAAAATGCTGTCATTTTGAAACCGTCCATACGCAGGAATCCAAGCGCATTTCCTTTGTACATTCCAATCTGCTTGAAATTGAACGCACATGAGGAAATACCGGACTCCTCCCTTGACATGCCACCATTTGAATATGCAATTAGATGCAAATAGGTATGCAAATAGATAAATACAAGCCCAGCACATTTGAGTCTCCTGTATCCACGATCAAACATAATGGATTTAATGGAATGTCATGAAATGTGAGTTGGAGGTGCTCCTGAATGAGGTAGTGGCACGTAAAAACATTTTGTTTTGCACGCTGTCTTCCGGCATTAGCGCCGGATACAGGTAATTTAATAGCCTGTTTACAGCCGTAGAAGATTAATTTATTGTTTCCTTTATTCAGACAGGGATAAGAAGGAGATGCTTATTTAACTTTAACAAATTTAGACTGAGGTGCAGTCATCCTCAGAAGCGTCAGCTGATTGCTGTAACGTGGAGCGTGTATAGCTCAGTGGTTATAGTGTAAAGGTGCATTCAGACCAAACACGAACAGGCAGCACGAATCCATACAAAATGAATGGAAAGAGGCAAATACACGCAAAATTGTGCATTTGCGTGTTCACGTCCAAGGTAATATGCTAACTTTGAGATTCCGCCGTCACCAGAGTAAAAGTATCACCATTGCAGAGTAAACTAGTTTGAAAATGAGACTCACTCACCTGGAGACAGGAGGACCAGGAGCTCTTCAGCTGAATTGGAATTTCAGAGTTATTTACCCATGGTTTCCTGCCACAAACATGCTAGCAAGCTAACAATGGAAACGCTCATCATCTTATAAAGTTTTGGAGACAGGGACAGCTTTTTCAGGTGAGCCCTCCGTCGGATAATGTAAACCTAAAGCATGATGTTGTTTTGGGTATTTCCACAGTAGGCTGAACACTGCTGCAGAAGTTATAAAGGCAGCTTCACCTGTCTGCATCTCACTCAGACGCTGAATTCATGTTTATTCAGGCATTTACATTGAGTTATAATGTAATCATGCTGCCTGAAAAATTCGCCCATTCGCATTTGGTGTGAACGCGCCTTAAGATTTCAAAGAAAAAGGTTGCAGGTACGAGACCAGCAAAGACTGTTTTTAGGGACCACAATGGAAATAAGTGTGCACACTTTCTTGTGTCATTCCATTGTTTTTAAATGCATGTTGTATCTTTTATACAATGTTATTTTAAACGATGAATCAATCAATCAATCAATCAATTTGTGACCAGCCGAGTGGATCAGCTGATTGAATTAAAGGAAAACAGTCACAAAAAAAAGACAATATGAACCTATTTAGTTGGTAGCCACGGTCACCTGTCAGTTGAAAGCAGATATATTAGGCTCGACAAGCACATATTTTATGTCCAAAATGCAAATCTCATCCTTTATAGTTATATACAACTTACTTGGACTACACACACTACTAAATGAATGAAGTGTGCCGGGGACAGGTGAGACTGTTGCATTTCAAACTTTACACATGTGTTTATTGACATAACTACTGTACACACACAGACAATTGGGGGCTTGGTAGAATGCTGTGAAACTGTAGTTTAATCAGCAAAAAAGAACGTCACTTACTCAAATCACTGAATTGTAATGAAGCCTTGAAGATAGGGTGATATTTGGGGCACACAGGTGCGTTCCACAAGGACTGCCCATGGAATCTTAAACCAGCTGACAAGTCAGTCATCATCCTGAGCCAGAAAATCTTCTGTCTCTAAAATACCCATTCTCTTCTCACTGCGCGATTTGCAATATCCTCTAATCGTCTGTTGTCAGAGGCATTTTCTGCACTTCTTTGCACTTGCTTTTATATCCACTCATCTAATTGCACACACTTGGATGTTTGTTCATCATGTGTCTCTGATGTGTACAATAATTTTCACGTCATTATCAGTCTCCCAACATCACCTCTAAATGTTGCCAATGGACCAATAACAGTAGAAACGTACGTATGCCAGCCATGAAGTTGACGTGGGGCTGCGCATATTTCCACAGTCATTTCATTCTTGATACATCTGAAATTTTCGGTGGAAAAGGACGTACGCCATGTTTTTGTGCGGAAGTAGCCTTCGTACATGAAGCCCCAGCTCTATACACCACATGGTGTCCCACATTCTATGGAAGGGAATCAACACAACACATAGACGGGCTAATGCATTAGCATTAACCCCAGTATTTGATTTAATGAAAATATAGTTTGTATATCCACTAGAACAGAATGGAGAAAGAATGAGCATTCATACTGCTAGCTTAATGTTAACATGACCAGTGTTGGGAGTAATGTGTTACAAAGTAACGTGTTACTGTAACACCACAACTTTTGCAGTAACTTACTGTGTAACGAAATTACTGTTTAAAAATTCAGTAATGCATTACAGTTACTGAAATTTGATGAGATGCGTTACTCATTTTATTAGTATGGATAGATATTTTAGCGCAAACAGACGATCATACAATTTGCAGTTGCTAGACACCCTCCTCATCAGCTGCCAACTGGGGATGAATATACAGTTTCAGTGGCTATTGGCGGGACAACTGCCATCCCCAGCGGCCTCAAGCCACTGGAGGTTGTCATGCCAAAGGCAAAGACAAGCAAATAAATAAACAAATATAAACTGACCCTACTGTAACTGACGCAGGCGTCACACAGTCTCCTCCGCAGATCCGGTTCCTGTCCTGCCCCAGTATACATCACAACCCTGTGGGAAGAAATGCCATGGTGGTGGCGACTTCTCATGTCAAGCCCTGATCACCTGTTGTCCGAGCGGTAAGTAGCCCCTAACAGCTCCTATCTCTGTGGTTAAGCATGAGTATTTTTTGAGCAAGAAGTTCACATTTAATGTCAGCATTAAATGCATTTTTTTTTTTTTATGCACAGAGAAAAAGTGACTGTGATTTGCTGCAGTAAAGAACAGCTTCTTCTAAGCGGTGACCTTTCATTTATCTGTGTTTTCTATTTTATTTTATCTCATTTGTTTATATGCTGTTGTGATATGTAATTATTTCATGAAAGTAAATCCACTAAATATGCATTTTTAATGGGCTGGTCCAGGGGTGTCAAACATATGGCCCGTGGGCCAAAAACGGCCCACTAGGGGGTCCAAAACTTTCTCTGTGAATTCACAGCTTTATTTCTAGTAAATTTCTGACTTTCTACTGATTACAATAGTTTGTGTAAATCTGAGACATTTTTTCTCTCTAAGATGAGACTTTTTTACTCATCGGTTTTCTTTTTCTTCTTTTTTCTGATGAGAACAAGGGGCCCTTGATCTTGCTGTGTGTACAAGATGATTTAAGTATGCATTTAAAAGTAACGTGAAAGTTACTTTTCCAAGTAACTAGTTACTTTAATCATGCAGTAACTCAAAAGAAACGCAGTTACTTTTGAAAAGAAGTAACTAGTAATTGTAACTAGTTTTGTAGTAACTTGCCCAACACTGAACATAACACATAATCCCATAGACGGGATAATGCTGGGGTCAATGAATGTTGTCATGATGTGGAGCATGGCTGGGGAACCGTGCTCACGCTTTTTGTTATTCTGTTTATTTTCTGTAACTTCCTCACTTTAGTGTTTATCTGGTTGGTTGGTTGGTTGGATGTATTATGTTATTGGAGTTTGCCTTTTGTTTCTGTTTATGAAAGTTTCTGTTCTTGGTTTAGTTATTATTTTCTTGTCTTTGATTTTATGCATCCATGACCATCCAGTTTTGCATCATGAATATTATCTGCCTTTTAGACATAAGCCTACCCTTACCTTCAGTCCTCGTTTTGTAATATTGATATTAGTATTCCAGTATTTGCATCTCTTGTTTTTGTATTTATCTGGTCCTCGCCTTTATGGTTAATTTCTTCCTGTCTCTATTATCTGGTCTGTTTCTCATTTTGTATTCACTTCATATTTTTTAGTCAGTTACTTTTTTTTGCCATATTCTCCTGTGCTTTTATTTTGACAGCACCTTGTGTTTACTTCCTCCTTTAGCTCAAGTTTGCGGGCTGTCACAGCTGTCATTAGTTTGGTTTGATTTTCCTAGCTCCTGTTACCCACACCTGCTTATCATTATGGTTAATCATTCCTTTTCCTATTTAAGGGCCGCTGCACCGCAGTTTGATGCAGCATCCTTCACTAAGGTCCCAGATGTTAGTTCTATATCTTATTAGCTCAGTTATCTTCAGACGTGAGTCCCACGTCTAGCTACTTTAATTCTGCGTGCGTCCCAAGCGTCTACCGTCTTTCCCGGCGTGTGTCCACGCCTTAGCCCATCTGGCTATTCTGCCTACCCGTATCCTGACCTTGTAAGTGTTTTTGTTCTTGTTGTATTTTTGTGTTTTTATTAAATCACCTGCAAGCTCACAGCTCCAGCATTTGGGTCTTCGATCCTGCCCAGAGGGGTGTTTATGACAGAATGTGTTAGCCCATCTATAGGAATTTCAATGATATGCTAGAATTAAGCTAGCGCTGTAAATGCTAATTCATTTCCACTCTGTTCTGGTGGATATCTAAGCTACATTTTCATTTCATAAGACCTTAAAGTGTCTGTGACACGATGTAAGAAGTATGGCTCAATATTAAGTATGAATTTATCTTCAATCGTCCACATAGTTGATTCTGTTGACTTAGAACGCTAAATAAGTGGAAAAATATTTCTAACTGAATTTAAAATTTAGCACCTTGTTGCAGTAACGCGATATCCGGAGACTCGTCTCGTTTCCAGATATGACGTCATGAGAGGAGTTTAATCTCGGCTGATCCCTGTGCTATCAATGTAAACAAGCTGCTTAGCTTCTGTATCAGCGAAGAAATGCCGAAACTTTGCATGGCGGCTGGGTGTTCTAATTGCCCCAGTGAACATATAAGCCTGTTCACATTTCCAAAAGATCCCGATCTTCTTAAAAAATGGGCAAAGCAAGTACAGAGAACAAGGGACAAATGGCATCCAACACCATCTTCTGTACTCTGTAGCGATCATTTCACTGCAGACAGTTTTGAGGAGGCACCTGCTATGCAGGAATCTTTAGGCATGAAAGTTCATTACAAATGAGTTCTAAAACCGACTGCCATACCTATGGTTTTTAAATGAAAACCCACAGCTCAAGATGATATCAACATATCACAATAGCGCAGAGAAGCAACATTGTCAAAACTCGCCCAGAAAAGAGTAAGTCCCTTTGTTTATGTTTTAGGGTGTGATAGAGGTGTGTGTACACATCAGACCTGCAAAACAACTGGGGTGTTTAGTTACAATCTCAAAACCAGAAACACATTATGGATATTTTATCTGTAGTTTTGTCATTAGCGTCATTATTTCTTTAACCTGTAAACCCCCCCCCCCCCACACACACACATATATATATGAGTTTGTTTTCTGGGTGAAATATTTTGGGCTTTTGTCCCTGCTTAAGAGTGTGGAATATTGCAATTAATTATTTCATCTAGGAAGTCTCACAACTGCTGACAAAAAAGCCAGAAGCGACGATCACTAGTGAAGAACTTCAAGAGGAACGTGAAGAAGCAGGCCTATCTTCAATCAACATTTTTCAACCTATATATCTGTACATTATGAAGGTAAAGACCCATAAGTAATGTTGTATAACATATGATTCAAGACCTTTAACAATTAGGCGAGAGTGGCTCTCAGCCATCTAGCCACTTCGATTTACAGCATAGGAAAGGTACATGATCAAAGTTGCACATCCAGTTCTTTTAGATCTATCTGTATATTACTATTCGGTGTTTTGGAGGCAACTGATGTCCATCTCTAACCCTTCACCGTCAGACCCTTCATCCTCTGAAACGTGCGAGTCATCGTCGCTTCCTAAACAATGTGGTTCAAATAAATAGGGCTGCAGTCCTTCGTTAGAACCAACTCGCTCTTCTTCATCACTCGGTCCTGCTTCTTCCTCAAAAACTATCGACAAATCACTCAAATCTTTGCTGAAATCGCTCACAGCTTCCTCCACTTCAGTATACTCAGCCATGCTTGTTTACATATTGGGTTCCTCTCAAGACATCACAGTATAGCAGCGCCGTTTGACCCAATTTTGACAAACAAGCATTGCAATCTGTTGCATCACGATATAATTTATGGTAGTATATGGAAAAAAAAATTCTTGAATTTTTTTATCTACACAGAATAAAAACACTAGTTCTTCTTTCTAATGATGTCTTGGTTGAATTATGTCACAGACTCTTTAAAGCATGTCTTGTGATATCAGAAATATATTGTGTGACCAAAGTTGTATTGTCATGTGCTTTTTGTTATCTTTTTATTAGTGGTGAAGGACAGTTAAAAATTTTGATTGCGATTAATCTTCAGAAATTGCTAGTTAATCATGGTTAATAGTGCATTAATCTTTGGTTTTGTTTTATTTAAATACAATGTCCCTTATGTTGGTATTTTTCAAGTTTCTCATACTCTTATTAACATGGAGGTGGGCAAATATGCTTGCTTTTTTCACCTGGAGGTTTATTAAAGCTCTCAACTTGTCAAAAATAACAAAAACTATCCAGAATATTCTCCAGAAAATCCTCAAAGTACTGAAATACTGCATGTGCAAACAACAGAATGGCAGGTTATAATAACATCATTGCAACATTACTTACAATACTGACACAATTCAGTGTCCAAATTTACTCCTATAGTAAACATCCACTGTTTTTAAGCAGCTGAACACAAAACAATGGATGTCGGGTGTCACAAAAGACACAATTTCCTTTTTAGTAGACTGTAAACATCAACAAAGAAAGTGGCAGAGCACATGAGAAGTATAATTTAGAAAAAGTCAAATTTAATAGAAGAAAGTTGTAAATTTTTGAGAAAAGCTGCAAATTTTGAAGAAAAATGCATTTAACTGATTACTCACGGAGGTCCAGTGGTCTCCATTCAGTGCAGCTGGGTGGGACTTTCTCAGCACCTCCTCAGTTTTAGCTCTCTCTTCTCCGTGCAGGTTGTGTGCCTTGTCTGCCGTGTCGGGTCTCAGGGGCAGCTCGTGGATGCCGTTGTTGGATACAGTCCGGATTGTATCACATGGGCCATTGTCCTTCACTTTGCTGGTTGGCCTGCGGGTAGTGTGATCCATTTGGTGATCGTTGTGTTGAGTTTCTTGGCTGTGCGGTTGTCCAGGCGTCTCTGTTGTGCATTGTCCAGCATGGTTTGTTTATTGTTGTTGTTGGGTGGAGTGCCGTTGTTTCCGGGTGCTTGGCTGGCAGGTGCTGCTTGGGATTGGGCATGCTCCTGTGGTGATGGGGTTTGCACTGGCAGTGCACACATGTTGCTGTGTTCTTGTCAACTGAGCTATTTGGGGGTTATTTGAGGCTGGACTTGCCGTTCGGGTTCTTCCTGTCTTTGTCGATTTCGGGTCATGGAGGGGTTTGTCCCGCATTGTGATTATGGGCTTGGCTTCCGAGTGTCTGTATGGCAGGTGGAGCAGCTTTGGTGTGGAGGGCAGCAAGGCCAAAAAGTACCATTCACACTTGTGATTATTCGTGACAAATCGCCATAAAAAAAATTGTCGACATTAACGGGGTGTTGCATTAACTGGTGATTGAGCCATTAACTCCTTCACCACTAATTTTTATAGTTTAATACTCTTTCCATTATTATTATTAGAAACATGATGTATTTTGGGAAGGGGTCTTTTTTTATGCCGTCGACTCTCTTGCGTCTACGTTTCTGAGCGAACTGACTTCAGATTTAGACAGAAGCTTTAACCCATCAATTCCTTGGATGCATTCGATTTTCTCGCACACCAAATGAGGACTTTCATGTATTGTTGGGGTCTCTACATTTCTGATCAGACTGACTTTCTATTTATATAAAAGCTTTGACTCAAATGAAGGATTCTACTTTTGGAGAGGAGGACTTATTTTACTCTAGTCCATTTTATGTTGATCACAGCTCTCATTAGGAACCCCTGATAGGCAAATGACTGAATTGAGCTGCCTTGGCAGAGGTCTGCGCTGTCTGAGTGCTTTTCTAGTTCTGTATGGTAAGCATTTACTGTACATATATTTACCTTTCCTTGGAAAGCTAGCCACTCTGGTGCGCATCCTCCCCTGGGAATAGTGGTTGGAGCTAGTGTTGTATTGATAAAATTACTGCTTCTTTTACAGATAAATCCAAGCTCAACCCCACAGTTTTTGTCATTCCAGTATCCTAAATTTGCAAATTGTGGAACAAAGTTTTTAATAAATAAACGAGGGAATTAGTTCATCATTATTGATTACTAGAATCAGTGTCCCTTTGTTGTACTCACCCACGCCCTTGTACATAGTCACACAGTTTTCCTCATTGTTTGAAAAGCTGGGTTCATTGTTGCTCCATGCAGTGTAACTTACAGGGGTGCCATCCAGCCAGCTAAAGGCAATGAAATGAATAAGATATCACAAATATTAGAAACTTAATAGAAGTTGCTGGAAAAGCCTCAGGTTTGACATTGTTTGTCCTTATTTCTGTAGGCTGGGTTACCTAAATGATTTATCCAAATTTACTATCATGCCGATGAAGTACTCGTCTTCTGTATCTCTAGATATCTACATGATATTTGGAATAAAGAGAATAACACATGCCGGTTACAATTTCCCCACAAAAGTGGGTTTGGGAACCTGTAGTATTTTGTAATTTTGAACTGTCACATCTGAGAATAAATTTGGAGTTTCTTGCCTGTTTCCAAAGGAACACCCGTTCGCTCTCCCCTGTGATGACCACTAAATCACCAAAGTTTTTTTTGCAGTAGCCTCTGGCATCTTCCATACTCAACTTGTTTTTGTTAATGTAATACTGGCTATCATTGTATATGAGCCATCCATCTTCTGTTTTGTTGTATTCTGAAAAGAGAATAACTTTAATATATTAGTATGACAGAATTTGTGCACACCTGTCTGTCAAAATGATAGATAACCAAAAAGTCTAGTCTAGTCCAACCTCTGATTGATTATTTTAAGGATTTATCCTGCTAACCTACTTGTTACTGAAAAGGAACAGTTGACACTAATAAAAATATAAAGGTTATATAACCGGATATACTGAAAACTGAGAAAAAGAAAAACTTTGTAAGAGAATTTCTATTTCCTCTAGGAACCATATACAGGCCCGGAATGGCCTGTGAGTTGAGAGAGTTTCCAGTGGGCCGCTTCACTGACAGACTGGTGCTCTAGTTGGGAGCAAAATAATGAAATGAATTAAAGTGACTGTCATTATTAATATAACCTAATCTGCCTGACCTATGTACATTGCAGGGCATCCCTCCAACAGCACCTGTAGTGGACAATAATGATTGAACTGACTGAAAGAAAGGCCAAAAGCATTCAAAAAGTCCCAGGACTTCAGAAGCTGGTGTTCATATGGCTGTGGTTAGCAAGTCAAGGGAGAAATGGATATAAGAAGTTATTTTCCCTGAAAGAAAAACCAGGCAACAGGTGAAGGTGAGAGGAGAGGAGAGGAGAGGAGGCAGAGAAGGAGGTTCCAGCTTCTGTTCCACCTACTAGAAAGGCCATTTGATTTAGCTTTCGTCAAATAGTTGATACTTCTCCAACTCTGACAACTTTTTTCTCATGAAACAAAACCAAATTAATTCCTCATGGAAAGTTTCATAATAAAGTTCTAAATTCTCAAGAAAAATACATGAGCCAAAAGTCTAAAAAGAAAATAAGCAAAAGCTGCAGTCTAATGATAAAAATTAAAATGTACAAAAAGCTCCAACGTTGAAAGGAAAACATACATTTTTTTTATGTGAAAAAACAAATTTAAGGGAAAAAAATCCCTCCTCTAATAGTTATTACTTTGTACTTATTGTTTTGATTTTAACGCTCATATTGTCATGCCATGACCCTCGCGGGCCACCATAAGACGCCAAAAGTCACCAGTGAGTTTTGCATTTGATGTTTTATTATAACAAGACAAGACGAGACACAAAGCTGTGAGCCGCTGAGGGCAAAACACACACTACAGAATACAAGGGATCGTAGGGCTAACCCCAGCCACTACGACCTAAACTATGACATGAACAAGAATATGCATGAACCTGACATGAATGAGGACCAGGAATGTTTGACGATACTCCAGCATCAACCAGCTGTCAGCGCCCGCTAATAAATCCGGCAGCTAACGAGCGGTGATGCCGAACAGCTGATCGGCTCTGACAGCAGGAAGCCCCACCGAGCGCTGTCACAATAAGAGCCCGGGGAGCTAGAATGTAATCCACTGCTGTCAAAGCCGGCAGAGATGATGCATGGCCCGAGCGCGGACGAGATCGGCGCTCGGGTCATAACAGTACCCTCCCTCCGAGGGTGGGCTCCTGAACGCCCATAGACATCCAATCCCCCACCCCCCACCCCCTCCAGGGTGGGTGGGTGGGGCAGGAGAGGATCAAACCACAGATCGAGAACCAGGGCACAGACAGGGGAAAAAAAAAAAAAAAAAACGACTCAAAAAATACGTGGAACAGTCACACAGACACGAAATAACAGAAAAAAGAAAAAAACCTCCCTACAGTACAAAACATGATGACAGAGCAAATGAGGCAACTGCAGAACACAAATCAAACTCCCACAATGCACAAATGGCGACTACAAGAACAAAACACAGGACAACGAAAAGAACAGAACAGTTACAGGACCAGACTAAACTCCAAAATACATGAAACACAATTACACAGGCACAAAAACAAAAATACCACACTCTCAAGTCAAAAGGCAAACACAACACAGGGCAGAGAAAAAAAAACAGAACAATTACAGGACCAGACTACACTCCAAGATACATGAAACACAATTACACAGGCATGAAAACAAAAATACCACATTCTCAGGTCAAAAAGCAAATACAACACAGGACAGAAAAAAAAAAAACACAGAACAATTACAGGGCTAGACCACCACCAGGAATGACCTCTACCCCCGACAGTTCATGCCAACCGGCGGAGACCAAACGCCACGGGAACAGTTCAGGCGGTCTCCCCGCGTCCAACGGCCGACGGGTGGTCATGGGGGGCGGAACATGACCGGGCGGCTTACCAAAGTCCCAGGCCCGGAGAGTCCACTCTGGTTCCTGGCCGAACCAGATCACCCAGTGAAACTCATAACATGTCAGGTTGCCGACCCGAGGCGCTGAACCGGCAAAACAGTTCCTCAAGTGGCCGACCCGTGTCCCTCAGCCACCAGTATCGGGGGAAAACAGCCTGCGGCGGCCTCCCTGGCGAGGACAAAACACGGGAGAGCTGGGGCGAGCGAAAAGGGACCCCCACGGCCACCGACGATGATGCGCAGGGGCGATGACTCTGAAGAGGGGACAGAAGGCAAGGATGAGCCCGAACTGGGTCAGGCGGCGAAGGGTCTGCAGCTCCTCCACCGTCCGTGGACCACACCGGCACTGCACCTCCACTGGACCCCAATTGGGTCCCAGCTGCACCCACGTCGGACCCCGATTGGGCCAGAACAGCCCCTGCGGTGGACCCCGATTGGGCCTCGGGCGCACCCACGTCGGACCCCGATTGGGCCAAAGCAGCTCCCGCGATGGACCCCGATTGGGTCTCGGGCACACCCACGTTGGACCCCGATTGGGCCATAGCAGCCTCCACAACGGACCCCGACTGGGTCGGTGCAGCTCCGCTGACAACCTCCACCCCCGAACCTGGAACCTCCAACTCACCGACCCCAACTGGCTCCGTGCCAGTGATACTGAAAGGAAGCTCAGAACACACAGAAAAACCGGGATCAGAATCACCGGCAGCAACAGAACCCAGCGAGACGAGTTCAGGCACAGTAGGCGGCTGCCCCTCACTTGCCTCCCTGAGAGGCAGGCAAAAATGTTCCAAAACAGGGGACAGAGACACAAGAGGGAGCACTTGCCTGCACTCGGGTTCTGTTGCCGTCCAGGACTCGGTTGATCCAGGCTCAGGGCGAAGAAGTTCGTGCGCAGGCTCCAACTCAGCTGCGTCAGGCTCTGCAGCTGGCAAGATGGATTCCGCAGCCTGAGGTTCCTCTCGTGCTGAAGCCCACGCTGATGACCCATCTGGCGTTGAGGCAGGGGACCCTCGACCCACTGGCTCGGACCGGTCCGGCGAGGAGACCCGGGGACGCTTCATCGTCGGCACAGGTTCCGGGCCGCAGTCCGCTCTTCTCCGTCCCCGACATGGCTGCAGGGCCGGATCCAGGCTTTCCAGCACCACAGGCCCCCTCCTCAACCTGCGATATAGCCCTGGCGTCGCGGACCACTCAGCAGAGGGAGACACAGAGGCAGCAGGTTTGGTTATCACAGTTACAACAGGTGGCAGGAGCTTGGGGGGCTGCGAACCCCGAACTCCGCCCCCAGAAGTCAGACAAGGCAGATCATAATTATGGTGGAGTGAATGAACTTGCACTTGCCTGCCTCCTGGGGAGAAGATGGTGCCTGCTGCAGCGGGTGGAGACCTTCTTCTATCCCTCCGGGAGGTAACGGCAGGCCCCTCGGGGCGACGAGGAGGAGCCGCTTGGGAAGGATTGCTGACGGGCCTCGCCGAAGCACGACTCACAGCACTCCCAGCCGCTGGGGATGACGTCGAAGAGGAGGACATGACAGCCGGGTCGAAATGGGCACGAGGAGCTGACAGCGCAGCTGGAACAGATGACCCGGGGGCGGCGACTGCAGGGGTTCCCTCCTGTCGTGACGTGAGAAATGCGGCCAACTGGGAGGCTGGGTTTCTCTGACGACCCGGAGCTGGATCCGGACGGGATTCTCGTTGGGTCTTGGTAGGAGCATGGCGATGAGGCCTAATGACCAACGGTGTGGCGCGGGACCCAGGAACACATGGCGCTGGGACTGGACGGGTGACAGGAGCTGGATTCCGATCCGCAGGTCTCCTGCCGGGTTTTCCCTCCAGCCTAAGGATCCCCACTCTCGCCAGGGACGCTGTCCTCGAGGGAGGTGGAGAGGTTTCCTGGAGCGCTTTTGCCATCCATTCGCGCTGAGCCACAATCCATGATAACCTCTTGCTCCCCTCCGGAGTAGAGGTAAGGTGGTAACTGCGCAGGGCCCGCTGGGCGAGGCATAAGTGGTAATCGGCCGCCTCGGTGGGCATGAGAAGGGCGGCTTCCGCTAGATAGCCGTCAATCTCCTCCAGCCACTCTGGGCAGAAACCATACTCGCGGGCGGGCATCTCCCTACCAAGTCCAACTAACGGGGAAAACTCCACCCTATGGCAAAAACTCACGGTGAAAGGCATCTCGGTGTGGCGTCTCCATTCTAGATGTCGAGGCTGGAGTATACTGTCATGCGGTGACCCTCGCGGGCCACCATAAGATGCCAAAAGTCACCATTGAGTTTTGCATTTGATGTTTTATTATAACAAGACAAGACGAGACACAAAGCTGTGAGCCGCTGAGGGCAAAACACACACTACAGAATATAAGGGATCGTAGGGCTAACCCCAGCCACTACGACCTAAACTATGACATGAACAAGAATATGCACGAACCTGACATGAACGAGGACCAGGAATGTTTGACGATACTCCAGCATCAACCAGCTGTCAGCACCCGCTAATAAAGTCAGCAGCTAACGAGCGGTGATGCCGAACAGCTGATTGGCTCTGACAGCAGGAAGCCCCACCGAGCGCTGTCACAATAAGAGCCCTCGGAGCCAGAATGTAATCCACTGCTGTCAAAGCCAGCAGAGATGATGCATTGCCCGAGTGCGGATGAGATCGGCGCTCGAGTCATAACACATATCATAATACTGCTTCATCCAGATTTTTGTGGACATAATTTGATGGGAAAAACACCTTTTTCCACAATAAAAGTTACACTTTTACTTCTAAAAAGCTTCATGGCAAAAAAAAGTGGTCTGGTCTTGGGCATGAAACTCCCAGGTTAAAAATTGGCCCCACTCAGGCACTGACCATAGATTTTCATATAGAATATACTGAATAGTTGTTTAGACATTTACTGCATTCACACCAAAAACTGCAAGTGTACCTGAGGTTTTTAAACACAGATAATTTCAAAAACAACAACCCAGCCACAGGGGGTGCACAAGCCATTGCACTCCGAGTGCCAGTCCAAAGCCCAGATAAATGGAGAGGGTTCTGTCAGGAAGGGCATCCGACGTAAAACCTTTGCCAAATCAAACATGTGGATCATGACAAATGAGATGTTCATATCAGATCGGCCAAGACCCGGTTAACAACGACTGCAACCGGTGCTGTTAACTGACAGTGTGCCGGTGGAAATTGGGCTACTGTCGGTCGAAGATAGAGGAGGAAGCGAGGGGGAAAGCATGTTAGGAGGTAGAGAGAAAAAAGGAAAGGTATAAGTGTGGAGGTGAGAGCAGGGACTTTAAATACAGTGACTATGACTGGTAAAGGCAGAGTTGGCTGATATGATGGAGAGAAGAAATGTAGATGTACTGTGTGTTCAAGAAACCAGATGGAAGAGAAGCAAGGCTAGGAGTATTGAAGGTGGATTTAAACTGTTCTACCATGGTGTAGATAGGAAGAGAAATGGAGTAGATGTAATCTTGAAGGAAGAGTATGTGAAGAGTGTTCAGGGGGTAAAAAGGGAGACAGACAGGATCGTGAGTTTGAAGCTAGAAATCGAAGGTGTGCTGTTGAATGTTGTCAGTGTGTATGCCCCACAAGTTGGATGTCAGGTAGAAGAGAAACAGGAATTCCAGAGTAAGTTGATGAAGTGGTAGAGAGTGTTGCCGGGGGGGAGAAAGTGGTAATTGGAGCGGACTTTAATGGACATGTAGGTGAAGGGAACAGAGGTGATGAGGAGGTCCTGGGTAGGTATTGTCTTAAAGAGAAAAATGTGGAACGACAGATGGTTGTGGATTTTGCTAAAAGGATGGAAATGGCTGTGGTGAACACATACTTCAGAAAGAGAGAGGAACATCGGGTGACTTACAAGAATGGAGGAAAATGGTAAATGGCGTTCATTTATATAGTGCTTTTTCTCATCTCAAGATGACCAAAGTGCTTTACAGATCCTTCTATCCACCCATTCACACACACATTCACACACTGATGAAGGCAGAGCTGCCATACACAGGTGCTGGCCTGACCCACCAGGAGCAAGTGGGGGTTCAGTGTCTTGCTCAAGGACACTTCGACATGCAGACTGCAGACAGAGTGAGAATCGAACCCCTGACCCTCCGATCAGTAGTTGGCCACACTACACCTGTGCCACAGCCGTCCCTGAGGAAGGTGCACACAGGTAGACTACATCTTATGCAGAAGGAGAAATCTGAAAGAGATAGAAGACTACAAAATGGTGGGCAGGGAGAATGTAGCTAGGCAGCATCAGCTGGTAGTCTGTAGGATGACTTTGGAAAGCAAGAAGAGTAAGACAGTGAAGACAGAGCCAATGATTAAGTGGTGGAAGTTAGAGAAAGAAGAAGGTCGCACAGAGTTCAGGAAGGAGTTGATACAGGCTCTGGGTGGTAGGGAAGAATTACTAGATGACTGGGAAAGTGCAGCAGAAGTACTGAGAGAAATGGGTAGAAAGATACTGTATGTGGTGCATCCTCTGGACAGAGGAAAGAAGACACAGAGACTTGGTGGTGGAATGAGGAGCTACAGGAAAATATTCAAAGAAAGAGGTTGACAAAAAAGTGTGATAGTCAGGGAGATGAAGAAAGTAGGCAGGAGTATTTGGAATCTAGGTGCATGGCAAAGTGAAAGGTGGCAAAGGAAAAGGCATATAGTGAGTTGTATGAGAGGCTGAACACTAAGGAAGGAGAAAAGGACTTGCATCGATTGGCTAGACACAGATCGAGCTGGCAAGGATGTGCATCAAGTTAAGTTGATTAAGAACAGAAATGGTAGTGTACTAACAAGTGACAAGAGTGTGTTGAGAAGGTGGAAGGAGTACTTTGAGGAGCTGATGAATGAAGAAAATGAGAGAAGAGGATGGATGAAGGAAAGATAGTAAACCAGGAAGTTCCGAGGATTAGCAAGACAGAAGTGAGGGCAGCTTTGAGTAGATGAAGAATGGAAAGGTGGTTGGTCCAGATGACATACCTTTGGAGGTATGGAGATGTTTAGGAGAGACGGCAGTGGCCTTTTTTAACCAGAATGTTTAATACAATCTTGGAGAGTGAGAGGATGCCTGAGGAGTGAGAAGCAGTGTTTTGGTACCAATTTTCAAGAACAAGGTTAATGCTCAGAGCTGTAGTAACTACAGAGGCATAAAGTTGCTCAGCTGGACTATAAAGATATGAGAAAGAGTTGTTGAAGCCAGGTTAAGAAGAGAAGTGACAATCAGTCAGTACGGTTTCATGCCAAGAACAAGTATTACAGATATAATATTTGCTTTAAGAGTGTTGATAGAGAAGTATAGAAAAGGTCAGAAGGAGTTGCACTGTGTCTTTGTGGATCTAGAGAAAGCATATGATTGGGTGCCAAGAGAGTAAGTGTGGTACTGTATGAGAAAGTTAGGAGTGGCAGAGAAGTATGTGAGGGTGGTGCAGGACATGCATGAGGACAGCAAGACAGTGATGAGGTGTACTGTAGGAGTGACAGATGGATTCAAGGTGGGGATGGGATTACATCAGGGATCAGTTCTGAGCCCCTTCTTGTTTGCCGTGGTGATGGACAGGCTGACAGACGAGGTCAGGCAGGAGTCTCTATGGACCATGATGTTTGCAGACGACATTGTGATCTGTAGTGAGAGTAGGGAGCAGGTGGAAGAGAACCGAAGAGATTGAGGTATGCTCTGGAGAGAAGAGGAATGAAGTCAGTAGAAGCAAGACAGAATACCTGATTGTGAATGAGAGGGAAGCAGGTGTAACAGTGAAGTTGCAAAGAATAGAGGTAGTGAAGAGAGATGACTTTCAATACCTGGGGCCAACCATCCAAAGTGATGCGGAGAGTGCAGGCAGGGTGGAAGACGGTTTACAAGACGGTAGTGAGACCTGCTATGATATATGGTTTGGAGATGGTGGCACTGACATAAAGACAGGAGGCAGAGCTGGAGGTGTCTGAGTTGAAAATGCTAAGATTGTCATTGGGAGTGACTAGGAGGGACAGGATTAGAAATGAGTATATCAGAGGGACAGCTCAGGTTGAGCGTTTTGGAGACAAAGTAAGAGAGACAAGGCTAAGATAGTTTGGACATGTGCAGAGGAGGGCTAGTGGATATATTGGATAAAGGATGTTGAAGATGGAGCTGCTAGGCAGGAGGAAACAAGGAAAACCACAAAGATTCATGGATGTAATGAAGGAAGACATGGAGAGGGTTTGTGTTACAGAGGAAGATACAATGGATAGGGTGAGATTGAGGCACATGAGCAGCTGTGGCAGCCCCTAAGGGGAGCAGCTGTAGAAGAAAAAGAAGAAGAAAAATCTCAAAAATAACACTTCATTGACGTCTTTCCTAATGTGAGCTTACTTGGATCAGTGCCCCAGTCAACAAGCTTGCATTTCTGTTTTTTTCTTTCCTCTCATATGTTTATTGTAGTCAAGACCAGACCAAGACCACTGTCTATGTACAGTGGGGCAAAAAAGTATTTAGTCAGCCACCAATTGTGCAAGTTGAGAGGTCTCCAATTTTCATCATAGGTATACCTCAACTATGAGAGACAAAATGAGAAAAAAAAAATCCAGAAAATCACATTGAAGGATTTTTAATGAATTAATTGGTAAATTCCTCAGTAAAATAAGTATTTGGTCAATAACAAAAGTTCATCTCAATACTTTGTTATATACCCTTTGTTGGCAGTGACAGAGGTCAAACGTTTTCTTTAAGTCTTCACAAGGTTTTCACACACTGTTGCTGGTATTTTGGCCCATTCCTCCATGCAGATCTCCTCTAGAGCAGTGATGGTTTCGGGGCTGTCGCTGGCAACATGGACTTTCAACTCCCTCCAAAGATTTTCTGTGGGGTTGAGATCTGGAGACTGGCTAGGCCACTCCAGGACCTTCATCAAAAAGTTAATTAAATCCAGTAACTCAATTCAGAAAATGAAACTCCTATATATATAGATTCATTACACACAGAGTGATGTAGTTCAAGTGTTTATTTCTTTTAATTTTGATAGTTATGGCTTACAGTTCATGAAAACTCCAAATTCAGTTTCTCAAAAAAAATTGAATATTTCATAAAAAAATTTAAAAAAATGTTTTTTTTAATAGAAATGTTGGCCGACTGAAAAGTATGTCCATGTACACACTCAATACTTGTCCGGGGCTCCTTTTGCATGAATTACTGCATCAATGCAGCATAGCATGGAGGTGATCAGCCTGTGGTACTGCCGAGGTGTTATGGAGGCCCAGGTTTCTTTGATAGTGACCTTCAGCTCATCTGCATTGTTGGGTTTGGTGTCTCTCATCTTCCTCTTGACAATACTCCATAGATTCTCTATGGAGTTGAAGTCAGGCTAGTTTTCTGGTCAATCAAGCCCAGTGAAACCTTGGTCATTTAACCAGGTTTTGGTACTTTTGGCAGTGTGGACAGGCATCAAGTCCTCCTGGAAAATGAAACCAGTATCTCCACAAATCTTGTCAGCAAAGGAAAGCATGAAGTGCTCTAAAATTTTCTGGTAGATGGCTGCACTGACTTTGGACTGAATCTATGGAGTATTGTCAAGAGGAAGAAGAAAGACACCAGACCCAACAATGAAGACGAGCTGAAGGCCGCTATCAAAGCAACATGAGCCTTTTTAACACCTCAGCAGTACCATAGGCAGATCACCTCCATGCCACGCCACATTGATGCAGTAATTCATGCAAAAGGAGCCCCGACCAAGTACTGAGTGTGTACATGGACATACTTTTCAGTCGGCCAACATTTCTATTAAAAATCCATTTTTTAAAATTAATTTTATGTAATATTCTAATTTTTTGAGAAGCTGAATTTGGGTTTTCTTGAGCTGTAAGCCGTAACCATCAAAATTAAAAGAAATAAACACTTGAAATATATCACTCTGTGTAATTAATCTGTATAATATAGGAGTTTCATTTTCTCAACTGAATTACTGAATTTAATTAACTTTTCGATGACATTCTAATTTATTGAGATGCACCTGTAGTTACGGTTTAACATAGCACACACGGATGCACGCTTCCTTTCACTCCATGCACGTTTTTTCTTTTTGCAGTCAAAAACTGTGTCTACTGTTTCTTCAAATGATTTGGGATAGGCTATGTGGTTAGTTTGTATTTAACTGTCCTCAGATTAATACTTTTAACAGAAAAACAAAAGCCGGGACAGGACACACGCACACAGGAATGGACACAAGATCAAAGGTGATGACTGGAACTGAAATGATATACTGTAGGTTATGTATGTAGACAGACTACTTTGCCACAACAGAGAGATTTGTAGTTTAAAATCTTAAGACTGACAGTTCCACTGCTGCGTCCGTTTATCTTGAGGAAGAGCCGAGAGGCTCAAACACCGTCCTGGTGTAGCCAGCAAACTACAATCTGTGTCCCATCCAGATCACAGAAGCCGCACCAGGTGAGGCATCTACTGCCCTCGCGCCTCTCCTGAACGTACTGTCTGTGGTGAAAAGTAAAATGCACAAACTCTCTTTCATTCATTCACTCCCCTAAAAAATAAGTAAGTTCATGATTAAAATGTTAATGGACTTTTTTTAAAAAATATTCAGCATATCCTCATAATTAAAAAGATGAGTAGCAAAACTGATTAGATTATAACTGCTCCAATTCTGTCCATTAATATGGCAGAAAATCGCAGTATATCCTGTGAGTATTCCTCTGTGTGTCCCTGTCAGTAGAAGCACGCCCAGGATTACAAAAATGTGCCACTGAAATAGCATTAATAACGTGCTTCTGATGATAGACCTGCCTTTTGACTAAACAAAAGAGCATTGTCATGAAATGCACTAAAATACCAGTGTGCCGAGATTGTGCAGATGCCACACGTCTCTTAAATGAGTCTCCTCCTTGCAGTGTAAACCGGGTGCACAGTACATAGGTAATTAGATGGCGTGACACAAAATGTGAAAAACAGACTATTCGCTGTCATAAACTGGCAAATCCACCACCACAAAACAGGAAGCGTGCCGCAAATGCATGCTGTTGATCACTGTAATAGGGCCCTTGGTCTTAGGAGACTCTGGTCTCACTTTGGTCTTGACTACAACACTAGATTTGTTGTGTTTGTCTTTATTACACATATGGATTCATGAACGTGAATCTAGGACAAAAGCCAAGGAGAGAGCAGTCACTGTTTCTTTGTTTAAAGTCTTGTATTTTTGTCCCTCTCAACTCAGTGCAGAGTGAATACATAAACAATAATATTTATTTGCACGATGTCTACATTATCTCATAAATTTGCATGTTTACCCAGATGTGCTGTCCACATCAGAGTTTAACTAACTAACTAACTAACTAACCTGCACTTATATAGCGCTTTTCTAGTCACAAAGACCACTCAAAGCGCTTTTCATTTATACTAACCCTCTATTCTAAGGGCCTATAGGAAACATATCTAGGAACAATTTAGAACAGCCAATTAACCTAACATGCATGTTTTTGGCATGTGGGAGGAAACCGGAGAAATCCCGGAGTAAACCCACGCAACACGGGGAGAACATGCAAACTCCACACAGATCACTGTTGGTCGGGGGCTGGGATCGAACCCACGATCCCACGATCCCCACAATCCCCCGGCCAAGGGTAAACTGTGCTGCCGCAGTGCTAACCACTGCGCCAGTTTAAGCAAATTAAAAATCCATGTCTCTTGCAGAGTCGTTTGATGTGGGACTGAATACTGAGTGAATGCAATCCTAGTGGCAAGAAAACCCATAGGATGGAGAAAAAGGGACTATTTTGCTTGTGGGTAAAGTTGTGGAGTAAACAAGCATTGACCCTGGTTACATGGTCACAATAAACCGATTACTGGAAATAAACCGAGAATGGCAATAATCCATTTTGCTGTGTTTACATGCACTGAATAAATGGGTTATTGGAGGGTAAACCACTTGAGTTAATGACCCTGGTTACATGGCCTTTATTGGATTATTCTGTTTACATGGCCACTTGAATAATCAGATAACTTCAGAAATCCAGTCATAACTGGTTTATTCGTGTACATGTAAACATGGTCATTGTGTTGCTCAGTAAATCGACAATATTCAAAAAGGCAACTGAGGCAACTAACCTTGCATGACTACAGCAGGCTCAGGTTTGGGATTCACACCTGAAAATATGCAAATTGTTACAGTCAGTTTTTAAAAGCAGGGGGTGACCTTTGACATAACCCTACCACTTTGGATAAAAGGACCTGCAGCTCTAAGGTGCATCCAGTTGGTGTTACCTTTGCTTATCTGGCAGAACCAGTCATTATAGGATTCACAGTGCCTATCGTTCCAGTGCTGTCCATAGTCACTTTTTACCTCTGCACAGTGTTCGTTGTTATTGAAGTTGTTTGGTTCCCCATATTCCCAGTTCTTATAGTCAACCTAGGTCAAAATTTTGAAAATAGACATGAGCAGGCCAATGTTGAAAACAGAAGTGAGATAAGCTTTTTGTCATTGCAGTGAAGTGTTACATACAGGCGACCCATCACTCCAGACAAAACCTTCAGTGGGACTCTGTAAATTGAGGCCAATCCAAGCTGAGTCCAAAAGCCTTTGTTGGAGAAAAAAAACAAGGTGTGATTCCTTGAAATTTTCATTTTATGTAAATTCTTATACTGTACATACCGTAATCTGGAATCACTCCAATGTGAGTGCCAAGACCTTTATTGGAGGAAAAAACAAGGTCTAATTACCTAAAAGCTTCATTTTATGTAAATTCTTATACTGTACATACCAAACGTAGTCGTCAGTCCAATCTGAGTCCTGATGCCTTTATTGAAGAAAAAAACAAGGTCCAGTTACTTGAAAATTTCATGTTATGTAAATCCTTATACGTACAGATTGTTTGGGCAACATTAACGTACCTCAGACGATACAGTTCTGTCCCTTCGTGCACACTCATCAGGTCCCCACCAATGGCCTTGCAAAAGTCCAGCGCTTCATGCCAAGTCTTCTTTACCCCTTTTTCTTTGTGGTAATACTTTAGAGAGAGTTAAAGAAATAAATATGTTTCACTTGATGTTGTTAAGAGGTACTGTAATAAAAAAAACCACTTAGCATCTGTGGCATTGTGTTGTGTGGTAAATCTGCATTTTTAGGGTTCTAATTAGTGCAGCTCTGGGTGACACTTGCTTCTTCTTCATTAAAAGTGCATATGCAGCAAAAACCATAAGATGTAGAAACATGAAATTTTACTGTCTGGTCCAAAATTCTCCCCACTGCCCTGAAACCCCAAATAAGTTAGTCATTAATCTAAATTGCTTAAAATTAAGCAGGGATCATTTACACTTAATAAGTTTATAATGAAAAGTTGTTAAAATGATCAATAAATGTCAACCCACTCTGGTTTTATAGGCCAATTATGTTCTACAGTTTCTCTTTTGTATGTATTTTCTGATTTATCTTCTGATGTAGTAATACATACTAAATGAAACTTCACAATCACAACAGCTTTCTTCAGAATCACACCAAATTTCATGCAATTGTATTCATGTGCCAAAAATCATCTTCATGAAATGTCTATCAGCCTTTGTATCTTGTTGATGGAACATTTTGTTTTGCGAATCAGACTGTGAACTGAAGCAGTCCTGTGGTGTTGTGGATTAGGTGTTCATCAGGTATGCTGAAGGATCTGGGTTTGAATATTTTCAGGGAAGTCTTATTCTCCTGAACAACCACTAAAATAAACATGTCTCTTTTCTAAAACCTAATGTGTAGTACACCTTAGGTTTTAAATTCTGCTGGTAAACTGTACAAAACCTTGAAGTTTACAGCTGCTTGGAACCCAATGATCACCACTTTCAGCTATTTTAGAGATGTTTTTGTGCCCCATGACCAGGTGAATACCACACATGTGCACCAGTAATGCTGGTTAATCAGCATCTTCATCTCTCACACAGCAGGTGAATCACTTATCTTCTGCAAAAGGGAAGTGGTCTTTATCACAGACGTTAAAAATCCCTTGTGTATATGCAGAAAAAAGTTTTATATCTTTTAGGAGCTGTAAACAAAATGTCATTGATATTGCTCTGTAACACAAAGTTAATGAATTTGTCCTCACTTTGAAGCAGACATTTCTTTTGTGAAATGGAGTCCATCCTGATGCACAGTTCTGGGCCACGGTCGTGGGTGGGGTTGTTGTCATCGGAACATCGTCTGCCCATTTCTTGCAGATATATTTCTCCTTATTGGTACAGCTGACAACATCCCATAATCCAGCGAAAATTCCAGTTGTCATGGCAACACATCCTTGTTTTCTGTCTTTTTAAAGTGCCAAGACAAATGGTAAAATTCTGAAAAATCACAGTCTTCTAGAGCAAAGTGTGCCTCTGCAGCTGTCTTATTTTGGTGCATGTAACCAAATGATCATGTAAAATATCATATAGGTTAGTTGTAAGTACACAAAAAAAGTAAAACTAAAATGTGATACTACGTGTACTGTACCTGGCATCCCCACATTGAAATGAGTGAATGTGACCTTTTTGGGGGTTGTCCACTTAAAGGTGTTTCTATCTTCTGTGTTGGATAAACCTATCCAGAAGTATTTCTCTGGTCTTAAACCCACCAAACTCACCAGGAAAGCACTCTCATATCTGCATGAAAAACGTAAAACCAGAGAGAATGGCAACTATTGAAACTCTTTCCATTCATTCATATAAACATGAATCCATCAATCAGTGCAGACATTCCCAGTTTCCGACCAGTGGTCACTACCACCAGTCTTTGGTTCCCTGTGGTGGGGGGTGGAGCACTGAGGTGTTTCCAAGCCAGCCAAACGCTATGTCTGTGACTAGACCCAACTGCATCCCACAAGATTAATGGTGGCTAGCAATACAAAAAAAAAAAAAAAAAATCCTGTGATAAAAAGACTTAATGGTTGAAGGACATGTCCAGGACATGTCCTTCAACTGGTTGAAGGACATGTCCAGTTGTATGCAAAATGGCTCAAGATAATGACTGAAACTGCATCGGTCCTTAAAAGCAGTTTAATGGTAAAACCCATCTTAATTTGGGTCAAGTTTTCAAACCAGCTGCCCAATATAACTAACTGGCCTGGAGGCTGACTTCAGTTAGGCCAGAGACAGTTCTTACGCCCTGACTGGCTCAACACTACGGACCTGTTATAGTGACATCACCAAAAACAATCCTTCTAAACTTGCCTTTTTCCAAGAGGAGGAGCTTAAATTTCCCAGCAAAAAAATGACAAATCTGAGTGATTTCACTCGGTCATGTAAGCCATAAAAAAAAACATGTTACTGACATGTTAACAAGAATTAAAACCAGATTTTTGGTGGTGTCACTTTAACTGGCTTCTTTTGATGTGAAGGAGGAGTACAGTATCTCATAAAAGTGAGTACACCCCTCACATTTTTGTAAATATTTTGTTATATCTTTTCATGGGACAACACTGAAGATATTACACTTTAATACAATGTAAAGTAGTCAGTGTACAGCTTGTATAACATTGTAAATTTGCTGTCCCCTCAAAATAACTCAACACACAGCCATTAATGTCGAAACCGCTAGCAACAAAAGTGAGTACACCCCTAAGTGAAAATGTCTAAATTGTGCCCAAAATGTCAATATTTTGTGTGGCCACCATTACTTTCCAGCACTGCCTTAACTCTCTTGGGCATGGAGTTCACTAGAGCTTCACAGGTTGCCACTGGAATCCTCTTCCACTCCTCCATGACGACATCACAGAACTGGTGGATATTAGAGACCTTGCGCTCCTCCACCTTCCATTTGAGGATGCTCCACAGATGCTCAATAGGGTTTAGGTCTGGAGACATGCTTGGCCAGTCCATCACCTTGACCATCAGTTTCTTTAGCAAGGCAGTGGTCATCTTGGAGGTGTTTGGGGTCATTATCATGTTGGAATACTGCCCTGCGACCAAGTTTCCAAAGGGAGGGGATCATGTTCTGCTTCAGTATATCACAGTACATGTTGGCATTCATGGTTCCCTCAATGAACTGTAGCTCCCCAGTGCCAGCAGCACTCATGCAGCCCCAAACCATGACACTCCCACCACTATGTTTGACTGTAGGCAAGACACACTTGTCTTTGTACTCCTCACCTGGTTGCCGCCACACACGCTTGACACCATCTGACTCAAATAAGTTTATGTTGGTCTCATCAGACCACAGGACATGGTGCCAGTAATCCATGTCCTTAGTCTGCTTGTTTTCAGCAAACTGTTTGTGGGCTTTCTTGTTCGTCATGTTTAAAAGGGGCTTCCTTCTGGGACGACAGCCATGCAGACCAATTTGATGCAGTGTGCGGCGTATGGTCTGAGCACTGACAGGCTGACCCCCCTCCCCCCACTCCTTCACCCTCTGCAGCAATGCTGGCAGCACTCATACGTCTGTTTTCAAAAGACATCCTCTGGATATGACGCTGTGCACATGCATTCATCTTCTTTGGTCAACCATGGCGAGGCCTGTTCTGAGTGGAACTTGTCCTGTTAAACCACTGCATGGTCTTGGCCACCGTGCTGCAGCTCAGTTTCAGGGTGTTGGCAATCTTCTTATAGCCTAGGCCATCTTTATGTAGAGCAACAATTCTTTTTTTCAGATCCTCAGAGAGTTCTTTACCATGAGGTGCCATGTTGACCTTCCAGTGACCAGAATGAGAGAGTGTGAGAGTGATACGGTAACACAAAATTTAACACACCTGCTCCTCATTCACACCTGAGACCTTGTAACACTAACGAATCACATGACACCGGGGAGGGAAAATGGCTAATTGGGCACAATTTGGACATTTTCACTTAGGGGTGTACTCACTTTTGTTGCCAGCAGTTTCGACATTAATGGCTGTGTGTTGAGTTATTTTGAGGGGACAGCAAATTTACACTGTTAAACAAGCTGTACACTGACTACATTGTATCAAAGTGTCATATCTTCAGTATTGTCACATGAAAAGTGACGTGGGCTCCGACTCCCCAGCCGGAGTCGGAGCCCAGTTGCAGCGGCGGGGCTCGGCGGAGGAACTACTGAGGCAGACGGCGGTAGGTGGTGAGGCTCAGCGGAGGATCTACCGGGACCCCAGCTGGACAGAAGCAGGATCGGAGCTCGGCTACAGCGGCGGTGGGCGGCGGGACTCGGTGGAGGAGCTTCTGGTACCCCGGCTGGACAGGAGCTTGGTTACGGCGGCGGTAAGCAGCGGGACTAGCAGCGGAGGGGGCTAGCTGAGGCCCAGCTGGATTTGAGGTCGGTCGGATCAGATACCGGCGACACCAGCAGAGATTGTTTTACTATCCACAGATCAGTAAAAATGCCACCAAAGAAGGAGGAAATGGAAGAGATCAAAAAATCTCTGAACTTCTTGTCAGAAGAACTGACCAAAGTGGTTAGTCAACAGGCTAAAATAATAGAGCTAATGGAAGAAGTCCGAGAATTAAAATTAATAATTAAGGAAAAAGACAAAAAAATTGCAGACTTGGAGCGACGTGTCGAGGATCTTGAACAATATTCTCGTAAGGATGATTTAATTATAAGTGGACTAGACATTAAATATCAATCATATGCTCATGCTACAGCAGGATTGAGAGGAGAGGATGCTCCCCTGAGTGAATCAGTCTCCCTGGAAAACCAGGTGCTTCAGTTCCTTGATAGCAGAAATATAAAGGTCGAAGCAAATGCAATTTCAGCCTGTCATGCTTTACCCAGAAAAGATAATAAAACAAAGAAATCAATTGTGATGCGCTTTGTGAACAGAAGGGTAAAGAATGGCATACTGAGGCAGGCCAGAAAGCTACGAGGAACAGAAGTTTACTTAAATGAACATCTAACAAAAAATAATGCTGAAATAGCACGGCAAGCACAGATGCTGAAAAGACAAAATAAGATACAGGCAACATGGACAAGAAATTGTAGCGTTTGGATCAAACTAAATGGAACACCTGAGGAAGCAAAGAGTATAATAATCAGGGATGTTACTTACTTAAATAAATACAGATGAACACTGATTAAGAAAATTAAGAGACTATAAAAATCCATATCCACACACACGGCAAGAATAGTTCTTTTGACACACCATGTCAATGTACTTTAAAAAAAAAAAAACTAAACAAAACAAACAAAAAAACTTATGACTGACTTGAGTAGACATCAATTATCCCCAGTTGGAGGAAGTCATTTGACACAGAGTGAGGAAACTCAAACTCTGAAAATATGCCATTATGCTGAACATAAACTACAAGAGATGGAGAATGATATTGATCCTGATAACCACTTTTTCAATAATATTCATAATCATTGTGAATATTATGCCGAAAAGCAATTCAAAAGTCAAGTGCAACTAGATGGTAAACTATCAATAATACACTTCAACAGCAGAAGTCTTAACAAAAACTTTCCATAGATTCAGGACTATTTAAAACAGCTAGACAGAAAATTTACAGCTATTGCAGTCTCTGAAACTTGGCTTAATGAAGAGCAGGCTCCCCTGATGGCAATAGAGGGATATCAGATGTTTCATATTAACAGATCTCAAAAAAAGAGTGGTGGTGTTGCACTGTATATTGATGACCTGTATAGGTGTAAGCTTGTAAATAGAATGTCCTTTGCATTACCAGGGATTTTGGAATGTGTTACTGTTGAGACTGACCAAGATAAAACAAAAAATCTAATTATAAATTGTATATATAGAACGCCGGGAACTTGCATTGAGACATTCAGAGATAAATTAGTCGAGCTGTACAATAATATTACTAGTAAGAAAATGGTAGTAATTTCTGGAGATTTCAATATTGATTTACTAAATCCATATCAACAAAATGTAATTACAGAGTTCATGAATTCTGTGTACAGCATGAGCCTATATCCCACAATAACACATCCCAGTAGAATCACAGTTCACACTGCTACACTTATTGACAACCTGTTTGTTAATATTGATAAGAAAATAGAAAGTGGATTATTGATAAATGATATATATATAGTGACCATTTGCCAACCATTGCACTTATCCATGGCCACACGGGGGCCAATACAGAAAAATTTTTAAAATCGTTCAGATACAAATCACAAAATGCAATCAGTTCTTTTAAAGAAGACTTGCTGAAGCAAGACTGGACAAAAGTTTATGTATCAGATGTAAATGAAGCCTATTACACATTTATAAACATTGTAACCACTCTTTATGAAAAAAATTGTCCATTAGTAAAGAAAAAGCTTAAACATAAATTTGCCGATAAGCCATGGTTAACCAAAGGATTACAAAAGGCGTGTAAAAAAAAAAATTATTATATAAAGCTTTTCTAAAGAAAAGGACAAAAGAAGCAGAGCAGCGGTATAAAACAAACAAAAATAAGTTAACATATATAATAAGATGTAGTAAAAGAGACTATTACAGTAAAGAACTGGAGAAAAACAGAGACAATATTAAAAATACATGGACAACACTTAACAATATTCTTGGAAATAAAAACAGAAATACAAGCTACCCAACCAGTTTTTCAAAAAATAATAAAACGACTCAGAGTGTGAATGCAGCTTCACCTGCAGATAAATTTAATAACTTTTTTGTTAACATTGGTCCTAATTTGGCTCGAGAAATACCCATTACGGCGCCTACAGGTGATACAATAAGCAAAAACACTGCTATAAAAGACTCCATTTTCATAAAGAACACAGACGAGAGAGAGGTCATTGAAATTGTTAAATCGTTTAAAAGTAGAACATTTATGGACTGTG
Organism: Pholidichthys leucotaenia; assembly: GCA_020510985.1. Lineage (NCBI taxonomy): Eukaryota > Metazoa > Chordata > Actinopteri > Cichliformes > Pholidichthyidae > Pholidichthys > Pholidichthys leucotaenia. The sequence goes on from CM035844.1 coordinate 182,406,516, forward strand.
ATGGTATTGACATGCTCTTAGTCAAAACTACTATTGAATGCTTAGTGAAACCACTGACGTATATCTGTAACCTGTCTCTCCAAACAGGTATATTTCCCAATGCAATGAAAATAGCTAAAGTAATTCCGATATACAAGACGGGTGACAGAGGGGAATTCTCAAACTATAGACCAATTTCACTACTGCCGCAATTTTCCAAGATACTTGAAAAAATATTCTATGAGAGAACTGACAACTTCATAATGAAGAATAATTTATTGTGTGAGTAGCAATATGGGTTCAGACACAAGAGGACAACTGCATTTGCTCTAATGGAATTTATAGAAAAAATATCAACTGCCATTGAAAATAAAGAGTATTCAGTTGGGGTATTCCTGGATCTTAAAAAAGCATTTGATACAGTGGATCATAATTTATTACTAAAGAAACTACAAAATTGTGGTATTAGGGGAGTAGCACTGTCCTGGTTATGTAGTTACTTAAAGAATAGATATCAGTATGTATGTGTTGGTAACAAAAACTCAGTTACTGAAGGTTACTTGTGGAGTCCCACAGGGTTCAGTTTTGGGGCCATTGTTATTCAATATGTATATAAATGATATATGTAATGTTTCAGAAAAAATGAATTTAATATTGTTTGCCGATGACACTAATTTATTATGCAGTGGAAGCAATTTGGAACAACTTTTGGATACACTGGGAAAGGAATTAGGAAAGCTTAAACTGTGGTTTGATTCAAACAAATCAACGCTCAATTTAAGTAAGACAAAATTTATAGTTTTTAACAACCATCACAACAACTTAGTATCTAAACTCAGTGTAAATGGTGTAGAGATTGAAAGGGTATCCGAAACTAAATTTCTTGGAGTAATAATTGATAATAAACTGTGTTGGAAGTCGCATATTAATTATATTAAAGGTAAAATATCCAAATCAATTGCAATACTACACAGAGTGAAATATTTGCTGAATCAACCCATACTATATACCTTGTATCATTCATTAATACTCCCATACATGACATATTGTACTGAAGTATGGAGAAATACATATAAAACAAAAGAGAGCTATTAGAATAATAAACAAAGCTGCTTACAGGGAACCAACAAACCCACTTTTTCTTAAATTAAAAGCTCTCAAGTTGAAAGATCTGGTTGACTTTAAAACAGCAGTAATAATGTTTAAAGTGAAGAATCTATCACTGCCCGCAAATATCCAAAAGCTGTTCCAAATAAGGGAGAAACAATATCATTTCATAGGAACATGTATATTTCAAAAACCTTCAGTGAGAACTACCACCAAGCAACACTGTGTTTCAGTGCAAGGAGTCAGATTATGGAACGATTTTGGACCTGAATTAAAATCACATACAACGCTTGGACAATTTAAACAAAAACTAAAGGAAGAAATACTCCAAACATATATACAAGATGACATGTAAAATCACATAAGGATTGTCATATCCAGTCTGTGTTGTTGCTTAGTTTTTTTTGTCACATTTTGTCTTAGCTTTGTTCTGAATTGTAATCGCTCTTGTTTGTTTTTCTTTTGAATTCTTGGATGGAATATGGGTGGGCAATATAAGCTGCGGCTTCAGCCATCACCTATTTCGGATAACTTATGTTGAACTGTATAATCAGAGGAGTTATTGTCTAATTTGACCTTGTTGGATTTTCTTTCCCCCTTTGTTAAATTATTCTGTTTCTTTTAATCTGTACTTTTAATCTATCCGAAATAAGGATTGATGATGGATTGATGAAAAGATATAATAAAATATTTACAAAAATGTGTGTGTAGGGGGGATGTACTGATTTCTGTGATACTGTAGCTGTACTCAGGGCGTCTCCTGGATGGCTGACCTCCTCACTTTAATAATAAGGCTTATCCAGATACCCTCTGGAAAATTTGTTTTGACTTTGTGTATCCTCAATCATCTTCTTTTGATCACTACCCAAAATTTATTACCGTAGGTTAAGGTTGGAAGACAGATCAGCCAGTAAAATGAGGTCTTTGCCTTCATGGTGAGCCCTTTTTTCCCTACATTGTATGCATAGACTGCAACACTTTCTTAGCTTAGAATGATTACCTGCTTCACAGTAAGGTGCAAACTGCTTGAGTGCCATTTGTAAGCCATTGAGTGATCCACAAAAAAGCAGGGCTGAGATTGTAAGACCCTTGAATATGATATCTTCCACACCTTTTCTACATCTAAAAAATTGTGTCTATGAAAATTACAAACTGAACCTATGACCACAGCACAATAGAAAGAGCTTGATTGTGGTTGAACAGGTGGTAAATGAACCACAGTTAGGTTGATACACCATCATTTCACAGCCCCTCCCACATGACTTCACAGATCAAGGGTCATGAACTGGTGGAATCCAGTCTAATTCCAGACCCTGAAGCCTTTTGACACAATTTAACTAACTCATTCTAATGTTGAATCTTGGTCATAACAGTGCTGCCACACTGCACCTTACAGTCTAATTGGTACCTTGTGGTGACCCAGCATGCTGCGGACAGACATGATCTCACACTCATCAGGGCTGGAGGAAGGGGAGGGCAATTGACATACGGACAGAGATCCCCGGGGGGGGCAATCAGACTGGACTGTTATGCATACGCCCCGGAGGATGGAGAGGACATCCGGGCACCAGCTGATGTCATGCTAATGATATGTATTGACTGATATGTATTAGATGACAATCACAACGCTAATGTGCCATGCATTCTCTCTGTCTGTAAAACGTGTATAAAAGAGCTTGTGGCACATGCCTCAGCAGCGCAGTAGCTCACCGAGCTACGAAGCATGTTTCAGTATGTTGGAGGAAATAAAACCTTGTACCCTTCCAGTTCGTTGCCTCTCGCCTGTTCTGTTACCTCCACAATGGTGACCCTGGACGTGCATAGTGCATCTCTCGACTATGCCATTTTCTCCACACTGGTGATCTAACGGGAAATGGACTATCTCCCACGTTGCCGCACTGTGGACTCCCTCTTCATCCACGCCGGAGCGCGCTCGCTGGAGTGGGCAGCACTGGGAAGAGACACACCATGATCAGCGACACGTGCGAACCGAAGGAAACAGCTTGAAAGGGAAAAATGGCGCCGTCTGCGTTGGTTTCCATCAAGCTCCCCGACCCTGACTCACCTCCAGACAGTGGAGTTTCAGCGCACAGAAGCCCTGTGTGCACACCTCAGGATTATGAGGACAGCGCAACTGGAAGCTGCAGGGCCGCACCGTGCGCCATGCACCAGGGACAAATCGGCTCCACAGACTCACACATCAGCCTCCGCAGCTGCACATGCCCGGGGAACATGGCCGATCACCATCCTGGGAACCTTTAGGGCTGCTCTCGCACCTAAAGCGGACGTGCAGCCTCGCACGCAGGATATGTGTTTGTTTCTCAGCCGCTGCACACAACGGGAGTTTAGCCAATTGCTTTCCCCAATGACTTTAGGGCTACTCCCGCACCTAAAGCCAAACTGCCGAGTCCCTGACATAGCTTCAGTTTTTATCACAGCCGCTACGCATCCTCGGGGAATTGGGCCGATCGCCTTCCCCAGATCCTGGTTGGACCGGACCCACACGAGGAGTCAGTGACTTAATTTTTTTTTTTTTCACAGCCGCTGCAGATCACCGTAAGGTTTACCAGGAAAGTCCCTCACCCGAGGCTGATCTGCACGCAATTTTTGTACGGTACAGACACTTTTGACGTCCCAGGCCGGCACTCACTTATGCCCATCCACCTTCCCCCTCCTCCTCCACATCGTTCTTCCCGCACCTCACTCCCTAAAGCCTGCCGATTGCCGGTTTGTTCCATTACGCATGACGCGCAACGGCCCCGTGCGCCCATGATCCACGGCTGTCCAGTGTGCTGGAACTCACTGTGTTTGGAGTGTTTTGAGTGAAGCACACTGTTTTCCACCCCTCCCTCGTCCCCCCCACGGACTGACATGCCCTCCAACACTCCTCTACAGCAAGACATTTCTACCGGAGCGGCAACCCCCGCTGCAGCCTCCACGGGCACCAACTGGAGCCCAAACGACCCGGAGGGTCACAGCCCCTTCTGAGTTTTCAGGGGGGGGGAGCCTGTGTGGTGACCTAGCACTCTGCAGACGGACATTATCTCACACGCATCAGGGCTGGAGGAAGGGGAGGACAATTGACATATGGACAGCGAGCCCCGGGGGGCAATCAGACTGGACTGTTATGTATACGCCCCCGGAGGATGGAGAGGACATCCGGGCGCCAGCTGATGTCATGCTAATGATATGTATTGACTGATATGTATTAGATGACAATCACTATGCTAATGTGCCATGCATTCTCTCTGTCTGTAAAACGTGTATAAAAGAGCTTGTGACACATGCCTCAGCAGCGCAGTAGCTCACCGAGCTACGAAACATGTTTCAGTATGTTGGAGGAAATAAAACCTTGTACCCTTTCAGCTCGTTGCATCTTGCCTGTTCTATTACCTCCACAACTTCACATTTCACCCTGCACCATATAGTCCTTCTTGGCACAGTCAGTACTATCCATAGATTCACGCTGATCATCATCTATTTAACTTAGTAGTAACCTGTGAAGTATATAAAGTTATCTAAGCAATTTTACTTTACCTGGGTAATTCCTTTTTCTATTTCCTACCCTATTATACTGCGTGTATTTCTATCGGTTTGGTCGTCTTACTGTGTCACGCTGCTGTTACACTGTAATTTCCCATTTTGGAATCAATAAAGTACATCTATCTATCTATCTATATATACTCGACTAAGTGACCTAAGAGAGAGGCCGGAGTTGAATAGGTGAAGGATGTTTCTGAAAGTGATAGGCTTTAAATCTAAGCATTTCAAGAAAGCTGGGGGGCGGGGGGGGGGGGGCGGGGACAAAACAAATTTCAATCATTAAAAAATTAAAGAAAATGTGAACAAAATATGTCACAAACATTTCAATAAGACGTGTGAGCTGTTAAAATGTGGAAAAAAAGTGCAATCAATGACCCCTTTAAAGCTTTGTTTCTCTTGGATATGTGGTAAATAGGATTTCTATTCACTCTTTATTTCAATTTAGCAGCAGTGACTGTGTCAACAACAGTGACTTCTATAAGACAAATATGGATATACTGTATACCTATCAGCCACATCCACCAGGTTTGCACCAGTTTCTGTGCATGCATGCTTTGCTTCTTCAAAAGTTTTTGACTCAACTCCAGCGGTATAGCAATAAGCGCCAAACCTGGTAAAGCCCTAGAAAAAAAACAAAACACTTTTATTTGTTCTTATAAGTGTTTTGTTTTATAATTGTAATCATATTTAAAAGAAATTGCATTATTTACAAGTTTGCATCCTGGGTTAACTTCCATGTGGGTGCCTTCAGATGGTTTAGTTGAAGCCTTCTTCTTACAGATATACCCATATATCCCTTCACACAGGTGATCAGACCACTTCCCGTACTGTAAGAATTATGTTAGCGGTTAGCAATGCTAGTGAGATGATCAACAAACAGACTGTGAAGGGTTTTACCTTTCCTCGGATAACAACACAGTCCTCCTGAGCATTGATCAAATGAGAGGGTTCACCACTTTCCCACTGGGTGAATGTGACATAGGATTGGTCGGACCATTCAAACAGCATCTGGTTTCTCTGATCATTCAAGCCAATCCAGAGCACATCAGTGGGTACTGAAGTTTAAATGAGACAAACAGATGTGAAGCTGTAAAATATATATTCTATTGAAATTGATCCATTTAAACAATGACTGAAATCAGTATTTTTAATGTTTTATAGTTTAACTTTGTGTACTGTGTGTATCAGAAACCACATGGAAGGAAAGAAAGGCTAGGAACATTGGAGGTGGATTTAAAATGTTGTACCATGGTGTAGATCAGTGTTTTTCCTCTTTTTTTTTTCTTTTTTTTTTTTTTTCCTCCTTGTCCTGTCAGGCAGCTAGGCAAACAGAACAGGGATCTGTCACCTTTATTGTGCCAAAACAGATTTACTTTGCCAAGAGGAGCTTATACAGTACCTAACTGTGTATTGTATATTGTTGTAAACTCCTCCTGTAATAACTTTTAATACTTTATTTTAATTGTTTTACCCATGGAAGACCCAACAGGATGGGGAAGAGGGAAAGGAAGTGTGTGAAGGGGGAAAAGAAAAGGGAGGGGAACAGACAAAAAAAACCCAACTAAAACAAACAAAAGACAAACTGCTCCTTCCACCGAAGATGTCTCAACACGAGTCTAGTTTCCGCACCTGTTAAAGGAGAGACACTTGTGCGTGTATGTCTGTGTGCATATACGTATATGAGAACGCGCGCAAAATAAGTGTGTGCATGTGAGTGGTTTGTCAGGAAACATACGAGCGGAGGGCCGGTCGCAGCAGCTCTCTCCCCAGGAACCCCGAGCAGGCAAGGCAGCGCCACCAACCCCCAGCCCCGAGGTCAGCAAGCTCCAGGAAAGCCATGGCATCTGCCCCCGGAGGGACGATCAAGGGAGGTCAGGCTGCTCGGCAGCCGGTGTGGTGAGCCCACACCTCCGGACCCGCCCGACCCCCACCCCCCCAGCGGGGCCAACGTCCGCCCCCGGGCCCCAGGCACCAGGAGGCCAGCGACCCCACCCCCCGGGGCAGAGACTGGCCCGCGCCCCCCGGCGAGAGCCCCCCCAGGCACCCCCACAGAGGCCTGCCCCATCGCCTCTGTCGCACACCCCAGGGACCCCCACGTCCAAAGAAGTCCCCCCGCCCAGGGGAGCCCACATTGCCGAGAGGCACTACCCCCCTTAATCCAGCACCTCCTGACTCGCAGACACACCCCTCCCCACACCTTCACACCTACATGCTCCCATGCACACCCCTCTCACTCACCCAGACCAATCCATTTTCTCTCACTCCTGTACCCATTCAAACTCACCCCTCATTCACCTTTGTTTCATAAGGCGGCTGCGAAGCAGATGCAGCGAGCCTGAACACGCACTAGTGCCTGGCAGTGACCAGGGAGACCACCGGCGCAGGCCACAGAAGCAGACCCCCACCCCTGGCGCCCATCTGAGCGAACAATCAACAGACCACCACAGGCGTCCCAAGATGCCACCCGGCATGCAAAGCACCGCACAAAACCGACCCACCATTACCACCCCTATTCATCACCCCCTCACTCTCACTTAGATTCATATTCAGCCCCCCTCTAACTTCCTTGGTTGTATCTATATATTCAGTAGCACCCAGGGATTTTGACAACATGATAGGTCCCAGGCTCCCCACCAGGCGCCCACGCCCCCAGCAAGAGCAGGGCAACAGGGGTGGGGGAAGACCCCCACCCCCTCCCCCCACACAGAACATGGCGGGTGGGTGTCGGTTATATGATATAATTGTGTGTAAATGTGTGGACTACCAAAGTGCAATTAAAATTGGGGGGATAGTGATTGAAGCATCGCTAGCCACTGCGATGGGCAGCAGGGCCCCCATCCCCCCAAGCCCTCAGTGTCTAAAATGCAATTAAAATTGAGGTGAGTGCAGCCCCACCACTCAGCAAAGGTATCCCCTTCACCGAGACAGTGCAGCACACCCCAACCCCAAAGCCCTAAATGTAACAAAAAAGATGTATATTCCACCCAGAGTCGGGGGGGGAGGAGGCTGGTGAAATAAGCCTGGGAGGCAGGCGGTCTAAAAGCGAGGCCATCCCCCCCCAGAAGCCAGCTTGCAGACTGGTTGATGAGGCCACCCACTGCCCCCAAATCCCAACCCAGGGCGAGGGCCGCCAGTGGAAGCAGCCCAGGACCCACCAGCATCACGCCCCGGCACTCCCAGCACCACTAACATGATGGGGCAGCCAAATATATTTCCACTCATCTTACACACACAAACATGAACAACAACAGTCACAATAGTGAACAATGGGCCAGACCCACACGGCGCCCAACACGCCAGGCGACACCCCCGAGCACCCACACAGGCCCACGACCACCCACCCAAGATGCACACCAACAGGTGCAGGCCGCCCTGCAACCACAGCCACCCCGGAGCAACCCGAGGGAAACACGGCCATCAACCCATGCCAATGGCCCCCCAACCACCCCCAAGCACCAACACACACCCGCCGCCAATGACACCAGGGGCGATGCGACAAAGCGCCTCACCCCGCAACACAACAGCAGGGCGGCCAGGACAAGCAGGCCCCGAAACGCCGGCCCCCATGCCACTAGATGGACTGCCCAACCCTTGCCACCCAACAAAGTTCTCCTACCCATACACACATCCTCCACCCCCCAGACATCTACCCACAAGTAACCGCTTCCATACACACACGTACCTCCACCCACCATCACACATACCCACCTACACCCACACACAGCCCCACCTGCCCACTCAACACACACCCACTTACACATCCGCTCATACACAAGCCCACACTCACACCCACTCTCACACACATATGCACACCCACACCCGCAGACCCCAGTGGACGGGAGAGTGACCCAGGATGCAGGCACCAACCCCAGGGTGCCATCAGGGCCCCAGGGAAAGCACGACCCCACCGTGCAAGGATGCACTGGGGACAACCTCAACCACCGGCGCACACCCGACCCCTGCCCGGTGGGGGACGCCCCCTCCCCCAGCACCAGGGGCCCAGGGCCAGACCCAGACCCCCCCCCCCCGAGGGGCAAGGCCAGCTGGCTGGGGGCCACAGCCCAACCCCCCCCGGCCCACCCCGCAGCCCCCCCAACCAACCCTCCCCCCCTCAGGGCCAGACAGATGGCCACCCCGGAACAGGCCTCCCAGACACCCATGGTTGGGGCGCAGCCAGCTGCCAGAGGTGCCAAGGAGAGCGAGTCACCGCCCGCCACCCCTCAGATTACAGAATTAATAAGCGGGGGCCAGAGAGAATTGAATTCCGCCAGTTGATTATTTGAGGAGGCTGACATTCTCTCCAGGCTAATATAATCCAATATTAAGTTATTATAATTAGTCATGCATAAATTATTTCTTGTTTTCCAATTCATGAGGATAGTTTTGTTGACTTCGACTGGGGATATCATCGGGCGGTGGAAGGAATACTTCGAGGATCTCCTCAATCCCACTGATATGCCTTCCACAGAGGAAGCAGGGTTTGGGGACGAGGGGGATGACTCGCCTATCACAGGGGCTGAGGTCGCCAAGGTGGTTACAAATCTCCTTGGTGGCCGGGCCCCGGGGGTGGACGAGATTCGCCCTGAGTACCTCAAGGCCCTGGATGTTATTGGGCTGTCACGGTTGACACACCTCTGCAACATTGCGTAGAGGTCGGGGACAGTGCCTTTGGCATAGCAAACCGGGGTGGTGGTCCCTCTCTTCAAAAAAGGGGACCGGAGGGTGTGCTCCAACTTTAGAGGGATCACACTCCTCAGCCTTCCTGGGAAGGTCTATGCCAAGGTACTGGAGAGGAGAGTCCGGCCATTGGTCGGACCTCGGATTCAGGAGGAGCAATGTGGTTTTCGTCCTGGCCATGGCACATTGGACCAGCTCTTTACCCACTTTGGGAGTATGGGGTATCGGGCTTGTTGTTACGAGCTATTCAGTCTCTGTACGACCGTTGTGAGAGTTTGGTTCATACTGTATTGCCAACACTCGGTCGGAGTCATTCCCAGTGAGAGTTGGACTCCGCCAGGGCTGCCCTTTGTCACCGATCCTGTTCATAATTTTTATGGACAGGATTTCTAGGCACAGCCAGGGAACGGAGGGTGTCATGCTTGGTGACCACAGGATCTCATCTCTGTTGTTTGCAGATGATGTTGTCCTGTTGGCTTCATCCAGCAATGACCTACAGCTCTTGCTGGGACGGTTTGCCGCTGAGTGTGAAGCGGCTGGGATGAGAATCAACACTTCCAAGTCCGAGTCCATGGTCCTCAGCTGGAAAAAGGTGGATTGTCCTCTCTGGGTTGGGGACAGGCTCCTGCCCCAAGCGGAGGAGTTTAAGTATCTTGGGGTCTTGTTCACGAGTGAGGGGAAAATGGAGTGAAAGATTGACAGACGGATTGGAGCAGCATCTGCAGTGATGCGGACGTTGTACCGGTCTGTTGTGGTGAAGAGGGAGCTTAGTTCTAAGGCAAAGCTGTCGATTTACTAGTCAATCTACGTTCCTACTCTCACCTATGGTCACGAGCTTTGGGTGATGACCGAAAGAACAAGATTGCAGATACAAGCGGCTGAAATGAGCTTTCTCTGTAGGATTGCTGGACTCACCCTCAGAGATAGGGTGAGGAGCTCAGTCATCCGGGAGAGGCTCAGAGTAGAACCGCTGCTCCTCCACATTGAAAGGAGTCAGTTGAGGTGGTATGGGCATCTGATTAGGATGCCTCCTGGACGCCTCCCACTTGAGGTGTTTCGGGCACGTCCCACTGGGAGGAGACCCCGGGGCAGACCTAGGACTCGGTGGAGAGACTGTGTCTCCCAGCTGGTCTGGGAACGCCTTGGTATCCTCTCTGAAGAGCTGGAGCAGGTGGCTGGGGAGAGGGAAGTCTGGGCTTCTCTGCTTGAACTGCTGCCTCCGTGACCTGGACCTCCGGAAAAGCGGTAGAAGATGGATGGATGGATGGATAGTTTTCTTTGCGATGCATAAGGCAGTGAAAACCATGTGTGACATCCTTGCATCTATATTTATTTCACTTAAGTCACCTAATATGCAAAGTGTGGGTGAGGGTGGGACACTATACCCAAGCCATGCCGACAGGTCTTCACATGTCTTCTGCCAGAACTTTTGAACCGGTGCACAGGACCACATAGCATGCATATAGCTATCTGGGACGTTGTTAGTGCAGTGAGAGCAGATATTTGTGTGACTCAGGCCCATTTTGAACATCCTTTGTCCTGTGTAATGAATTCTATGTAGAACTTTATACTGTATAAGTTGTAAGTTAGAGTTTTTAGTCATCTTAAAAGTGTTTAAACATATTTGTGTCCAGAAACTTTCCTCCTTATTAATCGATAAGTCTGTCTCCCATTTTGATATTTGAAGAGATACAGACTTATCCATCTTTGATAATAGTCCATGTATTTTTGATATCAATTTTGGGGAACGGAGATTTAGAAACTCTGCCACCTTAACTGGTACTTCTAAATCTGTCTGATTAAGATTAAATCTTGCTTTTATTATGGATTTAAGCTGGTGATATTCAAAATACTTTTTATCACTGATTTCGTATTGTGACACTAGATCCTGAAATTGGATAAAATTTCCACCTTGAATAAGATGTTCTAAGTTATTTATTCCCTTCTCTTGCCATAGTGGAATTTTTAATGTCATCTTTTGTTGCAGGATATCAGGATTATTCCAAATGGGCATGAGTTTACAAGGGACAAGTGAAGACCCTGTTATTTTTAAAAATTTCCACCAAGCCGTCAGAGAGGAGCTGATATTAATACTTTTAAAACAGTCATGGCGTTTAATACAGGGACTTATAAAAGGTAAGTCAGAGATATTTAGCGACCCACAGAGAGCCTGTTCAGCATCTAACCATGGGTTTCCTAGTGGGGTTGATTTTGTCCATTTTGAAATGTACTGCAGTCTATTGGCTAAAAAGTAATTAAAAAAATTTGGTAAATCTAAGCCTCCGCACTCTCACTTTTTGGAGGGTTTTTAAACTAATCCGTGATGGTTTATCCTTCCATAAAAATTTACTTATATTTGAGTCTAAAGACTTAAACCAGGCCATTGATGGTTGGGTAGGGATCATTAAGAACAAAAAATTGATTTTAGGAAGGACCGTCATTTTAACGGTTGCGACTCTTCCCATTAATGATAAAGGTAGTGTCCTCCAGCGCGTAAGGTCATCTTGTATTGTTTTTAAAAGGGGAATATGATTCAGTCGCAATAACTCTGAGAGCCTGGGGGAAATATCTATTCCTAAATATTTAACATTTCCTGATTGTATTGGAATAGTAGATGTATTTGAGAAATTGCAATTTATAGGTAAAACTATTGATTTTACCCAGTTAATAGAGTAGTCTGATAATGATGAAAATTTATCAATGAGCGCCACTGTCTGAAGAAGAGATCTTTGTGAGTTTTCAAGGAAAATCAATACATCATCAGCATAAACACTTATCTTGTGTTCCTTTTCTCCAGTTTGAATACCTCTGATAATCAACATTTTGTCGTATGGCTGCTGCTAATGGTTCAATAAAGATGGTAAAAAGTGAGGGAGAGAGTGGACACCCCTGCCTAGTACCTCTCTGCAGATTAAAGCTTCGGAAAGTCTGATCATTTGTTCAGACAGAAGCAGCTGGACACCTATATAGTGTTTTAATCCAGTTTATGAAAGATGAACCAAACCCGAACTTGTTTAACACCATAAAAAGAAATTTCCAGTTAACACGGTCAAAGGCTTTCTCTGCATCCAGGGACAAGATTGTAGTTTCTACATTATTGATCTTGCAGTAGTCTATAAATTAAATAGCCTGCGTGTATTATCAGCTGAGTGCCTACCCTTGATGAAACCTGTTTGATCTGGAGTATAATAAACTGAATTATCCTTTCCAGTCTTTTGGTGAGAGCTTTGCAAATTATTAGTGTTTTTCAACAAGGGTGCCCTGGTATGCTCCGGTTTCTGTGCAGAATTACCTAATTTCACTTGCTAATTGATCAAAAAATGCAAATATTTTGCCATTGTTGTGCATGGGTATATGAGTGCCTACAGAAGTCAGGAAGAGAAATGGAGTAGGAGTAATCTTGAAGGAAGCGTATATGAAGAGTGTCCAGGAGGTGAACAGGGAGTCATTGAGTTTGAAGCTAGAAATTGAATGTGCGATACTGAATGTTGTTAGCGCATATGCCCCACAAGTTGGATGTCAGGTAGAAGAGAAACAGGAATTCTGGAGTAAACTGGATGAAGTGGTAGAGAGTGTTCCCAGAAGGGCGAGAGAGTGATGATTGGAGCAGACTTTAATGGGCATATAGGTGAAGGGAACAGAGGTGATGAGGAGGTTCTGGGTATGGTTTTAGAAAGAAATATGGAAGGAAAGATAGTTGTGGATTTTGCCAAATGGATGGAAATGGCTGTGGTGAACACATATTTCAAGAAGAGAGAAGATCATTGGGTGACTTACAAGAGTGAGGAAGGTGCACACAGGAGAAATACATCTTATGCAGAAGGAGAAATCTGAAAGAGATAGGCAACTGCAAGGTGGTGACAGGGGAGAATGTAGCTAGACAGCATCGGATGGCAGTCTGCAGGATAACTTTGAATAGCAAGATGAGGAAGAGAGTGAAGGCAGAGCCATGAATTAAATGGGAGAAGTCACAGAAGGAAGAAGGTTGCACAGAGTTGAAAACAGAGTTGATAGAGGCTCTGGGTGGTAGGGAAGAATTAACAATGGGACTGGCCAAGTGCAGCTTAATTATTGAGGGAAATGTGTAGAAAAGTATGTGGTGCATCCTCTGGACAGAGGAAAGAAGACAAGGAGATTTGGTGGTGGAATGAGGAGGTACAAGAAAGCTTTCAAAGGAAGAAATTGGCAAAGAAAAAGTGAAATAGTCAGGGAAGTGAAGAAAGTAGACAAGAGTACTTGGGGGTCTAAGCGTATTGCAAAGAAATGAATATTAAGGAAGGAGGAAAGGACTTGTATGATGGCCAGACAGAGAGATTGAGGCTGTAAAAGATGTGCAGGCAGATTAGATTGGTTAAGGACAGAGATGGCATGTACTAACTAGTGACAGAGTGTGTTGAGAAGGTGGAAGGAGTACTTTAAGGAGCTGATGATCAAGAAAATGAGAGCGAGAGGAGGATGGACAAAGGAAAGACAGTGAACCAGGAAGTTCAGAGGATTAGCAAGGTGGAAGTGTGGGTAGCTATGAAGAGGATGAAGAGTAGAAAGGCAGTTGGTACAGATGACATACTTGTGGAGGTATGGAGATGTTTAGGCGAGATGGCAGTGGACTTTTTAACCAGATTGTTTAACACAACATTGGACTGAGTTGTTGAAGCCAAGTTTAGAAGAGAGGTGAGTGACAGGAAGTAGCAGTACAGTTTTGTGCCAAGAAAGAATACTAAAGATGTAATGATTGCTTTTAAAGTGTTGATGGAGAAGTTCAGCAGGAGTTGCACTGTGTCTTTGGAGGAATCAAGAGAAAGCATATGATAGGGTGCCAAGAGAGGAAGTGTGGTACTGTAAATGGTAAAATGCTAAATGGCGTTCACTTACATAGTGCTTTTTACTCATCTCTGGATGACCAAAGCACTTTACAGATCCTGCTCTCTACCCATTCACACACACATTCACACAATTATGGCAGCAGAGCTGCCATGCACCGACACTGGCTTGACCCACCAGGAGCAACTGGGGGTTCAGTGTCTTGTTCAAGGACACTTCAACATGCAGCCTGCAGACAGAGCAGGAATCGAACCACTGACCCTCCGATTAGTAGTTGGCTACACTACACCTGCACCACAGCCACCCCCAGGTGTAAGAGAAAGTCAGAAGTGGAAGAGAAATATGTGAGGGTGGTCCAGGACATGTATAAGGACAGCAAGATGGTGGTGCGATGTGCTGTAGGAGTGACAGATGGATTCAAGGTGGGGGTGGGATTACATCAGGACTCAGCTCTGAGCCCCTTCTTGTTTGCCTTGGTGATGAACAGGCTGAACAGACAAGGTCAGGCAGGATTCTTCGTGGACCATGATGTTTGCAGATGACATTGTGATCTATAATGAGATTAGGGAACAGGTAGAAGAGAACCTGGAGAGGGGGAGGTATGCACTGGAGAGAAGAGGAATGAAGGTCAGTAGAAGCAAGATAGAGTACCTGGGTGTGAATGAGAGGGAGGCAGGTGTAACGGTGAAGATGCAAGGAGTAGAGGTAGTGAAGGTAGATGAGTTTAAATACCTGGGGTCAACAATCCATAGCAATGGGAAATGCACAAGAGGTTGCAGGCAATGTGGAGTGGGTAGAGATGAGTGTCAGGGCTGAGTTGTAACAGAAGGATTGCAGCTAGAGTAAATAGGGAAGATTTACAAGGTGGTAGTGAAACCTGCTATGATGTATGGTTTGGAGATGGTGGCACTGACAAAAAGGCAGAAGGCAGAGCTGGAGGTGGCAGAGTTGAAGATGCTAAGATTGTCATTGGGAGTGACTAGGAGGGACAGGATTAAAAAAAATAGTATATTCAATTCAACTTTATTTTTACAGTGCCATTTCACAACACTTTCAAAACTGTAGGGGAATAACCCAAAATTACAGAAACACCCCAGCAATCAGACGTTCTCCTGTGAGCAAACACTTGGCGATGGTGGAGAAGAAAAACTCCCTTTTACCAAGAAGAAACTTCCAGCAGAAGCAGGCTCAGGGAAGGGCAGTCATCTGCTGTGACTGGCAAGGGGGTGAGGGGATAGAGAAGAAGAAAAGAACAGACATGTACAGAACATCTGTTTGCCCAATATGGCAAACAGATGTTAATGACCAGGAAAAATATTACATTGAGAGTGAAGGAGTGAAGCCCAGTGCATCATGGGAGGTCCCCCGGCTGTCAATACCTATTAGCAGCATAACTGAGGGAAGGTTCAGGGTCACCTGATCCAACCCTAACTATAGACTTTGTCAAAAAGGAAAGTTTTAATTCTATTCTTAAAAGCAGAGATCGAGTCTGTCTCCCAAATCCAGATTGGCAGCTGGTTCCAAAGAAGAGGAGCCTGACAACTGAAAGCTCTGCCTTCCATTGCACTTTTAGAGATTCTAGGTATTACAAGTAATCCTGCATATTGACAGCGAGGTGCTCTGTTCAAATGATAAGGTACTATCAGATCTTTTAAATAACAAGGGGCCTGATCATTTACAGCTTTGTAAGTGAGGAGAAGGATTTTAAACTTAATTCTAAATTCTTTGAGAAGCCATTGAAGGGAGGTCAGAACTGGAGAGCTACGATCTCTCTATCAGAATCAGAATCAGATTTATTGCCATTGTTCATGTAGTACACAAACTAGGAATTTGTCTCGGTGCAATGCTGCAACATTAAACATGATAAAATAAAAGAAATAAACTATACATGCAATAAAGTGTAGAATAAGAATGAGTAATACTAGTCAGCAGTTTAAATATATTAGCGAGCAGCAGATAATGTGGAGAACCATATAGTGCAGTCAGTAATGCAAGAAGAAAACAGTGATGATTGACATGAGTCTGGTTGAGCTGCTGTACATAGTGCACGAGAGTCAATAAGTCACTTAGTGTTCAGCAGTCTGATGGCAGAGGGGAAGAAGCTGTTCATGTGACGAGAGGTTTTAGTCTGAATGGACCGAAGTCTTCTACCTGAGGGGAGAGGGGCAAACAGTACGTGACCAGGGTGTGAAGGATTGGCTATGATCCGGCCAGCACGCCTCCAGGTCCTGGAGATGTACAGATCCTGGAGAGATGGGAGCTTGCAGCCGATCACCTTCTCAGCAGTGCGCACGACGCGCTGCAGCCTTAGTCTGTCCCTGGCAGTGGCTCCTGCGTACCACACGGTTATGGAGGTGGTGAGGATGGACTCGATGATGGCTGTGTAGAACTGCACTAACATCTTGGTGGGTAGCTTGAGCTTCCTCAGCTGCCGCAGGAAGAACATCCTCTGCTGGGCCTTTTTGATGAGGGAGGTGATGGTCGGCTCCCACTTGAGGTCCCTGGTGATGGTGGTGCCTAGGAAGCGGAAGGAATCAGCAGTGGTGATGGGAGAGCCTGTGAGGGTGAGGGGGGGCAGAGGGGTTGTGACTTTCCTGAAGTCCACAATCATCTCCACTGTCTTCAGAGCGTTCAGCTGCAGGTTGTTGTTGTTGCACCAGGACGCCAACTGGGCCACCTCTCTCCTGTAGACGGACTCGTCACCGTTGGAGATGAGCCTGATGAGGGTGGTGTCGTCCGCAAATTTGATCAGCTTGACAGACTGGTGGCTGGAGGTGCAGGAGTTGGTATAAAGGGAGAAGAGTAGGGGGGAAAGTACACAGCCCTGGGGTGATCCGGTGCTGATGCTAACAGAGTCTGAGACAGTCTTTCCCAGCCGCACACGCTGCCTCCGGTCCGTCAGGAAGTCGGTGATCCACCTGCAGAGGGAGTCAGGCACGTTGAGCAGGGACAGCTTGTCCCAGAGCAGAGCGGGGCGGATGGTGTTGAATGCGGAGCTGAAGTCCACAAACAGGATCCTGGTGTAGGTTCCCGGGGAGTCCAGGTGCTGCAGGATGGAGTGGAGGGCCAGGTTGACTGCGTCGTCTACAGACCTGTTGGCTCGGTAGGCAAACTGCAGCGGGTCCAGGAGGGGAGTGGTGATGGACTTGAGGTGGGGCAGGACCAGGCGCTCAAAGGACTTCATGACTACAGAGGTGAGCGCTACAGGTCTGTAGTCGTTAAGTCCAGTGATCCGTGGCTTCTTGGGGACAGGGATGATGGTGGAGGATTTGAGGCAGGTCGGCACGTGCATAGCTTAAGGGAGGTGTTAAAAATGTCTGTGAAGACAGGAGCCAGCTCTTTCGCACAGTGTCTCAGGGTGGAGGGAGACACGCCGTCCGGACCGGGGGCCTTGCGCGGGTTCAGTCTGGAGAACTGATTGAGCACGCCCTGCTCACTGATGACAAGGGCAGGGGGGGAGGAGGGGGGCCGCCTTTGATGAAGTAGGGACCATGGAGGCTGTGGAGCTGGAGGGAGGGGGGGAGTTGGACAAAGCTGACGAGGTGTCAAAACGGGCATAGTGTTGGGACAGTCTTTGACAAAGGGCTTTGTCATCCTGACCTTTAGGAGCCTGAGGCTGAGTACCTGTTAAAACTCTAGATGCAGCATTTTGGATCAACTGAAGACTTTTTAGAGATATTTTAAGACAGCCTGATAATAGAGCTACAATAATCTAATCTAGAGCTAACAAAAGCATGGATTAGTTTCTCAGCATCACCCTGAGACAAGATGTTCCTAATCTTGGCAAATGATGAAAAGCAGTCTTAGAAAAAAGTATACTTTATTTTCATAATAATATATCAGGTAGCAGGAGAAGAGGAAGACCACAGAGAAGATTCATGAATGTATTGAAGGAGGTCATTGAGAGGACTGGTGTGAGAAGAGGATGCAAGGGATAAGACGAGATGGAGGCACATGATCCGCTGTGGCGACCAGTAAAGGGAGCAACCGAAAGAAGAATGGCTGTTTGAGTGTAACTGCAAAAACAATGCTCAAGAGTTTGCTCATGGTGACGAGTGTCAGGGTGCATTCCAATACCCAATACTCCGAAGTGGACTGCACAGGAGATTCCAAACCAAAGGGAGCAAACGGTCTTCAGTTCAAAGGGAACTGAGAACTGAACAGGGAAGAAGTGAGCAATGGTACATCACTTCACCGTCAGATTTTAACCACAATGGGTATCCATTTTCTAGAAGGTAAAACAAAAGGGTTTCCAGGGTTTAGTAACTGAACAACCATTGCCACTTGGGGAATTTTTGGACAACACCAGACTTTAAAAGAGAGAAAAAACAATTATCCACTGTGTCTGGACTTCCTGAAACACTACTAGTTCAAATAGTGAGACTGGCTTGTTTGTGTATGTTTACTATAGTAACTTTCAGTGAGAATGCTATACCACTGGCTATACTAACGCTATACCACTGGCGTCCTGGTGCAACAACAACAACCTGCAGCTGAACGCTCTGAAGACAGTGGAGATGATTGTGGACTTCAGGAAAGTCACAACCCCTCTGCCCCCCCTCACCCTCACAGGCTCTCACAGACTGCTGAACACTAAGTGACTTATTGACTCTCGTGCACTATGTACAGCAGCTCAACCAGACTCATGTCAATCATCACTGTTTTCTTCTTGCATTACCGACTGCACTATATGGTTCTCCACATTATCTGCTGCTCGCTAATATATTTAAACTGCTGACTAGTATTACTCACTCTTATTCTACACTTTATTGCACGTATAGTTTATTTCTTTTATTTTATCATGTTTAATGTTGCAGCATTGCACCGAGACAAATTCCTAGTTTGTGTACTACATGAACAATGGCAATAAATCTGATTCTGATTCACTGTAATGTGAGCAACATGGCGGCCGAGATGGTCACACTTTTTCAGTGCTGAGACAAAGTTGCTGATTTTGCCATTAAAATAACTAACCAACAGCGATCGGCATTTGTGACGCACACGCACGGGCTGAATTTCCACCTTCGTTGAAATATCCCTTTAATTGCCTTTCACCGGACACTGTGAGTAAACTGATCAGCGTTTCTTTTGTGGTTCGCTGCTACGCTTTACCCGAAGCGTTTGCTAAGCTAATGCTAGTCATTAGCACCTAACACCGACGCGAAGCGACTCTGTCCCCGGTGATTGGGGCTCGCCGGAGGAACTAACCGAGGCAACAGTTTGACGGGAGCGGGATCGGAGTTCGGGTGCAGCGGTGGTGGGAGACGGGGACCAGTGGAGGACCACCGGGGCCCCAGCCAGACAATAGCCTGAGTCGGAGCCCAGTTACAGCGGCGGGGCTCAACGGAGGAACTACTGAGGCAGACGGCGGTAGGTGGCGGGGCTCAGCGGAGGATCTACCGGGACCCCAGCCGGACAGAAGCAGGATCGGAGCTCGGCTACAGCGGCGGTGTGCGGCGGGACTCGGTGGAGGAGCTTCCGGTACCCCGGCTGGACAGGAGCTCGGTTACGGCGGCGGTAAGCAGCGGGACTAGCAGCGGAGGGGGCTAGCTGAGGCCCAGCTGGATTCAAGGTTGGTCGGATCGGATACCGGCGACACCAGCAGAGATTGTTGTACTATCCACAGGTCAGTAAAAATGCCACCAAAGAAGGAGGAAATGGAAGAGATCAAAAAATCTCTGAACTTCTTGTCAGAAGAAGTGACCAAAAGGGTTAGCCAGCAGGCCAAAGTATTAGACCTAATGGAAGAAGTCCGAGAATTAAAATTAACAATTCAGGAAAAAGACAAAAAAATTACGGACTTGGAGCGACGCGTCGAGGATCTTGAACAATGTTCTCGTATGGATGATCTAATTATAAGTGGACTAGACATCAAATATCAATCATACGCTCATGCTACAACAGGACTGAGAGGTGAGGAGGCTCCCGCAAGTGAATCAGTCTCCCTGGAAAACCAGGTGCTTCAGTTCCTTGATAGTAGAGATATAAAGGTCGAAGCAAATGCAATTTCAGCCTGTCATGCTTTACCCAGAAAAGATAATAAAACAAAGAAATCAATTGTGATGCGCTTTGTGAACAGAAGGGTAAAGAATGACATACTGAGGCAGGCCAGAAAGCTCCGGGGAACAGAAGTTTACCTAAATGAACACCTAACGAAAACTAATGCTGAAATAGCACGGCAAGCATGGACGCTGAAAAGACAAAATAAGATACAGGCAACATGGACAAGAAATTGTAGAGTTTGGATCAAACTAAATGGAACACCTGAGGACGCAAAGAGTATAATGATCAGAGATGTTACTGACTTAAATAAATACAGATGAACACTGATTAAGAAAATTAAGAGACAATGATAATCCATATCCACACACACGGCAAGAATAGTTCTTTTGACATACCATGTCAATGTACTTTAAAAAAAAAAATAAGCAAAACAAACAAAAAACTTATGACTGACTTGAGTAGACATCAATTATCCCCAGTTGGAGGAAGTCATTTGACACAGAGTGAGGAAACTCAAACTCTGAAAATATGCCATTATGCTGAACATAAACTACACGAGATGGAGAATGATATTGATCCTGATAACCACTTTTTCAATAATATTCATAACCATTGTGAATATTACACTGAAAAGCAATTCAAAAGTCAAGTGCAACTAGATGGTAGACTATCAATAATACACTTCAACAGCAGAAGTCTTAACAAAAACTTTCCACAGATTCAGGACTATTTAAAACAGCTAGACAGAAAATTTACAGCTATCGCAGTCTCTGAAACTTTGCTTAATGAAGAGCAGGTTCCCCTGATGGCAATAGAGGGATATCAGATGTTTCATATTAACAGATCTCAAAAAAAGGGTGGTGGTGTTGCACTGTATATTGATGACCTGTATAGGTGTAAGCTTGTAAATGGAATGTCCTTTGCACTACCAGGGATTTTGGAATGTGTTACTGCTGAGATTGACCAAGATAAAACAAAAAAATCTAATTATAAGTTGTATATATAGAACGCCGGGAACTTGCATTGAGACATTCAGAGATAAATTAGTCGAGCTGTACAATAATATTACTAGTAAGAAAATGGTAGTAATTTCTGGAGATTTCAATATTGATCTACTAAATCCATATCAACAAAATGTAATTATAGAGTTCATGAACTCTATGTACAGCATGAGTCTATATCACACAATAACACATCCCAGTAGAATCACAGTTCACACTGCTACACTTATTGACAACCTGTTTGTTAATATTATTGACAAGAAAATAGACAGTGGATTATTGATAAATGATATAAGTGACCACTTGCTAACCTTTGCACTTATCCATGGCCACACGGGGGCCAATACAGAAAAATTTTTAAAATCGTTCAGATACAAATCACAAAATGCAATCAGTTCTTTTAAAGAGGACTTGCTGAAGCAAGACTGGACAAAAGTTTATGTATCAGATGTAAATGAAGCCTATGACACATTTATAAACATTGCAACCACTCTTTATGAAAAAAAAATTGTCCATTAGTAAAGAAAAAGCTTAAACATAAATTTGCTGATAAGCCATGGTTAACCAAAGGATTACAAAAGGCGTGTAAAAAGAAAAATTTATTATATAAAGCTTTCCTAAAGAAAAGGACAAAAGAAGCAGAGCAGCGGTATAAAAAATACAAAAATAAGTTAACATATATAATAAGATGTAGTAAGAGAGACTATTACAGTAAAGAACTGGAGAAAAACAGAGACAATATTAAAAATACATGGACAATACTTAACAGTATTCTTGGAAATAAAAGCAGAAATACAAGCTATCCAACCGATTTTTCAAAAAGTAATTAAACGACTCAGAGTGTGAATGCAGCTTCACCTGCAGATGAATTTAATAACTTTTTTGTTAACATTGGTCCTAATTTGGCTCGAGAAATACCCATTATGGCGCCTACAGGTGATACAATAAGCAAAAACACTGCTATAAAAGACTCCATTTTCATAAAGAACACAGACGAGAGAGAGAGGTCATTGAAATTGTTAAATCGTTTAAAAGTAAAACATCTACGGACTGTGATGGTATTGACATGCTCTTAGTCAAAACTATTATTGAATGCTTAGTGAAACCACTGACGTATATCTGTAACCTGTCTCTCCAAACAGGTATATTTCCCAATGCAATGAAAATAGCTAAAGTAATTCCGATATACAAGACGGGTGACAGAGGGGAATTCTCAAACTATAGACCAGTTTCACTATTGCCGCAATTTTTCAAGATACTTGAAAAAATATTCTATGAGAGAATTGACAACTTCATACTGAAGAATAATTTATTGTGTGAGCAGCAATATGGGTTCAGACACAAGAGGACAACTGCATTTGCTCTAATGAAATTTATAGAAAAAATATCAACTGCCGTTGAAAATAAAGAGTATTCAGTTGGGGTATTCCTGGACCTTAAAAAAGCATTTGATACAGTGGATCATAATTTATTATTAAAGAAACTACAAAATTGTGGTATTAGAGGGATAGCACTGTCCTGGTTATGTAGTTACTTAAAGAATAGATATCAGTATGTATGTGTTGGTAACAAAAACTCACAGTTACTGAAGGTTACTTGTGGAGTCCCACAGGGTTCAGTTTTGGGGCCATTGTTATTCAATATGTATATAAATGATATATGTAAAGTTTCAGAAAAAATGGATTTCATATTGTTTGCCGATGACACTAATCTATTATGCAGTGGAAGCAATTTGGAACAACTTTTGGATACACTGGGAAAGGAATTAGGAAAGCTTAAACTGTGGTTTGATTCAAACAAATTAACGCTCAATTTAAGTAAGACAAAATTTATAGTTTTTAACAATCATCACAACAACTTAGTATCTAAACTCAGTGTAAATGGTGTAGAGATTGAAAGGGTATCCGAAACTAAATTTCTTGGAGTAATAATTGATAATAAACTGTGTTGGAAGTCACATTAATTATATTAAAGGTAAAATATCCAAATCAATTGCAATACTACACAGAGTGAAATATTTGCTGAATCAACCCACACTATATACCTTGTATCATTCATTAATACTCCCATACATGACATATTGTACTGAAGTATGGGGAAATACATATAAAAAAAACATATATCCAGTCTTTATGCTTCAGAAGAGAGCTATTAGAATAATAAACAAAGCTGCTTACAGGGAACCAACAAACCCACTTTTTCTTAAATTAAAAGCTCTCAAGTTGAAAGATCTGGTTGACTTTAAAACTGCAGTAATAATGTTTAAAGTGAAGAATCTATCACTGCCCGCAAATATCCAACAGTTGTTCCAAATAAGGGAGAAACAATATCATTTCAGAGGAACATGTATATTTCAAAAACCTTCAGTGAGTACTACTACCAAGCAACACTATGTTTCAGTGCAAGGAGTCAGATTATGGAACGATTTTGGACCTGAATTAAAATCACGTACAACGATTGGACAATTTAAACAAAAACTAAAGGAAGAAATACTCCAAACATATATACAAGATGACATGTAAAATCACATAAGGATTGTCATATCCAGCCTGCATTGTGTTGTAGCTTAGTTTTTTGTCACATTTTGTCTTAGCTTTGTTCTGAATTGTAATCGCTCTTGTTTTGTTTTTCTTTTGAATTCTTGGATGGAATATGGGTGGGCAATACAGTATAAGCTGCGGCTTCAGCCATCACCCATTTCGGATAACTTATGTTGAACTGTATAATCAGAGGAGTTATTGTCTAATTTGACCTTGTTGGATTTTCTTTCCCCCTTTGGTATATTATTCAGTTTCTTTTAACCTGTACTTTTAATCTATCCGAAATAAAGATTCATTCATTCATTCATTCATGTTCACAGCTCGTTTCCACTGCCTCCCAGTGGCTAGTAATTGTATTTTTTATAGACTACTTTTCTTGCTCAGAGTTAAACTTTTTTTCATGCACTCATTTACAGATCACAGTAAGAGGAAGTAAATGATACAGTGACCCAGAGAGCTCACCAAAATGCAAAAGCCACAACACAAATACAAAAGCTACAACACAAACGCCAACACAAATACAAAAGCATGCTTATGTTAGCATCAAAACTAGCATTAGTGTTAACATTAGCATGCTAGCATTAGCATCAATGCTAATGTTGCATCAATGCTAATGTTAGAATGCTAATATCATGATACAGCTGTTTTGTAATTTTGAATGCTAATGTTGATGCATGCTAATTAGCATGCTAATTTATGTTGCCACTTTTGTATTTGTGTTGTGGCTTTTGTATTTGTGTTGTCACTTTTGCATTTTGGTGAGCTAGGTCTGGACTGTTGATGACAACTCTCAGTTTTGGTCTCAGTTTCTATTCCTATCTCAAAATTTTTATTTTCTTGAAATTTATTTTTCTGCTGCTTAAAATTAAGAGAGTGGCACCTTTGTCATACAGGTGTTGAAGCTGTCGGTGATAACTGGCTGTTGATCACTTGATATCCTGACCTTGGGCGAGTTCAGTTCATAAAACAGTTCGCTGAGCATAGTTTGCAAGGCGAGCTATGAACGGACAGTTTTCAGCGAATGTTTTTTTCTGTTCGGCTCGCGCATTCTGTAGTTGTGTAGATCTATGGTCCTCTGTCAGCCGGTTAGAGGATAAGGTAACTATGGCATAGACTGTAGCCTACTTCAACTTTATATTACCTAAGAATTCACCATTATACCCCCACCAAAAACAATATTTTAGGCATGGTATTGTTTTACTTACAAACTGACATAATCTCTACTCTTAAATTGATGGAATTGCTCCAAACAAAAAAGAAAACTAAAGGATATTGCAAACTATCTTACCTAGCCACCATCTTTATTTGCTACGTGAGTCACCTCCCCAAAGAGTTCGGCCAAAGAGAAAACGGTTTGCAGCGACCGTGTCGTTCAGTTACGGAAACTAACGAACAATTCTGAATGGTTGTTAACGGTTTTGTCAACTGAACGCAGGGCTTGTTTGTGAGTTTAGTGTCAAATTGATAGTATTAGTTTAAGACATATGTGTGACAGTCCATTTGTTTGTGCTTGGTTAGATAAGTTGTGAAGAAAAATTCTTGTATTCTATATATTGTCTAATTTGTAGATACCTGCAACTGTTGGAAGTTTATGGATGCAGCTTGCTGGTCACGATTGCTAGCATAAGTAGCATTAGCTGACAAGCACTCCACTTTTTAAAACAGATTTGATTCCTATCAGTCTGCCAGCCAGGATATATTAATGATCGCCTCTAAATGTTTATGACTGTCTTTCATTTGATATGACAGCTAGCATCCAGTTTCCTTAGGAAAGATTTTACAAAAAAATCTAGAAGCTGCTGTATAAGGTTAATTACTAATCAAGAATCACAAAGATGACTTATTGCACACTTACAGTATCCGCACTGAGATATAATGAAGCTCTGCTCCTCTATATTGTGAATACTGGCCAGATCTCCTTCCTCTTTGCGGCATGCTACCAAGGCATCCCTCCATGTCCTTTTAGTCCGCTCCAGGTAGTAACAGTTTCCTCCATAGGGAACCCAGTTTTTAGGGCAGAAACTGGGATCTGTGACTGTAAATAGAGACCAGCTGAGAGGTAAAGATACTGTTTGGGCTATGAAGACTTTTAGATCAAATAAGTTTAACTAAAATTTTACTCAGTGGTGGGGGCAGACTGGTGGAGTTTCCTTTACGACAGATGTATCCAAGTTTCTTGGTGCAGGCATTGCTCTCCCATTTTGAGGCTTTTGCAGCATTCAGAGTTGCACAGGTGAGCCCAGGTTCAGATGAAGGGTGGCCTGCCAGAAACATAATAAATAAAAGGCACTGCCTCCACTTAAAAACAGATCTCATAATACCATGATGTTACTAACCTGGTGCCCAGTTTAAATATCTGAATGGATTTCCATTGCTCCACTGCCATCCACTCTCAAAATCCAAGCTATTTAGTCCAATCCATAGGGACGTTCCCAAGTGATTTGTTAATCCTGTGCCAACATATGTATCACACAGTAAGCAAATATTTCATTACAGGTTATCTGCAACGAATACAAGGTTAATATTGCACCTGAAATGTATGACTGCTCATGTAGCTCTACGATGCTAAGGAGGTCAGCTCCCTGCTGCTGGCAGCTCTTCCTGGCCTGATACCAGGTCAAAGCTGACTGTGCATTCATCTGATACTGAACCCCCGTGACTGGATCAGTGTCCCAACCAGAAGAGGCTGGATTATGGTGAAGAAAAATGTACTCCAAATCAATAAGCAGGGGGGCATTGTTTTACAAAGTGAAAAAATGCAATGGTGGAAGCTTAAGGATAGAATGTGGTAAAAATTAGATTCACGACATAGATTGAGAAGCATGTTGATATTGTTTAAAGGATTGAGCTTTTTTTCTGTAATGATGAAGTGGGTGCCTTTTTTCTGTTTCCTATCTAATCTTTAGAGCACTGTCAGGAAAAAGTTTGTCGTGTGAAAAAAGGAAAAGGAGGACAGTGCTATGCAGGAAAATCCTAAGAGAAAGAGGTGAGAGGGTCAGAAACCAAACTTGAAAATCCTGACCATCTAATGAAATAAACCTTAGTAACTGCATAGTTCATTTATGGACCAATAGACTTGTTTAGACACAGAAATGTGACCATAGAGGTGACAACACTTGAAAGCCATAGATGTCATAGATGTAGATTAAAGCATACCTGTGGTTGGACAAAATCCCCACTTCTGTTCTGTATCATAATCTTTCACTGTGGCACACCACAGTTGCTTATCTGTGCGACCATCCTTTGTACATTCAGCATACCACTTTTCTGAGAACTTAAACGGGAACTGACAAGGGGTTCCAAAAGCATTGCCTCCTAGAGTGAAAACCTCTGAGGAGACACAGATCAATGATTCACTTTCAGTACAATGCAAAGTTGACAAAAAATGAGTCCTGTCGCATTTCAGCAATTAACCATTACTGTGCATGACTGATTTTTAATTGTGAGTACCGTATCTATTTTCTCACAGTCTCCAATCTTCTGGGATTTTGTCGCACATGCTGGGCTACAACGACTAGTCAGTGTTGGACATGGTATCCATCAGGACAAGGTCTTTTCTAAACTGCTTCTAAGACTGCAGAAATGGACCTCTTGCACAATAAAGTGACGTCTTTTCACATTGCGGACTCTGAGAAGCTCCATTTCCATTTTATTTTCCCATTCCCTGGGGCTTTCTTGCCAATAAATCAATAATAAATCATAAAGTTTGTGTTTCACATTTTGATCATTTTTGTAACCATATTGTGCATTTTGATAGTTCGCTCACTTAGCTTAGCATAGCACAGCTATCCTGTTTATATTTCTTCCATTCCAAACACCATGGCATGGGCTGTAATAGACATGTGAAACTCACCAAAACATATGTCTGACTCCAGATTGTTCCCTGACTTGTTTTAACATTACTTTGTGTATACAGAATCCCTTGGTTATTGTTACCATTAGTGTTATTGATATTAACCTAGTTAGCTTCCAGTTGCTAGTGTGTTATTTGTTCTCTTAATAAACTTCACCTCACTCCTAATAACATTGCATGGACTCAAATGAGTGCGTGGAAAAACTTTGTACAATATATGTCCATTACAGCCCATGCAGTGGTATTTGGAATGCAAAAGACATAAACAAGATGATAGCTGTGCTATGCTAAGCTAACTAGGTGTCATGAATGCCCTTCCGGGGCAACCCCCCCCCTCCCCCAAGGCGCTTGACTGCAGTGGAACATTTATTAACAGAAAAAACATAACCAGTCCAAAAAATAACTGTGTAGACAAATACAAAAAGGCAACAAGAATAACTTACACAGCTGAGCTTCTCCAGAGCAGAGAAATCCCTGGAGGAAAGGAGGGGGAGACTGTCCAAGAAGCTGGAGATCAGTCTAAACACAATTGTGGCTGCTGCTCTGATGGAGAGAAACGCAGTCTATAATAGTGGGGAGAATAACGAGCAGCAGGCGCGAGTGGGCAGGTGACCTAATTTTCAACTGCTCGCAGCTGAAAAGGCTGGAAGGCAAACAGTGAACAGCTGGTGGGTGTGTCTGGGAGATGAGGAGGGAAATGTGCCACAGAACAGGAAAACATACCAATAAACATATACAACAGATTACAAAATCAGACTAACAGATAAACAAAACTAGAAATAAGGTGAGAGTCTGAGCTCAGTAGCAAACAAGAGCTCAGACACATGACAGAGCCCCCTCCAAGGGGTAGAACCCAGACACCCCAAGGCAACACCAAGAAAGAACCCCCCCATCCCCCCCAAAAAAGGAAGGAGAACAGCAAACTAGAAATAAGGTGAGGGTCTGAGCTCAGCAGCAAATAAGAGCTCAGACACATGACACTAGGCGAACTATTAAATGGCACAGTATGGTTACAAAAGCGATCAAAACGTGGGAAACACAAACTTTATAAAGTAAAAATGATCTGCCCTTATACTATTTACAATTGATGAGTGAAAATGATAAAATTGATTTTAAAAAAAAAGAGCAAGTGAATGGGCAAATATAATGGAAACCGAAATGGAGCTGCTCAGAGTCCGGAATGTGGAAATGCTTCACTATGCATTGTGCAAGAGGTCCATATAGAGTTGATTAAAGTATTCCTCCAAAGCTATAGTTTAAGTGAAAGTAAGAGCACTTTTGTATGTAGTAGGTTTATAGTCAAGACCACACCAAGCTCAGAGTCTACAGAAAACAAGACTTTAAGGGGTCAAGACTCAGGGTGCGTCCCAATTCACCCCTTAGCCCTACCTCTCCATTTTGCACATTCCTCATGAATGCACAAAACGGAGGGGTAGGGTGAAGAGGGGAATTGGGATGCACCCTAAGACACTGTACATGCATGACTTCTGCATTAAGCACACTTTTAAATAAATATTTTGAGACTATGTGGATGTCATGATAGATGTTAAAACACAACTACACAACTTTTGAACAGACCCTTGGTTAAAGTTTATTTCTTACTAAACTTCTCCTGTGACTCCTTACACATGAAATTATACCTAATAAATAAATATACATATGTATATACAGTATATATATATATATATATATATATTGCAACTAAGAATTAAAGTGGATCATGATTAATATTACTCACATTTAGGGGCACCTAAAAATATTCAGGCATATGATGAGCCCTTAGCTTGTGTAATACCTTTTCTATTTTCATTCAGACCTGAATTTCCTACCTTGATATCCCTTTGAACAAAGGTCCCCCTGAGTGCCAAAAATCTTCCAGCGACTCCAACCCCCTGAACCTCTGTAGACCATTACATTCCTCTCATTGTTGTTGCCCCAGTTAAAGTACAGTTCCTGGTCTTTCAGGCCAAACAGAGTGTCATTTTTGCACTGCCAATGTTGCAGAATGCTAGTTTCATCACATTCAAAGAGGAGCACCTTCACCCAGTCTTTTATGTCTGTGGCACCCAGACACAGTTTGAGGGACAGACTGAGGAGACGAGACTCAGAGGCCCAGCGAAACTGCTGCTCTTTGGCCCGTGGATCACAGGGGGCCAGCGTCACAGAAGTGGCACTTTCCACCTTTACACACTTGTTGTGGTCCTTATTGAAGATCAGGAAGCTGCTGCTGTCTGGAGTGTAGCAGAAAACAAATCCACACTGCATCACATGTTTTATTTATTTTATTTGTTTATTTGACAGGGACAGTGCAATAAACATAGACAATTAATCAAATGACAATCAATCTAATGTGTTGCACAAAGAGTGTATAGCTATTAGCTAATTTGCAACTCTTGTCCCTGGATGGGCTTTAGAAAGAAGAAACAGGTAAAAAGAAAGAAGGATAAGGAAAAGAAAAAATGAAAACAGAATAAACAATAACCACATACGTCAATGCAAACAAGATTATAAATACACAATATAAAAACCTGGTTCACATTTGCCTATTTCAGGCCTCCCTCCCTTCGTCACTCACTATAAACAAACACATTCATTCCTTCCCTTCATTCACTCTCACCCTGCAGACAATCATTTCATACATGGGTACATTCTTGTTTATTTTTCAGCCAGTTTTTAACCTTTGTAGTAAATGTTTTAAAGTCGGTTATTATTTTAATTTCATTTGGCATTGTGTTCCAGATATGACTGCCCTTTATAGAGAAAGCTGTTTGTCCAAATGTGGTTCTGCGGTGGGATATTTTACAGTTATTGTTGACAGAACTCCTGGTGGCTCTGCTGCTGTCCTGTCTTTGGATGAAACCAGCAAGTGGCTCGGGTGCTGATTTATGGAAACATTTGAAAATTAATTTCAGAAAACAAAGGTCAATGAAACTCTCAAAACTCAATAGATTGTATTTTTTTAAAATATAACAGTGATGCCACCTAATGGGCTTTTTATCTAAAATTTTTAGAGTTTGATTATATAATGAATCTATATGTTTTATTGTGGAAGGAGCTGCTTGAGCCCAGACTGTCAAACAGTATGATATATGAGAAAAAACCATTGAATGCATATACAGTACAGCTGCTTGGTATGGTATGTAATATCTAATTAATTTAAAGCAGTTCAGATTTTTTTTACTGTTTTAGAAATTTTCTTTATATGAAAATTAAATTTGAATTGAGGATCTAGTACAATGCCAAGATATTTGAATTCTGTAACTAAACTGATGTCTTGATCATGTATATTAACTTTAAAATGTTGCAGGTTACATTTTTTGATTTAAAAGCACATTGAAACTGTTTTCTGAAGGTTCAGCAATAGATGGTTCTGGAAGAGCCACTCTTGGACATCAACCATACTTGTAGACAGTACATCTGCAGCCTGTGCTGGAGTCTTGGCAGCTGTGTAAATAACTGCATCATCTGCATAAAGTTGACATGTTGCAGCTGAGCAGTGTAGTGGCAAGTCTTTAATAAAAATGCTGAAAAGTAAAGGACCAAGAATGGACCCTTGTGGGATACCCATACGGTTGTTTAAAAATAAGGATTTATTCTGGTGAACTTTTACACACTGTTCTCTATTCTGGAGATAAGATGCAAACCATTCTAATGTATCTGGAGAGAAGTTAAAAGATACCATTTTGGATAAAAGCAAACTGTGGTTTACAGTATCGAAAGCCTTTTTGAGATCTAGAAAAACAGCCCCTACTACATTACCCCTGTCCAAGGACTGTTTGACATTTTCAATAAGGCAACAATTTGCTGTTTCTGTTGAGTATCCTGGTCTAAAACCAAATTGATGTGGATGAAGAAGTTGACTGTCTTGTAGATAGTCTATCAGCTGTTTAGCTACAACTTTTTCAAGAACCTTAGACAGGACTGGTATGTACCAGTTCTTACAGACTTGGACAAATTCGTTGACAACCTTCCGGTAAAGAAATAAAATTCCACAGTGGTCACTGAAATAGGATGAAACTGACAAAAGTTATAATAAATATTTTCTAAAAATGAACTAATGAAAATCAAACATTGCTTTTGAATTGTGGTTCCACAAAATCAATTAAAGAAAAACAAACTAATGAAACTTGTCTGGACAAAAATGATGATACCTCTAGAAAAGACTGAAAGTAATTTGACCATAAGGAAACTAAGGTACATCCTGTAATTAGCATCACAGGTGTCCTCAAACTTGTAATCAGTAAGTTTACTTATATAAAGGGTGAAAAATAGTCACTGTGCTGTTTGATATCATAGTGTGTACCACACTGAACATGGATCATAGAAAGCTAAGGAGAGAGCTGTCTCAGGAGAATTAACTTTAAACTTTATTTATTTATATAGCACCTTTCATACAACAAAGTGCAGCTCAAAGTGCTTTACAGTTAAACGATTCCAGATAAAACACAAACAAAACAATAAACAGACAGAGGCCTCCCCAAGCCCTCCCCCACCCCCACTCTCATCCAAGACATCCCACTTGACCCCCAACCCACCCCAGAGCCCACCTCCTCCCACCCTGATCCATCCCACCCACAAGTAATAATAGGCATAGTTAAAACATGGCTGAGCACTGAAGACCAGAGTGAGGAAACGCCATCATGGGGGCCGTCAACAACAGGAGCCGGTCTCGGCCCACAGTTGCAGAGACACCGCCACAGGGGCCACCCCGGCCCAGGCAGACAAAGGAGTCCACACCACAACCAACAGGCTGTGACTGAACTCCCCCTTCCCACCAAGCCAGGGCCACCACCACAGCAGCATCGGCACCGCCAGTGCCAATCACAGCTTCCAGTCCTGAGAGCCCCCATTGTTTAATGGGGGTTCTCAGGACCCCACTTTTCTGTTACAACCCACTCAGAACCCACTCAGAAAAGCCCCCACTTTTCTGTTACAACCCACTTTCTGGGCCAAGGCCAGAACTGCTCACCTCGGCCTGGGATCACAAAGTCCGTTTTGACCCCCCAGTCAAGGTGGACAGATCTATGTCACTTTCACCCTCAGGCAAGATAGACACACACCTCCCAATATCCCAGGCTGAGTCTCGAACCCATGACACCGTGATCTCAAAACCTCTTACTCTACCACTGAGCCAAAGAGGAATTCCTCACTAGTGCTCAGCTAGTAGCGGAGGTGTACTCTGACAGTGTCCTGAACTACACCATGGACAAATTCCCCATGGAGGGGTGCGCAACACATGCAAAAGAATCACGTCCTGCATCACCAGATCGGCCATCTCTGTGGCAGATAGTAGCTTGGGGAGAGGGACAAGGTGGATGGCCTTGGAGAACCGGTCGATGATGGTAAGGATAACAGTGTTGCCCTGGGATGGAGGGAGGCCCGTAAAGTCCAACATGATGTGGGACCACAGACAACTCAGCACCGGGAGGAGATGGAGGAGGCCAGCTGGCGGGGAAGAGTCTGACTTGTTCGTGGCACAGGTGTGACAGGGCTTGACATACTCCCATATATCCCTCCTGAGTGTGGGTCACCAAAATGCTCTCCTGAGCAGCTCAGTAGTTTGGGAGATGCCTGGATGGCAGGCAAAGAAGCTGGTGTGCCCCCCTTAATCACCTCGCTGCATAGCATGGAGGGCACATATAGCCGGTTAGGCGGACCTCCCTCCGATGGGTTCAGATAACTGAGCCTGCCAAACCCTCTGTTCAATCTCCCATGAGAGTGCCCCAAGAAAGCAAGAGGAGGGGAGAATAGTCTCCAGGGCAGCTGCAGCAGCTGCGGAGGAGGGGGTGGAGGAGGAGGAGCCAGAAGAAAACTAGTATGAGAAAGCCTCAGCCTTGGCGTTACAGGACCCTGGTCAGTACGAGATAGAAAGACTGAACCTATTAAAGAACAGGGCCCACCATGAATTCAGATGACAGTTGGCTAGCTCCCTCCAGCCAGTGTCTCCACTCCTCCAACACCAGCTTAATGGCCAACAGTTCGCGGTCCCCAGCATTGTAATTCCACTCGGCTGGTGTTAGCCACCGGGAGAAATACACACATGGATGGAGCTTCTGGTCGGAGCTTTTGGTCGGAGGTGGAATGCTGGGAGAGGACAGCACCCACCCCCGAATCAGAAGCATCCACCTCAACCACGAACTGTACCGAAGGATCCACCTGCGCCAGGACGCGTGCGTTGGTGAAGAGGCCTTTCAGTGTCACAAAAGCTCATTTTGTGACCTCTGCCTCTGCCTCGGACCACTTGAATGGGCTTTTGGTCGATGTCAACTGCGTAAGCGGTTGCGCAACCTTACTGTAGTCACGGATAAATTGGCGGTAGAAGTTGGCAAAGTCACCTAGACTGGGGGGTTGGCCAGTCTACTACCGCCTTCATTTTCACCGGATTGGCTTTTAACGTGCCCTCGGTGATCATGAACCCCAGGAACAAAGTTGAGCGAATGGAAAATTTGCACTTCTCCATTTTCACAAAAAGCTGATTCTCCAGCATTCACTGCAGGATGGACCGAAAATGGACTGCGTGCTCCTCCAGCATGTGGGAAAAAATCAAAATATCATCCAAATACACAAAAACAAACTGGTTTGCCATGTCCCGTAAGACGTCATTGATTAACCATTGGAAGATGGCAGGGGCATTAGTCAGCCCGAATGGCATAACCAAATACTCAAAATGGCCCAACGGTGTTTTAAATGCCATCTTCCATTCATCTCCCTCACGAATGTGGACCAAGTGGTACACATTACGGAGGTCAAGCTTGGTGAAGTAACGCGCCTGTTGGAGTAGCTCAAACGCTGAGTTGATAAGGGGCAGCGGATATTTATCCTTACAGATAATCATGTGAAGTTCATGGTAGTCAATACACAGCCACAATGTCTCATCCTTTTTCCCCACAAAAAAGAACCCAGCCTGAGAGGGGCGGACAACAGATGAATAATGCCAGCACTGAGGGAATCTTTTATGTAGGTCTCCATCGCCTCCCTCTCCAGTCCAGATAAATTGTAGAGCCGGCTGGATGGCACCCGCGCACCTGGGAAGAGGTCGATAGCACAGTCATGGGGGGGCGGTTGTTTGGCAAATGGGGAAGCAGCGGCCTTCTTCTCCCTTGCACGCTCCCTAAACTGGTTATCCAGGGCCACCACCTGTGCAATAATCTCATCCAGAGAACAGGGGGACACGCGGATAGCCAGCTCATCATGGAGGTGCATCTCCAGGCCCCAGAGGAAGGCGCTGTGTAGGGCAGCGTCGTTCTATCTGGAGTCAGCCGCAGCAACACAGAACTCAACGGAGAAATTGGCTACAGACTGGTCTCCCTGTCGGAGTCCCATCAGCTTGCTACTAATGTTCCCCTCACTCTCCGTATAGTCAAAAGCCTCAGAAAAATTCCCGCAACAAACCGCTCATATGTTGTATAGGGGCCCATCCGGGCTACTCAAGACGGACTGTGCCCACTTAAGCACTCGGTCCGCAGCAATAAGGGTCATGAAGTGGACCTTAGCTGAATCATCCTATACTCCCCTTCCACCTGCTCAAAATGAAGCTGGAAGTGGAGCAGGAACCCTTTTCATCCCCCAACCTCCCCACCATAGGGGGCAGGCAAAGGAACAGAAATGTTCTGCGGATGGCAGAAACTGCTGAGCAGCAGGTGCAGGGGTAGACACCGCACCAGGAAAGACCGACACAAGTGCTCGGTGATGGTGGCCAATTGCTGGGTGACCGTTCGAATTGGTCAAACAGAAACATGACCCGGCATTCCGTGGCCTCCAAGCACCAGAGTGCCAACTGTTCACCCGGTGAAGCACTCACTGAGCCTCAATCTTGGCTGGATTGTTCTGTCGTGATTCAGGACAAGGGATGCTGAAACGCAGAGCTGCACACACTGAAACGATCACTCAGATTAGATGTAAAGTACAACGGTTTATTGCGAAAACAAAACTAACACACAAACCTAAATAAAAGTGCACGGCTAAACACAC
Organism: Pholidichthys leucotaenia; assembly: GCA_020510985.1. NCBI lineage: Eukaryota > Metazoa > Chordata > Actinopteri > Cichliformes > Pholidichthyidae > Pholidichthys > Pholidichthys leucotaenia. Next base: position 182,442,011 of record CM035844.1, read on the forward strand.
TTAAATTTACACACAAAACCCGGTGCCCACTGGAGCGCACGCAGCTCTGAGAGCAGAGGAGTCCGACAGGGAAGTCCTGTGTGGACCAGGGAAAACGGGGAAGACGTTGAACCTGGGTGGAGCGTCCGGTGTCTTCTTGGGTCAGGCAAGCGTGATCAGTCCTGGAGTACACACCGCTACAGTGGCAGAAAACCTAATGATCCAGCAGTGAGCTCTTCACACGCTGGATCTTAAATATGCTGGACAATCAGACAGCAGCAGGTGTGTCAATCATGCAGGTGTAGATAATACTCCGGAACCGGGAAGACAGGAACAGGAGGGGAGGGGGAGCATGCTCGCCTGATCATCACACTCCTGACTGATACCTTTAAACAATAAGATCCCGCTGATGCTTTGGAAGCTCTCTGCAGACCATGGCTTGTGCTGTAAGATGTGACTACAAAAATGTCAGAAAAAGCCTACTAGAACAGATTAACTTTATTTGAGGTTAATCAAAGGCATGTTAAATGGTGGCAGGTGTATGCTGACTCCCATTTAACATGAGTTTGAATGTGATTGGTTACTTCTGAACACAGCCACATACCCACTTATAACAGGGTGTGCATATTTATGCAACCAGGTTATAGTAAGTTTTTAATTTTTCCCTTAAAAGATTTCAGTTTGTTTTTCAATTGGGTTATACAGGTAATACTGTAGGTCATATTAATTGGGGAAAAAGTTTTGAAATCGTTTACTGTATCTTGGTCTCATTTTTTACATTACAAAAACCTGACATTTGAACAGGGGTGTGTAGACTTTTTATAGCCACTGTAAATACGAATATAAAATTAGTTAAAAGTTAAACTAAAAAGGTGAGTCTTGCGCCTCCTTTTAAAAATATCAACACTCTCTGCAGCCCTGAGGTCCTCTGGCAGGTCGTTCCACAGACGTGGGCTGAAAAACTTGAACCATTCCTCACCGTGGGTTTTTGTCCTGTCATTTCGGTATCATTAAAAGGCAGTACCAGAGGACCTCAGGGTCTGCGAGGGACGGTTATGGTAAAATCAGTTCAATTCGATTCAATTCAACTTTATTTATAAAGCGCCATTTCACAACAACAGTCATCTCATAGCACTTTCAACTGTAGGGGAACCCCCCACAGTTGCAGAAAGAACCCCAGCAATCAGGCAATTCCCTGTGAGCAAGCACTTGGCGACGGTGGAAAGGAAAAACTCCCTTTTAACAGGAAGAAACCTCCAGCAGAACCAGGCTCAGGGAGGAGCAGTTATCTGCTGCGACTGGCTGGGGGGTGAGGGGATAAAGAATATGAAAAGAACAGGACATGAAGAGAGCAAACAGCACGATGGGGACTCAATCTATGGGAGAGAACAAACAGATGTTAATGACCAGCAAAAAAAAAAAAAAAAATTCATTGAGAGTGAAGAAAGGAGTGAGACCCAGTGCATTATTGGAGGTCCCCCGGCTGACTAAACCTATTAGCAGCATAACTAAGGGAGGGTTCAGAAACACACGATCCCTCCCTAATTGTAGGCTATATCAAAAAGGAAGGTTTTAACCCTATTCTTAAATAACAGAGATCGAGTCTGACTCCAGAATCCAGATGGCAGCTGGTTCCACAGGAGAGGAGCTTGATAACTGAAGGCTCTGCCTCCCATTGTACTTTTGAGATTCTAGGTATTACAAGTAATCCTGCATTTTTGGGAGCGTAGTGCTCTGGTAGGATAATACGGTAGTATCAGATCTTTTAAATAAAAAGGGGCCTGATTGTTTAGAGCTTTGTAAGTAAGAAGAAGGATTTTAAACTTAATTCTAAAACTCTATGGGAAGCCAATGAAGGGAGGCCAGAACCGAAAAGATATGATCTCTCTTTCTAGTACCTGTTAAACTCTTGCTGCAGCATTTTGGATCAGCTGAAGACTTTTTTAAAGATGTTGTAGGACAACCTAATAATTAAGAATTACATTAATCTAATCTAGAGCTAACAAAAGCGTGGATCAGTTTCTCTGCATCACTCTGAGACAAGATGCTCCTAATCTTGGCAATATTACGCAAATGATAGAAGGCAGTCCTAGAAACAAATTTAATATGTGAATTGAAGACAGATCTTGATCAAAAATAATTCAAGGTTCCTCACAGAGCTATTAAGAGAAAGAGTAACCACATCCAAACTGAAAGTTTGATTTGGAAAGGTATTTCTAATGTTTTTTGGACCAACAAGAATGACTTCAGTCTTATCTGAATTTAATAGCAGGAAATTACAAGTCATCCAAGCTTTGATTTCCTTAAGACAGGCTTCCAACTTGGCTAATTGATTACTATCATCTGGCTTCATTGACAGGTATAATTGTGTGTCATCTGCATAACAATGAAAATGTATACAGCGCTTTCTAATAATGTTACCTAAGGGAAGCATATATAAACTAAAAGAGTAGGGCCTAGCACAGATCCCTGTGGAACTCCATGACTGAGCTTTGAGTTGAAAGAAAACTCATTATTGACATGAACAAACTGGAACCTATCAGATAAATAAGATCTAAACCACTGCAACGAAGTTCCATTTAAGTCCAACATAGTGTTCTAATCTATCAAGTAGAATATTATGATTGATAGTATCAAAAGCTGCATGAAGGTCTAAAAGGAAAAGTACAGAAACAAGTCCTTTGTCAGATGCGATAAGGAGGTCGTTAGTGACCTTTGCTAAGGCTGTTTCAGTACTATGATGGATTCTAAACCCAGATTGAAACTCTTCAAGTAAACCATTTCCTGCAGGTGGTCAAATAATTGCGTAGCAACAACTCTTTCTAAGATTTTTGAAATGAAAGGGAGATTACAGATTGGTCTATCGTTAGCTAAAGCTCCTGGATCCTAGCGTTGGCTTTTTGAGTAAGGGTTTAATTACAGCCGTTTTAAAAGCCTGCGGTACGTGGCCTAAAGTTAATGAAGAATTGATTATATGAAGAATAAAGCTACCAATAAGTGGGAAGACTTCTTTAAATAACCTGGTAGGAATAGGGTCTAAAAGACAAGTTGAAGGCTTGGATGAGGAAACTACTTTGTCTAACTCTAAAAGGTCAATGGAGTAAACTCAGCAAGACAGATATCAATTGAAGGGAGTTGTAGTAGTTACTGTATTTAAGTTAACGGTGGGAAGAATCTTGATTGATTTTATCTCTGATGGATGAAAATTTTATTATTGAAAAAGTTCATAAAGTCCTGACTTGTAAGCTCTAAGGGAATGCTAGGATTGACAGAGTCCTGACTCTTTTGTCAACCTGGCTACAGTGCTGAAAAGAAACCTGGGATTATTCTTGTTTCTCTTCTATTAATGCAGAATAATAACTTGTTCTAGCTTTTCTAAGAGGATTTTTTATAAATTAAAAGATGACTTCTCCAAGCTAAATAGATTTCATCTAAATTAGTGGAGCACCATTTTCTTTCTAATTGACGAGTGTTCTGTTTTAAGCTACGAGTTTCTGTGTTAAACCAAGGAGTTTGAAATCTCTGATTAGACTTTTTCTTTTTTTAAGGGGGCCACCAAGTCTAGATTCTGATGCAGAGAAGCTGTAACACTATCTACCATGCTATCAATTACAGAAGGAGGCAAGCTGTCTATAGCTTTTTTCCATCGTGTGACACATGGCATAGAGGAAACAATCTGCATACTGTAAAATTTGGTAAATCATCTGAGGGGAATCTACTGTAGTAATATTTTTCCTTTAGGAGCCAAATAGTCAGAAATAATAAACTCAATGGTTAAGACACGGTCTTGACAGTACAAGGTTATGAGGAGACACTACCAGATTTTCTATTTCTATGCCTATATGTCAGAACAAGGTCCAACGTATGGTGGAGATAATGAGTAGAATTTCCTTCTTTCTGAGAAAAACCCCATCGAGTCTAATATTGAATTAAATGCCACATTAAGGCAATCACTATCTACATCTACATGTATATTAAAGTTTCCTACTATAATTATTCTATCTGATTTCAGCACTAAATTAGCTAAGAATTCGGCAAAATTCGGATAAAAATTCTGAGTAGGTTGATGGAGGACGATAAACTATGCAAATAAAATTGGGTTTAGCCTAAAATTGCTAAAGTGCCCAATACTGAGGACCAGGCCCTAAAGGAATTATAACGTGTTTTTTGCTTTACATTAACTAATAGTTTGGAATGGTAAATTGTTGCTACTCCTCCTCCATGACCAGAACTTCTGGGATTTTGACAGTTTAAATAGCCAGAGGGAGTTGATTCATTTAAACCAACATAATCCTCTTGCCCTAATCAAGTCTCTGTAAGGGATATTAAATCAATCTGATGATCAATTAACAGATCATGGACTAACAGAGACTTGGGAGTTAGAGACCTAATATTTAATAAACCACATTTAATTTTTAAATTATGAGGAGGAAGAGAGGCCAAATCATTCAATTTAGAGGCTTCATATTTAATTTGAGTTTTACCAACTTTTTGTTTAATCACTTTGGGATGCTTATACATTATACTTTTATTTACTGTGGAGGGAGCAGACAATGATTCTCTGATGGGGAAGACAGGGGCTAAGTTGAGGGGTGGCGGATGAAGAAGAGCTGCAGAGAGGCGTGTAAGACTGCAACTCTGCTTCCTGGTCCCAACTCTGAGTTGTCAAGATTTTGCAAATTTGGATGAAAAAGATGCCAGATTGTTAGATAAATGAGACACACCATCCAATGTGGGATGGACGCTGTCTCATCTAATAAGACCAGGTTTTCCCCAAAATGAGCTCCAATTGTCAATGTAGCCCATGCAGGACACCACACAGACAGCCAGCGGTTGAAGGATGACAAGCGGCTAAACATGTCATCACTGGTCAGATTGGGGAGGGGCCCAGAGAATACTACAGAGGCAGACATTGTTTTTGCAAAGTCACACACCGATTCTACATTAAGTTTCGTGACTTCCGACTGCTGGAGATGGATGTCATTAATGCCAGCGTGAATAACAATTGTGGAGTATTTACAGTTACTTTTAGCCTGCATTTTTAAATTTGACTCGATGTCGCCTGCTCTGGCCCCAGGAATGCATTTGACTATGGCCGCTGGAGTCTCTAGGTTCACGTTTCTGACTACAGAGTCGCCAATGATCATTTTTCCTCAGCGGGTGTGTCGCTGAGCGGGGAAAAATGATTAGAAATGTGAACAGGTTGGTGGTTAACCGGAGCTTTGCAACTAGGCTTCCTTCTCACCGTCACCCACCCAGTCTCCTCGCTGCTGAGGAGGACCAGAGGACTGCTAACAGGTCACCCTACGCTAGGGAGCTCTGCTGCAGCTAGAGGACATCTGTCAAGAGTAACTGGTGCAGACGGTGTTTCAATGCAGTGGAGCTGGGATTCCAAATCAGACAACCTCGCTTTGAGCACCTCAAAAAGACATTTATTTCATTTACCGTTATCACTAAAAGAGGCAGAGGTGTAGCTAAACATCTGACAGAGAGAAGCACACCAGAGGAGAAGGGGAAGGAGAGCGAGTAGCCATAGCTAGTAGCTAACCCGAAGCTAACAAAAACACAGATAAAAGGTGAACAGAAGGCTGAAGAGGGTGATTAGATGGCACTGAGTGTGCACACAAGTGCAAGAGGCTTGATAAACAGAAATGAGAACTAACAGTAGATGGAAAAAAGTGGTTAAAATACAATTAAAAGCAAAATCCTCGGGAGAATGAGGAGAGCAAACCACACGGACAGACAGCAATACAGGAAGTCAAAATCAGATCAAACAAATAAGAAGGACCAAGAGCATTAAGAGTTTTATAAATTAATAAAAGAACTTCAAAATTGATTCTGTCATGAGGCTGAGCGCGGTGTTTCCACCTTGCTCATGCTCTCAGTTTTCTTCTGATTATAGATAGATAGATATATAGTTTATTTCGAACACAAAAATATAACAAAAAACAAGCAAATGGCAAATGCAATAAAGTTACAGTATACACTATTCGAAAGGGAGAAGGAAGAAGTGAACACTTATTAATTCCAACTCCTCTTTTCCATAGATACACCCATGTGAATTTTATACAAATTACCACCTTTAAGACCCCAAGTAAACAATTTACTGTATTTTTTACAAATCAGCATTAACACCCATCCATTCTAACATACAATGAAGTCCACACATCCAAATTATTTCCTCTATTTTCTCAGTTTTGTGTGATTATTTTTCTGTGTGCTGATTCTGGATTCACGATGTGTTTTTAGTTTGCCTGTTGTCTCTGTAATTCTTGTTATTATTATTGGGTGAGTTCTTTAGGTGTCTTTGTTTATCTAGTCCTTAGTTGTAATATTAGGTGTCATGGGTGGCTCTCGCGAGCCACCATAAGACGCCACACAGTCACCAGTGAGTTCAGTGAGTTTTATTTACGATGAAAATATAGTGACAACACAGTCCGCTGAGACAAAGACATTTTAGTCTACAAACAACAGGAAGTGTAAGGCTAACAGCTCACTACAGGTCCAGAGCAGGAGACGATCATACACAGGCAGGCTTGGTTGTTGAAAATAATAACGATACACAGGCTGCTAAGGCAGAGACTCACAGAGATCAATTCACACCAGGAGGAATAAGGCTAATACAGCACACTTACTAGTTCCGGGGAACGACGGTCAAACCAAAAGCAGACGAGGTGGGAAATAGTCCAGGCATCCGTAGCATGATGGAGGGTGAACAGGGAAGTGAACAGACACTGCTGCGAGATGCGATCACCAACGTGGGTTAAAATAGCCTGAGCGCTAACGACCACAAATGCAGCACAGCTGTTGAGAGTTTGACAGCTGGGCGGAAGCCTCCCCGAGCACTATCGCAATAAGAGCTCGGAGAGCTAGAATCATAACGCCGCTGTCAAACCCTGACAAGAATAACCCGAGCACCAAGGCATAGTGCATGACATTAGGTTTGACATGAGCTCCTCACTTCTTCCTCCAGCCTGCCTTGTTTTGTTTCATCCTGTACTTTTAGTCAGGCACCTTTTGTCTTTTCTTGTTGTGCTTTTGTATATAAGATGTATAAGAGGGTGTATAAGAGGAGGAGAGGAGGGGGCATACAGGGCACTGGTAGACAGATTTGTGGAGTGGACAGAGCAGAATCACCTGAGGTTGAATGTCAGCAAGACCAGGGAGATGGTGATTGACTTCAGGAAGAGGAAGGCTCCTTTTCAGCCACTGCAGATTAGGGGGGAGGATGTGGGAGTGGTTGCGGACTACAAATATCTGGGTGTCAGCGGGTTGGACTGGAGATCCAACACCGATGCTGTGCACAAGAAGGGGATGAGCAGACTTTACTTCCTGAGAAAGCTGAGATCCTTCAACGTGTGCAGCAGGATGCTGGAGCTTTTCTACCAGACTGTTGTCGCCAGTGCCACCTTCTTTGCTGCGGTCTGTTGGGGTAGCAGTACCAGGGCCAAAGATACCAACAGACTTGACAAGATTATCAAGAGGGCTGGCTCTGTAATTGGTCTCAGACCGGAGACCTTTGAGACAGTGATGGAGAGGAGAACACAAAATAAACTGCGATCCATCATGGACAATCCTGATCACCCCCTCCACCACACACTGGATAGACAGCGAAGCATTTTCTCCAGTAAACTACTACAGCTTTGTTGTCGAACGGCCAGGTACAGGAAATCTTTCCTGCCACATGCAATTTCACTGTACAATAACTCACTATGATGTTGTATTCTGGTCATAGCTATGTTGCCACACTGCATCTTACAGACTAACTGGTACATCACTTTTCACTCTGCTCCTGATAGTCCTTCTTTGTGCAATGGGATGATTCATGTGTTTATACGGGTCATCATATATTAAGCTATGATGTATATAGGTTCTATAGTCGTGTTAGTTTTTACTTTCCACAAGTAATCCCTTTGTCTGTTGTGTGTGTTTCTGTTGTTTGGCTGTCAACTGTCATGCTGCTGTTACACTGTAATTTCCCAGTTTCTATCTATCTATCTATCTATCTATCTATCTTTTGCCTTCCTTGTTACTGGTTCAAGTTCACGGATCGTCTCAGCTGACACCTGTCAAATAATTAGGTCACCTCCCCACTCATGTGATCCACACCTGCAATCATTTGTGCTCATTGGTTTCATGTTTAAAGACCGGTGTTTCTTTCACTTGTTGCTGGAGTCTAATCAACCAATTCCTGTCAGAACCCTTTCCCCGTTCTGACGCCTGTCCTGCTTATTCCTCGTGTCATCTCTTTTGTAAGTTTTCATTTTTTACACTGTTTGGACTTTGTGTTTTTCTTATTAAATACCACAGACTACAGTTCAGCAGTTGGGGCTTTCTTGATAATGGACTTGTTTCTGTACTTGTCCTTTTAGACCTTCATGCAGCTTTTGATACTATTGATCATAATATTCTACTTGATAGATTAGGACACTATGTTGGACTTAATGGAACTTCGTTGCAGTGGTTTAGATCTTATTTATCTGATAGGTTCCAGTTTGTTCATGCCAATAATGAGTTTTCTTTCAACTCAAAGCTCAGTCATGGAGTTCCACAGGGATCTGTGCTAGGCCCTACTCTTTTTAGTTTATATATGCTTCCCTTAGGCAACATTATTAGAAAGCGCTGTATACATTTTCATTGTTATGCAGATGACACACAATTATACCTGTCAATGAAGCCAGATGATAGTAATCAATTAGCCAAGTTGGAAGCCTGTCTTAAGGAAATCAAAGCTTGGATGACTTGTAATTTCCTGCTATTAAATTCAGATAAGACTGAAGTCATTCTTGTTGGTCCAAAAAACATTAGAAATACCTTTCCAAATCAAACTTTCAGTTTGGATGTGGTTACTCTTTCTCTTAATAGCTCTGTGAGGAACCTTGGAATTATTTTTGATCAAGATCTGTCTTTCAATTCACATATTAAATCTGTTTCTAGGACTGCCTTCTATCATTTGCGTAATATTGCCAAGATTAGGAGCATCTTGTCTCAGAGTGATGCTGAGAAACTGATCTACGCTTTTGTTAGCTCTAGATTAGATTATTGTAATTCTTAATTATCAGGTTGTCCTAAAACATCTTTAAAAAGTCTTCGGCTGATCCAAAATGCTGCAGCAAGAGTTTTAACAGGTACTAGAAAGAGAGATCATATCTCTCCGGTTCTGGCCTCCCTTCATTGGCTTCCCATAGAGTTTAGAATTAAGTTTAAAATCCTTCTTCTTACTTACAAAGCTCTAAACAATCAGGCCCCTTTTTATTTAAAAGATCTGATACTACCGTATTATCCTAACAGAGCACTACACTCCCAAAATGCAGGATTACTTGTAATACCTAGAATCTCAAAAAGCACAATGGGAGGCAGAGTCTTCAGTTATCAAGCTCCTCTCCTGTGGAACCAGCTGCCAATCTGGATTCTGGAGTCAGACTCGATCTCTGTTTTTAAGAATAGGGTTAAAACCTTCCTTTTTGGTATAGCCTACAATTAGGGAGGGATCATGTGTTTCTGAACCCTCCCTTAGTTATGCTGCTAATAGGTTTAGTCAGCCGGGGGACCTCCAATAATGCACTGGGTCTCACGCCTTTCTTCACTGTCAATGAATTTATTTTTTTTTTTTTTTTTTTTTTGCTGGTCATTAACATCTGTTTGTTCTCTCCCATAGATTGAGTCCCCATCGTGCTGTTTGCTGTCTACATGTCTGTTCTTTTCATCTTCTCTATCCCCTCACCCCCCAGCCAGTCGCAGCAGATGACTGCCCCTCCCTGAGCCTGGTTCTGCTGGAGGTTTCTTCCTGTTAAAAGGGAGTTTTTCCTCTCCACCATCGCCAAGCGCATGCTCACAGGGAATTGCCTGATTGCTGGGGTCTTTCTGCAACTGTGGGGGTTCCCCTACAGTTGAAAGTGCTATGAGATGACTGTTGTTGTGAAATGGCGCTTTATAAATAAAGTTGAATTGAATTGAATTGAAGTCTTTCTGCCCCAAAGGGGCGATTCATGACAGATTCTATATTTCACAGGGAGCCAATGCAGCAATTCTAAAACTGGTGTAATATGCCCTCTCTTTCTGGTCTTTGTCAGCACACGGGCTGCTGAATTCTGTAATAGTTGTAAGTTACTGATTGTCTTTTTAGGAAGACCAGAAAGGAAAGCATTGCAATAATCAATAAGACTGGAAATGAAAGCATGCATTAGCATCTCTGTGTATTCTCTCAAGAGAGAAACGGGCGGACTCTGGCTATATTAGATGATAAAATCCATCCATCCATCCATCCATCCATCCATCCATACATCCATCTTCTTCCGCTTAATCCTTTTCGGGTCGCGGGGGGCCTGGAGCCTATCCCAGCATCTTAGGGTGAGAGGCAGGGTACACCTGGACAGATCGCCAGTCCATTGCAGGGCCAACACAGAGAGACAGACATCCATTCACTCTCACAGTCATACCTTAGGACAATTTAGAATCTCCAGTTTGATGCCAATTAACCTAACTTGCATGTTTTTGGCATGTGGGAGGAAACCAGAGAAATCCCAGAGTAAACCCACACAGACACGGGGAGAACATGCAAACTCCACACAGATCACTGTTGGTCGGAATCCAGTTTTTAAAATATTATTAATATGCAGAATAAAACTAAGCTCAGAGTCAAAAATAAGGGCCAGGTTTTTAACTTGTTTTGATGGAATAAGAGACGATGTTTATAATTTTGGTAGAAGTTTTTCTCTCTGAGCTTCAGGACCGATAACTAAAATTTCAGTTTTGTCCTCGTTGAGCTGTAGGAAATTCTTTGCTATCCAGGACTTAATGTCTAAAATGCAGTTAAAAATGACATCAATTGGTGCTGGGTCATCAGGAGACATGGACATGTAGAGCTGGGTATCATCAGCATAACTGTGGAAACTAATTTTGTGTCTCCTGATGACATTGCCTAGTAGCAGCATGTACAAATTAAAAAGAACTGGACCTAAAATCAAACCTTGGGGAACACCACAATCCATGTTGTATCTCTTTGATGAGGACTGGTCACCCAGGGTGACATAAAATTCTTTCCCAGTGAGGTAGGATTTAAACCAGCTAAAAACAGTGCCTGAGAGGCCGATCATATTGTGCTGATCTGTTTAAAAGAACATCTGTTTAAAAGAATATCATGGTCTACTGTGTCAAATGCTGCGCTTAAATCCAGTAAGACCAGGACAGAGAGCTTGGTCTTGTCCATGTTAATTCTAAGATCATTTAAAACCTTGATCAGGGCTGTCTTAGTACTGTGGTCTGACCAAAAACCAGATTGAAATGTTTCATACAAATCATGAGTTTTCATAAAATCATTTAACTGGTTAAAAACTACTTTCTCTAAAGTTTTACTTAAAAATGGCAGGTTGGACACTGGTCTGTAATTGTTCAATACTTCAGTGTCTAAATTATTTCTCTTCATAAGAGGCTTGACAATGGCTCCTATCTGAAGAGAATAATTTAAAATGTTAAGAACATCATCAACTAAAAAGCTACATAGGGATTTAAAAAATGATGTAGGAATTGGATCTAAAAAGCAGGTTGCTGATTTTAACTGGGAAATAACTTGCTCCAGCACCTTAGCATCAACCAGGTCAAAACTGTCCAGTGTTTCCCCACATGAAAACAAAGGTTCAGCTGTATTAAAAGCAGTAGGTTGTAATAAATTAATAGCTGACCTTATAGTTTTTATTTTACTGCTGAAGTGAGCTGCAAATTCCTCACATTTGGAGTCTGTAGACATCCTGCTAGACATGTAAAAACTGGATTCATTAACTGATCGATTATTGAGAAAAAGAGTTTTGGGGTTATTGTGATTATTGTTGATGAGTCTGGAAAAATATACTTGTCTTACATCTTTTATTGCTTTATTGTAGGTGGTAAGTTGATTTTTTAAAATTTGGAGGTTAATTTCTAATTTGTTTTTTCTCCATTTTCTTTCAGCAGCTTGACATTTCTGTTTGTGTTGTTTAATTTCTTCAGTTCTCCAGGGTGGAGTTGGATTAGTGGAAGTTTTTTTTTTTTTTTAAAGAGCTACTGTGTCGAGTGCCGTTTCCAATTTTATGTGAAAACCATCCACAATAAAATTGCAAAACGAGGGTTATAAAGTCTGCAGGAATGTCACTTAAAAAATCAATAAATTTAACAGCCACCTCAGCAGTGAGATGGCACCTCCTCACAGTGTGTTCTGGGATAAAATCTGCATTCTGTTTTAAACAATTGATAAAAAAAATATACAAAAATGGTCAGAGATGGCTAAATCTGAAATAGAGGTGATGTCTGTTGACAGGCCTGAGGTGATGACTAGGTCCAAAGTGTGACCTTTAAGATGGGTGGGTTGTGAAATATGTTGGGTGAAATTCTTACAGTTAAGAACATTTAAAAAAAATTCAGCTGCAAAAGAGTCTGATTCATTATCAATGTGAAAGTTAATGTTACCTAAAATAATAGTCTGATTGTATTTGCTGTGAATAATAGAGCGAATCTGTGAAAAATCAGAAATAAAAGATGAGCAGTATTTGGGAGGCTTGTAAACACATATACAAAATATAGGAGGACTGCTAAAAACAAAGGAGTGGTGATTAAAGGAGGGGTACAAATCGATGGTAGTGTCTCTACAATTCAACGATGATGATAAAATAGCTGCCACACCCACTACTTTCCCCCCCTTCTATTAGAAAATAAAAAGTTATAGTTAGGAGGGGAGGCTTCTAAAAGAACTGATGGCCCATCTATGCCCAGCCGCGTCTCACATAAAAACAAACAGTCAAGATCATACTTCAAATACAAGGGAGAGAGGCCAGGTGAAGCAGCAACAAACACAGCTTCAAACGGATCGCACAATCCTCCACAGCCCAGTTAGAGCTTGTGCAAGATGCGCGTTTCTGGTGACAGCTCTGTGTATATCAAAAATGTAATGTTTGTAGGAGCTTTTATTGTGTTTCCTCCTTTTCCATAGTCTATGTAATGTACTTAATGTGTGTGTATAACATATTTACTCTTCTTAATCTGACATAAAACTTTAGTTAAAAATCACGGTCAAAGGCTGCGCAGTACTGTTGCTCCAATGAGGGGGTGTGCTTGAGTACCGTAGGCACAGAAGTTTGTCCCAGTTACTCTTCTTCTATCCATCCATCCATCCATCCATCCATCTTCTTCCTCTTAATCCTTTTCGGGTCGCGGGGGGGCTGGAGCCTATCCCAGCATCTTTGGGCAAGAGGCAGGGTACACCCTGGACAGATCGCCAGTCCATCGCAGGGCCAACACAGAGAGACAGACAACCATTCACTCTCACAGTCATACCTAAGGGCAATTTAGAATCCCCAGTTTGATGCCAATTAACCTAACTTACATGTTTTTGGCATGTGGGAGGAAACCGGAGAAATCCCGGAGTAAACCCACGCAGACACGGGAGAACATGCAAACTCCACACAGATCACTGTTGGTCGGAGGCTGGGATCGAACCCAGGATCCCCCAGCCAAGGGTGAGTTGCTGTGCTGCCGCAGTGCTAACCACTCCGCCACCATGCTGCCACGCTCTTCTTCTATGTAGAGGCTAAATGTCAAATTAGCTAAAGATAAAATCAGAAAGTCAACAGTACAGAGTACTCCATTTGTGCTTCTATTTTATACAGACTGAAAATGGAACAATTTATAGCTAAACTTTAAAAATTCTCAAAATTGGACTTTCATTCAAAACTGGCAGTAATCTCGATTGAGACATCATCATCATCATTATCATCATAGCAGTCTGTCGCAGGCGACAATGAGAGAGACTTAAAAGAAGACAAGGAGGACTTTTACAACAAAGTCATTGAGATTTTTGTCCAGAGGGATAGGCGGATGGATTTCATTTACAAGTAAAGGTAAAGCCATGCATACTTGTTTTATATACTTGAATTTGTATTGAATTGTGGAGCAACAGGGTGCACAGCAAATGTACTATAATTTTAGTTCTTCCTTGGCCTGAAACAAGTAGTCTATAATGAATTTTGGACCCCCCCCCCCAAATTTGTCTGTAAAATAATCTAATACATTTTATTTGTGTAGCCAAACATCTTTGCACTTTGTTTATATTCAGGAAAGTTGAATGAAATGAAAATATGGAGGCATGGAGTTAGTCAGCAGAACTTTAACTGTCTTTCTGTTGAACAACAGCAACTGAGTATACTACTATTCTGCTTCTTCCCTTCACAATAAAAGCTCAAGACATGCATTGCAGAACTGAACTTAAATTCACTGCACATTCTATCAAGAGGCAGTTCAGTAAAATGCCTTACTGTTTTGTTAATAAATTATTTATATCATCGGATTTTATAATGTACAATTAGCAGAACATAAAACATGCAAACTTTCAATTGAAATTAAATTCAAGCTTATGCTATTGTATTCATATATTTGTAAATCTGACTTTGAAAGAGTCAGTGTCTCACCACCCACAAACCTCACCGCACATCATTGCCTCTGACCCAAAACAAAACCACCCAAGGATGTCTAAGAACAAAACATTGCACTATTCTGAACTGCCCTTCTATGAATGCTGATCTAAATCCTATTGAACAACTGTGGAAGGAGCTGAAACATGCAGTCTGGAGAAGGCACCCTTCAAAGCTGAAACAGCTGGAGCAGTTTGCTCAGGAGGAGTGGACCAAAATACCTGTCAACAAGTGCCCAAGTCTCATTTAGTGTTACAGAAATTGCTTGATTGCAGTGATTGCACCAAAAGTTTGTCTCACAAAATATTAAGTTAAGGGTATCATAATTTTTGTCCAGCCCAGTTTAATTAGTTTGTTTTTTAAAATGATTCCGTTGAACCAAAATTAAAAAGCAATGTCTGATTTTCATTAGTTAATTTTCAGAAACTTTTTATTATTACTTTTGTTAGTTTCAAGTTATTTCAGTGACCATTGTGGGATTTTTTTTCTTTAATGGAAGGTTGTCAACAAATCTTTCCACGTCTGTAAATGAGTTCACCAAACCTATTATTGTATATTGCAATCAAAATGAATTAAACCAAACGTGAACCTGGAGAACTTACCTATATCAGCGGCAATACAGAAGACTTGAAGGAGACAGAGGACCACAGCAAAATTTGAACTGGGAGACATTATTCTTATTGTTTGGTATGAGCTCTAAGGTCAGTGAAGCTGCAGAAGGAACTTCCAGTTATGAGAGAAGACATCTGGTGTGTGAACATGTGTGTGCCATGGAGAAGCAGTGACACAATGCCATGGTGTCTTCCCCTTTTAATCACAGATCGGTATCCTGTCACATGAGAAGTTGCAACTTTCCACTTCCACAGAATTTTCAACAGAATATTGGAAGACAGGAAGTGGTAAACAGTCATGTTAAGCATCCAAAATGAGTGGCTTTTTTACTACATCAGTGTCTAGTTAGTTAATTCCCTTCCACAGCATGTGGAACACCAATTGGTGTATGGGGCGGCGCCATCAGTGTCGCCATCAGTGTCTAATGACTGGGAAAAAAAATGTTTTTCATGCGTAAGTACTTTTATGTAAGTTTTTTCTCTGTTAAAAGTGGTAGATGTTTTATGGTAATGCTAAATCTGTGCCTAGAAGATGATTATCTTGAGATCTCAATTTTCTTGAGATCTCAGGATAACCGTTATCTCGTGATCTTGGAAAACATTAGTTATCTTGTCATCTTGTGAAAACAGTGAAAATAAACAGTAAGAATATATGACCTTTTAGGGCTTCCATAGTTTATACATGTTTGAACTCCATTATATTTTATAGAGAATTGGCCAAAAGATATTTTATAGAAGGCAAAAGGAAGCTCCTTAGCCTGTCTAGTTCATGATGATGGAAATGTTAATTATTTGAGAAACAATGTCTAAAAATAAGTGGGAGATATGTATATGCTCTTATTGATCATTTCAAACAGAAATACACATTTGAAAAATGTTAATGTAAAAAAGAGTCAATAATTGCCATTTATTAAAACACTCCATTTAAACACTCTAACTACTGGGTTTAGAAAATGTTGCTGTATTGAATTGCTCATGTAAAAGAATATAAAATTCTTCTTTTAGGACTGCTAAACTAGATTTGCTCAAACAATATTGCAAAATGTCAAATAAAGATAAACTAAGGTATAATAAAATGTTTAAAAAAATCATGAACCAAATGTCTAATTTTTCTTAAAATCCCAAGAGATTTTGTGACCTTAATGCAAATGGATCTAATGGGCAGGTGTAGTGTGGTCGACTACTGATTGGAGGGTCACGGGTTCGATTCCCGCTCTGTCTGCAGTCTGCATGTTGAGGTGTCCTTGAACAAGACACTGAACCCCCAGCTGCTCCTGGTGGGTCAGGCCAGCGCCGGTGTATAGCAGCTATGCTGCCATCAGTGTGTGAATGTGTGGATAGCAGGATCTGTAAAGCACTTTGGTTATCTAGAGATGAGAAAAAAAAGCACCATATAAGTGAATACCATTTAACCTGTTCTCTCAGTTCCAGTTGGATTCCTGAAATGTATGCAGCTGAAACTTTGATTATTTCCTGATTATAATTATGGCATTTAATGAGCAGTTTTTGAGGGCTACTATCCTCATATCCTCACAGTAGTAGTAGATAATACATGTAAGTAGACAGAGTAAATGTAGACAGAGTAAATGTCTTACTACATTTAGAGATGAGATGAGATGAGATGAGATTTACAGAGTAAACGTAGACAGAGTAAATGTCTTACTAATAAATTTCTAGTAAATTTCTTCTTCCGGCTTTCAGAGAGAGCAGACGCTTTTCTCCTCCTCTCCTCTCCCTCCTCCTCCCTTGACTGATCCCAGCTTGCTGCGTCCTGTCTGTGTCTGTGTCGCTCTTCTTCTGGCTGAATCTTGATCCAAACGGAAAATTATGGATTTGGTAAGCTGGGCTTTAAATACAATTGACACCGTCTTCTCAAATAGGAAATCGGGCCTGGGGGAGCCCAACTGTCCTGCAGGCACTTCAGCTGCAGGTTATGTGAGGGACACATATAATTGGAAACTTATGTGTCTGTGCGACCTTTCGATTGAAGATGTGGAAGACATC
This sequence comes from Pholidichthys leucotaenia, assembly GCA_020510985.1. Taxonomy (NCBI): domain Eukaryota; kingdom Metazoa; phylum Chordata; class Actinopteri; order Cichliformes; family Pholidichthyidae; genus Pholidichthys; species Pholidichthys leucotaenia. The sequence goes on from CM035844.1 coordinate 182,459,043, forward strand.
TACCTGTTTGGCATCATGATCTCAGGATTCCTGCTGATTGGCTGTGGAGTGGTCCTGGTGTATCGAAAACTAAAGAAGATGGAAAGAGCTAATCAAAATGCTGACCCAGCGAAGCTCCTTCATCAATTTGACCAGTTGGGGAGGGCTCTGATTGCGGCTAATGGCGAACTGAACAAGAAGATTGGTTACATCTCGGAGTCGCTAGGAGCTCTTCAGGAAAGGATTTAAAGCCTGGAAATGTATATGGAAATTATGAAGCACAGAATCGCATGAGAGATGAAAATTCTACGCTCTGAGTGAACTGTGCCTATTAGACCTTGATTCGGCGCCCTGAAGATTACATTCCTCCTGGACGAAGATAAGGCAGTAGAGAGTTTTGGCTTGCTTCTCCCTAACATAAACATCTGGTGTGCAGTAATCTGATCTCTCAAGGACAGCGTTATGTGACCAGCATGGATATTACCATCGAACATGCACTGAGAGAATGAACTCTTGAGGACATGCTATCTATGTTTTGAGGACACTAAGACATAACATCTAAACGTTGCTCAGGGAGGATTTTTGCTGTACACCTGTAACTGATACACACACTGCATACAACATTACATGACTGATACACATACACTGACACACACACACTCACACTGTCTCTCTCAACTTTGTTTGTTAATGTGTGATCTGTATTGTCTGCTAATTGTGCATTTGAGGGTTTTTTTCTATGTAATCACAATTTTGCTCATACGAGCTTTATTTTGATAAACTATGTTTTTTCTCTCTGCCCAATGTATCATCCCCTTCCCTCCCCCCATCCCCCTCTTTACCCTCCACTGTATGACAGGCCCCTTGCATGGCTGCCGCGTCATTGGGAAGCGCTTATCGAGCGCACCCAATGTCAAGTCAAATTTCTCGTATGTTTACATGTAAACATGCTTGACAATAAAGCTCATTCTGATTCTGATTCTGATTCTTCTAAATGCTGCTTTCTATTCAGGGCAAATAATTTTGGCTCAGACTGCAGGTTTTGTTGAATATCTTTATTAAATGTACAAGGATTCCCATCACTTTAGAATGGGTCTGTCATTATTTTTTCTGTTTTTTGTTACAGTATATAGTACATAATATAAAAGTTTAGTATTTGTTAAATCAATGGAAGTCAAAAACACAAGCCCCAGGTGGCTCTAAATGCTGTTTGTTTTGCTATATGCTTAGCATTGTTTTATTTAGAGCACGGCTCTGAGGACATATCTGAGTCCTATCTGTTCAGACCTTCTGGGGGACAGCTGATCAGATGTAAGTTGGTCACAAATAATCTGTACAAGATAGAGAAAGAAATTTCAAAAATATGAGTCATACAAACTGCTGCTAAAGGCCCTTTTCCTCTAGTATCTACTCAGCCCTATTTGCCTCGACTCTACTCAATTTGTAGGGTTTTCCATTAGTACCTGGTACCAGGTACTTTTTTGGGACTTACTTCAGTGAGGTTCCAACCGTGCTGAGTCAAGCTGAAAAGGATGTAATGTGAGTGGATGAGAGCGACGTCTTCACAAGATTCAAAACCACCATTTGTGAATTCGGCTGTGAGTTTTTATTATTTCTGTGATAATCAACTGAATAAATGACTACACACAAATCAACACAGTCACAAAACATTCACAGTCTTCCCTGTGAGCAGCCATCAGCTTGGAGACCTCCTGGTATTTCATTTCGGAATCACTCCACTGGCACCGGGGCTGAAAAGTTCATAGGCTGAAAAGTTCATATAGTGGTCAAATTTGACCACATGTGGTTATTTTTCAACAGTCTCCCCATCGATACGCACAATTCCTCCATCGGTGTTGCAGCGCTTGGATCCCTGTGCTTGAAAAATAAAATACATTTGGTCAAATTGGACAACTATGAACTTTTCAGCCTATGAACTTTTCAGCTCAGTCGGCCCTTCTGCGGCGGAGCAACCCGAAATGAAAAAATATACCAGGAGGTCTCCGAGCTGATGGCTGCTCACAGGGAAGATGGTGAGTGTTTAGTGATTTTAAGCATGTTTATGTTATTTATCAGCAAAAACGTCAGCATGTAAATGTAACAGGATAACGGGCCGTCTTCCTGCAGTGAACCCACCTACTTGAGGTGGTACTCAGTTGTAACGGAAAACCAACCACACTGTGTCGAGCCGAATAGAGTCGAGGCAAGTAGGGCTGAATAGGTGCGAGTGGAAAAAGGGCTTAAGTGTCCAAATACAGCGGAGAAAATAAGTATTGAACACGTCAACATTTTTCTCATTAAACATATTTCTGATGGAGCCACTGACCTGAGATTTTCGCCAGATATCAGTAACAGCCCAAGTAATTCATACATACAAAGAAATCAAGGCAACTGTGGTCACAAAACAAGTTATATATAATTAAGTGGAATCACACAGGGAATAAGTATTGAATGCGCTTGGTAAAATTCATTCAATATTTAGTAGAAAAGCCTTTGTTGGTAATAACAGCTTCCAGATGCCTCCTGTATGGAGAAGCTAGGTGCAGGCATTGCTGAGGAGTGATTTTACCCCACTCTTCCACACAAACTGTCAAATCTTGAAGGTTCCATGGGTGTTTCCTGTGAACTCTGATCTTCAATTTGTTCCATAGATTTTCAATTGGATTCAGGTCAGGTGACTGACTGGGCCATTCTAGCAGCTTTATTTTCCTTCTCTGGAGCCAGTTGAGAGTTTCCTTGGCTATGTGTTTGGGATCATTGTCTTGCTGAAATGTCCACCCTCGTTTCATCTTCAGCATCTTGGCAGATGGCAACATGTTCTTATCAAGGAGGTCTCTGTACATTTGTCCATTCACCTTTCCTTCAATTATATGAAGTCTGCCTGTACCATGTGCTGAAAAACACCCCCACACCATGATGGGATGTGCAGTGCCATTTCTCTTCCAAACATGCTGTGTGTTGTGGCATCCAAAAAGTTCAATTTGGGTCTCATCTGACCAGACTGTATTCTCCTAGTATTTTACTGGCTCGCCCAAATGCTGTGCAGCAAACTTTAAGCGAACTTCAGCATGCTTTTTCTTCAGCAATGGAGTCTTGTGAGGTGAGCGGGCATAGAGCCCATGTTGGTTGAGTGCATTACTTATTGTTTTCTTTGAAACAGCAGTACCTGCTAACTCCAGGTCTTTTTGGAGCTCTCCATGAGTGGGCTTTGGCTGTTGGATAACTCTTCTGATAATTCTTTTGACTCTTCTGTCATAAATCTTGCAAGGAGCTCCTGGTCTTGGCCAGTTTATGGTAAAATAATGTTATTTCCACATCCAAATGATGTCTCCAACAGTGCTCACTGGAACATTCAGCAGTTTAGAAATTCACCTGTAACTAATGCCATTGTTATGTTTTGCAACAATAAGGTTACGAAGGTCTAGAGAACGCTCTTTGCTTCTACCCATCATGAGTTCTTTGTGGTGTGACACTCTGATATTCACAGACCTTTTTAAAGGCTATCGGTCAAGACTTAACCAGCTGGTTTCTTGGCTTTCTATGCCTTTTTGCACCTTTTATTCTTCATGTGTTCAATACTTATTCTCTGTGTCATTCCACTTTATTAAATATAACTTGTTTGTGAACACAGTTGCCTTGATTTCTTTGTATGCATGGTTTACTTGGGTTGTTACTGATATCTGGTGAAAATGTCAGGTCAGTGGCTCCATCAGAAATATGTTTAATGAGAAAAATGTTGACGTGTTTAATTCTTATTTTCTCTGCTGTAATATAAAAATTGGAGCTTACATGTATGCATACAGTCGTTGTCAGAGCAGTGTTTAAGATAACTAAATGGAACACCTGAGGAAGCGAAGACCGTAATAATCAGAGATCTTACTGACTTAAATAAATATAGATGAACACTGATTAAGAAAATTAAGAGACTATGATTGTCACAACTTGCTCTCGCCCATCATCAGTTCCAGTGGTGCACACTCCTGCGTCTCATCAGCTGCGGACTATTTAATCCTCTCTGCCTACAGCCTCAGTCTGGAGTCGTCTGCTCGTCTACGCTCCCAAACTCCAGCGCATGACCGTCTCTTCCCGGCCTGCGCCATCCTTCACCCAGCATGTAAGCTGTACGTTTCCTTGCCTGCTCTTCAGTCTCTCCCCTGTGCACAGGTGGATCCTCCAGGCAGCGAATTTCCTCATCCTTGCCTCTACCTCCGCAGCTCTCTCCTCTCCTCGCCGAGTGCGCACCGGAGTGCTGTCCCCCAGGCAGAAGTCCTGCGTCAGCCAACGCCAGCCACCACAACACCTGCATGTAAGCAGCATACTGAGTGTTAGCCCCCACGGGGTGTATGACTGTCATTAACCTGCATCTCTGCTCTGCCCTTAGGGTTGCCTGGCTGCACGGCGAACTGTTCCGCTCTCGGCGCTCCCCGTTCACCATCAATCTACCCACACCTCTCACTCATGCATCCAAACACTCTCTGTTGTTGAATAAAGCTTTGAATCTAACTCGAGCCTGTGTGTGTGTTCCCTGAGCCCAGTATCATGTCAGTACGACTCCAGCAAAGTGGCTCAGCGGACAGCGGGCTTGCACGACGACTTTCCACTCTCGAGGCTCGAGTGGATTTAATTGCTCATCAACAACAGCTAATTCTGAATCAGCTCACCCAAATTTCCCACCAGTTGGATCGCCTGGACCCCCAACTGGCGTTCCCTCCAGCTCAGCATAGCGGGCCAGCTCCCGCCGCCTCCCTGGCTAGCCAAGCTAGCCCGGGACCGCCAACTCGGCTCACACCTATCCCGACATCCACGCACATCAGCGGGAAACCCGGCGAAGCGCGCGGGTTCCTCGTACAGTGTGAGTCGGTGTTTCAGCGCATCCCCAGGGATTTCCCGTCTGATCGTAGCCAAATTGGGTATGTGGCTAACCTCCTGGAAGGGCAAGCATTAGCTTGGGCTTACGCCGTCATGGCGAGGCCCAGTTACACGAACCTGACCTACGCCCAGTTTGTGCACGACTTCAACGAAGTTTTCGATCACTCGGATCATGACAGCGTTTTAACCACCCGGCTACTTAATCTTCGTCAGGGTAGCCGGTCAACCGCTGACTACGCTGTTGACTTCCGGGTGGTTGCGGCGGAAGTCAGGTGGGGCGATGCTGCACTTTGCAGCATTTTCACCCGTAGTCTGAGTTCCAGTCTGCAGGACGAGCTGGCCAGCCGGGATTTGCCAGAACGGCTACCCGAGTTAATATCCCTTGCAATTAGTCTAGATAACAGGCTGAGGGAGCGGGCCGCCGAGCGGAGAGCTTACAGCCGCTCGAGCGGGACTTCCGCCTGCGCTCCTCGGTCTCGCCCCCTGGCATTACCAGCTCCGGAGTCCGCTGATGAATCCGAGGCAATGCTAATCAGGCGGACCAAGCTTCCACTGCCGGAGAAACAGCGCTGCAGGGAGCTGGGCCTCTGCATGTATTGCGGGGGTGACCAGCACACCGTGGAGGACTGCCCGGTTAGGCCAAAAGGGGGAGTCCGCAAGTCACTGTAGGGGGCCTCGCGGACGCAACCCTTTCCAATCCCCTCACCAAATGCCTCCTCCTGGTCAGGTTCTGTCATAACCCCATTGGCCACGTCACTCATGCACTGGTGGACTCAGGGGTGGAACAGAACTTTATTTCTCAAAGCCTGGCAACTCGCCTGGGCATCCCGTGCCAAGCGCTGCCAGCCCCCCTTAACCTGGTCACTCTCGCCCGTACCCCGCTCGAGAGGGTCACCCACAGGACCAAGCCAGTCTCTGTCATTATATCTGGCAATCACAGGGAAGACCTAAGCCTCTTTGTCCTGCCCACCTCGGCTTCTCCTGTCATTCTGGGCTACCCCTGGCTGCGTCTCCACAACCCGACGTTTGATTGGCAGTCCGGCAGCGTCCTCTCCTGGAGTACCTTCTGTATGAGCGCCTGCCTCCAGTCCGCTGCCTGTGCCCCGTCGGTGCCGCTCCCCGCCCCTGACTCGCCTCCGCCAGACCTCTCCTTGGTGCCCCCGGAGTTCCATGATCTGGGGCTCGTTTTCAGCAAGTCCAAGGCACTATCCCTTCCCCCCCACCGCCCGTATGACTGCGCTATAAACCTCCGCCCGAGGGCGCCCTTGCCATCTGGTTGTCTCTACAGCCTGTCAGCCCCGGAGCGCGAATCTATGGACGCCTACATCAAGCAGTCGCTCAGCGCAGGCATCATCCGGCCCTCCTCGTCCCCAGTCGGAGCCAGGTTTTTCTCCGTGGCCAAGAAGGATGGGTCTCTGCAGCCGTGTATTGACTTTCGGGCTCTAAATGACATCACTATTAAAGACAAATACACGCTGCCCCTTATGGACTCAGCCTTCAGTTCCATCCAGGGGGCCTCCTGGTTTACCAAGTTGGACCATCGCAGTGCATACCACCTCGTTCGGATCCGGGAGGGCGATGAGTGGAAGACGGGGTTCCGGACGCCCAGGGCCCATTTTGAGTACCTAGTTATGCCGTTTGGGCTCACCAACGCTCCGGCCGTCTTCCAGCGACTCATTGATGACATTCTTCGCAACTTCCTGGGGGTCTTTGTCTTCGTCTACCTGGACGACATCCTGATCTTCTCCCGGTCTTGGAAGGAGCATCAGGCTCATGTGAGGTGGGTCCTTCAGCGTCTTCTCGAAAACAGGTTGTAACTAAAGGCGGAGAAATGTGAATTTTATACCAACAAGACCTCCTTCTTGGGTTTCATTGTCTCTCATAATCAGATTCTCCCCAACCCTGCCAAGGTCAAAGCGGTGGTGGAGTGGCCCGTCCCTTCATCTAGGAAACAGGTGCAACAATTTTTAGGATTCGCCAACTTCTACCGCCATTTTGTGCCAAAGTACAATGCCATCGCCTCTCCCCTGACCCGCCTCACCTCTTCCAAGGTGCCGTTCCGGTGGACGGAGGAAGCGGCATCCGCCTTTGATAAACTGAAGACGGAGTTCTCCTCCTCCCGGATCCTGATCCAGGTTGACCCGACACTCCAGTGCCTGGTCGAGGTGGACGCATCTGACACAGGGGTGGGGGCAGTGTTATCCCAGCGGTCTCCAGTGGATGGGGTGGTGCGCCCCTGCGCCTTCTTCTCTTGGCGCTTGTCCGCAGCGGAGCGAAACTACAACGTCGGTGACAGGGAACTCCTGGCAGTGAAGCTCGCGCTGCAGGAGTGGTGTCATTGGTTGGAGGGAGCAGCACAGCCTTTTGTGGTCTGGACCGACCACAAGAATTTGGAGTACCTGAGGTCGGCCAAGCGTCTGAATGCCCGCCAGGCGCGTTGGTCACTTTTCTTCGGCCGCTTCAGATTTACCATCACCTATCGCCCAGGCTCCAAGAACGGCAAACCTGACGCGCTGTCCAGGCAGTTCGCCCCAGAGGACCGGGACCACACTATCCTGCCAGCCTCGTGTGTCGTGGGTGCGATTTCATGGGCGATCAGGGACAAGGTCTGGAAGGCACAAGAGGCCAAACCTGATCCTGGCGGCAGTCCAGCTGGGAAACTGTTTGTGCCATCATCTGTCCAGGGTGACGTCATCCACTGGGCACACACTTCGAAGTTTGCCTGTCACCCTGCTATCTCCCGGTTGGTGGAGCTCCTCCAGCAATCCTTCTGGTGGCCCGGACTCCGGAGCGACGTCACCAACTACGTCCATGCCTGTCCCCAGTGCGCAACGGGTAAGACCTCGACCTCCCCCCCAGCTGGTCTCCTCCATCCACTGCTGGTCCCCAGGAGCACCTGGTCTCATGTCGCCCTGGATTTTGTCACCGGCCTCCCCACATCCAACTCCTACAACACCATCCTGACCATAGTGGACCGGTTTTCCAAGGCGGCCCACTTTGTGCCGCTCCGCGGCCTCCCTACAGCACAGGAAACGGCCGACTTGTTAGTTCAACATGTGGTCAGGCTGCATGGGATCCCGGTGGATGTCATCTCTGACCAGGGGCCTCAGTTCATGTCCAGGGTCTGGAAATGCTTTTGTAACGCACTGGGGGCCACGGTGAGTTTGTCCCCCAGCCACCACCCGCAGTCTAATGGGCAGTGCGAGCACACCAACCAGGAGCTGGAAGCGGCGTTGCGCTGTGTCACCTCTTCAAGTCTTTCTTCCTGGAGCACCTGTCTACCCTGGGTGGAGTACAATTCCACCTTATCATCGGCCACGGGAGTGTCTCCTTTCCGGGCGTCCCTGGGGTACGACCCCCGGTTGTTTCCCAAAGAAGAAGGTGAGGTGGCAGTTCCCTCTATCCAGGCACACCTTAAGGTACTTTTCCACTAGCCCAGCACACCTCGCTACGTCTCGATTCACTTCGACACGGTTCGGCTCGGTTGTGTCTCCATTACAACCGTGTTAAGCTGGGGTGGGTGGGATTTCTATAACAGCGAGGCGGCGCCACACTCTCCTGACGTAAAGCAAGCGACCAAATCCTCCACAACAACAAAGAAAATGGAGGATTACGAGCGGAGGTACACGTTGCTCACTCTGTGGCTTTTTCTCACAATGAAGGCCAGAGAGTTTAACCAGAGAAGACAGTATTACCGGAGAAGACGACGTGCAGTGAAACAAAACACGTTGGAACAGCACAGGAGACTCGCGGTTGCCAGGGCGGAATATGAAGCTGCAATGGTGAGGTTAACTACCTGGCAGAGGAGGGAGCAGATGTCGGTAAGCTAACGCGTGCTAATGCTTTCTGTTGTCATTTTATAGTCATATTATTCTTTACAGCATTTTGATGTTGACAGGTTATCAGTATTACAGGCATTACCTTTTGTATGCTGTGTGTGTGTTTCAGTTGGCTGCGTTGTTGCAAAATACTCGCTGCAGACCGTCAGCCTGGACAGTAAACCGTACCTCGCAGTGGTGGGAGGATGTTGTTCCCAGCTTCTCAAGCATGCAGTGGTTGCAGAATTTCTGGATGTCCAAGGACACTTTTACCTACCTGTGTCACAAATTGCGTTCATGCATGGAGCGGCAAGATACGACGTTCCGCCTATGTGTGCCGCTGACGACGAGAGTGGCCATTGCACTGTGGAAGCTTGCTACCGGTTCAGAGTACCGCAGTATTGGACATCTGTTTGGGGTCTGCATCACAACGGTGTGCAGGTGTGTGCAGGACTTTTGTGCAGCAGCAGAGTCATTGCTGGTTCCAGAACTCCTTCATTTTCCTGATGAAGGGAGGTTCAGGGAAATGTCGGCCTACATCAAGAATCGGTGGGGGCTACCATTGTGCGTTGGTGCCATCGATGGCTCCCACATACCCATCATAGCACCACAACAATTTCACACTGACTACTTTAATCGTAAAGGCTGGCACTCCGTAATCCTTCAAGGTGTTGTTGATGGAAAGGGTTTGTTCTGGAATGTGTTTGCTGGGCTGCCAGGGAGCATGCACGATGCTAGGGTGCTGAGACTGTCCACACTGTGGGAGTTAGCCAGTCGGGGAAACCTCTTCCCACCTAACATCAGGAACATTGGTGTGGTACGTGTGGGATACTACATCCTCGGAGACTCTGCTTATCCACTGCAAAACTGGCTGTTGAAAGCATTCCATGACACAGGACGACTGACTGAAGAACAGCACACGTTCAACCACACCATCAGTCGAGTACGGGTGGCTGTGGAGAATGCTTTCGGCAGGCTGAAGGGAAGGTGGCACTGCCTTCTAAAAAGGAATGACTGTGACATCGAACTGGTGAAATCCATTGTGGTGACTTGTTGTGCACTGCATAATCTGTGTGAGAGTCATGGAGAGGACTTTTTTTTTTTTTTGTTACTTATTTGTACCCGTAGGTAGATTTGGTTTGCAGTCTGGTGACAAGCCACCGGCTGCTGGTTGCTGCGTGCGCGAGCGCCCTAAACCTACATGTTTTGGGGGTTTTTTTTGGTATGCGGGAGGAAACCGGAGAAATCCCGGAGTAAACCCACGCAACACGGGGAGAACATGCAAACTCCACACAGCTCACTGTTGGTCGGGGGCTGGGATCGAACCTACGATCTCATGATCCCCGCGATCCCCCGGCCGAGGGTAAAACTATGCTGCCACAGTGCTAAACCACTGCGCCACCGTGCAGCCACTTTGACACTACATTGGATGATGCAGCAAATGAAGTAGTGGTTTCAGCAGCAGAGGTAGCAGAGGACCATGGTGGAGATATAAGAGATGCTGTGATGCAGTACAGAATCAGAATCAGAATCAACTTTATTGCCAAGTATGTAACACATACAAGGAATTTTACTTATCACTAAGATGCGCTCATGTTAAGCGCTCCCTAATGACGCGGCAGCCATACAGGCGCCTCATTCAGTGGGGGGTAAAGAGGGGGAGGGGGAAGGGGGTGACACATTGGGCAGAGAGAAAAAACATAGTTATCAAAATATGGCTCTAGTGAGCAAGATTGTGATCACATAGAAAAAAACCCTCTAAGCACACTTAGCAGACAATACAAATCCACACATTAACAAAGCAAGAGAGAGACCAGTGTGTGTATATCAGTCATGTGATATCAGTGTGAATGCAGTGTATGAAGTATCAGTTACTGGTGGACAACAAAAATCCTCTCTCAGGCAGCGGCTAGATGTTTATGCCTTAGTGTCCCAAAACATAGATAACATGTCCACAGAGTTCATCTCTCTTCAGTTCATGCCAGATGGTAAAATTCTATATTAGTCACATGGCTGTCCTTGGAGAGTTCAGATTGTTGCACATCAGCAATTGTTTGGGTTAGTGAGAAGCCAAAATACTCCCTTCTACCTTATCTTTTCTCCTGGAGGAATGATACTCAAGGACGCCGAATCAAGGCCTGATAGGCACAGTTCACTTAGAGCATAGAAATTTCACCTCTCATGCGATCCTGTGCACCACAATTTGTATGTACATTTCCATATACATTTCCAGGCTTTAAAATCATTTCCTGGAGAGCACCCAGCGACTCCGAGATGTTACCCATCTTCCTATTCAGTTCACCATTAGCCGCTATCAGTGCCCTGCCCAGCTGGTCGAATTGTTGAAGGAGTTTCGCTGGGTCCGCATTTTGATTAGCTCTTTCCAACTTCCTTAGTTTTCGATACACAAGAAAAACTCCAAATCCAAACAGCAGAAATCCTGTGATCATAAGGCCAAACAGGTAGATGTCTTCCACATCTTCGATCGAAAGGTCGCGCAGACACATAAGTTTCCAATTGTTTGTGTCTCGCACATAACCCGCAGCCGTAGTGCCTGCAGGACAGTTGGGCTCCCCCGGGCCCGATTTTCTGTTTGAGAAGGTGGTGTCGATTGCATTTAAAGCCCAGCTTACCAAATCCATAATTTTCCGTTTGGATCGAGATTCAGCCAGAAGAAGAGCGAGACACAGACAGGACACAGCAAGCTGGGATCAGTGAAGTGAGGAGGAGAGGAGAGGGGAAGAAATGCGTCTGCTCTCTCTGAAAGCCGGAAGATGTGGGGTACTTGTGTACCAATAATTATACATATAATTTGGTCATTATTCATGTGTGTATGTATGTCAAACGTCTGTGTTTTATAAATAAAATGTTGTGCACTTTTCATCTACGTCTCCTCTGTTTTTCATAAGGGTTATTTTTTTTAAGGGACAGGTAATTACATGCTAAAACACCGGAGAAACTGTCTGCTAAAAAATGCAGCAGCAACATAACTCACCTTTGCTTTGATGGAACTGCAAATTGACGTAGGAATTATGTTTAGAAACATGTTATATTTCATTTTAATCCTATCCCACTTGTACTTACAAAATAAGTGTAAATATTTTTAAAAAGCACACACATACAAAGGTAGCACCACAACCTGTGGGTCACAACGGTTGTGGGCAACAGAAACACAATTGTGTATCCTTTGCCAATCTGTCTGCTGTTATTTAAGGGTTAACTGTTAAGGGACGGGTAATTACATGCTAAAACACTGGAGAAACTCTCTGAGAAAAATGCTGCAACTAGACAAGTCACTTTTGGTTTGATGTAACTGCAAAATGACCTAGAAATTATGAGATGAAACTGTTTTTATTCATATAAATACTGCGACATTGTCACACTGGCCAACACCAAATTCTATTTTTTTTTCAAACCTAGGGCAGTTTGGATGTACTGAATATAAAAGTCATAGGTTTTTCACTGTCATGTCAACGTTTGGAACAACAGTATTGGTATTTATCGTTTAGATGATGCTAGACTCCTTCTAAAGTATTGAAATTCTCAGAATTTGGAATGACGATAGAACATTCAATTTACATGTACTTACCTTTTTACCTACTTTGACTTTTAGCTTTATTAGTGTCTCCTGCTGCATTTAAAGTCCAACTGTACAACTTATTATAAGTTAACATAAAAACTGTACCCAATGTGGAGAACTGGATCCAGCGGTGCTAATTTTTATGATATTTCAATAAAAAGAACAGAAAGCTTACAAAAACATTTCTGTTTCGTTGAGTTGTTAACAATTACATTACCATTACAACGGTTGACACCTGACAGGATGAACAGCAGCATTTTGATCAGACTAGGCAATGGAATTTGTATGTAATTATTCGGTTTTCTAATCCAGTGTTATAACAGACAAACCACACTTTGATCCAAAACACTACCATTTTATTACATTGTGGAGAGCGTGAAATGAAGAGGCTGAATTTATTTCTCAATTCAGGTTTATTAATCTTCTCACATCTCCAACAATCTCTCAAACAGGAAAAGAGAACGAACTACTCCAATCCCCCACTTTTATACCTGGGACATCAAAGCACAGAATCACATTGTCATCAAACCCCCATTCACGATACCTCTCCCCCAGGCTTCTTCTTCTTCCACCTGACCCCAGGAGGTCAGGAAGTCCTTTTAAGAGTCATTTCTAAAGGTAGCTCCACCTCCTGCAGTTATCCCCAGGAGGTCCAGACTTATTGTTCCTTCTAAGACGTGAGGTTACAAAATACATATGCAGTCTCAAGCATCTCAATCACTGTGCTATACATATGCAGTCAAAGCATCCAAAATATGCGTGCCATAACATAACCAATATTCCCAAAAAAACACGTTAAAAAAAAAAACACATTACAAGACATGGTTACAAACAGCGACCACTCAGTGCGTCAACTAGCCTCCCGAACTGTGTCAGGAAGGCTCAGTTGAAGGAAGCAGTCTCTGCCAGCTCCTCCCTTTGGAAGGTGGCTTCCTGCTCCTGGGCTACCCACATGTCTGCAACCTCAGTTAAATGCTGCATGTACTGCTCATTGTATATTTTTTGCTCCTGATGGTGTCGTTCGCGCTGTTCATGGCGCTGTTCATGGAGCCTCTCCTGGAGACGCATCTCATCACCATGCATCTGTGTCATCACTGATGCTAGGTCGGAGAGGGTGTTGCACCTTTTCTCACCTTGTCTCCTCACACCCTAGACTTTGTCACTGGTCTTCCCCCCTCTCATGGAAATACGGTCATTCTGACCATTGTAGACCGGTTTTCGAAGGCCGCCCACTTTCTGCCACTCCCTAAGCTCCCCTCGGCACGTGAGACTGCTAATCTGCTAGTGCAGCATGTCGTCAGACTTCACGGCATCCCCGCTGACATTGTCTCCGACCGGGGGTCTCAATTTACATCCAGCATCTGGAGGAGTTTTTGCAGTGCCCTTGGAGCCACAGTCAGCCTGTCCTCAGGACACCACCCTCAGTCTAACGGACAATGCGAGCGTACCAACCAGGAGCTGGAGGCCACCCTGCGCTGCGTCATCTCCTCCATCCCCTCCTCTTGGAGCACCCATCTCCCCTGGGTGGAGTACGCTCACAACGCTACCTTCTCCTCGGCCATCGGGATGTCCCCCTTCCAGGCATCCTTGGGGTACGAACCCCCGCTGTTCCCTGAGGAGGAAGGAGAGGTGGCTGTCCCATCCATCCAGGCTCACTTGAGACGGTGTCTGCAGCTGTGGACCAGGACCCGGCAGACCCTGTTACGCACTACTGCTCGCAATTCTTCCTCTCCGAATCGCCGCAGGAGGCCCGCTCCACAATACCAGATGGGACAACAGGTGTGGCTCTCTACCCAGGACATTAACCTGAAAGCTGAGAAGAAGAAGCTGTCTCAGTGCTATGTTGGCCCCTACCCTGTTGAGAAAGTGGTCAATCCAGTGGCTGTGCACTTGGATCTCCCCCCCACTTCGTGTTCATCGCACGTTTCATGTCTCCCAGGTTAAACCTGTAGCGTCTAGCCCTCTCTGCCCCCCCCCCCAGGGCACCACCCCCTCCCAGGATTATTGATGGCCACCTGGCTTGGACCATTACAGCCATCCTGGACTCTTGACGTCGGGGCCGGGGGATACAGTACCTGGTGGACTGGGAGGGTTATGGTCCAGAACATAGACGCTGGGTGCGCTCCGCCTTCGTGTTGGATCAACAGCTCGTTGGGGAGTTCCACCGTGCGCACCCAGACAAGTCAGCGCCAGGAGGCGCTGCTCGGGGGGAGAGTACTGTCACAACCTGCTCACGCCTGTCATCCGCCCCAGCTGAGCGCACACCTGCACCTCATCAGGCTGCGCCTATTTAGCCAGTTCTGCCCAGGGCTTCGGCCTGGAGTCGTCAGCTCTCCTCCTTGTGATGTTCTGCATTCGCCTACTACTACGGCCAGCACTCCTTCTCATCCTTTGCACGTAAGGTCATCCACTCACCTGCTCTCTCAGTTCATCCCCTGTGCACAGGTGGACCCTCCTGGCGGCGGCACTCCTTCCTCATCGCCGTACCTCTCCTACCCTTGACCCGTGGAGCTGATCAGAGTGCTGTCTCCCAGGTGTGAGCCGGTCTTGCCAATGTCAGTCACCAAATCCCTGCAAGTAAGCCACACTCATTACTCATCCCTGTGTGTGTTCATCTCACCCTTGTCCTCTGCTTGTCCTTAGGGTTGCCTGGCTGTACGGTGTTCTGGTCCGTCCTCGGCACTCCTGTCCCCAACAAGACATTCACATTCCACATTCACGCATTCATACACCTGCTTGTTAACCCCTTGCACTCCGGTCAATTTCCCTAAAAACGCCAAAAAATAACGTGCCCAAAGTAAATCAAAAGCTGTTCTTCAACCCTTTGTAGCATCTTCATGGGATTGGTCTCATTTAAAAGAAAACACTTTGAATTTTTTGGCAAAACAGTCATAATCTCTCTAAGTGCTCCGGCCACTGAGTTACAGTCATCTAAACATACTGAACTTGAAGAAAATAAATTTGGTCTGGGTGTTTTTTTGGATACAAATGCTTACAAATAACACACAGCTTCAGATCCGGGCTGGAAAATGCAACAGAAATGTAGAACCAAGTGTTATCCAGCTGAGGTCAAAATTTTGTAACAATACCACAAAAAATGAATATATTACACAGCTTTTTTCTCAGGTAGTTCCCAGGCGTTTTGGAACTGTGCCAAATTGTGCCAAATGGCACAGTTTGGAAAAACGTCTGTAACTTTTGAATGATTCAATGTAGAAGCTTCATCTTGTGCTCTAATGAAAGGTGACACTCAGGGCTCTGTGTGTGTGTGTGGGGGGGGGGGGGGGTTGCCCCCCCCCCTCGCTACAGAGGACGGACATCGGCCATCGCTACATGACAGAATAGACTCGTGGCGATGTGGCGACCGCGGCGCAGTCACCGCGGCTCCCCCCCCTTGCTACAGATGAGTAGCGGGGGGGGGGGCGTTCACGGTCCGGACACGGCGCACGAACACACTTCGGACTTCGTGCGCCGCACAGTTGTAATTTACCGATCGGTCAAAAGTCATTTTGGATTACAATTTTCAGAGATAAAGAATAATTTAGTTTATAACACTTACCTCTTCACAGCAACAGTGTCCTGGCGAACTTCTCTTCCTCATTGTCAGACGAACGCGACGCTGGTCCACTCGTGGTTCCCGGTCAAAACATAATTCCATTATTGCGGTTTTGCGCTTCCATGATTGCGGTTTTGGCGAATGATTTACGACCTTCGTCGTCGGCCTCCGTCAGTCTATGATGACCATGGAAGAGAATCCTAAACGTCTATTCTGCTGGAATAAGTGCAGGTCGCACTTGTGGGTGATCTCCGTGCTGCTGGGTCTGTAGCAGGTTCTTCCTGCTGGTCCTTTTTTTCATCTGCTGCAGCAGTCAGTCTCTCTTCACCCAGCCTTACACAAAACAGCTCGCGAACTTCTGTGCTTCAATTGGCTCGCTGCATTCACAGCATTGGTAGGCGGGTCCTTCTTGCTAGGTTTTCAGTCATTGGTTCTTCAAGGTTTCAGAAACCCAATTCAAGGCTCTTATTAGTCGAATGAGAGGTCAATCAGATGAACTAATCTGTTTGCGGCTGTGTTTGTAGTGGAAGAACAAATGCAGCTTTTTTTTTTTCAGTGCGCACTTGGTCGCAGCACCCTCGTGCGTCCTAGAGCACACGAAGGCGCTCTCGTGTGCCCTCGTGCGCTCTGGGACGCAGAGACATGCCCGTCCGCGGTACACCGGAGTGCAAGAGGTTAATAAAAACTCTGAAATCTCACCCGAGCCTGCGTGTGTGTTCCCTGGGCTAGCCAAACATGTCAATTGCTAGCCGGCCGATGTCCGTAGATAGCGTCCATCTGCTCGAACCACTTCCAGTCCTTCCGGTCCGCACCACTTCGGCTATTGTGGTCCTTTAATGCACGGTAATCGCACTTCATTTTTTTGTTTTTCTCCCTACACTGTTTGGCAGTCCGGCTGTGCCCTTGTGCTGCCATGTGTTCGGAGACCTGCTGGTATATTTTTTCATTGGGCGTGGCTCTGTCTAACTCGCGCTGGATGTGGTCGTCGGCCAATACACTCAGAAGACACCGCACCTCCTCATTTGACCATGGGACACCCTTATGCGAAGCCATCGTTGAAAATGAAAATGAATACCGAAAATACTCAAATACTGAAAATAAAGCTGCCCACTGTGGTTACACGCTGACCAACTTTACTAATGGCGGCCGTGTAGATTCGTAGATTCATCAGAAGACGGTCGCTTTCGTGACGTTATGACCAAAACCAATCAGCAGCGACCAGTCTTTTGATGTCACATCTCGGCACGACTCAGCACGGTTGTACCCTGCCCTTGAGCAGGCATGAAAATAGCGCCTGTTAAACCGTGCTGGGGCTAGTGGAAAGAGCTACAACACGTGCTGAGCTGTGCCGTGTTGGGCTAAGCGGGACAGGTGGAAAAGGGCCTTTAGACGCTGCCAGCGCATTTGGTCCAAGACGCACCAGGCGTTTTTACGCACGGTGGTGCGCAACTCCAGAGTCGCTAATCGCCACAGGAGAGCCGCTCCTTGCTACCAGGTGGGCCAGCAGGTTTGGTTGTCAACCCGGGACTTCATCTTAAAGGCAGAGAAGAAGAAGCTGGCTCAGCGCTTCATTGGACCCTTCACTGTGACCAAGGTAATCAATCCAGTGGCTGTGCGTTTGCCCCCCCCCCCCCTCCGTGTCTGTACAACATTCCATGTCTCCCGTATCAAGCCTGTTGTCTCTGACCCTGTGTCCTCCTCCCAGAGCTCCTCCTCCTCCCATGATGATCGGTGGCGACCCGGCTTGGGGGGTCACTTCCATCCTGGACTCCCGCCGCCGGGGTCACGGACTCCAGTACCTGGTGGACTGGGAGGGGTATGGCCCTGAGTGGAGGTCCTGGGTGCACCCTTCCTGGGTGCTGGATAAACATCTCATCACGGAGTTCCACCGGATGCACCCAGATAAGCCAGCGCCGGGAGGTGCTGCTCGGGGTGGGAGTACTGTCACAACTCGCTCTTGCCCATCATCAGTTCCAGCAGCGCGCACACCTGCATCTCATCATCCACGGACTATTTAACCCGCTCTGCCTGCAGCCTAAGTCTGGAGCCGTCTGCTCGTCTACGCTCCCAAACTCCAGTGCATGACCGTCTCTTCCCGGTCTGTGCCATCCTTCACCCAGCATGTAAGCTGTACGTTTCCTTACCTGCTCTTCAGTCTCTCCCCTGTGCACAGGTGGATCCTCCAGGCGGCGGATTTCCTCATCCTCGCCTCTACCTCCACAGCTCTCTCCTCTCCTTGCCGAGTGCGCACGGGAGCGCTGTCCCCCAGGCGAAAGTCCTGCGTCAGCCAACGCCAGCCACCACAACACCTGCACGTAAGCAGCATACTGAGTGTTAGCCCCCACGGGGTGTATGACTGTCATTAACCTGCATCTCTGCTCTGCCCTTAGGGTTGCCTGGCTGCACGGCGAACTGTTCCGCTCTCGGCGCTCCCCGTTCACCATCAATCCATCCACACCTCTCACTCACGCATCCAAACACTCTCTGTTGTTGAATAAAGCTTTGAATCTAACTCAAGCCTGTGTGTGTGTTCCCTGAGCCCAATATCATGTTAATGATAATCCATATCCACACACACGGCAAGAATAGTTCTTTTGTGACATACCATGTCAATGTACTTTATAAAAAAAATAAATAAATAAACAAAACAAACAAAAAAACTTATGACTGACTTGAGTAGACATCAATTATCCCCAGTTGGAGGAAGTCATTTGACACAGAATGAGGAAATTCAGACTCTGAAAATATGCCATTATGCTGAACATAAACTACAAGAGATGGAGAATGATATTGATCCTGATTACCACTTTTTCAATAATATTCATAATCATTGTGAATATTACACTGAAAAGCAATTCAAAAGTCAAGTGCAACTAGATGGTAAACTATGAACAATACATTTCAACAGCAGAAGTCGTAACAGAAACTTTCCACAGATTCAGGACTATTTAAAACAGCTAGACAGAAAATTTACAGCTATCGCAGTCTCTGAAACTTGGCTTAATGAAGAGCAGGCTCCCCTGATGGCAATAGAGGGATATCAGATGTTTCATATTAACAGATCTCAAAAAAAGGGTGGTGGTGTTGCACTGTATATTGATGACCTGTGTAGGTGTAAGCTTGTAAATGGAATGTCCTTTGCACTACCAGGGATTTTGGAATGTGTTACTGTTGAGATCGACCAAGATAAAACAAAAAATTGCTCTTTAATTGTTATCGTCTACGTCCCTCCGTCAGCTGACGCAGCGTTGGCCTGTGACGTCATCAGCTCCACTGCGGCCACATTACTGGAGAAGCACCCGGATGCATTAATGGCCATCACAGGTGATTTTAACCATGTCTCAGTGGGAAAAACTTTACCCAACTTTCACCAGTTTGTTGACTGTCCCACCAGAGAGAACAAAACACTGGATTTACTCTATGCCAATGTCAGAGATGCATATAGTGCCACAGCTCTGCCCCCCCATTGGTAAATCAGATCACTGCATGGTCATGTTAACACCCAAGTACGTCCCCCTTGTGCAAAGGCAGCCTGCTTATAAACAAACTGTGAGGAGGTGGACACAGGAGGCTGCTGATGCACTGCAGGACTGCTTCGAGACGACAGACTGGAGCGTACTCTGTGAACCACGTGGGGTGGACATAGACAATATGACCAAATGCATCACAGTGTGGCGGTTCGGTTAACCCCCACAATAGATTAAGGACAGTCAGCTCTCTTCTCTTGGTTTTTCCCGCTGCACTACTGAGATGTAATGTGCCATTCATGTATTGTGATGTAATGTGCCATGCATGTATTGTGATGTAATGTGCCATTCATGTATAGTGCTCATGCGTCCTGTCCTTACTGTGACCTAGAGACAGATCAATATGTAGATGTGCCTTGTAACCTCTTTGTCCTGCAAGCTGGAGCAGAGGACAGCATCTGCCTATTGTTATGTAGGTCTTTCAAATGCAAATGTCTCATGCCTGTTCTGCAGTCCCTTTGATCGTACCAACTGCTGTGAATCCGCTTTGATGTATTGTCTGAGTTGGGTATAAATACTGCACAGGTTCTGTAACTCACTCTCTCAATTCCACTTCCTCAACTGCTGCTGCTGGACACAGACTTTGTGTCCTCCTTCTCTGAGAGCCGCTGGACTCGCTCCCGGCGCGCATGCACGGCGCCGGGAGCGGAGCTCGTGACGGCGGTATGATTCAATAAAACTCTGCTTAAAACTCCATCGCTGCCTTTATTTTATCATGCCACCGCACTAGTGACCTCGAAGACGCACACGCTTTGTGCGACGCAACCTTCTGGTCTGGACATCCACGCTGAACCGGCCGAGGGACACAAGACGTCTCGTCCCTCTCGCCGCCCCAACGCACCATGACCTGAAGGCAGAAAAGAACACTCTGCCAGTGAACGCTTCACTGGTGACCCCAAACATGCACACGTTTTGTGCAAAGCAACCTTCTGACCTGTACAGCTGCACTGGTGACCCGTTCTTCATGATGAGATATGCACGTCTGAGATCTGCTCATCCACGCTAGACCGGCCGCGCTCGCAGCTCCTCCACACGAGAGCGCAGGCACCTCGTCCCCTCTCCACGACGGCAGCCTCCATGGCCGGCAGAGAACGCAACGCATGGACCTGAACGCACCACGGCCGAGCGGTGACAAAGATCGTCTATTCCCTCCCACCGCTCCAACGCATCTGCACGAGCCTGAGGGACAAAAGATCGTCTATTTCCTCTCACCGCTCCAACGCACCATGGCCAATCTGCAGCCACAGCTCAACCTGGATATTATCGGCGCCGATTGCGTTGATCTCCACCAAGATTCTGGACCCTGACTCGCCTCCCCAGCGGCCCACCCACGCACGGAACCCTGGCACACGCACCGGGGAGATACCAGGATGGCGCACCACGCACGGGACAGATTCGGCTCCACAGACCGCCAGCATCCTTCACCGCCTGCACACAGAACATTCAGGGCTGCTCGCACACCTGAAGTAACCACACAGCTCGCTCACAGGATTCTCTAACGGTCTCAGCCACGGCGCACAAGTGGATTCAGCCGTCAGCTTTTCCCGAAGACTTAACACGCCAAGTCCCTCGGCTTTTATTTTTTTCTTACAGCCGCTACGCAGCCTCGCCGCTCCTGTTTTCTTCATGGCCACGAGAGGAGTCAGAGACAAATTTTTCTTCTTGTGATCTCCACACGTGCAACGGGACAGCCCCTCGACGCGCGGAGCAGCAAGCAATTTTTGCGCGGCTTGGACGATTTCACCGTCCCCCTGCCGGCACTTACTACCCCCCTCCTCCCTCCCCCTGCAGCGAACTTCTCTCACAGCTCGCTCCCATAGATGGATTATCGAGGTCTCGGCCCCCTGCCGTGCCCTCTGGGGGGGAGCGTGTGGCGGTTCGGTTAACCCCCACAATAGATTAAGGACAGTCAGCTCTCTTCTCTTGGTTTTTCCCGCTGCACTACTGAGATGTAATGTGCCATTCATGTATTGTGATGTAATGTGCCATGCATGTATTGTGATGTAATGTGCCATTCATGTATAGAGTTCACGCGTCCTGTCCTTACTGTGACCTAGAGACAGATCAATATGTAGATGTGCCTTGTAACCTCTTTGTCCTGCAAGCTGGAGCAGAGGACAGCATCTGCCTATTGTTATGTAGGTCTTTCAAATGCAAATGTCTCATGCCTGTTCTGCAGTCCCTTTGATCGTACCAACTGCTGTGAATCCGCTTTGATGTATTGTCTGAGTTGGGTATAAATACTGCACAGGTTCTGTAACTCACTCTCTCAATTCCACTTCCTCAACTGCTGCTGCTGGACACAGACTTTGTGTCCTCCTTCTCTGAGAGCCTCTGGGCTCGCTCCTGGCGCGCATGCACGGCGCCGGGAGCGGAGCTCGTGAAGGCGGTATGATTCAATAAACTTCCTTAAAACTACCAGGTCACTGCCTTATTTTATCATCCGCCGCAACAGAATACATTAGATTCTGTGAAGACAGGACCATGCCAGCTCAGACTGTACACTGCTTCTCCAACAACAGACCATGGGTCACCAGTGACCTGAAAGCACTTCTGAACAAAAAGAAGAGAGCTTTTAGGGCTGGAGACAAGGAGAAGCTGAGGGGAGTGCAGCATGAGCTGAGAGAGATGCTGAGGAGGTACAAGGACAATTATAGGAGGAAGTTGGAAGAGAAACTCAGGCAAAATAACACTAAAGATGTGTGGGAGGGAATGAAACAAATAACTGGGTTCAAGGGGATAGTCAGGCAGCCATCTGGGAGCCAGGAGAGAGCTGAGGAACTGAATCTGTTTTTTAATAGGTTCAACTCACAGTCTGTCACCAGAGCAACACAACCAGACCCCCACACACCCCTCCCTACCCACGCTCCTGTGCAGAACCTCTCTCCATCTCCCTCCTCCTCCTCCTCAGGGGGCACCAGGACCCCCCCTCACTTCACGGTGACTACAGATCAGGTGGAGGAACAGCTGAAGAGACTCCGTCAGTGGAAGGCTTCGGGCCTGGATGGCATCTCTGCTAAGTCCTGAGGACCTGTGCCAACCAACTAGCTCCAGTACTGAAACACCTGTACAACCTGAGCCTGAGTCTGGAGAGAGTACCGGTGCTGTGGAAGACATCCTGCCTGGTTTCTGTCCCCAAGAAGTCATCTCCATCGGATCTGAATGACTATCGACCAGTTGCCCTCACATCTCATGTGATGAAGGTCCTGGAGAGACTGGTCTTAGCCCACCTGAGGCCACAAGTGGAGACGTAGCTGGACCCTCTGCAGTTTGCATATCAGCCCCATTTAGGAGTTGAAGATGCTGTCATCTACCTGCTGCAACGAGCCCATCAGCACTTGGATGTTGGAGGAGATACTGTGAGAATCACTTTTTTTGATTTCTCCAGTGCCTTTAACACCATCCAGCCACTGCTGCTGGGCAAGAAGGTGCGGGGGATGGGGGTTGACAGCTCTGTGATCTCCTGGATTACCGACTACCTGACAGGCAGACCACAGTTTGTCAGGCTGGGCAGTGTTTTGTCTGGAGTGGTGGCTGGTGATACGG
The DNA here is from genome assembly GCA_020510985.1 of Pholidichthys leucotaenia. Classification (NCBI taxonomy): domain Eukaryota; kingdom Metazoa; phylum Chordata; class Actinopteri; order Cichliformes; family Pholidichthyidae; genus Pholidichthys; species Pholidichthys leucotaenia. The sequence goes on from CM035844.1 coordinate 182,481,918, forward strand.
GAGCGCCACAGGGGACTGTGCTCTCTCCTTTTCTTTTTACCTTATACACCACGGACTTTCAGTATAATACTGAGTCATGTCACCTGCAAAAATTCTCTGATGACTCAGCTGTTGTGGGGTGTATAAGAGGAGGAGAGGAAGGGGAGTACAGAGCACTGGTAGACAGATTTGTGGAGTGGACGGAGCAGAATCACCTGAGGTTGAATGTCAGCAAGACCAGGGAGATGGTGATTGACTTCAGGAAGAGGAAGGCTCCTTCTCAGCCACTGCAGATTAGGGGGGGAGGATGTGGGAGTGGTTGAAGACTATAAATATCTGGGTGTCAGGATCAGCAGTGGGTTGGACTGGAGATCCAACACCGATGCTGTGCACAAGAAGGGGATGAGCAGACTCTATTTCCTGAGTAAACTGAGATCCTTCAACGTGTGCAGCAGGATGCTGGAGCTTTCCTACCAGACTGTTGTCACCAGTGCCATCTTCTTTGCTGTGGTCTGTTGGGGTAGCAGTATCAGGGCCAGAGATACCAACAGACTTGACAAGATTATCAAGAGGGCTGACTCTGTAATTGATCTCAGACCGGAGACCTTTGAGACAGTGGTGGAGAGGAGAACATTAAATAAACTGCGATCCATCATGAACAATCCTGATCACCCCCTCCACCACACACTAGATAGGCAGCGAAGCACTTTCTCCAGTAGACTACTACAGCTTCGTTGTCGAACGGCCAGGTACAGGAAATCTTTCCTGCCACATGCAATTTCACTGTACAATAACTCACTATGATGTTGTATTCCGGTCATAGCTATGCTGCCACACTGCACCTTACAGACTAACTGGTACCTCACATTTCACTCTGCTCCTGATAGTCCTTCTTTGTGCAATGGGATGATTCATGTGTTTATACGGGTCATCATCATATATTAAGCTATGATGTATATAGGTTCTATAGTCGTGTTAGTTTCTTTTTTACTTTCCATGGGTAATCCCTTTGTCTGTCGTGTGTGTTTCTGTTGTTTGGCTGTCAACTGTCATGCTGCTGTTACACTGTAATTTCCCAGTTTGGGATCAATAAAGTACATCTATCTATCTATCTATAAGTTGTATATATAGAACGCCGGGAATTTGCATTGAAACATTCAGAGATAAGTTAGTCAAGCTGTACAATAATATTACTAGCAAGAAAATGGTTGTAATTTGTGGCGATTTCAATATTGATTTACTAAATCCATTACAACAAAATGTAATTACAGAGTTCATGAATTCTATGTACAGTATGAGTCTATATCCCACAATAACACATCCCAGTAGAATCACAGTTCACACTGCTACACTTATTGACAACCTGTTTGTTAATATTATTGATAAGAAAATAGAAAGTGAATTATTGATAAATGATATGTGACCATTTGCCAATCTTTGCACTTATCCATGGCCACACGGGGGCCAATACAGAAATTTTTTTTTAAATCTTTCAGATACAAATCACAAAATGCAATCAGTTCTTTTAAAGAAGACTTGCTGAAGCAAGACTGGACAAAAGTCTATGTATCAGATGTAAATGAAGCCTATGACATTTATAAACATTGTAACCACTCTTTGTGAAAAAAAATGTCCATTAGTAAAGAAAAAGCTTAAACAGAAATTTGTCAACAAGCCATGGTTAACCAAAGGATTACAAAAGGCGTGTAAAAAGAAAAATTCATTATATAAAGCTTTTCTAAAGAAAAGGACAATAGAAGCAGAGCAGCGGTATAAAACATACAAAAATAAGTTAACATGTATAATGAGATGTAGTAAAAGAGACTATTACAGTAAAGAACTGGAGAAAAACAGACAATATTAAAAATACATGGACAATACTTGACAATATTCTTGGAAATAAAAACAGAAATACAAGCTACCCAACCAATTTTTCAAAAAATAATAAAACGACTCAGAGTGTGAATGCAGTTTCACCTGCAGATGAATTTAATAACTTTTTTGTTAACATTGGTCCTAATTTGGCTCAAGAAATACCCATTACGGCACCTACGGGTGATACAATAAGCAAAAACACTGCTATAAAAGACTCCATTTTCATAAAGAACACAGACGAGAGAGAGGTCATTGAAATTGTTATATCGTTTAAAAGTAAAACATCTACGGACTGTGATGGTATTGACATGCTCTTAGTCAAAACTATTATTGAATGCTTAGTGAAACCACTGACGTATATTTGTAACCTGTCTCTCCAAACAGGTATATTTCCCAATGCAATGAAAATAGCTAAAGTAATTCCGATATACTGACATAACGTTCGGCTCAGGAGACGCACACACACAGGTTCAGAGTAGTTCAAACTGTTTATTAACAACAGGGATGTTTGGGTGCGTGTCTGCGGAATGTTAATGTGTTGGTGGTGGCGTCTGCTTCGGACCCAGAGGCAGGAGACCGTTCAGCCGGCAACCCTATGGGAGAAATCAGACACAGGGTGATGAGCACACACCAACACGGGAGGAGAATAGGCGAGGGAGAGAAGCTTACTTGTTTTGGCAGATGACTGGCGCTTCAAGGATGGAAGCCCGGGAGACAGCCACCTGCAGGGCTCGGTGCAGCAGCGAGGAGAGACGAGGGACGGGATTGTCCGCCGCCGAGGAATCCACCTGTGCACAGGGGAGCAGACTGGAGAGATGAGGTAAGTGAACTTCTTACCGGAGATGAGGATGCTGAAGAGAATGTGGTAGAAGTCCATACGAAGGAAATGAAGTCTACGGCTTCAGGCCGACGCTCAGGGCGAGGCGGCTTTTATCCTTCGCCGCTGACGAGTAGCAGGTGCGTGAGCAGGTGGCGCCGCTGATGAGTGGCGCGGCGTGACATATACAAGACGGGTGACAGAGGGGAACTTTCAAACTATAGACCAATTTCACTACTGCCGCAATTTTCCACGATACTTGAAAAAATATTCTGTGAGAGAATTGACAACTTCATAATGAAGAATAATTTATTGTGTGAGCAGCAATATGGGTTCAGACACAAGAGGACAACTGCATTTGCTCTAATGGAATTTATAGAAAAAATATCAACTGCCATTGAACATAAAGAGAACTCAGTTGGGGGTATTCCTGGATCTTAAAAAAGCATTTGATACAGTGGATCATAATTTATTATTAAAGAAACTACATTGTGGTATGAGGGGGTAGCACTGTCCTGGTTATGTAGTTAGTTAAAGAATAGATTGTCATGTGGTAATCCTCGCGGATCACCAAGAGACGCCACAGAGTTCACCAGAGAGTTTGGCTGAGATGTTATTTATTTCCAGACGTGACAAAACACAACTATGAACCCATAAGGGCAAACATACACAAGAACAAGACTTGGGCTCGTAGGGCTAACCCAGCCGCTACAAGCTAACTGTGACATACAGGCGTGACAAAACACAACCATGAACCCCTATAGGGCAAAACACACACATAACTGAGACTTGGGCTCGTAGGGCTAACCCAGCCGCTACGAGCTAACTGTGACAAAACTATGATACACGAACCTGACATGAAGGTCTACGGCACTCTCTAGTATGACGAGGCGCAGACCCAGGGTTTGGCAGGATGAAGACGCACAAGCAATCCTCACGTAACGTTGACCCAATGTCGACTGATACGCCTGCGTCTTACCGTTGTCAGTGCCAGGCTTAAAAGGGCGAAGCACTAACGACGGTAATGATAATCAGCTGACCGGCCGTTGACAGGCGGAAGCCCCACCGAGCACTTTCACAATAAGAGCCCGGTGAGGCCAGAATACAGCCTGCAGCTGTCAAGGCCGGCAGCGAGAATAACTTAGCCCGAGCGCAATCAGAACCGGCGCTCGGGTCATAACATAGATATCAGTATGTATGTGTTGGTAACAAAAACTCACAGTTACTGAAGGTTACTTGTGGAGTCCCACAGGGTTCAGTTTTGGGGCCATTGTTATTCAATATGAATATAAACGATATATGTAAAGTTTCAGAAAAAATGGATTGAATATTGTTTGCCGATGACACTAATCTATTATGCAGTGGAAGCAATTTGGAACAACTTTTGGATACACTAGGAAAGGAATTAGGAAAGCTTAAACTGTGGTTTGATTCAAACAAATTAACGCTCAATTTAAGTAAGACAAAATTTATAGTTTTTGTGGTAGACTGCAAGTCTAATTTAAAACATTACTGGCACATGCCTCTAGGGGGAACTACCTGTATTGTTCAGCACTACTATTAAGGGGGCACATTAGAACAAGAGTGTGAAAAACCCCACGCAGAATCCATGTTCAGTCATATTATGTGTGTTGCAGAATAAACGGCAGAGTTAGCCAAAGAAATAACTCAAGTGTGATCATTGCTACACGGTAGGATATCACACAATTGGCGACGAGGATTAAAAGAAAAAAATCAGCGGCGAGAAACAGAGAACATTGCAAGTGTGGCGAACTCAAGTGACTCCAGTAGTTCGAGTGCAAGTTCAGAGGAGGAAAAACGAGGTTTCCCCACCACGACGAGCAATGGCGGCTGTAATCGGAACGGTAACCCCTTTTGATAACTCGACTCAGTCATGGGAAGAATATAGTGAAATGTTGGACTTTTTCTTCCAAGCTAATGATATTGAGGAGCCAGACAAAAGGAAGGCTGTACTGTTGAGTGGAGTTGGTGCAACTACTTACAGCTTGTTGAGAAATTTAATAAGCCCTGCATTACCGAAAGATAAAACGTACGACCAGCTTACTGCTGAGCTTCAGAAGCACTTCAGCCCCAAACCGAGTGAAATCGTACAACGATTCAAATTTAATTCACGCATAAGGAGGAACACTGAGTCCATAGCAGAGTATGTGGCAGAATTGAGGAAATTAGCACTGCACTGTGATTACAAAGACTCATTGGAAGAAATGTTAAGAGACAGACTTGTGTGTGGAGTGAATGATGACCGAATGCAACGGCGACTTTTATCTGAAACAAAACTCACTTTTGCGAAGGCTTTGGAATTATGCCAAGCGATGGAAACAGCATCTAAAGATGTGAGAGAGATGCAAGGGAAGCTAACAGAGGACACAGCAACGCATGTTCGTGTGCCTAAGACCCAAGTAGGTGTCCACAAAGTGTTGACTGACAAAACTCAGCACAAATTCCCCAGTTGTTATCGCTGCAAAGGCCAGCACAATGCCGCCGAGTGCAAATTTGCCACTGAGCTGTGTCATAATTGTGGCAAGCGAGGGCACATTAAGAAAGCATGTAGAATAAAGGTGGACAGCGCACAGGTGCTGAAAGCGACAGTTAATGGGCAAAAGTATGAAAACAAGGGCCCAGGAAAGGAACAGCAAGCGAATCAACTGAGAGGGGAGGGAGAAAGTGATACAGAAGACATGGGTTTTCACACAATTTACAACACGTCAGAGGAGCTGACCAAGGTAGCGCCCATCACGCGTACCATGAATGTTAATGGAATGAAAGTAACATTTGAAGTTGATACAGGCTGTGGAGTAACCATATTAAGTAAACAGCAATATACACAACTGTGGAAGAAAACAGACACAGCAGAATTAAATCCCTGTTCATTAAAATTAAAAACATACACAGGAGAGAAGCTAGACGTGCTAGGCATGGCACAAGTGAAGGTGCAGCACGAAAACAAAGAAAAGGACTTACCTGTAGTAGTAGTTGGGAGCGAAGGACCATATCTACTAGGGCGAAGTTGGCTACAAGAACTGGCCATGATGGATCAGTTGGTGAATAAAGTGGAATCTCAGCCCAAATTGCAGCTGGAGGAGATCCTCGAAAGACACGCTGAGGTGTTCAAAGAAGGCTTAGGACAGCTAAAAGGTGTCACTGCAAAGATTAATGTGGACAAGGAGGCCCAACCACGATTCTGCAAACCCCGACCGGTACCCTATGCAGTCAAGCCACTGGTTGAAAGCGAGCTACAGAGGCTGCTGGATGACAAGATCATTGAGCCAGTGCAGGTTGCAGAATGGGCGGCGCCCATAGTCCCAGTGAGAAAGCCGGATGGCTCCATTAGAATATGTGGAGATTACAAACTCACTGTCAATCGAGCATCACGGGTGGATCAGTATCCAATTCCTAAAGTGGAGGACCTCTTCGCACAGCTGAATGGCGGCCGACACTTCACGAAATTAGACATGAGTCACGCCTACCAACAAGTAGTCTTGGAAGAAGAATCAAGAAAGTATGTAACCATCAATACACACAAAGGCTTATATACCTACACACGCTTACCATTTGGAGTAGCTTCCAGTCCTGCTATATTCCAGAGAACTATGGAGGGCATCCTAGGTGGAATTCCGAATGTTGCCATTTATTTGGATGACATCCTTTGTACAGGACCAAATGAACAAGAACATCTGAAAACGCTGGAGGAAGTGCTTCAACGGTTGGAGAAAAGCGGTCTGAGGTTGAAAAGAAGCAAGTGTGAGTTCATGGGAAAAGAGGTGGTGTTCCTAGGCCACAAGATCAACGCCAGTGGTCTACACCCTCTAACAGACAAAGTGGAAGCCATTGCGGAGGCGCCTGAGCCACAAAATGTTACTGAGTTAAAAGCCTACCTGGGCTTGTTGAACTATTACCATAGGTTCCTCCCAAAGCTCTCCACGCTGCTGGCACCACTACATACCTTACTTAAGAAGGAAGAAAAATGGTCATGGGGGGTCAAGCAGCAGAAGGCGTTTGAAGAGTCCAAAGCGCTACTTCAGTCCTGTAGTGTGTTAGTGCACTATGATTCAAACAAACCACTCATCCTGGCGTGTGACGCATCACCCTACGGTGTGGGTGCTGTACTCTCTCATCGTATGGAGGATGGCTCAGAGAGACCCATAGGGTTCGTCTCAAGAACTCTTAGTGCAGCTGAGAAAAACTACTCCCAGCTAGACAAGGAGGGCCTTGCAGTAGTATTTGGTGTAAAAAAATTCCACAAATACCTGTACGGGAGACAGTTCGCTATAGTGACTGACCACAAGCCACTAATTTCACTGTTCAGTGAAATGAGAGCCATACCCCAGATGACATCTCAGAGAATTCAGAGATGGGCCGTTACATTAGCAGCGTATGAGTACACCATCGTTTACAAAGCCGGACGGGACCATACGAATGCTGACGCGATGAGTAGGCTACCCTTGGATGGAGGAAGAGACAGCACGCCTGAGGAGGAGGAGAGAGTGCTATTGTTTGAAGATATCGGCGTGCCCCTGGTGAACGCACAACAAATAAAGAAGTGGACAGACAAAGACCCTGTTCTAGCAAGAGTGCGAGAATACATCTTGCGAGGATGGCCGAAGATGAACAGTCCTGAGTTCATTCCCTATGCCCGACGACAGGATGAGCTCAGCACCCAGGAAGGTTGTATCCTGTGGGGAGGACGCGTGGTTGTTCCACCACCTGGTAGGAATGCCTTACTGCAACAACTACACCAAGCACACCCTGGCATCACTCGCATGAAAGCGTTGGCGAGGAGTTACATGTGGTGGCCCAACATGGATGCAGAGGTGGAGGCGCTTGTGAAGTCATGTGCGGCATGCCAGGAGAACAGGAACAGTCCTCCAGCAGCCCCACTACATCCCTGGGAAGTTCCAGATAAACCATGGAGAAGAATTCACATTGACTACGCAGGTCCATGGATGGGAAGAAAGTTGAGGTCAACATTTGACTTAATACATCCAGACTTCAGAAACAAAGTGCATGATAAACAAGAGAAACAAAAAGGTTATCATGACATGCATGCTAGAGAGAGAATACTGAGAGAAGGAGACGTGGTCTACACCCGCAACTTTGGCTCAGGACCAGCCTGGGTACCAGGAGAAATAACAGAAAAGACAGGCCCTGTGTCATTCAAGGTGACATTAGGTCATGGACAAGTGGTGAGGTGACACATCGACCAAGTTCATGGTAGGAGCTCCATTCCCCTGCCGATGGCACCAGAGGTGTTGTCTAACAACCATTCTGAGGAGAGCATCAACGAACCACCACTTCAGGTGAAACCTGAGGTAACCGTCTCTGCAGATTCTACGGGCAGCACTGCAGCAGCCGAAATAGTGGAGCAGTCTGAGTCTTCACCTGCAGTTGGCTCACCCGCCGTGAGAAGATCTCAGCGAGCTAGGAAAGCTCCAGACTACTTGAAGGACTATACTTAGTCAGTAGTGAGTTCCCCAGCCACAGGACAAGAATGCGTCCTGGAACCTCACTGGGATGCGGTAGTCAAACCAATTCCCCAGTTAGACTGTTATGTGTGTTATACATGTGAGAAAAAAAAAAAAAAGAAAAGAAAAGAGAAAGAAATTATATGTATGGCACATGTGTTTAAGAAGTTAAAAGTAACTGTGATTGTTTAGGATTAAATGGGAGTTCCAGGATGTCTAGCATAATTGGCTAGTGTAATTAAAAGTAGTTTAATCTAGAGGGGAGGGATGTGGTAGACTGCAAGTCTAATTTAAAACATTACTGGCACATGCCTCTAGGGGGAACTACCTGTATTGTTCAGCACTACTATTAAGGGGGCACATTAGAACAAGAGTGTGAAAAACCCCACGCAGAATCCATGTTCAGTCATATTATGTGTGTTGCAGAATAAACGGCAGAGTTAGCCAAAGAAATAACTCAAGTGTGATCATTGCTACACGGTAGGATATCACAGTTTTTAACAACCATCACAACAACTTAGTATCTAAACTCAGTGTAAATGGTGTAGAGATTGAAAGGGTAGCCGAAACTAAATTTCTTGGAGTAATAATTGATAATAAACTGTGTTGGAAGTCACATATTAATTATATTAAAGGTAAAATATCTAAATCAATTGCAATACTACACAGAGTGAAATATTTGCTGAATCAACCCACATTATATACTTTGTATCATCCATTAATACTCCCATACATGACATATTGCACTGAAGTATGGGGAAATACATATAAAACAAACATATATCCAGTCTTTATGCTTCAGAAGAGAGCTATTAGAATAATAAACAAAGCTGCTTACAGGAAACCAACAAACCCACTTTTTCTTAAATTAAAAGCTCTCAAGTTGAAAGATCTGGTTGACTTTAAAACTGCAGTAATAATGTTTAAAGTGAAGAATCTATCACTGCCCGCAAATATCCAAAAGTTGTTCCAAATAAGGGAGACACAATATCATTTCAGAGGAACATGTATATTTCAAAAACCTTCAGTGAGAACTACCACCAAGCAACACTGTGTTTCAGTGCAAGGAGTCAGATTATGGAACGATTTTGGACCTGAATTAAAATCATGTACAACGCATGGACAATTTAAACAAAAACTAAAGGAAGAAATATTCCAAACATATATATAAAATGACATGTAAAGTCACATAAGGATTATCATATCCAGTCTGTGTTGTGCTGTTGCTTATTTTTTTTTTTGTCACATTTTGTCTTAGCTATGTTCCGAATTGTAATTGCTCTTGTTGTGTTTTTCTTTTGAATTCTTGGATGGAATATGGGTGGGCAATATAAGCTGCAGCTTCAGCCATCACCCATTTCGGATAACTTATGTTGAACTGTATAATCAGAGGAGTTATTGTTTAACCTCTTGCACTCCGTTGTACCGCAGGCGGGCAAGTCTCTGCGTCCCAGAGCGCACGAGGGCACTCTCGTGCGCCCTCGTGCGCTCTAGGACGCACGATGGAGCTGTGTAAGCTGCATTTCCGTTCTTCCACTGCAGACACAGCCGCGAACAGATTAGATCATCGGATTGACCTCTCATTCGACTAATAAGAGCCTTGAATTGGGTTTCTGAAACCTTGAAGAACCAATGACTGAAAACCTAGCAAGAAGGACCCGCCTACCAACGCTGTGAATGCAGCAAGCCAATTGAAGCACAGAAGTTCGCAAGCTGTTTTTTGTAAGGCTGGATGAAGACAGACTGCTGCAGCAGATGAAAAAAGGACACGCAGGAAGAACCGTCACAGACCCAGCAGCGCGGAGACCACCCACAAGTGCAACCTGTGTGACAGCGACTGCCATTCACGCATTGGCATGTTCGGCCACAGGCGGTGCTTATTTTGTTTTTGTTCCAGCAGAGTAGATGTTATGATTTTCTTCCATGGTCATCATAGACCGACGGAGGCCGACGACGAAGGCTGAGTGACACACACGCGTTCGCCAGTCTTTTTTTAATTACTACTGTTATTTGTTTTGAAAAATCATTCACCAAAAACCGCAATCATGGAAGCGCAAAACCGCAATAATGGAATTATGTTTTGATCGGGTCGCGAGACCAGAACCACGAGCGGACCAGCTTCGCGTTTGTCTGACAATGAGGAAGAGAAGTTTGCCAGGACACTGCTGTGAAGAGGTAAGGTGTTATAAGCTAAATTATTCTTTATCCCTGAAAACTGTAATCAAAAATGACTTTTGACCGATCGGTAAATTACAGCTGTGCGGCGCACGAAGTCTTAAGTTCGTGTGCTGCGGTACACGGGTCGTGCGCCGCGTCCAGACCGTGAACGCTGCCCCCCCCGGCTACTCTTCTGTAGCGAGGGGGTGGGAAGCCACATCACCACATGAGTCTATTCCGTTATGTAGCGATGGCCGATGTCCGTCCTCTGTAGCGGGGGGGGGGGGGGACAACTTCCCTCCCCACACACACACACACACAGCCCTGAATGTCACCTTTCATTTGAGCCCAAAATGAAGCTTCTACATTGAATCATTCAAAAGTTACAGACGTTTTTCCAAACTGTGCTATTTGGCACAATTTGGCACAGTTCCAAAACGCCTGGGAACTACCTGAGGAAAAAGCTGTGTAATATATTCATTTTTTGTGGTATTGTTACAAAATTTTGACCTCAGCTGGATAACACTTGGTTCTACATTTCTGTTGCATTTTCCAGCCCGGATCTGAAGCTGTGTGTTATTTGCAAGCATTTGTATCCAAAAAAACACCCAGGCCAAATTTATTTTCTTCAAGTTCAGTATGTTTAGATGACTGTAACTCTGTGGCCGGAGCACTTAGAGAGATTATGACTGTTTTGCCAAAAAATTCAAAGTGTTTTCTTTTAAATGAGACCAACCCCATGAAGATGCTGCAAAGGGTTGAAGAACAGCTTTCGATTTACTTTGGGCATGTTATTTTTTGGCATTTTTAGGGAAATTGACCGGAGTGCAAAGGGTTTTTCCAGTGTTAACTGCCTTGAATTCCCCTCATGCCATTGACTATTCAGAATCTGATTACTTTACTGATTTTCAGCTGTGGTTTGTGCTTTTCTGTCAGGATTGAGAAAGTATAATTGTGCAATACTATACGGTAGCTTGCAAAAGTATTAAACCCCCTCACCAGTTTTCCTATTTTGTTATGTTGCAGTCTGATGCTACAAATGTTTAAATTCTTTTTTCCCATCACTAATCTACACTCAGTGCCCCATAATAACAAACTGAAAGCAGAATTTTAGGGTGTTTTGTAAATTTATTAAAAAGAAAAAACTGAAATATCGCATGTGAAGAAGTATTCATACACATTGCAACAACACCTGAAATTTAGCTCAGGTGTCTCCTATTTCTGTTGATTTTTGCTGAGATGTTTCTAACCACTGTTTGGAGTTCGCCTGTGGTAAACTAAATTGATTGGATATGATATGGAAACACACACACACACACACACACACACACACACACATCTCTCTATAGAAGACCTCACAGCTGACATTGCGTATCAGAGTAAAAACCAAACCATGAGGTCAGGGCTTCAGATTAACTTTTTTGCTCACCGGCCACTGTGGCTAGTGATTTTCCATTTACTAGCCACTCAGCGTTTTCACTAGCCACAATTTTGCGGTTGGACAGTTATGTTTAATATGATCAAATGTGACTATGGCCTTTATTTGAACAAAATTTGCAACCTTTTTCAATGTAAATTACCCTTATACATAGATTTAAAAAAAAATAGCAAGAGAAACTGTGTCTGTTTAATTATTTATGAAGAGCAGTAAATACTGTAAAACGGTAGAGAAAAATATTTGCAATATGAGAGTGAAGTGTACCCCGCTTGGTATGGGGTTGCCAGGGCCCCACCCTGGAGACAGGCCTGGGGAAGGGACTCGATGGCTAGCACCTGGTGGCCAGGTTTCTACACATGGGACCCGGCTGGGCTCAGCCTGAAGGAGTTACATGGGTCTGCCTTCCAGTGGGCTCACCACCTGCAAGAGGGACCATGGGGGTCCGGTGCTATGTGGATCAGGTGGTGGTTGAAGGCAAAGACCTTGGCGGTCTGATCCCAGGCTTCCTAAACTGGCTTTTGGGACATGGAATGTCACCTCTCTGGTGGGGAAGGAGCTTGAGCTGGTGCATGAGGTTGAGAGATACTGGCTAGATATAGTCGGCCTCTCCTCAGCACATAGCTCTGATTCTGGAACCAGTCTCCTGGAGAGGGGCTGGAGCTTGGCCTACTCTGGAGTTGCCCCGGGCGAGAGGCGACGAGCAGGGGTGGGTATTCTTGTATCCCCCCACCTTGCTGCCTCTATATTGGAGTTTTCCTCTGTGGATGAAAGGGTTGTTTCCCTGCAATTTCAGGTTGGGAAATGGGTCCTGACAATCATTTGTGCCTATGCACCAAATGATGGTTCAGAGTACCCACCCTTTTTGGAGTCTCTGACTGGGACGCTGGAGGGTGCTCCTCTTGGAGATTCCATTGTCCTACTGGCGGACCAGCACATTCTAGGTCGCAGGTCAGTGATTGATTTTGTTATCGTGTCATCAGACCTGTGACCGTATGTCTTGAACACTCGAGTAAAGAGAGGTACAGAGCTGTCAACTGATCACCACCTGGTGGTGAGTTGGATCCGATGGCAGGGGAGGATGCCATTCAGAACTGGTAGACCCAAACGTATATTGAGGGTGTGCTGGGAACATCTGGCTGAGCCCTCTGTCCGGAAGGTCTTAAACCCCCACCTCCAGAAGAACTCTGACTACATTCTGAGGGAGTCTGGAGACATGGAGTCTGAATGGGCAATATTCTCCACCTCCATTATTGAAGCGGCTGCCCAGAGCTGTTGCTGCAAGGTCGTCGGTGCATCTCATGGTGGCAACCCCCAAACCAAGTGGTGGACACCAGTGGTGGTGGTGGTGGGGGGGGGGCATTAAGCTGAAGAAGAAGTCCTATCAAGCTCGGTTGCCTTGTGGGACTCCCGAAGCAGCTGAGGTGTACCAGCAGGCCAAGCGGAGTGCAGCTCAGGTGGTTGCTGAAGCAAAAACTCAGGTGTGGCGGCTCAGGAAGGGGAAGCAGCTCCCTGTTCACACTGTGTATGGTGCGGATGGAGTGCTGCTGACTTCAACTGGGGATATCGTCAGGCAGTGGAAGGAATACTTCGAGGATCTCCTCAATCCCACTGACACGCCTTCCACAGAGGAAGCAGGGCTTGTGAATCAGTTTACATGTGTTTTGTGGACTTGGAGAAGGCATTTGACCGCGTCCTTCGGGGGATTTTGTTCAGGAGTATGGGGTATCGGGCTTGTTGTTACGAGCTATCCGGTCTTTATACGACCATTGTGAGAGTTTGGTTCGTATTGCCAACACTCGGTCGGACTCATTCCCAGTGAGAGTTGGACTCCACCAGGGCTGCCTTTTGTCACGATCCTGTTCATAATTTTTATGGACAGGATTTCTAGGTGCAGCCAGGGAATGGAGGGTGTCATGCTTGGTTACCAAAGGATCTCTGTTGTTTGCAGATGATGTTGTCCTGTTGGCGTCATCCAGCAATGACCTACAGGTCTTACTGAGACGGTTTGCCGCCAAGTGTGAAGCGGCTGGAATGAGAAGCAACACCTCCAAATCCGAGTCCATGGTCCTCACCTGGGAAAAGGTGGATTGTCCTCTTCGGGTTGGGGACAAGCTTCTGCCCCAAGTGGAGGAGTTTAAAGGGCTGATGACACGATTTTGACATTTTTTAGGATGTTGTGTAAACCCAGAAGTCATTGTCGATGATCAATATAATATTTACAACCGCGCCTGCATAAACTAGTTATCATCAAAAAACAGCAGCCGCTGACTGGACTGTGGTGCCACCCACCGAATTAAGGGCGGCACCCCCATGACATAAGCGGGAGAACGGACACTAGTGTTGTTGATTGGAATGACAGCAGCTTTGTAGCTCATAGTTTCTCTGGTTTCTTGTTTTAATTTTATGGCTGTGCCTTCGCGTTGTGTCGCAGGCTTAGATAAACAGCAGGCCATGAAAGATCACATCACATGCTTCAGCTCCAACTGTCATAAGCCTCCTCATGCACTCCTCGTGCACTTTTATGCAGGAGGAGGGCACGAGGAGGGGAAGGATTAATGGATTTACATGCAGCTTTGACCTACTTTCTGTGATCGCGTGCTGACTCTCGCCAGTCCACTCACGTCCCCTCTATCATTATCGCCAGCTGATTCCCCTCCCGCTGATCATGTTTCCCGGTCCTCGCACAGGTGCTTCTCATCACACCATCACCAGCAGTGCATGTACTTCGTGGACCGTTGCCAGTCATGCACTGTTGGTCCATAGTATTGTCATCTGTGCTGTTTGTCTGCCAGTATTTTCAGCATTCTCACGGCGTGTTAGTCACTCCATGTTCGCCATGGTTCTCGTGCATCCTTGAAGCGATGTCGGCTCTGGGTCGTACCTGTGGCTAACATGTCTCCTCTCATTCGTTCTCTGGGCAATGCCAGCCCCCGGACGCCATCAGTAAGTGTGTTTGTGTTTTTTGTACATCTTCACCTTTCAGGGAATTGTCTCTCTTTCTGTATTAAATGTGCTGTGGTGAACCCTGCACTTAAATCCTCGTTATTTCATCCTCCCTCTCCATGCCCTGCGTAAGAGCGCACAGAGGGTCATGATGAATGGATTTATGCGCAGAATTCACCACAGCACATGTATTGAACATAGGAATGATGATAACAGTTCCCAAAAAGGTGAAGACTTACAAAAATAAAGAGAAACACCCACAGCTGGCGTTCGGGGCCGACATCACCCAGCGAACATGGAGAGGAGACGTGTTAACCACAGTTACACCCGAGGGCCGACATCTCTTCAAGGGGCGCAACAGAACCACGGCTGTGTGGAGGGGCTAGCACGTCGTGATAGTGTTGGCAATATTGGCTGGCTGATAACACGGCAGATGATGCACACAAGCCATGAACAGCTGACTGTCAGAGAGGGCGTGTGTGTTCGGACCAGCGAATCTTGGACAGTGCCCACCTGAAAGTGGCTCAAAACGCACGTAAAACACATGTACAGATCAAAAACAAGAACTCAAAATATAATCCATAATAAACCCGATGACTGAGCTGCAGAGAATACACTGCTATGATTTTATTGAAAAATCGGGTTTAAATAAATTATATTTATGAACAAATAATTTATTGCAATATCTGTAACAAAAGAATAACACTCAGTGTTCCCCTGGCGTGTGTTTGTCGCTGCTGCTGCGGCGGGCATGTGTGCCTCTCCACCATCACTCTCTGAGTGTGACTCACTTGGGACGATGCCCTCTTGGCACGGCTCAAACCTATAGGGTCTGATGCCCCCAGATTCTTCATTATCATCCCATTCTTCGGAACTATAATCGTCTGAAGGTTGGACAACACAAACCAATTCCAGCCTACATGTGCTGGAACCATCGTTGATGTTTTCAACCGCTTCTATCCTGTGTGTACAATGGGCAGCCAAGCGCTGTGTTCCATCGATGATGTGACAACATGACTGCGGGGTTTTCCAGCCACTGACGCAATTGGTGACATGGCCCTCATGAAAACATTGGATATTCACGTGAAAAACAGCCTGTTTAACTTAGAACTGCACAGACCAACCTATTTTGTCATATTGTATTATGTGTTGAAAAATTAGAGGAAGTCAAAAACATGTCATCAGCACTTTAAGTATCTCAGGGTCTTATTCACGAGTGAGGGGAGAATGGAGCGAGAGATTGACAGACAGATCGGAGCAGCATCTGCTGTGATGCAGACACTGTACCTGTCCGTTATGGTGAAGAGGGAGCTAAGTTCTAAGGCAAAGCTGTCAATTTATCGATCAATCTACATTCCTACCCTCACCTATGGTCATGAACTTTGGGTAATGACTGAAGGAATGAGATCGCGGATACAAGTGGCTGAAATGAGCTTTCTTCGTAGGTTTGCTGGACTCACCCTTAGAGATGGGGTGAGAAGCTTTGTCATGCGGGAGAGGCTCAGAGTAGAACTGTTGCTCCTCCACATTGAAAGGAGCCAGTTGAGGTGGTTTGGGCATCTGATCAGGATGCCTCCTGGACGCCTCCCACTTGAGGTGTTTTGGGTGTGTCCCACTGGGAGGAGACCCCGGGGCAGACCCAGGACTCGCTGGAGAGACTACATCTCTCAGTTGGTCTGGGAATGCCTTGGTATCCTCTCTGAAGAGCTGGAACAGGTGGCTGGGGACAGGAAAGTCTGGGCTTCTCTGCTTGAACTGCTGCCACTGCGACCCGGACCTCCGGAAAAGCGGTAGAAGATGGATGGATGGATGGAGAGTGAAATCTGGGTAGATGTGGATCCATCCCAATTCTCATTTGTACCCCTACCCCTTTGCCTACCCTTGTGAATTGGGACACCCCTTCATGGCTGCACAACGTCATTAGTACTGTAGTTGCTGACGGATTTAACCTAAATGGACACTGCCTGTTTTCACCAGAAAAAAGAAGAGAAAGAAAATGAAAACTGATTAGAAAAGAAAGCCCGGACTTCCGGTCATGGCCACCACGTAGGAGGACGTGCTTCCCTCTACTCTGCTCCTAAAAATAAAAAATCGGCAAATAACTCTCTCAATTGGAACAAAAACTATCCCAGCGTTTGGGCGAGGACATGCCGGTAAAGCCTAAGGCTGGGAAATCAGGTGGAGGAAAAAGTGAACCGCCGAAACAGTCCAAGTTAACGGACTTTCACGTCTGTGACGCAGCAGGAAAATCCCCAGATATGGCGGAACAAGCTAGCGGAGGAGCGGTGACTGCTGGTGACGGCACAGATGCGGTGCTTGCTACCATTAGTTCAATGAGAGCAGACTTCTCCACTAAATTTGATGGAATTATAGCAGCGATTGAAGGAATGAGAAAGGAATTAAGCGACTGTATGAAACGGGTGTCGCAGGTGGAGCTCCGAATTGCCAGTGCTGAGGATGACGTCACCGGCCTACAATTAAAGGTGCGCACATTGGAATTAAAAAATAAACGTCTGGAAGATAATGTTCTGGATTTAGAATCCCGGTCGAGACGGAACAACCTGAGGCTGGTGGGTCTCCCGGAGAGAACGGAGGGTCTAGATCCATGCTCCTTTTTGGAAAAGTGGATCCCAGAAGCGCTGAACAACGTGGAGCTGCAGTCATCAGTCGTCTTAGAGAGTGCCCACCGAATTGGCCCACCGAGAGATAACAAGGCATCACCAAGGACGCTGATTATGAAGTTCCTCAGCTACAGAGACAGGATGACGATCTCCAACACGGCGCGAGCCAAAGGAGAAATTAAATACCAGGATCAACAGGTGCGGTTCTACCCAGATTTGGCCACAGGAATCCAACAATTAAGTTGGATTCCTGTGGCCAATTCAGTTCGACCCCACCCGTAAAGAGCTGCGCAACCTTGGGATTCGTCATGGAGTGATTTATCCTGCAAGACTGCTGGTCACGTATAAGGGCAGAATCCACATCTTCAAGACCCCTGAGGAGGCGCAGGAGCTCATCAAGAAGATCCAAGAAGAGACTGGTGGGAGCTAAGCATGAACAAAATATAAGGTAGAATATTTAAGCATTTGCACAGGCATCTGACTGATCTGAAGCATATAGCAAGTTTACAAAATATAGATTGTATTATATATTTAAAAAAAAACCTATGATGTACAAAGTTGCTATAAAATTTAGGAGTTAAGTTGGAAAACTACAGAAGAGAGTTAATGTTGCGTCATTAAAAGCAGTAGAGTTAGGGTGATTGAGAGGAGAAAGAAAGAGTGGTTTTGACTGATCCTCGCGGATGTGGAGCAGTCAATGGCTATAGCGGGAGACGGAATTTTTTTTTGGATTTTGGGGGGATTACCATGAATGTGGGAAGGGGGAATTTGTTTGTGTGTAATTTGTAGGATGAATGTTCAACCACTCATGTTTTTGCTTCTCTGTGTGAGCATGTTTACATTGCGAGGTAATCTCAAACTTCTTATTGATCATAGACCAAAGCGTTAATCTCAATTTAACCTCATGGAATTGCAGAGGTCTACAAAATTTTAAAAAACTTAAACAAGTTATGAATAAAATAAAAGACATGGGTTCAAAAATTGTGTTTTTACAAGAAACTCATCTAATAGAGGAGGATGTAAAAAGAATTAGGAGAAGATGGCAAGGAAGTGTATTCACCTCATCATTTTCATCCCGAGTCAGGGGAGTTATGACTCTCATACATAAATCAGTCCCATTTCAAGTGAAAAATGTAATTGGAGACAAATTTGGAAGATATCTAATCATTCAAGGATCTTTGTTATTAGAAAATATAAATCTGGTGAACTTATATGGTCCCAATGCGGCGGATGATAAAATAAAGCGGCGTTGTTGGAGGTTTTAAGTAGAGTTTTATTAATCACACCGCCGTCACGGGATCCCCTCTTCAGCCCAAGTGTGTGCAGGCTGGAGCGGGATCCTCTGGCTCTCAGAGAAGAAGACACAGAGTGCGTGTCTGCAGCAGAGGTTGAAGTGTGAGTAAGAGGAAGTGTTACAGAACCTGTGCAGTATTTATACCCAACTCAAACAATACATCAAAGCAGATTCACAGCGGTTGGTCTGATCAAAGGGACTGCAGAACAGGTATGAGATATTTGCATTTGTGAGACATACATCACAATAGGCAGATTTGCTAGACTCTGCTCCAGCTGCAGAACAAAGAGGTTAACAGGCACATCTACATATTGATCTGAGTCTCTAGGTCACAGTAAGGACAGGACGCATGAACACAATGCATGAAAGGTAACATTATCACAGTAGTGTAGCGGAAAAAACCAGGAGTAGCGAGCTGTCTGTCCTTAGTCTGTTTGTGGGGGTTTTCCCAAACCGCCACACCCAATATCGATGATCAAAATTTCTTTACTAATTTCTTTCTTATTTTATCTTCACTTACAGGGCAACATATAATAGCAGGGGATTTTAATTGTACATTGAATCCCGGTATAGATAGATCAACAGGACTGGACTGTACGCACAATGGATGCAGGATGATCATTAATCATTTTATGAAAGAATTGAGATTGCTAGATATATGGAGAGAAATGAAACCACAAGTTAAAGCCTATTCTTGTTATTCTAATATCTACAAGACATTCTCATGTATTGACTATTTTTTGATCTCCACAGAATTACGGTTCAAGATTCAAAACTGCTTCTATGATAATATTGTGATCTCTGATCATGCACCCTGCTGTCTAATATATGTAGATAAGAAAGTGACAAAGGAACCAGGTAGGTGGCAATTTCAGCATAAATGGCTTCAGGATGAGGAATTTGTTAAGTACATAGAAAAACAGATAGATGAGTTTGATATCAATACTACACAAACATCAGCATGTATAAAGTGGGAGGCTTTCAAAGCTTTTATTAGGGGGCATATTATTAGTTATACAGGTTCAAAATCTAAGAAGACTCAAGAGGAGAGAGTCCAATTGGAACATAAAATAAAAATTCTTCAAGAAAAAGTGTATGCAGGAAGTGACCCAAAGTTAGAGAACGAATTACTGATTCTGAGAGCTGAATATGACAAAAAATCAGCGAATAGAGCTGCCTCGAGTCTTCTAAGATTGAAGCAATCTTTTTATGAACAAGGTGAAAAATCAGGAAAATTATTGGCGTGGCAGATTAAACAATTAGAATTTAAAACACCAATTACCAGTATTATAAGTAACGGACAGCCAGTTGTAGATCCTTTAGAAATTAATAATGCCTTTAGAGATTATTATGAAAAATTATATAATACAAAAAATGAAACTGACTTAACAAAACTAAATGGGGTTTTGGACAGATTATCTACACCGTGTATTCCAAATGAAAACAGGGAGATACTGGAATCTAAAATTAGTCAAGAAGAAGTTGGGCTAGCCATTGATAATATGAAATCAGGAAAAAGTGCAGGACCAGATGGTCTTCCAGTTGACCTCTATAAAAAATTTAAGAATAAATTAATAATACCATTTTTGGAAATGGTTTTAGAAGCATTTCAAAATAGTAATTTACCACCATACATGAATAATGCCTTAATTATACTGTTGCCAAAACCAGGTAAACCCTCTAATAAATGTGAAAATATGAGACCAATAAGCCTATTAAATGCTGACCTTAAGATAATCTGTAAAATTTTAGCAAGACGACTACAAGAAATATTACCAAATATTATTAACCGAGATCAGAATGGCTTTATAAAGGGAAGACAAGGCTTCCATAATGTAAGAAGACTATTTAATATTATCTATTCTAATAAAGAAGCACCGGATACAGCTCTTCTATCATTGGACGCTGAAAAGGCCTTTGATAGGGTCGAATGGCCCTTTCTTTTTGAAGTTTTACAAAGGTTTGGAATTGGAAATAATTTCATAAAATGGGTTCAGATAATATACAATAATGCTACAGCAGAAATTCTAACAAACAGCAATATTTCACAATCAATAAATATCAATAGAGGATGTCGACAAGGCTGCCCACTTTCACCTTTATTGTTTACTATGGCAATTGAACCTTTAGCGATGGCAGTACGTTTACATCCACAAATATATGGAATTAAAGTAGGACCAACAGAACATAAAATCTCCCTGTATGCTGATGACATAATTTTGTTTATGTCGAATCTTAAAAAATCAATTCCGACCTTGTTGAATTTAATAAAGAATTTTGGGGAAATATCAGGATATAAAATAAATAAAACTAAATCTTCAATATTAATGCTAAATGAGACCCAGAGAAATCACCCAGCTCCTGAGGTAAATCAATTCAATGTTGTAAATCAGTTTAAATATTTAGGAATCCAAATTGTGCCTAAGCTACAATTAGTCGCCAGTACCAACTATGAAGCCTTAATGACAGACATTAATGAGTTACTTCAGAGATGGATGTCACTACCAATGTCGATGATAGGGAGAATCAATATACTTAAAAGTATTATTTTACCCAAAATACTTTATTTATTTCAATACATTCCTTTACCACCACCTTCAGATCTATTCTCAAGAATTAAAAAAAAGTTAGTGGAATTTTTATGGAACAATAGGAAGGTGACATAACGCACGGCTCAGGAGATGCACACAGACAGGCTCAGAGTAGTTCAAATAGTTTATTAACAACAGGAGTGTATGAATGTGTGTCTGCGAGATGTAAATGTGTTGGTGGCGGCGTCTGCTTCGGGCACAGAGGCAGGAGGCCGTACAGCCGGACAACCCTATGGGAAAAGCACAAGGAGAAGGGTGACGGGCACACACCAACACAGGAGATATATGAGCGAGAGAGGAGCTTACTTGGATAGGACAGATGACTGGCACAGCAAGGGACGAGGTCCGGTAGACAGCCACCTGGAGAGCCCGGTGCAGCAGCAAGGAACAGGCGATGGAGAGGCGTTGTCCGCCGCCGGGAAATCCACCTGTGCACAGGGGAGCAGACTTGGAAGGGAAAGGAGGTAAGGTCTTCTTACCAGAATGATCAGCTGAGGGAGAAAGGAACTCACAGCGATGCGTAGGGAAGTCTGACGGCTTCAGGCCGAAGCTCAGGGCGAGGCGGCTTAAATCCCTCGCCGCTGATGATGTGCAGGTGTGTGAGCAGGTGGCGCCGCTGATGAGCGGCGCGGCGTGACAGTACTCCCCCCTCTAGCAGCGCCTCCTGGCGATGGCTTCTCTGGGTGCGCTCGGTGGAAATCAGCGATGAGCGATGGGTCCAACACAAACGACGAGGGAACCCACTGCTGATGTTCAGGCCCATAGCCCTCCCAGTCCACCAAGTACTGCAACCCACGACCCGGGCGCCGGGAGTCCAGGATGGAGGAGACGGGCCAGGCCGGATGGCCATCAATCATCCGGGGCGCGGGTTGCGCAGCAGGAGGAGGGCAAAGGGGGTCGGAGACTGCCAGCTTCACCTTGGACACGTGGAAGGTGGGATGGATGTGGAGGGAGGGGGGAATAGCTACACGCACAGCCACCGGGTTGATGATCCTGGTGATGGGGTATGAGCCCATAAAGCGCTGTGCCAGCTTCCTCCTCTCGCCCTTTAAAATCACGTCCTGGGTCGACACGTAGACTTGCTGACCAACTCTGTACGCCGGGGCAGGTCTTCTGTGCAGGTCCGCCACGGCTCTGTTGCGCTCCGCCGTGCGTAAAAGCGCATTGCGCGCTGACGCCCAGATGGAGCGGAACTGCCTGAGATGCGCCCGTACTGAGGGGACAGTTACCTCACTCTCCTGCGCCGGGAACAGCGGGGGGTCGTAACCCAGGGACGCCTTAAAGGGGGACATCCCTGTAGCAGAAGAGCGAGCGGTGTTGTGGGCGTATTCAACCCAGGCGAGGTGGTTACTCCAGGACGTTGGTTTGGACGCCGTTACACAGCGGAGCGCAGCCTCCAGCTCCTGGTTGGTCCGCTCACACTGCCCATTGGATTGGGGGTGATGGCCGGAGGAGAGGCTCATCTTGGCTCCTAAGGCGTTGCAAAACGACCTCCAAACGTCTGAAGAAAATTGGGGCCCTCGGTCCGAGACCCCGTCCACCGGAGTCCCATGCAGCCTGACCACGTGCTGGATTAGGAGGTCCGCCGTCTCCAGGGCAGTAGGAAGACCTCGTAGGGGGACGAAGTGTACCGCCTTGGAGAAGCGGTCCACGATGGTCAGGACGGTGTCGTAGGTGTTCGAGACTGGGACTCCGGTGACGAAATCCAGGGCGATATGCGACCAGGGCCTGCCAGGGACGGGCAGGGGCTGGAGCAAACCCGCTGGAGGGGCATTACCCGATTTGTTGGTGGCACACACTGGACAGGCCTGGGCGTAGCGGGCAGCATCCCTCCGCAGGCCCGGCCACCAGAAGGACCGCTGGAGGAGGTCAATCATCCGGGAGGAGCCAGGGTGACAGGTGAGCTTGGATGTGTGTAACCAGTGGATGACCTCTCCCCGAACCGTGGATGGCACGAACAGCCTCCCCTCCGGTCCGCCGCCAGGGTTCCACTTCCTGCGCCTTCCGGATCTTGCTCTCAATGTCCCAGGTGACGGCTCCCACGACGCACGACCTGGGTAGGATGGTGTGAACCGTGTCCTCCGACTCCTCAGGGGCGAATTGCCTAGAGAGGGCGTCGGGCAGGCCGTTCTTGGAGCCAGGCCTGAAGGTGATGGTAAATTGGAACCTGGCGAAAAACAAGGACCAGCGCGCCTGGCGGGCATTCAGGCGCTTGGCAGATCTAAGGTACTCCAAGTTCTTGTGGTCCGTCAGGACCACGAACGGCAGGTCCGCCCCCTCTAGCCAGTGACGCCACTCCTGTAGCGCGAGCTTGATGGCGAGGAGCTCTCTGTCACCCACGTCGTAATTCCTCTCCGCCGGGGACAAGCGCCGGGAGAAGAAGGCGCAGGGCCGTTTGATACCGTCATCCGGCGACCGCTGGGATAGTATCGCTCCCACTCCTGTGTCCGAAGCGTCCACTTCCACGATGCACTGCAGCGCAAGGTTGACTTGGCTAAGGACCCGGGAGGAGGAGAACTCCGCCTTCAGCGCCTGGAAGGCAGCTGCGGCCTCTTCGGTCCACCGGAACGGGACCTTAGGGGACGTGAGGTGGGTCAGCGGGCCGACGATGGTGCCAAAATTTGGGACGAAGCGGCGGTAGAAGTTCGCAAACCCAACGAACTGCTGCACCTGCTTTCTTGACGCAGGTGTGGGCCATTCCACCACCGCCTTCACCTTCTCTGGGTCCGGAAGCACCTGGTCGTGGGAGATGATGAACCCGAGGAAGGATGTTGTCTTCGCGTAAAACTCGCACTTCTCGGCCTTCACGTACAACCGGTTCTCCAGCAGCCTTTGGAGGACCCGCCTCACATGGACCTGGTGCTCGTCCCTGGACTTGGAGAAGATGAGTATGTCATCCAGGTAGACGAACACAAAAAGGCCGATGAAATCCCGGAGGACGTCATTGATGAGGCGCTGAAAGACGGCTGGAGCGTTGGTCAACCCGAACGGCATCACCAGGTACTCGAAGTGGCCGTTCGGGGTACGGAAGGCTGTCTTCCACTCATCTCCCTCCCGGATCCGGACGAGGTGGTATGCGCTGCGTAGATCCAGCTTGGTGAACCAAGTCGCCCCCTGGAGGGAGTGGAATGCGGTGTCCATGAGGGGCAGGGTGTAGCGATCCTTCTCCGTAATGTCGTTAAGGGCACGATAGTCAATGCAAGGACGGAGGGATCCGTCCTTCTTACCGACGAAGAAGAATCCTGCCCCCACAGGTGATGACGACGGGCGGATTATCCCAGCACTCAGCGACTCCTTGAGGTATGAGTTCATAGTCTCCTTCTCCGGCGCCGATAGACTGTAGAGTCGTCCAGAAGGTAAGGGTGCCCCCTGGCGGAGGTTGATTGCACAGTCGTAGGGCCTATGAGGAGGGAGAGACATAGCCTTGGATTTGCTGAATACCATACCCAGGTCGTGAAATTCCAATGGCACCAGGGACAGGTCCGGGGGCGCAGCGTCCGTAGGTGAGGGAGAAGCGGACGGAGAGCAGGCAGCGGACTGTAGGCAGGTGCTCATGCAGAACGTACTCCATGCCGACACCCCGGCGGACTTCCAATCCAAAACGGGGTTGTGGAGGCGTAGCCAGGGATACCCCAGAATGACGGGCGACACAGAGTTGGGCAGGACGTAAAAGGTTATCTCCTCCTGGTGGTTTCCAGAGATAATAACCGGGATGGGGATGGTCTGGTGTGTAACTCTCCCAAGGGAGGTACGAGAGAGGTTGACCAGGGAGATAGGGTTCCTTAGTGCCTGACAGCAGATGCCCAATCGGGTTGCCAGGCTTTGAGAAATAAAGCTGCCTTCCACGCCCGAATCCACCAGTGCGTGGGTGAGATGCCCAGTGGAGTTATGACAGAAACGGATGGGCAGCTTCAATTGTGTGAGGGAACTTAACCGATTGACGTCCGCAAGGCCCCCTACAGTGACTTGCGGACCCCGCCGACTGGCTTTCCGTGGGCAAAGCTTCACCGTGTGTTGGTCATCTCCGCAATACATGCAGAGATCCAACTCACGGCGGCGTTGTCTCTCCGCAGGGGAAAGCTTTGTCCAGCCCGTCACCATCGGCTCCGACTCCTCGGGGCACGATGGTGGCGGCGTCGCCAGGGGGCGAGCTTGAAACAGGCGCGGCGAGACTCCACAAGGGCGAGAAGAAGACGACTTCTGTCCCGAGGAGCGCTCGCGCAGCCTGTTGTCCAAACTGATCGCTAGGGATGTTAGCTCCGCTAGCGTCTCAGGGATATCCCACCCAGCCAGTTCATCCCTCAGATCATCGTTGAGACTGTGGAGGAAATGGCCACAGAGGGAGCGTTCCTCCCAGCCTAATTCCTCCGCCGCTACCCGGAAGTCGACCGCGTAGTCCGCTGCCAACCGGCTTCCCTGCTGGAGGGCGAGAAGCCGATCGACCTGGACCGTCTCGGAACGAGAATGGTCAAAGACCTCCAGGAAGCGTCTCACGAATTGGTCATATGTGAGGGTGGCATAACTGGGCCTCGCCATTACGGCGTAGGTCCAGGTTAATGCTCGCCCCTCCAGGAGATTCCCGATATAACCAATTCGGCTATGATCCGAGGGAAAGTCCCCGGGCACACGGTGGAAAACGGACTCACACTGCATTATAAACCCCCGCGCTCCACCGAGCTTACCGCTAAAGCGGGCGGGGGTTGGAATGGGCGTGAGCCGAACCGGTGCACCCGGAGCTTGCTGGACGGCCGCTGGAGCAGCAGGAGCCGCGCCACCCTGACGAGCCGGGGGGAACGGCTGTTGGGGGTCCAAGCGGTCCAATCGGTTAGTTATATTTATCAACTGATTAAAAATCACCTGTTGCTGATAAGCTATCTGATCCACTCGAGCCTCGAGAGTGGTAAACCGGTGTGCGAGCCCGCCGTCTGCCGAGCCGCTCTGCTGAAGCCGTACTGACATAACGCACGGCTCAGGAGACGCGCACACACAAGCTCAGAGTAGTTCAAATAGTTTATTAACAACAGGAGTGTATGAATGTGTGTCTGCGAGATGTAAATGTGTTGGTGGCGGCGTCTGCTTCGAGCACAGAGGCAGGAGGCCGTACAGCCGGACAACCCTATGGGAAAAGCACAAGGAGAAGGGTGACGGGCACACACCAACACAGGAGATATATGAGCGAGAGAGGAGCTTACTTGGATAGGACAGATAACTGGCACAGCAAGGGACGAGGTCCGGTAGACAGCCACCTGGAGAGCCCGGTGCAGCAGCGAGGAACAGGCGATGGAGAGGCGTTGTCCGCCGCCGGGAAATCCACCTGTGCACAGGGGAGCAGACTTGGAAGGGAAAGGAGGTAAGGTCTTCTTACCAGAATGATCAGCTGAGGGAGAAAGGAACTCACAGCGATGCGTAGGGAAGTCTGACGGCTTCAGGCCGAAGCTCAGGGCGAGGCGGCTTAAATCCCTCGCCGCTGATGATGTGCAGGTGTGCGAGCAGGTGGCGCCGCTGATGAGCGTGACAGAAGGCTAGATTACGTCTGTCCTTACTATATTTACCATTTGATCGTGGAGGTCTGAAATGTCCAAACTTTATGTTGTATTACTGGTCAGCACAACTGAGGTCTATGACATATTATTTTTCATCAAATGATCTCCCTCACTGGACTGAAATGGAATCATACAATTTACCTTTACCTCTTCCCATATTCATATACTCAGACTCGGCAAAAAAATTACAGAAACAAGTTAAAAATCCATTTGTTAAGCATATGATCAAAATATGGTGTGAAACCACAAAATATTTAAAAGAACCACACTTACTGTCACAATTTAGTCCAATATGGGGTAATCAATATTTTAAACCAGGGAGAGCGGATGCTGTATTTAAAGCATGGAATTTAAAAGGGATTCAAAAGATTCAAGACTTATATCTATCATGTTCAGATAACATAATGTCTTTTGAAGAACTGAGGATCAAATTTAATCTTAATAGAACACATTTTTTTTAAATATCTTCAGCTTAGGAACTTTATTCGATCAAATCAAAATAATGCTCTCATCCGACCTACTTATTCATCCTTGGAAAAAATTTTGACGAAAGATAGTAAGAGAAAGGGTATTATTTCAGAGTTTTATAACTCATTGACACTATTCTCAAGTGAAAACTCACAGAAAAGAATGAATTATTGGAAAGAAGACCTGCAAACTGAAATTTCAGAGGAACAATGGGAATTGGCTTGTACAGAAGCTCAAACCAAATCAATAAATGTACGTCTTAAATTGATACATTTTAAATGGTTAATGCGGATGTATGTTACAACTGTGGAGTTAAATAGATATAACAAAAACATACCAGATACGTGCACAAAACGTATGGAAAGTAAAGGAACCCTATTTCATTGTTTATGGGAATGTAGAAAAATTAGAATGTTTTGGGAAGAGGTGAGGGTGACAATTGAAAAAATAATTTCAAAACAAATCATATTGAATCCTAAATTGTTTTTGTTGGGTCTGTATCCAGAAAAGCATAGCTTTAATAAGAGTGAAAGAGCATTCATAGACCTCAGTTTGCTTAACGCCAAAAAAATGTATTGCACTACTGTGGAAAAAGACTCATAGACCAGATGTGACTCAGTGGTTAAGACAGATGTTAACAAACCTTCCACTAGAAAGAATAACATACATACTGAAATCAAAGGAAATTGTGTTTGAGAATATATGGAGACCTTTCATTGATTATGTAAAGAATTTAAACATAACTTTTGAAGAAGAAGGTGAATGATGTGTGTGGACCTTGTAAATTCCAAACTGGTGAATGTATAATATGTATACTTATGTAATGGATTGCCTAGACTAAACAGAGGAGCATTGTTGAAGACCTGTCTTTGTTAGTGGTTGTTGGTGTTTTTTAGTACAATTTTTATTTTTATTTTTTTTTAAATTACTTTAGTGTTAGTGTTTGATTGTTTGTGTTGTGTTTGTAAAAAAAGGTTCAATAAAAATATTGTGGAAAAAAGAAAAGAAAGCCCACAGTACTTATGGCAGTTGTACTTTCATAGACTCACACTGCAGTAGGCTTATTATTTTACATTAGATGGCGTTTGAGAAAACTACAACCTGGCCAAAGTGGCTCGTGGGTGGGGCTGTTTTACTGGCCACTGCTGAAATCATATGTCATTGGTCGGTTGGCGAGTGTTAATGTCAAGCCCTGCATGAGGTCAAAGGAACTGCCTATAGTTCCTTTGACATCAGCTTAGGCATCCAATCATAGCGGGGGTTTCAACCTCATCAACAGATCTGTGTCGTTTAGTGTTTAGCCATGTTGTTCTCAATGGAATGAGTGTTCTTTTTTTTTTTGTAAATATATGTACAACTTTTTTTGATTGAAATTACTTTTTTCTTTTTGGAGGATTTGCAGAAGTTTTATTTTGTTCTTATACAGCTTACTTAAAAATATTAACAGTTCTGTAAAAAGGGAAATCTGAGTAAGAGTCATTCAGCGAGGGTGCTTTAGGCGCTTGAGCCCCTGCCCCTTGAACCTTAATGTTCAAAGTGCCCTTTTCGGTGGCCATTTAAATTTTCAACATTCTGTAGATGAGAACAAAAATGAATAGAAAGAATAAAAATGAGAAATGATCCTTTAATTCCTGCTCAGTAACCTTATCAATAGTACACCATAAATGCTGGCTTGACTACACTTGATCTGGCTGAATTCTGAATTTGAAGTTGTTGTTTTTTTTAATATATACATAACTCAATACTTACTGAATTATTCCAAAATAAAAGTCCTATGGCAATTAATTTAGAATTGTTGTTTCTTTTATGTGCTTTCATTGTGATACACCATCAACTTGATGCTGAGGATGACACTCCTGGCCTGTGGGGAAATGGAGTGCTCCCTCTCCTGTTGCTTTCACTGACCGAGGGTCTTCCCCATCTCGTGCGGGGGTGTGCCAAGGTTTGCGACTCTCCATCCAAGTCCCTCCCGGGCAGGAGGGAAACAGAAGATCTGGCGTGGTTTCCTGTCCACCACCAACCACAGCCATGAAGCGAGCCTGCTGTCGGCGGCCCCTGCTGAGAGCTGACGGGTGGCAGTTGAGGAGCTTGCTGGTGGAGAATCTCGACCGTAGCTGAGGTGCAGGAGCCCTCGGCCCAGCTGGAAACCCAGGGCCACGCTGACAAAAACTAAGGGTGCTTTCACACCTAAATTTGTTTACTTTGGTCCAAATCAGCTGATAAGTTTGTTACTTTGTATCATTTTCTCCTTGGTTCGGTTCCCTTTCACACAGGCAAAAATTCAAGTGGACCAAACTGTCACATTAAATCCTGCGAGCCTTACATCAGACCGTTCTCTGTACTTATTGGTCGCGAGAACAGGAAAGGTAAATACAGGAAGTAGGACTACTGTGCATTTATGCATTTCTGGGGAGAAACACATACAAATCATAACGTAATCTATAAGGGGGTTTTCATCGCCCTGGTTATCGTTTATTACACTACGTGCATATACCATCTTTGGCAAATCGTACTATTCGAAAATGAAGCACGGCTACAGATGGAAAATAACATGTTAACATTCATTAATCCTCCAGAATGGTGGCATGCTCAGCCACAGATATTGTTGAAGATCTGTCAGGTATGTATAGTGGCATAATATGTTTTACTGTTTGCTGCTGGTCCTGTTTTAGTGCGGTCCCTTTCTCACCTAGAGAACTGCACCAGATTTTGCCAGCTGATTTGAATTGAGACTACCTCTTTCAGGAGGTTTCAGTATGGTAGGTTTGGTGCACACCTGCGATAACCATGTTCTCACCAGACAAAACAAACCATACTAATGGAGAAAATGAATTTGAGTTCGACTGAAATGAAGTAAAGCCTGTAGGTGTGAAAGAACCCTAATAAAAACACTGGCGTACGGCAGGAAGTCTGGCACAAAAGTCTGCTGATGACCCTCAAAATAAGATAAGATAAATCTTTATTAAAGTAGGGCCCACAGTCTTTTAAACAATTTAAATATTGAAAATCTTTATAGTCAATAACTGTCTTGCATACAGAGAGTACCAATATAAACAATCACATTACACTGGAACAGTTGAGAACTTGATGGAAAGGTTAAAAAGAATATTTTCAGTTCATTTTCACAGTAGGGTGACAGATCCCTGTTCTGTTTGCCTAGCTGCCTGACAGGACAAGGGGGAAAAAGAAAAAAAAAAGAATATTTTCAGTTCATATGCTTTTTTAGTGTGATGTTTATTCATTCAGCACAGTCATACAGCACAATACTGTACAGTTCTGGTAGTGTTCAGCAGAAACCAGTTTGTTGCTTTATCTGTGTAACTTCACATATATTATTAAGCATCTACAGCACAATATATTTTTGCTGAAATGTCTCCAAACACAATGAGGGAAGTAAATCATATCTGCATGTTACACATGTAACATACAGAATGTTTAGTTTAGTTTAGTCCATCCATCCATCCATCCATCTTCTACCGCTTTTCCGGAGGTCTGGGTCACAGAGGCAGCAGTTCAAGCAAAGAAGCTCAGACTTCCTTCTTCCCAGCCACCTGCTCCAGCTCTTCAGAGAGGATACCAAGGCGTTCCCAGATCAACTGGGAGACATAGTCTCTCCAGTGAGTCCTGGTTCTGCCCTGAGGTCTCCTCCCAGTGGGACGTTCCTGAAACACTTCAAGTGGGAGGCATCCTGATCAGATGCCCAAAC
The DNA here is from genome assembly GCA_020510985.1 of Pholidichthys leucotaenia. Lineage (NCBI taxonomy): Eukaryota > Metazoa > Chordata > Actinopteri > Cichliformes > Pholidichthyidae > Pholidichthys > Pholidichthys leucotaenia. The sequence goes on from CM035844.1 coordinate 182,512,833, forward strand.
AACCTCAACTGGCTCCTTTCAATGTGGAGGAACAGCAGTTCTACTCTGAGCCTCTCCCGCAAGACTGAGTTCCTCACCCTGTCTCTAAGGGTGCGTCCAGCAATCCTACAAAGAAAGCTCATTTCAGCCACTTGTATCCGCAATCTCATTCTTTCAATCATTACCCAAAGCTCATGACCATAGGTGAGGGTAGGAACATAGACTGAGAAACTATAGAGGACAATCTACCTTTTTCTGGCTGAGGACCATGGACTCGGACTTGGAGGTGCTGATTCTCATCCCAGCCACTTCACACTCAGTGGCAAACCATCCCAGTAAGACCTGTAGGTCATTGCTGGATGAAGCCAGCAGGACAACATCATTTGCAAACAACAGAGATCCTGCGGTAACCAAGCATGACACTCTCCATTCCCTGGCTGCGTCTAGAAATCCTGTCCATAAAAATTGTGATCAGGATCGGTGACAAAGGGCAGCCCTGGCGGAGTCCAACTCTGACTGGGAATGAGTCCGACCGTCCAATGGTCGTATAGAGACCGGACAGCTCATAACAACAAGCCCGATATCCCATACTCCCGAAGCACCCCCCGCAAAAAAACATGAGGGACATGTTTGAATGCCTTCTCCAAGTCCACAAAACACATGTAAATTGGTTGGGCAAACTCCCATGAACCCTCGAGGATTCTCAAGAGGGTAAAGAGTTGGTCCGATGTGCCACGGCCAGGACGAAAACCACACGCTCCTCCTGAATCCGAGGTTCGACCAACGGCCGGACTCTCCTCTCCAGTACTTTGGCATAGACCTTCTCAGGGAGGCTGAGGAGTGTGATCCCTCTAAAGTTGGAGCACACCCTCCGGTCCCCTTTCTTGAAGAGAGGAACCACCACCCCGGTTTGACATGCCAAAGGCACTGTCCCCAACCTACACGCAATGTTAGAGAGGCATGTCAACCATGACAGCCCTACAACACCCAGGGCCTTAAGGTACTCAGGGCAAATCTCATTCACCCCTGGGGCCCCGCCACCAAGGAGCATTTTAACCACCTTGGCAACCTCAGCCCCCATGATGGGTGAGTCGTCTCCCTCGTCCACAAGCCCTGCTTCCTCTGTGGAAGGCGTGTCAGTGGGATTGAGGAGATCCTCGAAGTATAAGATAAGATAAGATAAGCCTTTATTAGTCCCACAACGGGGAAATTCCAGGATTGCAACAGCACAGGGATAGCAACACTCAGAGCAACAATCAGAAGGCAAGAAAAAACAAGCAAGCAAGAGCGGCTAATATACATATGTACATATTACTATAAAATATATATATATACACACACACACACACACAGACACACAGTGCAGAGCATTGTAGCTGGATGGAATAAATATATGAATATATGAACACACAGTGCAGAGCATTGTAGCTAGATGGAATAAATATGTAAATATATAAACACCCACAGTATGGAGCATTGCAGCTAGGTGGAATAAATATGCAAGTATATAAACACACACAGTGCGGAGCAATGTAGCTAGATGGAATAATATGTAGATATATAAAAACACAGTGCGGAGCATTGTAGCTAGATGGAATAAATATATAGATATATAAATATAAACACACCCAGTGCAGAGCATTGTAGCTAGATGGAATAAATATGTAAATATATAAACACACACAGTGCAGAGCATTGTTGCTAGGTGGGATGAAACAGCATAACCGTCTATTTAGTTATCCTACATGGTATGATTATGTGCCCATACATATTCTCACCCTCCATAGCGACCGGTATGTTCCTAGTTGTATGCCGGAGAGGACCATTGTGTAAGTCTATTGCATCTTTTGCATTCAAAAAAAAAAAAAACTATTAGTTTGTTACGTCTTTTTGCTATCTCTGCGAGCAGCCCTGCTTAGGTTGTACAGTCTGACAGCCGTTGGTAGGAAGGACCTACGAAACCTCTCGGTTGTGCACCTGGGATGATGTAGTCTGCCTGCTAAATGAGCTCCTCAGTGCATCCAGTATGTCCTGCATAGGGTGGAACTCGGACTCCAGCAGAGATGACAGTTTAGCCACCGTCCTTCTCTCTCCTATCTCCTCCATCGGATCAAGGCGTTGCCCCAGGACAGAGCTAGCTTTCTTAATCAGTTTGTTCAGTCTCTTCCTATCGGCTGCAGTAATGCCACTGCCCCAGCAGACCACTCCAAAAGTGATGGCTGATGCCACCACCGTGTCATAGAATGACTTCAGCAGCGCCCCTTGTACACCAAAAGACCTGAGTCTCCTCAGCAGGAACAGCCTGCGCTGTCCCTTCTTGTAGAGTGCGTCAGTATTGTGTGACCAGTCTAGTTTATTGTTCAGATGAATACCCAGGTACTTGTAGGATGTCACCATCTCGATGTCTGTTCCCTGTATATTTACTGGTGCTGTGAGGGGCTGCCCATGCCTGCGGCAGTCCACCACCAGCTCCTTAGTTTTCCTCGCGTTGATCTGGAGGCAGTTCCGATGGCACCAGTCCACAAAGTCTGGATAAGCCCTCTGTACTCAGCTTCATCTCCGCTGGAGATGAGACCAACGATCGCAGAGTCATCAGAGAACTTCTGTAGATGGCAATGTGTTGTGTTGTGTGAGAAGTCCGCAGTATAAAGAGTGAACAAGAAGGGAGCCAGCACCGTTCCCTGGGGGGCCCCCGTGCTACTGATGATCGTGTCGGAAACACAGTCCCGGGTTCTCACACTGAGGCCGGTTCGTGAGGTAGTCCAGGATCCATGATGACAGGTGCTGGTCCACCCTGCGCGCAGCAGCTTGTCCTTCAGGATCATCGGTTGGATGGTGTTGAAAGCACTGGAGAAGTCAAAGAACATGATCCTCACCATATTCCCGGGCTTCTCCAGGTGGGACAGAGAACGGTGAAGGAGGAAGATCACCGCATCCTCCACCCCAATGCCCATGCTGGTAGGCGAACTGGAGTGGATCCATCGCTGGTTCCACCAGGGGGCAGAGATGAGCAAGGAGCAGTCTCTCCAGGGTCTTCATCAAGTGGGACGTCAAGGCCACCGGTCTGAAGCTGTTCAGGTCTTTGGGGTGGGAAGTTTTTGGTACAGGTACCACACAAGATGTTTTCCACAGCTGTGGTACCCTCCCCAGTTTCTGGCTCATGTTGAAGATATACGTCACAATCCCACACAGCTGGTCTGCACAGGACTTGAGGAGCTTTGCGCTGATGCCGTCCGGTCCCGACGCCTTCCTCGCCTTGATCTTCCTCAGCTCCGTCCTCACCTGGGTCTTGGTCAGGGTCAGGATGGGGGGCTGTGTGTTGGGAGTGGGGGGGGGGGGGGGGGTGTCGGTGGAGTGGGGAGTGGGTAGCAGGACTTGATTTCTTAGAGGCAGCAGTGGGTTGTTGTGCAGACAGGGGGGAGGGCGGTTGTCAAATCTATTGAAAAACAGATTCAGGTTGTTCGCCCACTCCCTGCCCCCCGTGGCCTGGGGAGAGGTATTCTGGAGCCCCGAGATGGTTTTGAGGTTTCTCCAGACCCCGCTGATGTCGCTCTGTTGCAGCTTGTCCTCCATCTTCTTCCTGAAGCTGTCCTTGCCTTCTCTGATCTTTCTCCTCAGCTCCCTCTGTACGGACTTCAGCATCTCCCTGTTCCCCGACCTGAAGATCCTCTTCTTCTCTCTCAGAAGTGTTTTTATCTCAGGGTTGAGCCAGGGTTTGTTGTTTGAGTGACGCCGTATGGTCTTGGTGGGAACGGATTTGTCCACACAGAAGCTGAGGTAGCCCCGTGAAGGTGTGAATGAGGCCATCGATGTCCTCACCATGTGGATCGCAGAGCTGCTTCCAGGCAGTGGCTTCAAAACAGTCCTTTAGAGTGTCCATTGTTCCTCAGACCATAACTCCACAGTGTGCATAGCGGAGGTTGTCTGTGCACTAGGGGTTTGTACACCGGTCGGAGATGAACCAAGTTGTGATCCGATCTCCCAAGTGGGGGGAGTTGTGATGAGGTGTACGCCTCCTTAGTGTTTGCGTAGAACAAATCCAGTGTTTTATTGTCTCTAGTGTGGCATGTGACATACTGGGTGAAAGTGGCAGAATGGGAGACAGTGAAACGTGGTTGAAATCGCCTGAGATGAGGAGAAGAGCATCTGGGTGTTCTGTCTGCAGCCTGCTGGTTACTGAATGGATGACGTCACGCGCTGTCCCAGCGTTCGCCGTCGGATTTGCATAAACAACAATGCAGATCACGTGTGAGTGTTCTCTCGGGAGATATGTAGGCCTCATGCTAACAGCTAGCAACTCAATGTCTTTGCTGCAGTGTCGTTGTTTAACAGTGGATATGTCCCGGTCTGCACCAGTTGTTGTTAACATACATGATCACTCCACCGCCCCTAGTTTTGCCACTCTCTGGTGTTCGGTCAGCTCGTATCGTGTGAAAACCCCCTCCAGCTCAATGTTAGCATCTGCTGCTAGTTCAGTTAGCCACGTCTCAGTAAACAAAAGGAGAGAGCACTCCCGTAAGTGCTATCATAACGGGAGATAGCCGCTAGCTCATCTAACTTTCCCAGTATCGACCCGTACATTTCCCATGGACAACAGATGGAAGGGAGGGTCTGTACCTTATATTTTTTGTCCTCCGCCTTACTCCAGCCCGGCAGCCGCGGCGTTTTCGCCTCAGTTCTCTCGGTATGTCGAGTTTTTCCAGTGGGACCGGGTGGCGGTTAAATGCTAGGCAGCTCTTCCCTGTTATATCGTATCCTGCTATAAACAGTGGCTCCGTCCACCGGCTCAGGAGACATTTGGGATGATCTGTGTGTCCGTGATATAAGTGGGGTGAAAAAAAAAAAAAAGTGATCAAAAGAGAGAGGAAGGGAAAAAAAAACTCGGAATCGAGCCGCTGTTGCAAAAGGCAGCCGACTGGTGTGGCGCCGAGAGGAGAAAAAAATCCCTTCCACCGCCCGACAATATCCCCAGTCTGTCACAACTCGCTCCCGCCTGTCAGCTGCTCCAGCCGTGCGCACACCTGTGCTTCATTAGGCTGCTCCTATTTAACCTGCTCTGCCTGAGGCCTCAGCCTGGAGCCGTCAGCTCTTCTCCATGATCAAGCTCTGCGTTCGCCTGCTTCCTTCGGCCAACGCCTCAACTCGTCGCATGCACGTAAGATTATCACTTACCTGCTTTCCAAGATCTTCCCCTGTGCACAGGTGGATCCTCCCGGCGGCGGAAGAATCCCTCTATCACCTCTCCTCTTCAGCCTCTTCCCCTTCGAGCGTAGCAGGGCGCTATCTTCCAGGCGGGAGCATATCTTGCCAACGCCAGCCACCAAGACACCTGCAAGTAAGCCACATTACAATCTTCAGCGCTACACTGTGTTTTTAGCTCATCCATTGTCCTCTGCTCTGTCCTCAGGGTTGCCTGGCTGCACGGTGTCCTGTTCTGCCCTCGGCACTCTTCAGTCCCCAAGAAGACATTCACATTCCTCACTCACCCTTTCATACACCTGTCTGTTGAATAAAACTATTAAATCTCACCTGAGCCTGCGTGCGTGTTTCCTGGGCCAGATAACATGTCAGTACGGCTCCAGCACAGTGGCCCAGTGAACAGCGGGTTCGCACGCTGGCTTTCCACCCTCGAGGCTCAGGTGGATTTAATTGTTTATCAACAGCAGGTCATCCTCAATCAGCTAACCAATGTAACTCACCAGTTGGACCGCCTTGATCCTCCGCAGGCGCTTCCTCCGTCCCGGCTCAGTGGGCCAGTTCCTCCCGCTCCCCAAGCCAGCCCTTTTGCCCCGGGTCCACCAACCCGGCTCACTCCTATTCCCACCCCTGCGCGCTTCAGCGGAAAGCTCGGCGGAGCTCGCGGCTTTATCCTGCAGTGTGAGACGGTGTTCCAGCGCGTGCCCGGGGACTTCCCTTTAGACCAAAGCCGAATTGGGTACGTCTCTAATCTTCTGGAAAGGCGAGCGTTAGCTTGGGCTTACGCCGTTATGGCGAAGCCCAGCTACGCAACCCTGACCTATACCCAATTCGTGCAAAATTTTTTTGAGATCTTTAATCACTCGGATCGTGATAACATGTTGGCCGAGCGGCTACTCAGCCTTCGCCAGGGTAGTCGCTTAGCGGCTGACTACGCTGTCGACTTCCGGGTGGCGGCAGAAGAGGTTGGTTGGTGCGATGCCGCCCTTTGCAGCCTATTCCTCCACAGTTTAAACTAATTTGCGGGATGAACTGGCCTGCCGGGACCAGCCGGATCGGCTGCCAGAATTAATTTCCTTAGCCATCAGTTTGGATAACAGGCTGAGGGACCGAGCCACCGAGCGGAAATCATACAGCCGCTCACGTGGAGCTCTCACCCGTGCTCCTCAGTCTCGCCCCCTGGCGTTGCCTCCTCCAGAGGTCGCCGACGATCCCGATGCGATGATTATTGGGTGGGCAAGACTTCCTTCAGCGGAGAAACAGCGCCGCTGAGAGCAGGGTCTCTGCATGTATTGCGGAGACGACCAGCATCTTGTGGAAGTCTGCCTGGTGAAGCCCAAAGGGGAAGTCCGCGAGTCGCTGTAGGGGGCCTCGCGGACATAACCCGATCAGATACCCTCTCCAGATGTCAGATCCCAGTTAGACTTTGCCACAACTCCATTGGTCATGCTTCTCACGCACTGGTGGACTCGGGGACGGAACAGAGTTTTATTTCTAAAAGTGTGGCAACCCGCCTGGGCATCCAGTGTCAAACCTTGCCCACCCCTCTCCATTTCGTCGCCCTCGCCCGCTTCTCCCTTGAGAAGGTCACTCATAAAACCAGGCCTATTCCCGTCATCATCTCTGGCAATCACCGTGAGGACCTCAGCTTTTATGTCCTTCCCACCTCTGCTGCATCCATCATCTTAGGCTACCCGTGGCTGCGCCTCCATAATCCTGTTTTTGATTGGCAGACCGGCTGTGTCCACGCTTGGAGCACCTTTTGTTTGGGTACCTGTCTCCAGTCTGCTGCCTGTACCCCATCTGTGCCTCCCCCCACCGCTGATCCCGCCCCGCCGGACCTCTCCTTAGTCCCGCCGGAGTTCCACAACCTGGGTCCTGTGTTCAGCAAGTCTAAGGCACTCTCCCTCCCACCCCATCGCCCGTATGACTGTTCCATCAATCTCCGGCCGGGGGCGCCCCTTCCATCTGGCTGCCTCTACAGCCTGTCAGCCCCAGAATGGGAGGCTATGGACGCATATATCAGGGAGTCCCTCAGCGCCGGCATCATTCGCCCCTCTTCGTCCCCCCGGGTGCTGAATTTGTTTTTGTGGCAAAGAAGGACGGGTCCTTATGGCCATGTATTGATTTTAGAGCGCTCAACGACATCACAGTGAAGGACCGTTATACTCTGCCTCTGATGGACTCAGCCTTCAACTCCCTCCAGGGGGCATCCTGGTTCTCCAAATTGGACCTCCGTAGCACTTACCACCTCATCCGGATCCGGGAGGGTGACGAGTGGAAGACGGCCTTCTGAACGCCCAGCGGCCACTTTGAATACCTAGTGATGCCGTTTGGGCTCACCAACGCTCCCGCCATCTTCCAACGGTTAATCAACAACGTACTTCGTGATTTCCTAGGGGTCTTCGTTTTCGTCTACCTGGATAATATTCTGATCTTCTCCCGTTCTCGGGAGGAGCATCTAGTCCACGTGAGGCGGGTCCTTCAACGCCTTCTGGAAAACAAACTGTACGTCAAAGCTGAAAAATGCAAGTTCTTCACTAAACAAACCTCCTTCCTGGGCTTCACTGTCTCGCACAATCAGCTCCTCCCCGACCCGGCCAAGGTCAAAGCGGTGGTCGAGTGGCCCACCCCCTCCTCCAGGAAGCAGGTTGAGCAATTCCTGGGGTTTGCTAATTTTTACCACCGCTTTGTCCCAGGGTACAGCTCCATCACTCCTCCTCTGACCCGCCTCACCTCGCCTAAGGTGCATTTCCAGTGGACGGCGGAAGTGGCGGCCGCCTTCGAGACCCTGAAGAAGGAATTCTCATACTCCCGGGTCCTCACTCAGGTGGATCCAGCATTACAGTGTTTGATTGAGGTGGATGCGTCTGACACTGGGGTGGGGGTAGTTTTGTCGCAGCGCTCCCCGGTGGATGGGGTGTTGCGTCCCTGCGCCTTCTTTTCCAAGCGCCTGTCCTCCGCTGAACATAATTATGACATTGGCGACAGGGAGCTCCTGGCCGTTAAGCTCGCGCTGCAGGAGTGGCGCCATTGGCTGGAAGGGGCAGCTCAGCCTTTCGTGGTCTGGACTGACCATAAGAACTTGGAGTACATCAGGACGGCCACGCACCTGAATGCCCGCCAGGTGCGCTGGTCGCTGTTCTTTGGGAGGTTCAGATTCACTATCACCTACCGTCCGGGCTCCAAGAATAAGAAACCAGACGTGTTGTCTAGGCAGTTCACCCCGGAAGCTCCAAAAGAGGAGGTCCACACCATTTTACCTACGTCGTGCGTCTGGGGGCCGTGTCCTGGTCTATCAGAGACAAGGTCCAGAAGGCACTGGAATCCGAACCCGACCCTGGCGGCGGTCCACCTGGGATGCTGTTTGTGCCCTCTTCGATCCGAGGGGATGTTATCCATTGGGCACATACCTCCAAGCTCGCTTGCCATCCTCGTGTCTCCCGGTCTGTGAATCTCCTCCAGCAGTCCTTTTGGTGGCCCGGGCTCCGGGATGATGTCTCCAACTACGTACGTGCCTGCCCCCAGTGCGCCATGAACAAGTCATCCAACTCCCCTCCGGCAGGTCTTCTCCACCCCTTGCCGGTCCCCGGTAGGCCCTGGTCCCACATCGCCCTGGACTTTGTCACCGTCCTCCCCGTTTCCAACTCATTTAATACTATCTTGACCATTGTGGACCGGTTCTCCAAGGGCCTCCCCACTTTGTGCCATCTCCCCGGGCTCCCACGGCGTGTGAGACTGCTGATCTACTGGTGGCAGCATGTGGTCAGGCTGCACGGTATCCCAGCTGACATCGTCTCCGACCAGGGGCCAAAAATTTGTATCCAGAGTCTGGAAGAGCTTCTGTAATGCTCTGGGAGCCATGGTTAGCCTATCTTCGGGACATCATCCACAATCCAATGGGCAGTGCGAGCGCACCAACCAGGAGCTGGAGGCTGCCCTATGCTGCGTCATCTCCTCCAGGTCCTCTCTTCCTGGAGCACCCATCTTCCCTGGGTGGAGTACGCCCACAATTCCACCTTGTCTCGGCCATTGGTATGTCTCCCTTTCGGGCATCTCTAGGGTATGACCCCTGCTGTTCCCTGAGGAAAAAGGTGAGGTGGCAGTCCCCTCCTTCCAGGCTCACCTGAGACGGTGTCGACGGTTGTGGACCAAGACACGTCAGGCCCTGCTACAAACGGCAGAGCGCAATTCCAACTCTGCTAATCGCTGTAGGAGGTCCGCGCCACGCTACCAGGTGGGTCAACAAGTGGTTGGTTGTCTGCCCAGAATATCACCTGAAGGCTGAAAAGAAGAAACTGGCTCAACGCTTTGTCGGCCCTATTCTGTTGTCTCTCAGGTCAAACCTGTGGTGCCTAATCCTTTCTGTCCTCCCCCCAGGGAGCAGCCCCCTCCTAGAATGATCGACGGACACCGGCGTGGGGGCGTCACTGCTATCTGTGGATTCCCGACGTCGGGGGCCGGGGGTTACGGTGTCTGGTGGACTGGGAGGGTATGGTCCGGAGCAGAGATACTGGGTGCACCCTCCTTAATGCTAGACAAGCAACTCGTTGTGGAGTTCCACCGGGCGCACCCGGACAAGCCAGCGCCAGGAGGCGCTGCTCGGGGAGGGGAGTACTGTCACAACTCGCTCCCGCCTGTCAGCTGCTCCAGCCGTGCGCACACCTGTACTTCATTAGGCTGCTCCTATTTAACCTGCTCTGCCTGAGGCCTCGGCCTGGAGCCGTCAGCTCTTCTCCATGATCAAGCTCTGCGTTTGCCTGCTTCCCTCGGCCAATGCCTCAACTCGTTGCATGCACGTAAGATTATCACTTACCTGCTTTCCAAGATCTTCCCCTGTGCACAGGTGGATCCTCCCGGCGGCGGAAGAATCCCTCCATCGACTCTTCTCTTCAGCCTCTTCCCCGTCGAGCATAGCAGGGCTACACAAACACCCCACCACAATAAGGTGATGATCCATGAGGGGAGTTTAGTTTAGTTTATTGGTTTACTTGTCAGGGACCATGTACAGAAAAAAAAACATTAAACACAGGGTAAAGATGTTCTGTACCAGATTATAGCATTCTCACTAATTTCCGTCTGTAGTCTCTGAGACCATAAAGTGCCCATAAAGTCTCTTTACAGTTTAACAAATTTATTACAAAAGCAAATGAATACACAAACCTGTGGAAATTATTACAAAATGAGGAGTAGATAATAAGGGTTTTTTTGCCTCATTTAATACACTTCTATATGGGCACCATTATTTGCACGAAGCACATCAAGAGGCTACTCAATTTCTTGCCATGTTTGCTGTAGCATAGCCTCATCATTGGTGGCAATGGTATCAATGATCTTTTGCTTCAGGTCATTGATGTCCCGTATCTTTGTTCAATATACAATATCTTTAACATAACCCCACAGAAAGAAGTCCAGGGTAGTGACATCTGGTGAATGAGGTGACCAGGGAATTGGGCCATCCATTCCAATCTACTGGTCTGGAAATGTTTGATTTAGGAACCCACAAACATTGAAATACACAAATGCAATGTGATTAAAAACTTTGATAACCACTGAGTGCATAGAACAAATCTGATTAACATATCTCATCAACTGCTTTTGTAATAAATTGTTTAAATTGTAAAGAGACTTTGTGGACGCCCTTTATAATAATTTGAACAATATTTTGATCAGGCGGCTTTGTACAGCTGGACTAAACAAAAAGAATAAAATCAACTTTAAATCGGGATATATTCTCATTAAAATTTGTGTTAAAAACATTCTATATGCATAGCTTATTTATATCATAAAAATGAATACAATCACAATGCTGCAAAAGCTGTCAAGACTTTATCCAGTACCAATATGGCACCTAAATCTGACATCAAAATGTTAGCTATGAGCACTCTATTATATCTCTATGGTAGTGACCATCCATTGTACACTACTTTTCCAAATGCATTAAGGGATATTTTGAGTATACTACACTACTCACAAAAAGTTAGGGATATTCGGCTTCCGGGTGACATTTCAGGATGCACCTAAAATGCACTATAACCTTAACAGGTGAACTTAATTTGACCTTCTCTAACCTTTTGAATGCACATGTCCAATTGTCCAGTGTTTCAGTACTTTTTGGATAACTTGCTGTTCTCTAACAAGGTGCTTAAGGGCAAAATTCACAACAGGTGTTTGATTCATGAATCAACCAATAAATTTTCTGGTTCAATTACAATTGGTATTTAAACAGTCTTCTTCATCATGCTGTTCACATTTTGACATCATGAGACCAAGACAACACCTAACAATGGATCAACAGTACCTCACCATTGCGAGGCTTCAAACAGGATGTTCTCAGAGAGAAGTGGCCACTGAGCTTTGAATGTCACAGAGTGTCATCAGCAGGCTGCAACAGAGATACAAAGAGACTGGAAGAGTCACAGAAAGGCATAGAAGTGGACGTCCTTTGGCCACATCCCACGCTGATGACAGTTTCATTGTGAACAGTGCTCTGTGGAACCGGATGATGAATGCCACTCAACTCCACGCACATTTAAGGGAGGTGAGAGGCACCGAGGTGTCGTGTCAGACCATTCGAAACCATTTACATAAATTATAAGGTGTTGGGCAGGTGTGTCTAGTCAATGCAGAACTGCCCTCCCACCTTGTGAATGGTACAGTGACAAGCCGATACGACCTGAATAACATCATTAATCCAGTCATTGTGCCCCTGCAGGCCTAATTTTATTTTCATGAACGACAGTTCTCCAGCTCATTGAGATTGCATTATTAGGGAGCTGCTGCTGGAGGCTGGGGTACCTCAGATGGAATGGCCTGCATTTTATCCAGACCTGAATCCCATAGAAAACCTATGAGATCAGCTGAGTCACCATGTAGAGGCTCGTAACCCTGCACCCCACAACCTCAATGACCTGAGGGCCGCCCTTCAAGAAGAGTGGAATGCCATGCTTCAGCAGACAATAAGTCAACTTGTAAACAGCATGAGACGTCGTTGTCAAGCTGCAATTGATGCTCAAGGGCACATGACAAGTTATTGAGACACTGACATTTTTTGTTGTAGTATACCCACCACTGTTGTTGACCTTTGGTTCAATAAATTGTTTGAGATGAGGAAGCCACCATTGCATGCTTCTACTTAAATGCCCTACTTTCATGATATAATATCACTGTAGCTAACTTTTTACATTTTCCATAAATTTTAACCAAAAAACCAAATATGCCTACCTTTTTGTGAGTAGTGTATACAATGAATGAAATTTTCAGTTATGATTTCGAACACCATCATCATCTGTATTTATTTTGACAGGACACAATAAGTCCCACAGTTGGGGTGGGTCCTCTTACAGCTGAAGTTGAGTTTTTACACCGGATGCCCTTCCTGACGCAACCCTGCCTATTTTATCTATGCTTGGAACCGGCACAGGGAGTACACTTGACGTGTTCACCCACTGTGGCTGAGTAAACAACATTTCTTTCCTCTGTTACATTACTGCTGAGTACTGACGTAATGCACGGCTCAGGAGACACACACGCAGGCTCAGGGTAGATCTAATAGCTTTATTAGCAACAAGTGTGTATGAATGTGTGTCTGCGAGATGTGAATGTGTTGGTGGTGGCGTCTGCGTCGGGCATGGAGGCAGGAGGCCGTACAGCCGGACAACCCTATGGGAAAAGCAAAGGGAGAAAGGTAACGGGCACCACACCAACACAGGAGATATGAAAATGGTGACTGGCTTACTTGGGAATGACAGGTGGCTGGCACAGCAAGGGTGAGGCCCGAGAGACAGCGACCTGGAGCGCCCGGTACAGCAGCGAGGGAATGGTGGCAGAGAGGAGTGGTCCGCCGCCGGGAAATCCACCTGTGCACAGGGGAGCAGACTGGGAGAAGAATGAGGTAAGAGATTCTTACTTGAATGATTAGCTGAGCGGTTGAGGTTCCCTCCAGCTAGATTAGCGAGTGAAGACTGGCGGCTTCAGGCCGAAGCCCAGGGCGAGGCGGCTTAAATCCCTCGCCGCTGATGAGGTGCAGGTGTGCGTGCAGCTGGCGCCGCAGATGGGCGGTGAGGTGTGACAGTACTCCCCCCTCTAGCAGCGCCTCCTGGCGATGGTTTCTCCGGGTGCGCTCGGTGGAACTCAGTAATGAGGGACGGGTCCAACACAAATGACGAGGGTACCCATTGCCGATGTTCAGGCCCATAACCCTCCCAGTCCACCAAGTACTGCAACCCGCGACCCCGGCGCCGGGAGTCCAGGATAGAGGAGACAGGCCAGGCTGGATGGCCATCAATCATCCGGGGCGCGAGCTGCGCAGCAGGAGGAGGGCAAAAGGGATCGGAGACTGCCGGCTTCACCTTGGAAACGTGGAAGGTGGAATGGATGCGGAGGGAGGGGGGAATAGCTACACGCACAGCCACCGGGTTGATAATCCTGGTGATGGGTTATGGGCCCATAAAACACTGTGCCAGCTTCCTCCTCTCACCCTTTAAAATGACGTCCTTGGTAGACACATAGACACGCTGACCCACCTGGTACGCTGGGGCTGGTCTTCTGTGCCGGTCCGCCGTGGATTTGTTGCGCTCCGCCGTGCGTAAAAGTGCATTGCGCGCCGACGCCCAGATGGAACGGAACTGCCTGAGGTGCGCCCGAACTGAGGGGACAGTTACCTCACTCTCCTGCGCTGGGAAAAGAGGGGGGTCGTAACCCAGGGACGCCTTAAAGGGAGACATCCCTGTGGCAGAAGAGCGGGCGGTGTTGTCGGCGTACTCAACCCAGGCGAGATGGTTACTCCAGGACGCAGGCTCGGACGCAGTGACGCAGCGGAGTGCAGCCTCCAGCTCCTGGTTGGTCCGCTCACACTGCCCATTGGTTTGGGGGTGATGGCCGGAGGAGAGGCTTACCTTGGCTCCCAGGGCGTTGCAAAATGACCTCCAAACCTCTGAGGAAAATTGGGGCCCCCGGTCCGAGACCACGTCCACCGGAATCCCGTGCAGCCTGACCACGTGTTGGACTAGGAGGCCCGCCGTCTCCAGGGCAGATGGAAGACCTCGTAGCGGGATGAAGTGCGCCGCCTTGGAGAAACGGTCTACGATGGTCAGGACAGTGTCGAAGGTGTTAGAGACTGGGAGTCCGGTGACGAAATCCAGGGCGATATGCGACCAGGGCCTGCCAGGGACGGGCAGAGGCTGGAGCAAACCCGCTGGAGGGGCATTACCTGACTTACTGGTGGCACATACAGGGCAGGCCCAGGCATAGTGGGCAGCGTCCTTCCGCAGGCCCGGCCACCAGAAGGATCGTTGAAGAAGGTCAATCATCCGGGAGGAACCAGGGTGGCAGGTGAGCTTAGATGTATGTAGCCAGTGGATGACCTCCCCCCGAACCGTGGATGGCACGAAAAGCCTCCCCTCCGGTCCGCCGCCAGGGTCAGGTTCCACTTCCTGCGCCTTCTGGATCTTGCTTTCTATGTCCCAAGTGACGGCTCCCACGATGCACGACCTGGGCAGGATGGTGTGGACCGTGTCCTCAGACGCCTCAGGGGCAAATTGCCTAGAGAGGGCGTCGGGCAGGCCGTTCTTGGAGCCAGGCCTGAAGGTGATGTTAAAACGGAACCTGGCAAAGAACAAGGACCAACGCGCCTGGTGGGCGTTCAGACGCTTGGCAGATCTCAAGTATTCCAAGTTCTTGTGGTCAGTTAGGACCACGAACGGCAGGTCCGCCCCCTCTAGCCAGTGACGCCACTCCTGCAGCGCGAGCTTGATGGTGAGGAGCTCTCTGTCCCCCACGTCGTAGTTCCGTTCCGCCGGGGACAAGCGCCGAGAGAAGAAAGTGCAGGGCCGTTTGACTCCGTCATCTGGCGACCGCTGAGATAGAACCGCCCCCACTCCTGTGTCCGAAGCATCCACTTCCACGATGCATTGCAGCGACGGGTCGACTTGGCTAAGGACCCGGGAGGAGGAGAACTCCGCCTTCAGCGCCTGGAAAGCAGCCGCGGCCTCTTCGGTCCACCGGAACGGGACCTTAGGGGACGTGAGGCGGGTCAGAGGGCTGACGACGGTGCCAAAATTCGGGACGAAGCGGCGGTAGAAGTTTGCAAACCCAATGAATTGCTGCACCTGTTTTCTCGATGTAGGTGTAGGCCATTCCACCACCGCCTTCACCTTCACTGGGTCCGGAAGCACCTGGTCGTGGGAGATGACGAACCCGAGGAAAGACGTTGTCTTAGCGTAGAATTCACATTTTTCTGCCTTCACATACAACCGGTTCTCCAGCAGCCTTTGGAGGACCCGCCTCACATGGACCCGGTGCTCGTCCCTGGATTTGGAGAAGATGAGGATGTCATCCAGGTAGACGAACACAAACAGGCCGATGAAATCCCGGAGGACGTCATTAATTAGGCGCTGAAAGACGGCTGGAGCATTGGTCAACCCGAACGGCATCACCAGGTACTCGAAGTGGCCGTTCGGGGTACGGAAGGCTGTCTTCCACTCATCTCCCTCCCGGATCCGGACGAGGTGGTATGCGCTGCGTAGATCCAGCTTGGTGAACCAAGTCGCCCCCTGGAGGGAGTGGAAGGCGGTGTCCATAAGTGGCAGGGTGTAGCAATCCTTCTCCGTGATATCATTCAGGGTGCGGTAGTCGATACAAGGACGGAGGGAACTGTCCTTCTTGCCCACGAAGAAGAATCCTGCGCCTAATGGTGATGACGAGGGACGGATAATTCCAGCACTCAGCGATTCCTTGAGGTAGGAATTCATGGTCTCCTTCTCCGGCGCCGACAGGCTATAGAGTCGCCCAGAGGGTAAGGGTGCCCCCTGGTGGATGTTTATCGCACAGTCGTAGGGCCTGTGTGGAGGAAGAGACATCGCCTTGGACTTGCTGAAAACCATACCCAGGTCGTGAAATTCTGATGGCACCAGGGAGAGATCCGGGGGCACAGCGTCCACAGGAGTTGGAGAAGAGGACGGAGAGCAGGCAGCGGATTGCAGGCAGGTGCTCATGCAGAAGGTACTCCATGCCGATACCCTGGCGGACTTCCAATCCAGGACGGGGTTATGGAGGCAAAGCCAGGGGTACCCCAGGATGACGGGTGACACAGAGTTGAGGAGGACGTAGAAGGTGATTTCCTCCCAGTGGTTCCCAGAGATGATCACAGGAACAGGGACGGTCTGATGTGTAACTCTCCCCAGGGAGACATGGGAGAGGTTGACCAGGGTGAGAGGAGATTTGAGGGCTTGGCAATGGATGCCCAATCGGGTTGCCAGGCTTTGTGAAATAAAACTGCCCTCCGCGCCCGAATCCACCAGTGCGTGGGTGAGGTGCCCTGTGGAGTTGTGACAAAATCGGACGGGCAGCTTCAATTGGGAGAGGGGATTTAACCGATTGACGTCTGCGAGGCCCCCTACAGTGACTCGCGGACCCCGCCGTTTGGCTTCTGTGGGCAAAGCTCCACCGTGTGTTGGCTGTCTCCGCCATACATGCAGAGACCCAACTCACGGCGGCGTTGTCTCTCCGCAGGAGGGATCTTTGTCCAGCCCGTCACCATCGGCTCTGACTCCTCGGGGCGCGATGGTGGCGGCGACGCCAGGGGGCGAGCTTGGGACAGGCGCGACGAGGCACCACGAGAGCGAGAAGAAGACGACTTCCGCTCCGGGGTGCGCTAGCGCAACCTGTTATCCAGGCTGATGGCTAGGGACGTTAGCTCCGCTAAAGTCTCCGGGATGTCCCGCCCAGCCAGTTCGTCCCTCAGACTATCATTGAGACTGCGGAGGAAGAGGCCGCAGAACGAACGTTCGTCCCAGCCTACCTCCTCCACCGCTACCCGGAAGTCAATCGTGTAGTCAGCTGCCGACCGGCTTCCCTGCTGGAGGCTGAGAAGCCGATCGACCTGAACGCTCTCAGTACGAGAATGATCAAAGACTTCCAGGAATTGTCTCACGAACTGGCCATAGGTGAGGGTGGCGTAACTGGGCCTCGCCATTACGGCATAAGCCCAAGTTAGCACTCGCCCCTCCAGGAGATTCCCTATGTAGCCAATTCGGCTATGGTCTGAGGGAAAATCTCCGGGCACACGGTGGAACACGGACTCACACTGCATTATAAACCCCCGTGCTCCGCCGAGCTTGCCGCTAAAGCGGGTGGGGGTCAGAATGGGTGTGAGCCGAACCGGTGCTACCGGAGCAGGCTGGATGGCCGCTGGAGCAGCAGGAGCCACGCCGCCCTGACGAGCCGGGGGGAACGGCTGTTGGGGGTCCAAGCGGTCCAATCGGTTAGTGATGATGGTTAATTGATTAAGAATCACCTGTTGCTGGTGGACTATTAGGTCCACTCGAGCCTCGAGGGTGGAAAGTTGGCATGTGAGCCCGCCGTCTGCCGAGCCGCTCTGCTGAAGCCGTACTGACATAATGCACGGCTCAGGAGACACACACGCAGGCTCAGGGTAGATCTAATAGCTTTATTAGCAACAAGTGTGTATGAATGTGTGTCTGCAAGATGTGAATGTGTTGGTGGGGGCGTCTGCGTCGGGCACGGAGGCAGGAGGCCGTACAGCCGGACAACGTTATGGGAAAAGCAAAGGGAGAAAGGTAACGGGCACCACACCAACACAGGAGATATGAAAATGGTGACTGGCGTACTTGGGAATGACAGGTGGCTGGCACAGCAAGGGTGAGGCCCGGGAGACAGCGACCTGGAGCGCCCGGTGCAGCAGCGAGGGAATGGTGGCAGAGAGGAGTGGTCCGCCGCCGGGAAATCCACCTGTGCACAGGGGAGCAGACTGGGAGAAGAATGAGGTAAGAGATTCTTACTTGAATGATTAGCTGAGCGGTTGAGGTTCCCTCCAGCTAGATTAGTGAGTGAAGACTGGCGGCTTCAGGCCGAAGCCCAGGGCGAGGCGGCTTAAATCCCTCACCGCTGATGAGGTGCAGGTGTGCATGCAGCTGGCGCTGCAGATGGGCGGCGAGGCGTGACAAGCACCAAGTTGGACAGCAGGAAGTTCTTCTTTTACATGGTCTTTGGCATGACCCAGCTGGGATTTGAATCCTGGGCTTCCAGTCATGGGGCAGATGCTCTACCCCTAGACCACCACTCTGGTAAGCAAACAGCACTACATAATGGCTGATTCACTATATAGTATATACTGTCATGACCCGAGCACTATGCCTTGGTGGTTATTCTTGTCAGGGTTTGACAGCAGCGTTATGATTCTAGCTCTCCGAGCTCTTATTGTGATAGTGCTCGGGGAGGCTTCCGCCCAGCTGTCAAACCCTCAACAGCTGTGCTGCATTTGTGGTCGTTAGCGCTCAGGCTACTTTAACCCGCGCTGGCGGCCGCATCGGCGCAGCAGTGTCTGTTAACTCTCCGTCACGCTACGGATGCTTAGGATTTATTCCTATCATGTCTGCTCTTGGTTTGACCGTCGAGCCCCTGGACTAGTAAGTGTGCTGTATAGCCTTACCCCTCCCGGTGTGTATCGATCTTTGTGAGTCTCTGCCTTAGCAGCCGGTGTTATTATCACCAACCTCGTCTGTCTGTACGTGACTGTCTCATCCTCTGGACCCGTAGTGAGCTGTATAGCCCTATGCCTCTTGTTGTGTTAAGACTGCCTGTGTTGTATATTTTCACCGTTAATAAAACTCTCACTAAACTCTCTGGTGACTGTGTGGCGTCTTATGGTGGCTCGCGAGAGCCACCCGTGACAGTACACTGCTGCCAAAACGGCGTTTACGGTGACGCCAACCCGAGACGCAATTCACCAGGGAGTTTTGAGTTTTTTGGACAGTTGCTGTTCCCGTCTGGGTACTGAGTGTGTGGGAAGAATGCCGTCGCGGAGGGGCCGCGCTGGGAGCCCGAGCCACGAGCTGACAGGCTTCCTGGAAGTCGTGGATGAGATGCTCATCTCCGCTTCCCTGCTGGACTACCATCACAGTATACACTGGTACCTAGATGCTGCTGAAGACGTCCTTCGTCATCTCCCTTCCCGCTGGGCCGACCACCCGGAAGTCGACGCGAGGAGGGAGGATATCGCCGCTCAACGCGAGATTTTCCTGATGCTGGAGGAGGAACGCGGCGTGAAGCAGGAGAAGAGGCACTCCTGCTCGTGGCCTACGGATCCTGATCCCGTCCTCGATCCAGTCCTGGAGTTCACACCATCTGGGGGCTGGCGGAGGCGTCGGCGCCGCTGCCGAGCATGTCTTCAGCAAGCTCCGGATCCGGATCCAGTTCCGGGCCGCCGGAATGACCCCCTCAATCAGCCAGCTGCTGAGAGTAAGCTGAGTCCTGTGCCGGTGAGCTCCGTCCATGGGTCCTATGTTACCATCCAGCGAGCGAGGGAGGGAGCAACGTCCTCTTCAGCTGGCACCATCTTACCTTCGGGAGACAGGCAAGTTCAATTTCACTTTCCTATTCATTATAGTGATTTGTCTTGTCTGACTCCTGGGGGTGAAGCTCGGGGTTCGCAGCTCCCTGAGTTTCTTTCTCCAGCTGAAGCCATTTATACTGAACCTGCTGCCTCTGTGTTTCCTCTTGCTGAGCGGTCCTCGGCGTCAGTCCCACGCCGTCGAACGAGGGGGAGGCCTGCGGCTCTTGGAGATATCCCGGCCCTGCAGCCTTGTGTTGGACAGAGGAGGAGAACGGACTGCGGTGAGGAGCCAGAGCCGACGAGTGAGCGTCCCCAGGGTTCCTCAGAGATGCAGCCCGAGTCAGCAGGTCAAGGGTCCTCTGCCCCCACGCCATACGGGTTATTGGCGTGGACGCCAGCGCGGGAGGATCCAGCTGCAGAGACCATCAGGCCGGCTGTGGAACCCGACGCAGCCGAGTGGGAGCCCGACGACGAGCGTCTGTCTGAACCTGGATCGACGAAGTCCTGGACGGCTCCAGAGCCCGAGTGCAGGCTAGTGCTCTTCCTTGTTTTCCTTTATGGTGTGTTAAAGCATTTTTGCCTGCCTCATGGGGAGGCGAGCGAGGGGCAGCCGTCTACTGCACCCGAGCTCGTCTCGCTGGGCTCTGGCGCTGCCGGTGGAACTGATCCCGGTCCTCTCTTGTTCTCTGAGCCCCTCCACAGCGTTACTAGTCTGGAATCTGTCAAGGTCACGGGACTGGAGGTTCCAGGTTTGGGGATGGAGGTCGTCGCCGAGGTGACCCAGTCGGGGTCCGACGCGTGGGCCGAGGTGACCCAGTCAAGGTCCGACTCAGGTGTGGCTGCGACCCAATCGGGGTCCGACGAGGTCCAGTGGGGGTCCAGCTCAGGTGTGGCTGTGACCCAGTCGGGGTCCGACGTGGGTTCAACGGTGACCCAGTCAGGGTCCGACGTGGGTGCAGCGGTGACCCAGTCGGGGTCCGACGTGTGGGCCGAGGTGACCCAGTCGGGGTCCAACTCAGGTGTGGCTGCGACCCAATCGGGGTCCAACAAGGTCCAGTGGGGGTCCAGCGCAGGTGCGGCTGCGACCCAATCAGGATTCGAGGAGGTTCAATTTTTTGATTGTTCCCCTCTCAGGAGCCACCAGCTGGGGGCCGTTGGAGGTTTTTGTCTGGCAGACTTGCGCTCTCATGTATTGTCGTCATTAGGCAGGCTGCATGCTATTCCTCCACGGTCCTGGTGGTTGTGGGATGCGGGTCGGCCACCCGAGGAACTGCTTTGTGCGTTCAGCGTCTTGGGTTGGTCGCCCGATAAACTGTGGTTGCTACTGGGTGACCTGGTTCGGCCACCAGAGGACTTGTTTCTGGGGGCCTGGGACTGGGGCAGGCCGCCTGACCATGTACTGTTTTGTGGGACTATCCGTGGGCCATCGGAGGCAGGGAGGTCGCCGGAGCTCTGCCTGGGGGGCGTTGGATCTCCGCCGATCATCTTTTTGTTTTGGCCCATACGGTATCAGGGTTATGTCAAGTTACGTTTAGCAATTTTTATTGCCTCATGTATCCATAGTCAAATCATGTCAAGTTATGTAAAGCAATTTTTATTGCCTCATGTGTGTATTTGAAAGCCATAGTCAAGTCATGTCGAGTTATGTAAAGCAATTTTTATTGCCTCATGTGTGTATTTGAAATCCATAGTCAAGTCATGTCGAGTTATGTAAAGCATTTTTTTTTTTTGCCTCATGTGTGTTTACAGTCCATAGTTATGTCAAGTTATGTTTAGCAATTTAGATTGCCTCATGTGTGTTTATAGTCCATAGTTGGGGTTTTGTTGTTTTTTTTTGTTTCGTCCTCCCCTCTTCCTTTTGAGGGGCTATGGTCAAGTTTTGTTTTTTGTTTTGTTCTCCCCTCTTTCTTTTGAGGGGCCATAGTTTGGTGTTCTCGTTTCTTAGTTTCCAGGTGTGTGCATTTATTTCTTGTTTCTCTTTCATAGTTACCATGTGTTAGTGTGCATTTTTTTTTCTTGGTCATAGTCATGTGTTTGCATTTATGTCTTGTTTTTTTTTCCATAGTTATCATGTTTGCATTTATTTCTTGTTTCGGTTTCCAGGGTCATTGTGTGTTTGGGTTAGGTTATGTACACTGGAGTTAGACGGGTTGTCTGTGGTCTCGGAGGGAAAACTTTCAGTGTCAGGTGCTTTTTTTGCTTTGCTTGTTTTTCCTTTGTATTGTAGTCATGTCTTGTTTTGTTTTGTTTTTTCTCTGTTTTTTTTCCTCTCGTCATTGTTCTGGGGAAAGTGGGATGGATATGTCAGGTGATGTATTCTTTTCCTTTTCTGTTCAGGGTTTTGTTAGGTTTTGTTTGGCTCCCTCCTTGCCTGTTCCTCAATCCACTCGCCCTGTGGTTGGGGGGAGGGGGGCAGGTGTTACTAGACGTTCAGAGCCCGTCAAGTGAGGGGGGCCTACTGTCATGACCCGAGCACTATGCCTTGGTGCTCGGGTTATTCTTGTCAGGGTTTGACAGCGGCGTTATGATTCTAGCTCTCCGAGTTCTTATTGTGATAGTGCTCGGGGAGGCTTCCGCCCAGCTGTCAAACCCTCAACAGCTGTGCTGCATTTGTGGTCGTTAGCGCTCAGGCTACTTTAACCCGCGCTGGCGGCCGCATCGGCGCAGCAGTGTCTGTTAACTCTCCGTCATGCTACGGATGCTTAGGATTTATTCCTACCACGTCTGCTCTTGGTTTGACCGTTGAGCCCCTGGACTAGTAAGTGTGCTGTATAGCCTTACCCCTCCCAGTGTGTATCGATCTTTGTGAGTCTCTGCCTTAGCAGCCGGTGTTATTATCACCAACCTCGTCTGTCTGTACTTGACTGTCTCATCCTCTGGACCCGTAGTGAGCTGTATAGCCCTATGCCTCTTGTTGTGTTAAGACTGAGTGTCATTGTTTCAGCAGCCTGTGTTGTATATTCTCACCGTTAATAAAACTCTCACTAAACTCTCTGGTGACCGTGTGGCGTCTTATGGTGGCTCGCGAGAGCCGCCCGTGACATATACAGTACTGTAACGTGCTGCTCGACATGGCGACGTCCCACCAGGAGATTTGAACTCACGCCTCCCGCTCCGGAGTCCCACACTCTACCTGTGTCGCCAATAGGGTCAACCCACTTGGCAAGCCAAGTAGGGTGCTCATATTGAGTTCGCTACACTACTCCCCCCTGGTTCTCGACATCGTCCCGATGTCAGCGCCCCATTACTGCTTTGGACAGGAGATCCCACTCCTGACACCAATGTAACGTGCTGCTCGACATGGCGACGTCCCACCGGGAGATTCGAACTCACGCCTCCCGCTCCGGAGTCCCGCACTCTACCTGTGTCGCCAATAGGGTCAACCCACTTGGCAAGCCAAGTAGGGTGCTCATATTGAGTTCGCTACACTACTATACTCACTCACTATATACTATATTCACTATATAAGCCCAGGAGAAGTTTTGCTTGTGAGTAAAATTGTTCATCTGTAATGTTTAACTTTATATATGAGTATACTTTACAGATTTGTACATTTTGTGGTGCTGTGTAACATAAGCAGCTCACTACTGTTTTTCATGCTGCTGTGGTAGCTTAGTCGTTAGTGCTGAGTATTGCTAATGTTAGCTCAGTACTAACTGAGCTTATGCTAATGTTAGCTCAGCTATACAGCATTGCTTGTCTTCTGTTTATAATTTTTTCATGTTTGCATTTTTATACAGTTTGTAGTCAGACTGTAACATACTATAAGCATTATTTTTACGGTCATCAGCGGACTTCTATCCCAGACATCCTGCCATATGCCACTGTTTTTGTTAGCTTCTGTCAGCGCATTGTCTGTTTTTTACACTTTATGTCACGCCATCTAATTACCAGTGGACAGTGAGCCTGCTTTGTGCTGAAAGGTGGAGGTTCATTTCAAAGAGGTGTGGCGGCACACAATCTCATGTGTATCACTATAATGGTGCGTTTCACGTCAATCCACTTTTGATCAGGAAAAAGGAGGTCTATTGTCAGAAGCGCATTGTTTAATGTTATTTCAGTGGTGTGTTTTGAAATCTCTTTTCCTGAAGTTTCAAACCAATTCATGTTTGTGTGTTACAGCCATATGCACTACATACATTAAATCATTCAGCTGATTTTTCAGCCCAGCATTCTTCCCCATTCTCTCTAAAATAACTTAACGGGCATCAACTGTGATTGATATCTTCCTTACTAATCAGCATTACTATCGCATGCATTTTTGCTCACACACACAGGCTTTGGCCAGTGCAAAACCCATCTTAAGCAAGCCGTCATGATCAGAGTTCACTTTAGATAATGCGTCCCTCTACATTAAAGGGATGGGCAGGAATGCTTTGGATTGGATAATCCAAAACACACCTCTGAATAATTAGACCAGCCTCTTTGTACATTGTGCCCTGTGGAAAAAAAATTTCTGCGTTGCTGTGATAAGAAAATGAACTTGGAAATGCCCATAAATGCATTTTGCATCAGTGACAACTGATAACTGACTACATCCTTGTAATACAGCCCTATATGTGTCACTTAAGACTGAATGCTTTTTTTTTTTTGTTTCATTTCAGTTTCACAGAATCACAGTACTGGGGAATAAAAATACACATTTGCTTAGGACATGCAAGTAAAGATGGTTGAACTTCTTCGCTTGAGTCTTCATTGAATCTTCTTTGTACTGGCTGTTTAGCTATCTGTCTATTCATGCAAAGTGGACAGGCATGCAAGGGGACAGAATAAAGTTGATAATGCTTTTTTCCAGCATTCAGCATTTCCCATTTTTTGAGAGAGATTTAAAAGTACCTATCTACATTTGATGATTATGGTTATAATTTTTGAAATTACAAATCATAATATTCAAATTTACTGAGAGGCACTAGTATTTTCTGTAGGTTTAAATTGGTTGAGTCAAGTTGAGATCTTTAATCTGAATTTTAGATCTACAAATCTAACCTGTTTTGTAGCACCCCTAAATTGAAATGCAGCACCCCTCAAAATTGGAGTAAGAAAAGTTATTTAAAAATTTTACTTTGTCTTTAACAAGCTAAAATAATATCCAAAACATAGTCAGTAGTTTGTATTTTAAACTTTTTTAAGAATAAAAATGGAAAATTAAAACACCGCCGCCTCACAAATGGTATGATTGTCTTCTCACACGCCATTTCTCCCCTGTACCTGACCAGTCTGCAGCCCTGCAGCCAGCACAACACTCACACACACGTACAGAGTGAGATTGAGATGTGGTGGAAGCAGTAAATAGCTCAAAGGATGTCTCACACTTTTTTACTTTTGCCCATCATTACCAACACGTAAGAATTATTACTAGTCCTGATTTTGCTGCATTAAACCACAGATTACTTTTCATATTGCTGGAAGGGGTAAACTAAGATAGCTAGTAGCTGATGTTGTTCTTTAATGTTGCATTGTCAGTCAACTACTGTGCACTGTTTGAATTTGAGAGAAAAACACTTTATGATTTAAAACTTATTGTGTCCCTAACCCCCTACAATTTGTATTTTTATTTCTTTTGTGTGTATTGGAATGCTTTGTAGAAGAATGACAGGAAATCTTTTCTCTTGGGGAGCACTGGGAAGAAAAGGGATAACTTGCTATGAAACAGAGGTCAACAAAACACACATCCTTTAAGGTCATGTCAATTCTGTATACAGTATGTATTAAATAACACAACTAAAAGTTGAATAATATTTATGATCAATTTATTATTTTACCAAAACATATATAAATCAGTGATACAAACACACTTATTTTGTGAAAAAAGCAACAAAAATTTGATTAAAACATTATGAATGTATGATGCTCACATTCACTGCATTTTGTGGTGGTAGAAAAAAAATCCACAATAAAAAAAATATTTGCACATAAATTTTAAAGGGCCCATATTGTGCACTTTCCAAAAATTAATTTTAAGTTTTAATATCCCCAAGGACATATTTACTTCTGAAGGCAAAAAACATTTTTTGTGTTTTATCATTTGTCTCCAAAGAATCTCTGTCATTGTCCACAATAATGCTTGAATGAAAATAAGTGTGCTGTATGAAACCTCAGTCAAGTCATCTGAATTCTGTGGCGGGTTGGTGTAACCATCACAACAGACTGGACAGACACAGCGCTCGGCTAGAGCAATTAACAGAACAGTGAAATGTGTGTATTAATGTCTACAGGCAGCCCCGCTTCTTCTGGCTCACTACTGTGATGTTAATGTGCCTTTCATGCATTGTGTTCATGCGTCCTGTCCTTACTGTGACCTAGAGACTGAGATCAATATGTAGATGTGCCTTGTAACCTCTTTGTCTTGCAGCTGGAGCAGAGGCCAGCAATTTGCCTATTGTGATGTATGTCTCTCAAATGCAAATGTCTCATGCCTGTTCTGCAATCTCTTTGATCATACCAACTGCTGGGGAATGCCCTTTTATGTATTGTTGTAGTTGGGTATATACATATACTGCACTGTAATCCACTCTCACTCTCTCTCTTCAACTGTTGCTGCTGGACACACACTTCAAGTATTTTTTTTACTTTTACTTGCACTTGTAGATGTTGAGACAAATTATGTTAACTGACAATGGTTTTCCAAAGTGTTCCTAAGCTCACATGGTAATACCCTTTACAGAATGATGTTGGTTTTTAATACTGTGCTGCTTGAGGGATCAAAGGTCACGGGCATTCAATGTTGGTTTTTGGCCTCATCATTTACATGCAGAAAGTTCTTAAGATTCTCTGAATCTGAATGTTATTATGGATTGTAGATGATGAAATCCCTAAATTCCTTGCAATTGTACATTGAGAAATATTGTTCTTAAACTGTTGGACTATTTGCGCATGCAGCTGTTCATGAAGCGGCGAATCTCACCCCATCCTTGACTGTAAATGATAACGTTTTGGGGATGCTCGTTTTATACACAATTATACAACAGTTTCCAGGAGTTACTATAATCCGCGATAATTGCACTCCAATTTCGCTGGATATGTATCACTCTGCTTCAAAGGTGTTCTAGTAACGTTAATTACTAACAGTATTTTTCGATCAACTCTGACAATTGCAGTACTGTTTTGGATACCTTAATTTCCACAGTGAAGCACTGTTTGACAGAAAGAAATTATACACCCATGACCCCGAAGTCCCACCCTTTTGAAAAGGTCTTCTCCCATCCTGGTAATTTTAAGATCATTAAACGATTTCACGTCTGTTTAAAAAAATAGGCAGTGCTAGAGTTTGTTTATTGTCTCGATTAACAACACAATACCTTTGTGGTGATGGACTCTTTGTTTCATCTGAAAATGCGAAGAAAAACAAGAAAAATGTGCTAAATTGCTAGCATGCTAAATACTAGCTTCTGGTGACTGGTATTAGATACATTTTGATTTGAGATTTTCTGAAGTATCAACTTCACAGATAAGTTTTATAAACACTTATTACGTTTGTACTTGACAATATTTAATTTGTTTACATGTGTGTGAAATGACAATAGACGTCATCATGCTGGTTGAGATGTTTAGCAACAGTTCACTGGCTAGATTTAGGGACGTTTTTCTAATCTGCACAAAATAACTAGTTAAACAAATTATAATTTGTCCAGTATTGCTGTCATTTAATAAATTTTGCTTGCCGGGACTGTTGTATAAAAGTAATATTACTCTGGAGTTCATTACGGCATCATGAACATACGAACTTCAGCAGGGTGTGATCGGAAGCCGAATCATGTAATATTATAATATTGCTTAATCATGACACTCACCTGTTTCCAATTAACCTGTTCACCCATGGAATGTTCCACAAAGGTGTCTTTTGAGAATTCCTCTGCTTTCCAAGCCCTTTCTTTCCCTTGCCCTAGCTTTTTTGGAATATGTTGCAAGCATCAAATTCAAAATGAGTGAATATTTGCAAAAAAACCCAATAATGTTTAACAGTTTGAACATTAAATGTCTTGTCTTTGTTATGTATTCAACTGGATATATTATAGGTTAAGAATGATTTGCAACTCATTGTATTCTGTTCTTATTTACATTTTACACAATGTCCCAACTTCATTGGAATTGGGATTTGTAAATAAAGGTGGTATGTATTTCTAAATGAAGTGAGCACTTTAATATTTTAGCAGTAGAAATGTGACCCACAAAAACAGCATTTTGCACAATATTGACCTTTTACTCCAATATTTGTCAATAGTCACTTGACAAATACTTTCTGATACAGAAGAGCTCCCAGTCACATTACATCCCTCCAAAGTTGTTCAAAAAAGATGATTGAAAAAAAGGTCCAGGAGGCTGCCCAAAGGTCTGCAGCAACATTAAAGTGCTGATGGCACGTTTTTGACTTCCTCTAATTTTTCAACACATAATACAATATGACAAAATAGGTTGGTCTGTGCAGTTCTACAGTGGGGCAAAAAAAGCATTTAGTCAGCCACCAATTGTGCAAGTTCTCCCACTTAAAAGATGAGAGAGGTCCCCAATTTTCTTCATAGGTATACCTCAACTATGAGAGACAAAATGAGAAAAAAAAAATCCAGAAAATCACATTGAAGGATTTTTAATGAATTAATTGGTAAATTCCTCAGTAAAATAAGTATTTGGTCACCTACAAACAAGCAAGATTTCTGGCTCTCACAGACCTGTAACTTCTTTAAGAGGCTCCTCTGTCCTCCACTCGTTACCTGTATTAATTGCACCTATTTGAACTCGTTATCAGTATAAAAGACACCTGTCCACAACCTCAAACAGTCAGACTCCAAACTCCACTATGGCCAAGACCAAAGGGCTGTCAAAGGACACCAGAAACAAAATTGTAGACCTGCATCAGGCTGGGAAGACTGAATCTGCAATAGGTAAGCAGCTTGGTGTGAAGAAATCAACTGTGGGAGCAATTATTAGAAAATGGAATGTCATGGCGGCCTCTGGGCCGTCATTAGCATCATTAACTCCAGCTGCGCACAGATCCACAGGGGTTAATCAGCAGCTGTTAAAAGCCAGCGTTGCTGACAGCCCGGCACGGAGTCGTCTGTCCTCCTCGTCTGAGAAAGAACCAGAACTCCGTTCTCTGGCCTCGTCAAGGTATTCTCTTGTCTCGTCAGAGTCTGTCTCGTCAAGAATTGTTTTGTCAAAAACTGTCTCGTCAGAAACTGTCTCGTCAGAAGCTGTCTCGTCAGGAATTGTCTTGTCAAGAACTGCCTCGTCAGAGACTGTCTCATCAGAAGCTGTCTCGTCAGAAGCTGTCTCGTCAGAAGCTGTCTTGTCGGAAGCTGTCTCGTCTGAAGCTGTCTCGTCAGGAACTGCCTCGTCAGAATCTTCTCTGGCCTCGTCTAGAACGTCTCTCGCCTCGTCAAGGACATCAGTTCAAAGTCAAGCACGTAAGAGAGCTGTTTGCTACTCTACTCCTAACCTCTACCCCTGTGCACAGGTGGACTCCCTTGGCGGCGGACCTGCGTCCCCAGCTGACGGGGTTACGCCAACTCGCTCACGTAGCGGCTCACTACCACCATGACTACCGGTACGTCTGGCTCCACAAATTCCTGAATTATTACTGTATCAGTTACAGGAGTACTGGCCACCGTTACCGGTGGAGTTTGTGTCATCGTCATCTGTTGTGTCCTCGTCACCACGCTCTGTGGAATCACTCACCTCGTCGTCGTCTGTATTGTCATGGTCACCACGCTCTGTGGAATCACCCGCCTTGTCATCGTCTGGATTATTATCGTCACCACGTTCTGTGGAATCACTCGTCTTGTCATCAGCTGGTTTGTCATCGCCCCGGTCTGTGGTGTCACAGCCGGAGTCACTGGAAGACCTGTCCTCGTCTCAGTCACAGGTGGAAGCCCCAGCTCATTACCGGACGCCTTCACCTCCACGTTGCACGGCCGCTGGTTCTCAGCAGGACGTAACCTGCACTTCTCCCAAGTAAGCCTCACTACTGATAGCTTGTCATTAGCGTGGGACAAAAGTAATGGTCTGTGCTTATATGTTCCAGGGTTGCCGGGTCTCCGTCCAGAGTGCTCAGTTCCAGTGACCAGGATACTATCCACACGCTCACGCTTGCACTACACACCCTTTCACTCTAATAAAGATTATTGTTTGCTAATTTGCCCGTGTCAGTGTCTGTCTCCTGGGTCCCGAAACATGTCATGGAAGACATACAAGACCACTGATAATCTTCCTCAATCTGGGGCTCCACGCAAGATCTCACCCCGTGGGGTCAAAATGATCACAAGAACGGTGAGCAAAAATCCCAGAACCACATGGGGGGACCTAGTGAATGACCTCCAGAGAGCTGGGACCAAAGTAACAAAGGCTACATCAGAAACACACTATGCCACCAGGGACTCCAATCCTGCAGTGCCAGACATGTCCCCCTGCTTAAGCCAGTACATGTCCAGGCCCGTCTGAAGTTTGCTAGAGAGCATTTGGATGATCCAGAAGAGGATTGGGAGAATGTCATATGGTCAGATGAAACCAAAATAGAACTTTTTGGTAAAAACTCAACTTGTTGTGTTTGGAGGAGAAAGAACACCATACCTGCTGCGAAGCATGGGGGTGGAAACATCATACTTTGGGGCTGTTTTTCTGCAAAGGGACCAGGACGACTGATCCGTGTAAAGGAAAGAATGAATGGGGCCATGTATCGTGAGATTTTGAGTGAAAACCTCCTTCCACCAGCAAGGGCATTGGAGATGAAACGTGGCTGGGTCTTTCAGCATGACAATGATCCCAAACACACCGCCAGGGCAACGAAGGAGTGGCTTCGTAAGCATTTCAAGGTCCTGGAGTGGCCTAGCCAGTCTCCAGAGCTCAACCCCATAGAAAATCTTTGGAGGGAGTTGAAAGTCTGTGTTGCCCAGCGACAGCCCCAAAACATCACTGCTCTAGAGGAGATCTGCATGGAGGAATGGGCCAAAATACCAGCAACAGTGTGTGAAAACCTTGTGAAAACTTACAGAAAACGTTTGACCTCTGTCATTGCCAACAAAGGGTATATAACAAAGTACTGAGATGAACTTTTGTTATTGACCAAATACTTATTTTACCGAGGAATTTACCAATTAATTCATTAAAAATCCTTCAATGTGATTTTCTGGATTTTTTTTTTCTCATTTTGTCTCTCATAGTTGAGGTATACCTATGATGAAAATTGGAGACCTCTCTCATCTTTTAAGTGGGAGAACTTGCACAATTGGTGGCTGACTAAATACTTTTTTACCCCACTGTAAGTCAAACAGACTTTTTTTCATGCGGATATCCGACGTTTTCATGAGCGCCACGTCACCAATTACGTCAATGGCTGGAAAACCCTGCTGCCATGTAGTCATGTCATTGACAGAACACAGCGCTTGACTGCTCATTGTACACACAGGATGGAAGCAGTTGAAAACATCCACAATGGTTCCAGCACATGTAGTCTGGAATTGGTTTGTGTTGTGCAATCTTCAGATGATTATAGTTCTGAAGAATGGGATGATAATGAAGAATCTGGGGGCATCAAACCGTATAGGTTTGAGCCGTGCCAAGCGGGCATTGTGCCTAGCGAGTCAGCCTCAGTGAGTGACGGTGGAGAGGCACACATGCCCGCCACAGCAGCAGCGACAAACACACAGCAGGGGAACACCAGTGTTATTCTTTTGTTACAGATATTGCAACAAATTATTTGTTCATAAATATAATTTATTTAAACCCGATTTTTCAATAAAATCATAGCAGTGTATTCTCTGTGGCTCAGACATTGGGTTTATTATGGATTATATTTTGAGTTCTTGTTGTTTTTGTTTTGTACATGTGTTTTATGTGCGTTTTGAGCCACTTTCAGGTGGGCACTGTCCAAGATTCACCAGTCCAAACACATGCGCCCTCTCGCTTTGACAGTCAGCTGTTCATGGTTTGTGTGCATCATCTGCCGTGTTGTCAGCCAGCCAATGTTGCCAGCGCTATCATGACGTGTTGGCCGCTCCACACAGCCGTGGTTTCTGTTGCGCCCCTTGACGCGATGTCAGCCCTGGGGCACAACCAAGGTTAACATGTCTCCTCTCCATGATCACTGGGCGATGTCGGCCCCGAACACCAACTGTGGGTGTTTCTGTTTATTTTTGTGGGTTTTCAACTTTTTGGGAACTGTTGTCATCATTCTTATGTTCAATACATGTGCTGTGGTGAATTCTGCGCGTAAATCCATTCATCATGACCCTCCGTGCGCTCTTACACAGGGCAGGGAGAGGGAGGATGAAATAATGAGGATTTGCATGCAGGGTTCACCACAGCACATTTAATACAGAAAGACAGACAGTTCCCTGAAAGGTGAGGATGTACAAGAAACACAGACACACTTGCTGATGGCGTTCGGGGGCTGGCATCGCCCAGCGAACAAATGAGAGGAGACATGTCAGCCACAGGTGCGCCCCAGAGCTGGCATTGCTTCAAGGACGCATGAGAACCACGGCGAACACGGAGTGACTAGCGTGTCATGAGAGTGCTGAAAATACTAGCAGACTAACAGCAAAGATGACAATACTATGGACCAGCAGCGCGTGTACTTCGCGTCCATTTGCCAGTAACGCACTGCTGGTGATGGTGTGATGAGAAGCACCTGGGCAAGGACCGGGAAACATGATCAGCGGAAGGGGAATCAGCTGGTGATAATGATAGAAGGGACGTGGCTGGACCAGTGAAATGTCAGCATGGGATCACAGAAAGTAGGACAAAGCTGCATTAATCCTTCCCCTCCTCTGCTCCTCGTGCCTAAAAGCGCACGAGAAGTGCACGAGGAGGTTTATGACAGTTGGAGCTGAAACGTGTGATGTGGTCTTTCATGGTCTGCTGTTTATCTAAGCCTGCGACACAACGCGAAGGCATAACTGTAAAATTAAAACAAGAAACCAGAGAAACTGTGAGCTACAAAGCTGCTGTCATTCTAGTTAACAACACCGAAGTCCGTTCTGTTGATTGCATCATTGGGGTGCCTCCCTTAATTCGGTGGGCGGCACCACAGTCCAGTCAGCGGCTGCGGTTTTTTGATGATAACTAGTTTATGCAGGTGCTGTTGTAAATATTATATTAATCATAGACAATGACTTTTGTGTTTACACAACATGCTAAAAAAATGTCAAAAACGTGTCATCAGCACTTTAAAGGAGTTACAGGAATTTTTGCTGTGTACATCATGTAACAACAATATGTCTGAGCTATAAAGCAGGGGACAATACATAAACCAAGCCTGGTCAAATTTTGTAAAAACTTTAACCAGTTCTCCCAAAAGCCATTTGGGAAAGGGTGTTATAATAATAATAATGGATTGCATTTATACAGCAGGGAAAATAGGTATTGAACACGTCGGCATTTTTCTCACTTAACATATTTCTGATGGAGACATTGACCTGATATTTTCACCAGATATCAGTAACAACTCAACTAATCCATACATATAAAGAAATCATGGCAACAGTGTTCACAAAACAAGTTATGTTTAATAAAGTGGAGTGGCACAGGGAATAAGTATTGAACACATGAAGAGAAAGCGGTGCAAAAAGGCATAGAAAGCCAAGAAACCAGCTGAAATCCATCAGAATTTAGGAAGCCATCCCATCCCCCATCAGTGCAAATCAGTTTCAGCTGGTTAAGTCCTGATTGATAGCCTTTAAAAAGGTCTGTGAATATCAGATTGTCACACCACAAAGAACTCATGATGGGCAGAAGCAAAGAGCTCTCTCTAGACTTTCACAACCTTATTGTTGCAAAACATAATGATGGCACTGGTTACAGGTGCATTTCTAAACTGCTGAATGTTCTAGTGAGCACTGTTGGAGACATCATTCGGAAGTGGAAAGAACATCATTTTATCATAAACTAGCCACGACCAGGAGCTCCTCACAAGATTTCTGACAGAGTCAAAATTAATTACACTTGTCAACACCAAATTTATTGTCTAAGTTTTTTAAGCTGGTTTAGGACAGTTTTGATGTGCTGAATCCAAAAATCACATTGGTTTTGCTCAATTAGGTTAACTTTTTGAACTATGGCCACATGTTGTTTTTTACATTTTTGTTTACATGCACGGGTATTTTCACTTCATATAATGCAAAATTCTTTTTTATTTCTTGAAATTTCTGGAACTCTGAAGAGTTTGCATGCGCCAATTTATGACATGATGTCATAAATTGTCATGATGGCTGATTACTGTTGGACTCTGAAGAGAAACATCCCTGCCGCTGAGCATTCTAGAGGTTCGAATAAACGGAAGTTGAAGCTCTGAATTTTGAACAATGATGACGTAACATTCAATTTACACGTACTTACCTTTATCAGTGTCTACTATTCAATTTACAGTAATCGAAGTTTGTAACATTCAATCAATAAATTGTGTTAGAAAGCAATTTTTTCTCTTAAAAATCTATTTCAGATGAGAAATATTCACAAAAATCAACTAATAATGTCACAAAAATGTAATCGATTTAGTCAGAAGATCAGATTTTTTAATAATCAACTTAGCATAAAAACCTGACCTGATCACGAGAAATGGATGTCATTTTCGGATTCAGCAGTGCAAAATTGTCTTAAATCAGTTGAAAAAACACAGACAACTTGCAAAAAAATGATTTTTGTAACCCTGTGTTATCAGAAGAGTTATCCAAGAGCCAAAGACTACTTATGGAGAGCTCCAGAAAGACCTGGAGTTAGCAGGTACTGCTGTTTCAAAGAAAACAATGTAATGCACTCAGCCAATATGGGCTCTATGCCTGCTTACTTCACAAGACTCCATTGAAGGAAAAGTATGTTGAAGCTCATTTAAAGTTTGCTGCACAACATCTGGGCAAACCAGTAAAATACTGGGAGAATATAGTCTGGTCAGTGAGACCAAAATTGAACTTTTTGGTTGCCACAACACACAGCATGTTTGGAGGAGAAATGGCACTGCACATCAAACCAAAAACACCATACCAACAGTGAAGTTTGGAGGTGGGAGCATCATAGTGTGGGGGTGTTTTTCAGCACATGGTACAGGCAGACTTCATATAATTGAAGGAAAGATGAATGGACAAATGTACAGAGACATACTTGATAAGAACATGTTGCCATCTGCCAAGATGCTGAAGATGAAACGAGGGTGGACATTTCAGCAAGACAATGATCCCAAACACATAGCCAAGGAAACTCTCAACTGGCTCCAGAGAAGGAAAATAAAGCTGCTAGAATGGCCCAGTCAGTCACCTGACCTGAATCCAATTAAAAATCTATGAAACAAACTGAAGATCAGAGTTCATAGAAGACACCCATGGAACCTTCAAGATTTGAAGACAGTTTGTGTGGAAGAATGGGATAAAATCACTCCTGAGCAATTCCTGTGCCTAGTTTCTCCACACAAGAGGCGTCTGAAAGCTGTTATTACCAAAAAAGGCTTTTCTATTAAATATTAAATGAATTTCACCAAGTGTGTTCAATACGTATTCCCTGTGTCATTCCACTTTATTAAATACAACTTGTTTTGTGAACACAGTTGCCTTGATTTCTTTGTATATATGTATTACTTGGGTTGTTACTGATATTTGGTTAAAATGCCAGGTCAATGGTTCCATCAGAAATATGTTTAATGAGAAAAATGTTGATGTGTTCAATACTTATTTTCTCTGCTGTATAGTGCCTTTCAAGATACCCAAAGTGCTTTACAATGAGTTCATTATTCATTCACTCCACAGACAGACAATGGTAGTGGTAAGGTACTGCTGTAGCCACAGATGCCCTGGGGCAGACTGACGGAAACGTGGCTGCCAATCTGCGCCAACAGCCTCTCCAACCACTACCAAACATTTATACACATTCATATCCAGTATCATGGACAATGGAGGCAAGATGGGTAAAGTTTCTTGCCCAGGGACAGGCCCAGGGGCGGCTGTGACACAGGTCTAGTGTGGCCGACTACTGACCGGAGGGTCAGGGGTTCGATTCCCACTCTGTCTATAGTCTGAATGTCAAAGTGTCCTTGAGCAAGACACCAAACCCCCAGTTGCTCCTGATGGGTCAGGCCAGTGCTGGTGCATGGCAGCTCCACCGCCATCAATGTGTGAATGTGTGTGTGAATGGGTGAATAGCAGGATCTGTAAAGCACTTTGGTCATCCAGAGATGAGAAAAAGTGCTATATAAGTGAATGCCATTTACCATTTAATGGCAGGATGGTTGGGGAGAGTGGGATTCTAACTGCCAACCCTCTGGTTATTGGACAACCTGCTCCTACTTCCTGAGCCACTGCTGCCACTGTTATGGTCTGGTGAGACCAAGGCTGAACTTTTTGGGCCATAATTCCAGTATGTCTGGTACAAACATAACACTGCATATCACTAAAAAAAGTACCCTGTCCACAGTGAAGCATGGTGGTTGCAGCGTCATGCTTTGGGGCTGTTTTCTTCAGTTGACTTTTTAGACCTACTGGTTGAACAGAGAAAGCCCAAAAACAGTTTCATTCGAACGGCCTGTAGAAGGAGTCTCTTCTAGTTGCTAGAGCAAGTCTGACTTTAGAAATCTGTGGAAAAACTCTTTTTGCTCCCTTGATTCTTGACTTCACAAAACAACTTGTCTTAATCAGTTGTTTGAGTGTTTTCCCATCCATCCATCCATCCATCCATCCATCTTCTACCGCTTTTCCGGAGGTCCGGGTCGCAGAGGCAGCAGTTCAAGCAGAGAAGACCAGACTTCCCTCTCCCCAACCACCTGTTCCAGCTCTTCAGAGAGGATACCAAGGCGTTCCAAGACCAGCTGGGAGACATAGTCTTTCCACCGAGTCCTGGGTCTGCCCCGGGGTCTCCTCCCAGTGGGACGTGTCCGAAACACCTCAAGTGGGAGGAGTCCAGGAGGCATCCTAATCAGATGCCCATACCACCTCAACTGACTCCTTTCAATGTGGAGGAGCAGCGGTTCTACTCTGAGCCTCTCCCGGATGACTGAGCTCCTCACCCTATCTCTGAGGGTGAGTCCAGCAATTCTACAGAGAAAGCTCATTTCAGCCGCTTGCATCCGCGATCTTGTTCTTTCGGTCATTACCCAAAGCTCGTGACCATAGGTGAGAGTAGGAACGTAGATTGAGTGGTAAATCAACAGCTTTGCCTTAGAACTAAGCTCCCTCTTGACCACAACAGACCGGTACAACGTCCGCATCACTGCAGATGCTGCTCCAATCCGTCTGTCAATCTCTCGCTCCATTTTCCCCTCACTCGTGAACAAGACCCCAAGATACTTAAACTCCTCCACTTGGGGCAGGAGCCTATCCCCAACCCAGAAAGGACAATCCACCTTTTTCTGGCTGAGGACCATGGACTCGGACTTGGAGGTGCTGATTCTCATCCCAGCCGCTTCACACTCAGCGGCAGACCGTCCCAGCAAGAGCTGTAGGTCATTGCTGGATGAAGCCAACAGGACAACATCATCTGCAAACAACAGAGATGATATCCTGTGGTCACCAAGCACGACACCTTCCATTCCCACCCTCCATTCCATACCCTCCATTCTAGGCGCAGTGTTTTCCCTCGATTTGGAAAAAAAAAAATTAAACAAATCTTGAAATAACCATGTTAAAGCACCCTGTGAACGGCTGTTGGGACTGAGGTCATATAGTATGTGTCCAGTAGTCCCTTTTTTAATGGAAGGTATCACATTGTGGCATGCGCTGATTGTGAGGATGAAGCATAACCAGATGGAGTGACAGAAAATGACTGATGTGGTGGAACCAATCATCAATGAGCTCTGTCCCAGGGGAAAGACTCTCATTGGTCCTGCTGCTGAGAACACAAAGATGGCACCCGATTGGTTAACGCATCCAGCCATGGGTGGTCTTTCACCAGATTTCAGCTCCAGGACAACATGGCGGATTGTGAGTAAATGTTGTCTG
The DNA here is from genome assembly GCA_020510985.1 of Pholidichthys leucotaenia. Classification (NCBI taxonomy): domain Eukaryota; kingdom Metazoa; phylum Chordata; class Actinopteri; order Cichliformes; family Pholidichthyidae; genus Pholidichthys; species Pholidichthys leucotaenia. Next base: position 182,550,270 of record CM035844.1, read on the forward strand.
ATATCTTTAAAACAAACTGGCGATAAGTGTTTCCAACAATATTTGAGGTCAGAAATAGTAGGTGCATTTAATGAATCTGTTAGTTGACATCAATAAGTTGATAGAGCATGGTTCACAATAGGGTTCAAGTCCCAGCCAGGTCATACCAAAGACCATATAAAAATGATACTTTGCTCAGCGTAATGGAATGGGGGAAGGAGAAGTTGTTTGTAGTGGCGCCTTGCATGGCAGCGACCCCTCTGATTCTACATGTGATTAACATTGTAGATAGGAGAAATGTAATTTCGTTCTACTGTACATGATTGGCTGTATGGACTGAATGACAACAGAGATGGCTTCTTCTTCTTCAATAATTGCTTATTTAAATGTTTAGTATGACATTGCTGCAGCTGATACATCCCGGGTGCCAGACCTCATTTGCATAAAGTAAAAAAAATAAACTTTATGCAAATGAGGGATATGGTAACTCGACAGACTGTAGCCTGAATCGCACCACAGCAAAATGCTTTGTGTCGTGTTTCACACATACTGCTTAGGAAGTGGCGAAATGACAGATCCAGTGGACATGTACCCATAGCCTCCACAGTTGTAGCCTTCTGAGTGTTTTTTCCCCAGAACAAGAAAGTTACATAGTGCGACTTTAATTCTAACTTTAACAGTCCAAAGTCTCAAGAATAACTACTTTTTAAATCTGGAAATGTTTTTGTTCTTTTTAATTTTATGTTGCCAAGTGAAGTGTAAATGCAACCTACAAATATGTATTATGCCTACTTCTTTTAAAGGTGATAGAGACAACATTCTGACCTCCTGGAGAGTGGGTGCAGGTACTGACTGTGATCAGCTGTGACATCCTTACCGGCAATAAACTTAAGCAATATTACAAATAAAAATAGTCCCTTCTAAATGTAGCCAGTAACTGTTGCTAAGCACCTAAATACATACTGGTCACCTGCTGAGTGTGTACCGTAGAAGGGCCAAGATCAATGCCAGTGGGTTGTTAGCATGCTAGCGATTTGGCTTCAGCACACTTTGCTCGCTTTTTCTTGGCATTTTCAGATGAAACAAAGAGTCCATCACCATAAAGGTATTGTGGTTTGTTAAACGAGACAATAAATCCAACTCTAGCACTGCCTGTTTTTTTAAACAGAGGTGAAATAGCTTAATGATGTTTATACAAGGGCAGACTTTGGAAAAAAAGTTTTTTTCAAAAGGGTGGGACTTCCGGGTCACGGATGCATAATTCTTTTCAGACAGTGCCTCACTGTGGAAATTAAGGTATCCAACGCACTATTGTAATTCTCAGGTCTGCAAATTTCACAGTAAATTACTGTTAGTAATTAACGGTTACAAGAACACCTTTGAAGCGAAGTGATACATACCCTCTGAAATGTTGGAGTGCAGTTATCATGGAATATAGTAACTCCTGGAATCCCTATTGTCTGATTAAATCGCTGTGTTGGAAATAAGTGTTGTATAAATAGTACATAAAGACTAAGTAGGACATGCTTAGCCACCAGTCACTCATGTTCCATATACAGTGGATATAAAAAGTCTACACACCCCTGTTCAAATGCCAGGTTTTTGTGATGTAAAAAAATGAGACCAACATAAATCATTTTAAAACTTTTTCCACCATTAATGTGACCTATAATATGTACAGTCCAATTGAAAAACAAACTGAAATGTTTTAAGGGGAAAAATAAAAAATGAAAAACTTACAATAACCTGTTTACATAAATATTCACACCCTGTTATGATGAGATGATGAGATTCAACTTTATTGTCATTACACATGTATGAATACAAGGTAACGAAACGTGACTTGGCATTTGGGCACGCTCTGCAGAGCGCATCCAAGGCCGGGGCAGCCGCTAGGCGCCAGTCATAAAGAAGAAAGGAAAAAAAAGAAAAAGAGAATGGGTATGACACAGTAGGCGAGAGAAAAAAACATGTTTTATCAGAATGACGCTCGGTAAGTGAGCGAAATTTTGATTTGCAGGCAAAAAAACCATCAATGCACATTTAGCAGACATTTAGCAGGAGATCACACACAAAAGTTGAGAGGCAGTGTATTGTATGCACGTAATGTTGTATGCATTGTGTAGTGTAAATGTAACAGTTGTTAGTGAGCAGCAGAGGGCGCCTCCTGGCAGTGGATAGATGTTATAATCATGTGACTTATAAACAAGTCCAGAGTCCAGAGTCCAGAGTCTATCTCTCTTGCTCTCTCTCTTGCTTGCAGAAGGCACATGGGCATTGTCCTTGAGAGTCCAATCCACTGATACGACAACAACTGATTGTCGATTGTTTGGGTAGACATAAGAGCCGGTCCTTCCGCTTATCTCAATCAGGAGGAATGTAAACACGGGGCAAACAAGGTCAGATCAAATCAAAACAGCACAGTGCACTCAGAGAATAGAATTTGTCCTCACCCGTGTAATTCTGTGCTTCCATTATATGTGCAGGCTTAAACTGTCTTTCCATGGAGAGCACAGGGCTCCAGATTTATTCCTCCACTGAATCACTGTCATTCAGTTCACCGTTTGCCGCTACTCGTGCCCTCCCCAACTGGTCGAATTTGATGAAGGAGCTTGCCGGGTCCGCTTTGATCAGCTCTCTCACCTTCCTTCAATTTCTGATGCATCAGGGAACTCCACAGCCAAAAATAGAAGTCCTGAGATCATAACCAATAATGTTTCCACAGACGCATGAATTCCAATGTCCATGAGTCTCCTCGTAGGTTCCAATTCTTGGGCTCCCCCTTGGCCCAATTCTTGTTGAAAAATAGTGACAATAGCACATTTAAGCCGCTTCCAAATCCATAATTTCCGTTTAGATTAAGATTCAGCAGAAGAAGAGCGACTAAACACAGACAAAAACGCAACATTGCAAAAGCTGGGAATAGATCAGGAAGGCAGGAGAGGAGGGAAGAAAAATGCGACTGCTCTCTCTCAAGGCAAGAAGGAAAAACTTTTCACAGCTACATCCCCAGTTATAACTGGGGATGTAGCTGTGTTCAGAATTAACCAGTCTGATTAAACCCAAATAAAGTTCAGCTGTTCCAGTAGGCTTTTCCTGACATTTTTGTAGTCACATCTTACAGCACAAGCCATGGTCCGCAGAGAGCTTCCAAAGCATCAGAGGGATCTCATTGTTCAAAGGTATCAGTCAGGAGAGGGGTACAAAAGAATTTCCAATACATTAAATATAGCATGGAACACAGTGAAGACAGTCATCATCAAGTGGAGAAAATATGGCACAACAGTGACATTACCAAGAACTGGACATCCCTCCAAAACTGATGAAAAGACAAGAAGAAAACTGGTCAGGGAGGCTGCCAAGAGGCCGACAGCAACACTGACGGAGCTGCAGGAATTTCTGGCAAGTACTGGCTGTTTAGTGCATGTGATAACAATTTCCCGTCTAGGGTGGCAAGACGGAAACCTTATCTTACGAAAAAAAACATCCAAGCCCGACTCCATTTTGCAAAAACACATTTGAAATCTCCCTAACGCATGTGGGAAAATGTGTCATGGTCTGTTGAAACCAAGGTTGAACTTTTTGGCCATAATTCCAAAAGGTATATTTGGCACAAACACAACACTTCTCATCACCAAAAGAACACCATACCTACAGTGAAGCATGTGGTGGTACCACCATGCTTTGGGGCTGTTTTTCTTCAGCTGGAACTGGGGCCTTAGTCAAGGTAGAGGGAATTATGAACAGTTCCAAATACCAGTCAGTATATTGGCACAAAACCTTCATGCTTCTGCTAGAAAGCTGAAGATGAAGAGGAACTTCATCTTTCAGCACGACAATGACCCAAAACACATCAAATCAACAAAAAAATGGCTTCACCAGAAGAAGATTAAGGTTTTGGAATGGCCCAGCCAGAGTCCAGACCTGAATCCGATCGAACATCTATGGGGAGATCTGAAGAGGGCTGTGCACAGGAAATGCCCTCACAATCAAACAGATTTGGAGCATTTTTGCAAAGAAGAGTGTGCAAATAGTGCCACATCAAGATGTGTCATACTGATAGACTCCTACCCAAAAAGACTGAGTGCTGTAATAAAAGCCAAAGGTGCTGCAACAAACTATTAGTTTAAGGGTGTGCATATTTATGCAAACAGGTTATTGTAAGTTTTTTATTTTTCCCCTTAAAAGATTTCAGTTTGTTTTCAATTGGGTTGTACAGGTTATAGGTCACATTAGTGGTGGAAAAAGTTTTGAAATGATTTAGCTTGGTCTTATTTTTTACATCACAAAAACCTGGCATTTGAACAGGGGTGTGTAGACTTTTTATGTGTACTGTACACAGCTTACTTATATGATTACAAGACATACAATGAACAATTGTTTGTGTATGCTGTTGTTACAATGCTGCAGGTGCTGCGCACCGTTATAATTACCAACAGAATATGTGAGCCATGTCCTTTCTAGTATTTATTTACTGAATATCTATGTTTGGGGATGCCATAGTCTTATGACCCAACTGCTCAGATGTAAATGTTATGATTGTTTTGGACCCGTAAAAATTTTTACCCATAAAAAGTTTTTTTTTCATCAATATATTATTTTTTTGAAGAATATAAAGGCTTTAATTCTACACCTTTCTAAATAATTTGTTGATGTATATATTTTCTTAAAATCTTGTTATTTATGAAAATACTCTCGAGTTCACCTTTAATGTTGCAACAGTTGTCATTAAAGTGTTGGTTTTACAAGAACATTCTCTCTGTGTTAAAGACTCTCAGTTTTGTCATGAAGTTGAAATAGACAAATGCCAAACAGACTAGCAGGTTCTTCATCAGATAGAGGATGGGTGTGACAAAGCCAAACAAGGCAATGAGGCCAGCTCGCACGAAGAAGAATGGTAAGTCCTGCAAAGCCACTCCTAGTGAGGAAAGCAGGGGGCTGTGGGGCATGACAACCACCCGCAAACATGACAAGTAGCTGAATATATAGATGGGGAACACCCAGCCAGAGTAGTAGACCAGAGGATGACCTGCTGCTCTCACCATCTCCACCGTATCCATCCAGAACACGAAGCTGTCCACAAATTCATCTGCCCGAGCATCACTGGCACACAAGAATCTGAGAGGTCCTGTGTAGGCATATGGAGACATACTGTATGTAGCAGTGCTTGCTGATCTTGAGTTAAGTTCAGGCATGCCAAATGGCCTTCCACCATTACTCTGTATCCTGGGGACTGTCCCATTGGTTTCTGGCCGAGCTGCTCCTCCATTCTGGCTCCTGTCATTGAGATGGTTTGTTCCTGTTTGCATAACAGTGGGTCCACCCTGCCTGGGCACAGCTGGCCCGGGCACAGACGGAGTGATTGGAGTTACCGGTGTAAGCGGCTCCACATGGGTGAGGATATTGGAGGGGATATCAGCATCTCTTCCTGTGTTATTAGCTGCAGAAAGAGACACGAAATTGGATTGGATTGAAGCAAAGCAATAATGTAGTACTATATGACTGTATTTATCAATTAAGTAAATGATTATTCTGAACACTGGTGAGTCATAGTTTTAAGAAATGTGAGCTGTATGCCAACAGACGCATAATAAAAACTAAAAAATCAATCTCTTGCTTGGTTGAAGCCAGTTCCTCAAATCAGAAAAGGATTAGATTTTTTTTAATTTTTTTTTTTTGGGGGGGGGGGGCGTATTTCCACATATAAAGTGATTTGAAGTTATTCCGGGGGGTGGGGGAATCCTTTTGGTTTTGTCATGTCACCAATGAAATGTCCTGCTCATTTCTTCAAATAGAAAAACATTTATAACCATGAACAATCCCAAAGAATAAGAACTACATACTGAATCAGTAAATAGTTAATGACTCATTGTATTAAATACCTTCAAGTCTTTATGCAAAGTATGGCTAGAATACAGCTAGTTACAAAGCTAGGTTGGTTGCTTGGTTAGAGTCCATTTTCCTCATGCAAGAACATGTTATTATGTGTAAATCATGCACATTTTGTATGAACGAGCCACTCCAGATTTGTATCTTGTATGTCCTCCAAACTTGTGTAAACAATTCCACCTGGCTGGGTTTCTGCTCTTTTCTGCTGTTCACCAGCAAAGTAAAAGAGGAGAAAAGCAAGAGCTACATGCATTTTACAGTTTCTCCAGGATTTCGTGGGATGTTTTTATGATTGTTGTGGCCCAAAAAGCCTGAATTCATGGGAGCTTGCAATAAAAGTTGCAATAAACGTTGCAATGTTTTGAAAGGTTTTTTGCGCTAAAAGTTGTAGGAAGAATTACAAATTTGAAAGCAGATGCTTCTTTTCCATAGTTTACTGCAATGATATTCTATACAGTGGTGTGAAAAAGTGTTTGTCCCTTCCTGATTTCTCTTTTTTTTTGTATGTTTGTCACACTTAAATGTTTCAGATCATCAAAAAAAATTTAAATATTAGACAAAGATAACACAAGTAAACACAAAATGCAGTTTTTAAATGAAGGTCTTTATTATTAAGGGTAAAAAAAAATCCAACCTGACATGGCCCTGTGTGAAAAGTGATTGCCCCCTAAACCTAATAACTGGTTGGGCCACCTTTAGCAGCAACAACTGCAATCAAGCGTTTGTGATAACTGGCAATGAGTCTTTTACAGCACTGTGGATGAATTTTGGCCCACTCGTCTTTGCAATTGTTGTAATTGAGCCACATTGGAGGGTTTTTGAGTATGAGCCGCCCTTTCAAGGTCATGCCACGGCATCTCAATGGGATTCAGGTCAGGACTTTGACTAGGCCACTCCAAAGTCTTCATTTTGTTTTTCTTAAGCCATTCAGAGATTAGATTAGATTAGATTAGATTCAACTTTATTGTCATTACACATGTATGAATACAAGGTAACGAAACACAGTTTAGCATCCAATCAGAAGTGCAAAGGACAGCAGTGCAGTATATACGGTAATTAACAGTATGTGCTATTTAAGCAAATATATGCAAATATATGCAGCAGTGCAGAAAGTTAAGAGTACCGTTATGTGCAAATAATGTACAATAAGTTAGATGGGCAGTTATGTACAGGTGAGGATGGTAAGAGATGATGGTAAGAGAGTCAGCGGGGAACTAAGCTCAATAACGTGACAGCTGTTGGAAAGAAACTGTTCCTAAACATGCTGGTTCTAGTCCAAAGGCTTCTGAAACGCCTTCTGGAGGGGAGAAGCTGGAACAGTCCATGAGCAGGATGGTTGGAGTCCCTAAGAATGCTGCGTGCCCGGCGCAGACGTCTTTTCCTGTAGACGTCCTCTATAACTGGAAGTGGAGTCCCTGTGATGCGTTGGGCGGTTTTCACCACCCGCTGCAGCGCCTTACGGTCAGCGACAGAGCAGCTCCTATACCAGACTGTGACACAGTTGGTCAGGGTACTCTCTATCACGCAGCGGTAGAAGTTGCCCAGGATGTCAGTTGACAGATGGTTCTTCTTCAGTGTCCTCAAGAAGAAGAGGCGCTGATGGGCCTTCTTGATCAGGCTGGTGGTGTTAACTGACCAGGACAGGTCCTCCGAGATGTGGGTCCCCAGGAATTTGAAGCTGGGGACACGTTCAACAGCTATGCCATTGATATGGATGGGGTCATGTGTCTCTCCCCTCTCCTTCCTGTAGTCCACTATGAGCTCATTGGTTTTGCTGGTGTTAAGGAGCAGGTTATTGTCAGCGCACCAAGTAGCCAAGTGCTCAACCTCTGCCCTGTAATCTGACTCATCGTTGTCCCTGATGAGTCCAATCACTGTGGTGTCATCTGCGAACTTTATGATGGAATTGGATCCATACATAGGCCTGCAGTCATGGGTGAAGAGGGAGTAGAGGAATGGTCTGAGCACACAGCCCTGTGGTACACCAGTGTTGAGTGTGATGACGGAAGAATGGTTGGGGCCTGACCTAACATGCTGGGGTCTGTTGGTCAGAAAATCCATGATCCAGTTGCAGGTGGAGGTACTGATTCCCAGGTCCCCAAGTTTAGTGATCAACTTGGAGGGGATAACTGTGTTGAATGCTGAGCTGAAGTCAACAAACAGCATTCTTGCGTAGGTGTTCTTGTCATCCGGGTGTGAGAGTACATAGATGGACTTGCTGATGTGTTTTGGATCATTGTTCTGCTACAGAACCCAAGGGCGCTTCAGCTTGAGGTCATGAACAGATGGCCGGACATTCTCTTTCAGGATTTATTGGTAGACAGGAGAATTCATGGTTCCATTTACCACAGCAAGTCTTCCAGGTCTTGAAGCAGCACAACACCCCCAGACCATCACACTACCACCACCATATTTTACTGTTTGTATGATGTTTCTTTTCTGAAATACTGTGTTACTTTTACGTGAGATGTAATGGGACACACGCCTTCCAAAAAGTTCAACTTTTGTCTCATCAGTCCACAAAGTATTTTCCCAAAAGTCTTGGGGATCATCGAGATGTCTTCTGGCAAAACTGAGGCGAGCCTTTATGTTCTTTTTGCTCAACAGTGGTTTTCATCTTGGAACTCTGCTATGCAGGCCATTTTTGCCCAGTCTCTTTCTTATGGTGGCATCATGAACACTGACTGTAACTGACACAAGTGAGGCCTGCAGTTCTTTTGATGTTGTTGTGGGGTCTTTTGTGACCTCTTGGATGAGTCGTCGCTGCGCTCTTGGGGTAATTTTGGTCAGCTGGCCACTCCTGGGAAGGTTCATGTTCCATGTTTTCGCCATTTGTGAATAATGGCTCTCACTGTGGTTCGCTGGAGTCCCAAAGCTTTAGAAATGGCTTTATAACCTTTTCCAGACTGATAGCTCTCAATTACTTTGTTTCTCATTTGTTCCTGAATTTCTATGGATCACAGCATGATGTCTAGCTTTTGAGGATCTTTTGGTCTACTTCACTTTGTCAGGCAGGTCCTATTTAAGTGATTTCTTGATTGAGAACAGGTGTGGCAATAATCAGGCCTGGGTGTAGCTAGAGAAATTGAAGTCAGCTTTCCAAAGATGTGATAAACCACAGTTAATTTATGTTTTAACGGTGGGGGGGTGGTGGTGGCAGGCAATCTCTTTTTCACACTGGGCTTGGTAAGTTTGGATCTTTTTTTACCCTTAATAATAAACGCCTTCATTTAAAAACTGTATTTTGTGTTTACTTGTGTCGTGGTTGGGGACAAACATTTTTTCACACCACTGTATAACACCACAAGAAAAGCACAGGATTATCAAAAATTTCCTATTAAACAGTGATTTGTAAATTAAGCAGAAACTTCTGCTATACAGAAAAACTCTTTTGTGCAACAGCAAATACAGACTTTAACACAATATCCATTACAAGAGCTAAATTGCACTGAATGCACGTTAATGAGTATAGATTTAGAAATTATTGGCAGCACCTTGAAAACTCCCTAACCGCAGCAGTTCCCACCCACTCGGTACAAAGCGCAGAGAAAAAAGAAATAATTTATTGTGTTGCTCTGTATTGTCTATCGGAGTCTGTGTTTTTCTGAAAAAAAAAAAAATTACAGACAGTATTCTCTCTCTTTCCATGCTGAACTCCTACCTGTCTGTCTATCTGCTGCACGTGTTGACACACACCTGTTTCATCAGATACTCAGCTTTCATTTACCGGGAGTCCTACCAGGGAAGGGAGGGGGGCACATTTGTTACACCCCCAAGTTTGGTGTATTTTGACCTGAAAATGGGGATAAATAAATAGATGCTCGACACAAACGCTCTTCTTTTCCAAGTTCATTTAGAATGAATATAATACAAAAGGCACTTTTACTACACAGAAATAAATTACACACATATATACATTTTCAGTATCACTGTATACCCTTTTTGTGTCTTTGATACCTAAACAACAATAACAAACACCAAGTAATATAGCTATAATAAAACTAATATCTAGAGTACACCGTTTTCTGCCTGTAAGAGGGTGAACCTTAATTAATGGTTATAATGGTGTACTGCACACTGACAGGGTTAACCTCACATATCAGCTTCAATGTTTTACCAACTGAATGAAAATATGCAACTTAAATTTAGTAATTATTTACTACTGTGAAGAGCTTAATTCCCTCCCAGTGGCCACCCCTGTGGTCCCTGCCACTGGACAGTCTAACATAATTTGAAACTTGTTTTTCTATGTCATATTTTCGTATAGTAGATGTTTAAGAATAATTGATGTGTGCTGTATATTATAAACAAATATTAACAAATACTAACAATATCAACAAAATACAGCAAAGCAGGACAGATCACACTGTCAAGGTGCGTTAAGACCAAACGCGAATGGGCGCGCAGCATGATTACATTTTAAATTGAGTTTGATGTGCCACCCCAAGATTTCCAGCGGCCACCATGTGCCCCCCCCCCCCATGAAAAATTTGTGGAGGCGCCTCTGCTGTTTCATTCCCCACCAAGAGCCAGGTTTACCGGTTACCAAGAGGATCAGTTAGCTGTTAATGTTTTCTGACTGCCCACCGGATTAGCTCTAATTCACAGCTGTAACCATTTAAAGCCAACCAAAAGGGTTAACAGTAAATAACAGTTATTACAATTTACTAGTCAGATTTCTAAAGATTGAAAAAAAAAATGCTTTTGAAAAAAGGACAAACTTCTGTCAGCACAATAATACAAAGCATCTTAGCAAACACTTTTCACATTTCAAGTACATAAACATTTAGTTCATACCTTAAAATGGGGATAAATAAATAGATGCGCCACACAAATGCTCTTCTTTTACCAGTTCATTTAGAATGAAGCAACGTGTGAGAGCTCCCTTATATATATATATATATATATATATATATATATATATATATATATATACGTATATATATATATATATATATATATATATATATATATATATATATATATATATATATATATATATATATATATATATATATACAGTATATGTGTGTGCGTTTGTGTATACACTACTGTTCAAAAGTTTGGGGTCACCCAGACAATTATTTTGTGTTTTCCATGAAAAGTCACACTTATTTACCACCATGAGTTGTAAAATGAATAGAAAATACAGTCAAGACATTGACAAGGTTAGAAATAATGATTTGTATTTGAAATAATAATTTTTTCCAGATACTCAACCTGCTCAAAGGAAGGTCAGTTTTATAGCTTCTCTAACCAGCTAAACTGTTTTCAGCTGTGCTAACATGATTGCACAAGGGTTTTCTAACCATCCATTAGCCTTCTGATGCAATGAGCAAACACATTGTACCATTAGAACACTGGAGTGATAGTTGCTGGAAATGGGCTTCTATACACCCATGTAGATATTGCACCAAAAACAAGACATTTGCAGCTAGAATAGTCATTTACCACATTAGCAATGTATATTAGATATTAGAGTGTATTTCTGATAAGTTTAAAGTTATCTTCATTGAAGCAGTGCTTTTCTTTCAAAAATAAGGAAATTTCTAAGTGACCCCAAACTTTTGAACGGTAGTGTATGTATATACTATATATATATATATATATATATATATATATATACACACACACACACACATACAGCTGTGTGAAAAAGTGTTTGCCCCCTTCCCGATTTCTCATTTTTTTTGTTTGTTTGTCACACTTAAATGTTTCAGATCATCAAACAAATTTAAATATTAGACAAAGATAACACAAGTAAACACAAAATGCAGTTTTTAAATGAAGGTGTTTATTATTAAGGGTAAAAAAATCATAACCTACATGAGCCTGTGTGAAAAATTGATTGCCCCCCCCCATTAAAACATAAATTAACCGTGGTTTATCACATCTTTGGAAAGCTGAGTTCAATTTCTCTAGCCACACCCAGGAATGATTACTGCCACACCTGTTCTCAATCAAGAAATCACTTAAATAGGACCTGCCTGACAAAGTGAAGTAGACCAAAAGATCCTCAAAAGCTAGACATCATGCTGTGATCCAAAGAAATTCAGGAACAAATGAGAAACAAAGTAATTGAGATCTATCAGTCTGGAAAAGGTTATAAAGCCATTTCTAAAGCTTTGGGACTCCAGCAAACCACATTGAGAGCCATTATCCACAAATCGTGTAAACATGGAACAGTGGTGAACCTTCCCAGGAGTGGCCGACCTACCAAAACTACCCCAAGAGGTCACAGAAGACCACACAACATCCAAAGAACTGCAGGCCTCACTTGTGTCAGTTAAGGTTAGTGTTCATGACTCCACCATAAGAAAGAGACTGGGCAAAAATGGCCTGCATGGCAGAGTTCCAAGACGAAGACCACTGTTGAGCAAAAAGAACATTAAGGCTCGCCTCAGTTTTGCCAGAAAACATCTTGATGATCGCCAAGACTTTTGGGAAAATACTCTGTGGACTGACGAGACAAAAGTTGAACTTTTTGGAAGGTGTGTGTTCCATTACATTTGGCATAAAAGTAACACAGTATTTCAGAAAAGGAACATCATAGTAATAGTAAAATATGGTGGTGGTAGCGTGATGGTCTGGGGCTGTTCTGCTTCTTCAGGACCTGGAAGACTTGCTGTGGTAAATGGAACCATGAATTCTGCTGTCTACCAGAAAATCCTGAAGGGGAATGTCCGACCATCTGTTCGTGACTTCAAGCTGAAGCGCACTTGGGTTCTGCAGCAGGACAATGATCCAAAACACACCAGCAAGTCCACCTCTGAATGGCTTAAGAAAAAACAAAATGAAGACTTTGGAGTGGTCTAGTCAAAGTCCTTACCTGAATCTGACTGAGATGCTGTGGCATGACCTTAAAAGGGCGGCTCATGCTCGAAAACCCTCCAATGTGGCTGAATTACAACAATTTGGTAAAGATGAGTGGGCCAAAATTCCTTCATAGCGCTGTAAAAGACTCATTGCCAGTTATCGCAAACGCTTGATTGCAGTTGTTGCTGCTAAGGGTGGCCCAACCAGTTAGGTTTAGGGAGCAATCACTTTTTCGCACAGGGCCATGCAGGTTTGGATTTTTTTCCCTTAATAATAAACACATTCATTTAAAAACTGCATTTTGTGTTTACTTGTGTTATCTTTGTCTAATATTTAAACTTGTTTGATGATCTGAAACATTTAAGAATGACAAACATACAGAAAAATTAGAATCCGGAAGGGGGCAAAAACTGTTTCACACTAATATAAATATATATATATATATATATATATATATATATATATATATATATATATATATATATAGTGTAAGGGTTTGGACATGACTGTGCTCATGTCTTCATTTTATGTTCGTATTTGATTTTCTGTTATCTAAAGGACATGAGTTCAGCCAAGTCCACACCCTTTGTTATTATGTTCTCTATGCTGTGATTATCTTTGGTATTTTTGGTCTCTGTATGCCCTGTCTGTTCTGCCTCGTCCATCCTGTGCTTCTCTGTTGTCTTTGATTGCTTCCCACCTGTTGTGCATTGTCTTGATTATTTTCCTGCATATATTTACCCTTACCAGTCTGTGCCAGGCGTGGCATCATTAGTATTTCTTAGTATTAGAACATTCTTCCATCACGCACCAGGGTGAGTTACTCTAATGACAAACCCTGGTTCACAGCTAAGCTCAGACAGATCAGGAAGGAGAAGGAAGCAGCGCTGAAAAGTGGAGACAGGGACTGCTACAGGGAGGTTAAATACCGGTTTAACAGAGAGCTGAAGAGGGCTAAATCTGTGTACTCAGAGAGACTCCAGCAGCAGTTCACTGCTAATGATTCGGCTTCCGTGTGGAGAGGACTGAGGCAAATCACCAACTATCGACCTAAGGCTCCTAAAGGTCAGGATGACAAAGCCCTTTGTCAGAGACTGTCCCAACACTATGCCCGTTTTGACACCTCGTCATCTGTGTCCAACTCCCCCCCTCCCTCCAGCTCCACAGCCTCCACATTCCCTACTTCATTTAAGGCACCCCCCCCTCCTCCCCCCCTCCCCTTATCATCAGTGAGCAGGATGTGCTCAAACAGTTCTCCAGACTGAACCCGCGCAAGGCCCCCGGCCTAGACGGCGTGTCTCCCTCCACCCTGAGACTCTGTGCGAAACAGCTGGCTCCTGTATTCACAGACTGCTAATGTGCATAGAGGGTTTTTTTCTGTGTAATCAAAATTTGGCTCATAAGCTTATATGAGCTTATACGAGCGTGATTCTGATAACTATGTTTTTTCTCTCTGCCTATTGTGTTTCCCCCCCCCTCCCCCCTTTACCCTCACTGCAGACAGGCGCCTCTATGGCTGCCGTGTCATTGGATGCGCCTAATGTGCGCGCCCAATGTCAAGTCAAATTCCTTGTGTGTTTACTTGTAAATATACTTGGCAATAAAGCTGATTCTGATTCTGATTCTGATTCTGATTCTGACATTTTTAACACCTCCCTTAAGTTATGCCACGTGCCATCCTGCCTCAAATCCTCCACCATCATCCCTGTCCCCAAGAAGCCACGGATCACTGGACTTAATGACTACAGACCTGTAGCGCTCACCTCTGTAGTCATGAAGTCCTTTGAGCGCCTGGTCCTGTCCCACCTCAAGTCCATCACCACCCCTCTCCTGGACCCGCTGCAGTTTGCCTACCGAGCCAACAGGTCTGTAGACGATGCAGTCAACCTGGCCCTCCACTCCATCCTGCAGCACCTGGACTCCCCGGGAACCTACGCCAGGATCCTGTTTGTGGACTTCAGCTCCGCATTCAACACCATCCGCCCCGCTCTGCTCCGGGACAAGCTGTCCCTGCTCAACGTGCCTGACTCCCTCTGCAGGTGGATCATCGACTTCCTGACGGACCGGAGGCAGCATGTGCGGCTGGGAAAGACTGTCTCAGACTATACTAGCATCAGCACCGGATCACCCCAGGGCTGTGTACTTTCCCCCCTACTCTTCTCCCTTTACACCAACTCCTGCACCTCCAGCCACCAGTCTGTCAAGTTGATCAAGTTTGCGGACGACACCACCCTCATCGGGCTCATCTCCAACGGCGACGAGTCTGCCTACAGGAGAGAGGTGGCCCAGCTGGCGTCCTGGTGCAGCAATAACAACCTGCAGCTGAACGCTCTGAAGACAGTGGAGATGATTGTAGACTTCAGGAAAGTCACTACTCCTCTGCCCTCCCTCACCCTCTCAGGCTCTCCCATCACCACTGCTGATTCCTTCCGCTTCCTAGGCACTACCATCACCAGGGACCTCAAATGGGAGCTGACCATCAGCTCACTCATCAAAAAAGCCCAGCAGAGGATGTTCTTCCTGCGGCAGCTGAGGAAGCTCAAGCTACCCACCAAGATGTTAGTGCAGTTCTACACAGCCATCATCGAGTCCATCCTCACCACCTCCATAACCGTGTGGTACGCAGGAGCCACTGCCAGGGACAGACTAAGGCTGCAGCGCGTCGTGCGCACTGCTGAGAAGGTGATCGGCTGCAAGCTCCCATCTCTCCAGGATCTGTACATCTCCAGGACCCGGAGGCGTGCTGGCCGGATCATAGCCGATCCCTCACACCCTGGTCACGTACTGTTTGCCCCCCTCCCCTCTGGTAGAAGACTTCGGTCCATCCAGACTAAAACCTCCCGTCACATGAACAGCTTCTTCCCCTCTGCCATTAGACTGCTGAACACTAAGTGACTCTCGTGCACCATGTACAGCAGCTCAACCAGACTCATGTCAATCATCACTGTTTTCTTCCTGCATTACCGACTGCACTATATAGTTCTCCACAGTATCTGCTGCTGGCTAATATATATTTTAACTGTTGACCAGTATCACTTAATCTTATCCTACACTTTATTACATGTATAGTTTATTTCTCTTATCTTATCATGTTTAATGTTGCAGCATTGTACCGAGACAAATTCCTAGTTTGTGTACTACATGAACAATGGCAATAAACCTGATTCTGATTCTGATTCTGATTCTGATTTCTGTCAGTTCTGTTCAGTGTGTCTAAGTCTGTGTTTCTGATTAGCAGCCCACACGCTGTCATTTGTTTGTTCCTTTAAGTTTTGTTTATAAATCATTATTTTTGCACTGAACTCCTGCCTGCATTTGAACCCCTTGACAGAATGACGCCACCAAAAATGGTCTCAGTGGGCAGGACCGGCAGGAGGAAAGGGCTGAGTCAGAGTTCCAGAGAGGAGGATCTCGGCCGGGTGCTTTGCCTTTTGGACTGGGCTATATGTCAGTCCAACTGGTGGGAGATTAACGCCGGTGGAAGCAAAAGCAGTCCTCAGTTCACCGGTCTTGCTAAAATATCCGGAGTTGGCCAAGCTTCACTGTCGTGTTGCCCGGCTGAGTGACGAGCTGTTCAGAACTGGTAATCTGCTTTACTCGGTTCAATTTGGCTCCAGACCGTTGACTCCAACTCCTGCCTCCAATGTGTCGCCTTTCGATTTCCCTGTCACTCTTACACCATCTTCTACATTTCGTCAGCCACGATGGAGGATGTGTTGGAGCAGGAGGAATGGAGGAGGCATTCCCTGCACAAACTGACATCTTGCTGGAATATAAGCCCTGGCTCACTCCAGAGGTGTTATTCCCGGTGTGTGAGGATCAGCTGCCATCAAAAGGGCCAGCAGGGATGCGGGCATCGAGGAAGCACTGTTCCCCCTGCCATCCAGGCCCTTCACTTGAGGTTTCCCTGAGGGTTTCTGCTGCCGCGACCCCACCGTCTTCAAGTGCTTAAGCAGCAGTTGCTTCAGCAGCTGCAGGATGGGAGGTCTGCATGCCCCAGCTGTCAATTCCAGCGGCGCACACACCAACTCGTGCCCCACCCGCTTCATCTGCCGTCACGTCTGCAGTGCTGGTTCTCATACCTGCTGCACTGGTGCCCCCGCCCGCTGCTGTATTTCAAGCTGCTTCATCAGCTGTTCCTCCAGTGCCTCCTGGAACTGTCATCGCCTCGCCAGCAGCAGAGTCACTGGGGTCCTCATCAGCAGAAGAACAGGAGTTAAGGCAAGTACATTTCTTTATTTCTAGAACAACAGTTTTAGAGAGGTCTTGTCTTGCTGCTGGGGGGGAGACCCAGTTGCAGTTCCCATCTGCTTCTGTGCTCTCCCCGCCGAGCTTTTCTGCTGGTTGTTTGGGCTTAGACATGGCACCAACCAGTGTTTCTCCTTCCACTTCCAAGGTGTCTGCATCAAGGATGGAGGTGCACATCACAGCTCCACTTGTCATCATCGTCCCAGAGGTCGAGCAGTCCGCTCCACCTGTCGTCATCACAGAGGGCAAGCAGTCTGCTCCACCCGTCATTGTCCCAGAGGGTGAGCAGTTGGCTCCACCTGTTGCAGTTCCAGTGGGAGAGCGGTCCACTCCAACCATGGTAGTTCCAGTGGGTGAGCAGTCCACTCCACCTGGGCCGTCCGAGCAATCCATTAAACCTTGGCTGTCTGGGGTCACCGTGTCTCAGCTGCTGTTGGCTCCTGTGCCAAGGGTCCTTTAGGTACTCTCTCCACAACTAGAAACTCTTATGTTGTTAGCTCTGAAGCAGGAGGCCCATGTGTTATCTTCTGAGTCTGGAACCCCCATGTTGTTTTCTGCTGAGCAAAAGGCCCCTATGTTGTTATTGTCGGAGCTTGAGGATCCACATTGTCGTTTCCAGAGTTTGGGGGTTCCATAGTGGCATCTGCTGAGTCTACAGATTTCTCACTGTCACCCCCCCAAGCATAAAGTTCCTATGTTATCTCCTGTGTTAGAGGCTCCTGAGGTCAGCGTCCCCACAGTGCCATGTTCATCTGTCTGGTGGCCCTTGGACTTTGGTAGGCCACCCGACGTGCCGTGTCCATCCGTTTGGTGGCCTATGGATTGGGGCAGGCCACCTGATGTTCCGTTTCAAACCTTTTTGTGATCTTGGGATGCTAGCAGACCACCCGATCCATTTTGGGACTTTGGACATGGGGTGGGTCCATGGGACTGTGTGTTGGGGTTTGGACTCTGTGGGGGTTAAAAAAAATTGGTTTTGGCCTGCCTGGCCTTGTGCCCCCATCACCCACCTGGTGAGGGTCTCGCTTTTTGTTTTGTTGTCATCAAATTATTTTGAAGGTTTGTCTCTCTCTTTTTGACCGGGTGGAAGTATTGTGTAGAGGTTCATTAATTTTGGATTTTGCCCACTATATCTTTGTTGCATTAGTGCCAGAGGATAAAAGCGTATTACTTGTTCCTTTATTACAAAGTGTCTAATATTGACTTGCTCCTGTTTGCATTACATTGCACCACTTAAACTGAATTATTTGATGTTATTTGGCCCCAGTGCTATTTTTCAAATTCTGCAATATCCAGCTTTTTTGCAAATAGTTAAATTGATTTAGAGTGGCTTTGACCAAAGACTAAGAGTTGCTAACTTACTAGAAAGTACTGCAGTTTTCTCAAAGGGTAATGAAAAAAAGGGTAGAAAGAACATTGCTGGTGCATGGTTAGAGTCACTAGAACATCTCCAATTTACAGAGTAAATATTTCAAAAGTTATATGAAAGGTAAAGCCAACTTTATTGTCATTCAATCCATACAGCCAATCATGTACAGTAGAATGAAATTACATTTCTCTTATCTACAATGTTAATCACACCTAGAATCAGAGGGGTCGCTGAACTGCAAGGCACCACCACAAATTTCCCTTCTCCGTCCCATTATTGCTGAGCACCAAGCTGGACGGCACGAAGTTTTGCTTTTATATGGTCTTCGGCATGACCCGGCCGGGATTTGAACCCTGGCCTCCCGGGTGTAGGGTGGATGCTCTACCAACTAGGCCACCACTCTGGAAAATAGTTGCAAATTATTTGTAAAGGTATTTTACCAGATTGAAGAAGCTGCTGATTTCTGAGATATTTTTTCCTCTAATTTATGTGAAAGAGTTTTCAAATTTGTAAGAAGAATGTTTCAAATTTACATGGAAAAAGTGGCAAATTATTTGGAAGGGTACAAATTTCTGGGGGGAAGAGAAGTTTACAAGAAAGGAGCTGCAGATTTCTGGCAGGTTTTTTTGTTTTGTTTTGTTTTGTTTTTTGCAATTTGCAATTTGCAAATTTACAAAGAAGAGAGGAAAAAGGAAAAGAGAAAAGACTTGTTCATTTTTGTGAGTCACAAATTTCTGAGGGAAGAACCCTGCAAATCTATGACAGACAGGTTAACTGACTCAAGAGAAGGAAGAAGGGAGAAAGAAAGGGTGTTGATTTATCTAAAACAAGAGGGTAGTAACCATGTAATTTATGAAGAAACTGTTTCTGATTTTCTGGGAATGGGTCACAAAACCACAAGAGTTTGTTTGCAAAAACCGATAAACGCCACTTCCAAGAAAATTTCCCTCTGTACAACAAACAACTGTTCACATTACCTACTTAGAGAAGTTCAAATTGTTTTTTCTAAAAATCTGTTATATCCGCTGTTATATACAGTACAAAATTCATGGGATTTTTTTTTTTTTTTCAAAAGCCGATAAACGCCGAGACCCTGTCTTTACAAAACCAGATAACGCCACACGTGGCAAATCAGCGCTTGGTATTTGGGTCATGTCACTCAATGGTGCAGCGAGGATCAGCCACTCACTGTTATGTATGGGATTTGGGCATCTGGGATGCCGTGACCACCCACAGGGTGACGTCAGGCGGGCACTGCCCGCTCTGTATATAGTTGAGTGTTCTGACTAATAAACTTCAGTTGGATGTCCCTCAAGAAGCTTTCTGTCTCATGTCATTTCTATGATATAATATTTGGCGACGAGGCGACTAATGGGAGCGTACTGGCTTAATCAGCGACTGTTGCCGTTTCTGGAGAACCCGGGTGAGCCGTTAATTTCGTGGCCGCAGTGGAGACGGGAATTTGAAGAGTATGTCGACTCGCTGGGTTTCCCTCGGCTTGACGGGAGACAGTGGCAGGCTCTCTGGCCTGTAACCTCTGCGTGGAGGGCCGAATGATTCTCAACTCGCTGGGCACGAGTGAAGGCTACGTGGAGGCTGTCGGGCACATGGAGGCGCACTTTGCGGAGCAGACAAGGCCCAGAGAGATGCGGGTGAAGAGGCTGGTGGCGCTAGACACGCCGGAGCTAGTTAGCTTGGGAGAGCTAGCGGCTCAGTCGGAGCCTGTGGACAGGCTGGCTGACAGGCTAGTTTTGCGCCGAAACAGGGCTAAGGGTGTGAAACTGGGCCTCGAAGCAGAACCAGGACCACGTGTGGAGGAGCCCCTGGCCACTGAGGACAGCGGGCAAGGTGTCAACATCGCGCGCCCCGAAGGATGGTCTGGACCGCAACTGGCGGTGAAATTGGACGGTGTGAGGGTGCCCATGCTGTTAGCCACTGCCGCCCTGCGCTCCATCATGAGTGAGGCCTGGGTTCGGAGGCTCACACCCCGGCGCCCGGATG
Source organism: Pholidichthys leucotaenia (assembly GCA_020510985.1). Lineage (NCBI taxonomy): Eukaryota > Metazoa > Chordata > Actinopteri > Cichliformes > Pholidichthyidae > Pholidichthys > Pholidichthys leucotaenia. The sequence continues at coordinate 182,570,572 of CM035844.1, forward strand.
CGGCGGAACTGCCGGATGACGAGGACCCCGGGAACGGCAGGAGTGTCATGTTGGCAGTGCAGTATGATGAGAAGACCCTTCCCGCGTTCAGGTTCCAGGTGGCATACCGGGGCGAAAATATGATAGGGTGAGACCTGTTTGATGAGCTGGGTTTCACTTTTGAAGTCGGTGGACAGACGGTCAGCGGCCCAGGACCAGATTACGCGGGCCTTGCGGATGTGGGTGCAGCCGAGGATCACTATGAGAGTTAAACGGACAGCGAATGTGACACGGGGAGTGACTACAGCTCGGATGATGGAGATGAAATGAAGGATGAGCAGGACCCGGAATTGCCCTCACCCCCCGAGCAGCCAGGACCGGAACGAAGATGGGGATAGCCCAAGTTAGGCAAAACCAACACCGGCAGAGAGGTGGTGCAGCAGGAGTTACCCCCGTCGCTGGAGGCCATACAGAGGGCGAGCACATTTGGCGCCGCACGATGCCGCCTTGGGATGGACCCGATGCCGGTTCTCATGCTGCCCTGGAAGAGGGTGCTGGAGGGCACGCCGGGACCCCAGGGGTGGCCTTTAAGGATGAGGTGCCCACGTCAAAAGCGGGCGAGCGGGGCCAGGCAGGCTGAGGGCCCCGGGGAGGAGCAGCAGCCGCAGGACACGGAGGCAGCACAGCAGAGCACCAACACCGAGAGAACTGAATGCCACGGTGGGGGAGGGGGGGGTTCGACCCTGGGGGTGGACGGAGGCCAGGGGCACATATGCAGGGGCACATATGCTTTTTTATGTCAAAAAAAAAAAATATGCTGTGGGGGTGCCTGGGGCCTCTGAGGCAGTCTTCTGGATGGTGGCTACCCAGGGACGTTGGGGTTACCTGAAATGTTATTTTCCTGATGTGAATGCCTGTATATACATGTGAATGAATGTGTGTAGTTTTACTGTTTGGTGCCCTGGTAAATTTACTTTAAAAAAAAAGAGGGAGAGCACGGAAGACATGTTAAAAAGAGTTGTTGTGAACCTAAGTTGAGTGTTTATATGTTGAATTTTAATAACAAGGATGGTGGTGTGCCTGATTAAGTACTAATGATTTAATGTGCTAATGTTTAATTGGTGTTTTTATATGATTTTTTTTTTTTTTTTTTTTTTCTTTTTACAGCCAGAGGGGTGGTGGCTCGGTAATGAGTGACGGTTATGGTAAATTTGAACCTGCCATGGTTGTTTGGATAATTTTAATTGAATACCCAACATGGTTTTATTATGAATGCCCATTGTGGGGTGGGTGTTGGGGTGGGGGCCGCCAATAGTGTGTATATTGTGATTTTGCATGTGATGTTTGTGTAGTATTGTTCACAGGATTATTTTGGAGGTAGAAACACAGCTTTGTTTTGTTTTATTGAACTGTTTTCTCTAGCGGCAGAATAACCCGCTCAGCCGTGTAGGGGGCGCTGGCAGTCTACCCGGCCCTCAGCCTCAGTTGTGCGAATGGATAGGAATGTATTTATTTTTGTACATATGTTCTTCCCCTTTTAAAACATGAGTTGGGAGACAAATTAGGGTGGGTTGTTTGTGTGCTTGACAATTGTTTTAAAGGGGGGGGAGAAATGTTATGTATGGGATTTGGGTGTCTGGGATGCCGTGCCCACCCACAGGGTGACATCAGGCAGGCACGGCCCACTCTGTATATAGTTGAGTGTTCTAGCTAATAAAGTTCAGTTGGATGTCCCTCAAGAAGCTCTCCGTCTCGTGTCATTTTTACAATATAACAATCACGTCTCTAGAAGCTGATGTGTCTATCTGCTACGGCAGCATTCTGCAGAGACCCCTACTTCTTCTTCTTTTAGATTTGATTGGTGGTTGGCAACCAGCTTACAGGTGCATTACCACCACGTACTTCACTCTATATCATCACTCTATCTGGTCAGGAGCATCGAGATCCCTGCTTGGGTCTGCTCACTTTGCGTGATTTCCCTACCAGTTTTTTTTTTTTTTTTTTACAATTTTGTTGCATTTTATGTCAAATATGGATCATTTTGATGAAGCAGATGAACCAGTGATGCATTCACCAGACAAACTAGCATGGTTTTCGGGACATGTCTGTTTTTGCAAAAGTATGTGTTGTGGACTTATCTGTTTTTGCTGTCATAAACTGCCAAAAAATAACAATGAGTTGATGTTCAATTTTTTTGTTTTAATATGTCTGAGATACTCATATTTCAAGTGACCATGTCTTAGAAGCTGAATTGGAAATAGTAACACATATAAACCAACAGATGAAAAGTTGTTTTTCTCATGATTAAAACAATTTGACTTATCTGTTTTTGCAAACAAACTCTTCATTTGCAGATTTACAGGAAAGTTACAAATCTGTGAGGAAAAGAGAAGAGCTGTATTTATGACTAAAGGAGAAACAGAAGGATGAACCACTGTGCACAGAAGAAAACGTTAAGTACTGTATTTATAGGAATGATGTGATTTTGAAAATAAGCAATTTGCAATGAGGATTGTCTGTGATTTCTAGCACAACTCCACTATGTTACCATGAAATATTTCTCAGGTCACTGACCCTGTTTACATGGTCACAAGTAAACTGATTACTGGAGTAAACCGATAAAGGTAATAAATGGCTTATGGTGTTTATATGCACCGAGTAAATAGTTTATTGGGCAAATAAACTAGGTGTGCTAATCTGTTTTCTCATAAACCAATAATGGCCTTTAACTGATAAAGGTAATTGGATTACTCTGTTTTCATGACAGTTTGAATAATCGGGTAACTCCAGAAAGTTAATTATAATCAGTTTACTTGTGACTGTGTAAACATGGTCAGTGTCAATTTGCAACTCATTTCACTGTTGAATCTTCGGCTCTGATTGGCTGTCCTGTAGGCTGTTTCTTAAACATTCTCCTGCCTGCACTTCATTTCATTTTTGTTGATGTTACGTTCTGGGTCATCTGGTATCCGACCCTTGAGAGGAGGGTATTGTAAAGGTTTGGACATGACTGTGCTCATGTCCTCGCTTTATGTTCATATTTGTTTTTCTGTTATCTAAAGGACATGAGTTCAGCCATGTCCACGCCCTTTGTCATTATGTTCTCTAAGCTGTGATTATCTTCGGTATTTTTGGTCTCTGTGTTCCCTGTCTGCTCTGCCTCGCCAGTCCTGTGCTTCTCTGTTGTCTTTGATTGCTTCCCACCTGTTGTGCGTTGTCTTGATTATTTTCCTGCCTACATTTACCCTTGCCAGTCTGTGCCAGGCATGGAGTCTTAGCATTTCTGTCAGTTCTGTTCAGTGTCTAAGCCTGTGTTTCTGATCTACAGCCCACACGGTGTCATTTGTTTGTTCCTTTAAGTTTTGTTAATAAATCATCATTTCTGCATTGAATTCCTGCCTGCATTAGAGCTTGTGAATCCTACCTTGACATATATATATATATTTTTTAAAGAAAAGTTTGTCTAAGCCCTTGTGTTAACATACTGTTTAAACTAACTGTAATTACATGTTAACAAGTGATTCATAAAATCGACATCATCAAAAATTGACGTCATCCCGACATCACAATTATAAACAACAACAAAAACCTAAGTCATTTGTATTAAATCACTTTACAAGCAATGGCAATGCTCCATCTGTTTGGCAACACTACCCAAATTACTTTAAAAGATCAACAGTTTTTTTTTTTCTTGGTCCAAGCAGTTGTCTATGTTTAACAATGCAAATGCTTAGAACACCTGCATGGAATAGGGCTGGTAAACAGGGAATGGTAATGTCCACATTGTCAATGGCTGAACTCCCGTATATGGCAGAAACTGGACCTCATGCAGTTTCTCATCTGCACATGCTGCACTATAACAGGATGAAGTCCCTAGTTGGTCATAAGTGAAGAATTTAGGGGCTCGCTTCTCCGTGTGGTAAGTTGTATCTTTGGTTGTTCTTTTCAGTTGAGTCCAGATACAGTACATGGGCGCAGGGCCTCAACCTGTTCCTCTTCAACTGGCTGAACACTCTCATTCTGATGATCATTTTCTCATGGCACATCCTTGTGCTGCACCTGAGATTCAACTGTCTCCATTATGGGTCGTCCTTCCCTCAGAGATTCATCATAGCTCAGCACTGGAGACTCTTGACTACTGTCCAATTGTGTGTCAGTGCTCTTGATAGTGTTGTCAACCGTGGGCTCTTGAGGTTGTACAAGTGGCTCATAATAGTATCCATACTCATCTTCCTCTTCTTCTTCATTTGTGTTTTCTGCTGTTGACTGTGTCTTTTATTTTGCTTAGATGTTGCTTTTGGCTGGAATTCAAAAGGTAAGTGATCACATGGTAGCAGCAGGTTACGATGTAAGATTCTTGATCTTCCTCTTCCCTGTTACAGTTTAATTTCATAAACTGGAATATCTTCTCCCACCAGGTAGACCACAACATGAATATTCTCCTCCCAGTGAGTCCTGAGTTTTTCAGTGCCTCCCCTCGGTGTCAAATTTCACACTAAGACACAAGCACCGGGATACAAGATTGAGCTTTTCACCTTTCTATCATAGTGTCTTTTGCTTCTCTCTGCTGACTTTTTTTTTTGCATTCTTTTGTACTGTATCATAAGCTTCCTGCATTTCTCACCTCCACTTTTCCATGTATGTGTGATGGTCTGCTTCCCCTGTCTCAGAATTGAGCCAAACAGGAGATCAATAGGTAACCTTGGACATCTTCCAAAAAGGAGGTAGAAAGGGGAGAAACCTGTTACCTCACTTCGTGCACAGTTGTATGCAAAGACCAGCTTGTTAAAAGATTCTTTCTAGTTTGTCTTGTGCTTGTTGGTAAGTGTCCTTTAACATTTGTAATTGTCATGGTCTGGGGGAAGACCATAGGGTCATGCCCACTCTTTGAGTTTATTTCTCTGTTTCTTTGCGCTTGTTATTTGTATCTTGGGTTTATTATTCCTGTCATCAGTGGTTTGAGATTTAATTTGACAGTGTTTTCTGTTCATGTTCTGGCTCCAGTTGTGGATTTATTTTGTATTATTTATCCCCGCTTTGTCCTTAGTCCTGTTGTCATGTCCTGTGTATCCTCTGTCTGTGATTATGTGTGTGTAGCCCCACCTCGTCCTGTCATCTCGGTTTTTTCCTCATGTGCTAGCCGTTGTCATGATTGCTCCTCCCTCCACCTGTGCTGTATTGCCGTGATTATCCCTTCTATCTATAGATACCAGTGTCAGTCTGTATCCTGCGTGGTGTCATTTAATGTCTTCTTGTCGGTCCGGTCTGTGAGTATTCACATGTCTGAGTATATTCAAGTTAAGTCCAGTCTAGCCTGTCGGTCAGTCTAGTTTTTGTTTCTTTTCAGCCCATGTGCTATGTGTTTGTTTCGTTATTAAATCATTGTTTTTTTGCACCATACGTCTGCCTGCGCCTGAGTCCTCTCCACCACTACTCCTTGATAGAATGATGCCACCAGTTTTGACTCAGCAGACAGAGATTTTGGGAGCTTGGGGCTGGACGCAGATCAGGCTTGGGGCAGCCGAATTCATCCAGGTCCTCGTCTCAAGCGCCCGCCAAAAGTCGCACTCCACGGGAAGACCTGGCGTGTCTGAATGCTGCAGTGGCTGTAGTGAAGACGCACCCTAGTTTGCAGAACTGCCCTGAGTTGGCCGGGTTGTTGGATTCAGTCACCCACCTCCGACACGTGTACCATGAGATGGTGTGGAGCATCCCTGGCCTGCCTGCCACCCAGACCAACAACCCTTGCACGGGACAGGAGGAGGGCTCTCCGGATGAGACAGAGCCTGTGTCAACGAGACGGCGTTCATCCTCATCTCCACGCCACTCCGCAGTCTCGCCGTCACATCTTGAACGAGAGAGGGGGCTGCCGTTCACACCGGAACCTGTGCCGACAACAGAGCGTCCCCTGGTTTCGGCATTATGGGACCCAGTGCCTTCCATGATTACGTTCCCTGGCACCATTACATACATCTCCTCTGCCACCACCACTGCATCTGCCACCCAGTTGCTGGAGTCATTCTCAGCATGCCTCTCCCCAGTCTCGCAGCCATCTCACGAGCTGGGGGAGAGCTCACCGCTTATGCCCGATGACCCTGCTGTGTGCTGGATTGGGTCTATGGCACCGGTGCCCTTCCTGTGTCACCGAGGATGAAGAGCTGGAGGACTGCAGGCAAGTTTGCTTTCCCAGACTGAAATTATGTTGAACCATAGACCTTGGTTACTCCAAGAATTTTGTCTCTCAGCGGGGTATAGGATCGGCTGGCCACAAAAGCTCTGCTAGGAAGTGAGCATTGGTTAAAGCGCCATATGGCACAGCAGTCCAAATTGTCCCTTCGACTCCCCAGTTCCTTCTCAGCTGTTTTCAGGTGCTTTTCCAATACCTTGGGGTGGAGGCAGACTGAATATGGAGGCGCCTGCCTGTTTCTGAAGCTCCTGTGTCAGCTCCACGTTGCTTCCCAGCACCACCACCGGCTCCATTTGTTCCCGAGGAGCGCACTCCTGTTCCTGTTCAGCTGGAGGTGCATGCTCCGGTTCCTGTGGCTCGTCCAGAGGTGGTCACCCCAGCAGCTGTGGGCCAGGAGCTCAGGCAAGTACTTTTCTCTACTTGTAACACCAATATTAGTAAAGACTTGCCTAGCTCCTGGTAATTGTGGTGACGCTTCCTTACTTCCTGCCTCCCTCCTTTGTCCGAGGCGACTGTAAGTGAGGCCGGACACTGTCACATCTCAGGAGCCCTCCCTGGAGATCAGCACTCCACAACCTTCGGCACCTGAGGTCAGCACGCACCTGCCGTTTGTTTCAGAGGATGATGCGCATCCATTGTCTGTTCCTGAGGCCAGTGCACAGCCATCGTCTGTTCCTGAGGCCAGTGCGCACCCGTCATTTGCTCCAGACGACAGCGCGCCTTCGCCTAGTGTTCCTGTATGCAGCATGCCACTGACACCTGCTTTCTGAGCCCTGCAAGCTGCTATCTGTCATGAATCACCCTTTTCAAGGGCAGACCTGAAGACTCCAAACGCAGACTGTGAGTTTCGCACATTTAATAATAAGGGACGCTACACTACACACTACACTTACAAATAAATGAGTGACAAGCAGGATAAGGCTGAGAAGAACGGGGCTCACGACCGGAGAGAGAAGATGGAGTCACACCCGAGAAGAACCAAGGGCTCATGTCAGGGAGAAAAATGGAAGAATGAGGATAACTACCAGATGGAGCACACCCGTTCAGCTCAATAGCAACAACAAGGAAAATAACAGACTTACACAGAGACGTAGGAATACATCAGGCCCAGAAGTCCCCTGCGAGGAGAAAGTCTTGCAGCAGGTCTTAAATAGGGACAAAAAAAATGGGATCAGGTGTGGGTACACGAGTGATGGAAATAATCAGCATAAATCATGTGTCAGCTGTGCAGCCCGCGAAAACAGTTTGGACAGCAGCCCCCCCAGAAGCTTGCACAAGGGCGCTGTCCAAATAAAGCACAGACCAAGAATGACTAAATAATGATACAAGGAATGAATAAAGAATGTACAAGAACAACGATAATGAAATAATTATAAAACGAGCAACAAACTGGAGGGATACAGAAAAGGGGAAAAAAAAACACCAAGGCGAGGATAAAATAAACACAAACTCCAAGAGATGCAAATAATACCATAAATACCAAATTATTCACAATAAAATAGACAAGACTATTATGACAAAGCTAAGAATACAAGACAACTCAAAAATAAACAGAGACCAAATACACAGAAATGCATGAACCCAGACAAAGATAAACAGGAGACAGAAATAAAAAGACCACTCAGATAACCAAATACATCAGACCATGATAAGTACAAAATAAACATGAGATGAAAAAATACAGAAAAAAACAGACTAAACTAGAGGCTGAGCACGGCTCACACCTGTGCTCCGAATCATAACACTATCATCAGCTCCTGAGAGCGATGTTTTCCAGCAGTCTGGATCTGTATTCAGTGCGCTGCTGACACCCGCTCCGGAGGACTGTGTGCTGCTGTCATCTGTCCCTGTCGTCAGCACACCCTTGTCACCGAGGTTAGTGAGCAACAATTATCTGTTCCAGAGTCCAGCGAGCTTCTGTCAGCTGTTTCTGAGGACTGTGCGCCCCAGCCACCTGCTACAGTGCTAAAAGTGCCTTCTCCACCAGCTATGGAACTAATAACTCACCTGTCTGCTGTGAGTGAATTAAAGACTTCTGTATCATTGTCTCATGAGCTAAAAATTCCTGCATCAGTGTCTCCCGATCTAAAAAATCCTCAGTTATCTGTGTCTGAATTAAGCTTTCATGTGTTATCCCCTGAGCTTAGGGTTTCTGTATTATTTCCAGTCCATAAGGCTTCTATGCTGCTGCCAGAGCCAGAAGCTCTTATGATGTTTAAAACCCCTTTGTTGCTGTCCCTGGAGCAGAGGGCCCTTGTGTGGTCTCCCGGGCAACAGGATCTTTTGTGGTCTCCAGGGCAGAGGGCTCCTTTGTGGTGTTCAGAGCAAAACACTCCAGTGCCCCCTCTTGAGGTTAAGGGATTTATGTTGTCATCTTCTGAGTTTAAAGGGTCTATATTATCACCTTCTGAGGTTAAAGTCTCTGTGTTTTCTTTTCCTCCAGAGTTTATGTTGTCATTACTTCCTGGGGTTAAAACAACTGTGTTATCTCTTGAGCAGAGCACCTATGTTGTCATTATCTCCTGTGTTAAAAGCTCCTGAGGTCAACCCTCCCATTTGAACCGCTAGTTAGCGGTTAGCTCCGCTCCTAGCCTCAGCTCCTTCTTCAAGGTGAAAACTGCTCTGTTGATGCTCCAATATGATGAGGATATCCTCGGTCTGCTGAGACAGGAGCTCCGTGGTCAGGTAAGAACAACGAAGCTCTCGACACATTCACTGCACACTGTGGCATGACTCTGATGCCAGTGGGACAGGGCATCTGTCTCCCTGTGTCTGCGTGGGTTTCCTGATAATGTCAGGCCTTCCTGACATTATCAGGAAGGGACATTTTCACTTTCACTAGGTGAATTCTGGGTTGGAATGAGTATTGGGCAAACCCATGATGAAATGGAGTGTTGTGTCTCCACAGTTTGAATCATTGCTGCCACACAAACTGATGTCAGTTCTTCCCTACACTGTTCCATTATCTCCTCCATATTTACAGGCATTCGTGACAGGCTGTCAGCATCCACATGTTCTTCACCTGGATGATATCAGATGGTGAAATGAAAGTCTGCAAGCTCTGCAACCCATCTGTATCCTGTTGCGTTGAGCTTGACACTTGACAGAACATAGGTAAGAGGATTATTATCACTGAACATTGTGAAAGTTGGTGCATAGTACAGGTAAGCTTTGAATTTCTCTGTGATGGCCCACTTTAAAGCAAGAAATTCCAATTTCCCTGAGTGGAGATGATAATTCTTTTCAGCAGCTGTCAGTATTCAGGAGCCATAGGCTATCACACGAAGTTTGCCATCCTGCTGCTGGTAGAGGACTGACCCTAGGCCTTGATGTGAGGGATTGGTGTGGAGGATGAATGGCTGGGAGAAGTCTGGGAACCCAAGGACTGGTGGTTCACCCAGTCTATCAGGTGTTCTAGGACATATTGGTGTTCCTCAGTCCAAACAATTGGCTGTTGTGATGGCACCCCTTTTCTCTTTGCTTGTCTTGTGTTTGTTGTGTTTTGTGGCCCATTTTTATCTTCCATTGTCCCTTTCAGCAAGTTGTAAAGAGGTCCTGCAATATGAGAGAAATCTTGTATATACTGCAGGTAATAACTTAGCAGGCCCATGATAGCTCGTAGCACTTCTACACTGCTTGGCCTCTTATCTTTCAAAGATCTCACAGCATTGGTGTCAGCAGGATCAATTTTACTACCATCAGATGAAACAATCCTTCCCAGGTAACAAACTTCACATTTGAATAATTCACACTTGCTTGGTTTTAGTTTGATTCCATACATTCTCAATTGCTGAAGCACCTTCCTGACATGGTCTACATGGTTCTCAAATGACTGACTGTACATCAGTGTGTCATTTAGGGAGGGGACACAGATGTGGTCTTGTACATCCTCCAGACATTCTGCCATGCAACGCTGGAAGGCAGCAGGGGTGTTCATCAGGCAAAATGGAATCCTTATCCATTCATACAGGCCTCATGGAGTCACAAAAGCAGTCAGTGGTCTGCTACTCTCATCCATAAAACCCTGATGGTAGGCTTTTCCTTGGTCCAACAATGAAACCACAGAGTTGCCACCAAGACTGTCAAGGATGTCCTGCACCGGTGATTGGTTGCCTCTCAGGAGGGTCTTTCTATTTAGAGCTCGGTAATCTATGCAGAGACATAGGCTGCCATCTTCCTTTCACACACAGACTATGGGGTGAGGCATAGGTGAGTTTGATTTCCTTCACCCATTCCTGTGCAATAAGGTTGTGCAAAATATTACTTCTCTCTTTGTATAGTGGCTTTGGGACAGAGAAGTAGTGCGCGCTACAGGATTCATGTCCTTCAGTGTTATGCTCAACTTCAAATTTTCAATCCACCTAATGTCGTCGTCAGATTTGGAAAAGAGGAGCATTCATCACAAGGCATATTCTGCACTATTGTCCTGTCATTTTCACTCAGATGACCCAGATCAACTGGTGGGTCCCAAGAGGTGTCAGCAACTTGTTCCCTCTCTGCATACCCTTGATTTACTACTGGTGGAGGGGAGTCAACTGGTTTCTCTAAAACAGTAGCCAGATACACAGCCTGAACCTGATGCAGTGTGCCTATAACTGTTCTCCCCGACAGTTCACTGTCATGGTCAGTGGAATTCTGTACATCAAGAACAATGTAAGGTGACACACCACCTCTGATCTTTACCAAAGTTTCACAGAACTCAAGATTGTCTGCCCACTGGGGATTTATGTCAGGCTCAGACAGGAACATAGCATCAGTCTTCACAGTGTCATGGTGCGGTCCTCGCGGACCGCAAATGAGACACTATAGGCTGCCGATGAGTTTGCATAATTTATTAACAAAAGACAAATGACAAAATAATGAGCCACGGGGGGCAAAATACACTATAACTATGACTTCGACTAATGAACAGGAAAAACAGACTCTCAACAAATACACTTACTGTGAAAAGGCACGAATCGTGAATCTAGGATCGAGGTTGAACGAAGGAATGTTAGACGAGGAATGTTAGATGAGGTCGCCGCACGGAGTAACCTAAGCTGCTCCCTTAAGTAGGGCTAGGGATGAAACAGCTAATGAGGCAGTCATCAACTCAATGCAATTTAGCTGTCAGAGGAGCTCAGCTCTGACAGCCGGAAGCCCCTCTGAGAGCTGTCACAATAAAAGCTCGGAGAGCCACAGGGAACACACACCAAGGGGAGGAAAATATGCATGACCGGAGCGCGGGACAATACTCGGTGCTCAGACCCATGACAGTATTCCCCCCCGAACGGCGCACTCTGGGCGCAGCAAGACATTCAAGCCTCCCCCCCACCCAAAAGGCCCACCCGGGTTGGAATGATGGGGAAAAAAGGCCAGGAGGGTGAGAACCAGGAAGAAAAAAAAAACCATCAAGACAAGGAACTGGAACAAAAAGTGACAAGGGCGAACACAGAAAATAAAACATGGAGCAACTACAGAGCATGGGGAGGAAAAAAACAAACACAAAAATACTCCATAAAGCGCAGGTGGAAAAACAGACAGGACAATAAATGCAAATAACAGGAATACCAAGTCTAACACAAGCCCAGAAGAAATAAAATGGCAACCACATATCATCCCTCAAACAGAGGAAGGGAGAGAGAAAAAAAAAACACGCCAAATAGCGGCGAATACATAGTCCAATATAGTACAAATAACAAAACACCAGAGCGACCCTAATATTTCAGAGGAGAGGAGAAAACAAAACAGGGATGACGGCAGGCAGAGCACAATGAGACAACAATTAGTTCTGGTGGTCTACCTGCATCCAGATCGCTGGCAGGAGAAAAAGGATGAGTTTGGGCGGCCTATCCCAGTCCCAGGCCCAGAGAAACAGTACCTCTGGCGGCTGGACCAGGTCGCCAAGCAGAAAGTTCAGTTTGTCGGGTGGCCGACCCAGAACGCCAAACCGGCAAAACAGTTTCCCAGGCGGCCGACCCGCATCATCTGGTCACCAGGACCACAGGGGAGAACTCGGAGGTGGCCTCCCTATGGCGAAGAGCAGCGAGGGGGAGCCGAGCCGATTACGGAGAATCCCCGCGGCACCCGATGGAGGGAAAGAGGAAACAGGGAAAGGAAGAGGGACCAGTCCGGCATCGATCGGAGGGGGATCTGCAGCTCCTGCTCCGAACTCCCCACGGACTGGTGCTGCGCTTTCGTTGGAGCCCAAGCGGGACCGTGCTGCACCCACGACGGACCCCGACTGGGCCGGAACAACACCCACGACGGGCCCCGACTGGGCCGGCGCAGCACCAGGGATGACCTCTAGACACAAACCCAGAACCTCCAAGGCGATGATCGGAACAGACTCGTCACCGGTGACCCTGGGAGAAGACTCAGAACAGAGAAGAAAACCGGGATCAGAATCACCGGCAGTGGCAGAGCCCAGCGAGACAAGCTCAGATGCCGTGGACGGCAGCGCCCAGCTTGTCTCCCCGAGAGACAGGCAAAAGTGCTCCAGGATAGAGGAAAGAAAGACAAAATAGAGCACTTGCCTGATCTCGGACTTCACCGCAGCCCAGGACTCTGTTGATCCAGGTTCAGTGCGCAGAAGGTCAAGTTCAGGTTCCCACTCGGCTACGCTGGGCTCCGCAGCCGGCATGATGGAGTCCACAGTCTGGAGATTCCCTGACGCAGATGTCCACGCCGAGGGCCCGCACGGCGTGATGGCAGGGGCTCCGTGACCTGCCGGGTCGGACTGTCCCTCCGTGGAGACCCACGGACGCTTGCTCGTCGGCGCAGGCTCCAATCTGCAGTCCGCCCTCCTCCTCTGCCCATGACGTGGCTGCGGGGCTGGAACCAGGCTCTTCAGGCCCGCAGGCTCCCTCCTCGTCCGGCGGTGTAGTCCTGGCACCAAGGAACGCTCAGGGGAAGGAGACACAAAGGTGGCAGGTTCATAATTAATTTCTGCAGCAGGTGGAGGGAGCTCGGGGGACTGTGAACCCCGAACTCCACCCCCAGGAATCAAACAAGGCAATTCACCCAGTGAAGGAACAGAATGAAGAGACACTTGCCTGATCCGCTGAGGGCTGATGGAACCAGCTGCAGTGGACTTGGTTCTTCCCTTCCCCCGCTGGATGGAGACAGAGGACCCCCCGGGAAGACGAAGAGGAGCCACTCGCACCGGATCGGGAATGGGGGCAGCCGGAGACAGACTCGTGAGGCTCACAGCAGCTGGGGGAAGTGTCGAGGAAGAGGGAGAAACAGCCAAGGCGAACTGGGGTCGAGGAGCTGACAGAACAGCGGGGACAGATAGACAGATAGATAGATAGATAGATAGATAGATAGATAGATAGATAGATAGATAGATAGATAGATAGATAGATAGATAGATAGATAGATAGATAGATAGATAGATAGATAGATAGTTTATTTCGAACACAAAAATATAACAAATACAAGCAAATGGCAAATGCAATACAGTAACATTATACACTGTTCGAAAGGGAGAAGGAAGAAGTGAACACTTATTAATTCCATCTCCTCTTTTCCATAGATACACCCATGTGAATTTTATACAAATTACCACCTTTAAGACCCCAAGTAAACAATTTTCTGTATTTTTTACAAATCAACATTAACACCCATCCATTCTAACATACAATGATGTCCATACAACAAAACCAACCTCAAACAACACAGATATACACAGTGCTGTCCTACCCACCATTCCATAGTGTCCCATAATATCCCAGAGTGAACATAATGAATCGTACATATAAATACTACCCTTCTAACATATACCCTTTCAGCAAATGGTGCTTATACCTCTTTTTGAATTGATTTCTGTTTGTACATAGTTTCAGTTCCGGCTCTAGACTGTTCCACAAATCCACCCCACAGACAGATATGCACATACTGTACTTTTCTTGGTAGTACGTATCTTGGGTTTTGTAAAGTTTAAGTCTCCCCTCAAATTATGATCATTGTCTCTTTTTTTAAATATTTTTTGTATATTAGTTGGTAGTTGATTATTAATTGCCCTGTACATTACTTGTGCTGTCTTAAATTTAACTAAATCGATGAACTTTATGACATGTGACTTTAAGAACAACGAATTGGTATGGTCTCTATATCCTGCATTGTTTATTATCCTTATAGCTCTTTTTTGTAATGTGCATATTGACTTGGTTGGTTTTGTAGGTGTTTCCCCAGACTTCTACACAGTAGTTAAGATAAGGTAAAAACAGTGAATTGTACAATAAGACCAATGATTTATAGTCCAAGAAGTGTCTTGTCTTCCCCAGTATGCCTATACATTTTGCTAATTTGGCCCGGATGTGACTGATGTGAGGTTTCCAGCAGATTTTATTGTCAAGCGTCACCCCCAGAAACTTATTTTCCTGTACTGTTTCTATTCTGGTATCATCTATCGTTACCATTATTTCATGATTTATTTTATAATTTCCAAACAACACAATCTTTGTTTTTTTTAGATTTAGAGATAATTTATTTTTGCTGAACCACTGCGTTAATTTTTCCATTTCAGTTGTGACCACCTATAAAACCTGCTGCAAATTCTCACCAGTGCAAAGGATATTTGTGTCATCATGACCCGGTTGACCCGGAGGTGGAGGCGGCTGTCTTGCCCCTCCGACGAGACACGGAGGCTGCAGCTGGCTTGAAGACAGAGTTCGTGCGGCTACCTGGAATTGGATCCGGACGGGGTTCTCGCTTAGGCTTGCAATCAGCATGGTGATGACGTTTTCCGGCAGAGGGCGAGGCAAAGGTGAGATTTGGGAAATGCCACTCCTGTGCAGAAACAGAGGCGAGCAGGTCAGCGTATTCAGGACAATCATACAGTTCCGGATTCCTCTCCACAAGCCTGACCGCCGCCGTCACATGCTTCATAATCTGTGTAGGATGGAAGGCGGAACGAGCTGCAGCCACTCGGTCCTGGATGGAAATTGCTATCAGCTGTAAATCCTCCGAGGGAATCCCGACTGACGTCTCACTCCGACTGGATGAGGGACAGGAATGGGATCCCAAAGCGAGAAGCAAGGATGCCTCCTCTTCGGCTTCCTGCCGGAGTTTCCCTCCAGCCCACGGAGTTTCTCCTGTTGAGCAGAGATGTCCGCCATCCTCGCCGTGATCTCAGGGTGGTCGGCGTAGCGAGGATGGCGGTTAATTGTTGCCTCAGCGAGGTCCAGGTACCAGCATGAGCCGCTGGGGACGTGATGGCTACGAGCGTTGGAGAGGATCCCATTGATCTCAATAAGAGCCATGACTAGCTCGTAGCCTAGGCTCATAGCGTATCCCTTGGGCGGCGACGCCATCTCCCAGCACACTGGTACGCTGAACAGGGAAAACTACAAGTCCAATAAAGCAAAATTCACGGTGACCGGCATCTCGTTCTGGCTGCGACCTACTGTCATGGTGCAGTCCTCGCGGACCGCAAATGAGACAATATAGGCTGCCGATGAGTTTGCATAATTCATTAACAAAAGACAAATGACAAAATAAAGAGCCACGGGGGGCAAAACACACTATAACTATGACTTTGACTAATGAACAGGAAGAACAGACTCTCAACAAATATACTTACTGTGAAAAGGCACGAATCGTGAATCTAGGATCGAGGATGGACGAAGGAATGTTAGACGAGGAATGTTAGACGAGGTCGCAGCCCGGAGTAACCTAAGCTGCTCCCTTAAGTAGGGCTAGGGATGAAACAGCTGATGAGGCAGTCATCAACTCACTGCAATTCAGCTGTCAGAGGAGCTCAGCTCTGACAGCCAGAAGCCCCTCTGAGAGCTGTCACAATAAAAGCTCGGAGAGCCACAGGGAACACACACCAAATGGGAGGAAAATACTGCATGACCCGAGCACGGACAATATTGGCGCTCAGACCATGACACACAGGCTGCATCTGAACTTTCCAGTCAATCTGGACAGAGGTGTGTTTTGGCACAGTGACTTTCTCTCTTAGGGTTTTAACAACATAGTCACATGATTGTTCACTGGTCACCGGCTCAATGAAGACTGCAATATTCTCTGTCTCAAGGCTTGGAAGAGCTGCTCTGAGTGTCCCATGGAGCTGCTGTCTTTTTGTAGCATCCATTTTTCAGTAATACAGGTTTTCACTATTTGCTCAATGGCATTAAAGACTAGGATGCACTGTGGAAGGCTTTTATCTCTCATCACAAGCATGGGGACAATCAATTCATTGGGGTCAGTTTCCTCTGCAACTATTCCAAAAGTGACTTCTATGTAACCAGTATAAGACATATTTTGTCCATTGGCAGCTGTAATTTTAAAATCATCAGGTGCATCAAGTAACTCAGACACATCTCTTACTTTCTCTCTCGGCAAGTATCTTTTTTTCCATTTCTCATCCACAATACAGACTTGTGAACCTGTGCCCCACATTGCTTGCGTTCTGTGGCCTTGGATGTAACACTCAACTGTGCACCGGTTGCCTATCAGGTCAACAAGACGATTGTTAGCCTTTTTACTGGGTATTGACAAAGATGTGTTGCTGCGTGTTGAATGTGAACAATGGGCGTACTTGATGGTTATGGTGTTGACTGCATTGCTTTTTGTGTGGTTGACCAGTGTTCAGCTTGGCAGGTCTTAGAGCATAAATGTTATTTTTACATGATGCACATCTCCACAGTTTTAGTTCTTTTTCACAGATGACACAGTGTGAGCAATACTGATGGGACGTTTTAAATTTGCTGGTTACTCCCTGTCCCGTGGGGGTAACCCACTTCCATTTAAAGGGCTATCTCTGTCTTGTCTGCTTCCTCTAACCTTGCAACCTGCCAGGTAGTGTTTACTACCATACCTGTAGCAGTGGGTGCAATATTCACTGCCATTCTGCTGACAACCAATACATTTTCGAGGGCGTGTCTGGTTTAGGGCAGGATAGTGGTGCTGTGGGGCAAATCTCTGGTGGTAGTGAGCTGTTTCTCCTCCTTTTCCTGGTCCTGGGTGTGGCCAGTAGCTTTGTGGTGGATACTGTGACTGGAGAGGGGTGATGCTCTCTTGTGCTGGAGATGAAGCCAGGTACTGAATTTGTGCTGGGTTTGGCTGCCGAATTGAGTCTCTGATTTGTGCAACTTCAGTGCTCAGATTTTTCAGTACCACCATGTCAGAGCACATTTCTTTTAGTTCCATTAATACATCAGATTGGGCTCTGGGGCTTTGTTCTGTGTTTAGATTTTTACCTTTTTTTCACAGAATAGACAAAGCAGCTCTCCTGGCACTTGTAGTTAGCTTCAGATCACATGCAAGTCTTTCCATGCAGGTTTACCACCACACACTGTTGTGCACCCAAAGTGAAGATGTGACATATTGAATGATGATGAGGGACACCTATTTGAGAAAGCTGGCCCTTGTCACATTCATCCCAGTGGTGCCTCCAGATGTTACACCCCCAAGTTTGGTGTACTTTTGACCTGAGAATGGGACAAATAAAGAGATGCTCGACACAAAACGTTCTTCTTTTCCAGGTTCATTTAGAATGAATATAATACAAAAGGCACTTTAATGCACAGAAATAAATTACTCACATATATACATTTTCAGTATCAACTGTATACCCTTTTTGTGTCTTTGATACATGAACAACAATAGAAACACCAAGTAATATCTGTAGCTATAATAAAACTAATAACTAGAGTACATGGTTTTCTGCCTGCAAGAAGGGGAACCTTAATTAACGGTTATAATGGTGTACTACGCCTCGCGCTGGGACTACACGGCGTAGCGGCGCGGCCCCCGGGTGGCGGATGGGGGATTGCACACGTGGACCAACGCAGTCTAAGGGAAGGACACCCTGACAGAAAACCCTGGTCCTCCAAGCCTGGGGGTTGGGCAGAAGGCCAACTACCTTCTCCTGTAAAAAAAAAAAAAACTAGAGTTACAGAAACTATGGGCATCAATCTACAAGACAACCTGGGAGGAGCAGGGATCGCCGACTCCGGCAACATGACGGCGGTGGGTGAAAGCCTACGGGAAGCTCAGTGCCCGACAAGGTCCATTGCAACCCCCAAATACAGACTGAACATCGGACACTGGAACATCAGGACCATGTTCAGAGAAGGAGCAGCAGCACAGATAGCGAGGGAGATGGAGAGATATAAATTAGACATTCTAGGGATCAGTGAATGCAGGTGGACGGGAGCCGGAAAGATACAGCTAGCATCAGGGAAGACAGTGCTCTACAGTGGGGACAAGGAGCTGCACGAAGGGGGAGATGCCATCATGGTCAGCCAGCAAGCAAGGAGAGCATTCATGGAATGGACACCCATCAGCAAGAGAATCATCACGGCTCGATTCTATTCAAGACAGAGAAGGGTCACCATCATACAAGTTTACGCCCCCCACAACGAAAAGGAGGAAGCAGAGAAGGAGCAGTTTTACCAGGAGCTACAGGAAACAGTTGATGGATGCAACATGAACGACATCATTATTATCATGGGCGACTTCAACGCCAAGGTGGGCAGGGGCAACACCGGATACAAGAGGACGATGGGGGTGCATGGCCTGGGAGAACAGAACGACAAAGGGGAGAGGCTGTGCGAGTTCAGCCAGAATGAACGGCCTCGTTATAACCGGGACGCTATTTCCTCACAAGGATATTCACAAGGGTCACATGGGTATCAGCTGATGGGAAGGTGAAGAATCAAATAGACTACCTGTTGATCAGCGGGCAGTGGAGATCATCTGTCCTGGTCTCTAGGGTACAGAGGGGAGCAGATGCCAACAGCGACCACTACCTGGTGAGGACCAGCATTAAGTTGAGACTCAAGGCCCACAGAGACGACAACAGAGTCAAGCCAAAGCTCAACATGGAACAGCTAAAAGATGAAGAAACGAGGAGGACATACTGCGAGGCAGTAAGGAGCAAAAATGGAAGAAAATAGGACAGAGAGCGAAGATGTAGAAGAGGTGTGGGAACAACAGAGAAACACATATGTCAACGCTGCAAAGGAAGTGTTAGGTTATAGGAAAGGGAAGAGCAAGCCATGGATCAGTGAGCATACCTGGAAACTGATCGATGAGAGGAAGGACATCAAAACAAGGATGGACAGCACCCACTCAGAAAGAATCCAGAACAGGAGGAGAGAGGAGTACAAAGAGAAAGACACGGAAGTGAAAAGGAGTGCCAGGGAAGACAAGCGAAAGTGGATGGCTGAGAAAGCACAGAGAGCACAAACTGCAGCGGAGAATGGACAACAGAAAGAATTATACAACATTGTGAAGCAGCTAACAGGACAAGGCACAAGACAAGCAGCAGCAGTGAAGAGCAAGAACGGAGATCTACTGAAGAACAAGGAGGCAAGACTGGCAAGGTGGAAGGAGCATTTCCAGGAAGTCCTCAACAGAGACGCACCGGAGGAGCCCCCACAAGCAGAGGAAGAGGAGAGAGAAGAACTTGATATCTCAACCGAAGCCCCAACTTTAGAAGAAATAAGATCAGCTCTACACACACTCAACAACGGAAAAGCAGCAGGAATTGACCAGGTTACGGCAGAGATGTTGAAAGCAGACCCAGAGCACACCAGCACAAAACTGAAGAGACTATTCAATCTCGTATGGGAGAAGGAAGCAGTTCTCGACCAATGGATGAAGGGGCTCATTTGCAAAATTCCAAAGAAAGGCAACCTTCAGGAATGTGGCAACTGGAGAGGAGTCACGCTACTGCCACTGGCCAACAAAGTCCTCAGCAGGGTCCTGATTAATAGGATACAAACGGGGGTGGATCCGTCACTCAGGAAGGAACAAGCCGGGTTTAGAAAAGGAAGAAGAACAACAGAACAGATATTCATACTGAGGAACATCTTGGAGCAAACCAATGAATGGAATGCCACTCTATACATCCACTTTGTGGACTTTGAAAAGGCCTTCGACTCCATCCACAGAGACAGCCTCTGGATCATCATGAGCGAGTACGGAATCCCAAAAAAACTCATCAGAATGGTTCAAACGTTGTACAAGGACTTCCAATGCTCGGTCATAGACGAAGGAGAGACAACAGACTGGTTCCCTGTTATCACCGGAGTAAAACAGGGATGCTGCATGTCAGGGTTTCTGTTCCTGCTAGTAATTGACTGGGTCATGAAGAAGACCACAGATGGAGAAAGAACAGGCATAAGGTGGAACTTCTCAACCCTGCTGGAAGACCTCGACTTTGCCGACGATCTCGCGCTTCTGTCATCTGCCATGAATCACCTACAGCAAAAGACAGCCAGATTGGAGGAAAACGCCTGCAAAGTCGGACTGAAGATGAACGACCACAAGTACAAAGCCATGAAGGTGAACAGCAAGTCTGCGAAAAAGTTGAGAGTCAGAGGGAATGAAGTAGAAGAGGTGGAGAGCTTCACTTATCTTGGAGCCACGGTAGCCAAGGACGGAGGCGGAGGAACTGACGTCAAGAGAAGGATAGCCCTGGCCAATGCCCAGTACAAGCGGCTGAGCAAAATCTGGGCAACTGGAAACATCAGCAAGAAGACGAAAACCTCCCTGTACAGAAGCCTGGTGCTGTCAGTGCTTTTGTACGGCTGTGAGACTTGGAAGCTGACCAAAGGAGAGGAGGAAAAGCTGGATGCATTCCAAGCCAAGTGTCTGAGAAGGATATTCAAGGTGCGCTGGCAGCAACACATATCCAACAAGACAATCCTGGAAATGGCAGAAACCAAGAAAATCAGCGAGGTAATCAGAAGAAAGAGATGGAACTGATCGGCCACATTCTCAGGAAAGACCCGAAAAGCCGACTGTGCTGTAGCCATGGAGTGGACCCCCCGGAAGGACGCAGGAAAAGAGGCCACCCAAAAACAACCTGGAGAAGGATGGTGGAAGTAGAGTGGACCGTTGCTGGCTGGAGCTCTTGGGGCAAAGCACGCCACGCAGCTGCAGACCGACACCAGTGGCGGATTGATGTCCAGGCCTTATGTGCCTCCTGGCACGGAGAGAATTAAGGTTAAGGTAAGGATGGTGTACTGCGCACTGACAGGGCTAACCTCACATATCAGCTTCAATGGTTTACCAACTGAATGAAAATATGCAACTTAACATTAGTTATAATTACCTCCGCCAGGCCGAAGGCCAGGAGGAGGTTATGTTTTTGCCGGGGTTTGTCTGTCTGTCTGTTTTTCTGTCTGTTTGTCTGTCTGTTTGTTTGTCTGTTTGTCTGTTGGTTAGCAAGATAACTCAAAAAGTTTTGGACGGATTTCGATGAAACTTTCAGGCGTTGTTGGAAATGGTACAAGGAAGAACTGATTAAATTTTGGGGATGATCCGGATCACTGTCTTGATACAGGAATTTTTAAAGGATTCTTTAACATTGTGAGATACGGCCATTTTCAGCATGTGTGCAGGGGCAATAGAGGGCGCTGGTCGTCGTGTCTGACGAACACAAACTCCGCCTTCTTCAAAGTTTGAGGCACAAAAGCACGCGGAAAACAGTGGTGGCCAGGACCCGCCACAGTGCCTGTGTTTGCGCTATGCTGCAAAAGCTGAGACGGCCAGCTGTCCGGCGCCGGATTATTTGGCAGAAATTCCCCGGGCAGCCATAGGGGCTGCGCAAAAACCAGCTCTCTGCAGGGGAAGTTTCCAAATCCTCTTTTTTCTGCGGAGCGCAAACCCAATAACACCCACGGCAACCATTATCGCACCTTCTTTTGTCCTGCGGCTCCGGAACAGAGAGGAATCCCGGCGCCAGTAATGCTGCGCCTGATATGTGTGACTCTAATACTAAAACTGACTGCATCGGGGAATTTCCACCTGAAGTCGCACTTTGGTACACAGCGCCACAAAAACTTTGTAGCCAAATTCGATCGATGGATGAACATTTTCAGCCAGTGACAGAACCGACGCCTTCCAAATCCAATGCATCACTAGCAGAAGTGATGTTTTGTTATTTTGTGCCAGACCACAATCTACCCCCATTGGGGGCAGATCACTTCAGTGATTTGGTGCCAACATTCTTTCCTGACAGCAAGAGCGCTCAATTTTTTTGCGCTACTTGGCTTATTATTTTCACATTACCAAAAAGTTATGGCTCAAGATTGTGTCCATATAAGTGTACATTTGAATAAATATGTTTCGAATAGTTCATGTTGCACTTGCTGTTTGTTTAGTTTTTGTTGGTTTGTTTGTTTGTTTTTGCTTCAGTTTTCTTCCATCTGCTGATAAATACAGTTTTTAAGTACTCAGTACAGGTGTGAAAGCCCCCCCCCCCCAATAAGGGAGGCATGAGGTCACTACAGGTGTGAAAGCCCCCCAATAAGGGAGGCATGAGGTATGCCTTCACAGGTCGCAGCCTGGCACTTTGCAGATGCAGGAGATGGACACAACACCAACACTTCAGTTTATTACCTCCGCCAAGGAGGTAATCCTTTTACTACTGAACCACTAATCCTATCATTGTGAATCCAATTGCTAGTCACATGTTTTCATGGTCAAGGAATCTGAAAACGTACACACAAACACTGTATGGGGGGGAACTGTGGCGCTTGGCAGAGGTCTGCGCTCTCCGAGTGCTTTTCTAGTTTACTACTGTGAAGAGCGTAATTAACAACTGTTACATTGCCCACCAAGAACCTGGTTTACGGGTTACCAAGAGGATCAGATAGCTGTTAATGGTTTCTGACTGCCCAGCGGATTAATCAAATCAAATCAAATCAAATCAAATCAAATCAAATTAACCTTTATTGTCATATTGCTGTACATACAACTGTAGTGCAGGCAAGATGCACTACAGTTGCACTACATGAGCACTACATGAGTGTTTCTCTCGGCATCCATATAAGTAAAAGAACATGATTTAAGACACACTCACACATATCTTCACCCCACCACCCCACCACATCCATTCACACATCCCTGAGACATACTTGAAAAACTAACTATAATATACAAATAATGTACATAATGTCTGTAGGTGCTGTAGTGTATATGAGAGATTCTGGATCAACTGTTCAGCATCCTAACAGCTTGTGGAAGGAAGCTGTTGATCAGTCTGGTGGTTCTGCCTCTGATGCTCCGGAATCGTTTGCCAGATGGCAGAAGTTCAAAGTGTTTATGCAGAGGGTGAGAACGGTCCTTGACAATGTTCAGTGCCCTGCTCCTACAACGGTTCTGAAAAAGTTCTTGGACAGAGGGGAGGGAGACTCCAATTACCCTCTCAGCTCCCTTAACTATCCTTTGCAGGGCTTTTTTGTCTGACATACTGCAGCTGGAGTACCATGTAGCAATGCAGTACGTCAGAACACTCTCCACCACACCTCTGTAGAAGGTCCTGAGGATGCAGATGGGGAGAGAGGCCTGTTTGAGTTTCCTCAAGAAGTGCAGTCTCTGCTGGGCCCGCTTCCTGATCCCCAAGGAATTCTTGCTCCAGGTCAGGTCCTGCGAGATCTGCACTCCGAGGAACTTGATGTTCTCCACTCTCTCCACTAAACGGCCGCCGATGCTGAGGGGGACGTGTTCAGGCTGTGACACCGGAAGTCGATAATTATCTCCTTCGTTTGTCCACGTTGAGCACCAGATTGTTCTCCCCTGCACCAGCCCTACAGGTCTCTCACTTCTTCCCTGTACATTGATTCCTCATCCCTCTGAATAAGTCCCACCACCGTGGTGTCGTCTGCAAACTTAATAATCTGGTTCCCCTCGTGTCTGGATACACAGTCATGTGTTAGAAGTGTAAACAACAGTGGACTGAGTACGCAGCCTTGAGGGGATCCGGTGCTCAGCGTGACAGAGTTGTAGATGTTGTTTCCAACCAGGACAGACTGAGGTCTCTCAGTCAGGAAATCCAGGATCCAGAGACATGTGGTGGTGCTCAGACCAAGAAGGAGTAATTTGTCCATCAGTCTCTGGGGAATAATGGTGTTGAATGCTGAACTGAAATCAATGTACAGGAGTCTGGTGTAGGTGTCTTTCTGATCCAGGTGGGTGATGACAGAGTGCAGGGTGGTGACTATAGCATCCTCCGTGGAGCGGTTTGAACGATATGCAAACTGGAGCGGGTTGTGTGATGCAGGGAGGCAGGCTGTAATGTGTGGTTTGACAAGCCGTTCAAAACTCTTCATCCCAATTGGTGTCAGTGCAACAGGACGATAGTCATTCAGACAGGACACAACTGGTTTCTTTGCCACCGGTACTATGATAGAGGTCTTGAAGCATCTGGGAACGATGGCCTGACTCAGCGAGATGTTATAAATGTCAGTCAGTACATCCGCCAACTCGCTCGCGCAGTCTCGGAGCACACGTCCCAGGACGTTGTCCGGACTTGCAGCTTTACATGGGTTGACTCTGGTTAGGGTCCTCCGTGTGTCCGCTGTGTTGATGGTAAAAGCTGGTCCGACTGATGGTGGGAATGGGCCAGCCCTCCCTCTGATTGTTGAGTTTGAGGCTTCATAACGTGCAAAGAAGTCGTTGAGCCTGTCTGGAAGCGAAGCGTCGTCATCATCAACCCCCTGCCTAGACTTATAGCCAGTCAGTGTCCGAACTTCCTGCCACATCTGCTTGGTGTTCCTAGTGTCACAGAGGTGTCCCTGGATTTTCTCCGCATAGGCGCGCTTCGCCGTCTTAATTCCCTTTGAGAGCGCAGACTTGGCTGAGCGGAGGGCGATCCTGTCCTTCGCTCTGAAGGCTGCATCTCTGGCTGAAAGCAGCGAGCGCACCTCTGTGGTCATCCAGGGCTTATGGTTTCCCCACATAGTGATGGTCTCCACTGTAGTGACATCCTCTGTGCACTTCGCGATGTAGCTGGTGACCGTTTCAGCATACTTCTCCACATCTGTCTTGTCTTCCTGGGAGGCTGCTATTTTGAAGACCTCCCAGTCTGTGTGCAGAAAACAGTCTTTCAGTGCAGAGGTTGCACTCTCTGGCCAAATCCTGATTTGTTTCACTACTGGCTTGCTGCGCTTCAATAAGGGTTTGTAGGCAGGCACCAGCATCATGGCTATGTGGTCAGAAAGGCCGAGGTGGGGGCGGGGTATCGCCTTATATGCATCTGTGTTTGTGTACACTAAGTCCAACATATTCTCTCCTCTGGTCTTAAAGTCTACACATTGTTTAAACTTGGGGAGCACAGTCTTTAAGCTGGTGTGGTTAAACTCCCCAGCAACCACCACAAAACTGTCCGGATGTGAAGTTTGGATTTCGCTAGTAGCATCGTGCAGTTCCCTGAGTGCCTTCTTAGCATTAGCGTTAGCGTTAGTGCTCGGCGCTAAGTAAACAGCCGCTACAAACACGTTGCTGAATTCTCTCGGCAGATAATATGGCCAACAGTTTACAATAAGGAACTCCACCAACGGAGAGCAGTGTTTAAATACTAATGTGGCGTTAACGCACCAGTTCTTGTTAACATACAGTAGATGCATAGCCCACCCCCACGGCTCTTACCGGAGCTCGCCGTTTCTCTGTCTGCTCGGAACACCGTTGTACCCTCTAGTTGAATGGCCTCGTCAGGGATGTTGTCGTGGAGCCATGTCTCCATGAACACAAGCACACAGCAGTCCCTCCACTCTCTCCGGGTTTCTCTCAGCAGACGCAGCTCGTCCAGCTTGTTGTCAAGGGAGCGGATGTTAGAGAGAAGGAGCGACGGTACTGCTGGTCTGGAGGGGTTAACCTTTAGCCTAGCATGGATCCCGGCCCTTTTTCCACGCTTTTGCTTGCGTTCCCTCCGTCCACGCTTCCTCCTCTCCAGGGTAGCTTGCGGGGACTCCGCCAGAATTCCATGCTGGCGTAGAATGTCCAAGTCACAACCGATCGCCGCGATTCTTGCAGCGTGCAGTACCTTGATGTTTAATAAGGTCTCATGGTTGTAAGTTTTACAGAATGTACGTCTGGGATGATCAAAACACTCAAAACTCTCACACTCGCTGATGCCAAGAGGGGCCGCTGCGTCCATGTGCGCTGCGTCCATGATGCCGATTAGCTATAATTCACGGTTGTAACCATTTAAAGCCAACCAAAAGGGTTAACAGCAAATAACTGTTATCACAATTTCCTAGTCAAATTTCTAAAGATTGAAACAAAAAGCTTTAAAAAAAAAAAGGAAAAACTTCTGTCAGCACAATAATACAAAGCATCTTAGCAAACACTTTTCACATTTCAAGTACATAAACACTTATTTCATACCTGAAAATGGGGGTGAATAAATAGATCCACGACACAAACGCTCTTCTTTTCCCAGTTCACGTAGAATGAAGTGCTGTGCAAGAGCTCCCTTTTTATATGTTGCAGACATGACTAATCAATCACAACATCATCACTCCACAACCTTAGCAGGTAGATCACCAATTAAATCAAAAGGTAATTAATATTTTTTTAAAGGAAAGTTTTGTTTAATCCCTTGTATTAACACACTGTTTAAACTGACTGTATTTACACGTTAACAAGTGATTAATAAAATCCGTCTATCACACATTGGTCCATGTCCAGACCGGACATTCACAACTTTAAAGCTCATTGACAAGATGTAGTAATGATTTTACCTCTAAAGATGTATAAAATGTTCAAACACTGACTGTAGTGTTAGATTTGCTCATTTGTTTGTGGTTTTACGGCATCTCACCTTACACGCACTCCCGTTATGGGGTGGTTTTCAGGCAGGCGGACGTTTTTCAACACAAACCCAGCACTTCGTACACGCAGTCAGGACAGAGAAGAGATAAGACATCCACTGGCGGGCCGGGGAGACGGAGGAAGGGGCGGTGTGGGGAAACCTTGCAGGTGGCGCAGTGGTTAGCACTGCGGCAGCACAGTTTACCCTTGGCCGGGGGATTGTGGGGATCGTGGGATCGTGGGTTCGATCCCAGCCCCCGACCAACAGTGATCTGTGTGGAGTTTGCATGTTCTCCCCGTGTTGCGTGGGTTTACTCCGGGATTTCTCCGGTTTCCTCCCACATGCCAAAAACATGCATGTTAGGTTAATTGGCTGTTCTAAATTGTCCCTAGATATCTGTTTCCTATAGGCCCTTAGAATAGAGGGTTAGTGTTAATGAAAGCGCTTTGAGTGGTCTTTGTGACTAGAAAAGCGCTATATAAGTGCAGGTTAGTTAGTTAGTTAGTTAGTTAGTGAGTGGTTTTTTTTAAATCACACATACTGTTTTTTGCTGACGTGTTCCGTTAATACTCAGTGTAAACACGGAAGTGAGCACGGTGCAGCAATGCATTTGACTGGTTAGACTGAGTGTTTGAGCGTTACTCAGAGACAAATTTGATTGGTGAAATTGGCGGAAGTTGACGAGGCTTGGCCAAAATTACGGGAAAATTGCGGTGATTGGACAAAGTTGCAAGGTCGCGCAAAAGACACATCCAATCAATGATTTCACGTGAATTGACACGATTGCAACATCGTGAAATCCTGGAGGGATTGATTTTAGCAATGACAACGATGACTGCATGTAGGCTAGAAAAGAAACTCCTGTGTTTACTGCATTTACCGCTAATTGTCTTTTCCTTTTCTTTCTCTGGTCTCGTCATGTTTCTTTCTAATTCTTCATCTTCTTTGTCTTTGTATGGATTATCATTAGTAGGGCCGCAGCTAACGACTATTTTATGGCTCTGGTAATCGCCCACTCTAATCGAAGATTATTCGAGTAATCGGATACTTTTTTTAAAAGAAACTTGCATTGACCACCATTTGTGGAACTTTCCTTCCTAAAGAACAGTAGTAATTGTACCAAACACTCAGTAACACAGGTACACCATAAAGTTCACTTTGTTAGCCGTTAGCATCTGCTAGCAGATGTGGCCGACACACATTGTGGGCTCACGCTGCCACAGAGACAGGACTGAATGTGTATTGTGGAGTGTCACGTCTGCAAGGACTAAGGACTCGAATCTACAGGAGGTAACAAGGAAGTGTGAGATTTGTCTCTTTGTCCCACAGAAGACGCCCCGGAGGGTATTCCGGTTCATCAAGAAATGAGAGACAATGGTGAAGCTTCAAAGGGATGCTTTGTAACTGTATGTTGACTGAAGACACCATGTGGCTTGAATTCTGATGCTGGAAATATATAAAAGGGGGTTGAAGTATGATTCTTTCTCTTTCCTGCTTTGAGAATGCTAGAAGCTGCGTTCTGTCAAATAAAGCTGGTTTTATGACTGAAACTCAGCCTCATTATTTGAGCATGCTTCTACACTGGTGACCTACGACGGAGAATGAGCAGACAGAATTCTCCCGAGCGGGGCTCTGTGGAAGCCAGCCTGATGGCCGCCTCCACGATCCGGCTGCCCGATTTCTGGCAGCACAGCCCGCGCTCATGGTTTAGCGCAATCGAGGCGCAGTTCAACCTCCGGAGAATCTCCAACGATGACACAAGATTCTATCACGTGGTAGCGAAGCTGGACAGCAACACAGTCCAGAGAGTGGAAGATCTGGTTAATCATCCACCAGACAGCGACAAGTACAGCGCATTGAAGGACGCGCTGATCAGCCATTTCACCCCCTCAGTCCAACAACGAGCAGAGGGGCTCCTGGCGCTGACGGAGGCCGAAAACGATAGACCTGCGGACCTGATGGTGAAGATGCTGCAGCTCAAAGCCTCTGAGGATGGCGAATTCATTTTCGCCCACCTTTTCCTTCGAACCCTACCACCAGCAGTGAGAGTGGCCCTGGCAGAGTCACCCCGATTGGCCAAGCGAGACTACCATGGGTTGAGCAAGGAGGCGCAGAGGTTGGTCGACGCCCACAAGCGGAACGCGGTCTCGGCCGCGGCGGCCAGTCCAGGAACGGCGTCCGGAGACAGTGCGGGTCCAGCGGCCGCGGCGCCAGGCGCACCAACGACGGCGGCGACAGGAGCCAGACGACGCGGAGCGGAGAACGGCTCGTGCTTCTACCACCGCCGTTTTGCAGAGAGAGCGCACAGGTGCGTCCCACCGTGCAATTTTAAGCGCCAGGAAAACGCCAAGACCGAGGGCCGGTAGCAGCTGCGACCCTCGGCAACGAGAACAGGCTGCTTTACCTGACGGATGCACGCTCAGGGAAACAGTTCCTCGTGGACACGGGCTCTCAGCTGAGTTTCGTCACACCCACCTACGCGGAACGGCTGTCGCCTTCTAAAGCCCCCTGGGTGTCAGTGTCAGCAGCGAACGGCTCCACGATTAAAACGTTTGGTGAGAGGACCATGCTTCTGTCCTTACAGGGCCGTTCATTTGAGTGGACATTTATTGTAGCAGCAGTCAGTTTCAACATGTTAGGGGCTGATTTTTTGTGCTCACATGGTTTATTGGTTGACCTTGCTAATAGACGTCTGATTAATGCACTGTCCTTTCATTCTATTCCCTGCACAGCTCGGGTGGCCCCGCCAACTGCACACGCCAGCGTCTCAGCTGCAGGTGGTAAGTTTCACACTCTGCTTGCTCAGTTTCCAGCACTCACAGTCCCCACGTTTTCAGCAACGGTGGCCAAACATGGGGTAGAACATTTCATAACGACCGCAGGCCCTCCCGTGTTTGCAAAGGCTCGGCGCTTGGACCCAGCTAAACTGGCCATCGCGCGCGAGGAGTTCACTAATCTGGAAAAACTGGGCATTGTTAGACGTTCCAAGAGCTCTTGGGCTTCGCCGTTACACATGGTCCCAAAAGCTGACGGCTCGTGGCGACCTTGCGGTGATTTCCGCAGGTTGAACAACGTTTCAGCTCATGACCGCTACCCGATTCCGCACATTCAGGATTTTTCTGTCCATTTGGCGGGGGCGCGCATTTTTTCTAAAATAGACTTGGTGCGCGGCTATCACCAGGTGCCAGTGCGCGCGCAGGATGTACCCAAAACAGCGGTCATAACGCCTTTCGGCCTTTTTGAGTTCTTGCGCATGCCTTTTGGCCTCAAGGGGGCCGCGCAGACTTTCCAACGCATGATGGATGCAGTTTTACGCGACCTGCCTTTCGTGTTCGTTTATTTGGACGATATTTTGGTAGCCAGCGCGTCCGAAGGCGAACATGAAAAACACCTCACAGCAGTTTTCCAGAGGTTGGCAGAGCACGGGTTAATAGTTAACCCAGCGAAGTGTCAGTTTGGGGTGGCGCAGATTGATTTTTTGGGACATCGCGTTTCGGCAGAGGGAGCAGTTCCCCTTCCAAATAAAGTGCGTGCCATAACGGATTTTCCGCAACCTCAAACGGTCAAGGCGCTTCAGGAGTTTCTAGGGATGGTTAATTTTTACAACCATTTCCTCCCAAGCGCAGCACGACTCATGCAGCCATTGTACACCGCGTTAAAAAAACAAAAGCCCGCAAATAAAGTTGAATGGTCTCCGGAGCGGGAGCGCGCTTTTGCCCAGGTCAAATCAGCCCTGGCAAACGCAGTTTTGTTAGCGCACCCAGTTCCAACGGCCCGCATGGCGCTCACCACTGACGCTTCCGATGTAGCGGTGGGGGCGGTAGTTGAACAGTTTGTGGCAGGTACCTGGCAACCCCTCGCGTTTTTCAGCAGGACCTTGCGCGATAGTGAACGGAAATACAGCGCGTTTGACAGGGAGCTTTTGGCCCTACACTTGGCCATCCATCATTTTCAGTTCTGGTTAGAGGGGCGACGTTTCACCGCTTTTGTGGATCATAAACCGCTAACGTTTGCGATGGCCAAAATTTCAGAACCCTGGTCAGGCCGGCAACAAAGGCAACTAGCCGCAATATCGGAGTTCACTACTGATATTCAGCATGTCGCGGGTAAACACAATGTTGTGGCAGACTGTCTCTCGCGTGCAGTAGCACCGCCAAGCCCCATAGGGGCAGACTCTGTAGCCATGGCCGCGGGCCCGGGCAGCGACGCGGGAGCGCGCGCAGCCCCAGTCTGTGTTGGGTTAGATTATGCAGCTATGGCTGCAGAGCAGGTTAACGACGCGGACGTGCGCGCGCTCCAGTCTGGACCAACAGGGTTAAGGCTGGAGCACAGGGTGCAACAAAACGGTATGCCCCCGCTAATCTGCGATGTCTCCACGGGACGGCCCCGCCCTGTGGTGCCAACCGCGTGGCGTCGCCATGTTTTTGACTTGGTCCATTCTCTCGCGCACCCGGGGGTGCGCGCATCGATTAAGTTGGTGGGGGAGAAATTTGTTTGGCCCGGGTTGCGCAAACAGGTCAAGGAATGGGCAGCAGCCTGCGTAGCGTGTCAGCGAGCTAAAATACACAGACACACTAAGGCCCCGTTAGAACCTTTCCACATCCCCGCTAAGCGTTTTGATCACGTGCATATTGACCTGGTCGGGCCGCTTCCGTTATCACACGGGCACACACACCTTTTGACGATGGTAGACCGCACCACGCGCTGGCCAGAGGCGGTTCCTCTGACATCAACCACAGCGGAAGAAGTTGCGCGAGCATTTTTAGCAGCATGGGTTGCGCGTTTTGGTGTACCGTCGGACATAACGTCCGACAGAGGTCCCCAATTTATTTCCGAGCTGTGGTCATCGACGGCCCGCAGCTTGGGGGTGAAGATTCATCGCACCACCGCGTATAACCCCCAGGCTAATGGTTTATGCGAACGCTTTCACAGGTCATTGAAAGCAGCCCTCAGAGCGTCGCTAACGGATACAAATTGGGTAGACAAACTTCCATGGGTGTTATTAGGGTTGCGTTCTGCACCTAAGGAAGATTTGCACGCTTCCCCGGCTGAATTAGTTTTCGCCCAACCGCTTCGTTTGCCCGGGGAATTTCTTCCTGATAATCCCGCACCTAGTGGCCCCCCCACTCAGCCGTGGCAGAGCGGCTCAGGAGCAAACACACTTCCTGGCCCAATCCATCACAGTTTCCCACACGTTTTTGTGCCCAAAGCTTTAAAAAATGCAGAGTTCGTTTTTGTTAAACATGACGCCCAGCGTCCAAGTTTGCGGCCGTTTTACGACGGACCGTTTCGAGTGCTGGAGACCGGGCAGAAGCATTTTCTGCTAGATTTAGGGGGCAGACGGGAGCTGATTTGCATTAACAGACTCAAACCCGCTTTTGTTCTGGCTGACGAGGAGGTGCAGCTCGCGAGGCCCCCCCGCCGGGGCAGGCCGCTGAGGGGACATTCTCCAAAGTCTTCACAGAGAGGTGCTAACGGCTTTAATCCACAGGTGCAGAGAGATGTTGCAGGTGCAGCCAAGCCAGGTTGCAGCAGATTCGGCAGAAGATTAAAACCTAGGCAGTTGGTGGATTGATTAGCGATGTATGGAGTGCTTTGTGTTTTTCTTTTTTGTTATGCCATTTAGATTTTGCCTTACTAGACGTGTGGGGGGGGTAGTGTGGCCGACACACATTGTGGGCTCACGCTGCCACAGAGACAGGACTGAATGTGTATTGTGGAGTGTCACGTCTGCAAGGACTAAGGACTCGAATCTACAGGAGGTAACAAGGAAGTGTGAGATTTGTCTCTTTGTCCCACAGAAGACGCCCCGGAGGGTATTCCGGTTCATCAAGAAATGAGAGACAATGATGAAGCTTCAAAGGGATGCTTTGTAACTGTATGTTGACTGAAGACACCATGTGGCTTGAATTCTGATGCTGGAAATGTATAAAAGGGGGTTGAAGTATGATTCTTTCTCTAACCTGCTTTGAGAATGCTAGAAGCTGCGTTCTGTCAAATAAAGCTGGTTTTATGACTGAAGCTAGCATCTGGATGCTAACGGCAGCACAATCACGATATTAAATATACACATAATACTGTTCCCCTACACTCACATAATGTATACATTTTTAAAAAAAAGCCCTCAGCACATACACATAATCAATTCCATTACCATAAAATCCATATGTTGTGAACCAATGTTCAGTCCTTAATGTTGACAACACTGGTTTATTAAAATTCTTTTTTTTTGGCCTTGCGAGAGAAAATATGAAAGTCTACACAAGTTTTTAGACCATCAGGGAGACTATTCCATTCGTTAATTGCTTTAAAAGAAAAAGCAGACTGAACAAAAGCAGATCTTCTTTTAAGGTGGATTCACACTACAACGTTTGGACTGACTTTTACTGACGTTTTGGCAAATGTCTGGCTCTGCTGGCAAAAGTTGATGATAGTTGGTGTTTGTTGGCAAACGCTGGTGAAAGTTGTGTACGCTGAAAATTTTCAGCCTGCTGAAAATTTGCAGATGTTTGGAAATAAACGTTGGCGAAAGTTATGCTCAGTTTGTAAGAGTTCCTGAGCGCTGGGCTATAAGTTATGCAGGGTTTACCTACATCAGCTTCAGTTAAAGCTGGGTTCACACTAGTGTTTGGACCGACTTTTACAGAGTTTTGAAAAATCAGAGAAATACTCAGTGCAGATCAGCTGACATCAGCGTCAGTGATGATCATATAAAGATCAGTGTTAGTGCAGGCTATTATGTAGTTATTGTTCATGTACAGTATATGGTTGCACTGTTGGAGCTCTTATTTGGGTGGTACGGGATGGCGGCCCCAGTTTCCAGTTCCACCATCTCTGGTGGTGTAAGAGGGGCTGCTGGTAGAGGGGCAGTCTCTTCCGCCTTTCCTCTGCCAAGCGGCTGCATGTACGGTCGGGTGTACAGAGCCCTGTTTCATTAATAAAGTAGTGTTCAGCTCCACTCCTGGTCTCATCCTTGTCTACGAGTTACGACATAACATTTGGTGACGAGAGGTAAACTCATGGATGCATCTGGAACACCAATTCGTCCATTCCTGGAGCTCCCGGGGGAGCCACCTGTGCCGTGGCTTCATTGGTATGAGGCTTTACAGACGTACATGGTAGCGCTGGACCTGGGAAGAATGGAGAAACTGCAAGTTCGTGCATTATTAGTACACAACGTGGAAATGGGGGGAAAAAGAATTTTGGGCATGCTTGGAGATGCGGACACATATGAAGAAGTAGCTGAGTTAATGGCCTGCCATTTCAGAGCGCCGGACAACGTCATCATTCAGCGGATTACGTTCAGACAGCGCCGCCAACAGGTAGGCGAACCAATCCAGCAGTTCGTGTCGGACTTAAGGCAGTTGGCTGTTGAGTCCCGGTTTGGGCCGTTAGAAGAAGAAATGGTGCGCGACCAGTTGGCGGAATACACCACCTATGCCTCAGTCCGTTCCAAGCTGCTTACGTTCCCGGGGGAGTTGATACTGACGAAGGCTGTTGAGTTAGCGCTACAGCTAGAAGCAGCAGATAAGCAAACTCGGGAGCTAAACAAGCACCTTTCACCGGGAGGTTCAAGATCCCCCATGGCTGCACAGGTAGTGGACCCGGACAGCGATGGGAGTGTCGAAGATGACGTCGACAGTGCCAACGCTGTACGGATGAGGTCTGCCCCGGAGAAGCCCAGGTGTATGAGTTGTGGGTCCACGAAGCACCGTCACAAGGCCAGAGAGTGTGCGGCAAGAGGAAAACGCTGTGGAAATTGCGGCCGTCTCCACCATTTCATGAGGATATGCCAGTCAGCTGGACAAGAGAGCCCGTGCAAGACTTCAACTTCTCCCACCCCAACAGTGGTACACACGGTATCCCGAGTACCGATGGGCGCAAGCGCTGCATGGTAATTCTG
Source organism: Pholidichthys leucotaenia (assembly GCA_020510985.1). Taxonomy (NCBI): domain Eukaryota; kingdom Metazoa; phylum Chordata; class Actinopteri; order Cichliformes; family Pholidichthyidae; genus Pholidichthys; species Pholidichthys leucotaenia. The sequence continues at coordinate 182,605,180 of CM035844.1, forward strand.
GATGGAGTTTCGGTACGAATGTTGGTCGACACGAGAGCAGAGAGTTCTGTGCTGAATTGGGCTACAATCAGACAGTGTTTTCCCCACTACAGGATCGAAGGTTTCACAGCGCCGCTTTGCGGCTCTGGAGGAGGACAGTTGGCCACGGTGGGTACCATCACGTTGACGGCTCGGTACAAATTGGCAATGATGGCCGCTGTGGAGCTCATCGTGATGGCCTGCGGCTCTAACATCATGGGCTGCAACTTGTTTTATGGCCTTTGATTCTTCATCAGGAGCAACGCTGGGGAAGAGTGATCAGGTGGCAGACTATGAGACCGACCAGTTCCGAGGGTCCAGGATGATGCAGTGTGGGATGAACCATTGCTGGGCACTCTGGAAAGTGGACAGGCTGCATCGCACTCAGGGTCACTGCGAGAGGACTCTGGTGCCAGTGTCCGAGCTGCCCTGGATGTGGGCGCCGGGCAGCATGGGGGAGGACCTGCGGCGATGAGTGGGGCCCAAACGATGGTCTCAAATGTTCCAGGAGCATGGCCATGGAGGTCTGGTGAACACGGGACCACAGGGGCGGGGTCAGCAGTGGATCTACAAGTAGTCAGGGCAGGACCGAGTGGCACTGGAAGAGTGAGTGCCAGGCGGAGAGACTGCAGGCAGTGCAAGGCCCCATTTGGAGTCACAGACTGGGTTCGGGCTTGGGTGGAGGCAAGGTCCAGGTGGATGAAACAGAAGCAGAACATGGAGCGGTACCAAGGTCGGCTGCAGGTGATGGGTGAGCGGCACGATCGATACCTGTTGCTGTCGGATGGCACATGGTGCCATCCCAATGAGTTATGGCACACTCCGAAGAAGATGAGTGGGCACGACTCCAGATGGTTGGCGCGCTCGAAGATGTGGAGGAGAAGATATCCCAGGAGGAGGCGACCAGCGGTGGTCTGGGAAGCGGACCGCCGCCTGGAGTGAAACTGGTGGTGAAGGTCTGGATGGCGTGGGGGGGGGGGGGGGGGGGTCATCCTCACGAGTCATGGGCGTGTTATAAGTGTTATAAATGTTCAGTTGTTCTATGTTAAGAATTTGGGGATTATTTTGTTATTGTATTTTAATTAGGAGACACGCAGTAGTTTTTCTGTTATGGACTTTAGTAGTATAGGCGGTAGAATAACCTGCCTCGCCGTGTGGGCGGTAGGACGACAGTCTACCCATTCCCCTTAATTTTAGTTCTTTTGGTGTGAATGTCATAGGCCCCTTTTGGTGATTTTAGTTTGTTTATGTCTAGCGGATGATTCAGGTTCCAAATTGGGGTGGACTGATTGTGTGTGTGTTTTGGATTTTTCTACCGGGGGGGGGGGGGTATTTTGTAGTTATTATTCATGTATATGTTGCACTGTTGGAGCGCTTATTTGGGTGGTACGGAATGGTGGCTTCCGGTTTCCAGTTCCGCCATCTCCGGTGGTATAAAAGGGGCTGCTGGTAGAGGGGCGGTCTCTTCTGCCTTTTTCTGCCAAGTGGCTGCATGTATGGTCAGGTGTACAGAGCCCTGTTTTCATTAATGAAGTAGTGTTCAGCTCCACTCCTGGCCTCGTCCTTGTCTACGAGTTACGACATAACAGAGGCTTCCTGCCATCCCGCGTTCGATCCCAGCCCTGACCAACAGTGATCTGTGTGGAGTTTGCATGTTCTCCCCGTGTCTGCGTGGGTTTACTCCGGGATTTCTCCGGTTTCCCTCCCACAGGCCAAAAAAAAAAACCATGCAGGTTAGGTTAATTGGAGACTCTAAAGTGGCCCTAGGTGTGAATGGTGAAGGGATAGCGCCGTACCGTGGCTGCTTCATCCATCCAGGTGGATGCCCTAAATTTCCCAAACTCTGGGGATCAATAAAGTACACAAAATCAAAAAAAAAAAAAAATCAAATCCTGCTTCTGGAGTGAACACATTTCCCTTGAGCATACGTTTTAGTATTCATTTTCATTTGATATTCCTATGTAGTTACTTCTGCGTACCCTTTTCCCCTGTTCATTCATTCATTCATCTAAAAAAATAAAATAATGCATAGACTCCAACACTAAATCCACAATTAAATGTGAATGTGGAGGAATAAAAAACTATTTAGTGAATCATGATATAAATAAAATGACGGGTGAATATATTTTGACTGTTACACCTCTCTCCATTAAAATAACATAAAATCCTGTTAATTGTCATTTACTTTTTGACACCACATCAGCGCTGTTTGAGTCCCACAAGTGAACCAATACTGGAGAATGATTACACACAGAGCAGAAAATTAAGAACAGTAAATTTCTCAAGGTTTTTTTTTTTTTTTTCTTTTGGACTGTCACATTTTTTGGGAAAGATAGACAGATTATATATACATATATGGTGTAGGACCTTGGGGAAGTCAGATTGTTTAGCATCTCAGAGGGAGACAGTGAATAAGCATGGGAGAACAATGCCCAGGGGGTTCCTGGTGAGATAGCAGGAAGGAGTCAGGGACATAGGGGGTTGAATGCAGTGTAATGTAAATGTCATGCTGTGTGATAGGAAATGCCATGAAACGTGTGAAGAGAGAGTTGAGTTAACTGAGGAGAGCTTGTTGAAATGATTCAGTCTGTTCTGTGCTTGTGAGATGTGAAGCGTGTAATAAACCATCTGTCCATGAATCTGCCTCTTATTTCACACACTCCACACTGGTGACCCTAGACGAATTATGGAACACGAGGACAGAACCCCGGAGCCCGCCCGGTCGGGAAACCCCAGCGATGCAGCAGCCATCCCACAGACAGCCCGGACTGGAGCCCCCAGCAACGCGTGTGCGCTTTCAGTCAAGCTACCGGACTTCTGGCAGCACAACCCACGCTCTTGGTTCCACCACACCGAGGCCCAGTTCGCCCTCGGGGAGAGTAAACGGGCAGACGACACCAAGTTCTACCATGTAGTAGCAGCGCTGGACGCTCACACAGCCCAGCAGGTAGCGAGCCTGCTCAATCAGTCTCCAGCCCACAGCAAATACGAGGCGCTCAAGGCTGCACTGACCCTGGCGTTAATGGGCACGGATGACGGGCACTTTCTGTTTGCCCACCTTTTCCTCCGGAACCTTCCAACGGAGGCGAGAGCGGTTCTGGCCAATTCGCCGTTGCTGGCCGCGCGTGACTACCGTGCACTAGCCCAGGAAGCAGACTGGATCATCCTCACCAACCAGGCCATCACTGTCAACGCGGCGGTGGCGGAGCCCAGCGAGACGACCAGAGGAGGCGAGGAGACACCGACGGTAGCGGCAGCAGGGGCCAAGAAGCGCCAGAGAGACGCACTCTGCTTCTACCACCGCCGCTTCAGAGAGAACGCGCGCAGATGCGCACCACCGTGCCAGTTCAAGCGCTCGGGAAACGCCAAGGCCGGCAGTTGGTAGCAGTTGCGACCGCCGGAGAAGAGAACAAGCTGCTCTACATGACGGACTCGCGCTCGGGGAGATGCTTCCTCGTCGACACCGGAGCCCAGAAGAGCGTCATCCTGCCGTCCTACACTGACCGGCTGGCAGGACCTAGCGGCCCCGGACTTGTGGCAGTAAACGGCTCGGAGATTAAGACGTTCGGTGAGAGAATCACTGGCCTCTATCTCTACATGGCCGCTCGTATGAGTGGACTTTTATCATAGCAGCACTGTGTTGCCCGATCCTGGGCACTGATTTTCTGTGTGCGCATGCTTTACTTGTGGATGTTGCTAACAGACGCCTGGTTAATGCACTGTCCTTTGAATCTCTCCCCTGTATAGCTTGAGGGACCCGGCCAACAGCACAAGCCAACGTCACAGCTCCAGGCGGTAAGTTCCACGCACTGCTCACTCAGTTCCCAGCACTCACGGCCCCGATGTTTTCGGCAGCCATCGCTAAGCATGGGGTGGAGCACTTTATCACCACCACCTGGCTGCCCGTTTTCGCAAGACCTCGGCGCTTGGATGCAGCTTAACTGGCCATAGCGCGCGAGGAGTTCGCCAACCTGGAAAGGTTGGGCATCATCAGGCGTTCAGACTAAGCCCAAGGGCGTCCCCCTCTACACATGGTCCCTAAGGCTGAGGGCTCGTGGCGACCGTGCGGTGATTTCCGCAGGCTTGACACAACGCCACAGCACACGACCACTACCCGATTCCCCACATACAGGATTTTTCCGTTCATCTTGCCGGAGCATGCATTTTTTCCAAAATAGACCTGGTCTGCGGTTATCACCAGGTCCTAGTGCGCGCAGAGAACATACCCAAAACAGCGGTAATAACTCCGTTCGGTTTATTCGAGTTCCTGCGCATGCCATTTGGGTCTAAAAGGAGCAGACAGACGTTCCTAGCGCCATGAAGGATGCAGTGCTGCGCGATCTCCCGTTCGTGTTCGTCTACCTGGACGATATCCTGGTAGCCAGTGCGTCCCGAAGATGCACACGAAACCCACCTCAGGATGGTTATCCGGAGGTTGGAGGAGCACAGGTTAATAATCAACCCAGCAAAATGCCCAGTTCGGCGTGATGGAGATTGATTTTTCGGCGGCACCGCGTCTCTCCAGAAGGAGCGATCCATTGCCCGACAAACGTGCGCGCCGTTAGCGGATTTTCCCTGGCCTGAGACGGTCAGGGCGCTGCAAGAATTTTTGGGGATGGTGAACTTTTATAACCGTTTCCTTCCCCACGCGGTGTGGCTCATGCAACCATTGTACGCCACGCTCAAGAGACAGAAACCCGCGGATGGGACCCCGGAGCGAGAGCGGGCATTCTCGGAGTAGCCCCTGGCAAACCCCGCACTGCCTGGCGCATCGGGACCGGCAGCCCGGATAGCGCTCACCACCGACGCTTCAGACGTGGCTATAGGGGCTGTCGTTGGAGCAGCGTGTCGCCGGGGGCTTGGCAGCCGATCGCCTTTTTCAGCAGAACTTTGCGCGACAGTGAACGTAAATACAGCGCGTTTGACAGGGAGTTGCTGGCCCTCCACCTGGCCATACGCCACTTCCAGTTCTGGCTGGAAGGGTGCAGTTTCACCGCGTTCGTGGACCACAAGCCACTAACGTTCGCGACTGGCCAAGGTTTCAGAACCCCGTGGTCGGGCCCGGCAGCAGCAGAGACAAATGCCGCGATCTCAGAGTTTACTACGATATTCAGCATGTGTCGGGTAAACTGAATGCGGTGAGCGGACTGCCTCTCGCGCACCGTGTCGTGGCCCCAGTCTACGTGGGGATAGATTACGCAGCCCATGACCGTGGAGCAGATAGCGATGCAGAACGTGCGCATGCTCCAGTCTGAACCAACAGGGTTAAGGCATGCGAGAGCAGGGTACTGCAAGACAGGCACATGCCCCCCCAATCTGCGATGTCTCCACGGGACGCCCCGCGTCCGGTCGGTCCCGGTCACGAGGCGCCGCCGAGAGTTTGAGTCGGTTCACACTCTAGCGCACCCAGGAGTGCGCACGTCGGTCAAAATGGTGGGAGAGAAGTTCGTGTGGCCGAGCCTACGCAAACAAGTAAAAGAGTGGGCTGCAGCCTGCATGGCGTGCCAATGAGCCAAGGTACACAGACACACGAAGGCTCCCTTGGAGCAATTTCGGGTACCGGCTAAGAGGTTCGACCATGTTCATGTGGACCTCGTGGGCCCCCTCCCGCCGTCACAGGGGTGCACGCACCTCCTGACAGTGGTGGACCGCACGACGCGCTGGCCAGAAGCAGTCCTGCTGGCGGCAACCACCTCCGCGGACGTGGCACGCGCTTTTTTAACAGCATGGGTGGCGCGTTTTGGAGTCCCGTCGGACATTACGTCCGACAGGGGCCCTCAATTTGTTTCCGACCTCTGGTCCGCGATGGCCCGCAGCCTGGGTGTTGCAATTCATCGCACAACCGCATACAACCCACAGGCCAATGGGTTATGTGAGCGTTTTCATAGATCACTGAAAGCAGCACTCAGGGCTTCACTGACGGATGCAAATTGGGTGGACACGTTGTTGTGGGTTTTATTGGGGTTGCGCTCTGCGCCAAAAGAGGATTTGGAAGCTTCCCTGGCAGAGCTGGTTTTTGTGCAGCCCCTACGGCTGCCCAAGGAATTTCTGCCAGATAATCCCGCGCCGGACAGTTCCCTGTCTCAGCTTTTGCAGCGGAGCACAAACACAGGCACGCTGCCGGGCCCGGCCCACCACTGTTTTCCGCTTGCTTTCGTGCCTAAAACTTTGAAGAACACGGAGTTCGTGTTCGTCAGACACGATGCCCACTGCCTGCCATTGTGCCCAACCTATGATGGACCGTTCAGAGTGTTGGAAACAGGGGATAAGCATTTTTTGCTAGACTTGGGAGGTCGGCGGGAGAAAATTGGCATAGACAGACTCAAACCCGCCTTTGTAGCAGCGGACGAGCAAGTGCTGTTGGCTAGGGCCCCTCGGCGTGGAAGACCCCCACAGAGAGCTCCCCAGGGAAGCGATCCACCAGAGCAGCCACACGGACAGAGCGAAGTCCCCCCCCCCACTCGCCACAGCCTACCCGCAGTCAGACACACTCCCAGCAGCCCCCCACCGGCACAGCAGCGCCACGGAGGCGGTAAACCCCAGTTACTGCAGATAAGGGAGGAGACTGAAGCCAAGAAAGCGTGTGGACTGATGTTCTATCTAAGATGCTGGGGGGCGGTGTAGGACCTTGGGGAAGTCAGATTATTTAGCATCTCAGAGGGAGACAGTGAATAAGCATGGGAGAACAATGCTCAGGGGGTTCCTGGCGAGATAGCAGGAAGGAGTCAGGGACATAGGGGGTTGAATGCAGTGTAATGTAAATGTCATGCTGTGTGATAGGAAATGCCATGAAACGTGTGAAGAGAGAGTTGAGTTAACTGAGGAGAGCTTGTTGAAATGATTCAGTCTGTTCTGTGCTTGTGAGATGTGAAGCGTGTAATCTTCTTTCTACACCTTTCACTCTGTATATATATCACGGACGCACGGATCGCCCCGGGGGTCTCCCGGGGTCGGCGGACGGAGCCACGGTTTGCAGCGGGAGACGCTACAGCGGGGAGGAGCTAGTGCTAGCTAGCACTTGGCCGCCGCCCGGTGCTAATGGGAAACTCGACATACCGGGAGCTGTAGCGAAAACAACGTGGGTGCCGGGCTGGAGTTTAGGCGGCGTGCAAGAAATATAAGACAGAATAATAAAGAGCGATGGCAAGAACCAAGCAGACCGCCTGTAAAATCTACTGGAGGAAGAAGCCCCCCAGGAGACAGCTAGCCACCAGGGCTGCTCGGAGAGGTGCTCCGGCCACCGGCAGAGTGAAGAGGCCTCGCCGTCACAGGCCGTGGCTCTGAGAGAGATCCCATCGCTACCAGAAATCACGGAGCTGCTCATCCGTAAGCTGCCCGTCCAGCGCCTGGGTGAGGGAGATCGCTCAGGACTTCAAGACCGTCCTGCGTTTCCTGAGTTTCGCCGTCATGGCTCTGCAGGAGACCAGCGAGGCCCACCTGGTGGTCTCTTCTTCGCTAGGGGGTCACCATCATGCCCAAAGACTTCCAGCTGGCCTGCCGCATCCGCGGAGAGAGAGCTTAGACTTTCTGCTGCACATTCACCAACCAAACCATAATGCTCTGCACTGTGTGTCTATATATATACATTTATAGTAATATGGACATATAGTTACTAGATGTTGTTTTTTCTTGCCTTCTGATTGTTGCTCTGAGTGTTGCTATCCCTGTGCTGTTGCAATCCTGGAATTTCCCCATTGTGGGACTAATAAAGGCTTATCTTATCTTATCTTATCTTAATAAACCCTCTGTCCATGACTCTGCCTCTTATTTCACACACTCCACAATATCTCTCTCTCTCTCTCTCTCTCTCTCTCTCTCTCTCTCTGTATATATATATATTATATATATATATATATATATATATATATATATATATACTGTATATATATATATATATATATATATACACAGACGTGCACAAAATTGTTGGTACCCCTCTGTTAATGAAAGAAAAACCCACAATGGTCACAGAAATCACTTGAATCTGACAAAAGTGGTAAAAAATAAAAATTCTATGAAAATTAACCAATGAAAATCAGACAATGCTTTTGAATTGTGGTTCAACAGAATTGTTTTAAAAAACAAACTCATGAAACAGGCCTGAACAAAAATGATGGTACCCTAGAAAAGATTGAAAATAATGTGACCATAGGGACATGTTCAACCAAGATGTGTCCTCTAATGTGTCTAATGTGTCCTCTAATTAACATCACAGGTGTCTACAAACTTGTAATCAGTCAGTTGGCCTATTTAAAGGGTGTCAAGTAGTCAATGTACTGCTTGTTGACATGGTGTGTACCACACTAAACATGGACCAGAGGAAGCAAAGGAGAGAGTTGTCTCAGGAGATTAGAAAGAAAATTATAGACAAGCATGTTAAAGGTAAAGGCTATAAGACCCTCTCCAAGCAGCTTGATGTTCCTGTGACTACAGTTGCACATATTATTCAGAAATTTAAGATCCACGGGACTGTAGCCAACCTCCCTGGACGTGGCCGCAGGAGGAGACGGATAATACGAATGGTAACAAAAGAGCCCAGAACACCCTCTAAACACATTCATGGTGAAGTCCAAGGTCAAGGTACATCAGTGTCAGATCGCACCATCCATCGTTGTTTGAGCCAAAGTGGACTTCATGGGAGATGACTAAGGAAGACACCACTGTTGAAAACAAATCATAAAAAAGCCAGACTGGAATATGTCAAACTGCATGTTGACAAGCCACAAAGCTTCTGGGAGAATGTCCTATGGACAGACGAGACAAAACTGCAACTTTTTGGCAAGGCACATCAGCTCTATGTTCACAGACGCAAAAATGAAGCATACCAAGAAAAGAACACTGTCCCTACTGTGAAACATGGAGGAGGTTCTGTTATGTTCTGGGGCTGCTTTGCTGCATCTGGCACAGGGTGTCTTGAATCTGTGCAGGGTACAATGGAATCTCAAGACTATCAAGGTATTCTAGAGAGAAATGTGCTGCCCAGTGTCAGACAGCTTGGTCCCAGTCGCAGGTCATGGGTCTTGCAACAGGATAATGACCCAAAACACACAGCTAAAAACACCCAAGAATGGCTAAGAGCGAAACATTGGAGTATTCTAAAGTTCTGTTCTATTCTAAAGTGGCCTTCTATGAGCTCTGATCTAAATCCTACCGAACATCTGTGGAAGGAGCTGAAACATGCCGTCTGGAGAAGGCACCCTTTAAACCTGAGACAACTGGAGCAGTTTGCTCATGAGGAGTGGGCCAAAATACCTGCTGAGAGGTGCAGAAGTCTCATTGACAGTTACAGAAATCATTTGATTGCAGTGATTGCCTCAAAAGGTTGTGCAACAAAATATTAAGTTAAGGGTACCATCATTTTTGTCCAAGCCTGTTTCATGAGTTTGTTTTTTTAAAGTAATTCTGTTGAACCACAATTCAAAAGCATTGTCTGATTTTTACTGGTTAATTTTCATAGAATTTTTATTTATTACCACTTTTGTCAGATTCAAGTTATTTCTGTGACCATTGTGGGTTTTTTCTTTCATTAACAGAGGGGTACCAACAATTTTGTCCACGTCTCATTTTAAAAACATGTCATACATACCATGTTATCACCAAACAAATACTGTACATTGTCCTCTTACCTATATATACAGTGGGGGTAAAAAAGTATTTAGTCAGCCACCAATTGTGCAAGTTCTCCCACTTAAAAGATGAGAGAGGTCTCCAATTTTCATCATAGGTATACCTCAACTATGACAGACAAAATGAGAAAAAAAAAAATCCAGAAAATCACATTGTCCGATTTTTAAAGAATTTATTGCAAATTATGGTGGAAAATAAGTATTTGGTCACCTACAAACAAGCAAGATTTCTGGCTCTCACAGACCTGTAACTTCTTCTTTAAGAGGCTCCTCTGTCCTCCACTTGTTACCTGTATTAATGGCACCTGTTTGAACTCATTATCAGTATAAAAGACACCTGTCTACAACCTCAAACAGTCAGACTCCAAACCCCACTATGGACAAGACCAAAGAGCTGTCAAAGGACACCAGAAACAAAATTATAGACCTGCACCAGGCTGGGAAGACTGAATCTGAAATAGGTAAGCAGCTTGGTGTGAAGAAATCAACTGTGGGAGCAATTATTAGAAAATGGAAGACATACAAGACCACTGATAATCTCCCTCGATCTGGGGCTCCACACAAGATCTCACCCCGTGGGGTCAAAATGATCACGAGAACGTTGAGCAAAAATCCCAGAACCACACAGGGGGACCTAGTGAATGACCTGCAGAGAGCTGGGACCAAAGTAACAAAGGCTACCATCAGTAACACACTACGCTGCAAGGGACTCAAATCCTCCAGTGCCAGACGTGACCCCCTGCTTAAGCCAGTACATGTCCAGGCCTGTCTGAAGTTTGCTAGAGAGCATTTGGATGATCCAGAAGAGGATTGGGAGAATGTCATATGGCCAGATGAAACCAAAATAGAACTTTTTGGTAAAACTCAGCTGTCGCGTTTGGAGGAGAAAGAATGCTGAGTTGCATCCAAAGAACACCATACCTACTGTGAAGCATGGGGGTGGAAACATCATTCTTTGGGGCTGTTTTTCTGCAAAGGGACCAGGACGACTGATCCGAGTAAAGGAAAGAATGAATGGGGCCATGCATCGTGAGATTTTGAGTGAAACCTCCTTCCATCAGCAAGGGCATTGAAGATGAAACGTGGCTGGGTCTTTCAGCATGATAATGATCCCAAAACACACCGCCCGGGGCAACGAAGGAGTGGCTTCGTAAGAAGCATTTCAAGGTCCTGGAGTGGCCTAGCCAGTCTCCAGATCTCAAACCCCATAGAGAAATCTTTGGAGGGAGTTGAAAGTCCGTGTTGCTCAGCGACAGCCCCAAAACATCACTGCTCTAGAGGAGATCTGCATGGAGGAATGGGCCAAAATACCAGCAACAGTGTGTGAAAACCTTGTGAAGACTTACAGAAAACGTTTGACCTCTGTCATTGCCAACAAAGGGTATATAACAAAGTATTGAGATGAACTTTTGTTATTGATCAAATGCTTATTTTCCACCATAATTTGCAAATAAATTCTTTAAAAATCAGACAATGTGATTTTCTGGATTTTTTTTTTCTCATTTTGTCTCTCATAGTTGAGGTATACCTATGATGAAAATTGGAGACCTCTCTCATCTTTTAAGTGGGAGAACTTGCACAATTGGTGGCTGACTAAATACTTTTTTGCCCCACTGTATTTGCAGTTTTTTCCTACTGCAATCAGATTGTTGAACTTGCACAATAGTAAAAGCAATCATCTGGGGTAGTGCAATATTGTTTTGGTAGCGTTTCTGTTTTTAATATAGCTGATGAGGAGCAATAGTATTTATCTATTTTTTTTAATAATCTTGCGTTTTAATTTGATAAGTTTTTTTTAAAAAATGTATTAGATATTCTGGTGCTGGAGGTGTTTTGTGTTTTTTATTGTGTATGTTTTTATTGGGACCAACTGCAACGTAATTTCTTTCTACACTGCTCCTTTTTGATGTAATGCTGAATGATAATAAAGTAATCTTGAATTCCTAGTGAAATATATTGTAACAGTCTTTGCAATTTTCAGTCTAAGACAAGAAGATTTAAGCCAGTCCAAAACTTTGTGTAGTGGTTTAGACAGGGCTGCAGCCCCTGTCCACACTTTGTGTTCAGTTTGACCCATCTTATCATGTTGGTGTGTATCCTCTCTGTGTTTGTTCAGCTCCGCCCGTCCCTGTGCCGCTTGATGGCCTGATGGTGTTCATCTGTTCTGTTTTGTCTTGAATGATCCCCTCTCTATTTATGTGCTTTTTCAGTCTGTATTAGTCGCTGTGTCTTATGTTAACATCACGTTTGTTTCACCACGCTGTTTGGATTTATTATTGCTGTATTTTCATCCCATGTTGTCTGGCTATTATTTCTTAACAACCCTCCTGCCCATGTGCACGTGTTTATTTTCTGTTTTTCATTATTAATAAATCATCGGTTTACCATATCGCCTGGCGAGTGGGTCCTCTCCTTCTTTGCCCCGGACAGACAAACATTTCTCTGACACTTTGTCCATTTACAAGTGACGTTTGGAAGCCACTTTTCAGTGTGTTTGCTGGAGATGTTCCTATTAACAGCAACTGACATGAAGACAAAGGTGAGGGTAGCGCAATTTGGTCCAGGGACTTGCGATGAGGTTTGTGGATGGTGAGCATTGACTCTTTCAGAGGTCAGATTTAAATAGACTAGTGCATGCCCATAGAACCAAATATTCCTGTCTGAATACAGGTATCCCCAATCAGGCTGTCCAGACCCCAAATGTAGGCTGTGTTTGAAAGTAAAGAGGTGTACCCTGTAAGTAGGTAATCACGTTAGACTTTGACAAATATAAAAGGGAGTAAATGGCACTAAGATTTATTTGATTGTGTGAATATTAATTACAGAATACCTAATATTGAAATGAATGGACATCCAATATTAGCAACCGTTTCAGATCGCTTGTTTATTTGTCAGATCACTTATTTGTCTGATCCCTTTATCACTTATATTCATGATAGTGTATCTTCACTTTGGGGAATGGGAGTTGTTCAGCCATCATTATAATTATTTTGTTTTTATCACTGGTCTGAAATATTGAATTTCTTCTGTGTATCATCAATAAACTCATGTAGTACTATTACAGGACACGTTTACAAATATTTGAACCCATTGCAGTGCATCAGTTTATATTTTAGCAATATTTTGTTATTAAAGGGTTTTAATACTAAGAATGAGGCGGTGCTTAGTGAGGCCAATGATCTGAACCTTGAGGGCGTGACTGGCAAAGACTCACAATGTGTGAGCGCTGCGACTCTACTGTAAACATTTGCTTTTTATTGATGCGAGATTATTTATTAGTTATTATTCCACCTAATTGATCGTATTTTTGACCCTCCTAAACGTTATCCAAAATGCTTTTTTTCCACACACACTTCAGACCCGGTGAAAAATTGTTAAAGTGGAAAACATACGTGCCCCATGCTGAAATTAGCCAGTCTATGGTTGATGTTTTTCTCATGTTTTCTTTTTTTTTTTTTTTTTACCTTTGGTAAAAAAAAAAAAAAAGGTGGATCCAATCAGCTGATTGATGGAACCACAGAGCTCAGCTGTTTTCCATGATAAATTGGCCTCAGGCCAAAAGCACACTCCATGCGTTATCTTTTTTTTCACTTTATTGAAAATAACTTTTTTTTTTAATCACATCAGTTAGTGTGCCTTTGAGCCAGGCTGTGTTTGAAAGTGGAATACAGAGGTGTAGCCTATATGTAGGCAATCACATGTTAGACTTTGACAAATAAGAAAGGGATTATTTGATTGTGTGAATATTAATTACAGAATAATTGAAAATGAATGGAACATCCAATATTAGCCACTGTTTAAGAACTGCTTGTTTATTTTTTTTGTCAGATCACTTATTGTGTGATCTTTAATGAGTTATTGAGCATTTTTGTGTCCAGTTTGGTGCATGTGGCCGCATATATGAGATATGCAGTTGATCTGGGTATTTCTGCGCCCACAATTATTAACTTTTAATAATTAACTTTTAATAATTGTGCGAGCACATCGAGAGCAGCGCCACTGGTGACGGCAAGTCGTGGTCCTGCAAAGAGGGGACACGCGTCTACCGCTGACTGGGGTAGGCTGGGTGTTAACTTTTAATAATTAACTTTTAATAATTGTACAAGCACACCAGAGCAGACTCGCCACGACACGCGAGTCGTGGTCCTGCAAAAGGACTTGCATCTATCACTGACTGGGGCAGGCTGGGCGTTCCTCTCCGCGAAGGACCGTGGTTCGCCCGGTTAGGCTGCTGCTTCTCACGGCATGTTCTGTGTTGATACTCTGGTATTCCTTGTCAGACCCCGGTCGCCACTGACGCTCTGCCCAGTCTACTCGTGCACCTCATGTCTCACATATACCAAATTATCCTTTAGATCTATGCAATCACGGCAACTTTATAGTATAATTTTTTTAAGCATTAAAATCTTCACTATTTTTTTTTTCTTTTTTTCCGACAGCATGAGGTAACACAGCCCGACAGCTCTTATCTCTGACGGCACACACTCTGACCTCAGGAACGAACTACAGCGGCGTATTCAGAGCGTATTAATTTTACTCAGCCATGAGTTCTCCGTCGGGCTCCCTGATCACAGCAACCTGCAAGGGATTTTGCAGTGGATCGTCTGAGCTGCGGGGACACCTTCACCTTGCGGTGGTAAGCGGCGGAGCTAACCGCGGAGAAGCTGACCGAGACTCCCGGGCCGGACTGGACCTCAACTACAGCGGCGGAGCTCAGCGGAGGAGCTAACTGAGGCTTCAGCCGAATCCGAGGTCGGCTCTGGACCAGATACTGGTAGCACCCAGAGATTTATCCTGCTATTATCAGCTGCAGGATCCACCGGGAGAGCTTTGGCTTTACTGTCAGATACCTGCAACATGCTACGACCCAAGCTAACGGTCTCCGTTAGCCACCAGGAGAGCTTCGGATCACCGCCTGATAGAACAACGCTAGCTGGAGGCCTCCACTACCAACCGAGGGAGCATTGGCCTCCTCGGCTTCACCGGCAGATCCAGTTACCCAATTACTAGTCAACAGGTGAGGCTTCTCGCTTGATCCTAATCAAACTAGTCATTATGCCTCCAAAAAAGAATCAGACACATGGAGAGGAAACTGGAGGAGATTAAACTCTCACTAAACTTTATGTCTGAAGAAATATCTAAAATAGCTAAACAACAAACGCTGCTTGTTAACCTTATGGAACAAGTGCGTGAGTTAAAGGCTGAAATTATGGACAAGGACAAGAAAATTAAATTCTTAGAAAAATGTGTGGATGAATTAGAACAACATACAAGAATGGATGACGTCATTGTGAGCGGTCTGAACGTGTGACAGCTGGAGTTGGTAATCAGGATGGGCAGGGATGAGACACTGGCAGAATCGCACACTCTTGAGCAGCAGGTATTAACCTTTTTCAATTCTAAAAAACATTGTTGTGGACAATGAGACTATTTCGGCTTGCCACACGTTACCCATAAAAAACAGTACAGGAAAACCAGCGATCATCATCCGATTCGTCAGTAGGAAAGCAAAAAACTGATCTTCTGCGACAAGCAAAAAAAACTGAGAGGAACGGTTGTCTACATAAATGAACATTTAACAAAAAAAGAACTCCGAAATAGCTAGACAAGCCAGGGCCCTCAAGAAAACAAGGAAAAATACAGTCGACATGGACAAGAAACTGTAAGGTGTGGATAAAACTGCTTGGCACTCCAGAAGACGCTAAAGTAATAATGATTAGAGAAATAGAGGAATTGGACAGATTTAAACCTTAGGCCCTGATTCAGGAATAACGGTGCAGTAGGATCATGAGTGGAAATTTTGTGTTCTTTTCCTTTTTTCCTTTTGGTGTACTTGGTTGTCATAATTTATGATTAGTACTTTAACCAATCATCCCTCCTCATTTGATGATGAAAGTGTAGTTGGGCAAATTGAAGCTGGAAACTTTGTCTATACTGAGCAGCAACCACAAGACATTTTAGGAAATATTGACCCAGACAATAACTATTTTAATCATATTAATAATAAGTGTGTTTATTATGAAGAACAACAATTAAATGGAATTATGAATTTGGATCAAACATTAACAATAATACATATTAATAGTAGGAGTCTCTATGCAAACTTTGATAGTATTAAGGAGTTTTTAAATCAATTTAATACACCATTTAGGATTATTGCAATAAGTGAAACATGGATTAATGAAGAAAAAGATGTAAACTTTGAACTATATGGATATGAGATGTATACACAAAATAGGAAATGTAAAAGTGGTGGTGGGGTAGCACTGTATGTTGATAGAAAATTAAAAAATAAACAAGTGGACAGCATGACATCAGCAGTGAATGAAAGTATGGAATGTTTAACAATTGAGATTATGATGGAAAAAAGAAAAAATATAATAGTAAGTTGTATATATAGAGCACCGGGATCTGATATGGAAAAATTTAAAAATGGGATGGAAAAGATGTATGCAAAAATAAGACAAAAAGATATCTTTATTTGTGGTGACTTTAATATAGATTTAATGAAAACAAAACAACACAAACCAACTGAAGATTTCTTAGATACTGTGGCCACACATGTGACCTACTTTGTGACTTATTTAAGGCCTCACATTTGAGATAAGAACAAAGACAGAATTTCCTTGGAGATAACAGGAAGCTGGAAGGTGTTAGCTTTGGTATGCAGGGGCCTGAGACTGTGGGGGTGATATTAAGAGATTATAGAGGAGATGCATTGTTACTGGTGATTATAATGCAATGTGACTTGTGATGCAAATTGACTTGTGAGCTGTGAGAGTCCCGGGTATTTAAGGGACGAGAGTTTCCTGTGATATCCTCTTTCTTCGTTGAGATGATGGTGAATGTGAATAAAGCTGCTTTGAGAGAGATCAGTCTCATCCTTTTCACATTCCCACACTGGTGACCCAAGACGTAGCATGCAACAACAGGAGAGTTCCCCGGGGCCAGCCTCGTCAGGAGCCCCCAGCCAAGCAACAATCCGCGCTCCTGGTTCCACGCGGTTGAGGCACAATTCAACCTCCGGGGAATATCGGTAGACGACACAAAATTCTACCATGTGGTCGCAAGACTGGGACAACCACACGGCTCAAGCACGTGGAGAGCCTTATTGAGCAGCCGCCAGACAGCGACAAATACGGCGCGTTGAAGGCTGCACTTATCCAGCACTTCACCCCCTCCGTCGAGGAGCAAGCAGAGAGACTCCTGGCGCTGACTGAGTTGGGAGATGACTACGCCCGTTAATCTGATGAGAAGATGTTGAGGTTGAAAGGCTCAGATGACGAACACTTCATCTTCACCCACCTCTTCCTCAGGACCCTACCGTCAGCGACGAGAGCAACCCTGACCAGTTCGTCGTTGTTGGCCCAGCGGGACTACCGCGCGCTGGCCCGGGAGGCGAAGCGAATTGTCATCGCCAGCAGACAGCGCGCGGCCATGGCTGCAGCAGCGGAACTTGGCGTGATGACCGCAATGGCAGGGGGCCAGGGGCCAGCAGTAGCAGACCACGTGGACGACGGGCGGCAGCGAGAGCAGGGAACGCGGAGGAGACGTCCTTTGTTTCTACATTGCCGTTTTCGCAGAGAGGGCACGCAAGTGGTACCACCGTGCCAGGTTTCAGCGTTCGGGAAACGCCAAGACCCGGGGTCGGTAGCAGCCGCGGCCCTCGGGGACGAGAACAAGCTGCTCTACTTGTTGGACGCACGCTCGGGGAGGCAGTTCCTCGTGGACACAGGCTCCCAGTTGAAGTTTCATCACACCTTCCTACGCGGACAGGCTGTCAGGTTCCAGAGGTCCCGGGGTGACAGCAGCGAACGGCTCGGAGATTAAGACCTTTGGTGAGAAGACTCTGCTCCTGTCTCTACACGGCCGTACATTTGAGTGGATTTTTGTTATAGCAGCAGTGAATTTCAATATGTTGGGGGCTGATTTTTTGTGCTCACATGGTTTATTGGTTGATCTCGCTAACAGGGGCGTGGTTAATGCATTTTCTTTTGATTCTATTCCCTGTACAGCGCAAGTGGCCCCGCCTACAGCACAAGCCAACATCACAGCTGCAAGCGGTAAGTTCCACACACTGCTCACTCAGTTCCCAGCACTCACGGTCCCCACATTTTCGGCAACAGTCGCTAAACACGGGGTGGAGCATTTTATAACCACTACCGGACCACCCGTTTTTGCAAAAGCTCGGCGCTTGGACGCAGCTTAACTGGCCATAGCGCGTGAGGAGTTCGCCAACCTGGAGAGGTTGGGCATTATCAGGCATTCAAAAAGTCCGTGGGCTTCCCCGCTACACATGGTCCCGAAGGCTGACGGATCATGGCGACCTTGCGGGGATTTCCGCAGGTTAAACAATGCTACAGCGCACGACCGCTACCCAATCCCGCATATCCAAGATTTTTCCGTTCATTTGGCAGGGGCTCGTGTTTTTTCTAAGATCGATTTGGTCCGCGGTTACCACCAAGTCCCAGTGCGCGCTGAGAACATACCCAAAACAGCGGTAATAACTCCATTTGGCCTATTCGAGTTTTTACGCATGCCATTCGGGCTTAAAGGGGCTGCACAGACGTTCCAACGCATGATGGACGCGGTGCTACGCGATCTCCCTTTTGTGTTCGTCTACTTAGACGATATTTTGGTAGCCAGTGCATCCGAAGACGAACACGAAAACCACCTAGCCACAGTTTTCCGGAGGTTGGGAGATCACGGGTTAATAATCAACCCAGCGAAGTGTCAGTTCGGGGTGGCGCAGATTGATTTTTTAGGACACCGCGTCTCCCCCGAAGGAGCGGTTCCACTTCCTGACAAAGTGCGCGGTAGCAGATTTTCCCCGGCCGCAGACGGTTAGGGCGTTACAGGAGTTTTGGGGAATGGTGAATTTTTATAACCGTTTTCTCCCCCGCGCGGCGCAACTCATGCAACCGCTGTATGCCGCGCTCAAAAAACAGAAACCCGCGAATAAGGTCGAGTGGTCCCTGGAGCGGGAGCAAGCGTTCTCGGAGGTTAAAGCAGCCTTGGCAAAGGCTGCGTTGTTGGCACACCCAGACCCAACGGCCCGCATAGCGCTCACTACTGACGCATCTGATGTGGCCATAGGGGCGTTCGTGGAGCAGCACGTAGCTGAGGTTTGGCAGCCCCTCGCCTTTTTCAGCAGGACCTTGCGCGATAGTGAACGTAAATACAGTGTGTTCGACAGGGAGCTGCTGGCTGTCCATTTGGCCATCTGCCACTTTCAGTTCTGGCTGGAAGGACGCTGTTTCACCGCGTTCGTTGACCACAAGCCGCTAACATTCGCGATGGCCAAGGTTTCAGAACCGTGGTCAGGCCGGCAGCAGAGACAGCTGGCCGCGATTTCGGAGTTTACCACTGATATTCAGCATGTGGCAGGCAAACTGAATGTAGTGGCAGATTGCCTCTTGCGCGCCGTGGCGGCTCCAGTCAGCGTAGGGATAGATTACGCAGCCATGGCCGTGGAGCAGGTTAGTGACGCGGATGTGCGCGCGCTCCAGTCTGGACCAACAGGGTCAAGGCTGGAGAACAGGGTGCTGCAAGACGGTATTTCCCCTCTAATCTGCGATGTCTCCACTGGACGGCTGCGTCCAGTAGTACCAGCCGCGTGGCGCTGCCGCATTTTTGACTCGATTCATTCTTTGGCGCACCCTGGAGTGCGCGCGTCAGTCAAAATGGTAGAGAAATTTGTGTGGCCGAGTCTTCGCAAACAAGTTAAAGAGTGGGCAGCAGCCTGTACGGCGTGTCAACGAGCCAAAGTACACAGGCACACGAGGGCTCCTTTGGAGCCGTTTCATATTCCGGCCAAGAGGTTCGATCACGTTCATGTGGACCTCGTGGGCCCCCTTCCGCTGTCACAAGGGTGCACACACCTTCTGACAATGGTGGACCGCACCACGCGCTGGCCTGAAGTGGTCTCGCTGGCATCAACCACGGCGGAGGAGGTGGCGCGCGCGTTTTTAACAGCTTGGGTGGCACGCTTCGGCGTTCCGTCGGACATTACGTCCGACAAAGGCCCTCAATTTGTGTCCGAACTTTGGTCGACAATGGCCCGCAACCTGGGCGTCACAATTCACCGCACAACCGCGTACAATCCGCAGGCTAACGGGTTATGCGAACGTTTTCATAGGTCATTGAAAGCGGCTCTCAGAGCGTCACTGACGGATGCAAATTGGGTAGACAAGTTACAGTGGATTTTATTGGGGTTGCATTCTGCGCCTAAAGAGGACTTAGAAGCCTCCCCAGCGGAGCTCGTGTTTGCGCAACCACTTCGGCTGCCTGGGGAGTTTAACCCGGCTCCAGACACCTCCCCATCTCAGCTGTTGCGGAGTAACATAGAATCAAGCACGCTGCCCGGCCCCGTGCACCACAGTTTTCTGCGCGTTTTTGTGCCTAAAGCTTTGAAAAACACGGAGTTTGTTGTTATCAGACATGACGTGCATCGCACGCCACTGCGACCACCTTATGATGGGCCGTTCAGAGTGTTGGAAACAGGGGACAAGCATTTTTTGCTAGATTTGGGGGGGTAGGAGGGAAAAGGTTGGCATAAACAGACTCAAACCCGCTTTTGTGGTGGCGGACGAGCAAGTGCTGTTGGCAAGGGCCCCTTGACGCGGCAGGCCACCACAGGGTGTTTCCCAGAGTAATATTTCCCCAGATCACCCGCAGAGACTGACAGAAAGTTTGCACCCTCAGACAGCAGCTCCCCAGCATGACGGCGCCATGGAGGCAGTGAAACCTGGTTACAGCAGATACGGGAGAAGACTGAGGTCCAAGCAGCATGTGGATTGATGTACAATGATGTTATCACAGCATGCAAACTGTTATTCTGTTGTTCGATCTAAATGTTTGGGGGGGGGGGCACACATGTGACCTACTTTGTGACTTATTTAAGGCCTCACATTTGAGATAAGAACAAAGACAGAATTTCCTTGGAGATAACAGGAAGCTGGAAGGTGTTAGCTTTGGTATGCAGGGGCCTGAGACTATGGGGGTGATATTAAGAGATTATAGAGGAGATGCATTGTTACTGGTGATTATAATGCAATGTGACTTGTGATGCAAAGTGACGTGATTATAATGCAGTGTGATTTGTGATGCAAATTGACTTGTGAGCTGTGAGAGTCCCGGGTATTTAAGGGACGAGAGTTTCCTGTGATATCCTCTTTCTTCGTTGAGATGATGGTGAATGTGAATAAAGCTGCTTTGAGAGAGATCAGTCTCATCCTTTTCACATTCCCACAATACAATGTATAGCTTAACCTTATTTCCAAAGATTACAAAACCTACGAGAATAACGACACACTGTGCTACCCTGATAGACAACATTTTTACCAATGTTATTGAATATAATATGGTGAGTGGTATAATAATAAATGATATTAGTGACCACCTGCCTGTATTTGTTTCTTTAGATGTTAATTATGGGGCTAATGAGAGTAATAATAATAATAAACTATGTAAAAAGATTATCTATAAAAGAATACAAACAGATGACAGAATCAGTGATTTAAAAGAAGACTTAATGTTACAGAATTGGGATGTTGTCTATTGAGAGAAAAATGTGGACTTGGCATATGATAAATTTATTGATATATTTAAATCATTATATGATAAAAACTGTCCAATTAAAGAAATTAATAAAAAACACATATACAAAAATTGCCCATGGTTAACCAAGGGGTTACAAAATGCTTGTAAAAAGAAAAATTATCTCTATAAAAATTTCATTAAATTAAGAACTAAAGAATCTGAAAAAAGATATAAAACATATAAAAATAAATTAACTGAAATAATACGAACTAGCAAAAAATTATACTATAGGAAAATGTTAAATGAAAATAAAAATAATATAAAAGGAGTCTGGGATATATTAAATAAATTAAGGAAAAATGGAACTAAGAAAATGATATATCCAGAGTATTTTACTGATAACTGGGGTGATATTTATGATAAGAATATGGTTGTAAATAAAATGAATAAATTTTTTGTAAATGTTGGGCCAGAGTTGGCAGCAAAAATTCCAAACCAAGGAAGAGACACCGTGAGTGAGACTTTGATTGGAAGTAACCCTCGGTCAATTTTTCTTACAGCGGTGGATGAACTAGAGGTAAAATCTGTTGTTGAAAATTGTAAAAATAAATTATCTACTGATTGTGATGGTATTGATATGGCACTAGTAAAAAGAACTGTTGATGGTATTTTAAAACCATTCACATATATTTGTAATTTATCATTTCAAACTGGCTCATTTCCGCAGAAAATGAAAATAGCAAAAGTAATACCATTATTCAAGCAAGGAAATAAACACCAATACACAAACTACAGACCAGTATCACTTCTCCCACAATTTTCAAAGATTCTGGAAAAACTTTTCAACAACAGATTAGAAAACTTTTTAAATAAACAAAATGTGCTGAATCAGAACCAATATGGGTTTAGAGCCAAGAGTACAACATCGTTGGCGATAATGGAAGCAACAGAGGAAATAATAAATGCATTAGATCAAGGAAAATATGCAAGTGGTGTGTTTATAGATTTTAGAAAAGCATTTGATACAATAAATCATTCAATACTTCTTAATAAATTGCAAATGTATGGTATTAGGGGAATGGCTCTGAAATGGATTACAAGTTATCTATCTGAGAGACAACAATTTGTGAAGATGTGAGAATGGTGTATGGGAGTATGGGAATTGCCTGTGGGGTCCCCCAGGGGTCAGTATTGGGCCCCAAATTATTTAACATATATATAAATGATATATTGCAAGTTTCTAAATTATTACAAATAATATTATTTGCTGATGATACTAATATATTTTATTCTGGAAATAATTATAATCAACTAATCCATACTCTAAATAATGAATTAAATAAGCTTAAAAAATGGATGGATTGTAATAAATTATCACTAAATATAGATAAAACTAAGGTAATGATACTTGGTAATTGTAAAAATAAAGAAGATATACATATTCATATAGATAATGTAGTTATTGAAAAAGTTAAGGAGATCAAGTTTTTGGGTGTAATACTGGATGATAAAATTAGTTGGAAACCACATGTCAGATACATACAAAACAAAGTTGCAAAAAATATTGCAATTATAAATAAAATTAAGCAGGTCCTAGATTATAAATCACTTCATATCTTGTATTGCTCATTAGTACTTCCATACTTGATTTATTGTATAGAAGTTTGGGGTAACAGTTATAAAAGTAAACTTAATTCATTGTTAATATTACAAAAAAGGGCAGTCCGTGTTATACACAAAGTCGGGTACCTCGAACATACTAATTTATTGTTTTTACATTCAAAGTTATTGAAATTATGGGATCTGGTTCATTATTACACAGCACAATTAATGTTTAAAGTCAGTAAAAACCTCTTGCCACACAATATACAAAATCTTTTCAGGGAGAGAGAAGGGAAATATAATTTACGGGGGAATACAAAATTTAAAATGCACTTAGTAAGATCTACTCGGAGGAGTTTTTGTGTGTCTGTGTGTGGGGTAAAATTGTGGAATGGGTTGGGGGAGAAACACAGGCAATGTCCAAGCATCCACATATTTAAATCAACATATAAAGAAATGATTTTTGAGCAGTATGAGAATGAAGGGCAGTGATGTTACATTGTGTCTTCAGTGAGGGAAGGTTGTTGTTGTGTTATGGTGATTGTGAAGGTGATGGTGTTGTCTGTGTTTGTATTGAACATACCAGAAGTGTATGTTTATTGTTGTTGTAATATTGTTGGTTGTTGGTATTGTTGTCAATATGGACTGTCATTGTTGTGTCATTTTTGTTGTATAATTTGACTATGGGTGTATTATGGTGAATGTGGTTGTGAGATAATGATGATTATGAGTGATACTGTAATTTGTTGGGTATGGAAAAGGGGTGGGACTATATAAGTTGGCTTCTTCCCACTCCTTCTGAACATTTTATTTTTGGCTTGTCTTTTTGTTTTGTTTTGAATTCTCTTCTTTTTTTTTTAGAATGTTCAAATAAAAATCAATGTCAATGTCAATGTCAATGTCAGTATTATCTTTTTCTAGTCAAATTTGTCACTTCCTTGTTTTGTCCAGGGAACACTGTGGTGACTAACAGCTCGTGATGTCGGCGTATTGTCCAGTCAGCATGGCCGTGATGTGGCGTATTATCCAATGAGCACAGAGTCAAGCACCCCGCCCCCACTTCCAGGGATGGCAACAGGAAATTCTGATTTCAGCTGAAATCTAATTTGGTTGATTGACTTATGGTTGGGAGGTTTTCAGTAAAACAGAAGTAATTTAGACTGAAAAAAAATGATAAAAAAAAAATGAAATACTAGACTTAGATAAATCCTTAAATTTAATGAAAAGCTAACTTACTTTTTCTTCAATGTTGTCTCACTGTCTTTAGTCCAACATATTTAACAGTTCTATAAGAGTTTATTACACTATTTACACTGGTCACCAAGTCACTTCTAATGTGAAATTTTCTTCTTTTTGGCAGCAAGCTGTGTCAGTCTCTGAACTTTGAACTTCATCTCCTTTTCTGTTTTCTTCAGAAACTGTCCGAGTGTTTCTGTTACCTCATCGAACTTTGAGCCAATTTTCACCTTTACCGTCACTTTTCTCTCAAGCCAATTCCATCGGAACTTATTTTTGACACTTTTGTCTATTTCTAGCACTGATGACTCCTGATCCTTCGATAAAAATCTCATAATTCTGCTGAAAACGATACCGAAAGCTCAGAATTCCAAAACGAACCAGTGATGTGATTTGGGGTTGGGGAAATTACCTGAAAATTTAGCAGGGAGTCTGGGGGACACAGTCCCCCAGCGCGGTCCAGGGCAGAGCCCCGTTGGGGGGGGCAAGGGGGGCTCCTGAGCTCCTGGGTTTTTATGATTTTTAAGTGCCAGAACTGTGTTTAAATGACATAAAACAAACAGCTGAATGCCACTTATTTTTTTTCCACAATATTTTTTATTGAACCTTTTTTTTTATATATATACATATATGGTGTAGGACCTTGGGGAAGTCAGATTGTTTAGCATCTCAGAGGGAGACAGTGAATAAGCATGGGAGAACAATGCCCAGGGGGTTCCTGGCGAGATAGCAGGAAGGAGTCAGGGACATAGGGGGTTGAATGCAGTGTAATGTAAATGTCATGCTGTGTGATAGGAAATGCCATGAAACGTGTGAAGAGAGAGTTGAGTTAACTGAGGAAAGCTTGTTGAAATGATTCAGTCTGTTCTGTGCTTGTGAGATGTGAAGTGTGTAATAAACCATCTGTCCATGAATCTGCCTCTTATTTCACACACTCCACACTGGTGACCCTAGACAAATTATGGAACACGAGGACAGAACCCCGGAGCCCGCCCAGTCGGGAAACCCCAGCAACGCAGCAGCCATCACACAGACAGCCCGGACTGGAGCCCCCAGCAACGCGTGTGCGCTTTCAGTCAAGCTACCGGACTTCTGGCAGCACAACCCACGCTCTTGGTTCCACCACACCGAGGCCCAGTTCGCCCTCCGGGGAGTAACGGCAGACGACACCAAGTTCTACCATGTAGTAGCAGCGCTGGACGCTCGCACAGCCCAGCAGGTAGCGAGCCTGCTCGATCAGCCTCCAGCCCACAGCAAATACGAGGCGCTCAAGGCTGCGCTGACCCGGCGCTGAACGCTCTCGGAATGTGAGAGAGCGAAGAGGCTCCTGGGGCGGACCGAGTTAGGAGATGGTTCGGCCGTCGACCTGATGGAGAAGATGCTGGCGTTAATGGGCACGGATGACGGGCACTTTCTGTTTGCCCACCTTTTCCTCCGGAACCTTCCAACGGAGGCAAGAGCGGTTCTGGCCAATTCGCCGTTGCTGGCCGCGTGTGACTACCGTGCGCTAGCCCATGAGGCAGACCGGATCATCCTCACCACCCGGGCGATCACTGTCAATGTGGCGGTGGCGGAGTCCAGCGAGACGACCAGAGGAGGCGAGGAGCCACCGACGGTAGCGGCAGCAGGGGCCAAGGAGCGCCAGAGAGACGCGCTCTGCTTCTACCACCGCCTCTTCGGAAAGAACGCACGCAGATGCGCGCCACCGTGCCAGTTCAAGCGCTCAGGAAACGCCAAGGCCGGCAGTCGGTAGCAGCTGCGACCGCCGGAGAAGAGAACAAGCTGCTCTACGTGACGGACTCGCACTCGGGGAGACGCTTCCTCGTCGACACCGGAGCCCAGAAGAGCGTCATCCTGCCGTCCTACGCTGACCGGCTGGCAGGACCTAGCGGCCCCGGACTTGTGGCAGTAAACAGCTCGGAGATTAAGACGTTCAGTGAGAGAACACTGGCCTTATCTCTACATGGTCGCTCGTATGAGTGGACTTTTATCATAGCAGCACTGTGTTGCCCGATCCTGGGTGCTGATTTTCTGTGTGCGCATGCTTTACTTGTGGATGTTGCTAACAGATGCCTGGTTAATGCACTGTCCTTTGAATCTCTCCCCTGTATAGCTTGAGGGACCCGGCCAACAGCACAAGCCAACGTCACAGCTCTAGGCGGTAAGTTTCACGCACTGCTCACTCAGTTCCCAGCACTCATGGTCCCGACGTTTTCGGTGGCCATCGCTAAGCACGGGGTGGAGAACTTTATCACCACCACCGGGCCGCCCGTTTTCGCAAGACCTCGGCACTTGGACGCAGCTTAACTGGCCATAGCGCGCGAGGAGTTTGCCAACCTGGAAAGGTTGGGCATCATCAGGCGTTCGAACAGCCCATGGGCGTCCCCGCTACGCATGGTCCCTAAGGCTCAGGGCTCATGGCGACCGTGCGGTGATTTCCACAGGTTGAACAACACCACAGCACACGACCGCTACCCTATTCCCCACATAGAGGATTTTTCCGTTCACCTCGCCAGAGCATGCATTTTTTCCAAAATAGACCTGGTCCGCGGTTATCACCAGGTCCCAGTGCGTGCGGAGGACGTACCCAAAACAGCGGTAATAACTCCGTTCGGTTTATTCGAGTTCCTGCGCATGCCATTCGGGTTAAAAGGAGCAGCACAGACGTTCCAGCACATAATGGATGCAGTGCTGCGCGATCTCCCGTTCATGTTCGTCTACCTGGACGATATCCTGGTAGCCAGTGCGTCCGAAGATGAACACGAAACCCACCTCAGGACGGTTTTCCGGAGGTTGGAGGAGCACAGGTTAATAATCAACCTGGCAAAATGCCAGTTCGGCGTGACGGAGATTGATTTTTCGGGGCACCGCGTCTCTCCGGAAGGAGCGATCCCATTGCCCGACAAAGTGCGCGCCGTAGCGGATTTTCCCCGGCCTCAGACGGTCAGGGCGCTGCAAGAATTTTGGGGGATGGTGAACTTTTATAACCGTTTCCTTCCCATGCGGCGCGGCTCATGCAACCATTGTACGCCACGCTCAAGAGACAGAAACCCGTGGATGGGATCGAATGGACCCCAGAGCGAGAGTGGGCATTCTCGGATTTTAAAGCAGCCCTGGCAAACGCCGCACTGCTAGCGCATCAGGACCCGGCGGCCCGGATAGCGCTCACCACCGACGCTTCAGACGTGGCTATAGGGGCTGTCGTGGAGCAGCGTGTCGCCGGGGCTTGGCAGCCGATCGCCTTTTTCAGCAGAACTTTGCGCGATAGTGAACGTAAATACAGCGCGTTCGACAGGGAGTTGCTGGCCCTCCACCTGGCCATACGCCACTTCCAGTTCTGGCTGGAAGGGCGCAGTTTCACCGCGTTCGTGGACCACAAGCCACTAACATTCACGATGGCCAAGGTTTCAGAACCGTGGTCGGGCCGGCAGCAGAGACAGCTGGCCGTGATCTCAGAGTTTACTACCGATATTCAGCATGTGTCGGGTAAACTGAATGTGGTGGCGGACTGCCTCTCGCGCACCGTGGTGGCTCCAGTCTACGTGGGGATAGATTACGCAGCCATGGCCGCGGAGCAGATTAGCGATGCAGACGTGTGCGCGCTCCAGTCTGAACCAACAGGGTTAAGGCTGGAGAGCAGGGTACTGCAAGACGGCATGCCCCCCCAATCTGCGATGTCTCCACGGGACGCCCGTGTCCGGTGGTCCCGGTCGTGTGGCGCCGCCGTGTGCTTGAGTCAGTTCACACTCTAGCGCACCCAGGAGTGCGCCCGTCGGTCAAAATGGTGGGAGAGAAGTTCGTGTGGCCGAGCCTACGCAAATAAGTAAAAGAGTGGGCTGCGGCCTGCGTGGCGTGCCAACGAGCCAAGGTACACAGACACACGAAGGCTCCCTTGGAGCCATTTCGGGTACCGGCTAAGAGGTTCGACCATGTTCATGTGGACCTCGTGGGCCCCCTCCCGCCATCACAGGGGTGCACGCACCTCCTGACAGTGGTGGACCGCACGACGCGCTGGCCAGAAGCAGTCCTGTTGGCGGCAACCACCTCCGCGGACGTGGCACGCGCTTTTTTAACAGCATGGGTGGCGCGTTTTGGAGTCCCGTCGGACATTACGTCCGACAGGGGCCCTCAATTTGTTTCCGACCTCTGGTCCGCGATGGCCCGCAGCCTGGGTGTTGCAATTTATCGCACAACCGCGTACAACCCACAGGCCAATGGGTTATGTGAGCGTTTTCATAGATCACTGAAAGCAGCACTCAGGGCTTCACTGACGGATGCAAATTGGGTGGACAGGTTGTCGTGGGTTTTATTGGGGTTGCGCTCCGCGCCAAAAGAGGATTTGGAAGCTTCCCTGGCAGAGCTGGTTTTTGCGCAGCCCCTACGGCTGCCCAAGGAATTTCTGCCAGATAATCCCGCGCCGGGCTGCTCCCTGTCTCAGCTTTTGCAGCGGAGCGCAAACACAGGCATGCTGCCGGGCCCGGCCCACCACTGTTTTCCGCTTGCTTTCGTGCCTAAAACTTTGAAGAACATGGAGTTTGTGTTTGTCAGACACGACGCCCATTGCCTGCCATTGCGCCCAACCTATGATGGACCGTTCAGAGTGTTGGAAACAGGAGATAAGCATTTTTTGCTAGACTTGGGAGGTCGGCGGGAGAAAATTGGCATAGACAGACTCAAACCCGCCTTTGTAGCAGCGGACGAGCAAGTGCTGTTGGCTAGGGCCCCTCGGCGTGGAAGACCCCCACAGAGAGCTCCCCAGGGAAGCGATCCACCAGAGCAACCACACGGACAGAGCGAAGTCCCCCCCCCTCGCCCCGGCCCACCCGCAGTCAGACACACTCCCAGCAGCCCCCCACCGGCACAGCAGCGCCACGGAGGCGGTAAACCCCGGTTACAGCAGATACAGGCCTCTTTTTTCCGGTTCCGGTTCCGCCGGACCGGTGGCGCCACACGAGTAGGCTGCCCGTTGCAACAGCCTTTTTTTTTATCTTCCTTCTTCTTTCTACACCTTTCACTCTGTATATATATCATGGACGCACGGATCGCCCTGGGGGTCTCCCGGGTTGGCGGACGGAGCCACGGTTTGCAGCGGGAGACGCTACAGCGGGGAGGAGCTAGTGCTAGCTAGCACTTGGCCGCCGCCCGGTGCTAATGGGAAACTCGACATACCGGGAGCTGTAGCGAAAACGACGCGGGTGCCGGGCTGGAGTTTAGGCGGCGTGCAAGAAATATAAGACAGAATAATAAAGAGCGATGGCAAGAACCAAGCAGACCACCCGTAAAATCTACTGGAGGAAGAAGCCCCCCAGGAGACAGCTAGTCACCAGGGCTGCTCGGAGAGGCGCTCCGGCCACCGGCAGAGTGAAGAGGCCTCGCCGTCACAGGCCCGTGGCTCTGAGAGAGATCCGTCGCTACCAGAAATCCACGGAGCTGCTCATCTGTAAGCTGCCCGTCCAGCGCCTGGTGAGGGAGATCGCTCAGGACTTCAAGCCCGTCCTGCGTTTCCTGAGTTTCGCCGTCATGGCTCTGCAGGAGACCAGCGAGGCCCACCTGGTGGTCTCTTCTTCGCTAAGGGGGTCACCATCATGCCCAAAGACTTCCAGCAGGCCCGCAGCATCCGCAGAGAGAGAGCTTAGACTTTCTGCTGCACATTCACCAACCAACCATAATGCTCTGCACTGTGTGTCTATATATATACATTTATAGTAATATGGACATATGTTTACTAGATGTTGTTTTTTCTTGCCTTCTGATTGTTGCTCTGAGTGTTGCTATCCCTGTGCTGTTGCAATCCTGGAATTTCCCCATTGTGGGACTAATAAAGGCTTATCTTATCTTATCTTATATGGGAGGAGACTGAAGCCAAGAAAGCATGTGGACTGATGTTCTATCTAAGATGCTGGGGGGCGGTGTAGGACCTTGGGGAAGTCAGATTATTTAGCATCTCAGAGGGAGACAGTGAATAAGCATGGGAGAACAATGCCCAGGGGGTTCCTGGCGAGATAGCAGGAAGGAGTCAGGGACATAGGGGGTTGAATGCAGTGTAATGTAAATGTCATGCTGTGTGACAGGAAATGCCATGAAACGTGTGAAGAGAGAGTTGAGTTAACTGAGGAGAGCTTGTTGAAATGATTGAGTCTGTTCTGTGCTTGTGAGATGTGAAGTGTGTAATAAACCGTCTGTCCATGAATCTGCCTCTTATTTCACACACTCCACAATATCTATATCTATATCTATATATCTATCTATATATATATATAT
Organism: Pholidichthys leucotaenia; assembly: GCA_020510985.1. NCBI lineage: Eukaryota > Metazoa > Chordata > Actinopteri > Cichliformes > Pholidichthyidae > Pholidichthys > Pholidichthys leucotaenia. Next base: position 182,635,464 of record CM035844.1, read on the forward strand.
ATATATATATATAGTATATGTGTGTGTGTGTGTGTGTGTGTGTGTGTGTGTGTGTGTGTGTGTGTGTGTGTATACATATATATACAAAAGATAAGATAAGATAAGATAAGCCTTTATTAGTCCCACAACGGGGAAATTCCAGGATTGCAACAGCACAGGGATAGCAACACTCAGAGCAACAATCAGAAGGCAAGAAAAAACAAGCAAGCAAGAGCAGCTAATATACATATGTACATATTACTATAAAATATATATATACACACACACACACACAGACACACAGTGCAGAGCATTGTAGCTGGATGGAATAAATATATGAATATATGAACACACAGTGCAGAGCATTGTAGCTAGATGGAATAAATATGTAAATATATAAACACCCACAGTATGGAGCATTGCAGCTAGGTGGAATAAATATGCAAGTATATAAACACACACAGTGCGGAGCAATGTAGCTAGATGGAATAATATGTAGATATATAAAAACACAGTGCGGAGCATTGTAGCTAGATGGAATAAATATATAGATATATAAATATAAACACACCCAGTGCAGAGCATTGTAGCTAGATGGAATAAATATGTAAATATACAGTATAAACACACACAGTGCAGAGCATTGTTGCTAGGTGGGATGAAACAGCATAACCGTCTATTTAGTTATCCTACATGGTATGATTATGTGCCCATACATATTCTCACCCTCCATAGCGACCGGTATGTTCCTAGTTGTATGCCGGAGAGGACCATTGTGTAAGTCTATTGCATCTTTTGCATTCAAAAAAAAAAAAAAAAAAAAAAAAAAAAAAACTATTAGTTTGTTACGTCTTTTTGCTATCTCTGCGAGCAGCCCTGCTTAGGTTGTACAGTCTGACAGCCGTTGGTAGGAAGGACCTACGAAACCTCTCGGTTGTGCACCTGGGATGATGTAGTCTGCTGCTAAATGAGCTCCTCAGTGCATCCAGTATGATGCAAAACTTACTTATACAAAAATTGCAGTGATTGCCTCAAAAGGTTGTGCAACAAAATATTAAGTTAAGGGTACCATCATTTTTGTCCAGGCCTGTTTCATGAGTTTGTTTTTTAAAGTAATTCTGTTGAACCACAATTCAAAAGCATTGTCTGATTTTCACTGGTTAATTTTCATAGAATTTTTATTTATTACCATTTTTGTCAGATTCAAGTTATTTCTGTGACCATTGTGGGTTTTTCTTTCATTAACAGAGGGGTACCAACAATTTTGTCCACGGCTCATTTTAAAAACATGTCATACATACCATGTTATCACCAAACAGATACTGTACATTGTCCTCTTACCTATATATATTTGCAGTTTTTTCCTACTGCAATCAGATTGTTGAACTTGCACAATAGTAAAAGCAATCATCTGGGGTAGTGCAATATTGTTTTGGTAGCGTTTCTGTTTTTAATATAGCTGATGAGGAGCAATAGTATTTATCTATTTTTTTAATAATCTTGCGTTTTAATTTGATAAGTTTTTTTAAAAATGTATTAGATATTCTGGTGCTGGAGGTGTTTTTGTGTTTTTATTGTGTATGTTTTTATTGGGACCAACTGCAACGTAATTTCTTTCTACACTGCTCTTTTGATGTAATGCTGAATGATAATAAAGTAATCTTGAATTCCTAGTGAAATATATTGTAACAGTCTTTGCAATTTTCAATCTAAGACAAGAAGATTTAAGCCAGTCCAAAACTTTGTGTAGTGGTTTAGACAGGGCTGCAGCCCCTGTCCACACTTTGTGTTCAGTTTTGACCCATTTATCATGTTTGGTGTGTATCCTCTCTGTTTGTTCAGCTCCGCCCATCCTGTGCCGCTTGATGGCCTTGATGGTGTTCATCTGTTCTGTTTTGTCTTGAATGATCCCCTCTCTATTTATGTGCTTTTTCAGTCAGTATTCGTCGCTGTGTCTTATGTTAACATCACGTTTGTTTCACCACGCTGTTTGGATTTATTATTGCTGTTTTTCATCCCATGTTGTCTGGATTATTATTTCTTACAACTCCTGCCCACGTGCAGTGTTTATTTTCTGTTTTTCATTATTAATAAATCATGGTTTACCATATTCGCCTGGCGAGTGGGTCCTCTCCTTCTTTGCCCCGGACAGGCAAACATTTCTCTGACACTTTGTCCATTATAAGTGACAATTTGGAAGCCACTTTTCAGTGTGTTTGCTGGAGATGTTCCTCTTAACAGCAACTGACATGAAGACACAGGTGAGGGTAGCGCAATTTGTTCCAGTGACTTGCGATGAGGTTTGTGGGTGGTGAGGCATTGACTCTTTCAGAGTCAGATTTAAATAGACTAGTGCATGCCCATAGAACCAAATATTCCTGTCTGAAACAGGTATCCCAATCAGGCTGTCTAGACCCAAATGTAGGCTGTGTTTGAAAGTAAAGAGGTGTACCCTATAAGTAGGTAATCACGTTAGACTTTGACAAATATAAAAGGGAGTAAATGGCACTAAGATTTATTTGATTGTGTGAATATTAATTACAGAATACCTAAATATTGAAAATGAATGGGACATCCAATATTAGCAACCGTTTCAGATCGCTTGTTTATTTGTCAGATCACTTATTTGTCTGATCCTTTATCACTTATATTGAATGAATGAATGAATTTATTTATTTATTTCGGATAGTACAGTACAGGTTAAAAGAAACTGTATAATATAACAACAAGGTCAAATTAGACAAAGACTCCTTCTACTATACAATTCCACGTGAGTTATCCGAAATGGGTGATGGCTGAAGCCGCAGCTTATATTGCCCACCCATATTCCATCCAAGAATTCAAAGGAGAAAAAAGAGAAAACAAGACAAGAGCGATTACAATTTAAAACAAAGCTAAGACAAAATGTGACTGAGAGAAAAAAAAAAAAGAAAGAAAACTAAGCTAAGCTAAGTTAAGCGGTTACTATTCAAAACAAATCTAAGACAAAATGTCACAGAAAAGAAAAAAAAAAAAAAAAACTAAGCTACAACACAACACAGGCTGGATATGTCAATCCTTATGTGAGTTTACATGTCGTCTTGTAAATATGTTTGGAGTATTTCTTCCTTTAGTTTTTGTTTAAATTGTCCAAGCGTTGTACATGATTTTAGTTCAGGTCCAAAATCGTTCCATAATCTGACTCCTTGCACTGAAATACAGTGTTGCTTGGTGGTTGTTCTCACTGTAGGTTTTTGAAATATACATGTTCCTCTGAAGTGATATCGTTTCTCCCTTGTTTGGAACAACGTTTGGATATTTGCGGGCAGTGATAAATTCTTCACTTTGAACATTATTATTGCGGTTTTAAAGTCAACCAGATCTTTCAACTTGAGAGTTTTTTGTTTAAGAAAAAGTGGGTTTGTTGGTTCCCTGTAAGCTGCTTTGTTTATTATTCTAATAGCTCTCTTTTGAAGCATAAAGAGTGGATATATGTTTGTTTTATATGTATTTCCCCATACTTCATTACAATATGTCATGTATGGGAGTATTAATGAATGATACAAGGTGTATAGTGTGGGTTGATTCAGCAAATATTTCACTCTGTGTAATATTGCAATTGATTTGGATACTTTACCTTTAATATAATTAATATGTGACTTCCAACACAGTTTGTTATCAATTATTACTCCAAGGAATTTAGTTTCAGATACCCTTTCAATCTCTACACCATTTACACTGAGTTTGGGTACTGGGTTGTTGTGATGGTTGTTAAAGACTATAAATTTTGTCTTACTTAAATTGAGCGTTAACTTGTTTGAATCAAACCACAGTTTAAGCTTTCCTAATTCCTTTCCGAGTGTATCCAGAAGTTGTTCCAAATTGTTTCCACTGCATAGCAGATTAGTGTCATCGGCAAACAATATTAAGTCCATTTTTTCTGAAACTTTACATATATCATTTATATACATATTGAATAATAATGGTCCCAGAACTGAACCCTGTGGGACTCCACAGGTGACCTTCAGCAACTCTGAGTTTTTGTTGCTAACACATACATACTGATATCTATTCTTTAAGTAACTACTTAACCAGGACAGTGCTACCCCTCTAATACCACAATTTTGTAGTTTCTTTAATAATAAATTATGATCTACTGTATCAAATGCTTTTTTAAGATCTAGGAATACTCCAACTGAATACTCTTTATTTTCAATGGCTGTTGATATTTTTTCTGTAAATTCCATTAGGGCATATTCAGTTGTCCTCTTGTGTCTGAACCCATATTGCTGCTCACATAATAAATCATTCTTCAGTATGAAGTTGTCAATTCTCTCATAGAATATTTTTTCAAGTATCTTGGAAAATTGCGGTAATAGTGAAATTGGTCTATAGTTTGAGAGTTCCCCTCTGTCGCCCGTCTTGTATATCGGAATTACTTTAGCTATTTTCATTGCATTGGGAAATATACCTGATTGGAGAGACAGGTTACAGATATACGTCAGTGGTTTTACTATGCATTCAATAACAGTTTTGACTAGTAGCATGTCAATACCATCACAGTCAGTAGATGTTTTACTTTTGAACGATTTAACAATTTCAATGACCTCTCTTTCGTCTGTGTTCTTTATGAAGATGGAGTCTTTTACAGCAGTGTTATTGCATATTGTATCGCCTGTAGGCACTGTAGTGGGTATTTCTCGGGCCAGTTTAGGTCCAATGTTAACAAAAAAATTATTAAATTCATCTGCAGGTGAAGCTATATTCACACTCTGAGTCGTTTTATTATTTTTTGGAATATTAGTTGGGTAGCTTGTATTTCTGCTTTTATTTCCAAGGATACTGTTGAGTATTGTCCATGTATTTTTAATATTGTCTTTGTTTTTCGCCAGTTCTTTACTGTAGTAGTCTCTTTTACTACATCTTATTATATATGTTAACTTATTTTTGTATGTTTTATACCGCTGCTCTGCTTCTTTTGTTCTTTTCTTTAGGAAAGCTTTATATAATAAATTTTTCTTTTTACACGCCTTTTGTAGTCCTTTGGTTAACCATGGCTTATCAGCAAATTTGTGTTTAAGCTTTTTTTTTACTAGTGGGCAGTTTTTTTCATAAAGAGTGGTTACAATGTTTATAAATGTGTCATAGGCTTCATTTACATCTGATACATAGACTTCTGTCCAGTCTTGCTTCAGCAAGTCCTCTTTAAGAGAACTGATTGCATTTGGTGATTTGTGTCTGAACAATTTTGAAATTTTTTCTGCGTTGGGCCCCGTGTGGCCATGGATAAGTGCAAAGGTTGGCAAGTGGTCACTTATATCATTTATCAATAATCCACTTTCTATTTTCTTATCGAAAACATTGACAAACAGGTTGTCAATAAGTGTAGCAGAGTGAACTGTGATTCTACTGGGATGTGTTATTGTGGGATATAGACTCATGCTGTACATAGAGTTCATGAACTCTGTAACTAAATTTTATTGATGTGGATTCAGTAAATCAATATTGAAATCTCCACAAATTGCTACCATTTTCTTGCTAGTAATATTATTGTACAGCTCGACTAATTTATCTCTGAATGTCTCAATGCAAGTTCCCGGCGTTCTATATATGCAGCTTATGATTAGATTTTTTGTTTTGTCTAGGTCAATCTCAACAGTAACACATTCCAAAATCCCTGGTAGTGCTAAGGACATTTCATTTACAAGCTTACACCTGTACAGGTCATCAATGTACAGTGCAACACCACCACCCTTTTTTTGAGATCTGTTAATATAAAACATCTGATATCCCTCTATTGCCATCAGGGGAGCCAGTTCTTCATTAAGCCAGGTTTCATGATATTCATGAAAGTATTCATGATATTGTATCATGGTATTCATGATAGTGTATCTTCACTTTGGGGAATGGGAGTTGTTCAGCCATCATTATAATTATTTTAGTTTATATCACTGGTCTGAAATATTGAATTTCTTCTGTGTATCATCAATAAACTCATGTAGTACTATTACAGGACACGTTTACAAATATTTGAGACCCATTGTAGTGCATCAGTTTATATTTTAGCAATATTTTGTTATTAAAGGGTTTAATACTAAGAATGAGGCGGTGCTTAGTGAGGCCAATGATCTGAACCTTGAGGGCGTGACTGGCAAAGACTCACAATGTGAGCGCTGCGACTCTACTGTAAACATTTGCTTTTTATTGATGCGAGAAGATTATTTATTAGTTATTATTCCACCTAAATGATCGTATTTTTGACCCTCTAAACGTTATCCAAAATGCATTTTTTTCCACACACACTTCAGACCCGGTGAAAAATTGTATAAAGTGGAAAACATACGTGCCCCATGCTGAAAATTTATCCAGCCTATGGTTGATGTTTTTCTCATGTTTTTCTTTTTTTTTTTTTACCTTTGGTAAAAAAAAAAAGGTGGATCCAATCAGCTGATTGATGGAACCACAGAGCTCAGCTGTTTTCCATGATAAATTGGCCTCAGGCCAAAAGCACACTCCATGCGTTATCTTTTTTTTCACTTTATTGAAAATAACTTTTTTTTTAATCGCCATCAGTTAGCGTGCCTTTGAGACAGGCCGTGTTTGAAAGTGGAATACAGAGGTGTAGCCTATATGTAGGCAATCACATGCTAGACTTTGACAAATAAGAAAGGGACTGAAGTGAGATTTATTTGATTGTGTGAATATTAATTACAGAATAATTGAAAATGAATGGAACATCCAATATTAGCCACTGTTTAAGAACTGCTTGTTTATTTTTTTGTCAGATCACTTATTTGTGTGATCTTTAATGAGTTATTGAGCATTTTTGTGTCCAGTTTGGTGCATGTGCCCGCATATATGAGATATGCAGTTGATCTGGGTATTCTGCGCAACAATTATTAACTTTTAATAATTACCTTTTAATAATTGTACAAGCACACCAAGAGCAGACTCGCCACGACAGCGAGTCGTGGTCCTGCAAATGGACTTGCATCTATCACTGACTGGGGCAGGCTGGGCGTTCCTCTCCGCGAAGGACCGTGGTCCGCCCGGTTAGGCTGCTGCTTCTCCCAGCATGTTCTGTGTTGATACGCTGGTATTCCTTGTCAGACCTGGTCGCCACTGACGCTCTTCCCAGTCTACTCGTGCACCTCATGTTCTCACATATACCGAATTATCCTTTAGATCTACGCAATCACGGCAACTTTATAGTATAATTTTTTTAAGCATTAAATCTTCAGTATTATCTTTTTCTAGTCAAATTTGTCACTTCCGTGTTTTGTCCAGGGAACACTGTGGTGACTAACAGCTCGTGATGCCGGCGTATTGTCCAGTCAGCATGGCTGTGATGTGGCGTATTATCCAATGAGCACAGAGTCAAGCACCCCGCCCCCACTTCCAGGGATGGCAATGTGGCGGGTTGATTCAACACCCCCACAACACACAGGACAGTCAGCTCTCTTCTCTTGGTTTTTCCCGCTGCACTACTGAGATGTAATGTGCCATTCATGTATTGTGATGTAATGTGCCATTCATGTATAGTGTTCATGCGTCCTGTCCTTACTGTGACCTAGAGGCTGAGATCAATATGTAGATGTGCCTTGTAACCTCTTTGTCCTGCACCTGGAGCAGAGGCTAGCAAATCTGCCTATTGTTATGTAGGTCTTTCAAATGCAAATATCTCATGCCTGTTCTGCAGTCCCTTTGATCAGACCAACTGCTGTGAATCTACTTTGATGTATTGTTTGAGTTGGGTATAAATACTGCACAGGTTCTGTAACTCGCTCTCTCATTCTGATTCTGCAACTGCTGCTGCAGGACACAGACTTTGTGTCCTTCTTCTCTGAGAGCCGCTTGGGCTCGCTCCCGGCGCGCATGCACGGCGCTGGGAGCGGAGTTCGTGACGGCGGTATGATATAATAAAACTCTACTTAAAACCTTCAACAACGTTGCTTTTTTATCATCCGCCGCACTGGTGACCCCGAAGACGCACACGCTTTGTGCGACGCAGCCTTCTGGTCTGGACATTCACGCTGAACCGGCCGAGGGACACAAGACGTCTCCTCCCTCTCGCCGCCCCAACGCACCATGACCTGAAGGCAGAAAAGAACACGCTGCCAGTGAATGCTTCACTGGTTACCCCAAACATGCACACGTTTTGTGCAAAGTAACCTTCTGATCTGGACAGCTGCACTGGTGACCCGTTCTTCATGATGAGATCTGCACGTCTGAGATCTGCTCATCCACGCTGGACCGGCCGCGCTCGCAGTTCCTCCACACGAGAGCGCAGGCACCTCGTCCCCTCTCCACAACGGCGTCCTCCATGGCCGGCGGAGAACGCAACACGTGGACCTGAACGCACCACGGCCGAGCGGTGCCAAAGATTGTCTATTCCCTCCCGCCGCTCCAACGCATCTGCACGAGCCTGAGGGACAAAAGATCGTCTATTTCCTCCCACCGTTCCAACGCACCATGGCCAAGCTGCAGCCACAGCCCAAACCTGGATATTATCAGCGCCGTCTGCGCCGATCTCCACCAAGATTCTGGACCCTGACTCACCACTCCAGCGGCCCACCCACGCACGGAACCCCCGCGCGCGCACCGGGGAGTTACAAGGACGGCACACCACGCACGGGACAATAACGGCTTCACTGACCGCCTTCCTTCTGCTGCACACTGGCCCTTCAGGCTTGCTTGTACACCTGAGGTCCGCAGCTTGCTCACTGGATTTTATGGTCTTAGCCACGGCACACAAGGGGAATTCAGCTGTCTGCGGTTCCCGAGGCTTTAGAGTTGCACCTGCCCTAAAGTCAACACGCCAGTCCCTCTGCTTTTATTTTTTTTTTCTTACAGCCGCTCCTGCTTTTCTTCATGGCCACGAGAGGAGTCAGAGACAAATTTTTCTTCTTGTGATCTCCGCACGCGCAACGGGACAGCCCCTTGACGTCGCGGAGCAGCAAGCAATTTTTGCGCAGCTCAGACGATTTCACCGCCCCTGCCGGCACTTACTACCCCTCCCCTCCCTCCCCCTCCGCCTGCAGCGAGCTTCTCCCACAGCTCGCTCCCATAGATGGATTATCGAGGTCTCGGCCCCCTGCCGTGCCCTCTGGGGGGGAGCGTGTGGCGGGTTGATTCAACCCCCCCACAACACACAGGACAGTCAGCTCTCTTCTCTTGGTTTTTCTCGCTGCACTACTGAGATGTAATGTGCCATTCATGTATTGTGATGCAATGTGCCATGCATGTATTGTGATGCAATGTGCCATTCATGTATTGGGATGTAATGTGCCATTCATGTATACTGTTCATGCGTCCTGTCCTTACTGTGACCTAGAGGCTGAGATCAATATGTAGATGTGCCTTGTAACCTCTTTGTCCTGCACCTGGAGCAGAGGCTAGCAAATCTGCCTATTGTTATGTAGGTCTTTCAAATGCAAATATCTCATGCCTGTTCTGCAGTCCCTTTGATCAGACCAACTGCTGTGAATCTGCTTTGATGTATTGTTTGAGCTGGGTATAAATACTGCACAGGTTCTGTAACTCGCTCTTTCATTCTGATTCTGCAACTGCTGCTGCAGGACACAGACTTTGTGTCCTTCTTCTCTGAGAGCCGCTTGGGCTCGCTCCCGGCGCGCATGCACGGCGCCGGGAGCGGAGCTCGTGACGGCAGTATGATATAATAAAACTCTACTTAAAACCTTCAACAACGTTGCTTTTTTATCATCCGCCGCAGCAACAGGAAATTCTGATTTCAGCTGAAATCTAATTTGGTTGATTGACTTCTGGCTGGGAGGTTTTCAGTAAAACAGAAGTAATTTAGACTGAAAAAAATGATTTAAAAAAAATGAAATACTAGACTTAGATAAATCATTAAATTTAATGAAAAGTTAACTTACTTTTTCTTCAATGTTGTCTCACTGTCTTTAGTCCAACATATTTAACAGTTCTATAAGAGTTTATTACACTATTTACACTGGCCACCAAGTCACTTCTAATGTGAAACTTTCTTCCTTTTGGCAGCAAGCTGTGTCAGTCTCTGAACTTTGAACTTCATCTCCTTTTCTGTTTTCTTCAGAATCAGAATCAGAATCAGATTTATTGCCATTGTTCATGTAGTACACAAACTAGGAATTTGTCTCGGTGCAATGCTGCAACATTAAAGGCCAAATGTCACGTAATTTTTTTTTCTAAATGACAACGAATTTAGATAAAATACACATAGCTTAAACCAAATATTCATACCGGAGACCATATCACCCACCTGTATTTACATAATTGCACAAAATGCACCAGGTGAAGGCCCCACCTTGCTTGCTGGCTTGTGACAGCCAGTCCAGACCACGCCCATGTTTTTGACATCACCAGTTGTACCCTGGCTGCCCTGCCTATCCACATTCACACTTATCAACATTGGACAATCATGACGGAAAGTGACAGCGATTGTGAACAAATTAGTTTAGTTTTGTCTTTTTTTTTTTGTCTTTTTTTTTGTCAGTGGTTCAGACAGTGACAGAGGCATAGAACCTTACAGGTTCAAGCCATCCGAGATGGAATCAGATGCTTTGTCTGATGACAACAGTTCCAACGATGACCAGAGAGCAGAACCAGTGGAAAATGTCATTGAACTGGACATTAATTGCCTCCAGAATTGCGAAGCCGAAGGGGGTCTGTCCAGGGCGCCCCATAAATATTGATTTTTCTGAAGCCATTATTATTACAGTGGAGGAGAGCCGCTGCTGTCAAGAAATTGACCAGATCAATATGAAAATGGAGGCGCATACCCGTCAAGTGAGACGTTTTCGCCGTATTTTGGTGCCAAGCGTGGCTGTGGGAGACGGCGGAGTGGTTTAGGACACTTTTCTGGGAAATGTTTTAAATGTAGTTCGTGTTGTTATTGTCAAATATTTTAAGGAAAATACGGGGAAAATGCAATTTTAGCAAAAACGGGCGTATTGCCATTTCTGTACGCCCAAAAGAAAAAATATACTGGAAAAAAAACTGAGTGTCTTGAGGAGCACTCCTGTGTGTGATCACACACAGCAGGTGATGGCAGATCGCTCAGCATCAGCTATTCGCACTACCATGAGAAGTGTGGAGTCACTCATTAGTTTAATTGTCGGGGTGGGCTGATCGCTCAGCTTGAGCTATTCTCACTACTGTTCGAAGTGTGGAGTCAATCATTAGTTTAATTGTCTGGGCGGGCTGATCGCTCAGCTTGAGCTATTCTCACTACCATGAGAAGTCATTAGGACAATGGTTTAACACGTTGAGCTGTGCAGCGGTTGCGGAACAGACAGAGATCGCCTGACAAATACAGAATTCTGCTTTTTTTTTTATTTTGCGCCGGACGCTCAGTTGTTTTGTTATTGTCAAATATCCATGAATCCTTAAAATATTTGACAATAACAACACGAGTTGCATTTGGGGCATTTCCCAGAGAGGTGTCCCTTGTTGCTCCGCAGTTCCTTATAGCCGCTTTTTACGGTGTTGAAGTACGGCGAAAACGTCTCACTTGACAGGTATGAAAACATTTCCCAGAGAAGTGTCCCTTATTACCCAGCTGTCCCTGATAGTCCCGTTTTAAGGTATAAGATAAGATAAGATAAGATAAGCCTTTATTAGTCCCACAACGGGGAAATTCCAGGATTGCAACAGCACAGGGATAGCAACACTCAGAGCAACAATCAGAAGGCAAGAAAAAAAAACAAGCAAGCAAGAGCAGCTAATATACATATGTACATATTACTATAAAATATATATATACACACACACAGACACACAGTGCAGAGCATTGTAGCTAGATGGAATAAATATGTAAATATATAAACACCCACAGTACGGAGCATTGCAGCTAGGTGGAATAAATATGTAAGTATATAAACACACAGTGCGGAGCATTGTAGCTAGATGGAATAAATATATAGATATATAAATATGAACACACCCAGTGCTGAGCATTGTAGCTAGATGGAATAAATATGTAAATATATAAACACACACAGTGCAGAGCATTGTTGCTAAATGGGATGAAACAGCATAACCCTCTACTTAGTTATCCTACATGGTATGATTATGTGCCCATACATATTCTCACCCTCCATAGCGACCGGTATTTTCCTAGTTGTATGCCGGAGGGGACCATTGTGTAAGTCTATTGCATCTTTTGCATTTAAAAACTATTAGTTTGTTACGTCTTTTTGCTATCTCTGCGAGCAGCCCTGCTTAGGTTGTACAGTCTGACAGCCGTTGGTAGGAAGGACCTACGAAACCTCTCGGTTGTGCACCTGGGATGATGTAGTCTGCTGTTAAATGAGCTCCTCAGTGCATTCAGTACGTCCTGCATAGGGTGGAACTCGGACTCCAGCAGAGATGACAGTTTAGCCACCGTCCTTCTCTCTCCTATCTCCTCCACCGGATCAAGGCGCTGCCCCAGGACAGAGCTAGCTTTCTTAATCAGTTTGTTCAGTCTCTTCCTATCGGCTGCTGTAATGCCACTGCCTCAGCAGACCACTCCAAAAGTGATGGCTGATGCCACCACCGTGTCATAGAATGTCTTCAGCAGCGCCCCTTGTACACCAAAAGACCTGAGTCTCCTCAGCAGGAACAGCCTGCGCTGTCCCTTCTTGTAGAGTGCGTCAGTATTGTGTGACCAGTCTAGTTTATTGTTCAGATGAACACCCAGGTACTTATAGGATGTCACCATCTCGATGTCTGTTCCCTGTATATTTACTGGTGCTGTGAGGGGCTGCCCATGCCTGCGGCAGTCCACCACCAGCTCCTTAGTTTTCCTTGCGTTGATCTGGAGGCAGTTCCGATGGCACCAGTCTACGAAGTCCTGGATAAGCCCTCTGTACTCAGCTTCATCTCCATTGGAGATGAGGCCAACGATCGCAGAGTCATCAGAGAACTTCTGTAGATGGCAGTGTGTTGTGTTGTGTGAGAAGTCCGCAGTATAAAGAGTGAACAGGAAGGGAGCCAGCACCGTTCCCTGGGGGGCCCCCGTGCTACTGATGATCGTGTCGGACACACAGTCCCGGGTTCTCACAAACTGAGGCCGGTTCGTATGGGTGAAATATCCAATTTTTTCTTTCTTGTTGCTCACTTCAACCTTCCAGTCTCCATATAAACAATCAATTGAAATACCCCAAGCATCAAACTAGGGTACAATCGATTTCGTCACTTCCGCCTTCTTCCCCAGGCGATTCCAGGGGCCGTGTCAGGCCAAGTGCGGCAGTTTTAAATTAACGAATATTCCGTTGTTACTGAAGCATATGCACCAAGACCCGAACGGATCGGTTCCCTTTTATATCTAGTTTCAAGATATTTAAAGTACCCTGTTACGTGACATTTGGCCTTTAAACATGATAAAATAGAAGAAATAAACTATACATGCAATAAAGTGTAGAATAAGAATGAGTAATACTAGTCAGCAGTTTTAAATACTGTATATTAGCGAGCAGCTGATATTGTGGAGAACCATGTAGTGCAGTCGGTAATGCAAAAAGAAAACAGTGATGATTGACATGAGTCTGGTTGAGCTGCTGTACATAGTGCACGAGAGTCAATAAATCACTTAGTGTTCAGCAGTCTGATGGCAGAGGGGAAGAAGCTGTTCATGTGACGGGAGGTTTTAGTCTGAATGGACCGAAGTCTTCTGCCTGAGGGGAGAGGGGCAAACAGTACGTGACCAGGGTGTGAAGGATCGGCTATGATCCGGCCAGCACGCCTCCGGGTCCTGGAGATGTACAGATCCTGGAGAGATGGGAGCTTGCAACCGATCACCTTCTCAGCAGTGCGCACGACGCGCTGCAGCCTTAGTCTGTCCCTGGCAGTGGCTCCTGTGTACCACACGGTTATGGAGGTGGTGAGGATGGACTCGATGATGGCTGTGTAGAACTGCACTAACATCTTGGTGGGTAGCTTGAGCTTCCTCAGCTGCCGCAGGAAGAACATCCTCTGCTGGGCCTTTTTGATGAGGGAGCTGATGGTCGGCTCCCACTTGAGGTCCCTGGTGATGGTGGTGCCTAGGAAGCGGAAGGAATCTGCAGTGGTGATGGGAGAGCCTGTGAGGGTGAGGGGGGGCAGAGGGGTTGTGACTTTCCTGAAGTCCACAATCATCTCCACTGTCTTCAGAGCGTTCAGCTGCAGGTTGTTGTTGTTGCACCAGGACGCCAGCTGGGCCACCTCTCTCCTGTAGGCGGACTCGTCGCTGTTGGAGATGAGCCCGATGAGGGTGGTGTCGTCCGCAAACTTGATCAGCTTGACAGACTGGTGGCTGGAGGTGCAGGAGTTGGTATAAAGGGAGAAGAGTAGGGGGGAAAGTACACAGCCCTGGGGTGATCCAGTGCTGATGCTAGCAGAGTCTGAGACAGACTTTCCCAGCTGCACATGCTGCCTCCGGTCCGTCAGGAAGTCGGTGATCCACCTGCAGAGGGAGTCAGGCACGTTGAGCAGGGACAGCTTGTCCCGGAGCAGAGCGGGGCGGATGGTGTTGAATGCAGAGCTGAAGTCCACAAACAGGATCCTGGCATAGGTTCCCGGGGAGTCCAGGTGCTGCAGGATGAAGTGGAGGGCCAGGTTGACTGCGTCGTCTACAAACCTGTTGGCTCGGTAGGCAAACTGCAGCGGGTCCAGGAGGGGAGTGGTGATGAACTTGAGGTGGGGCAGGACCAGGCGCTCAAAGGACTTCATGACTACAGAGGTGAGCGCTACAGGTCTGTAGTCGTTAAGTCCAGTGATCCGTGGCTTCTTGGGGACAGGGATGATGGTGGAGGATTTGAGGCAGGTCGGCACGTGGCATAGCTTAAGGGAGGTGTTAAAAATGTCTGTGAAGACAGGAGCCAGCTCTTTCGCACAGTGTCTCAGGGTGGAGGGAGACACGCCATCCGGACCGTGGGCCTTGCGCGGGTTCAGTCTGGAGAACTGTCTGAGCACGTCCTGGGCAGGGGGGGAGGAGGGGGGGCGCCTTTGATGAAGTAGGGACCGTGGAGGCTGTGGAGCTGGAGGGAGGGGGGGAGTTGGACACAGCTGACGAGGTGTCAAAACGGGCATAGTGTTGGGACAGTCTTTGACAAAGGGCTTTGTCATCCTGACCCTTAGGAGCCTGAGGCCGATAGTTGGTGATTTGCCTCAGTCCTCTCCACACAGAAGCAGAGTCGTTAGCCGTGAACTGCTGCTGGAGTCTCTCAGAATACACAGATTTAGCTCTCCTCAGCTCTCTGTTAAACCGATATTTAACCTCCCTGTAGCAGTCCCTGTCTCCACTTTTCAACGCTGCTTCCTTCTCCTTCCTGATCTGTCTTCTTCAGAAACTGTCCGAGTGTTTCTGTTACCTCGTCGAACTTTGAGCCAATTTTCACCTTTACCGTCACTTTTCTCTCAAGCCAATTCCATCGGAACTTATTTTTGACACTTTTGTCTATTTCTAGCACTGATGACTCCTGATCCTTCGATAAAAATCTCATAATTCTGCTGAAAACAATACCGAAAGCTCAGAATTCCAACACGAACCAGTGATGTGATTTGGGGTTGGGGAAATTATCTGAAAATTTAGCAGGGGGTCTGGGGGACGCAGTCCCCCAGCGGGGTCCGGGGCAGAGCCCAGATGGGGGGGGCAAGGGGGGCTCCTGAGCTCCTGGGTTTTTATGATTTTTAAGTACCAGAATTGTGCTTAAATGACATAAAACAAACAACTGAATGCCACTTATTTTTTTTCCACAATATTTTTTATTGAACCTTTTTTTTTTTACAAACATGGCACAAACAATCAAGCACTAACACTAAAGTAATTTAAAAATAAAAAAACACTAACTACAAAAAAAAAATGTACTAAAAACACCAACAACCACTAACAAAGGCAAGTCATCAACAGTGCTCCTCTGTTTAGTCTAGGTAATCTATTACATAAGTATACATATTATACATTCACCAATTTGGAATTTGCAAGGTCCACACACATCATTCACCTTCTTCTTCAGAAGTTATGTTTAATTTCTTTACATAATCAATGAAAGGTCTCCGTATATTCTCAAACACATTTTCCTTTGATTTCAGTATGTATGTTATTCTTTCTAGTGGAAGGTTTGTTAACATCTGTCTTAACCACTGAGTCACATCTGGTCTATGAGTTTTTTTCCACAGTAGTGCAATACATTTTTTGGCATTAAGCAAACTGAGGTCTATGAATGCTCTTTCACTCTTATTAAAATTATGTTTTTCTGGATACAGACCCAACAAAAACAGTTTAGGGTTCATTGTGAATTGTTTTGAAATTATTTTTTCAATTGTTACCCTCACCTCTTCCCAAAACATTCTGATTTTTCTACATTCCCATAAACAGTGAAATAGGGTTCCTTTACTTTCCATACATTTTGTGCATGTATCTGGTATGTTTTTGTTATATCTATTTAACTCCACTGGTGTAACATACATCCGCATTAACCATTTAAAATGTATCAGTTTAAGACGTACATTTATTGATTTGGTTTGAGCTTCTGTACAAGCCAATTCCCATTGTTCCTCTGAAATTTCAATTTGCAGGTCTTCTTTCCAATAATTCAGTCTTTTCTGTGAGTTTTCACTTGAGAATAGTGTCAATGAGTTATAAAACTCTGAAATGATACCCTTTCTCTTTTGTCAAAATTTTTTCCAAGAATAAGTAGGTCGGGTGAGAGCATTATTTTGATTTGATCGAATAAAATTTCTAAGCTGAAGATATTTAAAAAAATGTGTTCTATTAAGATTGAATTTGATCCTCAGTTCTTCAACAGACCTGAATGCCACTTATTACTGTATAATATTGACTTATGTTCCAAGAAGATAGCATTCCTAAAATATTCCAACAAGCATTATCCATCACATGCTTTAACACTTGATCAAATCAAAATCAGTTAATTTTATCTATTCCATAATAGAAATAAAATTCCAATATACCATTACTTTTTATAATTTCAGCATTCATTTCAGATCACCAGTTTCAATCTCCATTGAGACTTGAGCAGTTCATTTTGCACAATCACTGATGTAGCCAAGTACTTAGAAATATTCAAAAGTTATGAGTCAATATCCACTGTGCACTGTCAATTTCAAACTGTTTGGAATCATAAAAGTAATCTAACTAAATTGTTTTGCTATTTTTTCTCCTCAACATCAATGTCAGGGCGCTGCAGGAGTTTTTGGGGATGGTTAACTTTTATAACCGTTTCCTCCCCCACGCAGCCCAGCTCATACAGCCATTGTACGCCGCACTCAAGAAACGGAAACCGGCGGACAGAGTCGACTGGACTCCTAAGTGGGAGCAGGCGCTCTGAGGTTAAAACAGCTCTGGCGAACGCTGCACTACTGGCACACCCAGACCCGGCGGCTCGGACAGCGCTCACTACCGACGCCTCGGACATGGGCATAGCGGCCGTCGTGGAGCAATGCGTTGCCGGTTCTTGGCAGCCAGTCACCTTTTTTAGCAGGTCTTTGCACGACAGTGAGCGTAAATACAGCCTGTTCGACAGAGAGTTAATGGCTCTCCATCTGGCCATACGCCACTTCCAGTTCTGCCTGAAAGGGCGTACCTTCACTGCGTTCGTGGACCACAAGCCGCTAACGTACTTAACGTACTTTATCTTCCTGGAAGATAAAATAAAGCGGAATTCGGCGAATTAGCGGAAAAATCACATCCCTGAGAACACGCCGCCATGAATTTTTGACAAAGCATACAACGAGCCATTTGATTGGTCCAATCATTTGCAACTATCCAATCGCAGGGCTGTTTACAATACAGCAGTAGCTTGAGTACATAACATCCGGGTTATCGCAGGAGACTTGACCCAGGGAAGCACCGAGCGCTTATGTAATCGTGTTGATTTTCGCTAAAATCGGTAACAATAAGGTACCTTACCCCCCCTAAAATTTTCTCAACGGATTTAGACGATTCACAGAAATGATCAATTTGAAAATAAATCGGCGGATCGGCGGAAAATTGCCATCCCTGCACTTCTTGAAGCCAGGGCACAGAGAGCGGTCACAGAGCAGTGGCTAAAACTTTTATTGATAAAAATTACATTTTTTGACCGGGCAACTCCACATTCGTGGATGAACACCCTCGTAACCTCAGGAAACCATGTTTAAAATCTGAGGCCAGTCTGAGAAACGGTTCAAGAGATATGTGTGGAACAGACAGACAAACACACAAACAAACACACACACAGAGATTTCTTGAATTTATAGATAGACATTGTTGAACTGATTGGAATCATTCAGAAATTACATTTAGACCTATAAAACAAATTAGTGGACAAATAATAATATATTAGAATTCTTTTTTTGTTTTTTTCATGAGCCTCACCTGCCTTCCCTGACCGCATGTCACTGCTTTGGTCTTTTGTGCCACCTGTGTGCACTGTACTGAAACTGTTCCACTGTGCTGAGTAGTATGACACATTTCAGCAATTTGGGCTTAAAATGTGTGCATAAAGAAGTGATTAAAAAAAAACTGACTTAATTTTCACAGCAGTCTTCTCTCAAAATCACTTCTCCTAATGGAACCCGCTCTGTACCCTAACCCAGAGGTGAAGCCCACACCTCATATGAAAGCAATAAAAATCTGAATAATATCCATGTGATTTGGGCAGCTCGGTGGTGCAGTGGTTAGCACTGTGACAGCACAGCAAGACAGTCACAGGATCAATTCCACCCTTGACCATCATGGGTTCAATCCCACCCCCTGACCATCAGTGACCCTTCTGTGTGGAGTCTGCATGTTCTCCTCGTGTCTGCATGGGTTTACTCAGGGTACTCCGGTTTCCTCCCACAGGCAAAATACATGCAGGTTTGGTTAACTGGCATTAACTGGGGATTCTAAATTGTCCTTAGGTATGAATGTGAGAGTGAATGTTGTCTGTCTCTCTGTGTTGGCCCTGCGATGGACTGGCGATCTGTCCAGGGTGTACCCTAAAATGCTGGGATAGGCTTCAGCCCTCCCATGACCCGAAGAAGATTAAGCGGTAGAAGATGGATGGATGGAGCCATGTGATTTGCATTGTAATAATTGATAAATCACTTATCAATCAGCTTTATAGATTACCATCACCTTGCATGAGACTCTCCCCATTACTCTGTTGTCCAATATGGTGGAGTCGTGAGTTTCCCCAGCAATGTTTAGACTGTTATATTTTGCATCTTGCATCATTTGGACATTGATGGAATGATACTATTTTCATTTATTTTTAATTATTTTAATTAGAACTTTAAAGACACACTCCAGTGGATATAAATCCCCTATAAAAACAAATCTACATTGTCTAAAACGGTATCTTATACTCTTTTTTTACAAAAAAAAACAACCTTTCATTGTCTTACTTTTTCAGGTCAAAAAGCAGGGTCTGATCGTCACTTCCTGTTTTGCTGTCTGCCTGTGTGGTTTGCTCTCCAGCCACTAGCTAGCCACTAGCTATGGCTACTACCTCTCTTTCCTCTCCTCCTCTGGTGTGCTCTCTCTGTCAGATGTTTAGCTACACCTCTGCCTCTTTTAGTGATAACGGTAAATGTAATAAATGTTGTCTTTTTGAGGCGCTCGAGGCGAGGTTGTCTGATTTGGAATCCCGGCTCCGCTGCATTGAAACACCGTCTGCGCCAGTTAATCTCGACGGACGCCCATTAGCTGCAGCGGAGCTAGCTAGCTTAGGTCCCCCTGTCACCGGTTCCCCGGCTCTCCTCAGCAGCGAGGAGACTGGGTGGGTGACGGTGAGAAGGAAGCCTAGTCGCAAAGCCCCGATTCACCACCAACCTGTTCACGTTTCTAATCGTTTTTCCCCGCTCAGCGACACACCCGCTGAGGAAAAAACTCTGATCATTGGCGACTCTGTAGTCAGAAACGTGAACCTAGAGACTCCAGCGGCCATAGTCCAATGTATTCCTGGGGCCAGAGCAGGCGACATCGAGTCAAATTTGAAAATGCTGGCTAAAAGTACTCCACAATTGTTATTCACGCCGGCATTAATGACATCCGTCTCCGGCAGTCGGAAGTCACGAAACTTAATATAGAATCGGTGTGTGAGTTTGCAAAAACGATGTCTGCCACTGTAGTATTCTCTGGGCCCCTCCCCAATCTGACCAGTGATGACATGTTTAGTCGCTCGTCATCCTTGAACCGCTGGCTGTCTGTGTGGTGTCCTAAAAATGACGTGGGCTACATTGACAATTGGAGCTCTTTTTGGGGAAAACCTGGTCTTATGAGACGAGACAGCATTCATCCCACTTTGGATGGTGCTTCTCATTTATCTAACAATCTGGCATCTTTTTTATCCAAATTTCCAAAACCATGACTACTCAGAGTTGGGACCAGGAAGCAGAGTCGCAGTCTTACACGCCTCTCTGCAGCTCCTCTTCATCCGCCACCCCTCAGCTTAGCCCCTGTCTTCCCCATCAGAGAATCGTTGTCTGCTCCCTCCAAAGTAAATAAAAATATAATGTATAAGCATCCCAAAGTGATAAAGCAAAATATTGGTAAAACTCAAATTAAACATAAAGCCTCTAAATTGAATGATTTGGCCTCTGTTCCTCCTCATAATTTAAAAATTAAATGTGGTTTATTAAATATTAGGTTTCTAACTCCCAAGTCTCTGTTAGTCCATGATCTGTTAATTGATCATCAGATTGATTTAATTTCCCTTACAGAGACTTGGTTAGGGCAAGAGGATTATGTTGGTTTAAATGAATCAACTCCCTCTGGTTATTTAAACTGTCAAAATCCCAGAAGTTCTGGTCGTGGAGGAGGAGTAGCAACAATTTACCAACTTTCCAAATTACTAGTTAATGTAAAGCAAAAAACATGTTATAATTCCTTTGAGGGCCTGGTCCTCAGTGTTGGGCACTTTAGCAATTTCAGGTTAAACCCAATTTTATTTGCCATAGTTTATCGTCCCCCATCAACCTATTCAGAATTTTTATCCGAATTTGCTGATTTCTTAGCTGATTTAGTGCTGAAATCTGATAGAATAATTATAGTAGGGGACTTTAATATACATGTGGATGTAGATAGTGACTGCCTTAATGTGGCTTTTAATTCAATATTAGACTCGATTGGGTTTTCTCAGAAAGTAGGAAATTCAGAATCAGAATCAGAATCAGAATCAGAATCAGAATCAGGTTTATTGCCATTGTTCATGTAGTACACAAACTAGGAATTTGTCTCGGTACAATGCTGCAACATTAAACATGATAAGATAAAAGAAATAAACTATACATGCAATAAAGTGTAGAATAAGAGTGAGTAATACTAGTCAGCAGTTTAAATATATTAGCGAGCAGCAGATAATGTGGAGAACTATATAGTGCAGTCGGTAATGCAGGAAGAAAACAGTGATGATTGACATGAGTCTGGTTGAGCTGCTGTACATGGTGCACGAGAGTCAATAAGTCACTTAGTGTTCAGCAGTCTGATGGCAGAGGGGAAGAAGCTGTTCATGTGACGGGAGGTTTTAGTCTGGATGGACCGAAGTCTTCTACCAGAGGGGAGGGGGGCAAACAGTACGTGACCAGGGTGTGAGGGATCGGCTATGATCCGGCCAGCACGCCTCCGGGTCCTGGAGATGTACAGATCCAGGAGAGATGGGAGCTTGCAGCCGATCACCTTCTCAGCAGTGCGCATGACGCGCTGCAGCCTTAGTCTGTCCCTGGCAGTGGCTCCTGCGTACCACACGGTTATGGAGGTGGTGAGGATGGACTCGATGATGGCTGTGTAGAACTGCACTAACATCTTGGTGGGTAGCTTGAGCTTCCTCAGCTGCCGCAGGAAGAACATCCTCTGCTGGGCTTTTTTGATGAGTGAGCTGATGGTCGGCTCCCATTTGAGGTCCCTGGTGATGGTAGTGCCTAGGAAGCGGAAGGAATCAGCAGTGGTGATGGGAGAGCCTGAGAGGGTGAGGGGGGGCAGAGGGGTAGTGACTTTCCTGAAGTCTACAATCATCTCCACTGTCTTCAGTGGAGACAGTGAAATTCTACTCATTACCTCCACCATACATTGGACCTTGTTCTGACATATGGCATAGAAATAGAAAATCTTGTAGTGTCTCCTCATAACCCTGTACTGTCAGACCATTGTCTGTTAACCTTTGATTTTACTATTTCTGACTATTTGGCTCCTAAAGAAAAATATCACAGTAGATGCCTCTCAGATGATGCTGTTTCCAAATTTATGCGGATTGTTTCCTCTATGCCATGTGTCAACACAACGGAAATAAGCTATAGACAGCTTGCTCCTTTTTGTAATTGATAACATGGTGGATAGTGTTTCAGCTTCTCTGCATCAGGCTCTAGACTTGGTGGCCCCCTTAAAAAAGAAAAAGTCTAATCAGAGATTTTTAACTCCTTGGTTCAACATAGAAACTCATAGCTTAAAACAGAAGACTCGTCAATTAGAAAGAAAATGGCGCTCTACTAATTTAGATGAAATCTATTTAGCTTGGAGAAATCATCTTTTAATTTATAAAAAATCTCTTAGAAAAGCTAGAATGAGTTATTACTCTGCATTAATAGAAGAGAACAAGAATAATCCCAGGTTTCTTTTCAGTACTGTAGCCAGGTTGACAAAGAGTCAGGACTCTGTCAATCCTAGCATCCCCTTAGAGCTTACTAGTCAGGACTTTATGAACTTTTTTAATAATAAAATTTCATCCATCAGAGATAAAATCAATCAGATTCTTCCCACAGTTAACTTAAATACTGTAACTATTACAACTCCTTCTATTGATGTCTGTCTTGATGAGTTTACTCCAATCGACCTTTATGAGTTAGACAAAATAGTTTCCTCATCCAAACCTTCAACTTGTCTTTTAGACCCTATTCCTACCAGGTTATTTAAAGAAGTCTTCCCACTTATTGGTAGCTTTATTCTTCATATAATCAATTCTTCATTAACTTTAGGCCATGTACCGCAGGCTTTTAAAACAGCTGTAATTAAACCCTTACTCAAAAAGCCAACGCTAGATCCAGGAGCTTTAGCTAACTATAGACCAATCTCTAATCTCCCTTTCATTTCAAAAATCTTAGAAAGAGTTGTTGCTACGCAATTATTTGACCACCTGCAGGGAAATGGTTTACTTGAAGAGTTTCAATCTGGGTTTAGAATCCATCATAGTACTGAAACAGCCTTAGCGAAGGTCACTAACGACCTCCTCATTGCATCTGATAATGGACTAGTTTCTGTACTTGTCCTTTTAGATCTTAGTGCAGCTTTTGATACTATTGATCATAATATTCTACTTGATAGATTAGAACACTATGTTGGACTTAATGGAACTTCATTGCAGTGGTTTAGATCTTATTTATCTGATAGGTTCCAGTTTGTTCATGTAAATGATGAGTTTTCTTTCAGCTCAAAGTCATGGAGTTCCACAGGGATCTGTGCTAGGCCCTACTCTTTTTAGTTTATATATGCTTCCGTTAGGCAACATTATTAGAAAGCACTGTATACATTTTCATTGTTATGCAGATGACACACAATTATACCTGTCAATGAAGCCAGATGATACTAATCAATTAGCCAAGTTAGAAGCCTGTCTTAAGGAAATCAAAGCTTGGATGACTTGTAATTTCCTGCTATTAAATTCAGATAAGACTGAAGTCATTCTTGTTGGTCCAAAAAACCTTAGAAATTCCTTTCCAAATCAAACTTTCAGTTTGGATGCAGTTACTCTTTCTCTTAATAGCTCTGTGAGGAACCTTAGAGTTATTTTTGATCAGGATTTGTCCTTCAATTCACATATTAAATTTGTTTCTAAGACTGCCTTCTATCATTTGCGTAATATTGCCAAGATTAGGAGCATCTTGTCTCAGAGTGATGCTGAGAAGCTGATCCACGCTTTTGTTAGCTCGAGATTAGATTATTGTAATTCTTTATTATCAGGCTGTCCTAAAACATCTTTAAAAAGTCTTCAGCTGACTTCCGGTCTGGACGCCATGGCGACTGCAGCTTAACACTGAAGCTCTCAGACCCAATCCAGGATAACACCTTGAAAATCAAACTTAACGGATTTTTGGAGGAGTGAAAATCAAAAGACAAAATCATCATGTCTAAAGGAAAACAGAAGAAACTGAAATTCTCCAGGCCAGGACACGTATCGGCCGGAGAATCTGAACTGGAAGATCTCCGTTCAGAAGACGAGGAACTGGTGATAGCTAACAAAAGGGTTAGCCTGAAATCACTATTTGAGGAGCTACGACGATTTCGCCGAGATGTTACGGCCGAATTTCGGGAATTCAGAGAAGAATTGAAAAGGACAAACAGCAGAGTGGACCAGGCCGAGAACCGAATCTTGGAAACAGAGGATCGAATAAAAGTGCTCGAAGATTCTGTGCTAGACCTACGCAAAAGACAAGCAGCTATAGAGGCTAAGCTAACCGACCAAGAAGGAAAACAAAGAAGAGACAACATAAGAATTCATGGTCTGATAGAAGGAACCGAAAATGGTTTTAACTCAATGGCAGAATGCGTGGAATCCTTACTAAGAGAGAAATTGGATATTCCACAAACCACCGACTTGAAGATAGAAAAGGCACATCGTTCATTAGCCGCTAGGCCGGCGGCGGAAGCGCCCCCACGTTCGGTGTTGGTAAGATTTTCCAATTTCAAAATAAAACAAGAGGTTGTAAGACTGGCCTGGCAGAAAAAAGGATTTATGCACCAGGAGAGAAAAGTCTACGTGGAACACGATTACGCCCCGGAGGTCCTTAAAAAGCGCAGGGAATACAATGACGCGAAAAAGGTGTTAAGAGAGAAGAAATTGCGCTTTCAGACACCATTTCCTGCGAAGTTAAGGGTCTTCTACGGCGATGAAACGTGTCTCTATAATTCGGCGGAAGAAGCAACAGCTGACATGGCGAAAAGAGGGCTCCCGGTAACGGTATTTAAACCCGCAGCAGACCCGAGTGAGAAGATCAAAGCGCAAACATGGACAACACAAAGACCCTCAAAATCCACGGACCAGCAGCGGGAAACCCAGCACCAGAGCGTCGCGGATAAACTATCCGTTTTCAGGTTGGAATAGCGACCTTTTTTTTTTTTTTTTCTTTTCTCTTGAATCAATCCGCACATCCAACCCCCCTCATACAAGGTAACAAACATTAAAGGAGATGCATATTCAGCATGTGGTAAAACATTTCATGGAACAATCATATTATTTGAAACAAATAAGTCTTTGTAATAAAAAAAAAAAAAAAAAACTTGTTAAAATAGAAATGTGACAATAATCCACATGTTCTCCTCATACTAACAAATACTGTTTTTGCGTGAATGTTTGATGTGATGGGGGTGGGAGGGTGCACACAATTTCACAGGGTTTAGGCATAAAAGGAAAAAAAAAAATCATTACAAGTTTGGATTGGGTTCTGAAACTCACGTTAAAAGCATGGGACTACTTTCAGTGGTAAGAGAGGGCCCTCAACACGTAACAGAGTTTGAGGAATTTCCCTCAGAGCCTTCACTCCATCAAGGCTCTTACAGGGTCTTTAAAAAGACCTCAGCTCAGGAAGTTCTTATGACAGCTTTTTGTTTTAAAGTTTTTTACACTATGTTCTTAATGTTTTTCTTGTTTTTAATGTTCTTTCAGTTTCTGAGTAGCACAAAAGAGGGCCACCGCACAGTTATACTAAACAAAACAACACAATGGAGAAACAGGGTGTAACCAAAATAATTTCATATAATGTAAAAGGAATCCTGAATCCAGTTAAAAGATCCAAGATTCTAGGCAAAATGAAAAAAGACAAAGCAGGAATAATACTTTTACAAGAAACCCACCTAACAGACGTGGAACACAATAAACTCAGTAGACAAGGGTTTAAAATGATCTCTTCATCTTCATATAAATCAGGGAGGAGGAGGGGAGTAGCGACATTGATATCAACCAAAATTACATTTGAAAAAAAATCAGAACACAAAGATAAAGAAGGGAGATACAGTTTGGTAACTGGGCGGCTAGAGGGAGAAGATATCACCCTGCTGAATGTGTATGCTCCCCCAGGGGCTAACTGGAAATTTTATAAAAATGTATTCGACCTAATGATAACTAAAGCTCAAGGTTTAGTGATATGTGGTGGGGACTTCAATCTTAGACTGAATCCATACTGGGATGCTTCTGGTAATTCCCCACATCAAAATAACACCCAAAACAGGAAGACTCGGATGCTACTAAAAGAATTGGGAATCTGTGACGTGTGGAGGGAACTCAACCCCAGTGTAAAAGACTATACATTTTACTCAACTCCACATTCATCTTACTCAAGGATTGACTATTTTTTTATGTTTAATAGAGACATTGGAAGAGTAAAAACATGTAAAATAGGACTGATGGATCTCTCCAACCACAGTCCGATCTACATGGACTTAAATATCCAAAAATACACAAATAATACATTTTCTTGGAGGTTAAATTCAAATGTCCTGAAAGGACCATTGAAAGATGAATTGGAATCAGATATTCTCAGATATTTGGAAGATAACGATAATGGAGAAGTATCCCCTTTAATACTGTGGGATGCATGTAAAGCTGTAATAAGAGGAAAGATTATTGCAAAACTGGCAACCCAAAAGAAACTAAGACAAGAAAAACTATCCACATTAGAGTCAGAACTTAGGAACCTAGAAAAAGAACACAAAGGCAACACTCATTCTACTGACTCGCTCAAGATTAAGGAAATTAAAAACCAAATAAATGAGATCTACACAATAGAAATCCAGAAGAAACTTACATTTCTGAAACAAAAATACTATGAAGCAGGCAGTAAATCGGCAAAATTGCTAGCCTATAAATTGAGGAAACATCAAACAGAAAGAGCAGTCTACAAAATCAGAGACCCAGTATCAAAGGAAATAAAATTCAGAATTCAGGATATTCTTAAAAACTTCGAGAATTACTATAAGAACTTATACTCCCACAAAAAACATAAAAACGCATCCGAGGCATTCCTAAACACATTAAACCTTCCCCAACTTACGGAGTCACAAAATAAAACACTACTGTCAGAAATACATCCTAAAGAATTGGAAAAAGCAATTATGAAACTTAAAGCTAACAAATCCCCAGGAGCTGATGGCTATACAGCAGAGTGGTACAAAACCTTTAAACAGCAACTATCTCCTCTCCTCCTGAAAACATTTAATTATGTCCTCCACACAGGGGAAATCCCCCCTCCTGGAGAGAAGGGGTCATTGCAGTTATACCTAAACCTGAAAAGGATAAACTAGAGTGCTCCAACTACAGACCAATCAGTGTACTAAATCAGGACTATAAGCTTTTTACCATTATCCTTGCCAAAAGGTTAGAAAATATACTGACAGACCTAATTCATTTAGACCAAACAGGTTTTATAAGACAAAGACAGACACAAGACAACATTCGACGCACTTTACACATAATTCATCATATAAAAAAATATAACTTAAATGCAGTCATATTGGGATTAGATGCTGAAAAAGCATTCGATTCGGTTGACTGGTCTTTTCTATATAGAATCTTATCCAGTTTCAATTTTCATAACAACTTCATTAGAACTATACAGGCATTATATAAAAAACCAACAGCTAAAATAAGGATTAACGGTAATTTATCATCATCTTTTGAACTGGAAAGAGGATGTCGTCAGGGCTGCCCCCTGTCTCCACTGCTCTTTGCAATCTTCATAGAACCTCTGAGCCAATGGATAAGACAAAACCAAAAAATTCAAGGTATTACACTTGGTCAGAAGGAACATAAAATAGCACTCTTTGCTGATGACATTTTAATATACCTAGGGCAGCCGGACACTTCTTTACCAGAACTAACCTCAGTTTTTTCAGAGTATGGAGATTTATCGGGGTACAAATTAAATATGCATAAAACCCAAGTTTTAACATTCAACTATGACCCAAATCATTATTCACTAAGCAAACTCAAAACTAACTGGGAGTCGGAATCTATGAAATATCTGGGGGTCAATATCCCGAAACAACTCAACAAAATTATATCACTAAACTATGATCCACTGGTGACAAAAATAAAATCTGACCTAGCAAGATGGAATATGATACCATTCTTGGGTACTGCACAAAGAATTGAAGCAGTCAAAATGAATATACTTCCACGTCTTCTATACCTTTTCCAAACAATACCGGTAGAACCTCCCAAAAAAACATGGCAGGAGCTGGACAGAAGGATCTCAAGATTCATATGGCAGGGCAAGAGACCTAGAATCAGATATAGAACCCTACAGCTAAACAAAGACAAAGGTGGGCTCGCGCTGCCAAATATCAGGGACTACTTTAAAGCCGCACAAATTAAAACTTTAGTAGAGATATGTAACCCAGTCTACACTGCACAATGGAAGGAGATCGAATGCCAAATAACAAGTGACATCCCCCTACAGGCGATAATAGGGAACAATGTCTTACCTAAGCTTTTGAATAACACTAACCCGTGGATAGAGACCCCGCTAAAAATTTGGTTTAAGATAGTCAGAGAGAATCAAACTAAAGAGCCCTATCGACTTCTGCAATGGATCGCCTATGATCAGGACTTTACTCCTAATAAAACAGACACCAGATTTAAAAAGTGGAAGGAGAAAGGGCTGATAAAATATTACGATTTTTTTAAAGGGCAAATCTTAAGAAGTTTTGAAGATTTGAAAAAACAAGGCCTAATAAATCAAGACCTTTACAGGTTCTTCCAGCTTAGACACCACATAAACAATATACTTAAAAAGGAGGTTTTGGAAAGGGCCCAGTCAGGTGTTCTGAAGGTCTTCTTAATGGCATATAAAGGGATCCCAGGGATCAGATACATTTCTAAAATATACCAAGGTCTTCAAGACTTAAAAGGAGACAACACATCTTATATAAAAGAGAGATGGGAAAAAGAGGGGAATTTCACTTTACAACTGGAAATATGGGAAAAGCTAAATAAACAGCAATGGAAAAGTACCTCATCCCTGCAGTGGAGAGAATTTGGATGGAAAAACTTGGCAAGATTTTTCAGAACACCTGCACAAAACAAATTTACCCACAAGGGATTGAACTGTTGGCGCTTGTGTGGTGAAAAGACTGCAAATCATTTTCATGTGTTTTGGTCATGCCCAGTTATCCACCAATATTGGACCAAGGTACAGACAATATTGGGGAAAATATTCAAAATTACAGTTCCCTTTTCTTTTGTAACTTTGTATTTGGGTTTACTACCGGACTCACTGGAAAGACGAGGAGAAAAATACTTATTCAATGTTTTAATATTGGCAAGCAAAAAAGCTCTAACTAAAAAATGGATGTTGAAGGACTGTCCTACACCTGAAGATTGGACTAACGTGATCCAAGACATTTACTCGATGGAAAAGTTGACATTCGCACTGAGACAGGACATGGATGTGTTCATGAACTTTTGGCAACCCTGGACCGCATATGTGTCTTCCATTAGATCTAATCTTTGACAAATACCATTTCAATAATGGTTCCGCTCTTTGTTCCAACGCTACTCAGATGCTCTTTTATCTTTATTTACTTACTTTTTCTTTTTGTTTGTTTTTTACTGGTTTGTTTGGTTTTTTTTGTTATTTGTTTTTTGTTTTTTTTCTCTTTAATTTCACTTTTTCTTTCACTTTAAAAAAAAAAAAGGGGGTGTTGTAAGAATTAATCTTCCAATGTTGTCAGATATCAGAAAATAAGGGAACATGTGATGAAAATGTAAACACTGCATTGCTGTAACGACCTGTATACCCTTTACAAAAACTTAAATAAAAAAAAAAAAAAGTCTTCAGCTGATCCAAAATGCTGCAGCAAGAGTTTTAACAGGTACTAGAAAGAGAGATCATATCTCTCCGGTTCTGGCCTCCCTTCATTGGCTTCCCATAGAGTTTAGAATTAAGTTTAAAATCCTTCTTCTTACTTACAAAGCTTTAAACAATCAGGCTCCTTTTTATTTAAAAGATCTGATACTACCGTATCATCCTAACAGAGCACTACGCTCCCAAAATGCAGGATTACTTGTAATACCTAGAATCTCCAAAAGTACAATGGGAGGCAGAGCCTTCAGTTATCAAGCTCCTCTCCTGTGGAATCAGCTGCCAATCTGGATTCGGGAGTCAGACTCGATCTCTGTTTTTAAGAATAGGGCTAAAACCTACCTTTTTGATATAGCCTACAATTAGGGAGGGATCATGTGTTTCTGAACCCTCCCTTAGTTATGCTGCTAATAAGTTTAGTCAGCCGGGGGACCTCCAGTAATGCACTGGGCCTCACTCCTTTCCTCACTCTCTATGAAATATTTTTTTTTTTTGCTGGTCATTAACATTTGTTTGTTCTCTCCCATAGATTGAGTCCCCATCGTGCTATTTGCTCTCTACATGTCTGTTCTTTTCTTCTTCTCTATCCCCTCACCCCCCAGCCAGTCGCAGCAGATGACTGCCCCTCCCTGAACCTGGTTCTGCTGGAGGTTTCTTCCTGTTAAAAGGGAGTTTTTCCTCTCCACCGTCGCCAAGTGCTTGCTCACAGGGGATCGCCTGATTGCTGGGGTCTTTCTGCAACTGTGGGGGTCCCCCCTTCAGTTGATAGTGCTATGAGATGACTGTTGTTGTGAAATGGCGCTATATAAATAAAGTTGAATTGAATTGAATTGAATTGAAAAATCTTTTCACTTTTCCTCCTCCTTCAAATGCCAAGATCTGTGAATAGGCCCACCCACATCTCACAAGTGGTGAGGTGGTGGCTAGCACCACATTACACAGAATAAATCCTGTGATAAAAAGACTTACCAGTTGAAGGACATGCCCAGTTGTATGCACTGTGGCCCAGGATAATGACTGACACTGCATCAGTCCTTAAAAGCAGTTTAATGGTAAAAACCCATCTTAATTTGGGTCAAGTTTTTAAAGCAGCTGTCCCAAAATGCTAGCCCTGGAGGCTAAGGTCAGTCAGGTCAGAAACAGTTCTTAGGCCTTATTGGCTCAACAATACAGACCTGTTATAGTGATGTCACCAAAAACACTCCATCTAAACTTTCCTTTTTCTAAGGGGAGGAGCTTAACTGAACTTTCACAGCAAAAAAAAAAAAAAAAAAAAAAATAGACATGACACATAACAAGGATTTTGCTCTTGATATGTCCTGTAAGTCATAAAAAAAAAAAAATATGTTACCGGCATGATAACAAGAAAAAAAACTAAATTTTTGGCGGAGTGTCCACTTTAAAGGTGGACATGTACTATGTAGAAATTTCAGGTGATTACTGGAAACACCAGATAGCAGTAATGAATGTGATTGAGGTTTTTTTTAACCAATGATGACTCATCAGTCAAGTCATCATGAACTGAAGAAGTCATGATGACTTCTTCAAGTTTGTCTACTCTAAGTGAACTGGTAATAAACTGACATCATTACATGTTCTGCTCTACTCTAGAAATTAATGTAACAACACAGGATTTTTGACGCTGAGCAGAAAACTTGCTTATACTCACCCTACTGGTGTAAACTGGTATTTATCACATCATAAACATCATAAATTAATTCATAGTTCTGCAATATTATAAATATTACATTTGGCATGACAGCAAAAGAGATGTCTCTTTCCACTCTATATTTTTAGGTATTTGAAAGTAGACAATGCTGCATATTCTACCTGGAATCAATGTACAAAATCTTGTAAACTAATTATTAAGTTTATAGGGTTTACACTTATACTTCATTCAGACACATAACTCTTACAACTGGCCTGGAGCACTCATAAATTTTGTTAGTTAAGTAAACTCTGTGTGTTAACTTTCCTTTCACCATTCTATTATGTTGAGCACCAAGCTAGAAGGCGGAAAGTACTATTTTTATATGGTCTTTGGAATGACCCAGCCTTGAACCCACGACCTCCCGATTTTGGCAGCTGCTTTACCTCCAAGCCACCACTCTGATTAAATATTGTTAGTACCTGGACTAAATTTCAAAATACTAACAGACTGGTGCCTAAGACTGCCCGTTAGTTTGTATGGTGTGGTGAGTCTGTTCAGGTCATTAGGATTGATTGAAACTGTCACGACGCTGTCAAAGCGTTATCTTGTCTGTTTTTGTTTGTGGACGTCGATCATCCTCCTATGGCCGCCCCTACTCCTTCAGCAGCGGCCCAAACCCGCAAGCCCCAGATCAAAACTACCTTAGGTGTGCCAAACTATACACCAGCTCCAAAAAGAAGACGGCGCATCCCCCCACATCACCCTCACATCGGCACCCCGCCGCCACCGCAGCAACTACGGCAAAATTATCCATCATTTGAGAAGCCACCGACAAAGTTCCCCCAGACAACGCTGGTAACTGGTGATTCAATAATGAGGAACGTCAGAAGCAGGTACTGTGTTACAAATTTTTTTCCTGGGGCTAAAGTGTCAGACATTGAGGCTCTTATCCCTGACCTATTAAATGAATACCCCTACGCTAAAACTGTTATTGTGGAGTGATTCATCCAGCAAGACTGCTGGTCACATATAAAGGGAGAACCCACACCTTTAAGACCCCTCAAGAGGTGCAAGAGCTCATTAAGCAGATCCAGGGGGAGACTGGTGGGAGCTAAGCATGAACATGACAAAGGTAGAACATTTAAGCATTTGTACAGGCATCTGATTGATCTGAAACATATAACATGTCTACAAAATACAGACTGTATTAAAAAAAAAAAAAAAAAAAAGCTATGATGTACAAAGTTGCTATAGAACTTTGAAGTTATGTTGAAAAAACTACAGAAGAGAGTTAATGTCATTAAAAATAGTAGTAGAGTCAGGGTGATTGAGAGGAGAAAGAGAGAGTGGTTTGACTGATCCTCGCAGGTGTGGAACAGTCACTAGCTATAACGGGAGACAAAAATTTTTTTTTTGATTTTGGGGGGATTACCACGAATGTGGGGAAAGGGAATTTGTTTTTGTGTAGTTTGTAGGATGAATGTTCAATCATCCATGTTTTTGCTTCTCTGTATGAGCATGTTCATATTGCAAGGAAATCTCAAACTCCTTATTGAGCATAGATCGAAGCGTTAATCTTAATTTAACTTCATGGAATTGCAGAGGTCTACAAAATCTAAAAAAACTTAAAGAAGTTATGAATAAAATAGAAGACATAGATTCAAAAATTGTATTTTTACAAGAAACTCATCTAATAGAGGAGGATGTAAAAAGAATTAGGAGAAGATGGCAAGGTAATGTGTTCACCTTATCATTTTCATCCCGAGCTAGGGGAGTTATGATTCTCATACACAAAACAGTCCCATTTCAAGTGAAAAATGTAATTGGAGACAAATTAGGAAGATATCTAATCATCCAAGGATCTTTGTTATTAGAAAATATAAATCTGGTGAACTTATACGGCCCCAATATTGATGATCAAAACTTCTTTGTTAATTTATTCCTTACTTTATCATCACTTGCAGGGCAACATATAATAGCAGGGGATTTTAATTGTACATTGAATCCCAGTATAGATAGGTCAACAGGACTGGACTGTACGGACAATGGATGCAGGATGACCATTAATCATTTTATGAAAGAACTGAGATTGCTAGAAAGCTTGGGATTCAGGAGGAGCAATGCGGTTTTCGTCCTGGCCGTGGCACATCAGACCAGCTCTTTACCCTCTCGAGAATTCTTGAGGGTTCGTGGGAGTTTGCCCAACCAGTTTACATGAGTTTTGTGGACTTGGAGAAGGCATTTGTCCGCGTCCCTCGTGGATTTTTGTGGGGGGGGGTGCTTCAGGAGTATGGTGTATCGGGCTTGTTGTTACGAGCTATTCGGTCTCTGTACGACCGTTGTGAGAGTTTGGTTCGTATTGCCAACACTCGGTCGGAGTCATTCCCAATGAGAGTTGGACTCCGCCAGGGCTGCCCTTTGTCACCGATCCTGTTCATAATTTTTATGGACAGGATTTCTAGGCGCAGCCAGGGAATGGAGGGTGTCATGCTTGGTGACCACAGGATCTCATCTCTGTTGTTTGCAGATGATGTTGTCCTGTTGGCTTCATCCAGCAATGACCTACAGCTCTTGCTGGGACGGTTTACCGCTGAGTGTGAAGCGGCTGGGATGAGAATCAGCACCTCCAAGTCCGAGTCCATGGTCCTCAGCCGGAAAAAGGTGGATTGTCCTCTCCGGGTTGGGGACAGGCTCCTGCCCCAAGTGGAGGAGTTTAAGTATCTTGGAGTCTTGTTCACGAGTGAGGGGAAAATGGAGCGAGAGATCGACAGACGGATTGGAGCAGCATCTGCAGTGATGCGGACATTGTACCGGTCTGTTGTGGTGAAGAGGGAGCTTAGTTCTAAGGCAAAGCTGTCGATTTACCAGTCAATCTACGTTCCTACTCTCACCTATGGTCACGAGCTTTGGGTAATGACCGAAAGAACGAGATCGCGGCTACAAGCGGCTAAAATGAGCTTTCTCTGTAGGATTGCTGGACTCACCCTCAGAGATAGGGTGAGGAGCTCAGTCATCCGAGAGAGGCTCAGAGTAGAACCGCTGCTCCTCCACATTGAAAGGAGTCAGTTGAGGTGGTATGGGCATCTGATTAGGATGCCTCCTGGACGCCTCCCACTTGAGGTGTTTCAGGCACGACCCACTGGGAGGAGACCCCGTGGCAGACCCAGGACTCGTTGGAGAGACTATGTCTCCCAGCTGGTCTGGGAACGCCTTGGTATCCTCTCTGAAGAGCTGGAGCAGGTGGCTGGGGAGAGGGAAGTCTGGGCTTCTCTGCTTGAACTGCTGTCTCCGCGACCCGGACCTCCGGAAAAGCGGTAGAAGATGGATGGATGGATGAGATTGCTAGATATATGGAGAGAAATGAAACCACAAGTCAAAGCCTATTCTTGTTATTCTAATACCTATAAGACATTCTCACGTATTGACTACTTTTTGATCTCCACAGAATTAGGGTCCAAGATTCAAAACTGTTTCTATGATAACATTGTGATCTCTGATCATGCACCCTGCTGTGTAATATATGTAGATAAGAAATTGACAAAGGATCCAGGTAGGTGGCATTTTCAGCATAAATGGCTTCAGGATGAGGAATTTGTTAAGTACATAAAAAAACAAATAGATTAGCTCTTTGATATTAATACTACACAAACAACGGCATGTATAAAGTGGGAGGCTTTCAAAGCTTTTATTAGGGGGCATATTATTAGCTATACAGGTTCAAAATCTAAGAAGACTTGAGAGGAGAGAGTCCAATTGGAACGTAAAATAAAAATTCTTCAAGAAAAGGTGTATGCAGGAAGTAACCCACAGTTTGAGAACGAATTACTGATTCTGAGAGCTGAATATGATAAAAAATCACCGAATAGAGCTGTCTCGAGTCTTCTAAGATTGAAGCAAACTTTTTATGAACAAGGTGAAAAATCAGGAAAATTATTGGCATGGCAGATTAAACAATTAGAATTTAAAACACCAATTATCAGTATTATAAGTAACGGACAGGTAGTTATAGATCCTTTAGAAATTAATAGTGCCTTTAGAGATTATTATGAAAAACTATATGATACAAAAAATGAAACTGACTTAACAAAACTAAATGGGTTTTTGGGTGGATTATCTATACCGTGCATTCCAAATGAAAACAGGGAGATACTGGAGTCTAAAATTAGTCAAGAAGAAATTGGGCAAGCCATTGATAATATGAAATCAGGAAAAAGAGCAGGACCAGATGGTCTTCCAGTTAATCTCTATAAAAAAAATTTAAGAATAAATTAATAAAACCACTTTTGGAAATGGTTTTAGAAGCATTTCAAAATGGTAATTTACCACCATACATGAATAATGCCTTAATTGACATGTTTCGGGACCCAGGAGACAGACACTGACACGGGCAGATAGTGACAATAATCTTTATTAGAGAGTGAGGGTGTGTAGTGCAAGTGTGAGTGCGTGGATAGAGTTCTGGTCACTGGAGCTGAGCTCCCTGGACGGAGACCCGGCAACCCTGGAACATACAAGCAGAAACAATTACTTTTGTCCCACGCAAGTGACAAGCTACAAGTAGCGAGGCTTACTTGGTTGTAGCACAGGTTTCGTCCTGCTGAGATCCAGCGGCCGTGCAACGTGGAGGTGAAGGTGTCCGTGAACGTGCTGGGGTTTCCACCCGTGGCTGTGACAAGGACAGTTCTTCTCGAGACACCGGCTGTGACACCACAGACCGGGACGATGACAATCCTGACGATGACGAGGTGAGTGATTCCACAGAACGTGGTGACGATGAAACGACTGATGCTGATGACAGTAACTCCACTGATAGCGGTGGCCAATACTCCTGCAACTGATACAATAACAGTTCTGGAATTTGAGGAGCAAGACGTACCGGTAGACGTGGTGGTAGCGAAGCGCTACGTGTGCGTGTTGGCGTTACCCCGTCAGCTGGGGACACAAGTCCGCCGCCAAGGGGGTCCACCTGTGCACAGGGGTTAAGATTAGGAGTTGAGTAACAGATGGTTCTCTTACGTGTCTGACTCTGAAGAGAAGTCCTTGAAGAGGTAAGAGAAGTTCTTGACGAAGCCAGAGAAGTTCCTGACGAGACGAGAGAGAATCCTGACGAGGCCAGAGAGCGGAGTTCAGGTTCTTTCTCCGACGAGGAGGACAGACGACTCCGTGCCGGGCTGTCAGCGACGCTGGCTTTTAACAGCTGTTGATTACCACCTGTTGGTCTGTGCGCAGCTGGAGTTAATGATGCCAATGACGGCCCAGAGGCTGCCATGACAGTACTCCCCCCTCTAGCAGTGCCTCCAGGCATCTGCCCAATCCTACCTGGATTCGCCCGATGGAAATCGCGAATCAGCTGTTTATCCAGGATCAACGCTGGGCGAATCCAAGAACGATCCTCCGGTCCAAAGCCCTCCCAGTCCACCAAATACTGAAGACCACGACCCCGCCTGCGGACATCCAGGATGGCAGTCACCCCCCAGGCCGGATGGCCATCGATCATCCTCGGGGGTGCGGGAGCCGCGGGAGCAGGGCACAGGGGATCAGAGACGTACGGCTTGACCTGGGAGACATGAAAGGTGGGGCAGATACGCATCGAAGAGGGGAGAGACAAGCGCACAGACACAGGGTTAATAACACGATTAATGGTGTAGGGACCAATGAAGCGCTTAGTGAGCTTACGTTTTTCGGCCGGTACACCAATATTCCGGGTTGACAACCAGACCTTCTGACCCACCTTATAGTCCGGGGCGGGTTTCCTATGCCGGTTGGCCACCTAGATATTACGCTTAGTGGTTTTCAGCAAAGCTTGACGAGCGAGGAGCCAAACTCGCCGGCAGTGCTTGATATGTGCCTGGACTGAAGGAACCGCTACCTCCTTTTCCTCCTCCGGGAACAGCGGAGGATCAAACCCACATGTTGCTTTAAACGGGGAGACTCCCATGGCCGTGGAGATTGTGGCGTTGTGAGCGTACTCAATCCAGGGCAGGAACTTGCTCCAGGAGGATGAGCAGGAGGAGATGACACAGCGAAGGGCGGCCTCCAGCTCCTGATTAGCCCGCTCGCACTGGCCATTACTCTGGGGGTGATAACTAGAGGAGAGGCTGGCTGTGGCTCCTAGTGCCGCGCAGAAGGCCTTCCAAACTTGAGATACAAACTGGGGTCCTCGATCAGACACAATATCAGCAGGGATGCCATGAAGATGGACCACATGTTGCACCAGGAGGTCCGCAGTCTCCTGGGCCGAAGGCAGACCCCGAAGTGGCACAAAATGGGCTGCCTTTGAGAACCGGTCCACGATGGTTAACACCGTGGTGTAGTTATCTGAAATGGGTAACCCAGTCACAAAGTCCATCGCTACGTGAGACCAGGGGCGTGAAGGAACCGGCAACGGATGTAGTAGGCCCGCCAGGGGGGATGATATCGTCTTCCCGGTGGCGCACTGAGCGCAGGCCCGGATGTAGCCTACAACGTCCTTCCGTAACCCTGGCCACCAGAAGGTCCTTTGGAGAAGATCCACGGTCCGACCCACTCCAGGATGACAAGCCAACTTGGAAGCGTGACCCCACTCAATCACCTTGCCTCGGACAGCGCGTGGAACAAACAAGCGCCCCCCCCCCCCCCGGGGTCCGGCTCGGTCTTCTGAGCCCGGCGAACCGTCTTGCAGATTCCCCAGGACAAGGCGCCCACGACACAGGAAGGCGGCAGGATAGGGGTCTCCTGGTCCTCAGAGGATGGTGTGTCAAACTGCCGTGAGAGGGCATCTGGCTTACCGTTCTTGCTTCCCGGCTGGTACGTGATGGTGAAGTTAAACCGGCCGAAGAAGAGGGACCAGCGAGCTTGGCGTGCATTCAGGCGCTTAGCCGTCCTGAGGTACTCCAGGTTACGGTGATCAGTCCAAACCACGAACGGCTGAGCAGCCCCCTCCAGCCAATGTCTCCATTCCTCCAAGGCGAGTTTTACTGCCAGTAACTCCCTGTCTCCGATGCTGTAGTTCCTCTCTGCAGGAGTGAGACGGTGAGAGAAAAAAGCACAAGGGCGAATCTTACCATCCTCAGGAGATCGTTGGGAGAGTATTGCTCCAACTCCCGCATCAGACGCATCCACCTCCACCAAGCACTGCAGCTTCGGGTCCACCTGGGTAAGGACTCAGGCCGAGGCGAACTCCCTCTTGAGCTTCTCAAACGCTCCGGCTGCTTCCTTACTCCAGCAAAATGGGGTCTTAGGGGAGGTGAGAGCAGTCAAAGGACGGGCAATATTACCAAAGTTGGGCACGAACCTCCTATAAAAATTAGCAAACCCCAGGAAACCTTGAAGCTGCTTTCTGGAGGTGGGTGCAGGCCAATCCACAACTGCCTTGACCTTGGCAGGGTCAGGGAGCACCTGGCTCCGAGCAATAATAAATCCAAGGAAGGAGGTTTGATCAGTGTGGAACTCACATTTCTCGGCCTTGACGAACAGCTGGTTCTCCAGGAGGCGCTGTAATACCCTGTGGACATGCACCCGATGTTCCTCTAGTGTGCGGAAGATGAGGATGTCATCAAGTTAAACAAAAACAAATGAGTTCAGAAAATCCCGTAGTACATCATTTATCAAACGCTGGAAGACGGCTGGAGCGTTAGTTAACCCAAACGGCATTACCAGGTACTCAAAATGACCGCTGGGGGTCCGAAAAGCCGTCTTCTACTCATCTCCTTCTCTAATGCGCACTAGATGGTAGGCATTCCTAAGGTCCAGTTTAGTAAGCCAGGATGCCCCCTGGAGGGAGTCAAAAGCAGTGTTCATCAAGGGCAGAGTATATTTGTCTTTGACTGTTATTTCATTCAGTCCCCGGAAGTCGATGCAGGGGCGTAGTGAACCGTCCTTTTTTCCAACAAAAAAAAATCCGGCCCCCACTGCCGAAGACGACGGGCGGATGATACCAGAGGCCAAGGACTCCTTGATGTACGTGTCCATGGCCTCGCGCTCCGGGGCTGATAGGCTGTAAAGGCGACTAGCAGGAAGAGGGGTCCCAGCCTTCAGATTGATGGCGCAGTCATACGGACGATGGGGGGGTAAGGACAACACCCGAGACTTGCTAAACACTTGCCCCAAATCGTGATAAACCTCTGGCACTTTAGACAAATCCGGTGGGGATGAATCAGGCAGAGGCACCTTAACGGATGGGGCGCACGCCGCTGATTGGAGGCAGGCGCTAAGGCAGAACGTACTCCATGCCGTTATTCTCCCAGCTTGCCAGTCAATGGTGGGGTTATGTAGGCGCAGCCAGGGATACCCCAGAATAACGGGCGAAGAAGAAACGGGCAGCACTAGGAACTGAATTTCCTCCCTGTGATTCCCTGAGACAATTATTGACACAGGGGCCGTCTGAAGGTCAATGGTGGTCAAAGAAGCTTTAGACAGGGTAATTAGTTTGACGGGGGGTTCTAAAGTCTGACAGCTAAGGCCCATTCGGGTTGCCAGGTCTCTAGAAATGAAATTCTGCTCAGCTCCAGAATCTACTAACGCTAGTGTGGAGTGTTCTGTATGTGTATGAATAAGTCTGAGAGGTAAACGACAACAAGTAAGGGGTTCTTCTGAGTTCTTGCCCGTGAATCCCCCTACTGCGATCCACGGGCCTTCCCTTTTTAACTTATTTGGACATTCGAACACCCCATGTGACTCCTTCCCACAATAGAAACATAGGGCTTGATCCCTGCGGCGTTGTTTCTCAGCTGCTGATACTTTAGAACGACCAATGATCATGGCTTCCTGATCCGGGGATTCCTCTGACGCGGGTAAAGCGAGAAGAGGGGAGTTAGGGACGCAAGGGCGGGGTTTAACCGAACGGGAAGTAGTTCGCCGTTCAGCCGCCCGCTCCCTTAATCTGCTATCGAGACTAACCGCTAGGGCAATCAAATCTCGCAAATTGTCTGGTTTGTCCCGTGCCACTAACTCATCCTTTAGCTCGTCGTTGAGACTACGTAAGAAAATGCCACATAGTGATGGCTCCCCCCACCCAATCTCTGTGGCCAGGACCCGGAAGTCAATGGCGTAGTCAGCAGCTGATCTCTTTCCCTGCTGTAAGCTCAAAAATCGTTCTGTCAACACCTCACCCCTATCAGTATGATCGAATACAGACAAAAATTCTGACACAAATTCCTGGTAAGAAAGCAGGGGATAGCTTGGTTTAGCCATGATCGAATATGCCCAGTCTAAGGCTCTACCTGCCAGCAAATTTATGACATAGCCTATCCGGCTAGAGTCGTGAGAAAAATCCCCCGGCACCCGCAGAAACAGTGACTCACATTGTAATATGAATCCTCGGGTTTCCCCGAGTTTTCCGCTGAACTGGGCAGGTGTAGGAATAGGGGTGAGGCGAGAGGACGAGGAGGTGTTAGCTTGTCCTGACGCTAAGCCTGCAGGGGCTGAGATATTTGCGGTCGGGGGAAACGTCTGGTGTCCTTCCAAACGATCCAGCCGACCATTAATTAAGGTTAGTTGATTCAAGATTACTGTCTGCTGGTGAGCTAATAAATCTACCCGGGCGCTAAGAGTGTTGATTAGGCGCGACAGTGAGCTGTCCACTGGGTCAACATGACGGAGTCGTACTGACATGTTTCGGGACCCAGGAGACAG
The DNA here is from genome assembly GCA_020510985.1 of Pholidichthys leucotaenia. Classification (NCBI taxonomy): domain Eukaryota; kingdom Metazoa; phylum Chordata; class Actinopteri; order Cichliformes; family Pholidichthyidae; genus Pholidichthys; species Pholidichthys leucotaenia. The sequence continues at coordinate 182,676,478 of CM035844.1, forward strand.
ACACTGACACGGGCAGATAGTGACAATAATCTTTATTAGAGAGTGAGGGTGTGTAGTGCGAGTGTGAGTGCGTGGATAGAGTTCTGGTCACTGGAGCTGAGCGCCCTGGACGGAGACCCGGCAACCCTGGAACATACAAGCAGAAACAATTACTTTTGTCCCACGCAAGTGACAAGCTACAAGTAGCGAGGCTTACTTGGTTGTAGCACAGGTTTCGTCCTGCTGAGATCCAGCGGCCGTGCAACGTGGAGGTGAAGGTGTCCATGAACGTGCTGGGGCTTCCACCCGTGGCTGTGACAAGGACAGTTCTTCTCGAGACACCGGCTGTGACACCACAGACTGGGACGATGACAATCCTGACGATGACGAGGTGAGTGATTCCACAGAACGTGGTGACGATGAAACGACTGATGCTGATGGCAGTAACTCCACTGACAGCAGTGGCCAATACTCCTGCAACTGATACAATAACAGTTCTGGAATTTGAGGAGCAAGACGTACCGGTAGACGTGGTGGTAGTGAAGCGCTACGTGTGCGTGTTGGCGTTACCCCGTCAGCTGGGGACGCAGGTCCGCCGCCAAGGGGGTCCACCTGTGCACAGGGGTTAAGATTAGGAGTTGAATAACAGATGGTTCTCTTACGTGTCTGACTCTGAAGAGAAGTCCTTGAAGAGGTAAGAGAAGTTCTTGACGAAGCCAGAGAAGTTCCTGACGAGACGAGAGAGAATCCTGACGAGGCCAGAGAGCGGAGTTCAGGTTCTTTCTCCGACGAGGACAGACAACTCCGTGCCGGGCTGTCAGCGACGCTGGCTTTTAACAGCTGTTGATTACCACCTGTTGGTCTGTGCGCAGCTGGAGTTAATGATGCCAATGACGGCCCAGAGGCTGCCATGACATTAATTATACTGTTGCCAAAACCAGGTAAACCCCCTAATAAATGTGAAAACATGAGACCAATAAGCCTATTAAATGCTGATCTTAAGATAATCTGTAAAATTTTAGCAAAACGACTACAAGAAATATTACCAAATATTATTAACAGAGATCAGAATGGCTTTATAATGGGAAGACAAGGCTTCCACAATGTAAGAAGACTGTTTAATATTATTTATTCCAATAAAGAAGCACCGGATACAGCTCTCCTATCATTGGATGCCGAAAAGGCCTTTGATAGGGTCGAATGGCCCTATCTTTTTGAAGTTCTACAAAGGTTTGGACTTGGAAATAATTTCATAAAATGGGTCCAGATAATATACAATAATGCTACAGCAGAAATCCTAACAAACAGCAATATCTCAAAATCAATAAAAATCAATAGAGGATGTCGACAAGGCTGTCCACTTTCACCCTTATTGTTTACTATGGCAATTGAACCTTTAGCAATGGCAGTACGTTTACATTCACAAATATATGGAATTAAAGTAGGACCAACAGAACATAAAATCTCCCTGTATGCCGATGACATAATTTTGTTTATGTCGAATTTTAAAAAATCAATTCCAACCTTGTTAAATTTAATAAAGAACTTCGGGGAAATATCAGGATATAAAATAAATAAAACAAAATCTTCAATATTAATGCTAAATGAGACCCAGAGAAATCACCCAGCTCCTGAGGTAAATCAATTCAATGTTGTAAATTAGTTTAAATATTTAGGAATTCAAATTTTGCCTAAGCTAGAATCAGTCGCCAGTGCCAACTATGAAGCCTTAATGACAGATATTAATGAGTTACTTCAGAGATGGATGTCACTACCAATGTCGATGATCGGGAGAATTAATATATTTAAAAGTAATATCTTACCAAAAATACTTTATTTATTTCAAAACATTCCTTTACCACCACCTTCAGATCTATTCTCAAGAATTAAAAAAAAGTTAGTGGAATTTATATGGAACAATAGGAAGGCTAGATTACGTTTGTCCTTACTATATTTACCATTTGATCGTGGAGGTCTGAAATGTCCAAACTTTACGTTGTATTACTGGTCAGCACAACTGAGGTCTATGACATATTATTTTTCATCAAATGATCTTCCTCACTGGACTGAAATGGAATCATACAATTTACCTCTACCTCTTCCCTTATTCATATACTCAGACTCGGCTAAAAAATTACAGAAACAAGTTAAAAATCCAATTGTAAAGCACATGATCAAAATATGGTGTGAAACCAAAAAATATTTAAAAGAACCACACTTACTGTCACAATTTAGCCCAATATGGGGTAATCAATATTTTACACCAGGGAGAGCGGATACTGCATTTAAAGTATGGAATTTTAAAGGGATTCAAAAGATTCAAGACTTATATTTGTCATGTTCAGATAACATAATGTCTTTTGAAGAACTGAGGATTAAATTCAATCTTAATAGAACACATTTTTTTTTTTAAATATCTTCAGCTTAGAAATTTTATCTGATCAAATCAAAATAATGCTCTCACCCGACCTACTTATTCATCCTTGGAAAAAATCTTGACCAAAGATAGTAAGAGAAAGGGTATTATTTCAGAGTTTTATAACTCATTGACACTATTTTCAAGTGAAAACTCACAGAAAAGACTGAATTATTGGAAAGAAGACCTGCAAATTGAAATTTCAGAGGAACAATGGGAAATGGCTTGTGCAGAAGCTCAAACCAAATCAATAAATGTACGTCTTAAACTGATACATTTTAAATGGTTAATGCCGATGTATGTTACACCAGTGGAGTTAAATAGATATAACAAAAACATACCAGATATATGCACAAAATGTATGGAAAGTAAAGGAACCCTATTTCGCTGTTTATGGGAATGTAGAAAAATCAGAATGTTTTGGGAAGAGGTGAGGGTAACAATTGAAAAAATAATTTCAAAACAATTCACATTGAACCCTAAACTGTTTTTGTTGGGTCTGTATCCAGAAAAACATAACTTTAATAAGAGTGAAAGAGCATTCATAAACCTTGGTTTGCTTAATGCCAAAAAATGTATTGCACTACTGTGGAAAATGACTCATAGACCAGATGTGACTCAGTGGTTAAGACAGATGTTAACAAACTTTCCACTAGAAAGAATAACATACATACTGAAATCAAAGGAAAATGTGTTTGAGAATATATGGAGACCTTTCATTGATTATGTAAAGAAATTAAACATAACTTCTGAAGAAGAAGGTGAATGATATGTGTGGACCTTGCAAATTCCAAACTGGTGAATGTATATTATGTATTCTTATGTAATAGATTACCTAGACTAAACAGAGGAGCATTGTTGTTGACTTGCTTTTGTTAATGGTTGTTGTTGTTTTTAGTATATTTTTTGTTGTTGTTGTTAGTGGGTTTTTTTTAATTTTTAAATTACTTTAGTGTTAGTGTTTGACTGTTTGTGGCATGTTTGTAAAAAAAAAAAGGTTCAATAAAAAATATTGTGGAAAAAAAACTGTTATTGTGCACGTTGGATGCAACAACATCCCAGATGAAACATCAGAGATCTTAAAGAGTGACTTCAGGAGCCTTCTGTCCACTCTTATGAACTGTGGCAGACGTGTGTTTATTTCTGGGCCACTTGCACCTTTTAAAAGAGGTTGCAGTTATTTTAGCAGAACTCTCAGCCTTAATACCTGGTTGTGTTCAACATGTCCTACTTTTAACATTGGTTTTATAGTCAATTTCAACCTGTTTTGGAACCGCCCATCATTTATGAGGTCAGATGGCATCCATCCAAATAGATTCGGTGCATGTGTTCTAAGGGACAATCTGTTTTATTCCATTCAGCATTTTTTAGTACAGTGACTGAAAGCTGGTGTTAACTCTCCCCAAAGTACCTGGGTCTGCCAACCAGCCCTTTTTTGCTTCCACTTCTCATATTAATCCTATTAATCCAAATAATTCTCACTGTTTAGATCAGTCTTCAGTTCATAACCCCATAGAGATTGTGTCTGTCTCCCATTACCCAAAACATTATAACCCAAGACAAATACAACATAACTTGATAAATACACGCCTCTCTGCAGCTCCTCTTCATTCACCCCTCAACTTAGCCCCTGTCTTCCCTGTCAGAGAATCATTATCTGCTCCCTCCAAAGTTAATAAAAATATAATGTATAAGCATCCCAAAATGATTAAACAAACAGTTGGTAAAACTCAAATTAATCATCAAGTCTCTAAATTTAATGATATGGCATCTCTTCCTACTCATAACTTAAAAATTAAATGTGGTTTTGTGGCGCATATGTTGGTTACATATTCCACTCAAATGTTTTGCTGTATGTTTATTGTGTGCTTCACGTCTCATGGAACAAAGAGGACTGAGACTCTGAGATTCAGCAGAGGAGTGTGAGATTCGCCCTTTGTCTCCGGGAGACAACCGGGGAAGATTTCCGGGCCACAGAGACTAGAGGACAATAGTGTGAGATCAAAGGGGTTACTTTGTGACTGTATGTTTAATTAAACACCATGTGACTGCTGTTTTGTGCCCGGGGTATAAAACCCCTGATGTGAGATGAAAACTTCCTCTTGATTTGCTTTGAGATTTGTTGGAGATGTGCTCTGTGAATAAAGCTGAATCTGAGGAACAAACTCAGCCTCATCCTTGAACACATTCTCCACAGTTTGTTAAATATTAGGTCTCTAACTCCCAAGTCTCTGCTAGTCCATGATCTGTTAATTACCTCCGTCAAGGAGGTTATGTTTTCATCGGCGTTGGTTTGTCTGTCTGTCTGTCTGTTTGTTTGTTTGTTTGTTTGTTTGTTTGTTTGTTTGTTTGTTAACAAGATAACTCAAAAAGTTATGGACGGATTTTCATGAAATTTTCACAGATTGTCAGAAATGGGGTATCCTACAGATGATTAGATTTTGATGGTGATCCGGATCACCGTCCAGAAGAAAACCGCCATTACGGAAAATACGATTTTCCTCAATAACTACTGAACCACTAATCCTATCATTGTGAATCCAATTGCTAGTCATATGTTTTCATGGTCAAGGAATCTGAAAACGTACACACAAACACTGTATGGGGGGAACTGTGGCGCTTGGCGGAGGTCTGCGCTCTCCGAGTGCTTTTCTAGTTGATCATCAGATTGATTTAATATCCCTTACAGAGACTTAGTTAGGGCAAGAGGATTACAGTATGTTGGTTTAAATGAATCATCTCCCTCTGGTTATTTAAACTATCAAAATCCCAGAAGCTCTGGTCATGGAGGAGTAGTAGCGACAATTTACCATTCTAAATTACTAGTTAATGTAAAGCAAAAAACATGTTTTAATTCCTTTGAGGGCCTGGTCCTCAGTATTGGGCATGTTAGCAATTTTAGGTTAAACCCAATTTTCTTTGCCATAGTTTATCGTCCTCCCTCAGCCTACTCAGAGTTTTTATCCAAATTTGCCGAATTCTTAGCTGATTTAGTGCTGAAATCAGATAGAATAATTATAGTAGGGGATTTTAATATACATGTAGATGTAGATAGTGATTGTCTTAATAAGGCATTTAATTCAATATTAGACTCGATGGGGTTTTCTCAGAAAGTAGAACATTCTACCCATTATCTCCACCACACAATGTGTGGTGGAGATAATGGGTTCTGTTCACCTTGGGTTCTGTTAACCTTCTTCTGACATATGGCATAGAAATAGAAAATCTGGTAGTCTCCTCATAAACCTGTACTGTCAGACCATTGTCTGTTAACTTTTGATTTTACTATTCCTGACTATTTGATTCCTAAAGAAAAATATTACTACAGCAGTCTTTCAGATGATGTTGTTACCAAATTTATGCAGATTGTCTCCTCCATGCCATGTGTCAACACAATGGAAATAAGCTATGGAAAGCTTGCTCCTTCTGTAATTGATAGCATGGTAGATAGTGTTACAGCTTCTCTGCATCAGACTCTAGACTTGGTGGCCCCTTTAAAAAGAAAAAGTCCAATCAGAGATTTCTAACTCCTTGGTTTAACACAGAAACTCGTAGCTTAAAACAGAAGACTTGTCCATTAGAAAGAAAATGACATTCCACTAATTTAGATGAAAACTATTCAGCTTGGAGAAATCATCTTTTAATTTATAAAAAATATCTTAGAAAAGCTAGAACAAGTTATTATTCTGCATTAATTGAAGAGAACAAGAATAATCCCAGGTTTCTTTTCAGCACTGTAGCCAGGCTGACAAAGAGTCAGGACTCTGTCAATTCTTGCATTCCCTTAGAGCTTACTAGTCAGGACTTTATGAACTTTTTCAATCATAAAATTTCATCTATTAGAGATAAAATTGGTCAGATTCTTCCCACCGTTAACTTAAATACAGTAACTACTACAACTCCTTCAAATGATATCTGTTTGGATAAGTTTACTCCAATTGACCTTTTAGAGTTAGATAACATAATTTCCTCATCCAAGCCTTCAACTTGTCTTTTAACCCAATTCCTACCAGGTTATTCAAAAAAGTCTTCCCATTTATTGGCTGCCATATTCTTCAAATAATCAGTTTTTCTTTAGCATTAGGTCATGTACCGCAGGCTTTTAAAACTGCTGTAATTAAACCCTTACTCAGGGTAAGGGTTTACTTCTTGCTTCTTCTTGCTCTGAGAGAGAGCAGTCGCATTTTTTTTCCCTCCTCCTGTCTGCCTTCCTGACCTATTCCCAGCTTTGCAATGTTGCGTTTTTGTCTGTGTTTAGTCGCTCTTCTTCTGCTGAATCTTAATCTAAATGGAAATTATGGATTTGGAAGCGGCTTAAATGTGCTATTTTTCAACAAGAATCGGGCCAAGGGGGAGCCCAAGAATTGGAACCTGCGAGGAGACTCATGGACATTGGAATTCATGCGTCTGTGGAAACATTATTGGTTATGATCTCAGGACTTCTATTTTTGGCTGTGAAGTTCCCTGATGTATCAGAAATTGAAGGAAGGTGAGAGAGCTGATTAAAGTGGACCTGGCAAGCTCCTTCATCAAATTCGACCAGTTGGGGAGGGCACGAGTAGCGGCAAACGGTGAACTGAATGACAGTGATTCAGTGGAGGAATACATCTGGAGCCCTGTGCTCTCCATGGAATAAAGTTTAAGCCTGCACATGGAAATTATGAAAGCACAGAATTGCACGGGTGAGGAAAAATCTATTCTCTGAGTGCACTGTGCAGATTTGATTTGACCTTGTCTTTGGTGCCCTGTATTTACATTCCTCCTGATGAAGATAAGCGGAAGGAGCGGCTCTGCCTGCTAACCCAAACAATCGACACAGTTGTTGTTGTTTCAGCAGATGAACGCTCAAGGACAGTGCACCATGTGACAATTTACCATCTGCAAGCAAGAGCGAGAGACTCTAGACTGCTTAGATCACATGACTTTAACATCTATCCACTGCCAGGAGGCACCCTCTGCTGTTTACTAGCAATTGACACACCTACACTTGCATTCAACATTACACTACTGATACAATTACTGATATATATTCACAATACACTGACTCTCTCAACTACTGCTTTGTCATTGTGTGATTTATTGTCTGCTAATTGTGCATTTGAGAGTTTTTTCCTTGTAATCAAAATTTTGGTCATAAAATGAGCTCTATTTTGATCAACAATGCTTTTTTCTCTCTCCTATTGTGTTTTTCCCTATCCTCCCCCCTCTTCACCCCCCCCCTATATGACAGGCGCCTCGTCATGGCTGCCGCGTCATTGGGATGCGCCTTTCGTGCGCGCCCAATGTCAAGTCAAATTCCTCGTATGTTTACTTGTTTACTTGTAAATGTGCTTGGCAATAAATCTGATTCTGATTCTGATTCTGATTCTGACTCAAAAAGCCAACGCTGGATCCAGGAGTTTTAGCTAACTATTGACCAATCTCTAATCTCCCTTTCATTTCAAAAATCTTAGAAAGAGTTGTTGCTACACAATTATTTGATCAATTGCAGGGAAATGGTTTATTTGAAGAGTTTCAATCTGGGTTTAGAATCCATCATAGTACTGAAACAGCTTTAGTGAAGTTCACTAATGACCTCCTTATCACATCTGATAATGGACTTGTTTCTGTACTTGTCCTTTTAGACCTTAGTGCAGCCTTTGATACTATCGACCATAATATTCTACTTGATAGATTAGAACACTATATTGGACTTAATGGAACTTCGCTGCAGTGGTTTAGATCTTATTTGTCTGATAGGCTCCAGTTTCTTCACATCAATAATGAGTTTTCTTCCAACTCAAAGCTCAGTCATGGAGTTCCACGGGGATCTGTGCTAGAAAGCACTGTATACATTTTCACTGTTATGCAGATGACACACAATTATACCTGTCAATGAAGCCAGATGATAGTAATCAATTAGCCAAGTTAGAACTAACTAACTACTACTAACTAACCTGCACTTATATAGCGCTTTTCTAGTCACAAAGACCACTCAAAGCGCTTTCACTAGTACTAACCCTCTATTCTAAGGGCCTATAGGAAACAGATATCTAGGGACAATTTAGAACAACAAATTAACCTAACATGCATGTCTTTGGATTGCCTGTCTTAAGGAAATCAAATCTTGGATGACTTGTAACTTCCTGCTACTAAATTCAGATAAGACTGAAGTCATTCTTGTTGGTCCAAAAAAACCTTAGAAATGCCTTTCCAAATCAAACTCTTTGTTTGGATGTGGTTACTCTTTCTCTTAATAGTTCTGTGAGGAACCTTAGAGTTATTTTTGATCAAGATCTGTTTTTCAATTCACATATTAAATTTGTTTCTAAGGCTGCCTTCTATCATTTGCGTAATATTGCCAAGATTAGGAGCATCTTGTCTCAGAGTGATGCTGAGAAACTGATCCACGCTTTTGTTAGCTCCAGATTAAATTATTGTAACTCTTTATTATCAGGTTGTCCTAAAATATCTTTAAAAAACCTTCAATTGATCCAAAATGCTGCTGCAAGATTTTTAACAGGTACTAGAAAGAGAGATCATATCGCTCTGGTTTTGGCCTCCCTTCATTGGCTTCCCATAGAGTTCAGAATTAAGTTTAAAATCCTTCTTCTCACTTACAAAGCTCTTAACAATCAGGCCCCTTTTTATTTAAAAGATCTGATACTACCCTATCATCCTAATAGAGCATTACGCTCCCAAAATGCTGGATTACTTGCAATACCTACAATCTCCAAAAGTACAATGGGAGGCAGAGCCTTCAGTTATCAAGCTTCTTTCCTGTGGAACCAGTTACCAATCTGGATTCGGGAGTCAGACTCGATCTCTGTTTTTAAGAATAGGGTAAAAGCCTTCCTTTTCAATATAGCTTACAATTAGAAGGGATCATGTGTCTCTAAACCCTCCTATTATGCTGCTAATAGATTTAGACAGCCGGGGGCCCTCCAATAATGTATTGGGCTTCTCCCCTTTAATGTTTGCTCTCTACATGTCTGTTCTTCTCATCTTCTCTATCCCCTCACCCCCCAGCCAGTCGCAGCAGTTGACTGCGCCTCTCTGAGCCTGGTTCTACTAGAGGTTTCTTCCTGTTAAAAGGGAGTTTTTCCTCTCCACCATCGCCAAGCACTTGCTCACAGGGGATCGTCTGATTGCTGGGGTCTTTCTGCAATTGTGGGGGTTTCCTCTACATTTGAACGTGCTATGAGATGACTGTTGTTGTGAAATGGCGCTATATAAATAAAGTTGAATTGAATTGAATGTGTCTGTGTGGGTTTACTCCGGGATTTCTCCGGTTTCCTCCCACATGCCAAAAAACATGCAAGTTAGGGTAACTGGCATCAAAACTGGGGATTCTAAATTGTACTTAAGTATGACTGTGAGAGTGAATGGTTGTCTGTCTCTCTGTGTTGGCCCTGCGGTGGACTGGCGATCTGTCCAGGGTGTACCCTGCCTCTCACCCAAAGATGCTGGGATAGGCTCCAGCCCACCCGCGACCCGAAAAGGATTAAGCGGAAGAAGATGGATGGATGGATGGATGGATGAATTGGTGAATCCCACAAGTCCATGTAAATTGATCGTATGTCACGTTAACAAACAAATCTCGTCAGTACTAACAGTTCTTGCATGAGGCCATAAGAATTAACGTTTAATTAATGAAAGGATTTGGTTTTTAGTGCATTTCCACATCTATCTATAAATGCAAAGAATCTCTGTCTGTGTGTCTGTCTGTCTGTCTTTTCCATGCATATCTCGCATACTGTTTGTCAGACGGACCTCAGATTTTATAAGTGCTTTGCTGAGGTTATGAGGGTGTGCATCCCTGAGTATGGAGTTTTTCAGCCAAAATATGTAATTTTTATCAATAAATGTTTAGCCACTGCTGTGTTACCTCATTCTCTGGCTTCTAGAAGTGTGGGCAGGGTGTCAGATTGACTCCGTATTAATTGGATAATATACGGCATCATGGCATCAGTAACCACAGCGCTCCGTGATAAAACAAGGAAGCCAAAAGCGATAAATTTGACTAGAAAAAGATAATACTGAAGATTTAATGCTTAAAAAAATTATACTATAAAGTTGCCGTGATTGCGTAGGTCTAAAGGATAATTCAGCATATGTGGAGAACATGAGGCGCATGAGCAGATTGGGCAGCGCTTTACCGGGGAGTGGGTCTGACAAAGAACACCGATGTATCCAACACAGGACATGCCGGGAGAAGCAGCGGCCCGACCGGGCAGACCACAGTCCTTTGCAGGCAGGCACGCCCAGCCTGCCCAGTCAGTAGTAGACGGATATCCCGGCTTCTGCTTCACCCATGTGGTACCACTGTACTTTGCAGGACCACGAGTCCCCCCTCCTGTGCGTGTATCTAAAAATTAAAAACCTAATAATAATACTGCTATGATTGTGGAGCAGAATGGCCGGAATGACTTAACAACCAAACACAGGACACAAAAACACCCAAATAACAAAATAAATAATTTTTAGTTAAACATTTACTGACAAATAGGCAACACTGATGCAGTGGTTGCAGTCAAACGGGTCCTTCTGCTGTGTATAATAATGTTGGGTGTTTTGGAATTAATTCGGTTGATTACAGTTTTAAAAAAACTTTTAATAACAAAATATTGCTAAAAAATAAACTGATGCACTGCAATGGGTCTCAAATATTTGTAAACACGTCCTGTTGTAGTACTGCATAAGTTTATTGGCGATACACAGAAGAAATTCAATATTACACTGAACTCCATCACTGAACAGTGATATAAACCAAAATAATTATAATGATGACTGAACAACTCCTATTCCCTGAAGTGCAAGATACACTATTATCTTGAATATAAGTGATAAATGATCACACAAATAAGAGATCTGACAAACAAATAAACAAGAGATTTGAAACAGTTGCTAATAGTGGATGTCCCATTCATTTTCAATAATTAGGTATTCTGTAATTAATATTTACACAATCAAATAAATCTTAGTGTCATTTACTCCCTTTTATATTTGTCAAAGTATAACGTGTGAGTGCCTACATATAGCCTACACCGCTTTGTATTCCACTTTCAAACACAGCCTACATTTGGGTTGTAAAGCCTGATTGGGATACCGGTTTCAGACAGGAACACTTGCGTTCTACGGGCAATGCACTAGTATAGAGTAATTTCAAACGATTCTTAGAAAAAAATTCTTGTTGTTTTGCCATGTCAGCAATGTGTTCCGAAAGTTGGGTTGAATCATGAGCTTCCTCTAAATTTCCTCAGAGTGAAAAAAGTTTCAATTGTTGAACTACAAACTGACTCAGTGAATAGTTCTGTTAAATGAGGAAAATAACCACTTCCTGTTACCAACTGCCAAGCCTCTGTGGAAATCCAGTCTAGAATAAATGTAGGAGTTGTCATGATAAAGTTTTGCATTTGTAGCACTGAAGTGTGTGAGAGTCTTACTTACCCTGACCGGTCAGTCTGCAGTGGCGTATCCTCTCCACAACATCAATACAGATGAGGGAGAAGAGCACCAGTGATACAGGGATCTCCGTGAACATATCATATTTCATGTTGTTATTTATCTGAACCTGGAAACAGTAACCATAGAAAATTATTAACATGATTTTTTTCCCACCAATGTGTCTAATGGACCTCTTGCACAATGTGGAGTGATGTACTTCCGCTTTCCAAACCCCCGTTGGTCCTGTTCTGGTTCTTTCTCATCAGTAGATCAATTTTATCACTATTACTATCATTGTACATATTGCAGATAGTATATTGGCAGATGTTTTTTCTTTATAAAGTTTGTTTCGTATTTTGATTGTTTTTGTAATCATACTGTGCTGATCATTGTTAGCCCAGTTAGCTTAGTACAGTGCAGCTATCGTGTCGTTTGTCTCGCCCATTCCAAATACCAGTGCATGGGCTGTAATTAGAGTTGCCACCTTCAATGCAGAAAAATAAAGGACCCCCCTCCCCCCGCGGTGATGTGTGGGGTGCTAGTTGTGATTTATCTTAATGTAATCATTGTTTAAATAGTATTAACATAGTATTCAATTCATAGGCCAAAGTTTGAAGTGCTTCTTTGACAATGTTTATAACTTTCAAGTTTGAAAGTCAAGATGTTCCTGTTTACTACAAATTAAAGAACCCCCTCAAAAACTCTGGGTGTATAAATAATTTATTTAACATTAGAACTGTACAACTTGGTTATCAACATTTTTTTTTCTATTTGTGTAGAGTACAACTTTGCAGTTTGCCTTGTACTCATTGTCTTTGATGCTGGCCATGTCATGAACCCTCCCGTGCGCCTCTCCATTGCACACGGTGAGGGGTGAAAGGATGAGGATTTACGTGCTGGGTTAACACCACACACACATTTATTGAACAGATGGGTAAACTCACATGCAGTTCAAAATAACATCTGCGCTCAAGGTTACAATGACATCCTCCACGATGCTCTATAGTCATAGTGTGGGGAGCGTGAATGAAGAGGCTGAATTATTTCTCAATTCAGGTTTATTGCAGAAATCACATCCCCAGCTTTTCTCTCAAGAACAGAAGAGAGTGAGCTGTGTCAAAACCCTCGCTCTTATACATGAACATCAAAGGCAGAATTACACATTGCTGTCAAAACCCCCATTTGACAATAATTCTTCCCTCGAGTCCTTTAGTCCTCCGTCTGGCTCCAGGGGGTCAGGAAGTCCTTTCAGAGTCTTATAACGGCACCTCCGTCCCCCTGCCATTATCCACAGGGGGTCCAGACGTATTGTCCCATCCAAGACGTGAGGTCGATCAACACATGCAGTCCTAAGCTTCTCTTTGTGCTTATACATATGTTGGCAAAAATATATGAGCCACATAACCCCCCCCCCCCCCCAAACGTCGAAGAATGGACAATAAAGCATATTTCACACAACCTGGTAAAATCAACAGCATACTCTACACAACATGACAAAAACACACATCAGTCCATACGCCGTCTGGGCTTCAACCGTCTTCCAAATTTGCTGTAAGCAGGCTTCGGCGTCCCTGCGGCGCCATCCTGCAGAGAATCTGCTAACTGAGGAAGAGAGTGGTTATTTGATCCCTGCGAGGGTTCCAGGACGTGCTCCATGGGGGGTCTGCCACGTCGAGGTGCCCTCGCCACACGTACAGACTCGTCGTTCATCACAAAAGCAGGCTTTAGTCTGTCAATACTAACTATTTCCTTTCTGTCCCCCAAATCTAGCACAAAATGCTTATCACCTGTTTCCAGCACTCTAAATGGATCATCATATGGCGGGCGGAGGCTGGGTCGCTGAGCCTCGTGCCTGACAAAAACAAACTCGGCATTTTTTAAAGCTTTGGGAACAAAAACACGCGGAAAAGTGTGATGAACGGGGCCCGGGAGCATGTCTGCTCCCATGCCGATCAGTGGGCCCAGAGCAGGGGGGTGCCCCGGCGCCGAATGTTCTGGTAGGAACTCACCAGGCAGCCTGAGAGGTTGTGCAAAAACCAACTCCGCTGGGGAGGCATCTAAGTCCTCCTTGGGCGCAGAACGCAACCCCAATAAAACCCATGGTAGTTTGTTTACCCAATCTGCATCCGTAAGCGACGCTCTGAGGGCTGCCTTCAAAGACCTGTGAAAACACTCGCATAAACCATTAGCCTGGGGGTGATACGCGGTAGTGCGTGTGAATTGTCGCTCCTAAGCTGCTGGCCATCGCTGACCAAAGCTCAGACACAAATTGAGGTCCCCTGTCGGACGTAATGTCCGACGGAACCCCGAAACGCGCTGCCCAGGCCGTCAAAAATGCGCGAGCCACCTCTGCAGCCGTGGTCGATGCTAGTGGGACCACTTCCGGCCAGCGTGTGGTTCGGTCCACCATTGTCAAAAGATGTGTGAACCCCTGCGACGACGGTAGGGGGCCCACGAGGTCGACATGCACATGATCGAATCTCTTGGCCGGAATGTGGAATGGTTCTAAGGGGGCTTTTGTGTGCTTGTGAATTTTGGCCCACTGGCAAGCCATGCAGGTTCTTGCCCACTCTTTCACGTGCTTGCGCAGGCTCGGCCAAACAAACTTCTCCGCTACCATTTTCACAGAAGCGCGCACTCCCAGGTGCGCCAGGGAGTGAACCAAGTCAAAAACGCGGCGGCACCATGTGGCCGGTACTACCGGGCGTGGCCGCCCGGTAGATACATCGCAGATTAGGGGGGGCATACCGGTTTGCAAAATCCTGCTCTCCAGCCTTAATCCTGTTGGTCCAGACTGGAGCGCGCACACGTCCGCATCTCTGCCCTGCTCCGCTGCCATGGCTGCATAATCTATCCCCACATGAACTGGGGCCGCGTGCGCTTCCGTGCTGTTATTTTGCCCTGCGGCTGCGGTAGTATAATCTACCTCCGTGCGGATTGGTGCTGTTACCGCACGAGAGAGGCAGTCTGCCACTACATTGAGTTTACCCGCTACGTGCTGAATATCAGTAGTAAATTCGGAAATTGCGGCCAACTGCCTCTGTTGCCGGCCCGACCAAGGTTCCGAAATTTTGGCCATTGAAAAAGTTAGCGGCTTGTGGTCGACAAACGCGGTGAAACGCCGACCTTCCAGCCAGAACTGGAAATGGCTAAGTGGAGCGCTAACAGCTCCCTGTCAAAAGCGCTGTATTTCCGCTCGGCCTCACGCAAGGATCTGCTGAAGAAGGCCAGCGGTTGCCAAACCCCTGCAACATGCTCTTCCACAACCGCCCCTAAGGCCAAATCTGATGCGTCAGTGGTGAGCACTATGCAGGCCGTTGGGTCTGGGTGAGCGAGCGGCGCAGCGTCTGCAAGGGCTTTTTTCACCTCCGCGAACGCGCGCTCCCGTTCCGGAGACCAATCGATCATATTGGAGGGTTTTTGTTTTTTAAGCGCGGCATATAATGGTTGCATGAGCTGCGCTGCGTGGGGTAGGAAACGGTTATAAAAATTTACCATTCCTAAAAACTCCTGTAGTACTTTGACCATTTGTGGCCGGGGAAACTCCGCCACTGCGCACACCTTGTCTGGTAGCGGGATTGCCCCTTCTGGAGAAACGCGGTGTCCCAAAAAATCGATTTGCGCCACGCCAAACCGGCACTTGGCCGGATTAATTATTAGCCCGTGCTCTCCCAACCTCTGAAAAACTGCTGTGAGGTGTTTTTTGTGTTCCTCCTCAGAAGTGCTGGCGACTAAAATGTCGTTGAGGTAGACGAACACGAAGGGGAGATCGCGTAACACAGCATCCATCATGCGTTGAAAGGTTTGCGCATCGCCTTTGAGGCCAAACGGCATGCGTAAAAATTCAAAAAGTCCGAACGGGGTTATTACCGCTGTTTTGGGAATGTCCTCGGCTCGGACTGGAACCTGATGATAGCCGCGGACCAGGTCTATTTTAGAAAAAAATGCGCGCCCCCGCTAGATGCACCGAGAAATCCTGGATGTGTGGGATTGGGTAGCGGTCATGCGCTGTGGCATTGTTTAACCTGCAGTAATCACCACAAGGTCTCCACGAGCCGTCAGCTTTAGGGACCATATGCAGTGGAGAGGCCCATGAGCTCTTCGAACGTCAAATAATGCCCAGCCTTTCCAGGTTGGCGAACTCCTCGCGCGCTATGGAGAGCTTAGCTGCATCCAAACGCCGAGCTTTCATGAAGACGGGTGGGCCAGCCGTGGTAATAAAGTGCTCCACTCCGTGTTTCGCAACTGTTGCCGAAAATGTGGGAACTGTGAGCGCTGGAAACTGGGTGAGGAGTGTGTGGAACTTACCGCCTGCTGTGGCGACGTGGGCCTGCACTGGTGGCGGGGACACTCGAGCTGCACAAGGAATTGAATAAAAAGATAGTGCATTAACCAAGCGTCTGTTGGCAAGATCAACTAACAAACCATGTGAGCACAGAAAATCAGCACCTAACATGTTAAAACTCACCGCCGCTATAATAAAAGTCCATTCATAAGAGCGGCCCTACAAGGACAGAAGCAGAGTCCTTTCTCCGTAGGTCCTGATGCTCGAGCCGTTCGCTGCCGTTGCCCCGTCACCATGGGGGCCCACCAGCTGGTCAGCGTACGTCGGGGTGATGAAACTCACTTGGGCTCCGGTGTCTACGAGGAAGTGCCGCCCGGAGTTCGCATCTGTGAGGTAGAGCAGCTTATTTCATTTCGTTCGCCGAGAGCCGAAGCTGTTACCGACTCCCGGTTCTGGCGTTTCCCGAGGACTTGAAGTTGCACGGCGGCACACATCTGTGCGCCTTCTCTGCGATGCGCCGATGGTAAAAGCAGAGGCCATCTCCTCCGCTGCGTCGGGGCCGCGCCACTGCCATCGTTGGTGGGATTGGTTCCGCAGCCTCCGGCTCTCCGCTGCTCTGGGTCGCCGCGCCGATGTCTGCCGCTGCCGTGGTGGCTGTCTGCTCACCGCAGGAGTCGAGGAGCCGCTGCGCCTCTCGGGCCAGCGCACGGAAGTCCCGCTGGGTCACACAACGCATGCTGGACAGGGACCCTCTCATCTGCATCGGGAGGTTTCTCAGGAAGATGTGCTTAAAAAGAAAATCGTCGTTGTCTGTGTCTCTGAGCTGCAGCATGTCTTCCATCAGGTCGACTCGCCTGCGTCCTCCCCAGTCGTGCATAGCGAGGAGTCTTCTAGCCCTCTCCTCGGGTGAGGGCGTGAAACACTGGATGAGTGCAGCCTTCAGTTCGTCGTATTTGTCGTCGGCGGGTGGCTGCTTTACCAGGCTCCGCACGCATCACGCTGTGCGGTTGTCGAGCTTTGCGATGACGTGGTAGAACTTAGTGTCATCCACTGTTATTCCCCCGAGAGCGAACTGTGCCTTGGCCTGGAGGAACCACGAGTCCGGGTTGTCCTGCCAGAATTCTGGTAGCTTTATGGAGACGGCGCTCGCTCGGGCAGACTCCGACGAGTCTGGGTCGGGGAATTCATCTCTAGGCATTCTCACGTTACTGGTCACCAATGTGGGGAGTGTGAATGAAGAGGCTGAATTATTTCTCAATTCAGGTTTATTGCATATTGGGCGCAGCGTGGGAAGATGGCATACGGGAGCGGGAACAGCTAACAGTGATTAGAGAGGGGGCGTGGTCGGACGGGCAGACAGTCAAACAGTGCTCACACCAGCGAGAGCCAAAGGAGCTGCCTCACTGCTGCCGGCCAGAAGGCAGTGGCTGTGGGTAAGGAACAGCACTGAATGCATAATATGCACATACACAGCAGCCCCTAAACCCGCAGAGAGATCAGGACCGAGCTGGGGGTGACCAAGCCAGCTCGGCTCCTGGCAGTCAAGTCAAGAGTTCTTCCCACTCACGTCGGTACTTTTGCAAATGTTTACATTTGACTGACGCATGGGGCGGCCTGTTGGGACACGGTGCAGCTGTAGACATGTTGGTCTGCGAGAAGGCGGTGTGGCACCCAGTTTCTCCCGAACGATGACTTCACGTGCGATGCGTAAAAGTAAACAAATCAACCAACACAACTGAGTAGGAGGGCAACATGCAGAATGTGGATGAGATGATGCTGTGTTAAAGGCACCTAGTAAATACAAACTTTATAAAGAGAAAAACGATCTGCCAATACACTATTTCAAATATGTGCAATGATAAGTGAAACTGATAAAATTGATTTATTGACGAGAAAGCATCGTGTACTGGGAAAACATAACTGACCCGGAACTGGACCAACGGGGGGACCGGAAAGTGTAAGTGCATCACTCTACATTGTCCAAGAGGCCTATTAAGGGTGAGATTTATGAGCTTGTTCAGTTCCATCTCTGGCACTTTTCTGAGTCAGGACTTGTGTTAACAGGACACACAGTAAAAAGATGAGTTCGTCATGTTAGCAGAATTTCAGCAGATAAGCAATGGTCAAAGGGTGAACTCAGACTTCACAAAGTACCGCTTAAAACAGCAAGTAAGGTCTGGGCTGCAGCCAGTGAGGATGTGAAAATGTGCATTATGTTCAGATGATTTGACAAGGGCAGCACAGGCAGGAAGAGGAGCCAAGCTGCTTATCAGTAGTCCCCATCCACAGGGCTGGATGGTCCTCTGAGGAGCAAAAAGTTTCCCATAATGCCTTATCTTCGTCTCACTCACAAAGGCCTCCCACTGTGATTCTAATTCTCACCCACAAAATATCATTTTGGCTGCCACAGAGGCTGTTTGAAGTAAAAATGCAATCACCCAAAATACAGTTTCTACAGCTACGCACTTACTTTTGTTCCAAATATAGCAACATTTGGGTGAAAGTTCATGCTTAGAGGAGAGACAAGCTGATGTAGCACATGACAAAGTATGAACTGCTAGATGTACCTCAGAGCTGGCAATTAGAAAGGCGAAGCAGGGCAATGTGGAGAGGATTACATACACAAGGGTCACTGGCCTCCTGGTGCAAAGACAAAAAAGAGAGAAATACAAAGAATTGTGGGAGAAGGACAAAGATTTACAGTATGTATGGCCTGATAACTCATGGTGTTCACTGCTCTAGAGCTGTCAAAGCAGCCACAGGCCTGTTCGGCTAGTCCAGTCTAGGCTGGGCTGCAGTAACATTCTAGCAGATACTACATAACAAGGACCTGTCCTGAGCCATATTTTAAGCTAAAAGACCTCTAAACCCCTGACAACAGAAACTCACCACTTTTTCCTCCCAATGAGAAACTTCTTCTTCATGAAAACCATGTACTTCAGGGGTACCCAGACCAGAAGGGCTGTAGAGGTGATGTAGGCAATGGAGGAGGCAACAATCAGCCAGTAGGCAGTGCTGCCATCGCCAGGGGGTTGAGTTGATGTTTTCACCTTTGCTACAATGACAGCAAACCTCTGCATGACGATGAAGAGTGGAACGCACAGGCCTGCAAACTGTAGCACTTCACAGAGGGCGAACTTCACCATACTCCCAGAGCCCATCCTGTGGCAGGTAGCTCACGACGAGGAAACGAAGGGAGGGAGATGGGGGGGGGGCGGCTGTTGTCGCAGTGAGACGACCCCTGTCTCTCTGAGGTCTAGTCAGGCCTCGGACTACTGCATTGTCTGCCTCCACTAGCATTTTCCACAGGCCACAGCCCTGGCTCACTGCTCGCCCAACTGCTTACACTGCACTCGGTATTGTGTCCCATTGGTGTGATTGTGTGACCTTTTACTCAGTTTTACACTTTCTACAAAGTTTATCAAATACTGCATCCTGAAGGGCACGCATGTGCCACATCCATCTTCTGGGATATTTTAGAGTTACAGACAGTATGCTTTTGTTTCTTATGCTAAAATTACACCTCATCACAGTTTGTTAACATCATTTATCCTGCTGTATTCTGTGTTTGTAATCTCTAAATTAAAGAAACACAAATTAAACTGATAACTCTTACATCAACATCTAATGTGGCTGTGGCCTTTAAAGTACCACAAAAGCCTACTGCTTTTCTTCTGTTCATCCATTGCCATCTAGTGGAAAAGTGTGACGTTTGAAAAATGCTTTATGTGCATGCTGATATTACAGACGTGGACAAAATTGTTGGTACCCCTCTGTTAATGAAAGAAAAACCCACAATGGTCACAGAAATAACTTGAATCTGACAAAAGTGGTAATAAATGAAAATTAACCAATGAAAATCACACAGTGCTTTTGAATTGTGGTTCAAAAGAATTACTTTAAAAAACAAACTCATGAAACAGGCCTGGATTAAAATGATGGTGCCCCTAGAAAAGATTGAAAATAATGTGACCATAGGGACATGTTCAGCCAAGATGTGTCCTCTAATTAACATCACAGGTGTCTACAAACTTGTAATCAGTCATTCGGCCTATTTAAAGGGTGACAAGTAGTCACTGTGCTGTTTGGTGACATGGTGTGAACCACACTAAACATGGACCAGAGGAAGCAAAGGAGAGAGTTGTCTCAGGAGATTAAAAAGAAAATTAGAGACAAGCATATTAAAGGTAAAGGTTATAAGACCATCTCCAAGCAGCTTGATGTTCCTGTGACTACAGCTGCACATATTATTCAGAAATTTAAGATCCACGGGACTATAGCCAACCTCCCTGGACATGGCCGCAGGAGGAAACTTGATGAAGAATGGTAACAAAAGAGCTCAGAACAACCTCTAAACACATTCATGATGAACTCCAAGGTCAAGGTACATCAGTGTCAGATCGCACCATCCGTCGTTGTTTGAGCCAAAGTGGACTTCATGGGAGACGACCAAGGAGGACACCACTGTTGAAAACAAATCATAAAAAAGCCAGACTGGAATTTGCCAAACTGCATGTTGACAAGCCACAAAGCTTCTGGAAGAATGTCCTATGGACAGACGAGACAAAACTGGAACTTTTTGGCAAGACACATCAGCGCTATGTTCACAGACGCAAAAATGAAGCATACCAAGAAAAGAACACTGTCTCTACTGTGAAAGATGGAGGAGGTTCTATTATGTTCTGGGGCTGCTTTGCTGCATCTGGTACAGGGTGTCTTGAATCTGTGCAGGTGTAGAAGAGCTGGAAATGATGAGGCGGTTTTGTATTAAAAACAGAGTTTTTAATGAACAACTCTTCTATCTTGTCTCATCTGGTGCAGAGCTTGGCAGAAGGCAAAAGAGGAAGATTTCTGCCCAGCTCGCTGGTTAAATACAGGCACACATCAAAGACATGCAAAACACAAGCCGACATCCCCCGTATCTTAATCCCCCCATTGTCCTGTTAACTCCTCCCTTCGTCTTGGGAGGTGATGGGAAAACTTCTCCTCGCCTTAGGGGGTGAAGGTGTCAAGTCTGTCGCCGCCGCGTCCTGTGACGTCGTTGGTCTTCACACGGCGGTGAGATTCCTTTGTCCTTTCGGAGGTGTGAAGTTCCTTTGCATATGTTGCTCCAAACATTTCCACATGCTCTAACGTATGCAGGTATGGAATATATGAGTAATATATACCACAGGCCCCCCAAACAACTAGGAAAGGACACAGAAAGATTCACAGTCTAGGGTAATTACTAAGACATACTACGTGTTACAGCTGTTGCCACAGAAGAAACTTTCAAGCAGCCATGCTCCTAAGAGAGTTCAGTGAAAACATAACAGCATAGTATAATCATAAGTCAGTCCTAAACTGTTGCGGCACAATTAGCGAAAAATTGCAGAGTGGTGTAATCAGTCCCTGTGCAGTCTGGGTTTTAATCTTCTCCCAAAGCTGCTGTAGGTTGGTTTAGGCGTCCTGCTGGGACCTTGTTGTGAGGAATCTGCAGTGTGGGAAGGAGAGAGATTATTTGTTCCCTGCCTGGGGGCTGAGACTTTTTCCTTGGGGGGTCTGCCTCGCCGAGGTGCTCGCGCCAACTGTGCAGGTTCGTCTCTCAACAAGAAGGCAGGTTTGAGTCTGTCAATGCTGACCGTTTCATTTCTATCCCCATAATCAAGCACAAAGTGTTTGTCACCATTTTCCAGCACTCTGAACGGGCCATCGTATACTGGGCGTAACGTTGGTTTTAGGGCTTCATGCTTAACAAAAACAAACTCGGCGTTTTTTAAAGTTTGAGGAACAAAAACTCGTGGAAAGGAGTGATGAGCTGGACCGTGGAGAGAGTCCGGTCCGTTACTGCCTAAAAACCTTGGGACTGGGAGGTGCCCTGGTTCCGGGTTTTCTGGTAAAAATTCACCTGGTAGTCTGATAGGCTGAGCAAAGACTAATTCTGCAGGGGAAGCGTCTAAATCCTCTTTAATTCAATTCAACATTATTTATATAGCGCCATTTCACAACAACAGTCATCTCATAGCACTATCAACTGTAGGGAGGACCCCCACAGTTGCAGAAAGACCCCAGCAATCAGGCGATCCCCTGTGAGCAAGCACTTGGCAACGGTGGAGAGGAAAAACTCCCTTTTAACAGGAAGAAACCTCCAGCAGAACCAGGCTCAGGGAGGGGCAGTCATCTGCTGCGACTGGCTGGGGGGTGAGGGGACAGAGAAGAAGAAAAGAACAGACATGTAGAGAGCAAACAGCACGATGGGGACTCAATCTATGGGAGAGAACAAACAAATGTTAATGACCAGCAAAAAAAAAAATATTTCATAGAGAGTGAGGAAAGGAGTGAGGCCCAGTGCATTACTGGAGGTCCCCCGGCTGACTAAACCTATTAGCAGCATAACTAAGGGAGGGTTCAGAAACACATGATCCCTCCCTAATTGTAGGCTATATCAAAAAGGTAGGTTTTAGCCCTATTCTTAAAAACAGAGATCGAGTCTGACTCCCGAATCCAGATTGGCAGCTGATTCCACAGGAGAGGAGCTTGATAACTGAAGGCTCTGCCTCCCATTGTACTTTTGGAGATTCTAGGTATTACAAGTAAACCTGCATTTTGGGAGCGTAGTGCTCTGTTAGGATGATACGGTAGTATCAGATCTTTTAAATAAAAAGGAGCCTGATTGTTTAGAGCTTTGTAAGTAAGAAGAAGGATTTTAAACTTAATTCTAAACTCTATGGGAAGCCAATGAAGGGAGGCCAGAACCGGAGAGATATGATCTCTCTTTCTAGTACCTGTTAAAACTCTTGCTGCAGCATTTTGGATCAGCTGAAGACTTTTTAAAGATGTTTTAGGACAGCCTGATAATAAAGAATTACAATAATCTAATCTCGAGCTAACAAAAGCGTGGATCAGCTTCTCAGCATCACTCTGAGACAAGATGCTCCTAATCTTGGCAATATTACGCAAATGATAGAAGGCAGTCTTAGAAACAAATTTAATATGTGAATTGAAGGACAAATCCTGATCAAAAATAACTCCAAGGTTCCTCACAGAGCTATTAAGAGAAAGAGTAACTGCATCCAAACTGAAAGTTTGATTTGGAAAGGAATTTCTAAGGTTTTTTGGACCAACAAGAATGACTTCAGTCTTATCTGAATTTAATAGCAGGAAATTACAAGTCATCCAAACTTTGATTTCCTTAAGACAGGCTTCTAACTTGGCTAATTGATTAGTATCATCTGGCTTCATTGACAGGTATAATTGTGTGTCATCTGCATAACAGTGAAAATGTATACAGTGCTTTCTAATAATGTTGCCTAACGGAAGCATATATAAACTAAAAAGAGTAGGGCCAAGCACAGATCCCTGTGGAACTCCATGACTAAGCTTTGAGCTGAGAGAAAACTCATCATTTACATGAACAAACTGGAACCTATCAGATAAATAAGATCTAAACCACTGCAAGGAAGTTCCATTAAGTCCAACATAGTGTTCTAATCTATCAAGTAGAATATTATGATCAATAGTATCAAAAGCTGCACTAAGATCTAAAAGGACAAGTACAGAAACTAGTCCATTATCAGATGCAATGAGGAGGTCGTTAGTGACCTTCGCTAAGGCTGTTTCAGTGCTATGATGGATTCTAAACCCAGATTGAAACTCCTCAAATAAACCATTTCCCTGCAGGTGGTCAAATAATTGCGTAGCAACAACTCTTTCTAAGATTTTTGAAATGAAAGGGAGATTAGAGATTGGTCTATAGTTAGCTAAAGCTCCTGGATCTAGCGTTGGCTTTTTGAGTAAGGGTTTAATTACAGCCGTTTTAAAAGCCTGCGGTACATGGCCTAAAGTTAATGAAGAATTAATTATATGAAGAATAAAGCTACCAATAAGTGGGAAGACTTCTTTAAATAACCTGGTAGGAATAGGGTCTAAAAGACAAGTTGAAGGTTTGGATGAGGAAACTATTTTGTCTAACTCACAAAGGTCGATTGAAGTAAACTCATCAAGACAGACATCAATAGAAGGAGTTGTAGTAGTTACAGTATTTAAGTTAACTGTGGGAAGAATCTGATTGATTTTATCTCTGATGGATGAAATTTTATTATTGAAAAAGTTCATAAAGTCCTGACTAGTAAGCTCTAAGGGGATGCTAGGATTGACAGAGTCCTGACTCTTTGTCAACCTGGCTACAGTACTGAAAAGAAACCTGGGATTATTCTTGTTCTCTTCTATTAATGCAGAGTAATAACTCGTTCTAGCTTTTCTAAGAGATTTTTTATAAATTAAAAGATGATTTCTCCAAGCTAAATAGATTTCATCTAAATTAGTAGAGCGCCATTTTCTTTCTAATTGACGAGTCTTCTGTTTTAAGCTACGAGTTTCTGTGTTGAACCAAGGAGTTAAAAATCTCTGATTAGACTTTTTCTTTTTTAAGGGGGCCACCAAGTCTAGAGCCTGATGCAGAGAAGCTGAAACACTATCCACCATGTTATCAATTACAGAAGGAGCAAGCTGTCTATAGCTTATTTCCGTTGTGTTGACACATGGCATAGAGGAAACAATCTGCATAAATTTGGAAACAGCATCATCTGAGAGGCATTTACTGTGATAATATTTTTCTTTAGGAGCCAAATAGTCAGAAATAGTAAAATCAAAGGTTAACAGACAATGGTCTGACAGTACAGGGTTATGAGGAGACACTACAAGATTTTCTATTTCTATGCCATATGTCAGAACAAGGTCCAATGTATGGTGGAGGTAATGAGTAGAATTTCCT
Source organism: Pholidichthys leucotaenia (assembly GCA_020510985.1). Taxonomy (NCBI): domain Eukaryota; kingdom Metazoa; phylum Chordata; class Actinopteri; order Cichliformes; family Pholidichthyidae; genus Pholidichthys; species Pholidichthys leucotaenia. Next base: position 182,701,336 of record CM035844.1, read on the forward strand.
ACTTTCTGAGAAAACCCAAACGAGTCTAATATTGAATTAAAAGCCACATTAAGGCAGTCACTAGCTACATCCACATGTATATTAAAGTCCCCTACTATAATTATTCTATCAGATTTCAGCACTAAATCAGCTAAGAAATCAGCAAATTCGGATAAAAATTCTGAATAGGTTGATGGGGGACGATAAACTATGGCAAATAAAATTGGGTTTAACCTGGAATTGCTAAAGTGCCCAACACTGAGGACCAGGCCCTCAAAGGAATTATAACATGTTTTTTGCTTTACATTAACTAGTAATTTGGAATGGTAAATTGATGCTACTCCTCCTCCACGACCAGAACTTCTGGGATTTTGACAGTTTAAATAACCAGAGGGAGTTGTTTCATTTAAACCAACATAATCCTCTTGTCCTAACCAAGTCTCTGTAAGGGAAATTAAATCAATCTGATGATCAATTAACAGATCATGGACTAACAGAGACTTGGGAGTTAGAGACCTAATATTTAATAAACCACATTTAATTTTTAAATTATGAGGAGGAACAGAGGCCAAATCATTCAATTTAGAGGCTTTATGTTTAATTTGAGTTTTACCAATATTTTGCTTTATCACTTTGGGATGCTTATACATTATATTTTTATTTACTTTGGAGGGAGCAGACAACGATTCTCTGATGGGGAAGACAGGGGCTAAGCTGAGGGGTGGCGGATGAAGAGGAGCTGCAGAGAGGCATGTAAGACTGCGACTCTGCTTCCTGGTCCCAACTCTGAGTAGTCAGGGTTTTGGAAATTTGGATAAAAAAGATGCCAGATTGTTAGATAAATGAGAAGCACCATCCAAAGTGGGATGAATGCTGTCTCGTCTCATAAGACCAGGTTTTCCCCAAAAAGAGCTCCAATTGTCAATGTAGCCCACGTTATTTTTAGGACACCACACAGACAGCCAGCGGTTCAAGGATGACGAGCGACTAAACATGTCATCACTGGTCAGATTGGGGAGGGGCCCAGAGAATACTACAGTGGCAGACATCGTTTTTGCAAAGTCACACACCGATTCTATATTAAGTTTCGTGACTTCCGACTGCCAGAGACGGATGTCATTAATGCCGGCGTGAATAACAATTGTGGAATATTTACAGTTACTTTTAGCCAGCATTTTCAAATTTGACTCGTTGTCGCCTGCTCTGGCCCCAGGAATGCATGTGACTATGGCCGCTGGAGTCTCTAGGTTCACGTTTCTGACTACAGAGTCGCCAATGATCAGAGTTTTTTCCTCAGCGGGTGTGTCGCTGAGCGGGGAAAAACGATTAGAAACGTGAACAGGTTGGTGGTGAACCGGGGCTTTGCGACTAGGCTTCCTTCTCACCGTCACCCACCCAGTCTCCTCGCTGCAGAGGAGAGCCGGGGAACCGGTGACAGGGGGGCCTAAGCTAGCTAGCTCCGCTGCAGCTAATGGGCGTCCGTCGAGATTAACTGGCGCAGACGGTGTTTCATTGCAGCGGAGCCGGGATTCCAAATCAGACAACCTCGCCTCGAGCGCCTCAAAAAGACAACATTTATTACATTTACCGTTATCACTAAAAGAGGCAGAGGTGTAGCTAAACATCTGACAGAGAGAGCACACCAGAGGAGGAGAGGAAAGAGAGGTAGTAGCCATAGCTAGTGGCTCGAGAGCTGGAGAGCAAACCACACAGGCAGACAGCAAAACAGGAAGTGACGATACGTTACCACAAGGAAGTGACGATCAAGTCAGAAAGGTGTCAGTGCCGCACGCAACCCCAATAAAACCCAGGGAAGTTTATTTACCCAATTTGTGTCTGTTAATGAGGCTCTGAGGGCGGCCTTTAAGGACCTGTGAAAACGCTCGCATAACCCATTAGCCTGAGGGTGATAAGCGGTGGTACGGTGAATTGTTGCCCCTAAACTGTTGGACATGGCTGACCAGAGCTCTGAGACAAATTGAGGCCCCCTATCTGACGTGATGTCTGATGGGACGCCGAAACGTGCCACCCAATTTGTTAGAAAAACGCGAGCGACTTCCTCCGCTGTAGTTGCCGCTAGAGGGACTGCCTCTGGCCAGCGCGTGGTGCGGTCTATCATTGTTAGCAGGTGTGTGAAACCCTGGGAGGAAGGCAGTGGCCCCACGAGGTCGACATGAATGTGGTCGAACCTTCTAGCAGAGATGGGAAAAGGCTCCAGAGGGGCTTTTGTGTGTCTGTGTACTTTGGCGCGCTGACAAGGAATGCAAGTTTTTGCCCATTCTTTTACGTTTTTGCGCAGGCCTGGCCACACAAACTTTTCGGCAACCATTTTGACCGAGGCGCGCACACCTGGGTGCGCGAGGGAGTGAATTGCGTCAAAAATACGGCGGCGCCAAGCAGCTGGTACTAACGGGCAAGGTCGGCCGGTTGAAATATCACATATTAGGGGGGGCACGCCGTCGCGAAACCCTTTTTTCTCCAGCCTTAACCCTGTTGGTCCAGACAGGAGCGCGCGCACGTTCGCATCACTGCCTTGTTCTTCCGCCATGGCTGCATAATCTATCCCTTCATGGATAGGTGCTGCATATGTGTTTGCGTTAGAGAAAAGCTCAGCTGCTGAGGCAGTGTAATCTGTCTCCTCGTGCTCTGGTGGTGCCACAGCGCGAGAGAGACAGTCCGCTACTATGTTAAGTTTGCCCGCTACATGTCGAATGTCTGTGGTGAACTCTGAAATTGCAGCTAGCTGTCTTTGTTGTCTGCCCGACCAAGGTTCTGAAATTTTAGCCATAGCAAAAGTGAGCGGTTTATGGTCCACAAAAGCCGTGAAACTCCACCCTTCTAACCAAAACTGGAAGTGGCGGATGGACAAATGGAGCGCCAGCAGCTCCCTGTCAAAAGTGCTGTATTTGCGTTCCGTCGGGTTTAGCGATTTGCTAAAGAATGCTAAAGGTTGCCAGACCCCACTGACAAGTTGTTCTACAACTGCCCCTATAGCCAGGTCTGAAGCATCTGTGGTTAGAGCAATGCGGGCCGAGGGATCTGGGTGGACTAACATTGTGGCGTTAGCTAGGGCGTGTTTAACTTCCGCAAAAGCGCGTTCGCGCTCCGGGGTCCATTCGACCGCGTTGGAAGCTTTCTTTTTTTTGAGCGCGTCATACAGGGGCTGCATGAGCTGAGCTGCATGAGGGAGGAAACGGCTGTAAAAATTAACCATCCCCAAAAATTCCTGTAGCGATTTGACCGTTTGGGGCCGTGGAAAACCTTCTATCGCATGAATTTTGTCTGGAAGCGGAACTGCCCCTTTCGGGGAGACTCTATGTCCTAAAAAATCAATTTGCGATACGCCGAATTTGCATTTGGCTGGATTAATTATTAATCCATGCTCTTCTAGCCTCTGAAGAACGGTAGTGAGGTGCTGCTTGTGCTCTTCCTCGGATGAGCTGGCTACCAGCATGTCGTCGAGGTAGACGAAAACAAAGGGGAGGTCGCGTAAGACTGCGTCCATCATACGTTGAAAAGTCTGAGCAGCGCCTTTGAGGCCGAAAGGCATTCGCAGGAATTCAAAAAGGCCGAAAGGGGTTATAACCGCTGTTTTAGGAATGTCTTCTGCTCGGACTGGGACTTGGTGATAACCGTGGACTAAGTCTATTTTTGAAAAAATGCACGCACCCGCTAAATGTAGTGAAAAGTCCTGTATGTGAGGGATGGGGTAGCGGTCATGCGCTGTAGCGTTGTTTAATCTGCGGTAATCTCCGCACGGTCTCCAAGAACCGTCGGATTTAGGAACCATGTGAAGTGGTGAAGCCCAGGGGCTCTTTGAGCGTCTAACAATGCCCAATTTTTCTAGAGTTGCAAACTCGTCACGTGCTATGTTGAGCTTGGCCGCGTCTAAGCGGCGGGCTTTGGCAAAAACGTGAGGTCCCGTTGTAGGAATGAAGTGTTTAACCCCGTGTTTAGCTACAGTGGCTGAGAATTTGGGGGTTGTGAGTGCTGGAAATTGGGTGAGGAGTTGCTCAAACTTACCTCCTGCCGTGGTGACGTTGGCCTGCACAGGTGGTGGAGAAACTCGAGCTGAGCATGGAATAGAAGCAAAAGATAGTGCATTAACCAGGCGCCTATTTGCCAGATCCACTAATAACCCATGTGCACACAAAAAATCTGCGCCTAACAAGTTAAAGCTCACCGCTGCTACAACAAATGTCCATCTGTAGCGGCGGCCGTGGATGAGGAGGTGCAGGCTCTTTTCACCAAACGTGTCGATGTCAGAGCCGTTGGCTGCCACTGCTCCATTGCCCCGGGTACCCATGGCTCGATCTGCGTGGGAGGGCATGACGAAACTCAGCTGAGCTCCTGTGTCGATGAGGAACTGCTTGCCTGTGTGTCCGTCCGTCACGTATAACAGCTTATTTTTCTCGCCGAGAACCGCTGCTGTTAACGGCCCTTGGCTTTGGTGTTTTCCCAACATCGTGAACTTGCAGGGGGGAAAGCATTTGTGGGCTTTCTCGGCGAAGTGGTGGTGATAATAACAGATGTCGATCTGTTTGTTACGCTTGGGCCGCGCCGTTGTCACCGTGGGCTGGGTCTGCTCCATGGGTCGTGGCTCTCTATGGCTCGGGGCGTCAGTTTTGAGGTCCGCGGATGCCGCTGTAGGTGTCCGCTCCTTGCAGGCGTTGACGAGCCGATAAGCCTCGCTGGCCAGTGTGCGGAAGTCTTGGTGGGTGTTGCACTTCGTATTGGCGAGTGTCCCTCTCATGTGTGGTGGAAGCGTGCTGAGGAAAATAAACTGGAAAAGGAAATTGTCATTGTCCTCCTCCTTGAGCTGCAGCAAATCCTCCATGAGGGCCTTCGGATTGCCCCCTCTGTGGCCGTAGATCACCAGGATCCTCTCGGCTCTTTCCTCTACTGGTGGGACATAGTTCGCCATGATGGTCGCCTTGAGCGTCTCATACTTGTCCCGGGCCAGTGGTCGCCGGATCAAGCTCTGCACACACCTCGAAGTGGCGGAGTCGAGTTTGGAGACGATATGGTAGAATTTTGTATCGTCTGCTGTGATGCCCGCCAGTATGAACTGGGCTTCAGCTTGTTGAAACCAAGAGGCGGGGTCTTCTCGCCAGAAGTCTGGCAGCTGGACAGTGACGGCGTTCATGCACACCATCACTGTTGTGCCCGCCGGGTGAGAGTGCCTTTCCTCGGCTCTCACGGCGGTGCTGGAGCTCGGTTGAGCCCTCTCAATTCCTTCTGCCGGGGGGAACAGCTGTCCGCTTGTTCCCTCGTCTGCGTCGTCGCTGGCGTATGTCAGAGTCGCCATGGATGAGTCGCTTGAAGAACGCCTCAGGTCCATACTCGCGTCAAGGTCACCAGTGTAGAAGAGCTGGAAATGATGAGGCGGTTTTGTATTAAAAACAGAGTTTTTAATGAACAACTCTTCTATCTTGTCTCATCTGGTGCAGAGCTTGGCAGAAGGCAAAAGAGAAAGATTTCTGCCCAGCTCGCTGGTTAAATACAGGCACACATCAAAGACATGCAAAACACAAGCCGACATCCCCCGTATCTTAATCCCCCCATTGTCCTGTTAACTCCTCCCTTCGTCTTGGGAGGTGATGGGAAAACCTCTCCTCGCCTTAGGGGGTGAAGGTGTCAAGTCTGTCGCCGCCTCGTCCTGTGACGTCGTTGGTCTTCACACGGCGGTGAGATTCCTTTGTCCTTTCGGAGGTGTGAAGTTCCTTTGCATATGTTGCTCCAAACATTTCCACATGCTCTAACGTATGCAGGTATGGAATATATGAGTAATATATACCACACAGGGTACAATGAAATCTCAAGACTATCAAGGTATTCTAGAGAGAAATGTGCTGCCCAGTGTCAGACAGCTTGGTCTCAGTCGCAGGTCATGGGTCTTGCAACAGGATAATGACCCAAAACACACAGCTAAAAACACCCAAGAATGGCTAAGAGCGAAACATTGGACTATTGTAAAGTGGCCTTCTATGAGCCCTGATCTAAATCCTATTGAACATCTGTGGAAGGAGCTGAAACATGCCGTCTGGAGAAGGCACTCTTCAAAGCTGAGACAACTGGAGCAGTTTGCTCATGAGGAGTGGGCCAAAATACCTGCTGAGAGGTGCAGAAGTCTCATTGACAGTTTCAGAAATCGTTTGATTGCAGTGATTGCCTCAAAAGGTTGTGCAACAAAAAATTAAGTTAAGGGTACCATCATTTTTGTCCAGGCCTGTTTCATGAGTTTGTTTTTTAAAATAATTCTGTTGAACCACAATTCAAAAGCATTGTCTGATTTTCATTGGTTAATTTTCATAGAATTTTTTTTTATTTATTACCACTTTTGTCAGATTCAGGTTATTTCTGTGTCCATTGTGGGTTTTTCTTTCATTAACAGAGGGGTACCAACAATTTTGTCCACGTCTGTAATTACCTCTACCAAGGAGGTAATGCGATCAGGGCGGTTTGTTTGTTTGTTAGCGGGATTACACCAAAACTATTGGACAGATTTTGATGAAATTTTCACCAGAGGTGGACCTTGAGCACACAGATGAGTCCATTACATTTTAGATGTGATACACGAGCGCATACCTCGGAATGTAATGCGATTGTCTGTCCATCCATCAGCAGATTATATAAAAACTACTGGATGAATTTGGAGGTAAGGATGGATGGATGGATGGACGGAGGGACAGACAGAGGGAGGAACAGATGATGGCACCTTGGTGGAGGTATGCGCTCTCTGAGTGCCCTCTAGTTTGTCTGTTTGATAGCAGGATTACACAAAAAGTACCTGACGGATTTTGATGACATTTTCACCTCAGATGGCCCTCAGCTGAACCTCTTTACATTTTGGAGGTGAACCGAGAGCACGTACCTAACTCGCAATGTTAAAGAAGGAGAAAAAGTGATCCAAAAATCTGCATCATTACCTGGATCATCTCCAAAATGTAATGGGTTCATCCATAGCCCAACGGTCACCTCTGGTGAAAATACCATCAAAAGCTGACAATTTATGAGAAAAAAGTTTAAAAAAAGCTTCAGATTTACAAAAAAGAGTTGCAAATGTACATCCGGTGGTTTTTGTGTAATCCTGCTCACCAACAAACAGATGGACAGACTGACGGACTTTAGCAGAGGTATGTGTAGTGTACAAATATGGCGCCGGGTGTACTGGGGGTGAGTCTGTTCCCACATCACAGCATGAAAGGACTGTCAACGCTGTGCTTTGGCTATGGAGGAAGCAAGTTAGCCGTCGTGGGTTCACTGGAACTAACGGCGAGGTAAAAGTCAGCGATAACGGCGAGCGTCCATTTTGTGGTGACTGCTACAGGGTCGAACATCGTGGGGTGTGATGTGTTCTACGGCCTGTGGTTCACGATCACCAGCGGCATTGGAGAGGAGTGGTCGGGCCGCAGATTACGGGACCGACCTGCTCCGCATGTGGAGGACGACACGGTTTGGGACAGTGACTGGCCTGGTGTTATGGGAGGAGTGCAAGACCAGCATCGTGGAACACCATCTCGGGAGGGTTCTGATGCCAGTGTCCAAGTTGCCCTGGATGTGGGAACTGGACGGCACAGCGGAACGACCGGGATGACTGATGGAGCCAAGGTGCCCGCTTCCTTGACTTCCGGAGGGTGTTCTAGTGGTACTGTGAAGCGAGGAACCGTGAGGGCTGTGCCAGCGTTGGAAATGAAAGAGAGCGGGGCGAGACCGGACCGACAGGCGTGATACCAAGACGCGCTAGGCAATGACACTGGAGTCCCGGGAGGACTCTGGGCCGCGTCGGTGACGAGGTCCGACCCAGGGCGGGAGCCCGGTCACAACATGGTGGTCATCGTCAGCCCAATAGAGCTCCTCTGCGCATCGGTGAAGAAGTCTGGCCCAGGGTAGAAGCTCGGGTGAGGGGCGTGCATGCAAAAGGAAAACGACGAGATGACCAGGGGAGGCTGCGAGTGGTGGCGGCCCGGGGGGAATGGCTACTTGGGACTGTCCGATGAGTCATGGAGACACCCCTGCGAGCTGCGGCATGTGGGTGAGAAGAAGAAGCACCGGCATGGCTCATCCCCAGAGATGAAGAGGCGAAGACACTCTGGGAGGGATCCGCCAAACGGTAATCCAGAGGGTGGGTTCTCCAGTGGGACTTGCCCTGGGGGGCAACTGTTAATAATATTATTGAAATGTTGGTGTTTTGGTGCCCAAAAGTCACTATGTTAATATGTTTACCTGCCTGTGGTGTTATTGCTCTGTCTTGTTTTGTTTTTTTTAAAAAGTCCCCAACACTGTTTGTTTAAAATTTGGAAGATGTGTTTTATGTAAAATGCCCAGGTTGTGGGGTGGGTGTGTTGGGATGGGGGCCAATGATGGGTCATGGGTGTACATATTAACTGTTGGTTTTCTTGTCCTGATTGTATATACAATGTTCTGGGATTATTTTGATTTTAGGAACACGGCTGATTTTATTTTATGGACTCTTTAATTTCAAGATGGCAGAATAACCCGTCTAGCCGTGTGAGGTGGGTCGGCAGTCTACCTGGCCCCCTCTAGTCTATTTTGTGTGACTGGATAGGCCTGTTTATTTATTTTTGTACATAGGCATTTTGCTGTTAGCGTATGAGTGGGGTTTAAATTTGGGAGGGCCTAATTGGTGTGTTTGGCATTTTGGGGTGTACTGATGGTGACGGCCCACCTTTCCAGTTCCGCCGTCACTCCGGGGTATAAAGGGCACGGGCGGAAGGGGCTCGTGCTGTTCGACCGTTGACCATCTTGCTGTACGGAGCGCCTAGCACTGTGTGTGTGGTTCATTAATAAAGTGACGTTCAGCTGCACCCTGAGCCTCATCCTTGAACACCAAGATTAGGACATAATATATGCCCTCTCGTAAACTTGTAACTTCTTCCTTGTTACTTTGTGACTTTTTCTTGTAAATTTTAAACTTTTTTCTTGTGAATTTTCAACTTTTTTTTCATAAATTTGTAACTTTTTACTGAAAATTTGTAATGTTTTTCTTATATGTGTTTTTCTCCAAAATGTGCAACTTTTTCCTATAAACTTGCAGCTTTGTTCTTGTAAATTTGCATGTTTTTTCTTGGATTTTTTTTTCTTATAAATTTGACTTTGTTTTCTTTCTTCTCATCAATTTGCTACTTTTTTCATCTACATTTGCATCTCTTTCTTGTAAATGTCTTTTTTGTAAATTTGAAGCTTTTTTCTCAAACTTGCAACTTCTTTTCTAGGAAAATTGAGAATTTTGTTGTATTTTTTTATTTTACTTTTTGCTCATAAATTTTCAATTTTTTTTCTAGTAAATTTGTTACTTTTTTCTCATGAATTTTCAACGTTTTATTTGTATCAGAATCAGAATCAGAATCAGAATCAGGTTTATTGCCATTGTTCATGTAGTACACAAACTAGGAATTTGTCTCGGTACAATGCTGCAACATTAAACATGATAAGATAAGAGAAATAAACTATACATGTAATAAAGTGTAGGATAAGATTAAGTGATACTGGTCAACAGTTAAAATATATATTAGCCAGCAGCAGATACTGTGGAGAACTATATAGTGCAGTCGGTAATGCAGGAAGAAAACAGTGATGATTGACATGAGTCTGGTTGAGCTGCTGTACATGGTGCACGAGAGTCACTTAGTGTTCAGCAGTCTAATGGCAGAGGGGAAGAAGCTGTTCATGTGACGGGAGGTTTTAGTCTGGATGGACCGAAGTCTTCTACCAGAGGGGAGGGGGGCAAACAGTACATGACCAGGGTGTGAGGGATCGGCTATGATCCGGCCAGCACGCCTCCGGGTCCTGGAGATGTACAGATCCTGGAGAGATGGGAGCTTGCAGCCGATCACCTTCTCAGCAGTGCGCACGACGCGCTGCAGCCTTAGTCTGTCCCTGGCAGTGGCTCCTGCGTACCACACGGTTATGGAGGTGGTGAGGATGGACTCGATGATGGCTGTGTAGAACTGCACTAACATCTTGGTGGGTAGCTTGAGCTTCCTCAGCTGCCGCAGGAAGAACATCCTCTGCTGGGCTTTTTTGATGAGTGAGCTGATGGTCAGCTCCCATTTGAGGTCCCTGGTGATGGTAGTGCCTAGGAAGCGGAAGGAATCAGCAGTGGTGATGGGAGAGCCTGAGAGGGTGAGGGGGGGCAGAGGAGTAGTGACTTTCCTGAAGTCTACAATCATCTCCACTGTCTTCAGAGCGTTCAGCTGCAGGTTGTTATTGCTGCACCAGGACGCCAGCTGGGCCACCTCTCTCCTGTAGGCGGACTCGTCGCCGTTGGAGATGAGCCCGATGAGGGTGGTGTCGTCCGCAAACTTGATCAACTTGACAGACTGGTGGCTGGAGGTGCAGGAGTTGGTGTAAAGGGAGAAGAGTAGGGGGGAAAGTACACAGCCCTGGGGTGATCCGGTGCTGATGCTAGTATAGTCTGAGACAGTCTTTCCCAGCCGCACATGCTGCCTCCGGTCCGTCAGGAAGTCGATGATCCACCTGCAGAGGGAGTCAGGCACGTTGAGCAGGGACAGCTTGTCCCGGAGCAGAGCGGGTAAAGTCCCTTTATCATAAATCTGTAACTTTTTCCTTCAAATATCAATTGCTGTTCTATGTAATGGTTTAATTTTGTTTTCAGTTCATCTAGAAAATAACCGAAGTTCGTATTTTTTAATGATTTTGTTGGGAAACTCAAACACTCTTGCACAGAACCCCAAAAAGCGAGAACCGACCCTGTCCATGGCGCACCAGCAGGAGGCGCACTTGCTGCATGAGTCCCTTCAGCGGGTGACTCCACGGCGGTGCGGATGGATGTCTGGCCCCGTTGCTCCCCTCCCCACCACAGCCAGCTGTCGGCTCCCTTCCTGACTTCCCCACCCTGCCCCCGGTACCATGGCGTCAAGCGAGGAGGACGGCACGGTTGAGGAGAAGGAAAACAACAACAAGAAGAAGAGAACGAAGAGCGCCCTCGCCACGGCATGGCTCACCTTCTACAACATCGCCATGACCGCCGGGTACGTGCGTTAAATTCCGCCCTGCTGATGAGAAACGGCGTGAAGTTGGTCGCTCCTTATAAAAAGCGTGTGTTGCTGTTTATAGGACCGTGCGTCTCTGCCCAAAGTGCCAGTTCAGCTCGCTGAATTTAGCAGCGCTCTGCGCTCCTCTGGAGCTGGAGTGCACTCGAGTGATACGTCTGAAAAGTGGGAACGAGATTTTAAAGAAGCGAAGTGGCGTTTGAGGGAACGCTGTGAAGGGAAAAATGAATGAGTGCTGGTTTGGTGAGGGTGTCAGGCTGCGGCTGCAGCCGTGTCCAAATAGGGCTGACTGCGTGTGTCGGCGTCAAAGGCCCACGGAGCCGCGGCAGCAGTGATAAGTTTAGACGGGGCACACTGACACTGGAGCTCACGACTGGGGCTGGGAAGTGCTCAATGGGCACTTTTTTAATAACAACACAGCACCAACTTAGAGCATTGTGTCTATATCATAGACTGTGAGACCATTAAAGTAAAATGTCTGTTTGCCTATGACTTCATATATGATTAAAAAAAATAAAGAAGCTGTAAAATAATCATTAAGAACAATACGATTCAGGTAACATTTACCATAATTCTACTGCAATGGGAAGATCAAAGCTTCATTTTCCACATAGTAGTCCATCATAAGTGCCAAAGTTAACAAAAACTGACCCAAAATTACATGCAAGAGTTTGAAAATGTGTTTTGTTTTTTTTTAAAAGTAACATTCCTGTGATGTTTCTAAAGTTTATTTTAAACCTAATTTTTTTAATTTCTCAAACAAGTTCATTTTGTCTTCTTAGTGATAAAACCGATCTTGTTCTTCTATCCGCTTTATTCCTGGTGGTGCTGCTGTAGGAACGATTATGGGCGGAGCTTCCAGTTTCGGCTGAAGTAGTGTTAAATCAGTCAGTAAGAGTGGCGTAGCAGGGGCATTTAAAATAGCATTTTTAAAAGTTTTTCAAATCCATTTTAATGTATAGTCGGCATACATGTTTTGCACTCAAGTGGCAGCTAATTTCAGCAGTAGTTTTTGTATTTTTTGAATGTTTTTGTGTAGTTCTGGTACTTGTCACTGATGTTCGTGGTTGTGCCATAGACTGTATAAATGGAGGCTTCTTTGTGGCTCTGAATAGATTCTATGTCTGCTCTGAGGTAAATCTGATTATGTCCAACATATTTTAACAAAATGCAGCTGACTTTATTGCGGTGGAGACATTGATATACTCAGAGCTTTTATTTGTTTACAGCATTATCATATTAGCAGCGGTGCTAACAAACAGAGCTACAGTCTGCCAGGCCACTTTATAAGGTCATCTTCCTAGATAGTCGTGGGAAGTGATTTTTTTTTTTTTATATACTTTGTTGATCCCCAGAGGGGAAATTGAGGGCGTCCACCTGGATGGATGAAGCAGCCACGGTACGGCGCTATCCTTTCACCATTTGCACACACATTCACACCTAGGGCCACTTTTAGAGTCTCCAGTTAACCTAACCTGCATGTTTTTGGCTTGTGGGAGGAAACCGGAGAGCTCTCGGAGTAAACCCACTCAGACACGGGGAGAACATGCAAACTCCACACAGATCACTGTTGGTCAGGGGCTAGGATCGAACCAGGGATCCCATGGCCAAGGGTGAGTTGCTGTGCTGCCGCAGTGCTAACCACTGCGCCATGGTATGATTATATTACTGTTTTTGAGGCGCAAAAGGCAATGTTCCCGCATTTCTGATGCTGAAGTCATTGTTTTTTAACAAGGAAAAGTGTCCCGTTTCAGTGACAACCATACGTTCTAAACTAGTACCAGAAGTTGCGCCCATAATTCACGCAAGGCATCATGGGGCCTAGGAATAAGGTGGATTCAAAATAAAAAGATGTTTCATACTTTGACATGTTTCAACTGTCACCTGCAGTCTTCTTTAGAAAATGTCATCTGAAGTAGGGATGGGTGATACCAGCATTTTATGGGACTTTTTCTTTGATGCCGATACTTTTTGCCCCTTAAAGGAAAATCACATGATTGCAATTTCATTAACAACTTTATTGCAAGGGCAATATGAAATAGGAATAAGACTCATGAACATAAATATATGAAATAAATGCTTGTAAAGGGATAATAAAATATAACAATGAATAAAATATAACAACGAGCAAAGTAAATAAAAATAAAATGGACATTTTTTTCAATTATAATAAAAATAATTAAGACTTAAAAACAATGCAAAATTAATTCAGTTTCTTAATTTGGTGAAGATTCTCAGTCATCCAGGCAGGTAAGTATGCTGTATGAAAGCTCAGTCAAGTCAACTGGATTCAAGTATTTTTACTTCTGAAATGTTTCACCATTCATCCAAATTCTATGGTAATACCAAGCAGCATATATGTGTAATTTTTTTTCACAATGCAATGTTGTTGTTTTTTATTTTATTATTTATTTTATTTTTACACCATTATTTTACAAACTCAGATAGTGCTTATTTTGTTTATTTTTCAAAATTATGCTGCTTGGTATCACCATAGAATTTGGATGAATGGTGTAACATTTCAGAAGTAAAAAAATACTTGAATCCAGTTGACTTCACTGAGCTTAGATAGATAGATAGATAGATACTTTATTTCGAATAAAAAAGTATAACAAAAACAAAACAAATGACAAATGCAATAAAGTAACAGTATACAGTGTTCGAAAGGGAGAAGGAAGAAGTGAACACTTATAATTCCATCTCCTCTTTTCCATAAATACACCCATGTGAATTATATACAAACTACCACATTTAAGACCCCCAAGTAAACAATTAACTGTATTTTGTACATATCAACATTAACACCCATCCATCCTAGCATACATTGATGTCCATACATCAAAACCAGCCTCAGACAACAGAGATATACACAGTGCTGTCCCACCCACCATTCCATCGTGTCCCATAGTGAGCATAGTGAATCGTACATATAAATACTACCCTTCTAACATATATCCTTTCAGCAAATAATGTTTGTACCTCTTTTTGAATTGATTTCTGTTTGTACATAGTTTCAGTTCCGGCTCCAGACTGTTCCACAAATCCACCCCACAGACAGATATGCACATACTTTTCTTGGTTGTTCGTATCTTGGGTTTTGTAAAGTTTAAGTCTCCTCTCAAATTAAGATCATTGTCTCTTTTTTTAAATATTTTTTGTATATTAGTTGGGAGTTGATTATTAATTGCCCTGTACATGACTTGTGCTGTCTTAAATTTAACTAAATCGATGAACTTTATGACATGTGACTTTAAAAACAACGAATTGGTATGGTCTCTATATCCTATATTATTTATTATCCTTATAGCTCTTTTTTGTAATGTGCATATTGACTGTAGGTTGGTCTTGTAGGTGTTTCCCCAGTTAACTGTTTCTACCTTATCTTAACTACTGTGTAGTTAAGATAAGGTAGAAACAGTGAATTGTACAGTAAGACCAATGATTTATAGTCCAAGATGTGTCTTGTCTTCCCCAGTATGCCTATGTATTTTGCCAACTTGGCCCGGATGTGACTGATGTGAGGTTTCCAGCAGATTTTATTGTCTAGTGTCACCCCCAGAAATTTATTTTCCTGTACTGTTTCTATTCTGGTATCATCTATCATTACCATTATTTCATGATTTATCTTATAATTTCCAAACAACATAATCTTTGTTTTTTTTTAGATTTAGAGATAATTTATTTTTGTTGAACCACTGCGTTAACTTTTTCATGTCAGTTGTGACCACCTCTAAAACCTGCTGCAAATTCTCACCAGTGCAAAGGATATTTGTGTCATCCACAAACAAAATAAATTTCAGAATTTTTGATACTTTGTGGGGATCATGAAATGATGAGACTGGATAATTTCTCAGTATGGTTTATTCATCTCAAGTCCCCAGCTCTCTCTCTCTCAGTCAGGAAAAAAGGGAAAGAGCTGCGGTAAACCCACATACATTTATACCCACACATCAAACACAGAATCACACAATCAAGTCAAATCCTTCTATTTACACTTAATCACTTCAAAGTCCTCTTGTCAGACAGTCCCTTCAGGCTCTCGCTCCAGATCCTCTGTCTTCCTCCCAAGTCCGCAGGTGGTCCAGACTCATTGTCCATCTGAGGCGTGATGTCAATACACACCGCAAGCTTAAAGTCCTTCTATGCTTGGGTCTCTGCAGTGAAATATGTGAGCTACGTAATGTTACCATTATGGGCGCTACATCACTCCCCCCCAAACGCCAAAGAATGGACACACCCGATAACCGTATCCTAATGGCAATACAGCATATGTCACCCCCCACCTGCGGAATTTACAGCACGGCCTACACAGTTTGATCGAAACACACATCACTCTGCCCGTAGTCTGGGCTTCAACCTCCTCCCAAACTTGCTGTACGCAGGTTTCACAGCCTGTGTTGTGCCATCTTGCGGCGAATCTGTGGAATGAGGGGGAGAAAGGTTATTTGTCCCCTGCAGGGGCTCCAGGGGCCGTTCCCTGGGTGGTCTGCCGCGTCGAGGCGCCCTCGCCGGTCGTACAGATTCGTCATGCAACACAAAGGCAGGCTTTAATCTATCAATACTGATTGTTTCTTTCCTGCCCCCCAAATCTAGCACAAAATATTTCTTCCCGGTTTCCAGCACTCGAAATGGACCATCATATGGTGGGCGGAGACTGTGTCGTTGAGCATCGTGCCTGACAAAAACAAATTCAGCATTTTGTAAAGCCTTGGGGACAAAAACACGCGGAAAAGTGTGATGAGCAGGGCCCGGGAGCATTTCTGCTCCCGTGCCAATCAGAGGTCCCTGCACCGGGGGGCGCCCTGGCGCCGCATGGGCTGGTAGGAACTCGCCGGGCAGCCTGAGAGGTTGTGCAAAAACCAGTTCTGCGGGTGAGGCATCTAAGTCCTCTTTGGGTGCCGAACGCAACCCCAGTAAAACCCATGGTAGCTTATTAACCCAATCTGCATCCGTGAGCGACGCTCTGAGGGCTGCCTTCAAAGACCTGTGAAAACGCTCGCATAAACCGTTGGCCTGTGGGTGATAAGCGGTAGTGCGGTGGACTGCCGCTCCTAAGCCGCTGGCCATTACTGACCACAGCTCTGACACAAATTGAGGTCCCCTATCGGACGTAATATCCGACGGAACCCCGAACCGCGCTACCCAGGCTGTTAAAAAAGCGCGAGCCACCTCTGCCGCTGTGGTCGACGTTAACGGGACCACTTCCGGCCAACGTGTGGTTCGGTCCACCATTGTCAAGAGATGTGTGAACCCTTGTGACGGCGGCAGGGGGCCCACTAGGTCTACGTGCACATGATCGAATCTCTTAGCCGGAATGTGGAACGGTTCTAAAGGGGCCTTCGTGTGCCTGTGGACTTTGGCCCGCTGGCAAGCCATGCAGGCTTTCGCCCACTCTTTCACGTGCTTGCGCAGGCTCGGCCAAACAAACTTCAACGCTACCATTTTCACCGAAGCGCGTACTCCAGGGTGTGCCAGGGAGTGCACCGCGTCAAAAACGCGATGGCGCCACGCGGCCGGATACGTCGCAGATTAGAGGGGGTGAACCAGTTTGTAAACTTTTGCTCTCCAGCCTCAATCCTGTTGGTCCAGACAGGAGCGCGCGCACGTCTGCATCTCCGCTCTGCTCCGCTGCCATGGCTGCATAATCTATCCCCACGTGAACAGGGGCCGCGTGTGCGTCTGCGCTGTTACCCTGCCCCACGTCTGCGGTAGTACAACCCGCTTCCGCGTGGACAGGTGCTTTTACTGCGCGTGAGAGACACTCCGCTACTACGTTGAGTTTACCGGCTATGTGCTGAATATCGGTGGTAAATTCCGAAATTGCGGCCAGCTGTCTCTGCTGCCGTCCCGACCATGGTTCTGAAATTTTGGACATTGCAAAAGTGAGCGGCTTGTGGTCGACAAACGTGGTGAAACGTCGCCCCTCCAGCCAGAACTGGAAATGGCGAATGGCCAGGTGGAACGCTAGCAGCTCCCTGTCAAACGCGCTGTATTTCCGCTCAGCATCGCGCAAGGACCTGCTGAAAAAAGCGAGCGGTTGCCAAACCCCGGCAACTTGCTGCTCTACAACGGCCCCTATGGCCACATCTGACGCGTCGGTGGTTAGCGCTATGTGGGCTGATGGGTCTGGGTGAGCCAGCAGCGCTGCGTCTGCCAGTGCTTTTTTAACCTCTGTGAATGCGCGCTTCCGCTCCGGGGACCACTCGATCGCATTGGAGGGCTTCTGCTTTTTAAGCGCGGCGTATAACGGTTGCATGAGCTGCGCTGCGTGGGTTATGAAACGGTTATAGAAATTTACCATTCCTAAAAACTCTTGCAACGCTTCGACCGTTTGTGGCTGGGGAAACTCCGCCACTGCGCGTACTTTGGCCGGCAGAGGAATTGCTCCCTCTGGGGAGACATGGTATCCTAAAAAATCGATTTGCGCTACGCCAAAATGGCACTTGGCTGGGTTGATTATCAACCCGTGCGTTCCCAACCTCTGAAAAACTGTGGTGAGGTGTTTTTCGTGTTCCTCCTCGGAGGCACTGGCGACTAAAATATCGTCCAAGTAGACAAAAACGAAAGGGAGGTCGCGCAACACGGCATCCATCATTCGTTGGAAAGTTTGCGCGGCGCCTTTAAGGCCAAAAGGCATGCGTAAAAATTCAAATAGTCCAAACGGGGTTATTACCACTGTTTTGGGAATGTCCTCTGGTCGAACCGGGACCTGATGATAACCGTGGTCCAGGTCTATTTTAGAAAAAATGCGCGCCTTCGCTAAGTGCACTGAGAAATCCTGGATATGCGGAATTGGGTAGCGGTCCTGCGCTGTGGCATTGTTTAACCCGCGGTAATCACCACAAGGTCTCCACGAGCCGTCAGCCTTAGGCACCATATGCAGCGGGGAGGCCCAGGCGCTCTTCGAGCGGCGAATTATGCCCAACCTTTCCAGGTTGGCGAACTCCTCGCGCGCAATGGAGAGCTTAGCTGCATCCAAGTGCCGAGCTTTCGCAAAAACTGGTGGTCCACTTGTGGTGATAAAGTGTTCCACCCTGTGCTTCGCAACCTTAGCTGAAAATGTGGGAACTGTGAGTGCTGGGAACTGGGTTAGAAGAGTGTGAAACTTACCGCCTGCTGTGGCGACATTGGTCTGTACTGGCGGCGGGGACACTCGAGCTGCACAAGGGATAGAACAAAAGGAGAGTGCATTAACCAGGCGTCTATTAACCAGATCCACTAACAAGCCATGTGAGCACAAAAAGTCAGCGCCTAACATGTTGAAAATCACCGCCGCTACTATGAAGGTCCATTCATAGGTGCGGCCGTGCAAGGACAGGCGTAGAGTCCTTTCCCCGAACGTTTTGATCGACGAGCCATTCGCCGCCGTTGCTCCATCTCCGCGGGGCCCCGCCACACGATCCGCATAGGTCGCGGTGATGAAACTCCTCTGGGCTCCGGTGTCCACGAGGAATTGCCGCCCGGAGCCTGCGTCTGTTAGATAAAGCAGCTTGTTCTGTTCACCGAGAGTCGAAGCTGCTAACGACCCCCGGCCCGGGCGTTTCCCTGTTTCTTGAAACTGCACGGCGGGATGCATCTGTGCGCCTTCTCAGCGAAGCGTCGATGGTAAAAACAGAGGCCGTCCGCTCCTCTGCCTCGGGACCACGTCGCTGCCGTCGTCGCTGGGGTTGCTGCTGCTGCCTCCGGCTCCTCACTGCCTCCGGCCGCCGCGCCGAGGTCTGCTGCTGCCACAGAAGTCTCCTGCTCGTCGCAGGCGTCGAGGAGCCGCTGCGCTTCCCTGGCCAGCGCGCGGAAGTCTTGCTGGTTCACACACCTCATGCCAGACAGGGTACCTCTCATGTGTGCTGGGAGGGTCCTCAAGAAGATGTGTTTGAACAGAAACGCATCGTTGTCTGTCCCGATCAGCTGCAGCATGTCCTCCATGAGGTCGGTCGCTCTGCGTCCTCCTCTGTCACGCAGGTCCAGAAGCTGCCTGGCCCTCACCTCGGCTGATGGCACAAAACTCTCGAGGAGGGCGGCTTTCAGCGCGTCGTACTTGCCAGCAGCGGGCGGCTGCTGCACCAGGCTCCGCACACATCGAGCTGTGCGGCTGTCGAGTCTTGCGATGACATTATGAAACTTGATGTCATCTGCTGATATTCCCCCAAGCACGAACCGCGATTCCGCGTGTTGGAACCATGAGTGCGGGTCGTCTTGCCAGAACTCGGGGAGCTTAATCGAGCCTGTGCTCGTGCGGCCGGTCTCCGGTGAATCCGGGTCAGGGTAACGTTCTCCCGGCATCGTACATCTTGGTCACCAATGTGGGGATCATGAAATGATGAGACTGGATAATTTCTCAGTATGGTTTATTCATATCAAGTCCCCAGCTCTCTCTCTCTCAGTCAGGAAAAAAGAGAAAGAGCTGCGGTAAACCCACATACATTTATACCCACACATCAAACACAGAATCACACAATCAAGTCAAATCCTTCTATTTACACTTAATCACTTCAAAGTCCTCTTTGCTCTTCTGTCTGACCTCAGGAGGTCAGACAGTCCCTTCAGGCTCTCGCTCCAGATCCTCTGTCTTCCTCCCAAGTCCGCAGGTGGTCCAGACTCATTGTCCATCTGAGGCGTGATGTCAATACACACCCCAAGTTTAAAGTCCTTCTATGCTTGGGTCTCTGCAGTGAAATATGTGAGCTACATAATGTTACCATTATGGGCGCTACAACTTGGCATATGTCATTTATATACAAAATAAAGAATTTGGGTCCCAAAACTGACCCCTGGGGCACACCATAAGTGATGTCCATGAAGGGTGATTTGTACTCACCAATTTGTACAAATTGTTGTCTGTTACTTAAATAACTTTCCACCCAACTCAGTCCGACCCCTCTTATCCCATACCTTTCCAGTTTCCTTAGTAGTATTCTGTGGTCAATGGTGTCAAAAGCTTTCTTTAAATCTATAAATACTCCTACAGCAAACTTTTTTTTATCTATACAACTAGTAATTTCTTCTATAAGAAGAAAATCTATAATTTCTTCAGCTACAATGCTCTGCACTGTGTGTCTGTGTGTGTGTGTGTGTGTATATATATTTTATAGTAATATGTACATATGTATATTAGCTGCTCTTGCTTGCTTGTTTTTTCTTGCCTTCTGATTGTTGCTCTGAGTGTTGCTATCCCTGTGCTGTTGCAATCCTGGAATTTCCCCGTTGTGGGACTAATAAAGGCTTATCTTATCTTATCTTATCTTATAAGTTCGATCAGTGCCAAAGATGTAGATTTATCTGCTCTAAAACCATACTGGCTGTCTGTAAGGTGGTTGTGTTTTTCAATGAAATCATCCAGTCTCTTAGTGAAGATTTTTTCAAGTATTTTGGAGAATTGTGAGAGTAAAGAGACTGGCCTGTAATTTGTGAATTTGTTTTGTATAGAGGTATTACTTTTGCTATTTTCATTTTGTTTGGAAATTTACCAGTTTGAAATGACAGGTTACAGATGTGGGTGAGTGGCTTAACCCCTTGCACTCCGGCCAATTTTCCAAAAAACGCCAAAAAATAATGTGCCCAAAGTAAATCGAAAGCTGTTATTCAACCCTTTGCAGCATCTTCATGGGGTTGGTCTCATTTAAAAGAAAACACTTTGAATTTTTTGGCAAAAAAAACATGATCTCTCTAAGTGCTCCGGCCACTGAGTTACAGTCATCTAAACATAGTGAACTTGAAGAAAATAAATTTGGCCTGGGTGTTTTTTTGGATACAGATGCTTGCAAATAACACACAGCTTCAGATCCGGGCTGGAAAATGCAACAGAAATGTAGAACCAAGTGTTATCCAGCTGAGGTCCAAATCAAATTTTGTAACAATACCACAGAAAATGAATATTTTACACAGCTTTGTTCTCAGGCTGTTCCCAGGCGTTTTGGAACTGTGCCAAATTGTGCCAAATGGCACAGTTTGGAAAAACGTCTGTAACTTTTGAATAATTCAATGTAGAATCTTCATTTTGGGCTCTAATGAAAGGTCACATTCAGGGCTGTGTCTGTGTGTGTGTGGGGGGGGGACCCCCCCCCGCTACAAAGGACGGAGTTCGGCCCTCGCTACATGACGGATTACACTCGTTGCATGTTTCCACAGCAACGCTGTCACAGCGGCTTTCCCCCCCCTCGCTACTGTGTGTGTGCGGGGGGGGGTGTCCCCCCCCTCGCTACAGAGGACTGCCATCGCTACATGACGGAATAGACTCATATGGCTATGTGGCGACCGCTGCGCAGTCAGCGCAGCTTCCCCCTGCGGACCGGGGGGCATTCGGACCGTGAAGGCCCCCCCCCCCCCGCTCCTCTTCTGCAGCGGGGAGGGCGTTCACGGTCCGAACACGGCAAATGAACCGTTTATCGCGGCGCACGCACTTCGTACTTCGTGCGCCGTACAGTTGTAATTTACCGATCGGTCAAAAGTCATTTTTTGATTACAATTTTCAGGGATAAATAATAAATTTAGCTTATAACACCTTACCTCTTCACAGCAACAGAGTCCTGGCGAACTTCTCTTCCCCATTGTCAGACGAACGCGACGTTGGTCCGCTCGTGGATCCCGGTCAAAACATAATTCCATTGTTGCGGGTTTGGCGAATGATTTACGACCTTTGTCGTCGGCCTCCGTCGGTCTATGATGACAGAAGAGAATCCTAAACGTCTATTCTGCTGGAATGAGTGCAGGTCCCACTTGTGGGTGTTCTCCATGCTGCTGGGTCTGTAGCAGGTTCGTTCAGCGTCCTTTTTTCATCTGCTGCAACAGTAAATCTCTCTTCACCCAGCCCGAACTTCTGTGCTTCAATTGGCTCCTGCATTCACAGTAGGCGGGTCCTCCTTCCTAGGTTTTCATTCATTGGTTCTTCAAGGTTTCAGAAACCCAATTCAAGGCTCTTATTAGTCGAATGAGAGGTCAATCAGATGAACTAATCTGTTCGCGGCTGTGTCTGCAGCTTTTTTTTTCAGTGGCGCTTGGACGCCAACACCACCTACATCACCACCACCAGGACCGTGCGCCCTAGGACGCAGAGACTTGCCCGCCCGCGGTACAACGGAGCGCAAGAGGTTAACAATTCCTTCAATTACTATTTTCACTATTGTCATGTCAATTTCATTCCAGTCCATTGATTTTTTTGTTCTTAAATTTACTCAGTCTCGATAATTTCCTTTTCAGTAACTGCACCCAAAAAGATTGTGTTTGGATTTCTATCTTCTATTTCATTTACAGAACCACTGCTGTTTGTTTCTGTTGCCACTATTGATTTTGCTAATTCAGGACCAACGTTTACAAAAAATTTATTGAAACCACTGACCACATCCTCCATATTATTTATCAAATTGCCGTTTTCAATAAAATATTCTGGATAATTAGCATTCTTAGGTCGATTACTAATAATCCCATTGAGTACTTGCCATATTCCTCTTAAGTTATTTTTATTATCCTCTAATATTCTGTTGTAATATTCTTTCATACAGGTCCTCATTATATTAGTAAGCTTATTTTTATATCTTTTATATTTGATCTCAGCCTCCACCATTCTGCACTTAGTGAATTGTTTATATAATGTATTCTTCTTTTTACATGCATTTATTAACCCCTTGGTGACCCAAGGAATATTTTTCTTTTGTTGTCTGTCACTGTATTGTTTTATAGGACAGTTTTTATTGTACAATGATTTAAATATTTGCAAAAATTTATCATATGCTTTATTTATATCATTTTCATCATAAACTATCTTCCAATCTTGTATTAATAATTCCTTTGTCAGTAAATACATAGATTCTTCAGTTCTTATTCTTTTATATTTAATATTTTTGGTATACTTTTTCTTCCTATAATCACATTGATAGACAACAAAAATCGGCAGGTGGTCACTGATATCATTCAATAAAAGCCTACTCATGATATTATTTTCCATAATGTTTGTGAATATGTTATCTATTAGTGTGGCACTGTGTGACGTGATTCTGCTAGGTCCAGTAATTGTTGGATGTGTGAATACTGCTTCATGCAGTATTCAGTTTCTTAAATTGAAAAATCAACATATTGCTCAAGAACCTGCATTAAACCGTCATCGCCATCACTAGCAGCATCATCATCATCCTCAACATCAGCAGCAACAACATCATATTCAAAACAATAAAATGCTAAATGATAATTTCACTTGTTTTTATTACAATGAAAGCGTTTGGATGTTGACCTTATTCTAACTTCTCATAAATCCTGGTGTGAGCTATGAACAACACTTCCTGTCACTAAGAAAGGACCAGTGTTTTTCAGTGAAAACAGCTAATGCTCATTTGTCTTTTTTTAAGTTGCTAGATAATGTACAACAGCAACTGCCGAGCTCACTCTACATGGGAGTCAGTGAGTGCTTGACTGAGGTTGCACAGTGAGTCTTCACCTTTGACATCTGATACACTGCCTTAATCATGTGACACGGCAGACTATCTCTAAAATATGCCTGGGCTGGTTTTTGACCAGTTTTCACACATAAATTTAATGCCTAAAACTCTCAGAAGCAAAAACAAACTGCATGCACGTTTTGTATTAACACGGTGGTGTCACGATATTTAAAAAAGTATTGACTCCAAAATATCAACCAGCTGGTATCGAAGTACTGATACGAGAGTATCAATACGCCCATCCCTAATCTGAAGTCTGAGATGTGTCACATCAGCTGTTTTATCCTTTCCTAGGCATGACCGACCTGACAGATTTGACAGGTCCACCAGGTCGGTCATGCCCCTCAATGTATGATGGTCTTTGGAGGAAAGAGTCCCAGATCTGCGAGCAGAGCCAGCCCTTGCCATTTTGGCACCCTTGGCAAGATTAGGGCATGTGCACACACACACACACACACACTCACAACCCCAAACATTATACCCTCTCAGGTCCTGAAGTCCCTGATACCAGCACCAGGGAACTCACTGCTCATAAAAAAGGGGGAAAAAAATTGCATAAGCCTCTTTCAATCTAGGCTTGCTGATGTTATCTAAATAGGGTTACCCATGTCAGATGACGCTGGCTAAATGACGCTGCAAGCAGCGTGGGTCATTGACCACCTCACCTCAGCAGACATTTGAATAGGAAATGGGTAAAGTGAAAGAGTGGAGATTAATCAGAAGGCTTGTTGTCAGTATTCTAACAGATTATATTAATTTCAAAGCTGCAACAGACAACTGTGTGTGTCACAAATATCACAGCAGCTATGGAGAGCCTCAGCTGATGGTCAGAACCTTCTGCATCTCTGACTGTTCCCTGGCTGCTGTGGAGCCAATACAAGCCTGTTCTGGTTCAGCAAGGGGAAATCTCACTTTTTAGCTCTGCTCTGTGCTCGTTCATGCATCCCAGTTCACCTCGCATTCATTTATCCTCTGCTAATCTTTTTTCGTGACAGCCCCCCCTCCGAAATAAAATGTACTTCACCTTCCATAGCGCTGGAAATGAAACGCAACACACAAACAGTCCTCATCAAATAAAACCATAAGCCTGCGCACACAAACACACACTCAAAAACAAACTTCATTTTATACAGTCACTACAATAAATTTTATCCTACCTTTGCTGTTTTGTCATTATAAATCATATTTGAGAGGCAATACATGGGACCGGTGGCTGGAGCTGTTTGTAGCTGAAGAGTTGAGTCTACAGCATTGCCCAGTTGGAGGTGGAATCACCACTGATGCAAGTCAGCTGATTCTGCTGTTAAAGCAGAGTTTATCACAGCGGTCATCTGGCAGGTGAAGAAATAAGTATATACGTATAGTGGTGTGAAAAAGTGCTTGCCCCCTTCCTGATTTCTCATTTTTTTGTGTGTTTGTCACACTTAAATGTTTCAGATCATCAAGCAAATGTAAATATTAGACAAAGATTACACAAGTAAACACAAAATGCAGTTTTTAAATAAAGATGTTTATTATTAAGGGTAAAAAAAACAAATCTACATGACCCTGTGTGAAAAAATGACCCCCCCGCCCATTAAAACATAAATTAACTGTGGTTTATCACATCTTTGGAAAGCTGAGTTCAATTTCTGTAGCCAGAACCAGGCCTGATTACTGCCACACCTCTTCTCAGTCAAGAAATCACTTAAATAGGACCTGCCTGACAAAGTGAAGTAGACCAAAAGATCCTCAAAAGCTGGACGCCATGCTGCCATCCAAAGCAATTCAAGAACAAATGAAAAACAGAGTAATTGAGATCTGTCTGTCTGGAAAAAGTTATAAAGCCATTTCTAAAGCTTTGGGACTCCAGCGAACCACAGTGAAAGTCATTATCCGCAAATGGCGAAACATGGAACAGTGGTGAACCTTCCCAGGAGTGGCCAGCCAACCAAAATTGCCCAAGAGCGCAGCAACGGCTCATCCAAGAGGTCACAAAAAACCCCACAACAACATCTAAAGAACTGCAGGCCTCACTTGCCTCAGTTACGGTGTTCATGACTCCACCATAAGAAAGAGACTGGGCCAAAATGGCCTGCATGGCAGAGTTCCAAGACGAAAACCACTGCTGACCAAAAAGAACATAAAGGCTCATCTCAGTTTTGCCAGAAAACATCTTGATGATCTCCAAGACTTTTGGGAAAATACTCTGGACTGACAAGACAAAAGTTGAACTTTTTGGAAGGTATGTGTCCCATTACATCTGGCGTAAAAGTAACACAGCATTTCAGAAAAGGAACATCATACCAGCAGTAAAATGTGGTGGTAGTGTGATGGTCTGGGGCTGTTGTGCTGCTTCAGGACCTGGAAGACTTGCTGTGGTAAATGGAACCATGAATTCTGCTGTCTACCAAAAACATCCTGAAGGAGAATGTCTGGCCATCTGTTTGTGACCTCAAGCTGAAGCACACTTGGGTTCTGCAGCAGGACAATGATCCAAAACACACCAGCAAGTCCACCTCTGAATGGCTTAAGAAAAACAAAATGAAGACTTTGGAGTGGCCTAGTCACAGTCCTGACCTGGATCCAATTGAGATGCCATGTGCTTCTACCTGAATGTGCTGCTGATTGGCCGAAATGAATAACAAATGCGTGTGAATAGCCCAACAAACCAGATATGTAAATCAGCTGTGGTATCCATGCCCCCGAAACTAGGAAGCGGTCTCACTGATATTTCCCTCTGAAACCGCTCCATTTCAAATACCAAGTTTTCGGTTTTAAAATCTCCCACACTGTTATTTGAAGCATGGAGTAGCTTCTTCATGAGTTCAACTAGCATATTTTTTTTTCCACAATATTTTTATTGAACCTTTTTTACAAACATAACACAAACAATCAAACACTAACACTAATAAAAAAAATGTACTAAAACACACCAACAACCACTAACAGGAACAGGTCTTCAACAATGCTCCTCTGTTTAGTCTAGGCAATCCATTACATAAGTATACATATTATACATTCACCAGTTTGGAATTTATAAGGTCCACACACATCATTCACCTTCTTCTTCAAAAGTTATGTTTAAATTCTTTACATAATCAATAAAAGGTCTCCATATATTCTCAAACACAGTTTCCTTTGATTTCAGTATGTATGTTATTCTTTCTAGTGGAAGGTTTGTTAACATCTGTCTTAACCACTGAGTCACATCTGGTCTATGAGTCTTTTTCCACAATAGTGCAATACATTTTTTGGCGTTAAGCAAACTGAGGTCTATGAATGCTCTTTCACTTTTATTAAGGTTGTGCTTTTCTGGATGCAGACCCAACAAAAACAATTTAGGATTCAATATGATTTGTTTTGATATTATTTTTTCAATTGTTCCCCTCACCTCTTCCCAAAACATTCTAATTTTCCTACATTCCCATAAACAATGAAATAAGGTTCCTTTACTTTCCATACATTTTGTGCATGTATCTGGTATGTTTTTGTTATATCTATTTAATTCCACCGGTGTAACATACATCCGCATTAACCATTTAAAATGTATCAATTTTAGACGTACATTTATTGATTTGGTTTGAGCTTCTGTACAAGCCAATTCCCATTGTTCCTCTGAGATTTCAGTTTGCAGGTCTTCTTTCCAATAATTCAGTCTTTTCTGTGAGTTTTCACTTGAAGATAATGTCAATGAGTTATAAAACTCTGAAATAGTACCCTTTCTCTTACTATCTTTCGTCAAGATTTTTTCCAAGGATGAATAAATAGGTCGAGTGAGAGCATTGTTTTGATTTGATCGAATAAAGTTCCTAATCTGAAGATATTTTAAAAAATGTGTTCTATTAACACATTTTTTAAAATATCTTTCAATTCAGTCTTTTCTGTGAGTTTTCACTTGAAGATAATGTCAATGAGTTATAAAACTCTGAAATAGTACCCTTTCTCTTACTATCTTTCGTCAAGATTTTTTCCAAGGATGAATAAATAGGTCGAGTGAGAGCATTGTTTTGATTTGATCGAATAAAGTTCCTAATCTGAAGATATTTTAAAAAATGTGTTCTATTAAGCCCCCTCATGGATCGTCACCTTATCGTGGTGGGGGGGTTTGCGTGCCCCAGTGATCCCAGGAGCTATGTTGTCCGGGGCAATTTGCCTCTGATAGGGTCTCCCAAGACAAACTGGTCCTGGGTGAAGGGCCAGACGAAGAACGATCCAACAGACTCTCATGATAAATTGTATATCAAGGATTCAGTGTACCCCGCCCGGTATGGGGTTACCGGGGCCCCACCCTGGAGCCAGGCCTGGGGGAGGGGCTCGAAGGCTAGCGTCTGGTGGCCGGGTTTCCACCCATGGGACCCGGCCGGGCTCAGCCCGAAGGAGTTACATGGGTCCGCCCTCCAGTAGGTTCACCACCTGCAGGAGGGATCATGGAAGTCCGGTGCTATGTGGATTAGGTGGCAGTCAAAGGCGGAGACCTTGGCGGACTGATCCCAAGCTTTCTAAACTGGCTTTTGGTACGTGGAATGTCACCTCTCTGGTGGGGAAGGAGCCTGAGCTGGTGTACGAGATTGAGCGATACCGGCTAGATATAGTCGGCCTCACCTCAACACACAGCTCCGGTTCCGGAACCAGTCTCCTGGAGAGGGGCTGGAGCTTGGCCTTTTCTGGAGTTGCCCCGGGCGAGAGGCGACGAGCAGGGGTAGGTATTCTTGTATCGCCCCACCTTGCTGCCTCTATATTGGAGTTTTCCCCGGTGGACGAAAGGGTTGCTTCCCTGCGCCTTCGGGTTGGGAAACGGGTCCTGACCATCATTTGTGCCTATGCACCAAATGATGTTTCAGAGTACCCACCCTTTTTGGAGTCTGTGACTGGGGTGCTGGAGGGTGCTCCTCCTGGAGACTCCATTGTCCTACTGGGGGACTTCAATGCGCACGTGGGCAACGACAGTGAAACCTGGAGGGGGGTGATTGGGAGGAACGGCCTGCCCGATCTGAACCCGAGTGGTGTTCAGTTATTGGACTTCTGTGCTAACCACAGTCTGTCTATAACGAACACCATGTTCAAGCATAAGGGTGTCCATATGTGCACCTGGCACCAGGACACCCTAGGCCGCAGGTCGATGATCGATTTTGTTATCGTATCATCAGACCTGCGACCGTATGTCTTGGACACCCGAGTAAAGAGAGGTGCAGAGCTGTCAACTGATCACCACCTGGTGGTGAGTTGGATCCGATGGCAGGGGAGGAAGCCATTCAGACCTGGTAGACCCAAACGTATAGTGAGGGTGTGCTGGGAGCGTCTGGCTGAGGCCCCTGTCCGGGAGGTCTTCAACTCCCACCTCCGGAAGAACTTCAACCACATTCCGAGGGAGTCTGGAGACATGGAGTCTGAATGGGCCATGTTCTCCACCTCTGTTGTTGAAGCGGCAGCCCAGAGCTGCGGCCGCAAGGTGGTCGGTGCATCTCGTGGTGGCAACCCCCGAACCAAGTGGTGGACACCAGTGGTGAGGGGGGCCATTAAGCTGAAGAAGGAGTCCTATCAAGCTTGGTTGGCTTGTGGGACTCCCGAAGCAGCTGAGGTGTACCGGCAGGCCAAGCGGAGTGCAGCTCGGGTGGTTGCTGAAGCAAAAACCCGGGTATGGGAGGAGTTCGGTGAGGCCATGGAACAAGACTTTCGGTCGGCTTCAAAGAGATTCTGGCAAACTGTTCGGCGGCTCAGGAGGGGAAAGCAGCTCCCCGTCCACACTGTGTATGGTGCGGATGGGACACTGTTGACTTCAACTGGGGATATCGTCGGGCGGTGGAAGGAATACTTCGAGGATCTCCTCAATCCCACTGATACGCCTTCCACAGAGGAAGCAGGGTTTGGGGACGAGGGGGATGACTCGCCTATCACAGGGGCTGAGGTCGCCAAGGTGGTTAAAAATCTCCTTGGTGGCCGGGCCCCGGGGGTGGACGAGATTCGCCCCGAGTACCTCAAGGCCCTGGATGTTGTTGGGTTGTCATGGTTGACACGCCTCTGCAACATTGCGTGGAGGTCGGGGGCAGTGCCTTTGGCATGGCAAACCGGGGTGGTGGTTCCTCTCTTCAAAAAAGGGGACCGGAGGGTGTGCTCCAACTTTAGAGGGATCACACTCCTCAGCCTCCCTGGGAAGGTCTATGCCAAGGTACTGGAGAGGAGAGTCCGGCCGTTGGTCGAACCTCGGATTCAGGAGGAGCAATGTGGTTTTCGTCCTGGCCGTGGCACATCGGACCAGCTCTTTACCCTCTCGAGAATTCTTGAGGGTTCGTGGGAGTTTGCCCAACCAGTTTACATGTGTTTTGTGGACTTGGAGAAGGCATTTGACCGCGTCCCTCGTGGATTTTTGTGGGGGGTGCTTCGGGAGTATGGGGTATCGGGCTTGTTGTTACGAGCTATTCGGTCTCTGTACGACCGTTGTGAGAGTTTAGTTCGCATTGCCAACACTCGGTCGGAGTCATTCCCAGTGAGAGTTGGACTCCGCCAGGGCTGCCCTTTGTCACCGGTCCTGTTCATAATTTTTATGGACAGGATTTCTAGGCGCAGCCAGGGAATGGAGGGTGTCATGCTTGGTGACCACAGGATCTCATCTCTGTTGTTTGCAGATGATGTTGTCCTGTTGGCTTCATCCAGCAATGACCTACAGCTCTTGCTGGGACGGTTTGCTGCTGAGTGTGAAGCGGCTGGGATGAGAATCAGCACCTCCAAGTCCGAGTCCATGGTCCTCAGCCGGAAAAAGGTGGATTGTCCTCTCCGGGTTGGGGACAGGCTCCTGCCCCAAGTGGAGGAGTTTAAGTATCTTGGGGTCTTGTTCACGAGTGAGGGGAAAATGGAGCGAGAGATCGACAGACGGATTGGAGCAGCATCTGCAGTGATGCGGACGTTGTACCGGTCTGTTGTGGTGAAGAGGGAGCTTAGTTCTAAGGCAAAGCTGTCGATTTACCAGTCAATCTACGTTCCTACTCTCACCTATGGTCACGAGCTTTGGGTAATGACCGAAAGAACGAGATCGCGGATACAAGCGGCTGAAATGAGCTTTCTCCGTAGGATTGCTGGACTCACCCTCAGAGATAGGGTGAGGAGCTCAGTCATCCGGGAGAGGCTCAGAGTAGAACCGCTGCTCCTCCACATTGAAAGGAGTCAGTTGAGGTGGTATGGGCATCTGATTAGGATGCCTCCTGGACGCCTCCCACTTGAGGTGTTTCAGGCACGTCCCACTGGGAGGAGACCCCGGGGCAGACCCAGGACTCGGTGGAGAGACTATGTCTCCCAGCTAGTCTGGGAACGCCTTGGTATCCCCTCTGAAGAGCTGGAGCAGGTGGCTGGGGAGAGGGAAGTCTGGGCTTCTCTGCTTGAACTGCTGCCTCCGCGACCCGGACCTCCGGAAAAGCGGTAGAAGATGGATGGATGGATGGATGTTCTATTAAGATTAAATTTGATCCTCAGCTCTTCAAAAGACATTATGTTATCTGAACATGACAAATATAAATCTTGAATTTTTTGGATCCCTTTTAAATTCCATACTTTAAATACAGCATCCGCTCTCCCTGGTTTAAAATATTGATTACCCCATATTGGACTAAATCAACTAGCATATTTTGCAAAAAAAAAAAAAATCACGTTTTTCAAAAAAAAAGTATTTCTGTATTTTTTAGGAATCACGTTAGGCAGACTTGTTGCTGGTTTAGTCGTGGCGGGTCACAAATGTCATAGTCCAAAAGAAACTGTGCACTGTTGACATTGAGCTGATCTCTGTCTCACTGTGCCCCTCATATCTGCCTTGGGAATTTCCCCAGATATTCGTAACACTTGTTTACATACATTCTAGGGCAAATGATCCACGTTCAAAGCACTGGCACCAGCTGGACGTGATCCTGACCAGGCGCACCTCACTGAAGAACGTGCTAATCACCCGCTCGTTCTAGAGTGCAGATTGCGACACAGACCATTCATTGGTGTGTTGCAAGGTCAAGCTGCAGCTGAAGAAATTCCACCGTGCCAGACAGCCTGGAAAGGCACGGATTGACACCAGCAAGATGGCCCAACCAGAACTTGTTGAGCAGTTTGCCTCCACCTTTGTGAAGGAACTTGGTGAACTACAAGAAGGAGAGTCTGCAAAGCAGAAGTGGGAAGAGCTGCAAAACATCATCCACCGCACAGCCTTGGCTACCTTTGGGAGGAAGACCTCGAAGTCACAGGACTGGTTTGATGCCAAGTTGACCGTGATGACCCCCGTCATTGAAGCCAAGCGCTCAGCACTTGCTGAGTACAAGAAGTACCCAAACGAGAGGAATCTCCAGATCCTCAGGGCTGCGAGAAGCAAAGTTCAGCAGACTGCTCGGCACTGCGCCAACGAGTACTGGACTCAGCTCAGCCAAGACATTCAAACCGCTGCCATAACAGGGAACATCCGTGGTATGTACGACGGCATCAAGAAAGCACTTGGTCTGGCTCAGAGCAAGACGGCCCCCCGCAAATCCTCCACTGGGGAGATGATCACAGAGAAGAACAAGCAGATGGAGAGATGGTTGGAGCACTACTCCGACCTCTACTCCAGATGGAACACCGTGACACTGTCAGCCCTTGATGCCATCGATTGCCTGCCATCCATGGATGAACTTGACGCCGAGCCAACCATCGACGAACTCAGCAAGGCCATTGATAGCTTGGCTGCTGGCAAGGCACCTGGCAACGACGGCATACCCCCCGATCAAGCACTGCAAGACCGCCCTACTGCTGCCATTGCATGACATCCTCTGCCAGTGCTGGAAGGAAGGTGCTGTACCACAGGACATGAGGGACGCCAAGATCATCACCCTCTACAAAAACAAAGGGGAGAGAAGCGACTGCAACAACTACAGGGGCATCTTCCTCTTCAGCATTGTTGGCAAAGTCTACGCACGAGTTGTCCTCGTTCGTCTACAGAAGCTTGCCGAACGTGTCTACCCCGAGTCTCAGTGTGGCTTCCGCGTTGGGTGATCGACGGTGGACATGATATTCTCCATCCGCCAACTCCAGGAGAAGTGCAGAGAACAGAACATGCCCCTGTACGTCGCCTTCATCGACCTCACCAAAGCGTTCGATCTGGTCAGCAGAGAGGGCCTTTTTAAGATCCTGCCAAAGATAGGATGCCCACCAAAGTTGCAAAGCCTCATTGAATCGTTTCACACCAAAATGCAGGGAATGGTGCAGTATGACGGAAACATCTCAGAGCCATTCAATATACTCAGCGGAGTGAAACAGGGCTGTGTACTTGCACCAACACTCTTTGGGATTTTCTTTGCTATGCTCCTGAGGCATGCCTTCAGCACAGCAACAGAGGGAATCTACCTGCATACAAGATCTGACGGCAGGCTTTTCAACCTCGCCCACCTGAAAGCCAGAACCAAAGTACGTGAGGCTCTAATCAGAGATATGCTGTTCGCAGACGATGCTGCAGTCGCGACCCACACACAGCAGGAGCTTCAGACCCTGATGGACCGCTTCTCCCAGCCATGCATGGACTTCGGGCTTACCATCAGCCTGAAGAAGACTAACGTCTTGGTGCAAGGCACGGAAGCACCACCAACCATCACCATTGACGACTACGAGCTGGAGGTTGTGAATCAGTTCACGTACCTGAGGTCCACGATCAGCAGCAACCTCTCCCTTGATACAGAGATCGACAAGAGGATTGGAAAATCAGCCTCCACACTTGCTTGCCTCACCACACGAGTGTGGGAGAATCCCAAACTCTCTGTCAAGACGAAGATGGCAGTGTACAACACCTGCGTCATCAGCACACTGCTCTATGGGAGTGAGACGTGGACAACATACGCCCGGCAGGAAAAGAGACTGAATTCCTTCCACTTGCGCTGCATTCGCCGCATCTTGGACATATCCTGGCAGGACAAAGTGCCCAACACAGAAGTCCTGTCCCGCGCCGGCCTTCCCTTCATGTTTACTCTACTCAGGCAGCGCAGGCTCCGCTGGCTAGGCCATGTTCACCGTATGGAGGATGGCAGAATCCCCAAAGACATCCTCTACGGAGAACTGGCGACTGGCAAGAGAGACGCTGGCCGCCCACAGCTGCGCTTCAGAGACGTCTGCAAGAGAGATATGAAGGCCCTGGAGATCAACACAGAGCGCTGGGAGGATCTCGCAACGGACCGCTCCAAATGGAGAGGCACCCTGACCAGACAGCTCAAGGCGGGTGAAGAGAAACTGACTGCTGCAGCAGATGAAAAAAGGACCCGCAGGAAGAACCGCCACAGACCCAGCAGCACAGAGACCATCCACAAGTGCGACCTGTGTGACAGGGACTGCCATTCGCGCACCGGCCTGTTCAGCCACAGGCGGTGCTGTTCCAGCAGATTAGACATCTAGGATTCTCTTCCATCGTCATCAAAGACCGACGGAGGCCGATGAGGGCAAATGAGAACAAGCTCATCCGTCAAGTCACACATAGGTTGCAGTCCATTTTCCCAGATGCACCTAATTTTATTCTTGATGATATGAACCAAGATGCTATGACCTGCCAACTACTCCGGTTTTGCCGTAATGGTTCCGGTTTTTAAGACCCCGTTCCGGGTTCCAGTTTTATTATTCAAAATTACGGTTTTTCACTAAAAAATTCAGTCAAAAATTTTAAATCGTAAAAAAAACACGGAAAACACGAAAGCAATTCCAAACACACTGTCGCTCGGAATCGTATCTAAATTTAGAACAAAGGCAATCGGCACTGCTTCATGTAGGTGTATTGCGCATGTGCGAGAGGTCTGAGCCAATTTTCCATGTGCAATCGCGAGGCAATCAGGTAAGAATTATACGTTTTCATCATGGAGTCTGCCGGAGAAAAATCACTAACGAGCGTGAAACACAAACGGAAATTACAGTCTTTTCGTGAGGAATACAGCAAAGCATTTCCGGGAGTTATTATTCCCTCAAGAAGGGGTGAAAATTACGCAAATTGCACTTTGTGTAGACAAGACTTTTTGATTGGACATGGCGGAATCAGCGATGTGAAAGACCACATAAGAACGAAAAAACACAAGGCCAGTGACGCTAGCGGCAAACTTGAAGAACATGTGCTGTGTAATTGCAAGCCTTGTCATGCTTGGTGTATCATGTAAACACATAAAATATCAGAGCGATTTTGCCGTCATTTACGCACGTGTGTCATGCAGTGCTAGTATACCCTGCTGATATTTTTAGTCTTCTAGTTACCTCCGCCAAGGAGGTTATGTGATCATCAGCGTTGGTTTGTCTGTTTGTCTGTTTCTTTGTTAGCAAGATAACTCAAAAAGTTATGGATGGATTTTCATGAAGTTTTCACAGATTGTCAGAAATGGGGTATCCTACAGATGATTAGATTTTGGTGGTGATCTGGATCACCGTCTGGATCCAGGAATTTTTTAAAGGATTCTTTTTTTTTTTTTTAATTTAACATTGCGAGATAGGGCCATTTTCAATATTTTATTTATGATGTTAAACACTGTATGGGGGGAACTGTGGCGCTTGGCGGAGGTCTGCGCTCTGAGTGCTTTTCTAGTATTCATAATACATCACATCTGGCCTATTCAAAGTTCTATGCAGTGTTAAGATAGTCTTTTGAATGCAAATTTAATGAATGAATGAATCTTTATTTCGGATAGATTAAAAGTAAAGATTAAAAAGAAACAGAATAACATAACAAAGGCGAAAAAATCCAACAAGGTCAAATTAAACAATAACTCCTCTGATTATACAGTTCAACATAAGTTATCTGAAATGGGTGATGGCTGAAGCCGCAGCTTATATTGCCCACCCATATTCCATCCAAGAATTCAAAAGAAAAACAAAACAAGAGCGA
Organism: Pholidichthys leucotaenia; assembly: GCA_020510985.1. Classification (NCBI taxonomy): domain Eukaryota; kingdom Metazoa; phylum Chordata; class Actinopteri; order Cichliformes; family Pholidichthyidae; genus Pholidichthys; species Pholidichthys leucotaenia. Next base: position 182,736,606 of record CM035844.1, read on the forward strand.
TTACAATTCAGAACAAAGCTAAGACAAAATGTGACAAAAAAAACTAAGTAACAACACAACACAGACTGGATATGACAATCCTTATGTGATTTTACATGTCATCTTGTATATATATGTTTGGAGTATTTCTTCCTTTAGTTTTTGTTTAAATTGTCCAAGCGTTGTACATGATTTTAATTCAGGTCCAAAATCATTCCATAATCTGACTCCTTGCACTGAAACACAGTGTTGCTTGGTGGTAGTTCTCACTGAAGGTTTTTGAAATATACATGTTCCTCTGAAATGATATTGTTTCTCCCTTATTTGGAACAACTTTTGGATATTTGCGGGCAGTGATAGATTCTTCACTTTAAACATTATTATTGCAGTTTTAAAGTCAACCAGATCTTTCAGCTTGAGAGCTTTTAATTTAAGAAAAAGTGGGTTTGTTGGTTCTCTGTAAGCAGCTTTGTTTATTATTCTAATAGCTCTCTTCTGAAGCATAAAGACTGGATATGTTTGTTTTATATGTATTTCCCCATACTTCAGTACAATATGTCATGTATGGGAGTATTAATGAATGATACAAAGTATGTAATGTGGGTTGATTCAGCAAATATTTCGCTCTGTGTAGTATTGCAATTGATTTAGATATTTTACCTTTAATATAATTAATTTGTGACTTCTATGTCAAATGCTAATATTTGTTTGACACTGCGGCCCCTGGACCCCGGCTAGCTACTAGGCTTTTCAGGTTTGAAAGTTGAAGAAATATGAGGTTGTTAGCTACATTCTAACTTGATTTAATGCTAATATTTGTTTGGCGTCGGGGTCTTTGCCCCCCTGAACCCCCCGCCAAGACTTTGTCCTGGACCTACCGGGGCCTGCGGCCCCTGGACCCCGGCTAGCTACTAGGCTTTTCAGGTTTGAAAGTTGAAGAAATATGAGGTTGTTAGCTACATTTAACTAGATTTAATGCTAATATTTGTTTGGCAAATATTAGCATTATTATTATTAGCATTAGCATTATTAGCATTAGCATCGGCCCCTGGACCCCGGCTAGCTACTAGGCTTTTCAGGTTTGAAAAGTTGGCAGGTATGTGAAACACACACTGAGAGATTTCTATCTGTATATCACATGCCCCACCAGACTCAACAAAACTTGGATCTCTGTTTCGGTAACATTAAGGGCACATATAAATCCATCCCCCTTCCGCCTCTGGGCTCATCGGACCACAACTGCATACAGCTTATTCCTGTTTACAAGACTGTTCTTAAATGAGGAAAAGTGCAAAAGTTCTGCATTAAAGACTGGAATGCTGAGGCCTGTCTTACTTTGCAGGGCTGTCTTGAGGCCACAGACTAGGAAACGTTTAAAGAATCTTCTGCTGACATAGATGAACTGACTAATGTTGTCTAACTTGATTTCATACTTTGAAGACTGTATTATCCCAGTGAAAAGTGTGAAATCCTTCCCTAATAGCAAACCATGGGTATCCAGGTCACTTAAAGAGCTTTTGCACAAAAAGCCTTTAGGGATGGAAATAGACCTGATCTACATTAGAGGGGAGTAAGACTCATGCCAGAATGCTCTTTGTTGATTTGTCATCAGCCTTCAGTACGATTCAACCTCGTGCTTTGGTTGAAAAAATAATTAATTTCTTTAATCTAGAGTCTAGATTAAAGACTCCACCCTTATAGGATGGATTCTTGATTTTCTTACAGACTACAACAAGTAAGCGTAAATGGTTCACTGTCTAGCTTTCGGACGTCCTCCACTGGCTCACCTCAAGGTTGTGTTTTATCTGCGTTTTTTTATATTTTATACACAAATGATTGCCAAAGTCATCATGCAAACAGATATAGTTTAAAATATGCTGACGACTCTGTAGTCATTAGCCTCCTTAGTGTAGATGAGGGCGAGCATGGCCAAGTTTTGAATGATTTTATATCATGGTATGACGAAGCCTTTATTAAAATCACTGTCTCTAAAACAAAAGTAATGTGTATTGATTCTAGAAGATCTTTTCCAGCTCCTATGTGTCGTGTTGTCCACGGTCAGTAAGTTGAAATACTGACCCACTATAAATATCTTGGCACCACTGCAGATGATGAATTGAAATTCGATCAAAACTGCAAATTATTATATAAAAAAGGTCAGCAGGGGCTCTATTGTCTGAGGAAGATCACAAAATTTCAGGTTGAAAAGACTTATGAACATATTTTATTGTGCTTTCATTGAGTCAGTCATCACTTTTTCTATTATTTGTTGGTATGGTAACCTGCCTACGAGAGACACGAATTCCCTTGGGAATATTATAAAAGCGGCCTCTAAGATAGTTGGTGTTAACTTCATCGGTCTTGATCATATATACAAAGGACGTGCTGGAGAAGGCCAAGTCTATCCTTTCAGACACCTCTCACCCTCTGTGTGCTGAGTACAAGCTGCTCCCGTCTGGCTGTCACCTTATCACTCCCTCAGCAGCAAAAAATAGATATAAATTTTCCTTTGTGCCTGTCTCTATCCAGGCCCTAAACACTGAGGACAAGAGGTAGAAATCTTAATTGTATCTGTTGCTTTCTTGTAATTTGACATTCTTAATACATGCTATTTTTCTGTGATCTTAAATTACTTGCTGCAATCTTATCCATTTTATGTACTCACATTTTATATACAGTATAATATACTAGTGCAGTGCCTGGTCACATGACCATATAAGGAGTTGTTCAGTTCCTGCTAAACTGAACAACACCTTATAAGGACTTGTTCAGAAGTCCTTATAAGAACTCTTTATAAGTGGTCTGAGATCAGGAGTTCTGAACAACTTCTTGTAAGGTCTTCTAAGGAAGACCCGGTTCCAGAGCTTGGATTGGGTCAAATTTTTTATCATTTTATGCCACAAGCCTCCAGAGCCAGCCCTATGAATTTCAACCCCCAACTCCCAGCAGTTATACCTTTTCCACCTCAGTGTTCATTTGATATGTCGTCTATGGCTGAGATCTATAAAGATTTCCCCCTCCTAAATTTCCACATATCCAGCAAGGCTGAAATTTACAGGGGTTATTGGCCATAATATTATAGCTGTAAATCCAAATGTTCAGCCCCCAAATCCCAGTGGTAATACCTTTTTCACGTCTGTGTTCATTTAATAGCTCTCCTATGGACGTTCATTAAAGATTTCCCCTCCTAAATTTCCACATATCCGGGGAGGCTGAAATTCGGTGATGCACACCCTCGTAAACCTAAGCAAAGCACGTATCAAATCTGAGGTCAGTCTGACCAGTGGGAAGTCTGAACAGTTTGAGAGATATGCGAAGAACAGATAGACAGAGATTCCTTGCATTTATAGATGGATAATATGCTATTTTTCATTATTATTTTATTTATTTTATGCACTTACAGTGGCCTACACCCTGTGGAATTCTATGTTGACTTGCACTAAATGATTATGTGTGTGTTTCTTTGTAATCAGTTTTCTGTGAAACTATATTTATCTCACTGTAAAAGATTGTGTTCTTTTTTATCTTGCTGCAAACCAAATTGCCTTTCTGGGACTCTAAATAAAATTAATCTGAATCTAAAAAGTGAAATTTTCATCATATGTCCCTTTTTTAAATTTGCAGTTTTTCCTTGCTAAAGTTACACCCTTTTCCCCCAGTAAATTTGACACCTTGTTGTCATAAGTTTGAGACTTCTGTCCTGAATTTGCAATTGTTTCCTCATTAGTCTGAGCATTTCTTGGATATTTTATTTGATCAAAGCTATAGGCAGCTAGCTACTAGTTACGGATAGAAGAACTGCATGGGGCAGTAGAGCCACAGGTTGCAGCCTTCTGTGCCATATTGCCCGTTAGCTGTTATTAACTCATAAAGCACGGCCAAAGTTTGTTGCATTAAAAATATTGTTTATATTCAAACAAATAATTACATATCTAAAGGAGGAGCTGGCAGTGACAGTGGAAGGAGCCAATTTCAACATTTTTTTTTCTTAAAGTCAACTTAATAGGATATTTAAACAATGTTTTCAAGTAAATTTGCAATGTTTTTGCCTCGATTTGGCCCAAAATTGATATTCAGTCCTCAGAATAATTGGGAGCAGTCCATAATCCAAATAATCTAAGTATGGTAAAAATGTGAATGATTACTGCTGAAATTGAAGGAGATGACTTGCACATTGGGGGAAATGAGTATTGAATACATCAACATTTTTTCCAGTACATACATTTTCAATGAGGGTGCTCACATATAATTTTCTCCAGATATTGGTATGAACTCAAGAAATCTACACGTAGAAATCCAAATGTTTAAGCTGATAGTTATATGTAGTAAAGTGGATTGAAACAGGAAAACTTGGGCAGCTCAGTGGAACAATGGTTAGCACTGTGGGAGCACAGTAAGAAGGTCACGGGGATGGATTCCGCCCCTGACCATCGTGGGTTCGATCCCACTCCCTGACCGTCGGTGACCCTTCTGTGTGGAGTTTGCATGTTCTCCCCGTGTCTGCATGGGTTTACCCCAAGTACTCCGGTTTTCTTCCACAGGCCAAGAACATGCAAGTTAGGTTAATTGAAGACTCTAAAGTGGCCCTAGATGTAAATGTGTGTGTGAATGATGAAGGGATTGGCATTGTACTGTGGCTGCCTCATCCATCCAGGTGGATGCCCTGAATTTCCTTCTGGGGATTAATAAAGTATATGAATGAATGAGTGAATCTTTATTTTGGACAGATCAAATGTAAAGATTAAAAGAAAAGAACAGATTAGATTTTAGTGATGATCTGAGAGTGCATACCTCCACCAAGGGCTTTGTTTGTATTTGTGCAGCAGGATTACACAAAAACTACTGGATGGATTTGGATGAAATTTTCACCGGAGGTGGTTCTTGGGCTACAGAGGAACCCATTATATTTTGGTGATGATCTGAGAATGCATACCTCAGCCATGGCTCTTATCTTCTCACAGTGTGTTAGCAACAATACTCCAAAACTGATGGACAGACTTTGAAGCAATTTTCACCACAAGTGACTATAGGCCTATACACAAACCCATTACATTTTGGAGGTGATCCATGAGAAACAGAAGGAGCCTTGGCAGAGGTATGCGCTCTGTGAGTGCTTTTCTAGTTCTAATAGCTCACTTCTGAAGCATAAAGATTGGATATATATTTGTTTTATATGTATTTCCCCATACTTCAGTACAATATGTCATGTATGGGAGTATTAATGAATGATACAAAGTATATAGTGTGGGTTGATTCAGCAAATATTTCACTCTGTGTAGTATTGTGATTGATTTGGATATTTTACCTTTAATATAATTAATATGTGACTTCCAACACAGTTTATCAGTTATTACTCCCAAGAAATGTAGTTTTGGATACCCTTTCAATCTCTACACCATTTACACTGAGTTTAGATAGTAAGTTGTTGTGATGGTTGTTAAAAATTATAAATTTTGTCTTGCTTAAATTGAGCGTTAATTTGTTTGAATCAAACCACAGTTTAAGCTTTCCTAATTCCTTTCCCAGTGTATCCAAAAGTTGTTCCAGATTACTTCCACTGCTTAATAAATTTGTGTCATCTGCAAACAATATTAAATCCATTTTTTCTGAAACTTTACATATATCATTTATATACATACTGAATAACAATGGCCCCAAAACTGAACCCTGTGGGACTCTGCAAGTAACCTTCAGTAACTGCGAGTTTTTGCTACCAACACATACATACTGATATCTGTTCTTTAAGTAACTACATAACCAGGACAGTGCTACCCCCTAATACCATAATTTTGTAATTTCTTTAACAATAATTTATGATCCACTGTATCAAATGCTTTTTTAAGATCCAGGAATGCCCCAAACTGAATACTCTTTGTTTTCAACAGCAGTTGATATTTTTTCTATAAATTCCATTAGAGCAAGTGCAGTTGTCCTCTTGTGTCTGAACCCATATTGCTGCTCACACAATAAATTATTCTTCATTATAAAGTTGTCAGTTCTCTCACAGAATATTTAAGTATCTTAGAAAATTGCGGCAATATTGAAATAGGTCTATAGTCTATAGTTGCATTATAAAATACAAAAAAAAAACCCAACATCGAACAAAGTAACTGAAATTTATTTAATAATTAGTGGAGAAGCCTGTGTTTGCAGTGACGGCTTCGAGACTCTTCCTGTGTGAAGAAACTAATCTCCCGCAGTGCTGAGGGGGGAGTTTGGCCCATTCTTCTAAACAGACTACCTTTAAATCCTGAAGATTCCAGGGGGACCTCTTAGGAATCCTGATCTTTTGTCCTTTCCACAAATGTTCAATTGGATTTAAGTGAGATGATTGACTGGGTTGTTGTATCATCTTAATTTTCTTTGATGCACACCAATTGAGAGTTTTCTTTGCTGTGTTTGGGATTATTGTCCCGCTGGGAGGTCCACTCCTGTCTCATCCTCATCATCCTGGTGAACAGCAGCAGATTAATTTCAAGAATATTCCAGCACATGACTCCATTCAGTGTTTCCTTTATTAGTACTGAGTCTGCTAGTGATGCTTCCATCTCTATATTTCACTGTTGGAATAGTGTTTTTTGGGTGACGTGCAGTGTCTTTTCTCCTTCAAACACTGTGTGTAGTATGACCGCTAAAATGTTTTAATTCTGTCTCATCTGATCACAGTGCATTCTCCCAGTGTTATACAGGCTTGTCCAAATGCTGCTTTGCAAATTATAACAGCCTTCAACTTGCCTTTTCTTTAATAATTGACTCTTGCAAGGTGAGTGTGTATGGAGCCCTTAACGGTGGAATGTATTGTCTGTTATTTTTTGTCATAGTTGTATCTGCTGCCTCCAAGTCTTTCTGGAGCTCATTCCAAGTCATCATTGGCTCTTGAGTCAATTTTCTGACTATCCTTTTGACTCCCTGGTTAGATATCTTGGGAGAAGCTCTTTTGGATGGCCAGTTGATGGGAGAGTGATGTTCCTTCCACTTGTGGATAATGGCCACAATGGTGCTTAATGGTGGAAGATTCAAAAGTTTTGATATACATTTGTAACCAATCAGTGTGTTTGGCAACAGTCAGGTTGTGAAGGTCTTGGGACAGCCCTTGGCTTTTACCCATCATGAGATTTTTCTTGTATGACACCTTGGTAACAAAAAAAAATGTAATGGCCAGTTAGTAAGTACCTACCTAGCTGCAATTTCCACAGATGAGAGGTAGGACTGCTTTCTAACAGCTTACTGATTTCACCTGATTTGTTGCATTTCCATGCCTCACTGTACTGCTTTTTGTAATTTGTTAAATGCTTTTTACGTGTTTCATTCCCCTTTATCACACATAACATTATTTATGAAACTTAAATGTTCTGATTTCTTTCTGTGTGGATTTCTTATTAATAGTAAAAGTTAATACCAAAACTTTATGTGCGCATCTTCTTTGATTAAGTATATTATTGAATGAGTATCAGAGCATCAGAACAGTTTAATTTTGGTCAGACCATGTCAGAAACACCCAGTGATGTCAGGTAAACTCGCTTTACTTTTGTTTCTGTCAGTATTTAACAGAATGTTTAAAAAAATCCTAGATTTCCATATTTATAGTATCCATCCCAGCTGTAAACATACAGTACTAAGGTGTAAATGCAAGCCATTCTATAAGCAACTCTTGTGGCACATATATATGCACATATGTTGGTTTCAGATGCTCCACAGATATATCACTGTATGCTTATTGTATACTTCACGTCTCAGGGGAACAAAGGGACTGAGCCTTCCAGAGGTAGCGGGAGGGTGTGAGATCTGGCCTTTTGTTTCAAGGAGATGGCCTTGGGAGATTTCCTGACCACCGGAGACTAGGAGGTGGATGGTGTTAAGATCGGGGGAAGTTACATTGTGACTGGGATTAAGTACCATGTGACTGTATGTTTGATTAAGCACCATGTGATTGTATGTTTGATGTCCTGGTATAAAAGGACAGATGTGAGAAGATTCATCCTCTTTTTCTGCTTGTGAATGTTGGAGAATGTTATTGTGAATAAAGCTGAACCTGAGGAATACACTCAGTCTCGTCCTTCACAATTCTTCCACACTGGTGACCTTACGACGAAGCATGAGCAGAAGTAATTCTCCCGAGCCGGACTCGTCAGAAGCCAGCCTGACGAATGCCGCCACGTTCCAGCTGCCGGACTTCTGGCAGAACAGTCCGCGCTCCTGGTTTAGCGTGGTCGAGGCGCAGTTCAGCCTCCGGAGAATTTCGAGAAACGACACAAAGTTCTACCATGTGGTGGCGAAGCTGGACAACCACACAGTCCAGGGGGCGGAGAGCCTGGTCAACCACCCACCAGACAGCGACAAGTACGGCACATTGAAGGCTGCGCTTATCAGCCACTTCACCCCCTCGATGCAACAGCGAGCAGAGGGGCTCCTGGCGTTGACGGAGTTTGAGAACGACAGGCCCGCAGACCTGATGGGGAAGATGCTGAGGTTGAGAGACTCCGATGATGACAGCTTTATCTTCGCCCACCTTTTCCTCAGGACCCTACCGTCAGCGGTGAGAGTGACCCTGGCCAGTTCACCGCTGTTGGCCCGACGAGACTACCACGAGCTGAGCCAGGAGGCGCAGCGACTCGTCGACGCCCACAAACGGAGTGCAGCTTCGGCTGCAGCAGCAGAGCTAGGCGCGACGTCCGGAGACGGCATGGGGCCAGAGGCTGCAGCACCAGACTCACCAACGACGGCAGCAGCAAGAGCCAGGCGACACGGAGCGGACGACGTCCTTTGCTTCTACCATCGCCGCTTCGCAGAGAGGGCACGCAAGTGCATCCCACCGTGCCACTTCAAGCGCTCGGGAAATGCCAAGACCGGGGGTCGGTAGCAGCCGCGGCCCTCGGAGAAGAGAACAAGCTGCTCTACCTGAAGGACACACGCTCGGGGAGGCAATTCCTCGTGGACACAGGCTCCCAGCTGAGCTTCATCACGCCTTCCTACGCGGACCGGCTGGCGCCTTCCAGTGGTCCCCGGGTGACAGCAGCGAACGGCTCAGCGATTAAGACCTTCGGTGAGAGGACTCTGCTTCTGTCTTTGCAGGGCTGTACATTTGAGTGGACTTTTGTCGTAGCGACAGTCAATTTCAACATGTTAGGGGCTGATTTTTTGTGCTCACAGGGTTTATTGGTTGATCTTGCTAACAGACGCCTGGTTAATGCACTCTCCTTTTATTCTATTCCCTGCACAGCTCGAGTGGCCCCACCAACTGCACAAGCCAACGTCACAGCCGCGGGTGGTAAGTTCCACACACTCCTCAGTTCCCAGCACTCACGGTCCCAACGTTTTCGGCGACAGTGGCTAAACATGGGGTGGAACATTTTATTACTACCACCGGCCCACCCATTTTTGCAAAAGCTCGGCGCTTGGACTCAGCTAAACTGACCATAGCGCGCGAGGAGTTCGCCAACCTGGAAAGACTGGGCATCATCAGGAGGTCGAAGAGCCCCTGGGCTTCGCCGCTCCATGTGGTCCCAAAGGCTGATGGCTCGTGGCAACCTTGCAGTGATTTCCGCAGGTTGAATAACGCTACAGCGCACGAACGCTATCCGATCCCGCACATCCAAGATTTTTCGGTGCATTTGGCGGGGGCGCGCATTTTTTCTAAAATTGATTTGGTACGCAGTTACCACCAGGTTCCAGTGCGCGCTGAGGACATGCCCAAAACAGCAGTAATAACTCCTTTCGGGCTTTTTGAGTTTTTGCGCATGCCGTTTGGGCTTAAAGGCGCAGCGCAGACGTTCCAACGCATGATGGACGCGGTTCTGCGTGACCTCCCCTTCGTGTTCGTTTAACTGGATGACATATTGGTAGCCAGCACGTCCGAAGACGAACACGAAAACCACCTCACAGCAGTTTTCCGGAGGTTGGCAGAGCACGGGTTAATAATCAACCCAGCGAAGTGTCAGTTCGGGGTGGCGCAGATTGATTTTTTGGGGCATCGCGTCTCTCCAGAAGGAGCGGTTCCTCTGCCCGACAAAGTGCGCGCAATAACAAATTTTCCCCAACCACAAATGGTCAAAGCGTTACAGGAGTTTTTGGGAATGGTGAATTTTTATAACCGTTTCCTCCCTCACGCAGCGCAGCTCATGCAACCATTGTATGCTTCACTAAAAAAACAAAAACCCACAAACAAAATTGAATGGTCTCCGGAGCGGGAGCGCGCATTCGCTGAAGTCAAAATAGCCCTGGCAAACGCTGTGTTGTTGGCACATCCAGACTCAATGGCCCGCATAGCGCTCACTACTGACACGTAAGATGTGGCCATAGGAACGGTCGTGGAACAGTATGTAGCAGGAGCTTGGCAACCGCTCGCCTTTTTCAGCAGGACCTTGCGCGATAGTGAACGAAAATACAGCGCATTCGACAGGGAGTTGTTAGCTCTCCACTTGGCCATTCGCCATTTCCAGTTTTGGCTGGAGGGACGCAGTTTCACTGCGTTCGTGGATCACAAGCCGCTGACTTTCGCGATGGCCAAGATTACAGAACCGTGGTCGGGCCGGCAGCAGAGACAGCTGGCCGCCATCTCGGAGTTTACTACCGATATCCAGCATGTAGCGGGTAAACTTAATGTAGTGGCGGACTGCCTCTCGTGCGCCGTGGTGGCTCCAGCCCGCGCAGGGGTAGATTTTGCAGCCATGGCCGCGGACCAGGTTAGCGACGCGGAAGTGCACGCGGCCCCAGTCCGCGTAGGGATAGATTATGCAGCCATGGCCGCGGATCAAGTTGCCGACGCGGACGTGTGCGCGCTCCAGTCTGGACCAACAGGGTTAAGGCTGGAAAACAGGGTGCTACAAGATGGTATGCCCCCCCTAATCTGCGATGTCTCCACTGGACAACCGCATCCGGCTGTACCAGCCGCGTGGCGCCGCCGCGTTTTTGACTCGATCCATTCTCTGGCGCACCCGGGGGTGCGCGCGTCGGTCAAAATGGTAGGAGAGAAATTTGTATGGCCGTGCCTGCGCAAGCAAATCAAGGAGTGGGCGACAGCCTGCGTGGCTTGTCAGCGAGCCAAAATACACAAACACACTAGAGCTCCCTTGGAGCCTTTTCACATCCCGGCTAAGTGGTTCGATCATGTGCATGTCGACCTTGTAGGCCCCTTCCCGCCGTCACAGGGGTGCACACACCTTTTGACAATGGTGGACCGCACCACGTGTTGGCCGGAAGTGGTCCCACTGGCATCAACCACAGCCGAGGAGGTGGCGCGCGCGTTTTTAACAGTATGGGTAGCGTGTTTTGGAGTCCCGTCAGGCATTACGTCCGACAGAGGTCCTCAATTTGTTTCCGAGCTCTGGTCAGCAATGGCCCGCAGCCTGGGGGTAACGATCCACCGCACTACCGCGTACAACCCGCAGGCTAATGGTTTATGCGAACGTTTTCATAGGTCATTGAAAGCAGCCCTCAGAGCGTCGCTTACGGATGCAAATTGGGTGGACAGGCTACCATGGGTTTTATTGGGGTTGCATTCTGCACCTAAAGAGGATTTAAAAGCCTCCTCAGCTGAGTTAGTTTTTGCGCAGCCACTCCGGCTGCCCGGGGAGTTTCTCCCAGATAATCCTGCGCCAGAGTGCCCCCCCACTCAGCAGTTGCAGAGTGACACGGGAGCGAGCACGCTTCCTGGCCCAGTTCATCACAGCTTCCCGCGCGTTTTTGTGCCTAAAGCTTTAAAAAATGCGGAGTTTGTTTTTGTCAGACATGATGCACACCGCCCACCCTTACGCCCACCTTATGACGGACCATACAGAGTGCTGGAAACGGGACAAGCATTTTTTGCTAGATTTGGGGGGCAGGAAAGAAATGATTGGTATAAACAGGCTCACACCCGCTTTTGTGCTGGCTGACGAAGTGGTGCAGTTGGCGAGGGCTCCTCGGCATGGCAGACCCCCTAGAGAGCATTCCCCAGAACACCCACAGAGATTGACTAATAGTTTTAATCCTTAAGCAGCAGCTCCACAGTGGGAAGACGCTGCGGGGGTGGTAAAGCCCGCTTACAGCAGATATGGAAGGCGACTGAGGCCCAAGCAACATTTGGACTGATGTGTGATAAGGTGACCAAGACTTGCAAACTGTATCACGTTTGTTCCATCTTAGACGTTTGGGGGGGGGGTCATGTGGCACACATATATGCACATATGTTGGTTTCAGATGCTCCACAGATATATCACTGTATGCTTATTGTATACTTCACTTCTCAGGGGAACAAAGGGACTGAGCCTTCCAGAGGTAGCGGGAGGGTGTGAGATCTGGCCTTTTGTTTCAAAGAGATGGCCTTGGGAGATTTTCTGACCACCGGAGACTAGGAGGTGGATGGTGTTAAGATCGGGGGAAGTTACATTGTGACTGGGATTAAGTACCATGTGACTGTATGTTTGATTAAGCACCATGTGATTGTATGTTTGATGTCCTGGTATAAAAGGACAGATGTGAGAAGATTCATCCTCTTTTTCTGCTTTTGAATGTTGGAGAATGTTATTGTGAATAAAGCTGAACCTGAGGAATACACTCAGTCTCGTCCTTCACAATTCTCCACACTCTCTTATAACTTGTAATGTGCTGAGCCAGCTTTGCAGATGCAGATTGATGAAATGTGTGGGTTGTTTTATGCTTTTAATGTGTGTTGCACACACATAAAAAGCTGGAATACTGAAAAGGGTTTTTCAGCAGAGAAGCCCGGGAATATGGTGAGGATCATGTTCTTTGACTTCTCCAGTGCTTTCAACACCATCCAACCGATGATTCTGAAGGACAAGCTGCTGCGCGCAGGGGTGGACCAGCACCTGTCATCATGGATCCTGGACTACCTCACGAACCGGCCTCAGTTTGTGAGAACCCGGGACTGTGTGTCCGACACGATCATCAGTAGCACGGGGGCCCCCCCAGGGAACGGTGCTGGCTCCCTTCCTGTTCACTCTTTATACTGCGGACTTCTCACACAACACAACACACTGCCATCTACAGAAGTTCTCTGATGACTCTGCGATCGTTGGCCTCATCTCCAACGGAGATGAAGCTGAGTACAGAGGGCTTATCCAGGACTTCGTGGACTGGTGCCATCGGAACTGCCTCCAGATCAACGCGAGGAAAACTAAGGAGCTGGTGGTGGACTGCCGCAGGCATGGGCAGCCCCTCACAGTACCAGTAAATATACAGGGAACAGACATCGAGATGGTGACATCCTATAAGTACCTGGGTATTCATCTGAACAATAAACTAGACTGGTCACACAATACTGATGCACTCTACAAGAAGGGACAGCGCAGGCTGTTCCTGCTGAGGAGACTCAGGTCTTTTGGTGTACAAGGGGCGCTGCTGAAGTCATTCTATGACACGGTGGTGGCATCAGCCATCACTTTTGGAGTGGTCTGCTGGGGCAGTGGCATTACTGCAGCCGATAGGAAGAGACTGAACAAACTGATTAAGAAAGCTAGCTCTGTCCTGGGGCAGCGCCTTGATCCGATGGAGGAGATAGGAGAGAGAAGGACGGTGGCTAAACTGTCATCTCTGCTGGAGTCCGAGTTCCACCCTATGCAGGACATACTGAATGCACTGAGGAGCTCATTTAGCAGCAGACTACATCATCCCAGGTGCACAACCGAGAGGTTTCGTAGGTCCTTCCTACCAACGGCTGTCAGACTGTACAACCTAAGCAGGGCTGCTCGCAGAGATAGCAAAAAGACGTAACAAACTAATAGTTTTTTGAATGCAAAAGATGCAATAGACTTACACAATGGTCCCCTCCGGCATACAACTAGGAACTTACCGGTCGCTATGGAGGGTGAGAATATGTATGGGCACATAATCATACCATGTAGGATAACTAAGTAGACGGTTATGCTGTTTCATTCCATCTAGCAACAATGCTCTGCACTGTGTGTGTTTATATATTTACATATTTATTCCATCTAGCTACAATGCTCAGCACTGGGTGTGTTTATATATTTATATATCTACATATTATTCCATCTAGCTACATTGCTCCGCACTGTGTGTGTTTATATACTTGCATATTTATTCCACCTAGCTGCAATGCTCCGTACTGTGGGTGTTTATATATTTACATATTTATTCCATCTAGCTACAATGCTCTGCACTGTGTGTTCATATATTCATATATTTATTCCATCCAGCTACAATGCTCTGCACTGTGTGTCTGTGTGTGTGTGTATATATATATATTTTATAGTAATACGTACATATGTATATTAGCTGCTCTTGCTTGCTTGTTTTTTTTTTTGTTTGTTTTTTTTTTTTCTTGCCTTCTGATTGTTGCTCTGAGTGTTGCTATCCCTGTGCTGTTGCAATCCTGGAATTGCCCCGTTGTGGGACTAATAAAGGCTTATCTTATCTTATCTTATCTTAATACTGTAGGGCCTGGTCTTTTGGTTTTTATTAATTCCTGCCTTAGTTCAGGATTTATCTCATCTGCTTTTAAACATGCTGTGGCTAGGCCCCTTCTTAAAAAAACCTCACCTTGACCCTTCAGTTTTATCTAATTTTAGACCCGTTTCTCATTTGCCCTTTTTTTTAATCTAAGGTTTTAGAAAAAGCTGTTTTTATATAGTTGTAGTCTTTTTTTAGAAGACAGTTCTATTTTTGAGAAGTTTCAATCTGGGTTTAGATGTCGTCACAGCACTGAGTCTGCCCTGCTTAAGGTGCACAATGACATTATGATGTCTGTTGATGCCAAATGCCCTGTGGTCTTAATGCTGCTAGATCTTACAGCAGCCTTTGACACTGTGGACCATACTGTTCTTTTGTCATGCCTGAATCACCATGTTGGCATCCATGGTACAGCACTTAAGTGATTTGAATCCTACCTATCTAATACTTTTTCTGTAATGATTGGTGACATGTCTTCTTCTAGTGCCTCGCTCTCCTGTGGGGTCCCACGGGGCTCTATCCTTGGCCCTATTCGGTTTTCATTATATATGCTGCCACTCGGGTCAATAATAGCCAGGCACAACATGTCTTTCCACTGTCATGCGGACAATTTGCAGCTTTATTTACCTTTGAACACAGAACAAACTAACTTGCAAAGTGTTCTGTTGGACTGCATCACTGACATTAAGTTGTGGTTAAGCCAAAATTTTCTCCACTTAAATGAAGAAAAAACAGAGTGTATTGCGTTTGGGGATACTGTAACGGCTGGCTTTGGTACCCTCTCTTTAAGGCTCAGTTCAGCTGTCAGAAATTTGGGGGTGATTTTTGACAGCCATTTAAAATTTGATAAACAGATTGACAATGTAGTCAAGATGAGCTTTTATCAATTATGTCTGTTATCCAAAGCCAAACCTTTCCTGAGCTGTCATGATCTTGACATAGCCATCCATGTGTAACCCTTGCCTTACGTTAATTAGGTAAAAGAAATTAAGTGTAGACCAGTTGCTAGGTTCGTAAGGATTACAATAGGGAATTAAAATGAGTGTGGAATGAAATAGCTGGAGGCAAGAAATGAGCAATAATGGCTGTTATTTTTAAAGATAAATAGAACAAAATATACAAACAATTTACAAATATACAAATATAACAACGGCCGGCATGAAATAAAAACCCCAAAAAATGTCTACTGAGCTCAGTGTTTGTTTGTCTTTTTGTTTTAGTCGTTTGACCAGTCAAGATATCTTGTAATTCCAAGTTCAGGTTTCTTTTCCTCTTTGAAGCAGCGGCTTAAGTTGTTACCACTTTGAATTTTGTGCACTGGAGAGAGGAAGGATGTTCTTCAATCGAGATCTTGGTTCAGGTCACGGTTCAGGCCTGGGTTCAGGTCTCGGTTCAGGTCTTGGTTCAGGTCTCAGGTCAGGCTCGCCATCTCCATTCGGAGAGAATCCAGGATCCAGAAGATCAACAAGAAGACCCACAGGTTTTTACACGGACCGCCTCCAGCCTCTCTCATTCGTTCTCAAAGCGCAAAAGACTGGAAACCGGGTGCGTGCCTTGGCACTCTGCTCGGAAGGCGGGGCTAATATCGCTCTTAACGAATGAAAGGGTCAAGATCACCCAACGTGACCATGAAACAGGAAAATAAAAGTTGAATAACGAGGATCACACTTCCTCTTTCCAAGATAACCGTTTTTCAAAATAAAATCACACAATTGCATTAATACAAATGAAATGTGAGAAAAAGGGTCATTTTCTCAGCTGGGTTACACCCTCCCGCGCTAAATATGCACGTCTCGTTGCATGTGTAACCAAGACTGTCCATCGTCAGTGTTTAGAAACTCTGAGAAGGCTGTATTCAAACCTTGAAAAAGGGACTTAACAACAGTTACTAGAGGATTTCCTAATTCAGGATACTCAAGTCTTTTTGGGAGTTGTCTGATTCTTTCAGATCGTCGTATTGGTTGAGTTGTAATGGGATCATTTTTGTCCATTTCATCAGGTAAATCATTTAATTGGTGTTCGTGTCCCTCGACTGAATTGTCAGAAGGTTCTTCTAGTATTGTTACTGTTTCATTTTCCACAGGTTTGCCATTCTCAGTATTGTCTCCATCCGGTATCATTTCCACAAGTGAATCATAGGAAAGTTCAATCTCATTTGCATTATGCTCCCTATCCGGTTCTGCATTGGCAGTGGTTTCAAGTAAGTCACAATCAGGTGGGTTTGTCATTTCCGGTGTTTGCAAAGGTTTTGGATAATCATGCACAGTAGTAAATCTGGTTATCTCCTCACGTGGGGAATCCTCAACCCACGGAATCAAAAATTCATTTTCAATTTCAGTTAACTCTTCGTGATCATTGTTCTCTGTAACAGTTGTTTGGCGTGTCTTAGGATGGTGAATAGGCTCTGGCTCAGGTGGTTCTGCTGTGGCAACAGGGAGGAAACTGCAGGGAAGCAAAAGGTCTGTGTAAAGTTCTTGAGGGACCTTGCTTTGACTCGGGTTTAACCGTGTAAACGGGTAAATTACCTGCACGTTTAACTACCACGTGAATGTTGGCCTCCCATTTATCAGCAAGCTTATTTTTTCCACGCAGTCTCACATTTCTAACTAAAACCCTATCCCCAGGTTCAAGTTCAGAAACAGTGATTTTGCGGTCAAACCTGGCCTTGCTCTTGTCTGCAATCTTTTGTGCGTTTTGTGTTTTCTTTCCTGGACTGGACATTGTTAACGAGTTCACCATGAGGACGTCTAGACAACCCATCTACGTCTAGGTTTTTCTTGCCTGCCCTATACTGTAACTTAAAGTTGTAGTTAGACAAAGCTGCAAGCCACCTGTAGCTTGTGGCGTCTAATTTAGCAGAGGTCAATATGTATGTGAGTGGGTTACTATCTGTAACTACCGTGAACTGACCACCATACAAATAATCGTAGAACTTTTCAGTTACTGACCATTTTAGAGCTAAAAACTCTAACTTGTGAGCTGGATACCGTGCTTCACTCCTTGATAACCCGCGACTGGCAGAAGCTATGGCCCTAAGCTGACCATCCTGCTCCTGATAGAGTGCTGCACCTAAGCCAGTGGTACTAGCATCGGTATGGAGTACGTAAGGCAGCTTCGGGTCTGCAAAGCCTAAGATAGGAGCTGATGTTAACTTTTCGATGATGAAGTCGAAAGCTTTTTGACAGTCTGTGGTCCATCGACTCTCAAATGGCAGTTTGGGATCAAAGTAGGTTTGGTCAGTGACTTTGGATTTTGACCTTTTGTTGAGTGGCGGGTAACTGCGTGTGAGGTCATTAAGAGGGCGTACTATGGACGAGTACCCTTCAATGAAGCGTCTGTAGTACCCTGAGAACCCTAAAAAGGATCTCAGTTCCTTGAGATTCTTAGGCCGTGGCCAGGTCTTAATGGCCTGAGTCTTTTTGGGATCTGTCTCGACACCACTTTCGGAGACTACATGACCTAGGTACCGGACTGTTGTTTGGAAAAATTTACATTTTTCTGGCGATAACTTTAGCCCGTACTCTTTAAGACGATGGAGTACCCGCATGAGTCACCGTTCATGTTCTTCCAAACTATTTGAAAAGATGATGAGATCATCTAGAAAGACTAGCACCTCATTTAAGTTCATGTCGCTGACGCAGCGCTCCATGAGCCGCTGAAAAGTGCTTGGGGCGTTGGTTATGCCCTGCGGCATGCGGTTGAACTCCCAGAATCCAAGGGGTGTTACAAAAGCGGTCTTTTCTTTGTCTGCTTCTTCTACCTCAATCTGGTAATATCCAGACTTAAGATCGAGGACTGTAAACCACTTGGATCCTGTGAGCGCCGAGAACGTCTCCTCTAGATTTGGAAGAGCGTAAGAGTCTTTTCTTATTTGCAAATTGAGTTTGCGAAAGTCTATACATAGACGCACATCATTGTTTCGCTTCCTCACCACAACAATGGGGGACGAGTAGGGAGACTGGGACTCTCTTATCACACCTGCAGCGAGTAGCTCTTGAAGGTGTTTACGCACTGCCTCAAGGTCTTGAGGGTGTATAGGGCGTGCACGGTGCTTAAAGGGAGTCGGATCGTGAAGATTGATGGCATGTTTCACTTTGCTCGTACACCCAAAGTCCAAATCATGGAAAGCGAATACCTCCGGGATGTCATTTAGTTGTTTGGTTATTCGCTCTTTCCACTCCTGTGGAATTGGTGAGTCACCAAAGTTGAAACTCAGTTGTGTCTTGTTTGTGGTCGACTCATTTGCACTGACGACATTGTGCTGGGACAGGATACAATGGAAAGCTCCATGTTCTGCGATGACACAAGTGGACGGAATTGTGACATCTTGCTCTGTTTCGTTTGTAATCATTACAGGCACTTTGTGTGGAGCTCGGGAAGGAAGTGTTATCAGGCAAGTTTTAACACAAAGGCCACCAGGCAAGGAAGACTGAGAGGAGTGTTCAACTATAGCACAGGTGTCTGAAGTACAGTGAACGTTGGCAGAACCCTCTAAAACTACAGTTTTACCTGCTAGAACTACAGCTGGAGCTTTGCCTGACTAAGGTAACTAATCCAGTGTTCCCATCTTTGTTCTTTGTATGTCTTAGTTCGAGAGTTTTCAAAAGTGTCCTAAAACCGTAAGGACTAGGTAAGTAATTGGGAGTCTTGATGTCTAAATACTTTTCATAAAGAACATCAAGTGTGTTTGTTCCCACTAACACTGGTGTCTGACTATTAGGATTGGCATCTGGAACAACGAGAGCTAAGGTTGGTATGTCAATCTCTGTGTATAAGAAGTCTTTTGGAAAGGTAATACACATCTCTATATAACCTTAATAGGGGACGGGCTGACCTGCAGCGCCCTCTACTTCTAAAAGGTCATAGAGTGGTTTAAGGTTTTGATCGGGAAAGTTCTGTTTGTAAAATGACTCGGTGACTGTAGTCACTTTTGTGACCCTGAGTCAAGAAGACAATGCACATTAACATCAGAAATGCTAACTACAGCTGTGCATTTGGAGCCAACTAACCCTTTTGGTAGACTATACTTAGGTGGGTTAGTAACTGATTGCTTAAGGTTAGCGCGTTGCTTGTACTTAGTGGGACATGAGTGTCTGGCTACAGTCTCCATTTGCCCCGTAATAGAGACTGTTCTTAGTTTAACCCGGTCTTTATTAGCTGCGGGATTTTCAGACTCCCATCTCTTTTGTTTCTCTTTAAACAGCTTGCATACTTTACTTCAGTAACTAAAGCTGGGTTTGGTTCGTTTTCGCAGTTCGGCTTGATGTGGCCATCCTCTCCACATTGGAAACAGTACCACGGTTTGGGTGGGGTACTTTGAGTTTTGACCGTTTGCTCTGTGGGTTCCTTTGTCACTTTATTCGACTTTCGTTTCTCTTTTGGCTTTGTACTGGGTGTACTTTTTGAGTTTTGAGCTTTCGGTTTTGCAGTTAGTTTTACTAGTTGAGTTTGAATTTCTGCAACTTGTTTTGAGAGTTCTTGAATTGAGTTTAACGTGATATTGTCCTCATTTTCATCTGAACTGCATTGCACAGTTTGCACGTGAAATGTCACTTTTTGTTTTGAACTGCTCAAATGTTGTCTCATTCGCAAGTTTTTGGCAGCAGTTTGGTCTTCTTCAGTGCGTAGCAAGAGAAGCAAATCAGGAAAAGTTGGGGGATTTGTTCGTTTTTGTTTTAACTGGAGTGCAGTTAAAAGGGAATCATCCTAACAACCTCAACAAAACTGTGTGACAAGCAGCCTGTCAAAATCCTGGCTTGAAGCACCACCACGCTTTATAGTCTGAGTCAAAGCTACTTGAAGATGTTGTAGGTATGACGAGGGTTTCTCACCTGTGTTTTGGAAGGTGTTAAGAAACTTGGCGTATTCTGATGGTGAGCTGTTGGGGTTCAAGTGCTTGACTACATCAGGTGCTGGGGGTAAAAGTAACTCAATGATCTTTCGGGATTGTTGCAGTTTGGACATAGCAGGATCAGTCAAGATTAATTCTACACTGGAGCGCCAAGTATCATAATCTAGCTCATAAGTTGGTCGGAGGTCTTTGCCAGAAAAAGCTCTGAGCTTTTGTGAAAACGGCTGCACGGAAAAATCTTCCATTTTTACAATGTGCTCAACTACCACACGTTGCACTTCTGGGGAATTTAAATCATGTGCAGAAATGGTGAGCATACTTTGAGCTTGGGTGCTCACAGTGTGATTTGACTGGTTAGTTGGTTGTGCACCTTGAATACTGGGCTCAGCTGCAGAAGGCTGAGGTTGAGGTTCATCCAAGAAAGCTTCAGGTAAGTTATCAGGTAACTTAACTTGCTCTGATTGATCATTTTCAGATTCTTTGATTGACTCAGAAATCTGTGACATCATGTCTTTCAGGACATCTGCAAAATCTCTGCCACTCGTCTTCGCTAGGTTTTTAATGTCAGTGAGATATGACTTGGTCGTATCATTCCCTACACGGTGCGTGTAAACACTGGCAAGAGATTGTATCATATAGCTAGCTCCACTATCAGATACATGGGTACATGGCAATGGGTCAAGAGCTTCAACAGCAATATCCGAGTTATACTCAAAAATAGCACTCTGGGAAAACTCAGACTTTCTATCTGCTACTTTTATGACTCTTGAAATCGATCCATACTGTTTCAAAGACTCAGTCACTTCACCAAATTGCTCATCTCCAGCGATTTCACTCACTATCACTGCATTTGGAACTTTCACAGACTCACGCTCAACAATATCCATTTTGGGTACGTTATAGGCTTGAAATAACGTAAGGGAAAGAAGAAAAAGGCTCTGGCTGGCTCGCCACTGCTTATTGTAACCCTTGCCTTACGTTAATTGGGTAAAAGAAATTATTAAGTGTAGACCAATTGCTAGGTTCGTAAGGATTACAATAGGGAATTAAAATGAGTGTGGAATGAAATAGCTGGAGGCAAGAAATGAGCAATAATGGCTGTTATTTTTAAAGATAAATAGAACAAAATATACAAACAATTTACAAATATACAAATATAACAACGGCCGGCATGAAATAAAAACCCCCAAAAATGTCTACTGAGCTCAGTGTTTGTTTGTCTTTTTGTTTTAGTCGTTTGACCAGTTAAGATATCTTGTAATTCCAAGTTCAGGTTTCTTTTCCTCTTTAAAGCGGTGGCTTAAGTTGTTACCACTTTGAATTTTGTGCACTGGAGAGAGGAAGGATGTTCTTCAATCGAGATCTTGGTTCAGGTCTCGGTTCAGGCCTGGGTTCAGGTCTTGGTTCAGGTCTTGGTTCAGGTCTCTGGTCAGGCTCGCCATCTCCATTCGGAGAGAATCCAGGATCCAGAAGATTCTTAATTGGCAACCAAAAAAAACTAGCCAAGATGAGGTATCAGCGTGAACACAGCAAAAGTCACAGCCTCACGGCCTCTCAAGCTCGTGCTCCCATCAACAAGAAGACCCACAGGTTTTTACACGGACCGCCTCCAGCCTCTCTCGTTCGTTCTCAAAGCGCAAAAGACTGGAAACCGGGTGTGCGCCTTGGCACTCTGCTCGGAAGGCGGAGCTAATATCGCTCTTAACGAATGAAAGGGTCAAGATCACCCAACGTGACCATGAAACAGGAAAATAAAAGTTGAATAAGGAGGATCACACTTCCTCTTCCCAAGATAACCGTTTTTCAAAATAAAATCACACAATTGCATTAATACAAATGAAATGTGAGGAAAAGGGTCATTTTCTCAGCTGGGTTACGCATGCTTTAATCACGTCTCGACTTGATTACTGCAATGCACTTTATGTTGGCATCTCTCAGTCTTCTCTCGGCCACCCTTAACTTTTGCAAAATGCAGCGGCCCGTCTTTTGACCAACACACCTAGGCGAGAGCACATTACTCCAATCCTTTTTTCACTTCATTGGCTTCCAGTCCATTTTAGAATTAATTTTAAACTTTTGCTTTTTGTTTTTAAAGGTGAACTGAACTGAACGGCATTGAACGGCACTGGGTGATAGTACATACAATTATAAAGATAATTTATCATTGGCACCCCCTCCACAAATCCCGGAATCTTGGAGAAAATCGCGATTTAGAATTTCCCGCCCTGAAAAATCAGACAAATCCGCCGAAGCGCAGCCGGAGTTCCGCGTGACGTCACGAGTGTGACCCAGTCCTCATGTTTACCATTGCGAGCACGTCGACACTGGTTGTTTTTGGTGCATTTTGTCGTGATAGTCGACTACAAAACACTTCCAACACCTGGGAAGATCTGTTCAGTGGCCAAGGAAAGCTGTCATGGCGACGAAAGAAAAGAAAGGGGGAGGAAAAGCGACCGGGAAGCGATGCGTTTCTAGATATAGTGATCCATCACTTATCGTGTTTAATGGGGACCAGAACCGACCGCGAAAAGTGAAAAACCGCGAAGTAGCGTCACCCCCCCCCCCCCCAAGGGCGTCACAAGCACTATTTTGCACAAAAAGTCACAAGAGAACAGCGAAAAGTGCCACTATGCAACACGAGCGATAAAGAAGGCGCTCTGCAGGGAGAGAAGCTGGGTAAAACGTCTCGGCCAATCAGCTTGCGAGGTGAAACGTCTCGGCCAATCAGCTTGCGAGATTCCTGAGCGGTGAAGAGGTGGGCGGAGAGGAGTGGAGCGGTGGTCAGAGAGGTAGATTTTGAGCTGTGCGGGCCCTCCGTGTTGATACCTGATGTTCTAATGAGAAGGCAGGGAGACTACATTAGAACATAAGGTATCAACACGGAGAGCCCGCTCTCCCCGGCTCCCCAGCCGCTCGGGAATCTCGCAAGCTGATTGGCCGAGACGTTTTACCTCGCAAGCTGATTGGCCGAGACGTTTTATCTCGCAAGCTGATTGGCGGAGACGTTTTACCCAGCTTCGCTCCCTGCCGAGCGCCTATACCCAGCGAAGGAAGACCGCATTAAACGCGATAAGTGAGGGATAACTGTAATAAGCTGGAAAAATGCTGATGTTTTTTTTTCCCCCTTTCTTTTTTATTGTTAATTTTCCTTATCCTGACACCCCAAACATGCCAAAGTAAAGACTCACCATTCTGTATTCAATAAGCGACTCTCCTCCCCATCACTGCTGCGGTCTGAGTCGGTGCTGGAATCCCCCGAAAATTCTGGCTCTAATCTGTACGGTTCGATGCCTCCCTCGCTCTCTTCCTGTTCACTTGATACTCCTGCATCCTCCTCTGTCTTGTCACCGATCCTGAATGCCTCTTCACTCTGAAAACTCTGGTGTTCTTGACTGCTGGAACTGCTATCATCTGCCATTGTTGTTTTGATAAGGGTCACACTCGTGACGTCACGCAGCGTCGTCTGCACTACTTCCGGTTTGTTTGGCACTGCCAGCCAGAGGCAAAAGTTTATCGGCTTATAGCTTGGCCATCGCACGGCCTAAAAATTTCTTTAATGTGTTGAAAAATACAATAGGTAATAAGGAATTAATCTGCTATTCTACTTTTTTGGCAAAAAGGTGAGTTCAGTTCTACTTTAAAGCTCTTAATGGCCTTGCTCCGGTTTATATGTCTGAGATTTTGACTGTCCATGACCAAGGCAGGGCTTTGAGGTCATCCAATCAGCTTTTGCTGGATGTGCCTAGGTCAAGGTCTAAACATTGGAGTGACCGAGACTTTTCTGTTGTCGCCCCCAGGCAATAATCTCCCCCCTGACCTACGTGCTATCTCTGACCTGGCCCTTTTTAAATCAGAACTTAAAACATATTTGTTTAGGATGGCTTTTAATACCCAGTAGTGGTGATATTTGTCTTGGCATTTGTTTTTATTTTATTCTCATTTCTTTGTTTATGTTATTTGTTTTTAATGCTGTGTGTGTTTTTAATGCTGTTTAATTTTCTGTAAAGCACGTTGGTCACCTACGGGTTGATTTAAAGGGCTATATAAATAAAGTACATTACATTACAAGAGAGGAGTTTTCATAAGGATTCTAGGCTCTGTAGCATGTACTCATCATTTCCATAAAATATTTGGTAGACTATTAAGACTATGTTTCATGAGCTGATAAACTAGAGATCATCAAAAAAATTAATAAAACTGCTTAAATAAGTAATCGCGGCAAAATACACTACCAGAGCTGTCTGTTTGAGCTTTAAATAGCAATAGCAACTTTATGTATACAACACATTTCATCATACAGACGTGGACAAAATTGTTGGTACCCCTCTGTTAATGAAAGAAAAACCCACAGTGGTCACAGAAATAACTTGAATCTGACAAAAGTGGTAATAAATAAAAATTCTATGAAAATTAACCAATGAAAATCACACAATGCTTTTGAATTGTGGTTCAACAGAATTATTTTAAAAAACAAACCCATGAAACAGGCCTGGACAAAAATGATGGTACCCCTAGAAAAGAAAATAATGTGACCATAGGGACATGTTCAACCAAGATGTGTCCTCTAATTAACATCACAGGTGTCTACAAACTTGTAATCAGTCAGCCGGCCTATTTAAAGGGTGACAAGTAGTCACTGTGCTGTTTAGTGACATGGTGTGTACCACACTAAACATGGACCAGAGGAAGCAAAGGAGAAAGTTGTCGCAGGAGATTAGAAAGAAAATTGTAGACAAACATGTTAAAGGTAAAGGCTATAAGACCATCTCCAAGCAGCTTGATGTTCCTGTGACTACAGTTGCATATATTATTCAGAAATTTAAGATACATGGGACTGTAGCCAACCTCCCTGGACATGGCCGCAGGAGGAGATGGTTAATACGAATGGTAACAAAAGAGCCCAGAACAGCCTCTAAACACATTCAAGGTGAACTCCAAGGCCAAGGTACATCAGTGTCAGATCGCACCATCTGTCGTTTGAGCCAAAGTGGACTTCATGGGAGACAACCAAGGAGGACACCACTCTTGAAAACAAATCATAAAAAAGCCATACTGGAATTTGCCACACTGTATGTTGACAAGCCACAAAGCTTCTGGGAGAATGTCTTATGGACAGACGAGACAAAACTGGAACTTTTTGGCAAGACACATCAGCTCTATGTTCACAGACGCAAAAATGAAGCATACCAAGAAAAGAACACTGTCCCTACTGTGAAACATGGAGGAGGTTCTGTTATGTTCTGGGGCTGCTTTGCTGCATCTGGCACAGGGTATCTTGAATCTGTGCAGGGTACAATGAAATCTCAAGACTATCAAGGTATTCTAGAGAGAAATGTGCTGCCAAGTGTCAGACAGCTTGGTCTCAGTCGCAGGTCATGGGTCTTGCAACAGGATAATGACCCAAAACACACAGCTAAAAACACCCAAGAATGGCTAAGAGCGAAACATTGGAGTATTCTAAAGTTCTGTTCTATTCTAAAGTGGCCTTCTATGAGCCCTGATCTAAATCCTATTGAACATCTGTGGAAGGAGCTGAAACATGCCGTCTGGAGAAGGCACCCTTCAAAGCTGAGACAACTGGAGCAGTTTGCTCATGAGGAGTGGGCCAAAATACCTGCTGAGAGGTGCAGAAGTCTCATTGACAGTTACAGAAATCGTTTGATTGCAGTGATTGCCTCATAAGGTTGTGCAACAAAATATTAAGTTAAGGGTACCATCTTTTTTGTCCAAGCCTGTTTCATGAGTTTGTTTTTTGAAATAATTCTGTTGAACCACAATTCAAAAACACTGTGTGATTTTCATTGGTTAATTTTCATAGAATTTTTATTTATTACCACTTTTGTCAGATTCAAGTTATTTCTGTGACCATTGTGGGTTTTTCTTTCATTAACAGAGGGGTACCAACAATTTTGTCCATGTCTGTAAGTGAACTCAACATGTCTAATGGTAGGTCAGATTTTCTACCTCTAATTAAATAAGCTGAATGTTGGTTTTGTTTCAAGATCCATTTAAGCTTTGCCCACGTAGTTTAACCCATTGATCATGTAGTTTAACCCATTTATCATGTTCTGTCAAGTTGTACCTAAAAAATACTTGTTACAACAAACCAGTGTGAAACAAATAAGACCTACAACAGAAATGGAGACAAATGTTGGATTGTGATAGGATATAATAAATCAACATAAAAAAAAATAATGCTAATAAAGGAGGGGGGGTCTAATATTGCAATCTAGAAGTCAGATTTCAAAGTACATTCAATTCACATTTTATCAGTCATCACCCTCTTCAAAAGCATGTAGGAGATCCTGCTGAAACCACATCTGTATAATTAAAGTTTGGCATAAAAACCTGGAACCTAGTCATTATGGTATTCCAAGATGGCTGATGTGTATTTAAAAAAAAAATAAGGTACAGAAAAAACACCAACTTCTACATGAGTGACTGATTATAAAACAATGAAAACAAAGCTATTATTCTACATTTAACTTTAGAATTCAGGTTACACAAAGATTTTACACAGTGTACCTTTCTGATACTGTATGTGCTATATTGGCCTTAAAACAGGGAGAGTTTTGAATGTGGTCATTCCTCAAGTCCAGAAGCGCATTCTCTCTTTCACTACATTATTCAGCAATCATCCATTACATTATGATATAGTGTAATATTGCTTTTATACAACAGTTCCACAAACACAGTTTATTAAATGACAGCAATATATGACAAAATGTCATTAGTGTGTTAAACCAGTTATTTTGCTCTACCAAGAAAAATAGTCCCTTCTAAATGTGCTCAGTTAGCTGTTGGTAAGCGCCTCACTGAAAATAATATAGAAAAGAATAGGCCTATTGTCATTTCACACACGTAAACAAATTAAATATTTCCAGTGCCGAAGTCAGTGTTTATAATACATACCAGTTACCTATTGAGTAGGTTTGTGGTTACTGTGACATCGTGCCGGTGGCTAGTTCGCATGCTAGTGATTTGGCTTCAGTACACTTTGGTTGTACTGTGTTGGTTTTTCTTGGCATTTTCAGATAAAATGGAGAGTCTGTCACCACAAAGGTATTTTGGTTTGCTAATTGAGACAATAAATCCAACTCTAGCTTATCTATATTTTTTTAACAGATGTGAAATACCTTGGGCATTTCTATAAGGGTAGGACTTTCGGGTCACGGAGGTATGATTTTTTTTTTCAAACAGTGCCTCACTGTGGAAATTAAGGTATCCAACACATTATTACAGTCCTCACATATTATAAGAAGCCACTGATAGAGTTGACAGTAAATAATGGTTAGTAATTAACGGTTACTATAACACCTGAAGCAGAGTGATACATCTCCAGTGAAACGTCAGATTGCGATTATCTGGGTATATAGTAACTCCTGCAGTCCCTGTTGGCCAATCAAATTGCTCAGTCAGAACTAACTGTTGTATAATGTTCATTATGGTAGTGGCTTCTAGCAGTGGATGGAATATATTAGGCAGAAAGCGACCGTTTTGTCCTTGAAGTTGTGAAATTGTGTTGGAATCTGGAGAAGAAAATTGGGAAGCAATTTTCACAATGGCCAAATTGTGATAGGGCTAGGTTGCTAGGACAGAGCACATCCAAAATTGCAGTTCTTGTGGGATTTTCATAGTCTGCAATGGTCAGGACCTACCAGAAGTGGTCTAAGGAAGGAAAACTAGTGAATGGGTGTTTAGTTCATGGATGGCCAAAGCTTGTTGATACATGTGGGGAGTGAAGGCTGGCTTGTGTTATTCAATCCACTATAGCCTGTTTTCCACTAGCCCAGCACACCTCGGTACGGCTCGATTCACTTCAGTACGGCTCGGAATGCTTCTGTCTCCATTGGTGTTGTGCTTGTGCTGTGATGGTTTGTTAGGAGGTCTTAGAAGCGGGGCAGCAGCAGATTCTGAGCGAGGCGGGGCCACACTCCCGTGACGTTACGCACCCGACTGAGTCCTTATTTACACCAGACACAAAAGGATTCAAGGATTATTGCCTTGCTCGCTCTGTGGATTTATCTCACAATTAATTTTATCTCATAATTAAGCTGCAACAACACAAGTCACTTTTGTTTTGAATTAACTGCCAAATGACCTAGAAATAAAGAGCTGAAACTTGTTTTTATTCGTATTAAATAATGAGACGGTGGCACACTGGCCTACACCAAATTATTATTTTTTACATCCTAGGGCATTTTGGATGTACTGAATTAAAAAAATTCATGTTTTTCACCTTCAGGTCAACGTTTGGAACAACAGTATTATTATTTTCCATTTAGATGATGCTACACTCCTTCTAAAGTATTGTAAATCTCTGAATTTGGAATGCCGATAGAACATTCAATTTACATATACTTACTTTTTTACATACTTTGACTTGTAAGCTTGATCAGTCTGTCCTGCTGCATTTTAAAGTCCAACTGTGCAACTTCTTATAAGTTAACATAAAAAATGTACCCAAAGTTTAGAACTGGATCATGTGGGGCTAATTTTTTATGATATTTCAATAAAAAGAACAGAAAGCTTACAAAAACATTTGTTTTTTGGTCTAGTTAAAAATTACATTACCTTTACAATGCTTGACCCCTGACAGGATGATCAGTATCATTTTGATCAGACTAGGCAATGGAATTTCTATGAAATTATACTGTTTTATAATTCAGTGTTATAACAGACAAACCACACTTTCCAAAACAATTCCATTTTATTATATACAAAATATTAAAAGAAAAAAAAACTTTGCAACACAACATGAAGGTTAATCGACATTTTATACACACCGACCACTGAGTGTCTACACCAGCTTCCCAAACTGGGTCACGACTCGGATGAATGAAGCGTCTCTGCCAGCTGTGGGTCAGGAAGGCTCGGTTGAATAATCCGGACGGGCTGTCGCGGCGGACGCGTGGGATGATTCTACAAGGAAAATGCACACAATAAAATACAGCACAGTAGTTTTTAACAAGAATACATAAGCTTATTTCAGCGTATTGTTCACATGAATAATTAAAATAAAAGCTTGAGTCCGCAGTGTGCTGCAATAAAGCAGCGATCCATCCACAAATGAACAGCTTTTTTATTGCATAAATAAACTGAGCGTCTTACCGAATATATTTGCGAAAAAACGCACAATAAAAAAAAATTAAAACTCACCGTTAAAGGACTCCGATGTTGAGACCTCCCGGTATATTTTTTCATTCCGGGCAGCTCCTTCTAACTCGCGCTGCATACGTTCGTCTGACAATGCAGTGAACAGACACTGCAGCTCCTTACTGGTCCATGGAACACCCTTATTACGCGAAGCCATTTTTGATAGAGAATAAATGAAAATAGCACAGCAATACACTGAAAAGGAACCGCCAACAGTGGTTGCGTGCTGAGTAAAGACGATCGTGAAGATTCTTTTTTTTTTTTTTTTTCCAAAAACTTTATTGAGAAGGTCGTGAAGATTTGGTAGATGAGGAGGAGGAGAGGGGCGGTTACAACCTGACCAATCAGCGCCGGTTACGACCTGACCAATCAGCGGCGACCAGTCTGTTAACGTCACAACACGGCACAGCTCAGCACTGCTGTACCCTGCCCTGGAGCGGGGCTGAGAATTGCGGCTGTTAAACCGTGTTGGGGCTTGTGGAAAAGCGTACAAAGCGTGCTGAGCCGTCCCGTGTCGCGCTAAAGCGTGCTAGTGGAAAAGGCCCTTATGTGACACTGCTAAAAAAGTTAATGCTAGTTTTGACGAAAAGGTGTTGGTGCCAGTGTTGAACAAGTTACTAAAAAAATAGTAACTAGTTACAGTTACTAGTTACTTCTTTTCAAAAGTAGCTGAGTTACTTACCAGTTACTGCATGATTAAAGTAACTAGTTACTTGGAAAAGTAACTTCCATGTTACTTTTAAATGCATACTTAAATTATCGTGCACACAGCAAGATCAAGGGCCCCTTGTTCTCATCAGAAAAAAGAAGAAAAGGAAAACTGATGAGAAAGAAGTCTCATCTTACATAGAAAAAATGTCTCAGATTTACACAAACTATTGTAATCAGTAGAAAGTCAGAAATTTACTAGAAATAAAGCTGCAAATTCACAGAGAAAAATTTTGGACCCCCAGGTGGGCCGTTTTTGGCCCACGAGCCATATGTTTGACACCCCTGGGCCAGCCCATTAAAAATGCATATTTAGAAGATTTACTTCCATGAAACAGTTGCATATCACAACAGCATGTAAATGAATAAGATAAAATAAAACAGAAAGCACAGATAAATGAAAGTTCACCTTAGAAGAAACTGTTCTTTACTGCAGCAAATCACAGTCACTTTTTCTCTGTCCTGTAAGAAACTTACACAATTACTTACACAACTTACACATTTACACAACTGCAGACATTAAATGCGACCTTGCTCTAAAAATACTCATGTTTAACCACAGAGGTAGGAGCTGTTGGGGGCTACTTACCGCTTGGACAGCAGGTGATAAGGAAGTTACCACCGCCACGGCATTTCTTCCCACTGGATTGCAGTGTGAGCAGGACAGGAAACCAACCCGCGGAGGAGACTGACTGCTGCGCCAGCTACGTAGGATCAGTTTATATTTATTTGTGCTAAAAATATCTATCAGTATTAATAAAACGAGTAACACATCTGATCAAATTTCAGTAACTAATGCATTACTGAATTTTTAAACAGTAATTTTGTTACACAGCATGTTACTGCAAAAGTAGTGGTGTTACAGTAACGCGTTACTCCAAACACTGGTTGGTACACACAGCGCATCACAGTTTGTTGCATGTTGGGGGGGGGGATCCTCTTTCAGCAGGATAATTGTTCCAACCAGTTTGAGCTGTTGACCTGGCCCTCAAGTTCTCCAGATCTCAATCCAATCTAGCGTCTGTGAGATTGCTGGAAAAATATGACAGATCCATGGAGACCTGTTCTTGCAGCTTATGGGGGTGAACAGACAGATTGACCCACTGGAGGCAATGTATATGTAATCAACAAAAACAAAAAATGCTTTGTGCTTTTCGTTCTTCAGTTTTTCACTTAACATCATCCTGCTTCTTCTCCTTTCAGCTGCTCCCTTCAGGGGTTGCCACTCCGCATCATCTGCCTCTATCTCACCCTATCATGTGCATCTTCCTCAGTAACCAACCAACCACCAACCAACCAACCCTTTCCATGTACTCCTTCACTACACCCATGAATCTTTTCTGTGGTCTTCCTCTTGCCTGGCAGCTCCATCTTGAATATCTTTTGTCCAGTATGTCCAATATCCCTCATCTGCACATGTTTGAACCTCTTACTTCTCTCTCTAACGTCATCCTGCTTACAAAATCCTTTAAAAAGTTGAATTTACTCACTTTAGAGCATTTTTCTTTGGATGAATGAGACTCCTGTAAATGAACCAAAATATTAAATTGAATATATCAATCAGCTTTGTAAAATGTATACCAGAATGGTGGCCTAGAAGTAGAGCATCCGCCCCACAACTGGGAGGTTGTGGGTTCAAGCCCCAGCCGGTTCATACTAAAGACCATATAAAAATAGTACTTCCCACATTCAAACTTGGTGCTCAGCATAATGGAATAGGCAAAGGAAAGTTGGTTACCCAGTCACAGGGGGTGCACATCATGATATAAGACGATGATATGCTGTGGCAACCGTGAAAGGGAGCAGCCGAAAGACCAAAAAAAAAGTCAATTTATATATATATATATATATATATATATATATATATATATATATATATATATACACCCACACATACATACTGTACATATAATTTTTTTTCACCTCCAGGTGGCTGGTTTTGGCCATGGCAATGGCACGCTTCTACATCCAGAAAGGCACACACAAGGGTCTGTACAGAAGTATAGCAAGGACACTCAAGTTTTTCCAGACCTTTGCGTTAGTTGAGGTAAGACATCTTTATTCTGTGATGTCTACAGATTAATCAACATTTTATTTTGAAAAGAGACTGTTCATTACTGTTTTATATTTATGTTATATTACAGGTGGGACATTGTGCCATTGGTATGTGATAAATTATGCCACTTAATCTTGACTTGCACATGTCAACATCTGTCCAGGTATTAACTGTTCTACCTCCTACTCTAGGGATTGTGAGAACTTCTGTGATTGTAACTGGGGTTCAAGTGTGTTCACGGATTTTCATGGTTTGGTTCGTTGCAAACAGCATCCGACAGGTGAATATCACAATGAAGACACACCCAGCAACATGACATAAGAGCTGAAAGTTTTCAGGTTATTTGAACTGTTGATGTGGCTTCTTATTTTGATGCAACAGATCCAGAATGAAGAAAGCGTAATTCTATTCCTGGTTGTGTGGACAGTGACAGAGATTACCAGATATTCCTATTACACATTCAAACTGCTCAACCACTTGCCATACTTCATTAAGTGGGCCAGGTGTGTATATCTTTTTCAGCTTCTGAGATGAATTTGAATTGTCATTACTGTGTGAGCATGTCTTGTCTGAGCTCCCCAATTCACCTTTGGCATGGTTCCGTCACTGGGCCTAGACTGGCTTTGCATCAGGAATTAGTCCAGCCATGCATGTATTAAGTATCGGTCGACTCACACAGACAGGAGAAGCATGTGTCTGTTTATTGATTAGCACCTTGTTAGTCATCCTCTATTTGTTGAGAGGCTAACCCCTAACATTGTGCTCTGATAACACCCAGCTGATAAACCCTGTGTCTGAAACTGGCTGTCAAGAGTTTGGTTTTAAATCTCATACAGCAGTTGTGAATAAAATCAAATTGGAGCATTCTCTTTTGAATATCCATTAAAAAAATCCGAGATCTGAAGTGACACAGTTGATGCTCCATGTAGTCTGCCCTCACAGTAGTTCATTTGAAATAGGAGCTGTTGGAAGGAACTGTACCCATTGATAGCTGTCCAGCATGCACACTTGGCATCTTGGAGCACACAGTTGGCCACCTGGCTGCAGAATACTGAGGCTTACAAACTCTTAGAAGTTGAGAAGTCATTCTGTCTCTGGGGGGTTACAGAAGAAAGGATGCCAGAAACAAGAGGTTCAGTGGGTCACACTGTCATATGCTAAATGATTTTAAAATTCCAATAAACAACTCAACTTCCGTTATGTCCAGGGCTCACAGCAGTTTTTAGCTTATTCTGGCAAAGCTGAAAACATGATAATCCTCAGGTGGGTCTGCATCTATTTTGAGCTCAAGGTCAGGTTCACGGTCAAAGGTTAAGAAATGTGGGCATTTTTGGGGTGAATTAATCAGGTAGGAATCAGTTACTGGTTTGAGAAAAGGGAATAAGGAATCATGTTGACATAAAACAGAAGAGAAAAAGCTGCTATTAATCATACTAAAAATGGTGTTGACTCGGCGTCTAATGCCAAATAGGGGTGGAAGAAATAATAATTTTCCCGATGCATCTCGATGTGGATGTAATTCTGAATCGATGAACAAATGTCAAGATTCCAGTTATTAAATATTACTAATAATGTAATTAATTTGGCTGGAACAAAAAAGTCGGCGCCCGCCCTGGACCTACCTGGTGTCAGGTTCTGGGCACAGTCTGGGACCATACCCACACTTTTGTTCCTCTGTGATTATTATGATTATTATTATTTATAGTGGTGTTGGCGTTATCATGTTAATTGCCTGTTAATGCATTGCCCCCATTAACGGTGACAAATTTTGTGATTGCTGTTAACGGCAGAAAGCGCAAACAGTATTTTTTGACCTAGCGGCTCTCCGTACCAAAGCCGCTCTGGCCACAGACACTGTGTGCACCATGCAGACATTGCAAAGTCAGACAATCTGGATTACACCTCCTGGATGTATCCACGCAGCAAGCATTGGCATCTGATCAATTACATCATTATGAGAATGAGAGACAGGCAGGACGTAAGAATAACGAATGAAATGTGTGGCGCAGACTGCTGGATGGATCACAGACTCATTCTCTCAAAGCTCAACATGCACATCCATCCCAAACGGCATCCACAGGGGAAAAAGGCAAACAGGTGACTCATTGTCAGCAAGTTGGAACAGCACTCTGTGCGACAGAACCTCAGTGAGGACCTGAACAGCAAACGTAGTCAGCTTGACCTTGGAGCATATGGAGCAGAAGAAGGCTGGGCAGCTTTCAGAGACATGGTGTATAACACCTCACTCACTCATCTAGGCCAGAACACGCACAAACACCAAGACTGGTTCGATGAAAATGATGAGAACATCCAAAAGCTGCTTGATGAGAAGTGTGAAGCCCACAGAGTGTACCAGCAAGACAGCAGATCTGCCTCTAAGAAGGCAACCTTCAACTCCATCAAAGGAAAGGTGCAGGCAAAGCTCAGAAAGATGCAGGACTTCTGGCTCAGCAAAAAGGCAGATGAAATACAGCAGTACGCTGACAGCAACTCCAAACGCTTCTATGATGCCCTTAAGACCATCTACGGGCCTCAGTCTTCTGGAACATCACCACTGCTCAGTGCTGACAGGTCCACTCTCCTCACCGACAAGAACGCAATCCTGGAAAGATGGGCAGAACATTTCAGCAGCATCCTGAACAGACCTTCGTCCATCAATGCAGAAGCCATTACTCGCATGCCCCAAGTAGAGGTGAACACGTCTCTGGCAGAACCTCCAATGGAATCAGAAGTCCAAAAAATGATCAAACTCCTTTCGAACGGCAAAGCACCAGGCTCTGACACCATCCCAGCTGAAATCTACAAGGGAGGAGGACCAGTTCTAATACAGAAACTCACCAAGCTCTTTCAGACCATGTGGCAGCAGGAAGTTATCCCCCAGGAGCTCAAGGACGCCTCCATTGGCCATCTTTACAAGAGAAAAGGAAACAGGCAGTCCTGCGACAACTACCGTGAGATCTCTCCTTGTCATCTCCGGCAAGATCCTCGCAAGAGTCCTTCTCAACCGCCTCATTCAGCACATGGAAGGCAGTCACCTGCCGGAGAGCCAGTGTGGCTTCAGAGAGGGTCGTGGAACTGCTGACATGATCTTCGTCTCACGCCAGTTTCAGACGTGTCAAGAGCAGAACAGGGACCTCTACACAACATTTGTAGATCTGACCAAGGCTTTTGATACTGTCAGTCGTGAGGGGCTGTGGAAGATCATGGCGAAGTTTGGCTGCCTGGACAACTTCATCAGCATGGTGCGCCAGTCCCACGACAGCATGCTTGCTTGAGTACTAGACGATGGAGACTCCTCTGAAGCTTTCCCAGTCACCAGCGGGGTCAAGCAGGGCTGTGTACTCGCGCCCACACTTTTCAGCATGATGTTCACAGCCATGCTGCCTGATGCCGTCTGCGACGATGAAGAAAGCGCCATCAGGATCAGGTACATGATGGACGGCAGGCTCTTCAACCTGCGGAGACTCCAAGCCAAAACCAAGGTAGAAGGGGACTTAGTGCGCGACTTCCTGTTTGCAGACGACTGCATACTCAATGCCGCTACAGAAGCCCAGATGCAGCAGAGCATGAACCGCTTCTCAACTGTTTGTGACAACTTTGGACTCACAATCAGTACGAAGAAAACCGAGGTCCTGCACCAACCCACATCGCAGAAGACTTACGTGGAACTAGCCATCACTGTCAATGGGGAGACCCTCAAGGCTGTCGACGAGTTCACATACCTCGGCAGCACACTCTCCAGGTCTGGCAACATTGACAACGAGGTTGATTCGCGCATTGCAAAGGCATGTTCAGCATTCAGACAGCTATGTGCAATAGTGTGGGAAAGGAGAGGCATCAGGCTGACCACAAAACTGAAGGTATACAAGACAGTTGTCCTGCCTTCCCTACTGTACGCCTGCGAGACCTTGACAGTCTACGAGCGCCATGCCAGAAAGCTAAACCGCTTCCACCTGAACTGCCTCAGAAAGCGCCTGAAGATCACCTGGCAGGACAAAATCCCGGACACAGAGGTCCTCTCCCGACCTGAGCTGCCTAACATCCACACCCTGCTCAAGAGAGCCCAGATTAGGTGGGCTGGCCACCTTGTTTGTATGCCTGATTCACGCCTACCAAAGAGACTGTTCTACGGTGAACTAGCAGAGGGCAAGCGCTCACAAGGTGGTCAGAAGAAGCGCTACAAAGGCACTCTTAAGGCCTCCCCGAAGAGCTTTGACATCAGTCATGACACCTAGGAGACCCTAGCGCTAGACCAACCAGACTGGCGTAGCTGTACCAGCAAAGGTGCTGCCTCCTTTGAGCTGAACAGGATTGCCAAGGCCCAGAGAAAATGTGAGCTTCGCAAGTCCAGAGCCACCCCTGTATCATCTGCCCACGCAGACAACCTGTGCCCGACCTGTGGCAGAGCCTTCCGTGCCCCCATTGGACTGATCAGCCACAGCCAGACACACCGCACCCTGTCCTCTTCCCTGTGATGTCCTTGGTCATCGTTGAGAACAACGGACGAATAACAACAACAACAAAAACATACAAACATATGAAGAATCATCCAAAAGAAAATGCCAAGCTTCAGAAATGGAGAGATGAGTGGAGAAATCCCCCCACCCCCAACCCAGAGGCAGAGATCATTGGCAGAGGCCTTTGGGCATTTTTTACTTTAGCCAACTCAAAAAGTATAAATTATGCTAAGACCTTGGCATAATACGTTTATCCCATTGAAACGTGTTATTTAAATGAATACATTTACTGGAATTGAAACAAATATACCGAATATAATATGGCTCAGATTTGATTGAATATAATTACCCTTTTGTGTTAACTGTGAAAGTGATACTGTATGATTACTATATTTAAACTACAGGTAGATGTGCTACAGGTGTAATTATTTTAGTATTTCACTTACCTGATTCCCCAAGCGCAGTAGAGGTTACGAGGAGCCTGGCAGAAAAGATTGTGAAAGACCTGCAACCTCTTTCCGTGGTAGAAGATGACAGCTTTATTAATTTTGTGAGGACACTTGACCCACGGTACAAAATTCCATATAGGAAATCTTTAATGGAGGGGAAACTTCCAGCTCTTTATAAAGACTGCTTTTCTGAGGTCAGAAAGACATTGAGTGGTGTGGACAATGTTGTGCTTACAGCTGACATGTGGACATCAAGAGCCACAGAGGCATATTTAACTGTCTCATGCCACGTCATAGATGAAAACTGGCAAATTCTGGAATGCGTGCTAGAAACTTGCTCTTTGCTTGTTCCTGGACAACACACTGCAGACAATATTTGTTCACAATTAACCAGAATCATGGAAGAATGGGACATAACGGACAAGATTCTGGCTGTAATAACTGATAATCTGTAATAATAATCTGATAATAATAATAATAATAATAATCTGATAATCTGTAATAACTGATAATAAACCAAGCCATCCAGCTTGGTGCTCAGCAATAATGGAATGGAGGAGGGAAATCTGTGGCGGCGCCTTGCATGGCAGCGGCCCTCTGATTCTGCACTGGGGTGTGTGTGATTGACACTGTAGATAGGTAAAGCACAATCTCGTTCTACTGTACATGATTGGTTGTACGGTTGAATGACAATAAGGGTGATTTAATTTAATTAATTTAATGGGGCCAACATGGTTGCTGCTGTGCGCAAAGCAGGCTGGGCACACTACCCATATTTTGCACACACTTTGAATTTGGTGGTGAAAGACTCTTTCAAGACTCACTCTGACTTGCTTGAGATTCAGCAGAAAAGCAGTGGTATTGTTGTTTTCTTTTGCCATAGTACTAAAGCTGCAGACAAGCTCAAAGAAATTCAGAAGCAGAAGTTCCCTGAAAGAAAACTAATTCAAGCAGTTCAGACAAGGTGGAACTCTGTATTCTACATGTGGGAGAGATTGTCTGAGCAAAAGGAGGCAGTTACCACAGTCCCCTATCTCCTTGGAAAGAGCTCACTTTGCTTAAGTGAGGAAGAATGGTCTGTCATCAGTCTCTTGGTCAATGCACTGAGACCATGTGAGGAAGCAAACGGAGATGTCAACTGGAAAACATGTTTCAGTTTCAAAGGTGATTCCATTGGTATCAATGCTTCTCAGAACCATTTCAACTTCTGAGAGCCAAGGTAACAAGCTAGCTGCTGAGCTGTCAGTGCAATGTCACCGGTGTTTCAGGGCTATTGAAACATTTCATGGTCTTGCTGACAGCACCTACCTGGACATTAGATTTAAACACCTGTGAGTCCGTGACTCTGCAAATGTTAAGCCTGTAAAAGCTTGACTTCTCACTGAAATGCAGTCAGTGAGACAGACCTCAACACCTCCATAATTTGCATCAACCTCAAACTCTGCCACCATCTCTGTCACCAGCTCGGCAACAGCTCTTGCAACTACTTCTGGACTGGAAGCCACATTTCCGTCAGTCAGTTACCGCTATCAATGTCTGTCTGGAGTGAATGAATAATGTACTCACTGTAAGCACTTTGAGATGTCCCTTGACATGTAAAGTGCCATATAAATCTAATCCATTATTATTATTATTAATTTAATTTAGTCAACTAAATTCTTATCGACAATTAATCGAAAGTCAATTAATCATTAACATCCCTACTCCTGGATGAAGGGCCAGACTAAGAGCGGTCCAGTGGATCTCTATGAAAAAGTTACTTCAAGAACCCAGTGTACCCAAAGGAGCCACATGAGTCCGTCCACCTTCCAGTGGGCTCACTGGCTGCAGGAGGGATCACGGGGATCATGGTGCTATGTGAAACGAGCAGCAGTCTGGGCTTCTCTGCTTAGACTGCTGCCCCCTGTGACCTGGACTCCCAGATGATACCTGTGCCAAACTACATGTTAAAACCCAGCCAGTCAGAAAAGATCATTCAGCCAAATCATGGTATAAACACTGTATACTGTGCTCAAATTATCCCATGATGTATTTTGAAAATTTTTGTCCAGAATAGCAATCCTAGCATGCTATGTCCAGCAAATGTTTAGTGTCCACAGTGTTTTTCCAGTGTTCTATTGAGTTAACTATATGGTCCCCTACATTTGGATTTCTCTGAATAGTGAGCAGGAAATGAATAAATGACACTGCAACTGTGGTGCTTGGCTAGCAATTTATCCACATTATCATGTAACATTAGCACAGAAAAGCTCAATTTTATTTGGTGAAGTCCGGCTGTTTTTCATCTTGCTATTATTAGCCAACACTACGTAGCTCTGCTGGTGGTTATAGAATGTGGCAAAAAAGTCTCAAGTGGATACGTTTTTCTCATTTGTCAAATTATAAGGTTGACACATTTTGTAAATTAGTCATTTTCCAGTCACTTTATTAGGCACATTCCATCCCAGCTATCTAGGTAATCGCTGGCAAAATATGTATTTGTAGAAGCATTTGATGGTCGTATTGCCAAATTACTGCTTCTTCTACATGACAATACTCACCCATTTTTAGTTCAATCTGGCAAAGCTGAAAATGGTGTGATGTCATCTATCTGTCCATCCACGCACATGTCCACATTTCAGAAAAATCACTGCTTCTCCTAGGTAGTTCCCCAATGCTCACCAAACAAGTGCAATGATCCTCAGGAGGGTCTGCATCCAGGTGGTGCTTCAGGTCAA
Organism: Pholidichthys leucotaenia; assembly: GCA_020510985.1. Taxonomy (NCBI): domain Eukaryota; kingdom Metazoa; phylum Chordata; class Actinopteri; order Cichliformes; family Pholidichthyidae; genus Pholidichthys; species Pholidichthys leucotaenia. The sequence goes on from CM035844.1 coordinate 182,776,391, forward strand.
AGGTCAGGAGATCTGGACTCTCTTATCAGGCTGGAATGAGCTACTCCATCATTGATGTCTGGTTATGAAAAGGTTGCATAGAAAATTTGTTTTCTTTCTGCTGTAATAGTCAAGACAGTAGTGGTAAGCTAGGTAGCTACTTTGGTATCCATCTGGAGTTTGTGTTTAGCTTCATCACCATGGACCTTTATTTTATTATCATTATATGCTGGTTGTTTGGTCTCGTTACAAGATAATGGACATACAACGCGTGCAATATTGCAGCATGGCAGTGGAGGACAGTGGTGTTTTTTTTTTAAATCTGTAAAGTCTTTAGTGTGCTGATCTGTTTAACTCTGTATCAGTTATCCTTTTGTTTTTTGTTTTGATTCTCGTGCTCCTGAACGGCACTCCCAGCCTCCCCCCACCCTTCACGTCTTTCTTTAAGCATGGTGAAGACGACAGGCCCCCAGAGAGTGGCTCATGTTCAGCTGCTCCTGTTTTTAAGACCAACTGTTTTGGTCATGGAATGTTCACCCAGCATTTCGCTCACATCCGCCGAGACGCTCCCCCGAGACTTTGCTGTGGTCTTGACTAAATGCGGGATCTCTGTAACCCTGAGTCACGGTCTACGTTTTGGTCCTAGAAAGACCTGCTGTCACAATAACAGAGTCTCAACTTTACATGAGGAGACTAGGCTTTTAAGTAGGAGCTAAATTGTTTGGTAGAGTTGAAGAGAGGGCTCCTCTCAAACCCTTATCTTTGATGTTACATTACTAAATGTTTTAACTGCTCTAAAATGATATCCAGTTTGCTCAAGTGAACTATTTACGTCCTGCTAAGTGTTTAATTTCTGTGTATCTACCAGTATATCAGTATTCTATATAACCAAAGTCATCCATTGTTGTGCAGCAATTAATACTTAAATAATTAATCCCTGATAGTTGTCTGTGACTCAGGATGTGCACCCACATTCTGCAGTTTCCCCTACTTAAGCCACCATAGGGTGCCAAGTCAAATCACATTTCAGTGGTATGTGCACTCCATTAGTTATGCTGCTAATAGATTTAGACAGCCGGGGGACCTCTAATAATGTACTGGGCTTCACTCCTTTAATGTTTGCTCTCTACATGTCTGTTCTATTCATCTTCTCTATCCCCTCACCCCCCAGCCAGTCACAGCAGATGACTGCCCCTCCCTCAGCCTGGTTCTGCTAGAGGTTTCTTCCTGTTAAAAGGGAGTTTTTCCTCTCCACCGTTGCCAAGCGCTTGCTCACAGGGGATCGTCTGATTGCTGGGGTCTTTCTGCAATTGTGGGGGTTTCCCCTACATTTGAAAGTGCTATGAGATGACTGTTGTTGTGAAATGGCGCTATGTAAATAAAATTGATTTGAATTGGTAAACTCCAGCTCCGTTTGAAGATTCAGTTACTTCATCATCAGTACTGTTGTATCATCACTATGGTTTACAGTATTGCTGTATACAGTATACAACATACTGCAGCACTGTCACTTGCATGTCAAGTATTTTTAGATTCCATTAGCATTAGGGTGTTTGCATCACTGAACAGTTCAGTGGATTAAAAATAGAAACCCCATTGTCAAAACCTAATTCAGCCAAAGTCTGTTCATGTTTGATTGCTGGGTCATGCTTTATTTCCCCCAGTACGCCATGTCAGAGAGAGGGAGTTTTGTTGACAGGCTGCTGTTCAATCAGTCAGTCAGTCAATCAGAGTGACCTCAGCTGAGCTGCACGCCTAGCGGTCCAATCTTCACGATCTAGCGTACAGGCGGCAAGCTCGCCAGTGTTGGCTGCCCCAGTGTCTCTCTTCAGTGTCCATGAATGATGTTAATGGCAGTCCTGAGTGGGGAAAGCCATGCGTCGGTTCCCAGAGTACCAGGCGGCAGGCTGGGAGCTCTTGGTGACGGTAACAGTGCTCCGCAAGGCCAAGTCTTCGCCATGCCACCTTGTCTGATATTCTGGGAAGGTGTCCATAGAGATCTTCCCTGAATATCAGGCGGGCTGCTGTTGCTCCACCTTTCTCACTAAAATACCCAAATTTAAAATCAGGCAATGTATGCAAAGGTGATATTTTTGACTTTTTAAAATTTAGAAACCTTTTAAATAACTTATCAGTGTGATTTTGGTTCATAGGTTGCTAGAATATACTTTATACCAGTCTACCCACAACCATTAAAGGCACTATCTTTAAATATTATCTACCCAACACTTTTTTGAATTCATGCAGCCTCAGCTATTCACTCTTCCACCTCTGTGCTTCTCTGTCAGGACTGTCCATTGGCTGTGATAGTCCTGCCCAGAATTATGCTGAACACTGGGGTGGCAGTGGCGCAGGTGTAGTGTGACGGACTACTGATTGGAGGGTCATGGGTTTGATTCCCGCTCTGTCTGCTTGTCAAAGTGTCCTTCAGCAAGACACTGAACTCCCAGTTGCTCCTGGTGGCCTGGTTAGCGCCTGTATGTATGGCAGCTCTGCTGCCATCAGTATGTGAATGGGTGGATTGCAGAATCTGTAAAGCGCTTTGGTCATCCTAGATGAGAAGAAAAGCGTTATATAAGTGAACGCCATTTACCATTGTAGACCCCATCCAAGCTGAACTAATTTTTGTTTAAAGATAGTGACCCTGCTTTGGCATGTTTTTATGTTTGACTGTACATATTGGGGCAATAACATCATCTAACTATACCTGCACTGTGATTGTGTACTTAATTAAGCCTGTTTACCTTGATTACTCTGCTGAAATTTACAACTATTTTTGTTTTTCCATTTGTCACAGATACAACTTTTTCATTGTCCTCTACCCCCTGGGAGTCATTGGAGAACTGCTCACCATATATGCTGCTCTGCCCTTCGTACGCAGATCTGGAATGTACTCCATGAGGCTCCCGAACAAGTATAACGTGTCATTTGACTACTACTACTGCCTCATCATCGTCATGCTGTCCTATATCCCACGTAAGGAGCAATTTCCAGTGTGCACACTCGCACTGTTCTGTGGCATCAAAATCAGAATTTAGAAGTCCATGTTCAACTAACAGAGAGGCTTATGGCTTTATGTCCAGAGCTACACAAATTAGTTTCCTCCTGTTACAGGAACTTTCCAGAACTGTTTGTAGTAGGAGTTCTGCTTTCTGCTTGTAATGAGTGGGATTTGATACAAGTTTGTTTAAAAAGCAAATTGTTTGAAAACATTTTTTTTTTAAATCTGTTAAAGTATAGCATCTGCTGGGTAACCTTGACCAGAATGGCTTAGGCAGATAAGTGGTAGTCTGGGCTTGTAACAGATGGAGGTGGCAGTTTGAAGGTATGGGCTGCATAAATGCATAAAAGTGTTGGGAGAGGGCATTTATAGATGGTACCATGAATGTCTGTTGTTGTTGTAAAATATTGGTCAGCAGGATGACCACTAGTTTCAGGATAATGGCAGGAGATGCATATGTTACTGTGATATAATGTAGAAGGACACAAATTGGGGGAAAAAAAAGACCTTGACACATGTTGGCATGCAGGATAAAATTATAGAGCACTGCGGAGAAAAATTGAGTCTGATTATTTTAAATTTAGGGACTATACATTCTTACTTTCCACAAATTTTGCTTGCAGTATATAAAGGTGATTGTCATATGAAGTACTAAAGGAGATCGGAAAGATTTGATTGGTTGTGCTTATTGATCTTATGTGCAAAATTGTTCAGTTGAACATGCAGTGATCAGGTACCATCACTGTATTTAAAATTAAAGGAAAGATTTTAATGTTGTCCGCAAGTCATTATCCCTCAATTAGAAGAAGGTAATTGTTTTGATTTGCAGTCATTTACATTTGACTGCGTTGTTCTGTTCTGGGACCTCTCCATCCTTAATTGTTCATAAACTGATGCTACATAATAAACAGCACTAAATTGCATCAGGCACAACATTAAAGGCAGGAGCTTGGTGGAGGTGGGTTGTAATGGGACTTGTAGATGCGGAAGCAACCATAGGCAAATAATCAAGCAATATTACATGAGGGGGTGTGGTGTCAATGAATATAGCTCTGCTACAGGCCAGATGTGCAGCAGCGAGCTGAAGGCATCGCTGCTGTACTATATTTACGATAGCCACAATTTCAAAGGTAACTCTGGCTTCTCTTAATATGTGAGGATTGTAGAATTTTGTGTACCTCACCACAGTGAGGTGCTGTTTTGAGAAGAAAAAAAAAAAAGACTGACTTCGCAACCCAAGAAATAGAGAGCCTAAGTGATGCTCCTTCTACTTCAGCACATGGGAACTTAAATCGGGAAAAAAATCTCTATTGACATGAATGGCAAGAGCGAAATTATCTTTTGATCCCGACTGAATTTTGCCACGAGTTACACATATGATGTTTATCAATTTAAAAGACAATTTTCCACGTAAATAACGGTGTAGGTTGTTGTCTGTTAAGGTATAAGGTTGTGAAAGTACGTAAATGAAAAAACAGCAAACACAGACATGTTAAGCTATGTACGTCACATTTTCAAACTGCACCCAGAGGGAAGTAACTAACAGTTCCCTGGATCAGCTGCAGCTCTCAAAATACAAAACAAGACAGTTGTGTTGTTTCTCTCCTCTTTGGATCCTTCTTTCATTGGTCAGGAAAACGGGAGAAAAGGTTTGAGAGGGAAACTGCCATGATCGTGTTTGGTGATTTGGGATGATGGGAATCGTTTTCACAAAAACTAAATATTACTTTTATTATACAACAGCTGACAACTTTAATTACGTGGAAAATTATCTTTTAAATTGACAAACATCATATGTGTAACTCATAACTCCTATATGATAGACTCCTACCCAAAAAGACTGAGTGCTGTAATAAAAGCCAAAGGTGCTGCAACAAAGTATTAGTTTAAGGGTGTGCATATTTATGCAACCAGATTATTGTAAGTTTTTTATTTTTCCCCCATAAAAGGTTTCAGTTTGTTTTACAATTGGGTTGTACAGGTTATAGGTCACATTAATGGTGGAAAAAGTTTTGAAATGATTTATCTTGGTCTCATTTTTTACATCACAAAAGCCTGGCATTTGAACAGGGGTGTGTAAACTTTTTATAGCCAACAGAAAAAATAGCTCCTAGAATCCCTATTGTCCTGTCAAATTGCTCAATCAGAACTAACTGTTATAAAGCAACATAATTGGCTTGTTAGCCAATTGAAAATAATGAAGAGTATTAACTGATATTGCCTGGCCTTAAAGGTACTGCATGGAGTCTCTGGTAATAAAGACAACTGCTGCTTCATTCTGGTCTCAGGTTTGAGAAACTATCACAATGACCTCCCCCGGGTCCTCTGTCGACTGCCCAGTTTGGTGTAGGAAGCCAAAAGTAATGCACTGGCCGGCGCTAGTCATTCAGACACCCTCCAAGCCTAAATTTTATACTTCTCTAAACTTCCACTGTTTATGAGATAGAGAGGGTCTGGAGAGGAGAATAGAGGTAGAGTTCAAGGTGGCAGTCCTGATCTGGGTTTGACTCACCCGGCGCTCGGTCCAAGCTGTGTAACTCGACCTCCACCTAACCACCAGCCCCTGAGCAGGAGGCAGGTGGAAGGGGGGAGGAGAGGGGAAAGAACAGAGAGAAGAGAACAATACCTGTTTTCTTCTTAATTAAAGAGACCCATCATCAGTAGTGTACCTCCAGGCCATCAGATTTTTTATTCATTTACTGTATCACTGTTAACATTCTTCTAAACTTCCACTTATATAGTCATTGTCTGAGCTGCTTTGAGAGAGAATCTTACCCAGAATCCACAGAAATCAAGTAAGTGTATGGGCTGCAATTCACTTTGTGACCACAAAGTGTCACTGAAATTCAAGTTAAGATAAGCTGATGTTAATGACTTTGTTTCCTCATTAACCTGATGTTATCCTCTTTTAGATCTGGATCTAGAGTATACAGTTGAAATCAATATACAGTATCTCACAAAAATGAGTACACCCCTCACATTTTTGTAAATATTTATTATATCTTTTCATGGGACAACACTGAAGACATGACTGATACAATGTAAACAAGTCAGTGTACAGCTTGTATAACAGTGTAAATTTGCTGTCCCCTCAAAATAACTCAACACACAGCCATAAATGTCTAAACCACTGGCAATAAAAGTGAGTACACCCCTAAGTGAAAATGTCCAAATTGTGCCCAATTAGCCATTTTCCGTCCCCGGTGTCATGTGACTCGTTGGTGTTACAAGGTCTCAGGTGTGAATGGGGAGCAGGTGTGTTAACTTTGGTGTTAGCGCTTTCACACTCTCTCATAGTGGTCACTGGAAGTTCAACATGGCACCTCATGGCAAAGAACTCTCTGATCTGAAAAAAAGAATTGTTGCTCTACATAAAGATGGCCTAGGCTATAAGAAGACTGCCAACACCCTGAAACTGAGCTGCAGCACAGCGGCCAAGACCATACAGCAGTTTAACGGGACAGGTTCCACTTAGAAAGGCCTCGCCAGCATCATATCCAGAGATTTTCTTTTGAAAATAGACGTATGAGTGCTGCCAGCATTGCTGCAGAGGTTGAAGGGGTGGGAGGTCAGCCTATCAGTGCTCAGACCATACACCACACACTGCATCAAATTGGTCTGCATGGCTGTTGTCCCAGAAGGAAGCCCCTTTTAAAGGTGATGCACAAGAAAGGCAGCAAACAGTTTTCTGAAGACAAGCAGACTAAGGACATGGATTACTGGAACCATGTCCTGTGGTCTGATGAGACCAAGATAAACTTATTTGATTCAGATGGTGTCAAGCGTGTGTGGCGGAAACCAGGTGAGGAGTACAAAGACAAGTGTGTCTTGCCTACAGTCAAGTATATTGGTGGGAGTGTCATGGTTTGGGGCTGCATGAGTGCTGCCGGCACTGGGGAGCTACAGTTCATTGAGGGAACCATGAATGCCAACATGTACTGTGACATACTGAAGCAGAGCATCATCCCCCTCCCTTTGGAAACTGGGCCGCAGGGCAGTATTCCAACATGATAACGACCCCAAACATACCTCCAAGACAACTGCTGCCTTGCTAAAGAAACTTAGGGTAAAGGTGGTGGACTGGCCAAGCATGTCTCCAGATCTAAACCCTACTGAGCATCTGTGAGGCATCCTGAAGTGGAAGGTGGAGGAGTGCAAGGTCTCTAACACCATAATGTTGTCATGGAGGAGTGGAAGAGGATTTCAGTGGCAACCTGTGAAGCTCTAGTGAACTCCATGCCCAAGAGAGTTAAGGCAGTGCTGGAAAATAATGGCAGCCACACAAAATATTGACATTTAGAGCACAATTTGGACATTTTCACTTAGGGGTGTACTCACTTTTGTTGCCAGCTGTTTAGACATTAATGGCTGTGTGTTGAGTTATTTTGAGGGGACAGAAAATTTACAGTTATACAAGCTGTACACTGACTACTTTAAATTGTATCAAAGTGTCATATCTTCAGTGTTGTCCCATGAAACGATATAATATACTGTATTTACAAAAATGTGAGGGGTGTACTCACTTTTGTGAGACACTGTATTTTTTTGTCACTTGTCTGGTGAAAACTCGAGATTATTATAGTAAAAATGACCCTCAATTATGATTTTTTTTTTGTGCCCTGCAGCTTTAAGATATGTTGTGAATCTGTAATTATTGATTTATTTATTTTATTTTTTTTTTGTCTTTGCTGCAGTATTTCCTCAGCTCTACTTCCACATGCTGCGGCAAAGGAGAAGGGTGCTTCATGGTGAGGTCATAGTGGAGAAAGACGACTAATCCAGCACCACCTCATGCCTCAATTTGAGCCAGCCTGCCTCCAACCTTACCCTCACCTCCGACACCACTTCATCTCCATCTCACCTTCGAGCAAAATCGGCCATGATATTCTTCACGGCCCGGGACCTGAAGAGCCGCACAGCTGATGAGCTATAGCCATCGATGATCAGAAATGACAAAACCGTGGATTAAACCGTAGTAATGATAATGGATTTCTTCCCAGGACTACTTTCTATCTGAATGGTAATATTGGAAATATGTTTACGGTTCCTGTGTTGTTGGAGCTTGAGACAGAAGCCTGAGAGATCCTGAATCCTTTATTCACCCACCAGCCTTACTGAATCTTGCTGCACTGAAGCACAGCGGTGTGAGAGAAATGAGCACTGAGCCACAACACTGCACCCCTGAGGGAGAAAAGAGGCAAATGTGAAATGAAACGTGAGAGAAAGAGATCATCCTCCAGCCCGGCAAATATGGCAGATTAATGTTTGATGAGTGTATTCAACAAGAATTTCTGCATAAAGTCACGTGGCTATTTAAAAAAAGTTTCAAAAGATAGGATATTCATACCTCAACAATAAACCTGTTTAGACAATGTGCTGCTTCTTTTGTGTATGTTTGTTACTCTATGTGTAAATTATACCATGTGAAATAAGCGGTTAATAAAAGGCATATTTGTTGACAATAATTTATTCACATGTAGCTTATCACTAAGAGCAAGCACAGCTCAAACTTAACAGTGTGTCTGCTTGGCTCAGCTCCTGCATTCTAATACGGTGCTGTGAAAAAAGTATTTGCTCCCTTCCTGATTTCTTATATTTTTTACACTTGAACATTTCAGATCATCAAAGAAGTTTTAGTATTAGATAATCTGAGTAAATATGAAAAATGCAGTTTTTAAATGATTTTATTTATTAAGGGAAAAAAGCTATCCAGACCTACTTGGCCTTTTGTGGAAAAAATACTCCCACACCCGTTACATCTTGTGATTAACCAGATTTTTTGGAAAGCTGAGTTCAGTTTCACTGTCCACACCCAAGAAATTCAAGAACAGATGAGAAACAAAAACCCAGAACAACATCTAAAGAACTATAGGCTTCACTTGCCTCAATTTGGATATTGGTCCATGATTCAACAATAAGAGAATGGGCAAAAATGGCATCCATGGGAGAGTTCCAAGGTGAAAACCCCTGCTGACCAAAAAGAACACAAAGGCTCATCTCATATCAGCCAAAAGAAGGTCTTGTTAATCCCCAAGACTTTAGGAGAAAATATTCTATGGACTAATGAGACAGTTGAACATTTTGAAAGATGTGCATCTCATTACATCTGTTGTAAAACTAACACAGCATTTCATAAAAAGAACATACCAGTAGTCAAACATGGTGGTAGTATTGTCATGGTCTGGGGCTGCTTTTCTGCTGCAGAACCTGGACGACTTGCCGTAACTGATCAAATCATGAATTCTGCTCTCTACCAGAAAACCCTGAATGAGAATGTCCAGCCATCAGTTTGTGACCTCAAGCCCCCCAATGTGGGTGAATTAAAACAATTCTGCAAAGAAGAGTGGACCAAAATTCCTCCACAGTGATGTAAAGCCAAGGATGGCACAACTAGTTATTAGGTTTAGGGGGCAATAACTTTTTCACATAGGGCCAGGTAGGTTTTGATGGCTTTTTCCCCTTAATAAATGAAATTATCATTTAAAAACTACATTTTGTATTCACTCGAGTTGCCTTTGTCTAATATTAAAATTAGTTTGAGCTGAAACATGCAAGTGTGATGCAAAAATATAAGAAATCAGGAAGAGGGCCACTACTTTTTCACAGCACTGTAGGTTGTCTCAGTGTTTACGTTGTCACATTAATTTACGAGTACATCTTAAATTAAGTTTGCATCTTCAGAGTCGGAAGGTTTTTTTTTTCCCCTCTTTCTGTACGTATATGACTACAGTTCAGATTTATGTGTGCACTTGCAGTCTCCAGTGTTTGTCTTGTTTGATTTTTGAAGAATCTAGTGTCCATGCTGTTAGGAAAGTAGCAAGACTCCCTCCTGGTAAAGGTGCTATTGTAAGATCATTTCAGTCTTCTGTGCAGCTGAAGGAGTGACTGTGATTGGAGATGACCTAAAGCAGGAGAAACGGGATGTGAACTGAGAGGAAATGTTAGTCGATGAACTGCTTAGCCAATGGTTATCTAGGAAAATCTGTTTTTTGCTTGTAATCTTGGTTTGAGGGGAGATTAATGTTAAAAGGCAATATCAGATTAAATGGGAACGTTATTTTTCAAAGAAATGTGAAAATACCTTTTTTTGTGCATCATCAATAAACAAAATTCTGTAATAATGAGGGGAGTTCTGTGTTAAAATTCAGATTAGATACTTAACTGTTTCTCTGGGAATACATATACAGTTGTATGGAAAAATTTGGCCACCCCTTGACAAATAGCATGATTTTTCACTGAAAAGATGTAAACAGTCTCAGGGATATGACAAAAAAATTACAATTTTATGCCAAAACATTAATGCATAGTTTATATTTTATAAATTATATAAAAAATATGCAATTGTGCAAATGTCTAGACACTACACAGTTAATTAAATGCACCAATTAACAAAAATTCTATTTGTCAAGGGGTGGCGAAATATTTGCATACAAGTGGATATTAAATGTGGAAATTTCCAAACAAATCCAAATGCCCTATAGATTTTATAGGCCCCCTGCATTTTTAAATTAAAATGGTGTTAAAACAATTTTTGTTTGTAAGTGATATGTGCATATGCTCTTTGTAAAAAAAAAAAAAGAAAGAAATACAGGAACATAGCCTGCAGGTCTTAAATGTGAATTCAACTGCATTTCATCTAACGATGCACAGGGTGCAACACCTCTGTCTGCAAAAATGGGTCTGTAACCTTTGGCTCCAGAGCCACTTATGTTTGTGAGAAAGAGAGACATTTTTTGTCTAAAATACTCACTAATTTACAAGAAAATTTGCAAATTTATGAGAATAAATTCAAACAAGAAAAAAAAAAATGGTGCCCCTTCGTTTCTGTTGGAGCCACAGCTCACACTTCTTTTGTCGGCTGCTTTCTTTAGGGGTCACCACAGCTGATCATCTGCCTCCATCTCTCCCTATGCCTTGCATCCTCTTCTGTCACACCAACCCCCTTGATGTCCTCCTTTGCTACATCCATGAATCTTCTCTGTGGTCTTCTTTTTTCCCCCCTCCTGCCTGGCAGTTTGCTCTTCAACATCCTTTGTCCAACATATCCACTATCCCTCCTCTGCACATGTCCAAACCATCTCAGCCTCGTCTCTCTTACTTTGTCTCCAAACCACTCAACCCGAGCTGTCCTTCTGATATACTCATTTCCAGTGTTGGGCAAGTTACTTAAAATAGTAACTAATTACAGTTAAATTTCAAAAGTAACAGTTACTTTACCAATTACTGCATGATTAAAGTAACTAGTTACTTGGAAAAGTAACTTTTGCGTTACTTTTAAATGCATACTTAAAGCATTTTGCACACATAGCAAGATAATTAATGGATTATATTACAGGCTTATTAATGTCAGGCTGAAAACAGACTGTTTCAGACAGAGTTTTTAGAACGTGTTCAGTCTGCTTTATCCTGCCTTGAGAGCTCTTATTGTGGGAAAAATCTGAAGAAAATCAACATGATATTGCCAGTAATTTCCTTATTTTGAAGTGAGAGTTGGCAACACTGCATAAAGCTGTCCATGTTTATGTTACCTTTATGATATGGATTTAATCCGATGTGCAGTGATCCAAAGAAAATGTCCATTATCCACAGTCCAAATGTCTGCTGTGACAGAGATATAGTCCAATCCCTCCAGTTCCTTTTGGAGATCAAAATCCATTTTTGAATAATCTTTATCCAGGTAGCAAGTAAATGTGTTTTAATTTAAGTGGATCACAGTCTTAGCTGTCTGATGGAAAGTGACCGTTATCAAGTCTTCAGTCTGTAACGACGTATCTGGCAATCAGGTTTAATTCTTGCTGGGTCACAAACTGTCCAGATGCATATCTGTGCTTGAAATCCAGTCGTGGCTGTTGAGATAGCATAGCTCGTCTAACATGGTATTGTTAGCATAGCTAGCCGTTACTTAGCACTAGCTTTGTCGGAGCTTTGTTGATGTTTTCATGCATTTCTCAAGATTGCAGTAGGTCTCAACCAGCACTATAGCTTGCAGCCCACCTATATGCTTTTGTCCTTAACCGCGACAAAGGAAATATAATCTATTTCCAGAAAAACAAAGTAGCTTCATGTTTTCCTCCACTCAGTAGTGAAGACTGCTCTCTGCAACAGGTCATGTCGACTGACGGCTCGTCTCAGCTACGGTATGGTCATTTTGTAGATTCATTTATTTGCACTAAAAATATCTATCCATATCAAAACGAGTAATGCATCTGATCAAATTTCTGTAACTAACACATTACTGAATTTTTATACAGTAATTTCATTACACAGCACGTTACTGCAAAAGTAGTGGTGTTACAGTAACATGTTAGTTTGTAACTTTGTAACATGTTACTCCCAATACTGCTCATTTCTAATCCTGTCCCTCCTAGTCACTCCCAGTGAGAATCTTAGCATCTACGACTCTGCTGTTTTGGAGCTCTCGAAGGGGAAATGATCCATGACCAGCTGGTGGAACACATTTGTAGCACCGCATTACGAGCTAGACTACTTACGGCGCCAAGTGAGCGCACGTTAACCAAAGCCGTCAAGCTAGCGCTCCAAATGGAAGCTGTGGACATGCTAACTCTAGAGCAAACCGGGCGCCAGTCACAGCAACCACTAGGGCCTCTTGTCGCGGCAAATGCCACGGACCTGGACAGCGAAGATAGCTGGGACGACGAGGAGACGGAAGCCAACGCCATCAGCCGGGGGTCGACCCCTGGAAAGTCCCTTTCTATGGGTTGTGGGTCTAAGACGCACCGGAAAAAGGCTAAGGACTGCCCAGTGAGAGGAGCACAGTGTAACAGATGTGGTCGTTTGAACCATTTTGCCAGGATGTGCCGTGAATTTAAACCAGAGGGCCCACGGAGGAAATCGCTCTGCCTGCCCAACACAACCATCCACATGGTGTCCCCAGACACAAACGGGTACAGGTTTTGCACGGTGAGGACGTGCTGCTGTTGATCGGCATGGGAGCGGAGGGTTCACTGCTGAACTGGGCCACGGTGAAGAGGTTTTTGCCCACCACAGGGTTAGAGGCAACCCAGCGCCATTGTACGGTTATGGAAGTGGAAGGCTGGACACGGTCGGGACTTTGGAGCTGACTGTTTGGTACAAGTCTGCGACGGTGCTTGACTTCACATTCCACATGACAGCACAGGGCGAGAACATCATGGGCTGTGATTTATTTTACGGGCTGGGTTTTGCCATCAAAGTTGACACTGAAGAAGAGCGGGTGGGCTGTGGCCAGTGGAACTCTCCGATTCTGGCGACTGATGAAGACATGGTGTGGGATGAAGAACTATGGCGGTCAAGCGGGAACAATTTTCTCAGGGCCAGCGCAGGAGGGTGTGACAGCAAGGCACCTGCGCCAGTGAGTGGCGCCGATGGGTTAGCCACGGATGTCTCCGGAGTCTGGCCGCAAAGGGACGGAGGGTCTGCGGTTACGATGGCGCATGTGACGTCAGCATCGGAAGAGGTCGGGACAAGACCGATGAGCACGAGGGATCGGCAGGCTCGGCAACAACACCACAAGCCGAGCCGGGCCCCGTTGAGGATCCTGGATTGGGTCCAGGTGCACGGTGAGGAGCGCCCGCAGCAAAGATGGGCCAGACGTCAACCTCAGGAGCATCTGCGCATAGTGGCCAGACTGGACACAGCGCACTTCGGGCTCTCTGATGGCTCTGTGTGGCACGCGAACAGCCTTTGGCGTGTCCGGGAGGAGGCCCCGGGAAATGTGGCTGAACGTGGGACGAGGTCGGTGAAGAGGAGGAGCGGCTTCAGCGTTCGGAGGGCCAGCCATCACCACGAAGACCGGCTGTTTCCAGGGGCGCATCAGCTGAGAGGGTGCCCTAGGCCCCCATGCTAGTTTTGTCTTTTTTACTTGAACACTTGGATAGTAAATAGTGTATATTGAAGTTCTGTGGTAGTTGGTGTTGTCAAAAAAAAAAATAATAATAATGTTATAGATGGGATTTTTTTTTTTTTTCTAGTTTGGGAGCACGGCATGCAATTTTAGTTATTAATGGACTCAAATTTACCCCAGCAGGTGGCAGAATAATCCACCTTGCCGTGTGGGCAGGACGGCAGTTCACCCGTCCTCCCTATTTAAGTTCTGTTGTGTTAATGTGTTAGGCCATTTAGAAATATTAGTTGTTGCTTCTTAGTGCGTGGTTCGTGTCCCAAATTGAGGAGGGTCTTAATTGAGTGAGTGGTTTTGGACTTTTTTGAAGGGGGGATAAAATGTTATATAGTTATTTTACTGTGAAGTGCAGGGTGGTGACGCTCACCTCGGGTGACGTCACCGGGCCGCCCTATGTAAGGCGGAGGTCGGCCATCTTACGGCCTCTTATCTCGCCTGGAGGTTGGCTGGTGCTGAGTCTGTAACTGTCGTTATCAGTGAGCCAAATAAAGCTGTGTTCCAAGTCACCTCGCCTCTTCTGTGCAGCAGGTAATACCAGACATAACAACCTCCAGTTCCGCCTCCTGTCTTTTTGTCAGTGGCACCGTCTCCAAACCATACATCATAGTAGGTCTCTATACCGTCTTGTAAATCTTCCATTTCACTCTAGCTGCTATGTGGAGTGGTGGCCTTGTGGTAGAGCACCCGCCCTTCAGCCGGGAGGTCATGGGTTCAAGCCCCGGCCGGGTCATACCAAAAACCATATAAAAATGGTACTTCCCGCCCTCTAGCTTGGTGCTCAGCATAATAGAATGGGGGAAGGAAAAATTGGAACCCACGGACAACAGATGGAAATTAGCCACTGGCTACAATCTGGCAAGTTTACATTGACTGATATCAATGTTCATCAACTTGCACTGTCCTTAAAAACAGCAATTAACAATCTGCAATCCTTCTGTCACAAATCACCCCTGACACTCATCTCCACCCTGCTTGCATTGGTTGACCCCAGGTATTTGAACTCATCTGCCTTCACTACGCTACTCCTTGCATCTTTACCATTACAGCTGCCTCTCTCTCATTCACACGTGTTCTGTCTCGCTTCTACCGACTTTCATTCCTCTTCTCTCCAGTGCATACCTCCACCTCTCCAGATTCACTTCCACATGCTCCGTCATCTGTAAACATCATAGTCCACAGAGACTCCTGCCTGACCTCATCTGTCAGCCTGTCCATCACCACGGTAAGCAAGAAGGGGCTCAGGGCCACCCCCACCGTGAATCTGTCTGTCACAGCTCACATTTGTTTTAGATCTAAAATGATAGCTCAACTTAAAGACTGAAAACAGCATATGAATACTTGTATAATGTATAATGTCATCACTACATTTATCTTTTATCTATATAAAACAGTCAATTTGTCCATGGGAATCAGATTTTTTATTCAACATATTTTAACAGAAAAATAAATCATACAAACAGTATTTATTTGTAAAGTGGTTTACTAAAACACAAGCTGATTGTGACATTTCTCTCTAAGTTTATGTTTAGATATTTAATTTATTCCTATTTGGCATACATGAAAATGTTAGTCATTCATGAGGTTAAACAACTGCTTCCTAGACGATGGCATATCAGCAGCACTGCGCATCATTTTGTACTTTTTTGCCATTAAGTCCATTCGGCTTCATAAATTTGATAGTCTCTGACAAACCTTTGCATAATGAAATATACATTCAGATATTCAGTTGTACATGGAGTACAGGTTTATAAAATGTATTTCATATAACTATAAAAATATTTATATATATAAATCACTTCATGATTTGGTAGTTAAAAAACACATCCTCCTCCTCCTTTGGTCACTTTATTGTATTGCACTGGCTGGTAAATTTGACTGGCTTCACTTTGGAGGAGAAAGGAAGCATCTCTTCAGCACTGGAGAGACTCTTGGTGCCGCAGCCCCCAAACTGTCCCTTTGCTCTCTCCATACAGGCTCTCCCTTGTCCAGTGGACCAGAGCCACATGGCTGAAGTTTAGCTGCTCACTGTGCACTCGCTTTCAACACATCGCTATGAGCCAGATGATCTCGCTGCAGGAAAGAGAGACGGAATAACAATGAGATACTTCTTAGGAAAACACCCACTTAAAACAGAGAAGAACAAACACGGGTGAGACTGATATAGACTTACAGGACTCCATTTCCTTCTCACAGATGTAGTTTATGAGATCTTCACATGAGAAATCGTTCCATAACCCATCACGGATGATACCTGCACAGTCTTCTCCCTTTTCATGGCCGTGGCTCCAGTTGTCAGGCTGACCAGGCTTCCACTGTCTGCAGGTGGACAACAGAGGGCGATCACACAGCAGTTTACAGAGTTTTATCAGTGACAGTGTTACCAGACATATGATAATTATCGTATTCATACAATAGTTTTTCCCTCTGTATGATCAATGATTCCAAAAATCCCATAATGTACGATAACAACCCCTTCACTATGTTGCAGGATTGGTGTGTGTGTCCCTTTAAGGAGGTGAGCTCTACACAAGTGGTCGAGCAAGAGTGTTGGTTGGTGAGAGAGCAGCACATGAGAGAATGTTGAAGGTTAAGCTGGGTTCATGCTGCACCTCCGCTGTCCGCATACGTGCAACTGGAAACCTCGTGTGACAAAATTTACGTCATCATCTCCAGTCCGCTAGTGTACGCAGGGCTGTACTGTGGACGCCCGCGTGCAGCCTAAATTTTATGACCGCGCAGCCTGCCCACGACCTGAACGTATTGACAGAGCATGCAAAAAACTGAATGTCCCATTCACGAGGTGGCACTACCAACACAGCATACAAAGACAAAGTAGACAAGGAAGACAACGAGGAGGCGGAAGACAAGAATAAACATGCATGAATCCTTTTGCAGCAGCAGCTTGAGCGGAGAAGAGCACTGGAAAACAATAATTCTTCCTTTTCCTTGAAATGACACCATTGTTGTTGCTACAAAAAAAAAAATGTGCGTCGCTCTCGTGTTTATAGCCCATGAGCAAATTGGCGTGTTAGCACATTTATGCTATCCATAGGGCTGGGGCAAAACTACAAATAACAGTTGTGCACATGCATCAACTGCTTGGCCTGGTAGACAAAAAAAGTGAGCATGTACAATGCCGTGTGCGGGCCGGGCTCGTCCAAAGTGCACGTGGACCAAAGCGGACCAGAGGGGAAATGCAGAATGAATAAGGCTTTAGAGGCCATGCCACATGTTGAGACCATAAAAAGTATAGAGCTGGCATTTGGAGCAAGAGTTAGCAGTAAATGTACAGTATATGCTGCCTCAGCACAGTAATGAATGCCACAGCTCCTCAGGCAAGCCACCGTGTCCTGTCCTCTGCTTTCCACTGTTGTTGTGAGTGAAGAGAAGGGAGCTAACCCCGGAGCTAACGCTAGCTTCAGACCTGGAGGACCATCTCCCCTGTGCTTCTCGACTATGGTCTAGAGGCTGAAGCAGGAAAGGTTAGCACAGTGGTGCAGTGGTTAGCACTGGTGCCTGACAGCTAGAAGGTTCCAGGTTCGAATCCCCAGGTTGGCAGGTGTAGGCACCTTTCTGTGTGGAGTTTGCATGTTTTCCCTGTGCTGCGTGGGTTTACTCCAGGGGCTCCGGTTTCCTCCCACAATCCAAAGACATGCATGTTAGGTTAATTGGTTGTTCTAAATTGTCCCTAGATATCTGTCTCCTATAGGCCCTTAGAATAGAGGGTTAGTACTAGTGATGCGCTTTGAGTGGTCTTTGAGACTAGAAAAAGTGCTACATAAGTACAGGCCCTTATCCCTTAACACTGGTGACCACAAAGGGACTCTTTCAGACATACTACAGCAGCTTTGGCAAAATCAGCCAAAACTCTTATAATATTCCCCCTCAGAGCTATTGAGCTAAGCTAAGATGGCTTCAACTAATAAGCAGGCCTCGCCTCCTGATTCATGTGTATTTAGACAAGTGACGAGCCACTCTAACTCCTTCATGGAGCTGACTATGGTTGAAGAGAATAATGTTGCTCTAAGAACAGGTCTTGTGAGTGAAACTAATCGGTCATAGACATTCTAACCCGTTTCTGAGTGATGCACAGCTGGTGGCCCTGAGAGCAGAAATGGCTCAGACATGTGTTTTCCCCCAGTCAGTGCTGTCAAGCACAAACCCCTTTATCAGCACTAGGAGTGAAAAAGATCATTGTGGAGACTTTCAATGCAGTACTCGGAGCCAAGATCCACATTACAGTGTATATCATCACCAAATCTGTCCTCAGCCAATAAAGCCACAATCATCCACCATCGCTTCATTTACCACTGTTGCCACCCCCCCCCCATGCAAACCCGTTCCTGCCTGCTCGACACCTGTCCCCTGCAGCTCTTCCGATCCCATCTACTCAGAGCCACATGCACATTGCTGCACTCCATTTAAAAACCCTCACCAAAGACAAACACTACAACGAAAATGTGATCAGACTGTGACTATTAAAGGACATTTCCCCCAAATACGAGCAGCGTAGGCAGCGCACAAATTATTCCACCATAGATTGCCAGCCCTCTTCTGACAGTGAGGATGACTGTGACCAGAGAGAAAGAGTCCCCACTTTACGCCCTGGGCAATATGATGGCACCACCCCCTGGAGAGAGTTTTTACATCGGTTTGAGAACTGTACCGAAGCAAATAACTGGTCAGAAAAGGGATAAGGGCCTGCACTTATATAGCGCTTTTCTAGTCTCAAAGACCACTCAAAGCGCTTCACTAGCACTAACCCTCTATTCTAAGGGCCTATAGGAGACAGATATCTAGGGACAATTTAGAACAACCACTTAACCTAACATGCATGTCTTTGGATTGTGGGAGGAAACCGGAGTCCCCGGAGTAAACCCACGCAGCACAGGGAGAACATGCAAACTCCACACAGAAAGGTTCCTACCCCTGCCAGCCTGGGGATTTGAACTTGGAACCTTCTAGCTGTAAGGCAACAGTGCTAACTACTGCACCACCGTGCTGCCCAATGACAATTGCTGCCCAAGACAATGACAATCCAGTTGAAGTTCACCCTGTTGGGTGCAGCAGGGGCAGTTGTGCTCAGAAACCCGCATTCCTCTAAGTGGGACTACAGCCGCCTAGTGGAGGAGATGGAAAATGCATATGGCCCCTCATAAAAGCATGCAGCAGTTGTGGCTATTGAGCTGAGACAGCGCATTCGCATACCTGGTGAGGCACTTCATGTCTTGAGGGATGACATACAGTATTTGTAAACGTGTCCTGTTATATAGTAGTGCATGAATTTATTGATGATACAATATAAACTACACATATGCCAAAAACATGCAAGTTAGGTTAATTGGCATTCTAAATTGTCCTTAGGTATGACTGTGGAGTGAATGGTTGTCTGTCTCTCTGTGTTGGCCCTGTGATGGACTGGCGATCTGCCCAGGGTGTACCCTGCCTCTCGCCCAAAGATGCTGAGATAGGCTCAAGCCCCCCACCCCCCCGACCCAAAAAGGATTAAGCGGAAGAAGATGAATGAAAGAATATAAACTAAAACAATTATAACGGTAAGTGAACAACTCCCATTACCCAAAGTACAACACTTATGAATCTTCTTCTTCTTCGGGGGCCGCCACAGCGGATCATCTGTCTCCATCTCACTCCATCCTTTGCATCTTCCTCTGTAACACCAACCCTCTCCATGTCCTCCTTCACTACATCCATGAATCTTTTGCGGTCTTCCTCTTTTTCTTCTGCCTGGCAGCTCCATCTTCAACATCCTTTGTCCAGTATATCCACTATCCCTCTTCTGCACGTCCAAACCATCTCAGACTTGCCTCTCTTACTTTGTCTCCCAACCGCTCAACCTGAGCTGTCCCTCTGATATACTCATCACTTGTCCCCCCTAGTCACTCCCAATGAAAAGTTTAGCTCTGTTTATATTCCACTTTCAAATACATCCTACATTTGGGCCTGTAAAGTCTAATTGGGCTACCTGTTTTCAGGCAATACTTGCTTTCTACGGGCATGCACTAGTATTCTGATAATAGAAACTGCAAACATGTTCCTTGTCAGTTGAAGTCTATATTTGTATAGAGATTTTTGTTTGTGAAAAAAAATGCGAAAAATGACCATTAGGTGCCCACAGTACATTATATTAGTGTAGTTTTCCGAGTTACTATGAGTGTGATATGATCTTATGCAACAAAATTTGCACTAATTATCAATATGAAGATGATTTCAATGAGATACTCCTTGATTAAAGCCTATGAGTGTAACAGTTTCTGTGGTTTTGGTTCAATACTAACGTGAAAGTGGGTTCTGTCCCATCCAGCCAGCGCCACACATTCTCCACCTCCTTATCGGTCAGACCGATCCAGAAGAAACCCTTTCCACTGGCCCTCTTCTTCAGCCATTTCTAATGTCACACGAGGACAAAAGGAGAAGTCAGTCACAGCTTAGACTACAGGAATAATTCAGCCGTGATGAACTTCACATTGTGAGAGTTTCACCTGTTCCTCCATGTCATTTACGATTAGTAATGAAGCAGACTGAAAATCACAGGATTCTCGTGCATCATCAAAAGTGTGCAGTTCACTGGAGAAAAAGTAGCACTTGTCTTTGTACTTTTCCCACCCAGCAGGGCATCCTGCAACACATCACGTGATTGTTGTTTTAGTGAAACATTGAAATGGGATCAACTGATTGGGGATTGATTTGCATTCACAGCAAGAGACATAAATCTGAGCTGAAAGCAAAACTAAACTTCGCAATAAAGTTCCACTGATTGGGTTAAAAAAATTGCATAAATTTGTATATAATACTTTTAAAAGTTAATTGAGGATTTTTTTTTTTGAATGCAGCACATTAAGCCAAAATTCAGATGAGAATGAGTGTATTTAAAGTAGTGCTCTGAAAATACAGTAGTGCTGTCAAATGTTTCATGTAATGTCTGTCTCAACATTGTGCAGCAGCAGGTGTTAGTGAGGCAGAAATAGTGAGTCAGCTTCAATGTGGGTTTTTTTTATCATAGAAAACTACTGTATTTTTTTTTTTTTTACAGTTGCATAACTGTAACAATATCGAACCCACAGTTTTAAGAACACAAAGAGGAATTTCTTTTTTGACCTCTGTGTGGGTGCAGTTTGTGCAGTTTAAGCGACGTGACTTTATTGGTGCATTTGTCCTGGTAACTTAGATGAGAGGATTATACTTCTGGGGAGCTCAGGGTGGAATGTTGAAATCAGCAACATCATTTACTTCATGCTCCATCCTGACGCTAACCCAGCTGACAGTCTCTCCCATGATGTTATTGCCAAGCTGTGTTTTTGAGGAATCACTGCTACCAAAAGGACTTAAAAATTTGCTCTAATGCACACACATCCTTACAAAAAAAGTAACAGTATATTTTCTCATTTTTCTATGTATGTATTCACTAGGATCGCCAAACTGCAAGTTGCTCTTTAAAGCTATTGTATGGCAACTTTGGAAACTAAAGTTTTTAGTAACACCTTGTGGTCTCAAAGTGTACTGCAGCCCCACTCATTCATACTGTCTATACATCGTGGTCTCAGCTACTGAGGCAGGGAATCCACCCAAAAATGAAGCGTGAAAGGGTCTGCAGTTCACTATTTAACCACCAGATGTCATTATAACCCAAGTTTTCACAATTTAGATACCAAACATTTAAGTAAAGCTGATCAAGCACTTTCTAACTACAACAAAATGGTTTTCCACTCCACATATATAAAAACACTTCTTTATTTAAATGAGCAACTTCTAACTATGTTAGCTAAAATGTCAAATATTCGTAATGGTTAGCATTGGGGGAAAAGTCATGCCAGCATGCAACTAAGTTTGACTAATAACTACTATCTGCAGCCCTTTCTTCATCTTTAACATACAGACATGAGAGCAAGTGTTGAACTTCTTTATAAAAATTGAATAGGACACAGTTTTATAGCAATATTTACCTCCGCCAAGGAGGTTATGTGATCATCGGCGTTGGTTTGTCTGTTTGTTTGTTTGTTTGTTTGTTAGCAAGATAACTCAAAAACTTATGGATGGATTTTCATGAAATTTTCACAGATTGTCAGAAATGGGGTATCCTACAGATGATTACATTTTGGTGGTGATCCAGATCACCGTCCAGAAGAAAACAGCCATTACGGAAAATACCATTTTCGTGAATAACCACTGAACCACTAATCCTATCATTGTCAATCCAATTGCTAGTCATATGTTTTCGTGGTCAAGGAATCTGAAAACGTACACACAAACACTGTATGGGGGGAACTGTGGCCGCCATTACGGAAAATGGCATTTTCGTGAATAACTACTGAACCACTAATCCTATCATTGTCAATCCAATTGCTAGTCATATGTTTTCATGGTCAAGGAATCTGAAAACGTACACACAAACACTGTATGGGGGGAACTGTGGCGCTTGGCGGAGGTCTGCGCTCTCCGAGTGTTTTTCTAGTTTGTTATTGTGAAGACATTCTATGAAATCTATGATAATCGATTTTAGCTGAAAAAGCAAATATGTTTTAAAACAATCAGCAGGTTCATACCAGGAGCCCACACTGTAGGAGCTATTGCCTCATCCTGCTGAGACGACGGTCCAAAAGGAATCAGTGGAACCTGTAACGGGATTCCTGGGAGTCCCGGTGGCCCTACTGGTCCTGGAGGCCCTTCAGATCCTGGCATTCCCTTTGGTCCTTGCTCGCCAGGTGGTCCTATTGGGCCACGGATACCCGGTGGGCCCTGCGCACCTAGAGGACCTGGTTGTCCATCTCTTCCAGGAAGGCCAGCTGAACCTGGCTCGCCTTTAGCTCCAGGTGGTCCAGCCCTACCTCCCGAGCCCCGGGGACCCTTAGATCCAGGGCTTCCAGGAATGCCCGGGAGACCCTTTAACCCTGGAAGCCCTGGTGGTCCTGGATTACCCTGCTCTCCTCTGGGTCCTCTCAGTCCTGGAGAACCCTTTTCTCCTTTCTCTCCCTTTTGTCCTGTTTGACCAGATGGTCCCTGAGCTCCTTTGTCCCCTCTTGGTCCTCTTGGACCAGGAGGACCTGGAACATAGAACACAGTGTCACCTTATTCATGTGGTTTTGATTTAATTCCTCACAAAAAGTTAAACTGTTTCAAACATTTCAATAACATAATGGAGACCTGTGCTTGGATGCAAGCCTCACCTTTTAAAATGGTGAAGTTGGTTATTAGCTGGGAGTGCTTGGTGTCCACCAGCTTCATCTCCTCCATGACAATCGAGAGGCTGGTGACCTCCTTGTCCAAACGTGCTGCCAACTCTTCCTGCTGAGACCTCAGTCCGGCTGTATCTGTCACCATGTCTGCCATGCTGCTGTTCAAGTTTATCAGGAAGTCTGAGTGACGGCCGACTGTCTCAGAATAAGTGCGTAAATCATTCAGGTTGAGGTTGATGGCGCCAAGAAGCTGTGTGGTGAAGCTGATGTTTCCGGTTATACGGTCTATACTCTGTTCTGACTCATCCAGCCGCACCTCCAGTCGGTCAACCTTAGTGGACGTCACATTGCCAGAGTCCCTCTGCTGGTCCATAACCATCCGGAGGGTTTGGTCATGAGTTTCAGCTAGATTGCTAGTGTTCTGCAGCTGGCTGGACATGGAAGCAAGTTGGGATGCCACGTCCTCCAGGCTGTCATTGTTGGCCTTAACCATTGCTGAATTATAAGTGGCCAAGTTCTGTAAGACTTCTACTTTACTCCGAAGCCACTCAGTGTCAGAGCGAGTCTGTCGGGCCATCTGCTCAAGGCTCTGAAAGTCGTTGCGCATCTTCTGGATAGCCTGGCTGGTGTCGTCCACTGAGCGTTGCAGAGCAGCAATGAAGCCTCTCTGTTGGGCCTGAGTGAGGTTGAGGCTGCTGATGCTGAACAGTGCCTGGTTTTGTAGCTTCACCTGCTGCTGCATTTCTTTCTGCAGCCGGGCCGTATTATCCTGCAGACCCTCAATGATGCTGCCATATGAATGCAAGGTGCCGTTTACAGAACGCAAAGTGGCGGTATTGCTGTTGAGCAGTCTCTGAATGGAGCCCTGGCTGTTCTGGATATCTGAGCCAATGCTCTGCAGCTGATTCAGCTTAACATGATCACTGTCGATGCGCTCTTCAACCACAGACAGCTGCCTCTGGAGAGTCCAGATGTTGTTCTTGAAAGCCTGGATCTCTGTAGTGGTATTCTCAGATTTCTTCCCATTTTGATCACCTGAAGATGTAGATTTGTACAATAAATAAAACTGTTTCGACAGTTCATTGTATGTTTTCAATTTCATGAAGAACATGATACACACCTAGCTTCTTTAAATCTGTCTCAACAGCATTTATTTTTCCACCATATGTTGCGATTCCTTCGGAGACACTGTCAACTCTTTGGACCACTGTAAAGAAATCAGGACAAAGGTTAGGTTCATCACAGGCTTTGTCCTTTATTAACAGACTAAATGGGTATGACAGTATCGCCTGCAGCCACAGACACAGCATACAAAAGGAATCACAGAAGGAGCCAATTAAAGTCTCCAAAAGATACCATAAGAAATCCGTCTACATGTCTCACAGGCATGCAATAATGGTGAATCTGACTCAGGTAATCTCCTGGGTTAGACTAGATTTAGTCCACTACAGATGTAAATAATGTGGAAAAAGGAGAATTTTGAGTTGAAGTAACAAATAAAATACAATAACAAAACAAAGGGAAAAAAAACATTAAGAAAAAGACAGAGGAAGACACACTAATTCAGCTATGACACTGTGGGTGGTCAATGACAGGCTGACTGCAAAGGTGCATGGAGGGACATTGGCTAGAGCCTTCCGGAACAGGAAGTAACCGAGGGCGGGGGGGGGGTCTTCAGTAAACAGGCGGATCAAAGGCAAACCAGTGGAGACAGACACTGTGGCAACGAGACTCTTCACGCCCCCACAGGCGGCACCGGCATTCATTTCCTCTGGAATGTGTCTGGGATTCCAGGGATGCAGCCCACTTCTACCACCAGCCTCACCAGGGGGACACATCCTATAACTGGGAACAGCAGGGACTCCTCTGCTGGGAGGCTGCATCCGAGCTCTTTACTCCGCCAGTTACAACAACAGCTAAATGCCATTTCTTTTATTCAGTCTTCCACCAGGACAAACACGTTAGAGCGCTTAAAAATCCATTCATCCCTCAGAGTTTCCCACCCGCACTGTTGTTGGATTAAAGTGGATCTTTGTTCAGTTTTCTACCTTTTTAATAAGATGTTGAGCTACAGTGTTCAGTTAATGTAGATTCATAACTACTGTATATCCAGGAGACTACAACATGGCCATACATGCAGATATTGTTGCCATTAACCAATGGCCCAAAATGTAGATTTGACCAAAAAAGAAAAAAAAATCTCTAAAAATATGAGGAAATTTTTTTTAAATTTATAAGAAACAAGATTTATGAGTTGCAAATTATGAGAAGCAATTGTCAACTTTACAAGAAAAATCAGATTTAAGAGAAATGTACAAGAAAACAAATATATATGAAAAGTAATAAATCTCTGCAGTAAGTAAATCATTTTTGTAGTAAGCTTTGCAAACCCATGAAAAACTGGTGCTTGTCACTTCAGGAACCAGTTCTGGAAGCGGTGGGTTGATTTTGTGACCTGGATGACAGAGGTGGCGTCTCCTTGTTTCAGACTTCATGCTAAGCAAAGCTAACCAATTTCAATAATTTCACTACAACAAAAATGTCCAAAGGAGTCGACTATAAAACTTCAAATTCGAAAATAAATGATTAATTGATTTGGGAATCTATTTGAGTTAAGACAAAATGGCTAGCTGCATAGGACATGTTTGGCACAAGAAATTAAATGGACACATTTCCAGATGTAAGACATGCAGTCCTTTCCCACAACGTACAAAGCCACTTTGTACTTGGCTGCCGTTGTGATCTCCACCTATGGCATATTGCTTCATTCACAAACATTTGCACAAAACTATCCTGGAAACTAACACGAGACCAAACTACTGGACCTCTTCCACATGTCCTGTTCCCGTGTTAGCCTCCAGAGGGGATGATTGCATCATTCTGTGGTAAAATTAACCATAAAACACACATGCACAAAGTTGAAATTATAACAGAGCTGCAGCGGAAAGCATTACTTTGGCTCACAGGTCCGAGCATTACAGGAATGAGCTGTTTTGTACTCAGTTTGAGCACTTTCCAGGTTTCTTGTGGGTGGTTGCTAAAACTGTCTGGACTCTCTGGGGCTTCTTATGAAATTTTATTTTCAAATGTGTGTATTCATGAGGCAAGTAAACGCTTAACATCTTTGATTATTTCTATTATTTCTAGGAGGTAAAAACCTTCAGTGTGTACCTGCAATATTTTTAAATATACTGCAGGTACACAAATCTTGCATTTATTCTCAACATTAATGTTAAGCACTGCTTCCCATATTATGATGTACTCCATAGGTATAAATCAAGGAGGGAACGGGGGACATGCCCCCCTCCCCATTCATCATTAACTTTTTTATATCATGTTACAAAACAGAATAAAATGCATCTGAAGCACCAGTATTGAATCTGCAACATTTTTCTTGTAAATCTGCAATTTTTAAAAATTTTAAATCTACAATTTTTTCTGTAAATTTGCTTCTTTTTTCTTGTAAATCTGCATTTTTTCCTCATAAATCTGCAACTTTCTTTTAATGCTGCAAATTTTTTCTTGTAAATTTGGAACTTTTTTAAATGTAAATTTGCCATTTTTTTCTCATAAATTGGCAGGTTTTTACTTTTAAATTTGCAGCTTTTTTCCTTTTAAATCTGCAATCTCTTTCTTGTAAATCTGCAACTTTTTTTAACCTAAATCTGCAACATTTTTTAAGCAAATTTAGAACTTTTTTCTTGTAAATTTGCAACTTTTTTCCCTCATACATATAAAAAAATTTTGTCATAAATTTGCAAACTTTTTTCTGGTAAATTTACAACTTTTTTCTTTTAAATTTGCTGCTTTTTTCTTGTAAATTTGTAACATTTTTCCTCACGAATTTGCTATATTTTCTTTATGAATTCACTACTTTTTTGTCAAAAATCTGCAACTTTTTCTTATAAATTTGACCGTTTTTTGTCTAAATTTGCAACATTCGTATGGATGCTGGTTTAACTTTTATTCTGTCTGATTACATTTTCTTTGTTCATCTAGAAAATAGCTCAAGTTTTTATAATGTTTTTGTTTTTAAGAGTTTGAACTCTTCACTATTACAAATATATAAGGCAGAATCCCGAGGTGAACCTGTGTACCAGAT
This sequence comes from Pholidichthys leucotaenia, assembly GCA_020510985.1. Taxonomy (NCBI): domain Eukaryota; kingdom Metazoa; phylum Chordata; class Actinopteri; order Cichliformes; family Pholidichthyidae; genus Pholidichthys; species Pholidichthys leucotaenia. The sequence continues at coordinate 182,803,564 of CM035844.1, forward strand.
TTGGTGACCCTAGTTTTCTCTGTTGTTGAGATATAGTTAATAAGCCATTATGATGTTGATCTTTGACTATGTGATACCAAAACCATAGTCACACTTCAGGGTCACAGGGTGAACCTGTGTACCAAGTGTGGTGACCCTAGCTTTACTCATTGTACAGTAATAAGGCATAAGGAATGTTAACCTTGACCTTTTGACCACAAACCCATAGTCAGAGGTCAGGATTCCAAGGTGAACCTGTGTACTAGGTTTGGTGGCGCTAGCTTTAATTGTACTGCAATAAGGCAAAAGGAATGTTAACCTTGATCACTGACCTTTTGACCCCAAACCTGTAGTCAGAAGTGTACTAAGTTTGGTGACCCTAACTTTACTCATTGTACAGTAATAAGGCATAGGGAATGTTAACATTAACCTCTGACCTTTTGACCCCAAACCCATAGTCCAGGGGTGTCCAATCATGTGCCATGGAGGGCCAAGACCCTGCAGGCTTTACCTCCAACCAGTGTCTTCAACAGCAGATTCCACTGAATTTCTTCCCACTGATTGCTGAAAAGTGAAAACACCTGCTGAAGAGACTGGGTAGAAGAGAAAACCTGCAGGGTCTTGGCCCTCCATGGCACATGATTGGACACCCCTGCCATAGTCAGACTTGACTTGTGTTCTAAGATAAGTTAAATGCTTGTTTCATTTCATATTAGCAAATTTTAGCTAGTAGACACACCAGACGAAACTACTTGTCACATGGTTTTTGATTTCCCTTTCAAGAAGACAAAGTAAAGATAGTGTTACATTATGCCAACTGAAGTCATTTTATGTGTAAAATTAGATAATGCATTACACTCTTAGTCTGGTTCTGGGGGAAGCCCTGAGGGGGAATGGACTGGGAGGAAAGGATCTGACACCATGCCACACAGTCAACCCTCAAGAACACGGAACTGAATAAAGATACTCACGACTTTAGCCCCATTTCCACTACAGAAACCTCCCAGTAAGGGGAAGTTTTCAGGAACTTGTAGGGGCCAAAATAAGTCCCTGGTACTGGTACTGACGAATGGAGGGACAGAGGGACAGAGGTCTACCCGTCTACGGCTAGACGGGTAGACGGAGGGGTGGACAGAGGGAGGGAGGGGCAGACGAATTGAGCATTGGCAGTGAGTGTCCTCTAGTTACCTCTGCAAAGGGGAGGAGGTAATGTTTTTAGTGCTGTTGGTTGGTTTGTTGGTTTGTCTGTTAGCAACATAACTCAAAACGTTCTGAACGGATTTTGATAAAATCTTCAGGAAAGGTGTGTAGTGGCACGGAGAACAGATGATTAGATTCTGGTGGTCATCCAGATCACAATGTGCATGCAGGAATTTTTTTGTGGGGAAAATAATAATAATATGGAGCTTCCCCCTTTAAGGCGTGATCTACGAAGTTACGTTCACCTCCGCACCCATACACAGTATGTGATTGTTGACATTATTTCATCTGAAGATGCCAACAAAAGCAAGCAAATTGCAGTTTATGAACAGATTTTGATGACATTTTCAGGAAAGGTGTGCAATGGCACGAGGAACACAGTACCGGCAGACAAGCTAAGGATGTCTTGCGAGGCATGATACCCACACGGTATGTATACACAGCACCGGACAATGTTACATTTTATTACCTCTGCCAAGAGGAGGGGGTAATGTTTTTGTCTGGTGTCATGCCAAAAAGTACACTATAATGGTCCATTGTTGACGCATAGAATATGTATTTATACAGGATCTACATGTACAGTGGGGCAAAAAAGTATTTAGTCAGCCACCAATTGTGCAAGTTCTCCCACTTAAAAGATGACAGAGGTCTCCAATTTTTATCATAGGTATACCTCAACTATGAGAGACAAAATGAGAAAAAAAAAATCCAGAAAATCACATTGAAGGATTTTAATGAATTAATTGGTAAATTCCTCGGTAAAATAAGTATTTGGTCTTTAACAAAAGTTCATCTCAATACTTTGTTATATACCCTTTGTTGGCAATGACAGAGGTCAAACGTTTTCTGTAAGTCTTCACAAGGTTTTCACACACTGTTGCTGGTATTTTGGCCCATTCCTCCATGCAGATCTCCTCTAGAGCAGTGATGTTTTGGGGCTATGGCTGGGCAACACGGACTTTCAACTCCCTCCAAAGATTTTCTATGGGGTTGAGATCTGGAGACTGGCTAGGCCACTCCAGGACCTTGAAATGCTTCTTACGAAGCCACTCCTTCATTGCCCGGGCGGTGTGTTTGGGATCACTGTCATGCTGAAAGATCCAGCCACGTTTCATCTTCAATGCCCTTGCTGATGGAAGGAGGTTTTCACTCAAAATCTCACGATACATGGCCCCATTCATTCTTTCCTTTACACGGATCAGTCGTCCTGGTCCCTTTGCAGAAAAACAGCCCCAAAGCATCATGTTTCCACCCCCATGCTTCACAGTAGGTATGGTGTTCTTTCTCCTCCAAACACGACAAGTTGAGTTTTTACCAAAAAGTTCTATTTTGGTTTCATCTGACCATATGACATTCTCCCAATCCTCTTCTGGATCATCCAAATGCTCTCTAGCAAACTTCAGACAGGCCTGGACGTGTACTGGCTTAAGCAGGGGGACACGTCTGGCACTGCAGGATTTGAGTCCCTGGCGGCATAGTGTGTTACTGATGGTAGCCTTTGTTACTTTGGTCCCAGCTCTCTGCAGGTCATTCACTAGGTCCCCCCATGTGGTTCTGGGATTTTTGCTCACCGTTCTCGTGATCATTTTGACCCTACAGGGTGAGATCTTGTGTGGAGCCCCAGATTGAGGGAGATTATTAGTGGTCTTGTATGTCTTCCATGTTCTAATAATTGCTCCCACAGTTGATTTCTTCACACCAAGCTGCTTACCTATTGCAGATTCAGTCTTCCCAGCCTGGTGCAGGTCTACAATTTTGTTTCTGGTGTCCTTTGACAGCTCTTTGGTCTTGGCCATAGTGGAGTTTGGAGTCTGACTGTTTGAGGTTGTGGACAGGTGTCTTTTATACTGATAATGAGTTCAAACAGGTGCCATTAATACAGGTAACGAGTGGAGGACAGAGGAGCCTCTTAAAGAAGAAGTTACAGGTCTGTGAGAGCCAGAAATCTTGCTTGTTTGTAGGTGACCAAATACTTATTTTATCGAGGAATTTACCAATTAATTCATTAAAAATCCTTCAATGTGATTTTCTGGATTTTTTTTCCCTCATTTTGTCTCTCATAGTTGAGGTATACCTATGATGAAAATTGGAGACCTCTCTCATCTTTTAAGTGGGAGAACTTGCACAATTGGTGGCTGACTAAATACTTTTTGCCCCAATGTACATATCCAGTAAATCTACGTATTTTTCCATGTAACCTTGTGACTGCATTATTTTAATTGCTTTTAATCCTGCATCAAGTTTGCTTCCAGTGTTCTATAATTCTTCAGAACACCGGTTCAAAATGCATCTTAAGTGTTAACTATATTTTATCATACCTAACTCAGTACTGTTTATCAGTTGAAATATATATATTTATGGCTAATATAACCCCATAACTACAATATGGCACCTGATGATCAATTTTTGGCAGCTGATCACTTTTTGCCACGACTCCAGCATTGCTTTGTCTGTCCGTCTCTTAGCAACATTACTCCAAAATTTATGAATGGATTTTGATTAAATTTTCAGTAAAGGTGTGTAATGGCATGGGAAACTACATTTTTGTGGTGATTTGGTTCACAACCTGGATCCAAGAATTTTTAGGAAAAATCAGTATCAGCTTGGTTAAATTTTACTTTTGCTAGTACACCAGAATTTCTGTAGCTAAGTTGCCTAATACAATTTATTTGTTATTTCAATAAATCTTATAGAAGGAAACTTGAATTAGTATTTTTCATCATTATCAAATGCAGAAATGTTGCATTTAGAAAACTGCTGCATTTCTAACAATGTCATTTGGGGGACATGAGCTGCTTGCTGGAGGTCTGTGCTCTCCGAGTGTTTTTGTAGTTGGTTTTGCTGCCGTTTCTCGGTCTGTTAGCAGGATCACACAAAAACTCACAGATGGATTTGTATGACATTTTCACCAGAAGTGGCCCTTGGCCCAAAGATGAACGCATTGCATGTTGGAGGTGATCCGTGAGTGCATACCTCCGCCAAGGCCCTATCTTGCAATGGACGGACAAAGGGACGGAGGGAGCCTTGGCGGAGGTATGCGCTCTCTGAGTGCCCTCTAGTTAAACATGCGTTCCGATGGTTCCTATCCTCACAATGGAGACATGACAGGGGAGAGGACCAGCTGTAGGGATGGTCCTTACCAAAGCTCCTGTCCCCTAGAATTGGTTCTGGGGCTGTTGAGGATGAAAGAGTGCACTCCTTCTTATTTCAAAAATTAAACAGTGTCACTTTTAATAACTGGCTTAATGATTTCTATATTAAAACATTTTGGTCTCAGCTTTTTTATTTTTGTGCTGCAGTGTTTCACAGTGTAAAAAAAAAGATGGCACCAAAAAGTGAAAGCTTCTCCTCTTTTCATTGTCTTTGAGGAAAATGGGACCCCGTGAGCCCAGAGAATGACCTCACATTGCTTTCGGTCGTGTCAGTCTAGAAAACGAGCAGCAGGAGAGAGGAAGCACGTCACTCGCACGCCAGCTACACTCTGAGCTTAAACTGCATCAAACCAAAGGAAGCACATAGAGGACGGTTCTATGGGTCAGCGATGGAGGACAGAGAGGAGCACACATGTTGAGCGCATAGAGCACTCTGGGTCTCACTACATAACCATCTGGAGCTGGGAGTGTGTTTTAAGCTGAGCTGTGGTTCCCTTGACAGAGCAGCATTTCGGTGCCAGTAAAAACCCAGTTTCAGTGGGTTCTGTTGGAGTTGCACTAAGTTCACTCACCGCTCATCTGGGATCAATTAAGACTTCAAGAAAACATGCAGCAAAGAACAAGAAGGACAGACTGAACTCGCGGAGTAGTGAGGTATCATTGTTCATGTACTTAAGGCACATAGATAAGCCCCCAATATGTTTAACTTTACACAATTTTCCTCAATTGTATGTGAGCAGGGGACAAAACGCAGACACATATGGGAATGTTTAACACAATTATAGCAGGAACATTGAGAGTTCAATTCTCTGAAAGACGGCGGGACCGTTTCCCGAACTGGAAAGAATGAGAAAAAGCTAACCAGGAAGTTCAGCTCCACAAAGCCTGCAGAACTTCTCTGGAGGTGTGAGCTTTGGGGGTGCTGGTAAAATAAACTAAGAGATGGTTGTGTGATGGAGACAGAAGGGTGAAAGAACAAGGACAGGGGTGGCACACATTCAGACGGAGTGGAAATTTACAGGGCATGTTCATCCAAATTACAAAGAATCTTACAGGATGTAGTGCCTATTCGGTTGATTGTTAGGTTTTAGGATTACTACAACAATACAAAGATGTGAATTTAATTTCAAGTTATGTCATCACAAAGAAAAGTCCATTCACTGACAATCACGACAACACTTCTGTTGCTGTGAAAAGTTCTACTTGGATTAAGTTATATACAGAATAAATAACCCTAATAAAACACTGACAGAGAGGTAAATGCTAAATAAAAAGTAGATAAAATCAGTTGCCTATATTTCTAATTTAATGGGACAATATTTGATGTTTATAAAACTACAGCCAGCAGCTGTTTTGTTATGTGCTTTTGGATGGTTTTGTTTTTTGTTTTTTTTTTTGGAGGGGGGCGGCATTCTTCTCTTTCTCTGCTTCTTTCAGCTGCTCCCTTTAGGGGTCGCCACAGTGGATAATCTGCCCCCATCTCACCCTATCCCTTGGATCTTCCTCTGTAACACCAACCCTCTCCATATCCTCCTTCACTACATCCATGTATCTTCTCTGTGGTCTTCCTCTTTTCCTCCTGCCTGGCAGCTCCATCTTCAACATCCTTTGCCCAATATATCCACTATCCCTCCACTGCACATGTCCAAACCATCTCAGCTTTGCCTCTCTTACTTTGTCTACACACTGCTCAACCTGAGCTGTCCCTCTGTTATACTCATTTCTAATCCTGTCCCTCCTAGTCACTTCCAATAAAAATCTTTGCATGTTAAACTCTGCCACCTCCAGCGCCACCTCCTGTCTTTTTGTCAGCACCACCATCTCCAAACCATACATTATAGCAGGTGTCACTACCATCTTGTAAATCTTCCCTTTCACTCTAGCTGCTATCCTTCTGTCACAAATCACCCCTGACACTTGTCTCCACCCACTCCACCCTGCTTGCACTTTGTTCTTCACCTCTCTTGTGCACCATGCATTGCACTGGATGGCTGACCCCAGGCATTTAAACTCATCTACCCTCACTACCGCTGCTTCTTGCATCTTTATTGTTACACCTGCCTCCCTCTCATTGCCACACATGTTTTGCCTTGCTTCTACTGACTTTCATTCCTCTTCTCGCCAGTGCATACCTCCACCTCTCCAGATTCACTTCCACCTGCTCCCTACTCTCACTACAGATCACAATGTCATCTGCAAACATCATGGTCCATGGAGACTCCCGGCTGACCTCGTCTGTCATCCTGTCCATCACCATGGCAAACAAGAAGAGGCTCAGAGCTGATCCCTGATGTCAACCCACCCCCACCTTGAATCACCTACAGCACACCTCACCACCATCTCGCTGTCTTCACACATGTCCTGCACCACCCTCACATACTTCTCTGCCACCCCTGACTTCCTCATACAGTACCACACTTCCTCACCCTATTATATGCTTTCTTTAGAGCCACAAAAACACAGTGCAACTCCTTCTGACCTTTTCTGTACTTCTCCATCAACACTCTTAAAACAAACTTTCCATCTGTAGCACTCTTTCTTTGCATGAAACTGTACTGCTGCTCACTGACTGTCACTGCTCTTCTTAACCTGGCTTCAACAACTCTTTCCCATATCTTCATAGTGTGGATAATCAACTTTATGCCTCTGTAGTTTCTTCATATTTGACCATTTAATTTTCCAAAATGTGTAACTTATTAATTTATCTGGAGTGACATACCAGAGTAAAACTGCTATTTTTTCTCTTTAGGTGTGGCAGAAGTGCTATCATATTTTCCATTACTGATCCATTGCATTGAATTAATTACAAACATTCATTGTCAAAGAACATCCATGTCATAGTTGGGCATGCTAAAGGCCACTGGAGGGACAAAAAAAATCACTTGTCTCATACAGACTCAGGAGGTCTCATTGTATTCATACACTCATGAAACTGTAATGTTCTTGGCAGCACAAAGAGAAACCGGATCATGTTTGGACTCCTGCTCTTTTCAACAAAATACAAGTGAATCATTTCAACATTTTAGGAGAGACAGAGCAAGACTGGCAAAGTTTTTTCACCTTCTATTAACAATCATTGGGTCATATGGGTGGTGAAGTAAAAATCAAATGTTGGTTTACCTTTATATCCAAGTACAGCGACGGCGATGGTGAGCAGAGTACACAGCACATAGAGCAGAGCTATGGAGGCCTTCAGAGCCCATTCATTCTTACACTTGGTACACTGGGTGCCCTCCTGGATCCCTGCATAGTACAATAACGAAGACCATGTGAGTTTCATACAGTTATTTTGCAACAGAACATGTATACAACTGGGGTATCAAACTCAAAGAGAGAGGGCCAAAACTAAAAACTTGAGTCCCAATCTAGGGCCAAACAGGTCAACATGTTATTTCATTCAGCAGTTTCAGTCACAGGAAATACAAAATTATTACTTTAAACAACATCCGCAAGCAAAACTAGAATATTTCAGTTATACTCAATGAGAAACACGTGTAAATAATTGCACTTAACGTGCAAAAATAAGACTTCTCGTTTACCCTTGATGTCAAAAAGCACATATTCTACCTTCCTCCTCTTATTAGAACAGGGAGGAGGCCAAACTGCCTTAGCTTGCAGGCCTGAATTAACACAGGATTGCACAGTATATCAGTAGGACATTAGATCAGGGATGGGCAACTATGTGCCATGTAGGGCCATTCCACTGCACGTTTTCTGTTCCATCCAATCTTTTCAGCAGTTGCTTTCTCCAATTAGCAATCCTTGAAGCCTATCAGTGCAAACACCTGCTGAAGAGACTGAATGGAACAGAAAATCTGCAGTGGAATGGCCCTCACGGCCCATCCCTGCATTAGATTGTCTCACTGGCCAGATTTAATTGTGCCATGGGCTGGATGTGGCCCGCGGGCCTTGAGTTTAACATGCATGGTCTAGAACATGCTGGTGGAGCTTAGTGTTCGCTTGGGACTCCAGGAGACCCACATCTGGATAAACAGCCCTGCAGTCAACATTAAAGAATCCAGCACTTCCCTCTGGGACACCAATGGTGGAGGGGAAGGGACACAAAAACACCCCCCCCCCCCCCCACAATACTGACTTGTTTACACTCAGCGATGTGGTTATTTTCCTGATCTCAGTCTTCACACTGCAATCCATCTGTTCTTCAGAGTCCATCCCAAAGAACTGAAGCTAAATGACGTGTAGCGTACCTTTCCTGTGAATCTGTATCTTATAAGAATCACCACACAGACTCAGGACTGTGAGGTCCAACTGTGGAGGCCCTTAGGTGATAGGGACACTTGTGGTGTATTTCTCTCCAAGGAGAGTTTTCGTGATAGATGAGTGGCACGATCCACAGCGCTGACGGGAACTCAGCTCCGTTTCATTTTCAGCCAAGGAAGTGTGTGTCTGTGTCGTGAAAAGCTTGACTGTGAGCATTTGCTTTTCATGCACATGGGATTAAATCCATTAAATTCTTAATTAAAAACATATACATGTCCAGATTAACAGCAGCCAGCCACTTATCGTCAACTTGTAAAGTGCAAGAACCATTTAGTACCAAATATTTCACCACACACAGGGTTCAAGTGAGATTTATATGATGAGGTAATGCTTGAACAAACTAAATGTGTAAGGGCGATTGGCTCGTTGGGGTCCCACTGGCAGTTTGGATGCCAAAGTTAACAGCATGACCTGTTCTTATGGGTTTGAAGAGATATTTTAATGGTCACTCAGAGTTAACCACTAAACCCAGCTGGAGAGGAGGTGGAGCACCCTTCAACTTGATGTGAGATTTGTTTGATTTACTGTAAAGACCATCAGCAAGCCTGCAAGGAAACAGGACAAAAATATTTTAAATGAAATTCTTGCATGTGTTCATTTCACCCTTTGGCAGTTCAGAGCACACCATGACCTCACAATGACACACCTACTTTACTTTTTAACTTGCCTGAAGTCCCAGTCAGCATGTTACCAACCCAAAACCTGTGCCATGACAAACATGATTCAGATTTTAGGCTGCAAGACAGAAATCACTTGTCCAATGTTGTGGAAATACAAATAATTGTCTACCAAAGCAGCTGTGTCAAGATGGGGAATTGGCACAATGTTTTAATGGATACTCCATAGTGCAGGCCTATTCAATTAGCGGCCTGCGGGCCACATGTGGCCCAGAAACAACCTCCGAGTGGCCTGCAGGCCCAGGCCACGCCAAGGAAATATAAATTTAATAAAAAAATATGAAGGAATGATGGTCCGTAAGCACGCACACAAACAACGCACATGACCGTCATCTGTGCGGAGCTCAGAAGCGCCCTGCCCACGTGACAGTTCCAGTCGGCGGCCAGAGCGTCTTGCTAGCGTCATTGTCCAAGAGAAGCATGAGCTTATTAAAGTACTTTATACACGGAAAAAATTCAGAAGAAATATGTAAGCAGAGGAGACATTTACTGTGGTTCTAACCCGCTGGTAACAGGAACAATAATGAGTCGCTGAGCAAACGTGTGGTTAGACTTCATATGCAGGGAAAGAGGCAAGAGTGACTGAATCGCTGAGGATTTACTTCACCAGCCATAACAATAATTTATGTTCATTATTATGTACCTGGCAAGTTAAGATGACCGAAATTCACAAAGTCTATGACTTTAATCCATCCACCGCCTTCAGACAAACTACACGTGCCAATATTTGGATTTCAAAATAAGGGAGGTTTTTCCTGCTGTCTGGTTGGTGAGGAGATTTCTAAAAAAAATCTATAAATATATAGAATAATTATAACAGAAATAACTGAATCTTTGGTAATTTAAGTTACTTTATTTCATTAAATGTAATTTTATAAATTTTTTTCTTTGAAATCAGAGTTAAACTGTACAACCTAAGCAGGGCTGCTCGCAGAGATAGCAAAAAAGACGTAACAAACTAATAGTTTTTTTTGAATGCAAAAGATGCAATAGACTTACACAATGGTCCTCTCCGGCATACAACTAGGAACATACCGGTCGCTATGGAGGGTGAGAATATGTATGGGCACATAATCATACCATGTAGGATAACTAAATAGACGGTTGTGCTGTTTCATCCCACCTAGCAACAATGCTCTGCACTGTGTGTGTTTATATATTTACATATTTATTCCATCTAGCTACAATGCTCTGCACTGGGTGTGTTTATATTTATATATCTATATATTTATTCCATCTAGCTACAATGCTCAGCACTGGGTGTGTTTATATTTATATATCTATATATTTATTCCATCTAGCTACAATGCTCCGCACTGTGTTTTTATATATCTACATATTATTCCATCTAGCTACATTGCTCCGCACTGTGTGTGTTTATATACTTGCATATTTATTCCACCTAGCTGCAATGCTCCGTACTGTGGGTGTTTATATATTTACATATTTATTCCATCTAGCTACAATGCTCTGCACTGTGTGTTCATATATTCATATATTTATTCCATCCAGCTACAATGCTCTGCACTGTGTGTCTGTGTGTGTGTGTGTGTGTATATATATATATATTTTATAGTAATATGTACATATGTATATTAGCTGCTCTTGCTTGCTTGTTTTTTTTTTTTTTTTTTTTTTTTTTTTTTTCTTGCCTTCTGATTGTTGCTCTGAGTGTTGCTATCCCTGTGCTGTTGCAATCCTGGAATTTCCCCGTTGTGGGACTAATAAAGGCTTATCTTATCTTATCTTATCTTAAATTATTGTTCTGCTCTGGCTATGCAAAATTATGGTCAAAAGTGTAAATTGTATAAGGAAAAAAAGTCAAAATTTTACCACAATGTTTCAATTTTATAAAAAAAACAGTAATTTTATTTTAAAAACAGACAAAAATTAGCCATAAAATAATCCACAAATGTGTAATAAAGTCTCAAATGTACAAGAAAAGTCAATTTTACAAGAGGAAATTACAAATTTGAGGAAAATGGTTTCAAATTTAGATAAATTTACAGAAAAAAATAGAAAACTATAAGAAAATTGTTATAAATTTTGAAGAAAAACCTCAAACCTTCAAGACAAGTCATTACTCAAGTTTTTAAGTGGGTGCTTTTTGCATTCTTACCTCTACTAGAAATTTTTGGTTGACCGACATGTGCGTGTAATGGAATGTGTAGTTATAAAAAGAGGTTCCTACTCACCCATGTGGTGATTTAAAGCAAAACTACAATAGTGGATGTGCAATGTTTGTTAATGTTATCAATCTTTTCTTGGGAGTTTGTGCACTGAAGTGTTTGACAATTCATTTTTTTATTCAACTAAATGCATTTTGTGATGTGCCAAGGTCAGTTATGACTAGGATGTAGTATATTTTATTTCAAAAGGGAAACAAAAGTTAATGCTATTAACAGTGCACATTGAGTTTTTATGTACTTTGAGATATGCCTGAGCAAGATGTGACCAAAATGGTTATTTACAGAATTTAATTTTTTTTCCATTCTATTTTATTTGTTGTTCAAGAGAAAAAATATTTCCACTACTTCAAGTTCTGCTCAACCCCAGCAATGTTATTGTGTTTTTATGCACGTCTGATGTGCCTTTGTCATGTGCCAAGCGCACATTTAAAACCAAAACAATGAATAAAAAGTGCATATTTTTCATCATACTGATCTGTGTTGGTTTGAAATTTGTTATATTCAACAGATCGCTGTGTTACGTATGGTAAAATACCTGAGTGAAGGATGAGGCAAGATGACTGGACGAACACAGCTTTATTGAATGGTGTTGAACAGCGGTTACACAAAAGGCACCTGGCAGAGGGCACCAGTCAAAGAGGCCACAATATGGATGCCCTCTGCCTTATATAGGGCGGTGCAGTAACATGACGGAAGTACACATGACTACACCGCACTTCACAATAATGTGCCATTTACAACACAACATCCCCCCCACCTTAGAAAAGTCCAAAACCATACACACAATTGACCCCCCTCCAAAAAAAATTTGGGACCCGAATCACACACTAAAATAATGAAAAACAATGTACTGAAATGGCCTAACACACTCACGCAAACTAACCTAAAATAGGGCTGATGGGTGGACTACCGTACAGCCCACACGGCGGGGTGGATTATTCTGCCACCCATGTCTAAAGAAAAAGTCCATACATAAAACTAAAATTACACACCGTGTTCAGAAACTAAATAAAATACACAAAATAATCCCATTTAACAAAATATACAGTATGTCAGAACATAACTACAAACACTCAATTATTTACCGCACTGTTCCTTGGGTAGGAGGAGTAGAACCGGCATGGGGGGGCCCACGGCAGCCCCTCAGCAAGCGTGCCCCTGGAAGCAGCAGACCCCCGGGACGATGGCCGATCATTCAGACGATGGAGTCTCGCTTCTTCACCATTGACTCTGGCTCTCGTCCAGCCTCGTCACCTGGAGCCTCTTCCCGGACACACCGAAGCTGATTGGCGTGCCTCGCTGAGCCATCGGACAATCTGAAGTATGCTGCATCCAGCTTAGCCACTATGCGCAAACACCCTCAATGTTTAGCTGGCTGTCATCTGGCCCATCTTCGCCGTGGGCGTTCTTCACCCTGAACCCGAACCAAGTCCAAATCCCTTAGCAGGGCCCGGCTCGGCCTGAAGTGGTGCTGCTGAGCATGCGGTTCCTCCATGCTCATCGGTCTGGCTCCGACCTCTTCTAAAACTGTCATAGTGTTCACCATCGTAGCTGCAGACCCTCCATCCCCCTACGGCCAAGTTCCGGAGGCATCTGGGGCTAGCACATTGGTGTCACTCGCCGGCGTAGGCACCTTTCCACCACGCTCGGTAACCCCCTCTACCATATCCCGAGCGCCGGCACGGAGACCCTCCTATGCCGAACCTGAGTGAGGCTGGTCCTGCTTGACCACCATGGTGTCTGTTAGCTCTTCGTCCCACACAACGTCCTCATCGACCACCAGAACCGGAGGGTTCTACTGGCCACAACCCGAGCATTCATTCCCGCAGTCATCTTTTATGGTGAAACCCAGTCCGTAAAACAAATCACAGCCCATGATGTTATCGCCTCACGTTGTCACATGGAACGTGAAGTCAACCATCTTCGCAGACTTGTACCGGACTGTTAACTCCAAAGTCCCAACCGTGCACAGCCTGCCACCTCCATAACTATAAAATAGTGCCGGGTTACCTCTAATCCTGTAGTGGGGGAAAAACTTCCTCACTGTGGCCCAATTCAGCAATGACCCCTCCGCTCCCGTGTCGAGCAGCAGTGGCATCTCCACGTCGTCCAATTCCACTGTTCAAAACGTGCTCATTTGTGCTGGGGGACACCATATGGATGGTCGTCGGGGGCGGGTGGAGTGATTTCTTCCGTGAGTTCTCCGGTTCAGATATACGGCACACTCTAGCATAATGGTTCAAGCGTCCACATCTGCTACAATGTGCTCCCCTAGCCGGGCAATCCTTAGCCTTATTGCGGTGTGTTGCGGACCCACAACCCTTGCACAGGGGTTTTCCCGCGGCAGACCTTAGGCTGGCAGCGTTGGCTTCTGTACTATCGTTGTCCAAGCTATCCTCGCTATCCGAGTTTGCAACATTTGCCACAGCAGGAGGCTCCGGCAGCCGCTGTCACTGGCGCCAGGTTAGCTCTGAAGCTAGCTTGTCTGCGGTCTCCAGCTGGAGAGCTAGTTCGACAGCTCTGCCTAATGTTGAGTCACTGGGCGCCATGAGTAGCCTAGCCCGCAATGTGGAGCTGCATGTGTGCTTCACGAGCTGGTCACGTACCATTTCATCTTCCAATGGCCCAAAGCGACGCTTGCTAGCTAGCTGCCTCAAGTCGGCGACAAACTGATGAATAAGCTCCCCTACCCGCTGATGTCGCTGCCGAAAACGAATCCTCCAGACAGTCATGCTATCCAGGGTGTGAAAATGGTTGGCTAGCAGCTCCACAACGTCTTCAGAAGAGTCTGAAGCGCCGAGTGTGCACAGGACTTGCTGGCCCTCAATACCCAGGTTGTGAACAAGTAGCACATGTGCTCTTAGCTTGTCGAGCTTACCGAGATCCAGCGCAGTAATGTACATCTGGAAAGCCTCAAATCACATAGGCCAAGGCACCGGCGGTTCACCCGGAAGCTGGGCAAAGTGATGTAATACACTCCTCCATGAGTTAAACTCTTGCACTCCGGTGTACCGCGGGCGGACACGTCTCTGCGTCCTAGAGCGCACGACGGCGCCCTAGAACGCACACTGTGCGTCCTAGTGCGCACTGAAAAAAAAAGCTGCATTTCCGTTCTTCCACTACAGACACAGCCGCGAACAGAAAGCCAAAGGGGTGCTTTGATTGGTTTAGATGTGATTGACCTCTCATTCGACTAATAAGAGCCTTGAATTGGGTTTCTGAAACCTTGAAGAACCAATGACTGAAAACCTAGCAAGAAGAACCCGCCTATCAACGACTGTGAATACAGCCAGCCAATTGAAGCACAGAAGTTCGAAAGCATGTGTCCCTTGCATAAAATCTGTTTTGTGTAAGCCGCTGAGTGACACACAGGCGTTCGCCAGTCTTTTTTTCTTACTACTGTTCTTATTTGTTTTGAAAAATCGTTTGCCAAAACCGCAATCGTGGAAGCGCAAAACTGCAATAATGGAATTATGGTTTGACCGGGTCACGTGACCAGAACCACGAGTCCGTAACAAGCGGACCAGCGTCATGTTCGTCTGACAATGAGGAAGAGAAGTTCGCCAGGGACACTGCTGTTGTGGACAGGTAAGTGTTATAAGCTAAATTATTCTTTATCCCTGAAAATTGTAATCAAAATGACTTTTGACCGATCGGTAAATTACAACTGTGCGTCATCGTAACATGAAGACCGCAGCGCACAGGTCCAGTCCGTGCGCCGCATCCGGACCGTGAACGCCCCCCCCCCCCCCGCTACTCTTCTGTAGCGGATTGCAGATATTATTGCAGATATTTTAGTACAACTGTGCGTAGTAGACCGCGGCGCACAGTCCCCGCGGTTTGTCATGTAGCGATGGGCGATGTCCGTCCTCTGTAGCGGGGGTGGGGGGATGGGAGTTGTTATCTTCTACATTACAGATATTTTAGTATAATTTTTAGTGCACTGTAGGTTATTTTTTCTTGTAAAAGAAAGCCACACATTTTTTACGTGGCATGCTTCTTTGTGTGTGGGGGCTTGTTTGTTCATTCATTCATGAATGAATGAATAAACAACCCCCCCCCCCCACACACACACACACACACACAGCCCTTCACCTTTCATTAGAGTCCATGATGAAGCTTCTATATTGAAATATTCAAAAGTTACAGACGTTTTTCCAAACTGTGCCATTTGGCACAATTTGGCACAGTTCAAAAACGCCTGGGAACAACCTAAGAAAAAAGCTGTGTAATATATTCATTTTTTGTGGTATTGTCACAAAATTTGGACCTCAGCTGGATAACACTTGGTTCTACATTTCTGTTGCATTTTCCAGCCCGGATATGACAGCTGTGTGTTATTTGCAAGCATTTGTATCCAAAAAAACACCCAGGCGAAATTTATTTTCTTCAAGTTCAGTATGTTTAGATGACTGTTACTCAGTGGCAGGAGCACTTAGAGAGATTATGACTGTTTTGCCAAAAAATTCAAAGTGTTTTCTTTTAAATGAGACCAACCCCATGAAGATGCTGCAAAGGGTTGAAGAACAGCTTTTGATTTACTTTGGGTACGTTATTTTTTGGCGTTTTTAGGGAAATTGACCAGAGTGCAACGGGTTAATCCTTGATTGCCAAATGTTATGTATGGTAAAATACCTTTGTTAAAGGATAAGGCAAGATGACAGCTTTATTGAATGGTGTTGAACAGCAGTTACACAGCAGGCACCTGGCAGAGGGCACCAGTCAAAGAGGCCGCAATGTGGATGCCCTTTGCCTTATATAGGGCAATGCAGTGACGTGACAGGAAGAACATGTCACTCCACTGCACTTCACAATAATGTGGCATTTACAACACAACATGCTTAACATGTGTAGCCCAGTTACATGTCTTGATTTCAAATTGTGGCCCAACTGATTTTGTAAATGAATAGTCCTGCCATAGTGTTTAGGATCCTTTCTTCTGATGGTTGTTGGACAGGATCTCTGTGCATCAGAATCATTTGTATTGATTTAAGGAAACACCACTGAGCATCTAAAATACAATGTTCTACTAGGAAACAGTTTGAAAGTTTCCAGTCAAAACTTGCACATTTTAAATGCTTATTTCTGAAGATTCCTTTAAAGAAAAAGCAAAATTAGGAGCTATCAGCAACATTATGCAGATTGTGAAGGACACAATGTCCAAATTTTGATGTCAAAGGAAAAGATTAACCATTTAACCAAGCCTCTTGTCAGTTTGGAAAAAATGCATATTTGCTATACTTTATTAATTCCAGAGAGAAAATTCAAGGGCATCCAGTCAGCTGACCTAACTTACATGTTTTGCATTTTGCCAGATCGTGAACAGACCCACCTTACTGCATTATAAACAATGTACTGTATATATTCCTATTTATTTATTTTCATTCCCTCTTTGCATTGTGAATAAGACTGAATTTTTTTTAAATTCTATTTTATGTCAGGCACATATGGTGAAATTGATAATAGAGTAACTTTGACTTTGACCTTTGAATGCAGTAGGCCAAGTAATGAAGTAAACTGGTCGCTATGGTGATCCAGGGCCAAACACCGTACACTTGGCCATTCACGCAATCAAAGCAGTTCTTGCGGATTTCATGCAGACTTCAAAGTGGTTTGGGGACTTTTTAAATGCCCAGAACCACTTTTGATGAATTGGATGCTATAATCAGGC
Organism: Pholidichthys leucotaenia; assembly: GCA_020510985.1. Classification (NCBI taxonomy): domain Eukaryota; kingdom Metazoa; phylum Chordata; class Actinopteri; order Cichliformes; family Pholidichthyidae; genus Pholidichthys; species Pholidichthys leucotaenia. Next base: position 182,820,713 of record CM035844.1, read on the forward strand.
CATTCATAGATCTTCACATTTCAACCAACAGTATCCCACCTCATTAATGCACTGACTGTGATCTATAACTTGGCTACATGTGTCAATACTGGGTGGTGGTTGAAAAATTTGGCATCAAACAACATCCACCACTATTGCGTCAAGCCCTCTGTGAACAAGAGCACCACACACGGTACAAAATATGCCCATCCATAGCCATCATCTATAGTGCATAAGTAGCACACCTTCAACAAAACTGATTACAAATTCAAGATTCAATATCCTCTAGATCTGTAATTAAACTAATAAGCATGTAATCGCAAAGAGTTTAAGGAAAACAATAAATCTACAATTCAAAGTGGAATAAATTCTGAGTAAATATCAGAAAATCATTTAACTCCCTTACAATCTGCACATCTTCAGTAAATTTACAAACACTGTGTGACATAAAAATGTCCTAGCTTGAAAACTGTGGGAGAAGTGTACCCACTAACTAACTAACCTGCACTTATATAGCGCTTTTCTAGTCACAAAGACCACTCAAAGCGCTTTCACTAGTACTAACCCTCTATTCTAAGGGCCCATAGGAAACAGATATCTAGGGACAATTTAGAACAACCAATGTCTTTGGATTGTGGGAGGAAACCTGAAATTTCATTCAAAGAATGAAGTTCTAACAGCTGTAATTTTCACAAAAATGACCCAAAATCAAAATTCTAGTAATATGCACATCTTCAACACATGTCTAAACACTGTGTGAAATAAAAAAGTCCTAGCTTGAAAACTCTGGGAGGAGTTAGCCAGACAAACTCATACAGAAGTATGAACATCACCATACCCTAATACATCCCGTCTTTAGAGACGGGCGTATAAAAATCAAAGTGGTACTATAAGCTGTCTAAACCGGAGTGTTGGACTAGTAGTATCCGCTCCACACCGAGGAGGTTGTGGGTTCACACCCTAGCGGAGCCATGCCAAAGACCATGTAAAAGTGGTACTTTCTACCTTCTAGCTTGGTACTCAGCATAATAGAATGGGGAAATGAAAGATGGTTACCCAACCAGGGGTGAAACACAAGCCAATGCATTCATAGTGCTGGTCCCAAGTCTAGGTAAATGAGTAGGGCATCCAGTATAAAATCTCAAATACAATAACAACACATGTACCCTGTGGCTATGTGGGACTAATGCGAGGACAAGAAGGAGGAGTCGACAAATTTTGTAATATGCCATAGTCAAAATAGGTCTAAGTTGTTTGTTCTGTCAGATAAAATTGCTGTGAAATTACAGTTACTGTTAAATAACTGTTTATTCAGGTTACATTTTAAGCAAATCAGGTAATCCACCTCGTCCAGGTGTGATGTAAAATGTGAATTTATCGTGATTGTTTTTGCACATATTATAAATACATACATAAAATACATACATAAAATACAGCTGCAGACCACAAAATCTTTCCAAAATAAGCCTCTCTACATGTATGGCAGCCATTCAATTTGAGTATCTGTTGAAGGACAGGCACAGGCACAAGGACACCTCAGTCTACTTAAGGAGGTACTGATTAGATACCCTATCCCTTGCATCTTCCTCTGTAACATCAACCCTCTCCATGCCCTCCTTCACTATATCCATGAATCTTCTGTGGTCTTCCTCTTTTCCTCCTGCCTGGCAGCTCTATCTTCAACATCCTTTGTCCAATATATCCACTATCCCTCCTCTGCACATGTCCAAACCATCTCAGCCTTGCCTCTCTTACTTTGTCTCCAAACAGCTCAACCTGAGCTGTCCCTCTGCTATACTCATTTCTAATCTTGTCCCTCCTAGTCACTCCCAATGAAAATCTTAGCATCTTCAACTCTGCCACCTCCAGCTCCATCTCCTGTCTTTTTGCCAGTGCCACTATCTCCAAACCATACGTCATAGCAGGTCTCACTACTGTCTTGTAAATATTTCCTTTCACTCTTTCTGCTACCCTTCTGTCATAAATCACCCCTGGCACTCATCTCCACCCACTCCACCCTGCCTGCACTCTCTTCTTCACCTCTCTTGTGCATTTTCCATTGCTTTGGATGGCTGACATCAGGTATTTAAACTCATCTATTTTCACTACCTCTACTCCTTCCATCTTCAGAATTACACCTGCTTCCCTCTCATTCACACTCATGTATTTTGTCTTGCTTCTACTGACTTTCATTCCTCTTCGCTCCAGAGCATACCGCCACCTCTCTAGGTTCTCTTCCACCTGCTCCCTACTCTCACTACAGATCACAATGTCGTCTGCAAACATCATGGTCCATGGAGACTCCTGCCTGACCTCATCTGTCAGCCTGTCCATCACCATGGCAAACAAGAAGGGGTTCAGAGCCGATCCCTAATGTAACCCCACCCCCACCTTGAACTCATGTCATTCCTACAGCACACCTCACCATCATCTCTCTGTCTTCATACATGTCCTGCACCACCCTCACATACTTCTCTGCCACTCCTGACTTCCTCACACAGTACCACACTTCCTCTCCTGGCACCCTATCATATGCTATCTCTAGATCCACAAAGACACTGCAACTCCTTCTGACCTTCTCTATACTTTTCCATCAACACTCTTAAAGCAAATTTTCCATCTGCAGCACTCTTTCTTTGCATGAAACTGTACTGCTGCTCACTGATTGTCACCTCTCCTCTTAACCTGGCTTCAACAACTCTTTCCCATATCTTCATAGTGTGGCTGATCAACTTTATGCCTCTGTAGTTACTACAGCTCTGAGCATCACCTTTGTTTTTGAAAATTGGTACCAAGACACTTCTTCTCCACTTCTCAGACATCCTCTCACTCTGATTAAAAAGTCCACTGCCATCTCTCCTAAACATCTCCATACCCCCACAGGTATGTCATCTGGACCAACTGCCTTTCCATTCTTCATCCTCTTCAAAGCTGCCCTCATTTCTGCCTTGCTAATCCTCGGGACTTCCTTGTTCACCATCTTTCCTTCATTCATCCTCCTTTCCCTCTCATTTTCCTTATTCATCAGCTCTTCAAAGTACTCCTTCCACCTTCTCAACACACTCTCGTCATTTGTTAATACATTACCATTTCTGTCCTTAATCAGCCTAACCTGCTGCACATCCTTTCCAGCTCGATCTCTAGCCAAGCGATACAAGTCCTTTTCTCCTTCCTTAGTGTTTAGCCTCTCATACAACTCACTATATGCCTTTTTCCTTTACCACCTCTCTCTTTGCATGCACCTAGATTCCAAATACTCCTGTCTACTTTCTTCATCTCCCTGACTATCCCATTTTTTTCTTTGCTAACCTCTTCCTTTGAATACTTTCCTATACCTCCTCATTCCACCACCAAGTCTCCTGGTCTTCCTTCCTCTGTCCACCGGATACACCACATACCTTTCTGTTTCCATCAGTACTTTTACTGTACTTTCCAGTCATCTGGTAATTCTTCTCTACCACCCAGGGTCTGTATCAACTCCTCCCTGAACTCTGTGTGACCTTCTTCCTTCTGTAACTTCCCCCACTTAATCTTTGGCTCTCCCTTCACCGTTTTCCTCTTCTTGCTTTCCATAGTCATCCTACAGACTACCATCTGATGCTGTCTCGCTACATTCTCCCCTGCCACCACCTTGCAGTCTTCTATCTCTTTCAGATTTCTCCTTCGGCATAGGATGTAGTCCACCTGTATGCATCTTCCTCCACTCTTGTAAGTCACCGTATGTTCCTCTCTCTTCTTAAAGTATGTGTTCACCACAGCCATTTCCATCCTTTTAACAAAATCCACAACCATCTGTCCATCTACATTTCTCTCCTTAAAACCATGCCTACCCAGAACCTCATCATCACCTCTGTTCCCTTCACCTACATGCCCATTAAAGTTCACTCCAATCACCACTTTCTCCCCCCGGGAACACTCTCTACCACTTCATTCAACTTACTCCAGAATTCATGTTTCTATTCTACCTGACATCCAACTTGTGGGGCATACGCATTGACAACATTCAACATCACACCTTTGACTTCTAGCTTCAAACTTATGATTCTGTCTGACTCCCTCTTTACCTCCTGAACACTCTTTACATACTTTCACTTCAAGATTATCCTACTCCATTTCTCTTCCTATCTACACCATAATAGAACAGCTTAAATCCACCTCCAATGCTCCTAGCCTTCCTTCCTTTCCATCTGGTTTCTTGAACACACAATATATCTACCATTCTTCTCTCCATCATATCAGCCAACTCTGCCTTTATCAATCATAGTGCCTACATCTAATGTCCCTACTCTCACTTCCACACTTCTACCCTTCCTTTTCTCTCTTTCCCTTCCAACACACCTTCCCGCTTTCCTCCTCCTTGATCTTCGACCAACAGTAGCCCAATTTCCACTGGCACCCTGTCGGTTAACAGCACCCCTGGCGGTTGTTGTTAACCCAGGCCTCGACCAATCCAGTATGAAAGTCTTATTTGTCACGATCTGCATGTTTGATTTGGCAAAGGTTTTATGTCGGATGCCCTTCCTGACACAACCCTGCTCATTTACCCAGGCTTGGGACCGGCACTAGGAGTACACTGGCTTGTGCACCCCCTGTGGCTGGGTTAGTTTATTTTCTGTAAATAAATGCTCTAAATGACAATATTTTGACTTAGAATTTAGGTGAGTTGTTTTCAGTAGGTTAGCGAATAAAACAAACTAATTTTACTCAAACACATACGTATGTATAAATATAGTAACACCAGATCAAGTGATAATTTTGCAGTGGTCTCTTTGGGCTCTTAATTTTTTCTAGAGCTACACCTTCCCTTGGCTAGAACACCCCCAGCTGCTCCACACAGAATTTGCTGGGAAGAAGCTTGAGGAACACGTTAAAGAAGCAGATTTATTGAAACTCCATTAATTCCAATCAGAATGGAAACATTATCTCATAGCCTGGACGTCATTGTCGGTGCTGTTTTACCTAACAAAGTTCAGAATATGTAAGATTGCCATCTCACACATGAATATTTTATAGAAAAGAAAAAAAAATCAACTCATAGCTGGCAACTGAATTTGTGAAAGAGCACATGCTGACTTTTGTTAATTCTTGTCTTCATATAAAAACGCTTAGTGACAATGCTTAACATTCTACTATCTCCACATCCCTGTTGCTATCCTTTATTTGATTTTTTATTAGTCTTTTGAAGCAATACATATAATGCTGGTTAGAGTGCCTAAAACGATTGATTTCCATGCAAGCAACCTGACGTGAACTGTAGCGACATTGAACCACATGTAGTCATTGTATTCATTGGCATTCTTGCCAGCTATTTAAAATGTTTTAATTGGAAATTAGTGGTCTTTGCAGTCCAAAAAAAAAGTGACAGCGCCATCCCGTAAAACGATGTTGATTTAATTTTTTCTGTTTAAAAATCAGCCTTGAACATGTCATTCCAACAGTGACAAAACAAGTCCATAAATCTTGTCAAGTTGTTCAAAAGCACAACATTTCTAACTGGAAAAAATGAATTATTACAAACTTCTTGCCAAGAGCTTCACATCTTGAAAACAATTGGGTAAAATGATATTGGAGAAAGTGCAAACTCACTGTATGAGTCAAACAAAAGAAAACTGTGGAAAATTACTGTTGCTCTATTTGTTTTCAGCAAAAACACCAAAAACTGATGTGTAAAGACCCTAATTTGTTTATCTGCTATGTGTATTAATGAGTTTGTCTTTTTCAAACATGTAAACTACTCGGTGGTCACCACAGCAGTACTTGAATTGCCAAAGCCATCTCTCGCCACGGGCTTAACTGTAAGCAGAAAAATGCTCTCTGGGATGGCAGCCACAGTGATTTATTGCATTTCTGAATCCATTCATAACTGCTGGCGTGTTTTAACTGTCAGCCCATGCACGCTTCCATAATAAAACATCCATATCAGTTCATCAGTTCACAGTAATCAAAGTGCTGCTGTGCAATGACGATGTTCCAATCCAAACCCACTGACAGTGTTTACTAATCATCTCCACTGAAATGATACCAAAACACTTTGTTGATGAAAAACTTTCACAGAACAGAGTTATTTCCAGCTTAATACACAATTGACTGATGAAGTTCTGATGCTCAGAATTCTGTGAAATACAGAGGAGAAAAGACATGGAACAGAACACGTGGAAATACAGCAGGCTGCCCAGCTCTGTTGTGAGACGTGACCTGCCTGATGTTCATTCCCCAGTGGGTCACTTCCTGAATGAGGTGGAGATAAAGGGGAAAGAGATGGATGCTGGACAGGACTGCTGAGTGAGGCTTTAGGACAATATTCCTAAAGAAAAGAACAAAAGAAGCAGAGCAGCGGTATAAAACATACAAAAATAAGTTAACATATATAATAAGATGTAGTAAAAGAGACTATTACAGTAAAGAACTGGAGAAAAACAGAGACAATATTAAAAATACATGGACAATACTCAACAGTATCCTTGGAAATAAAAGCAGAAATACAAGCTACCCAACTAATATTCCAAAAAATAATAAAACGACTCAGAGTGTGAATATTGCTTCACCTGCAGATGAATTTAATAATTTTTTTGTTAACATTGGACCTAAACTGGCCCGAGAAATACCCACTACGGTGCCAACAGGTGATACAATATGCAATAACACTGCTGTAAAAGACTCCATCTTCATAAAGAACACAGACGAAAGAGAGGTCATTGAAATTGTTAAATCGTTCAAAAGTAAAACATCTACTGACTGTGATGGTATTGACATGCTACTAGTCAAAACTGTTACGAATGCATAGTAAAACCACTGACGTATATCTGCAACCTGTCTCTCCAATCAGGTATATTTCCCAATGCAATGAAAATAGCTAAAGTAATTCCGATATACAAGACGGGCGACAGAGGGGAACTCTCAAACTATAGACCAATTTCACTATTACCGCAATTTTCCAAGATACTTGAAAAAATATTCTATGAGAGAATTGACAACTTCATACTGAAGAATGATTTATTATGTGAGCAGCAATATGGGTTCAGACACAAGAGGACAACAGCATATGCCCTAATGGAATTTACAGAAAAAATATCAACAGCCATTGAAAATAAAGAGTACTCAGTTGGAGTATTCCTAGATCTTAAAAAAGCATTTGATACAGTAGATCATAATTTATTATTAAAGAAACTACAAAATTCTGGTATTAGAGGGGTAGCACTGTCCTGGTTAAGTAGTTACTTAAAGAATAGATATCAGTATGTATGTATTAGCAACAAAAACTCAGAGTTGCTGAAGGTCACCTGTGGAGTCCCACAGGGTTCAGTTTTGGGACCATTATTATTCAATATGTATATAAACGATATATGTAAAGTTTCAGAAAAAATGGACTTAATATTGTTTGCCGATGACACTAATCTGCTATGCAGTGGAAACAATTTGGAACAACTTCTGGATACACTCGGGAAGGAATTAGGAAAGCTTAAACTGTGGTTTGATTCAAACAAATTAACGCTCAATTTAAGTAAGACAAAATTTATAGTCTTTAACAACCACCACAACAATCCAGTACCCAAACTCAGTGTAAATGGTGTAGAGATTGAAAGGGTATCTGAAACTAAATTCCTTGGAGTAATAATTGATAACAAACTGTGTTGGAAGTCACATATTAATTATATTAAAGGTAAAGTTTCCAAATCAATTGCAATATTACACAGAGTGAAATATTTGCTGAATCAACCCACACTATACACCTTGTATCATTCATTAATACTCCCATACATGACATATTGTAATGAAGTATGGGGAAATACATACAAAACAAACATATATCCACTCTTTATGCTTCAAAAGAGAGCTATTAGAATAATAAACAAAGCAGCTTACAGGGAACCAACAAACCCACTTTTTCTTAAACAAAAAACTCTCAAGTTGAAAGATCTGGTTGACTTTAAAACCGCAATAATAATGTTCAAAGTGAAGAATTTATCACTGCCCGCAAATATCCAAAAGTTGTTCCAAACAAGGGAGAAACGATATCACTTCAGAGGAACATGTATATTTCAAAAGCCTACAGTGAGAACAACCACCAAGCAACACTGTATTTCAGTGCAAGGAGTCAGATTATGGAACGATTATGGACCTGAATTAAAATCATGTACAACGCTTGGACAATTTAAACAAAAACTAAAGGAAGAAATACTCCAAACATATTTACAAGACGACATGTAAACTCACATAAGGATTGACATATCCAGCCTGTTTTGTGTTGTAGCTTAGTTTTTTGTTGTTTTTTTTTTCTCTCTGTGACATTCTGTCTTAGATTTGTTTTGAATAGTAACCGCTTAACTTAGCTTAGCTTAGTTTTCTTTTTTTTCTCTCAGTCACACTTTGTCTTAGCTTTGTTTTAAATTGTAATCACTCTTGTCTTGTTTACTCTTTTTTTTCTTTTGAATTCTTGGATGGAATATGGGTGGGCAATATAAGCTGCGGCTTCAGCCATCACCCATTTCGGATAACTCACATGGAATTGTATAGTAGAAGGAGTCTTTGTCTAATTTGACCTTGTTGTTATATTATACAGTTTCTTTTAACCTGTACTATATTATCCGAAATAAATTCATTCATTCATTCATTCATTCATATCTGTGATTTGGTTTTGGTTAATAATCTGTGTTTCCCATTTCTTTAACAATGTACCCAGTGATAGCTCAAACACCACCAGCAGAGGGGAGGATAGTGAAGGTATTTGCCATCTATTTACTGTACAGATCACACTAGTGTTGTAGTTAAGACCTTGTCAAGACCAGGGTCTCCTGAGACCAAGACCTACACGCACAGTGGTCATGATCTTGACTTGGTCTTGGGAGACTCTTGGGCTGGTCTCGACTACAACACTAGATCACACGCCACTTATCAACATGCCTATGTTGTTTTTGAATGAAAGCAGCTACACTGCTTAGTCAGTCAGCAATGGCCTATAAGTCAGTAGTATTTAACTGAGTATCATAACAAGCAATCTCATTAAAAATCTGATAGACCAGAAGGTCTGCAGCCTGTGGCTCTGAAGAAAAAAATAAACCAGAGGGCACTCAGAGAGTCCATGCTTCCGCCAAAAGGTTTGTCTGTTTATTAGCAGGATTACAAAAAAACTACTGAATTCTAAGGCCATATCTCATGCATTCTGACCAGGATCACATCCAAAATCTAATGAGTTCATCCATAGCCCAAGGGTGAAAATTTCATCAAAATCTGTCCAGTAGTTTTTGCATAATCTGGCTATTAAACAGACACACAAACCAACATGATCACCTAACCAGACCATCAATAATGGAGTAGATCATTCTGGTCTAATAAAAATCACCCCTATAGAGTGCTCAGGTCTCCTGACCTTTGACACTAAATTTGACCTTGAGCATAACCTGGATGCCGACCCACCTGTGGATCACTGTGTGTGAGTTTGGCAAGCATTGGGGCAATTGCCTAGTAGGAGTAGCGATTCTTGTGAAATGTGGATAGACAGACGGATGCCACGCCATCACATTCGTTCATTGTTGCTTTGGTGAAATAAGCTAACAAATGTAAATGAAAAATCATATAGCCCCACAATTTTTTTTTAAAGAAAAGCACTTGCAAATTCCTTGGATCCAGGAGGAGCAATGTGGTTTTTGTCCTGGCGGTGGCACATCAGACCAACTATTTACCCTCTCGAGAATCCTCAAGGGTTTGTGGGAGTTTGCCCAACCAGTCCACATGTGTTTTGTGGACTTGGAGAAAACATTTGACTGCATCCCTTGAGGTCTCTTGTGGGGGGTGCTGCGAGTATGGGGTATCAGGTTTATTACGAGCTATCCAGTTCCTATACGACTGTTGCAAGAGTTTGGTTTGTATTGCCAACACCCAGTCAGACTCATTTCCAGTGAGAGTTGGACTCTGCCAGGGCTGCCCTTTGTCATCAATCCTCTTCATAATTTTTATGGACAGGATTTCTAGGTGCAGCCAAGGAATGAAGGATATCATGTTTGGTGACCACAGGAACTCATCTCTGCTGTTTGCAGATGATTTTGTTCTGTTGGCTTCATCGAGCAATAACCTACAGGTCTTGCTGGGACGGTTTGCTATTGAATGTGAAATGGCTGGGATGAGCATCAGTACCTCCAAGTCCGAGTCCATGGTCCTCAGCCGGAAAAGGGTGGATTGTTGTGGCGGCATGAAATAATAAGCGGCGAACTGAGAGTTTAAAAGTGGGTTTTATTAATCATACCGCCATCACAGAACTCACCCCAGCGCCGTGTAGGCGCGCCGGAGCGAGCTCTCAGGCTCTCAGGCAATCGTGTGGTCAGTTGAGCAGTCGTCAGAGATAGAGAAAGAGTTACAGAGCGATGCAGTTTAAATACCCCACTACAGACAATGCATTCACAGCAGTAGGCATGGACATTTGCATCTGAGAGTCACCCACATCAATAGGAGGATTACTGACAGGAAGACATTTGCATTTGAGAGTCACCCATAACAATAGGAAGATTACTGGCAGGAAAAATCTAGACAAAAGGAGGCTGCCTATTGATATCAATACACACATCTCATTGTTCTGCCAATTGCTCCAGCTGAGCGCTCTGCTTGTCCCAGTCTGTTGTGCGGGTCACCCACAGATTGTCCTCTCCAGGTTGGGGACAAGATCCTGCTCCAAGTGGAGGAGTTTAAGTATCTTGGGGTCTCATGCACGAGTGAGGGGAGAATGGAGCGAGAGATTGACAAGTAGATGGGAGCAGCATCTACAGTGATGCGGACGTTGCACTGGTTTGTTGTGGTGAAGGGGAAGCTGAGCTCTCAAGCAAAGCTGTCAATTTACAAATCAATCTATGTTCCTACCCTCACCTGTGATCATGAGCTTTGGGTAATGACCGAAATGAGATTGTGGATACAAGTGGCTGAAAGGAGTTTTCTCCATAGGTTTGCTGGACTCACCCTTAGAGAAAGGGTGAGGAGCTCAGTCATCCAGGAGAGGTTCAGAGTAGAACCGCTGCTCCTCCACATTGAAAGGAGCCAGTTGAGGTGGTTTGGGCATCTGATCAGGATGCCTCCTGGACGCCTCCTACTTGAGGTGTTTCGGGCACGTCCCACTGGGGGGAGACCCCAGGGCAGATCCAGGACACACTGGAGAGACTACGTCTCCCAGCTGGCGTGGGAACATCTTGGTATCCTCTCTGAAGAGCTGGAGCAGGTGGCTGAGAGGAAAGTCTGGGCTTCTCTGCTTGAGCTGCTGCCTCCACGACCTGGACCTCCGGAAAAGCAGTGGAAAATGGATGGATGGATGGATGATGGATGAATGGATGGATGGATGGACGGATGGACGGATGGACATGCAAATTCATTAGAAAAAAAGGTTACAAATTCATGAGATAAGACAGTAATTAATGAGAGGAAAAATGCAAATTCATGTAAAAAATTTTAATTTGTGATAACAATTTTAAATTCACGAAAAAAGACTTACTTGTGCCAAAAGGTGCAGATACACTGCAAAAAAACAGTCATAAATTAATTCCAAAAAGTTGAATACTACAGCGAAATTGTTGAAAATTTACAAGAAAATTGCCTGTTCAAAAGAAATGGAATTCTGCAAGAAAACACGCAAATTCATGCAAGAAATGTTGCATATTTAAGAGAAAAAGGACTATAACTAAAATTCTGATGTTTTACCTTCAGTTCAAAGATCCAGACTGTCTTAATTAAAGAATCGTGACAAAGATACTTAAACGGTGAATCTACAGTATGTAAAATGATCACAACCACTTTATGACAATGCAAGCACCATTAAATATAGTGAATAAAACCACTGTTACTGAGTAATTTTAACACATTAGGTTTCAGTTTCTATATCAGCATGAATCTAGGTTAAAATTCCTAGAATCTTTAATATGGCTGAATGCTTAAACAGATTATTTTGTCATAAAGTTTAAAAAAAGCTTATGAAGTGACACATTTCTCCACACTTGTTCAGAACAAGCTTTAATGTAAAATAAAGCAGACCGTAGGACAGCAGAACTCAAAACCAAATCTACCATCAGAGACTCCGTTTCGTTTAGTTTGGCAGCTCATCATTGAAAAGGACACTGATTCGTCATCTTTCCCCTTCGCCTACGCACCCAGGCGCAGCCAGATCACAGCAACCACAACCTCAGAAACAACAATCGTCCAGGATGCTCAAACCACAAGCTGACAGCCACACTTTTACTGCTCAGAGCCAAACAAAAACAATGCTCTCCAAACACAAAAGGCCTTTCCAAAATAAGAACAACACACCAGTGGCTTTATTTCTAATAGTAACGGATTCCATTTGCCATTGTGCGCTAGACAAAGTCCCTCATTGTTTCTGTAAAACCTCCATGTTGGAGCAACATCCCCACAGAGCCTACCTTTGGTGGCAGAATGTCTCTACAGGCCTGCGTCTTTCACCAGCCTTATTTCCTGAAAGCATCTGAACATGAGCCCTGACATGACAAAATAATGTTCATGGGGCCACAGCTGATACGCAGATCTTGTTCATTAAAGAATAATGTTTATTTGCTGTAAATAGCAGTGGGAACGCTATAGTAGCGGCTGAGAGCACAGAGCTGTGAACTGAGGTCACACAAACTCTGACTTGGATTCCTGCCCTGCCTCGGCACACTGCGGAGAGCTTTCCAGGAACCAAAGCTCAGATCTACTCCAAGAGGGCAATCAGTGAATTATCCCTGGCACCAAAGGCGAAGAGAGGAAAAAAATGAAAGAACGATATCAAGGAAAATGAGGACAAACAGTGAAATAAAAGGGGGAGCAAGGTAAAGTGGGTGGAAAGAACAAACTTGCAGATGTGAGTACATGTACATGAAGGATCATCCATCCTTCTAGCATGTTCAATAGCCACTGAACAGATGATCAACTACTCTCCCTCTCCCACAGCTTCATCTGTGGAAAACTTTGAGCTACTGTTTAATGGGGATTGTGACAAACACAATAAATCCTCCAACTAATATGCTTACTGTCATCGTAAGTTCATTTCCTCCCAGTACAATAAAAAGTATGTGACATGTGCTTTAAAAGCAGCAAAATCCACATAAGGAGTGAGACTGGTAAAGGACAGCAGCACCAAAAATACAGTGCTGTGAAAAAGTATTTGCCCCCATCCTGTTTTCTTATATTTTTGCATATTTGTCACACCTAATGTTTCAGATCATCAAACAAATTTTAATGAGAGACAAAGATAACCCAAGTAAATACAAAATGCAGTTTTCAAATGATAGTTTCATTCATTAAGGGAAAAAAGCTATCCAAACCTACCTGGCCCTATGTGAAAAAGTAATTGCCCCCTAAATGCCCCTAAACCTGATAACTGCTTGTGCCACCCTTGGTGCCAACAACTGGCAATGAGTCTTTTACATTGCTGCTGAGCAATTTTGACCCACTTCTTCTGTGCAGAATTGTTTAAATTCAGTCACATTGGAGGGCTTCAAGAACTGATGGCTGGACATTCTCCTTCAGGATTTTTTGGTAGAGAGCAGAATTCATGGTTCTGTCAATTAGGGCAAGTTGTCCAAGTCCTGAAGCAGCAAAGCAGCCCCAGACCATGACACTACCACCACCATGTTTGACTGTTGATACGATGTTGTTTTTATGAAATGCTGTGTTAGTTTTATGCCGGATAAAACAGGACACACGTCTTCCAAAAAATTCAACTTTTGTCTCATCAGTCCCCAGAATATTTTCCCAAAAGTCTTGAGGACCATCTAGATGTTTTCTGGCAAATTTGAGACGAGTCTTTGTGTTCTTTTTGTCCAGCAGCGGTTTTTGTCTTGGAGCTCTCCCATGGATGCCATTTTTGCCCAGTCTCTTTCTTATTGCTCCATCATGGAACAGTGTCCAAACTGAAGCAAGTGAGGCCTGCAGTTCTTTAGACTTTGTTCTGGGTTTTTGTTTCTCAACTGTTCTTGAATTTCTTTAGATCACAGTGGGATGCGTTGTTTTTTGAGATCTTTTAGCCTACTTCAGGTTGTCAGACAGGTTCTAATAAAGTGATTTCTTGATTCAACAAGTCTGGCAGTGATTAGGCTTGGGTGTAGCTACTGAAACTGAGAGAACTCAGCTTTCCAAAAAATGTAGCTAATCACAGTTAATTCATGATGTAACACGGGGGGGGGATTACTTTTTCACATAGGGCCAGGTAGGTTTGAATAGTTTTTTCCCTTTAATAAATGAAATCATCATTTGAAAACTGCATTTTGTATTTATTCAGGTTGTCTATGTCTGATATTAAAATTTGTTTGATGATCTGAAACATTTAAGTGTGACAAATATGCAAAAATATAAAACATGCAAGTTAGGTTAATTGGCATCAAAATTGGGGATTCTAAATTGTCCTTAGGTATGACTGTGAGAGTGAATGGTTGTCTGTCTCTCTGTGATGGCCCTGCGATGGACTGGCGATCTGTCCAGGGTGTACCCTGCCTCTCGCCCAAAGATGCTGGGATAGGCTCCAGCCCCCCCGCGACCCGAAAAGGATTAAGCAGAAGAAGAAGGATGGACAGACGGATAAGAAATCAGGAAGGGGGCAAATACTTTTTCACAGCACTGTAGTACAAACATTTCATACCAACAACTGGGATTCAAGTCCTACTGCAAACATTTGTTAATTTTATGTACTGATTAATATATTTCTATACCTGCTTAACATTACAATGATATGACAGAAAGTGGGTTTGTTAGAGTTTGTCACTAAAAATAAAGGGAAAAGACTCAGGTTAGGAGGGTTATGAGCTAAATCTCCCACACACTAAACCTCTCTCCTTCTGCTGTCAGTTCATGTAGTTTTTTTCTCAACCCCTTGAGGTCATGCTTTCAAAGACATAAACAAACTAGAAAAGCACTCAGAGAGCGCAGACCTCTGCCAAGCGCCACAGTTCCCCCCCATACAGTGTTTGTGTGTACGTTTTCAGATTCCTTGACCATGAAAACATGTGACTAGCAATTGGATTCACAATGATAGGATTAGTGGTTCAGTAGTAAAAGCATTACCTCCTTGGCGGAGGTAATAAACTGAAGTGTTGGTGTTGTGTCCATCTCCTCCACTGAAAGCAGCACTCAGGGCTTCACTGACGGATGCAAATTGGGTAGACAGGTTGCCGTGGGTTTTATATTGGGATTGCGCTCCGCGGCAAAAGAGGATTTAGAAGCTTCCCCGGCAGAGAGGTCGTTTTTGCGCAGCCCCTATGGCTGCCCGGGGAATTTCTGCCAAATAATCCGGTGCAGGACAGCTGCCCGTCTCAGCTTTTGCAGCGTAGCGCAAACACAGGCACGCTGCCGGGCCCTGCCCGCCACTGTTTTCCGCGTGCTTTTGTGCCTAAAACTTTGAAGAACGCGGAGTTTGTGTTCATCAGACACGACGACCAGCACCCTCCATTGCGCCTACGCACATGTTGAAAATGGCCGATCGGATCCGGATCATCCCCAAAATTTAATCAGTTCTTCCTTGTACCATTTCCAACAACGCCTGAAAGTTTCATCGAAATCCGTCGAAAACTTTTTGAGTTATCTTGCTAACCAACAGACAAACAAACAAACAGACAGACAGACAAACAGACAAACGCTGGCAAAAACATAACCTCGTCCTGGCCTGTGGCCTGGCGGAGGCGGAGGTAACTAAAAAAAACACTCAGAGAGTGCATACCTCCACCAAGTCTCCTTCAGTCCCACATGAATCACCTGCAAAATGTAATGGGTTTGTGTGTAGGCCGAGAGCTGCTTCTGGTGAAAACTGCATCAAAGTCTGTCCTTTAGTTTTGGAGTATTGTTGCTAACACTCTGTGAGAAGATAAGAGTCTTGGCGGAGGTATGCATTCTCAGATCATCACCAAAATGTATGGCTTCCTCTCTAGCCCAAGAACCACCTCTGGTGAAAATTTCATCAAAATCCATCCAGTAGTTTTTGTGTAATCATGCTACACAAATACAAACAAAGCCCTTGGTGGAGGTATGCACTCTCAGATCATCACCAAAATCTAATCATCTGTTCCCAGTGCCATTACACACCTTTCCTGAAAATTTAATCAAAATCCATTCATAACTTTTTGAGTAATGTTGCTAACAGACAAACCAACAAGCCAACCAACACCGGCGAAAACATTACCTCCTCCCTTGGCGGAGGTAACAAAAAAGGCATTTTTTTCTGGTGAAAATGCTCTATATGGTCATTTTGGTTAGAGGACAGTCTTGACAAACACCATGTTTGGACTGTCTCCCCCTGATTTTAATGAATAATTAATGTGATTGTTTGATTGCAAAAAACAGTCCAGAAAGAAACTGGTGTATCTATTGCAGAATGTATCATATTTTAAGACTGTCATTAGTTAACAGCATTTTGGCAACAAACCATTGACAACATACAGAATATTCATATGCCTAACAGTATATATTTACATACAGCTTCCACTTTAAAGCACCACTGTGGAAGATTTTCACCTTAAAACAATGTTTCCAAAATGACTTTGATGGTGCGTCAGCCTTTGACCAAGTTAATGTCATTTCCCCCACAGCCTGCGTGGACCCGCATCACCTGTATCAGATCTGTTCTCAGTAGAAACACTGAAAGCACTACAACTATGGTGACTATGACCTGAGTCCAAACAACCAATCACAGTGCACAACTGTAGCCACCAACAACTAAGCACCCTGTGATTAGCTGCTGTTTCAGCTACAGATATTACAGCCTTAAAACCACACAAAGCTCTGTCCATTTTAATACAGTCACTTTGTTACAATATGTACACTCAAATGTCATTTGGAACAGCAGCATCATCATCACTCTGTCTGGCCAGCTGTTTGGTGATGACTTGCTTCCCTCTCCTGTTCTTTTTTGTTTTCGCCTGAAAGTAAGATCAGTAATCAGTGCTCATCATTGGAATATGGCTGGATAAATGTAAATGTGACCAAGGATGGGCGGTAAACCCAACTTGTGGTATCTGACAAGGGCTCAAACTACCAATCTCCCACACCAAGGTACAGCACTTCATGTGTCAATAAAAGGGTTAACCCACTTGGCTAACCAAGTAGGAGTGCTTTTATTGACTGCATCACATAAACAAAACACAAAATATATGTATTACCTCTCTTTAAACATTTAATATTCTCAATGGATGTCAATAAGCAGATTCTTTCCAAACTAATTTTGGACAACAAGCGGGAGCCAACTCTTAATGGACAGGAAAGAGCCCTTCATTTTAACTTGAGAGCAATTCTACTTAATAAGACATAGTGGCATTATGCAGAGGATGTTCTCAGAAATGTATATATTGTGGACATTGATTGGCAACATCACTGCAATTTACCCAGTGTTCTTCCCCTTAGACCCAAAATGCAACCTACAGTAACTGCAATGTTTCAAATACATTTGTGTCACCTGGGATGTCGCCAAAGTGATATTAGCTATTGGATTCCAAAGTCCCGATATGAGTGAGAAATACCACACATCCAGGCTGTCAAAAGGCTTCTACCCACAGGCCATCAGATTCTTGAACACTAAACCATGCCATCAATATTCCATCGCCTACCTCTAGTCTCCTGGGGCCTCATGTACAAAGGGTACTTGAGCACAAAAACATGTTGTACATCCTTTTCCATGGAAAATGTCAGATGTATCAAGAATGAAATGACCATGGAAATATGTGCAGCCCCAACCCAACTTCATGGCTGGTGTACGTACGTTTCTACTGTTATTGGTCCATTGGCGACACTTAGAGGTGATGTTGGGAGACTGATAATGACGTGAAAATTATTGTACACCAGAGACACATGATGAACAAACATTCAAGTGTGCGCACTTCAATGAGTGGATATAAAAGCAAGCGCAAAGAAGTGCAGAAAATGCCTCCAACAACAATGGCGTTAGCATTATTATGCTAACGCCAGGATATTGGAAATTGTGCAGTGAGAAGAGAAAGGGTATTTAGAAACAGTGAAGATTTTCTGGCTCAGGATGATGACTGGCTTGTCAGCCTGTTTAGGTTCCCACAGGTAGTGGAACTGTGCTCAGCTATGGCCGCTTTTGGAGCGCAACACAGCAAGAAGCCGTGCACTGCCCATCCCACTGCAGATGCTGACAACACTGGGGTTCCTGGCAACAGGGGCATTCCAGAGGGAGCTGGTAGACCGATCGGGAACTTCCCAGTTGACTCTGAGCCGAGCTATGC
This sequence comes from Pholidichthys leucotaenia, assembly GCA_020510985.1. Taxonomy (NCBI): domain Eukaryota; kingdom Metazoa; phylum Chordata; class Actinopteri; order Cichliformes; family Pholidichthyidae; genus Pholidichthys; species Pholidichthys leucotaenia. The sequence goes on from CM035844.1 coordinate 182,838,889, forward strand.
CAGCTGTGTGGGATGGCATTATCCAGCTGTCAGCCAGGTACATCACATTACATACAATGCAGTTGAACAGGCCAACATCAAAGTGCAATTTGCAGCAAGAGCCAGTCTTTCAAATGTAATCAGAGCTATGGACTGCACACACATTGCTATAAAATCACCTTCACAAGATGAATATGTGTATGTTAACAGGAAACGTTTATATTCTATCAATATACAAATTATATGTGATGCGCAAATGCGATGAACCAACACTGTTGCAAGGTGCCCTGGTTCATTGCACGATTCATTCTTTATTATGAGCAGCATTGTTGGGAACAAACTACAAGCCGGCACTGTGTGGATGGGTGGCTTCTTGGTGAGTAAATTCATGTAATTGTCCTCAATAACCCACCTCATGCGCAATGCGCCTGTGTGCCCCCAAATATCACCCTGTCTTCAAGGCTTCATTACAAGTCAGTGGTTGGAGTAAGTGACTTCCCTTTTTTGCTGATTAAACTACAGTTTCACAGCATTCTATCAAGCCCCCAATTGCCTCTGTGTGTACAGCAGTTATGTCAATAAACACATGCGTAAAGTCTGAAATGCAACAGTGTCACCCTTTCCCCGTTGCACTTGATTCATTTACAATAATCCATCCATCCATCCATCTTCTACCGCTTTTCTGGAGGTCCGGGTCGCGGAGGCAGCAGCTCAAGCAGAGGAGCCCAGACTTCCCTCTCCCCAGCCACCTGCTCCAGCTCTTCAGAGAGTTTTTTTCTCTCCCGGCACCACACGAGTCGGCCACCCTTTGCAACAGCGGCTCGATTCCGAGTCTTTTTCCCTTCCTCTCTCTTTTTGATCCGTCTTTTTTTCACTCCACTTATATCACGGACACACAGATCGTCCCAAATGTCTCCTGAGCCGGTGGACGGAGCCACTGTTTATAGCAGGATACGATACAGCAAGGAAGAGCTGCTAGCATTCAACCACCACCCGGTCCCATTGGAAAAACTTGACATACCGAGAGAACTGAGGCGAAAATGCCGCGGCTGCCGGGCTGGAGTAAGGCGGAGGACAAAAAAAAATAAGGTACAGACTAGGGCTGGGCGATGTGGCTAAAAAATAAAATCTCGATTTTTTTGGTCATCTTGGACGATTACGATATTAATCGATTTTAATCAATTAACTCAACACACATGTATTTCAAAAGGAGCTTGATTTATTAAAAAATAAATCTTGTGCAAACAAAAATATTCTACAAACATGTCAGTGTTGCTGACAAAGCTTGTTTGGATTATAGGCGAAAGCTCAAACACTTCATATGTCACACAAATGACGGCTCAACTTTTGCTACAATTCTGCAAATAAATATGTTATACATATTTTAGAATAAAAAGAAAAAATGTAAACTTAAACATTAATAACATGAACCATGTGCAAAAAAGTGCATAATTTGCTGGAAGGTCACAATCAACTGTCAAAGTCAAAAACTAATATCTTAAAACTACAATGAAACTAGTTCTTGTAAACATGTGAAATACTGCCTCTTGTGCAAAAAAAGGAACTTAAGCAGCACCAACTTCATAAACTTTGGATATGTTTTACCTTTGAAGCATCACCTATTTATACTGTGCATAAACACTGTATCAGCTTTGATTGCTTTAAACTCTTTGATTTCTTGCAAGAAAAACAAGCCTGTCAACTGACTCTGGCTTAAGACAAGCTCTAGTGCACGTTACAATGTTTCCCCCTGTACTAAATACCCTTTCAGATGGGGCACTTGTTGTGGGTATTGAGAGGTACTTTTTTGCCACTTTACTAAGTCTGGGAAAATGTGTTTCGTGCTGTTTCCACTATGTAAGTGGGTCTGAATCTGCATCAGTTTCAGGTGCCAGCAAGTATGCTGACAGCTCACCCTTAACTTTAGCTTCATAGGTCTTTGTTTCAGCCTCAACTGGAGTCTTTTTAAAGAAGCTGCTGAGGGATTTCTTCATCTTTGTTGGGGGTTCAACAACCTGACTCTCAAATTTGTCTTTATCTGCAGCATGAGTAACTGGTATGCCTCTGTAATGCATGGTGGAACAGAGTTCTGCAATGGTTCTCTCTCTTAGTTTTGCAATCTTGTCTGGCTCAATGTAAGTTGTGCGGAACCTGGGATCTAGTAGTGAGGCAAGGTCAATGAGGTCTTGTGTGGTTTGCATTCCTGGGGCCAGAGCAGGCGACATCGAGTCAAATTTGAAAATGCTGGCTATAAGTAACTGTAAATATTCCACAATTGTTATTCACGCCGGCATTAATGACATCCGTCTCCGGCAGTCGGAAGTCACGAAACTTAATATAGAATCGGTGTGTGACTTTGCAAAAACGATGTCTGCCACTGTAGTATTCTCTGGGCCCCTCCCCAATCTGACCAGTGATGACATGTTTAGCCGCTCGTCATCCTTGAACCGCTGGCTGTCTGTGTGGTGTCCTAAAAATGACGTGGGCTACATTGACAATTGGAGCTCTTTTTGGGGAAAACCTGGTCTTATGAGACAAGACAGCATTCATCCCACTTTGGATGGTGCTTCTCATTTATCTAACAATCTGGCATCTTTTTTATCCAAATTTCCAAAACCATGACTACTCAGAGTTGGGACCAGGAAGCAGAGTCGCAGTCTTACACGCCTCTCTGCAGCTCCTCTTCATCCGCCACCCCTCAGCTTAGCCCCTGACTTCCCCATCAGAGAATCGTTGTCTGCTCCCTCCAAAGTGAATAAAAATATAATGTATAAGCATCCCAAAGTGATAAAGCAACCTTTGTGAGTTAGACAAAATAGTTTCCTCATCCAAACCTTCAACTTGTCTTTTAGACCCTATTCCTACCAGGTTATTTAAAGAAGTCTTCCCACTTATTGGTAGCTTTATTCTTCATATAATCAATTCTTCATTAACTTTAGGCCATGTACCGCAGGCTTTTAAAACGGCTGTAATTAAACCCTTACTCAAAAAGCCAACACTAGATCCAGGAGCTTTAGCTAACTATAGACCAATCTCTAATCTCCCTTTCATTTCAAAAATCTTAGAAAGAGTTGTTGCTACGCAATTATTTGACCACCTGCAGGGAAATGGTTTACTTGAAGAGTTTCAATCTGGGTTTAGAATCCATCATAGTACTGAAACAGCCTTAGCGAAGGTCACTAACGACCTCCTCATTGCATCTGATAATGGACTAGTTTCTGTACTTGTCCTTTTAGACCTTAGTGCAGCTTTTGATACTATCGATCATAATATTCTACTTGATAGATTAGAACACTATGTTGGACTTAATGGAACTTCGTTGCAATGGTTTAGATCTTATTTATCCGATAGGTTCCAGTTTGTTCATGTAAATAATGAGTTTTCTTTCAACTCAAAGCTTAGTCATGGAGTTCCACAGGGATCTGTGCTAGGCCTTCTCTTTTTAGTTTATATATGCTTCCGTTAGGCAACATTATTAGAAAGCACTGTATACATTTTCATTGTTATGCAGATGACACACAATTATACCTGTCAATGAAGCCAGATGATAGTAATCAATTAGCCAAGTTAGAAGCCTGTCTTAAGGAAATCAAAGCTTGGATGACTTGTAATTTCCTGCTATTAAATTCAGATAAGACTGAAGTCATTCTTGTTGGTCCAAAAAACCTTAGAAATTCCTTTCCAAATCAAACTTTCAGTTTGGATGCGGTTACTCTTTCTCTTAATAGCTCTGTGAGGAACCTTGGAGTTATTTTTGATCAGGATTTGTCCTTCAATTCACATATTAAATTTGTTTCTAAGACTGCCTTCTATCATTTGCGTAATATTGCCAAGATTAGGAGCATCTTGTCTCAGAGTGATGCTGAGAAACTGATCCACGCTTTTGTTAGCTCGAGATTAGATTATTGTAATTCTTTATTATCAGGCTGTCCTAAAACATCTTTAAAAAGTCTTCAGCTGATCCAAAATGCTGCAGCAAGAGTTTTAACAGGTACTAGAAAGAGAGATCATATCTCTCCGGTTCTGGCCTCCCTTCACTGGCTTCCCATAGAGTTTAGAATTAAGTTTAAAATCCTTCTTCTTACTTACAAAGCTCTAAACAATCAGGCTCCTTTTTATTTAAAAGATCTGATACTACCGTATTATCCTAACAGAGCACTACGCTCCCAAAATGCAGGATTACTTGTAATACCTAGAATCTCCAAAAGTACAATGGGAGGCAGAGCCTTCAGTTATCAAGCTCCTCTCCTGTGGAATCAGCTGCCAATCTGGATTCGGGAGTCAGACTCGATCTCTGTTTTTAAGAATAGGGCTAAAACCTACCTTTTTTGATATAGCCTACAATTAGGGAGGGATCATGTGTTTCTGAACCCTCCCTTAGTTATGCTGCTAATAGGTTTAGTCAGCCGGGGGACCTCCAGTAATGCACTGGGCCTCACTCCTTTCCTCACTCTCTATGAAATTTTTTTTTTTTTTGCTGGTCATTAACATTTGTTTGTTCTCTCCCATAGATTGAGTCCCCATCGTGCTGTTTGCTCTCTACATGTCTGTTCTTTTCTTTTTCTCTATCCCCTCACCCCCCAGCCAGTCGCAGCAGATGACTGCCCCTCCCTGAGCCTGGTTCTGCTGGAGGTTTCTTCCTGTTAAAAGGGAGTTTTTCCTCTCCACCGTTGCCAAGTGCTTCCTCACAGGGGATCGCCTGATTGCTGGGGTCTTTCTGCAACTGTGGGGGTTCCTCCCTACAGTTGATAGTGCTATGAGATGACTGTTGTTGTGAAATGGCACTATATAAATAAAGTTGAATTGAATTGAATTGGTTTGATCGCTGTATTTTTGGTTAAGATATTTCAGCACATCTGTTTTGATTTGTTTTGTGAGCTCAGTATCATCATCATCCGACTTCAGCAAACTGTTGTTAAACAGATGAAGGGTTGGTTTTATGAAAGAGATGCTCACATATGTCTCACCAGACAATGCATCAGTAAAGTCATGTAATGGCTTTATGGCTTTATTTACTGACTCTAAAACATCAATGTCCTGCCAGGTTGGCACTAAGTGCCTTGTTTTCTTATCTGCACCCAAGATTTGTCCAATTGCCTTCTCCTGCTCCAGTATACGCTCGATCATCTGCTGACGTGACCCCCATCTTGTAGGTGATTCTGAGATGAGCTGATGTTCAGGGAGGCCATGTTCTGCTTGCACCACTGCCATGTCTCTCCGCTTCTTCCAACTAAAGGAGAAGGCACTGATGACTTTCTTGCAGACTCCTACAGCACGTTCGATGTGAGCATCCTTACAAGCATTCTCTGTAAAGAAAAAGAATGATTAATACACTTAGCATTACAAGAATATACAAAATATCAACAACTCCTTGCTGATGTATAGTAATGTCAATAAAAATATTGTTATTAATGCAATATTACATAAATTTGTATGTGGTTGTAGTAAATGAATCAAGAATATACCACCGCTTAAAAAAAGTGGTATTATAGGAGAAAATAAATTTAAAAAACCCTGTAAATTAAACAAGTAATATTATGCCTGATAATGTTTAGTAGGTGTTGCTTTAAATTTTAATAGTATAGATTTATGTTGTATTTTAAATGATGGTGCACATTGCATTTTACTTGCCTATTGCATTGTGGAGCCTGTGTCCAAAGCAGCTGAGGTGGGTCCACTGGTTTAGCTTCAGGGCCTTCATCATATTTGTGCCATTGTCAGTAGTCATACACACCATTTTCTCCTCATCCAACTTCCACAGTGCCAAGGAGTCTTTGAGCCCCTGTGCAATGAGCTCTCCAGTGTGATCTTCAGGAAAGTAGGTGGTTTGTAAACAGCAGCTGTTCAGACTCCAGTTCTCGTCGATATAATGCACTGTTAAACTCAAGTACGGTTGAAGAGATCGACTGGACCAAAGGTCTGTAGTAGCAGAAAAAAATAAAACCGTGTCCAGCTTTTCATAAAGCGCTTGTCGTGTTTCATTGTACAGTTTTGGTAGTGCAACCTCCGCAAAGTATTTACAACTCGGTGGTTGGTATTTTGGATCCCAAACTTTTAGCATGTGGAGAAAGCCAGTCTTCTCTACGGTGTAAATAGGCGCCATATCCATCCCTAAATGAACAGCAACGGCTTCAGTCATCTGCTTCCACCGTGCCCCTCACTTATCGTATGGCACGACACTAGAAAATGATGCGGCTAAAGTTTGTTGTTTCTTCGCGGCGTGACCTTGTTTGCTTTGGCTAGTGCTAGCCATGCTGCACTCCCGTAGCTGCGAGCACTCCTCCCATTCTTTAGGGTGCCTCTGCCGGAGGTGCTGATAGAGGTTAGTTGTGCTGCTGCTCTTCGTTTTCACAGTTTTTCTGCAAACCTTGCACAGGACTGTAGTTTGCTCTGCGTCGGTCTTGTCAAAGCCGAACCACTTCCATATAATCGAGGTAATATGAGTCCCTTTTCTCGCTACCAACTCTTCGGGTTGTGCTGTGTCCGCCATGGCCGGAGCATGAGTGCTTAGGCGGAAGGAGACAAGAGGCGGAAGCATACACCAATGCTCAAGTCATAAAAGGCAGAAGAAGAACCCATATTTTATTTATTTAAGGTCACCTCGATTTTACGATTTAGCAAATTTTCAAATCGTCAATTTTTAAAAAGGCGAATTAATCGAATTAATTCGATTTATCGCCCAGCCCTAGTACAGACTGTAGCGGGTTGATTCAACTCCCACAACACAGAGACAGAACACAGAGACAGTCAGCTCGCACTCCTGGGTTTTTTCCGCTGCGTTTACAGCTGGGAGGTTAAAGTGTCATCCATGCATTGTGTTCATGCATCCTGTCTGTACCTCTGATATGCAAATGCCCAGATTGACTGCTGTGAATGTCTTTGATGTATTGTCTGAGTTGAGTATATATGCTGCACTGTGCTGTAAATCTGCCTCTCATTTTGATTCTGCAACTGGTACTGCTGGACACACACACTGTGTGTCACCCCTCTTTGAGAGCTGGAGGAATGAAGCTGCAGCCTGCTCAAGCCATGGGCTGCAGCCGAGTTCTGATGAAGGCGGGTGATAATAAAGCTATTTAAAAATCCAACGCTGCCTTTATTCCATCATCCTCTTCACTGGTGACCCCGGAATGTACACGTTTTGTGCAAACGCAACCTTCTGATCTGAACAGCCACGCTGGCGACCCGAGACTGAAGAAAACAAGCGGCCAGCGAACGCAGCACCCGGGCATGAATGCTCCGTCGCAGCAGCCTGACTGGTCTGCCCTCCCTGCTGCCTCAGGGAGACCTCGACGCAGGGCCCACGGCGGGCGAGCTGCTCTCAGGACATCAACCAAGACCGGGTAAGCAGCAGAGAACGTCATGGCGCGCCCTCGCCGAGATCGGCACATCCACGCGGGACCGGCCGCGCAGCTCCTCCACATCAGAGCACATGCGGGTGACTCCCATGGCCGATGGAGCACACGTGGACCTGAACGCACCATGACTAATCTGCAGCCACGGCTCGTCAGAGATCTTTTTCGGCGCAGACTGCGCCGATCTCCACCAAGTTTCCGACCCTGATTTCCTCTCCAGCGGGCCCACCCACGCACGGAGCCCCGGCACGCGCACCGGGGGTGACGAGGACGGCGCACCACGCACGGGACAAATACGGCTTTTCCGACCACCTTCCTTCTGCTGCACACTGGCCCTTCAGGCTTGCTTGTACACCTGAGGCCCGCAGCTTGCTCACGGGATTTTATGGTCTTAGCCACGGCACACAAGGGGAATTCAGCTGTCTGCGGTTCCCGAGGCTTTAGGGTTACATCTGCCCTAAAGTCAACACGCCAGTCCCTCTGCTTTTATTTTTTTCTTGCCGCCGCTCCTGCTTTTCTTCATGGCCACGAGAGGAGTCAGAGACTAATTTTTTTTTCTTCTTCTGATCTCCGCATGTTCAGACGGGACATCGTGGAGCAGCAAACACTTTTGGCACGACTCGAACGATTTTCCCGCGCCCGGTCAGCATTTGCTACCCCCCCTCCCCCTCCTCCTGCACAGAGCTTTTCCCTGCTCGCTGCCCAAACTGCAACATCGAGGTCATGGTCCCCTACCGTGCCCTCTGGGGGGGAGCAGTGTAGCGGGTTGATTCAACCCCCACAACACAGAGACAGAACACAGAGACAGTCAGCTCGCACTCCTGGGTTTTTTCCGCTGCATGCTGCGTTTACAGCTGGGAGGTTAAAGTGTCATCCATGCATTGTGTTCATGCATCCTGTCTGTACCTCTGATATGCAAATGCCCAGATTGACTGCTGTGAATGTATTTGATGTATTGTCTGAGTTGAGTATATATGCTGCACTGTGCTGTAAATCTGCCTCTCATTTTGATTCTGCAACTGGTACTGCTGGACACACACACTGTGTGTCACCCCTCTTTGAGAGCTGGAGGAATGAAGCTGCAGCCTGCTCAAGCCATGGGCTGCAGCCGAGTTCTGATTAAGGCGGGTGATAATACAGCTATTTAAAAATCCAACGCTGCCTTTATTCCATCATCCTCTTCACAGACCCTCCCTTCCATCTATTGTCATGGGAAATGTACGGTCGTTACTGGGAAAGGTAGATGAGCTAGCGGCTATCTGCCGTTACGATAGCACATATCGGGAGTGCTCTCTCCTTTTGTTTTCTGAGACGTGGCTAACTGAACTAGCAGCAGATGTTAACATTGAGCTGGAGGGTTTCCACATGATACGGGCAGACCGAACACCAGACAGTGGCAAAGCAAGGGGCGGTGGAGTGATAATGTATGTTAACAACAACTGGTGCAGACCGGGACATATCACTGTTAAACAACGACACTGCAGCAAAGACATTGAGTTGCTAGCTGTTAGCATGCGGCCTACATATCTCCCGAGAGAACACTCACACGTGATCTGCATTGTTGTTTATGCAAATCCGACGGCGAACGCTGGGACAGCGCGTGACGTCATCCATTCAGTAACCAGCAGGATGCAGACAGAACACCCAGATGCTCTTCTCCTCATCTCAGGCGATTTCAACCATGTTTCACTATCTCCCATTCTACCCACGTTCACCCAGTATGTCACATGCCACACTAGAGACAATAAAACACTGGACTTATTCTACGCAAACACTAAGGAGGCGTACACCTCATCACAACTCCCCCCACTCGGGAGATCGGATCACAACTTGGTTCATCTCCGGTCGGTGTACAAACCCCTAGTGCACAGACAACCGCCGGCCATGCGCACAGTGGAGTTATGGTCTGAGGAGACAATGGACACTCTAAAGGGCTGTTTTGAAGCCACCGCCTGGAAGCAGCTCTGCGATCCACATGGTGAGGACATCGATGGCCTCACTCACACCTTCACGGACTACCTCAGCTTCTGTGTGGACAAATCCGTTCCCACCAAGACCATACGGCGTTGCTCAAACAACAAACCCTGGATCAACCCTGAGGTAAAAACACTTCTGAGAGAGAAGCAGAGGATCTTCAGGTCGGGGAATAGGGAGATGCTGAAGTCCGTACAGAGGGAGCTGAGGAGAAAGATCAGAGAAGGCAAGGACAGCTTCAGGAAGAAGATGGAGGACAAGCTGCAACAGAGCGACATCAGCGGGGTCTGGAGAAACCTCAAAACCATCTCTGGGCTCCAGAATACCTCCCCCCAGGCCACGGGGGGCAGGGAGTGGGCGAACAACCTGAATCTGTTTTTCAATAGGTTTGACCAACCGCCCTCCCCCCTGACTGCACAACAACCACTGCTGCCTCTAAAGAAATCAAGTCCTGCTGCCCACTCCCCACTCCACCAACACCCCCCCACTCCCAACACACAGCCCCCCATCCTGACCCTGACCAGGACCCAGGTGAGGACGGAGCTGAGGAAGATCAAGGCGAGGAAGGCGTCGGGACCGGACGGCATCAGCGCAAAGCTCCTCAAGTCCTGTGCAGACCAGCTGTGTGGGATTGTGACGTACATCTTCAACCTGAGCCTGAAGCTGGGGAGGGTACCACAGCTGTGGAAAACATCTTGTGTGGTACCTGTACCAAAAACTTCCCACCCCAAAGACCTGAACAGCTACAGACCGGTGGCCTTGACGTCCCACTTGATGAAGGCCCTGGAGAGACTGCTCCTTGCTCACCTCCGCCCCCTGGTGGAACCAGCGATGGATCCACTCCAGTTCGCCTACCAGCATGGCATTGGGGTGGAGGATGCGGTGATCTTCCTCCTTCACCGTTCTCTGTCCCACCTGGAGAAGCCCGGGAATATGGTGAGGATCATGTTCTTTGACTTCTCCAGTGCTTTCAACACCATCCAACCGATGATCCTGAAGGACAAGCTGCTGCGCGCAGGGGTGGACCAGCTCCTGTCATCATGGATCCTGGACTACCTCACGAACCGGCCTCAGTTTGTGAGAACCCGGGACTGTGTGTCCGACACTATCATCGGTAGCACAGGGGCCCCCCAGGGAACGGTGCTGGCTCCCTTCCTGTTCACTCTTTATACTGCGGACTTCTCACACAACACAACACACTGCCATCTACAGAAGTTCTCTGATGACTCTGCGATCGTTGGCCTCATCTCCAATGGAGATGAAGCTGAGTACAGAGGGCTTATCCAGGACTTCGTGGACTGGTGCCATCGGAACTGCCTCCAGATCAACGCGAGGAAAACTAAGGAGCTGGTGGTGGACTGCCGCAGGCATGGGCAACCCCTCACAGCACCAGTAAATATACAGGGAACAGACATCGAGATGGTGACATCCTATAAGTACCTGGGTGTTCATCTGAACAATAAACTAGACTGGTCACACAATACTGACGCACTCTACAAGAAGGGACAGCGCAGGCTGTTCCTGCTGAGGAGACTCAGGTCTTTTGGTGTACAAGGGGCGCTGCTGAAGACATTCTATGACACGGTGGTGGCATCAGCCATCACTTTTGGAGTGGTCTGCTGGGGCAGTGGCATTACTGCAGCCGATAGGAAGAGACTGAACAAACTGATCAAGAAAGCTAGCTCTGTCCTGGGGCAGCGCCTTGATCTGGTGGAGGAGATAGGAGAGAGAAGGACGGTGGCTAAACTGTCATCTCTGCTGGAGTCCGAGTTCCACCCTATGCAGGACATACTGAATGCACTGAGGAGCTCATTTAGCAGCAGACTACATCATCCCAGGTGCACAACCGAGAGGTTTCGCAGGTCCTTCCTACCAACGGCTGTCAGACTGTACAACCTAAGCAAGGGCTGCTCGCAGAGATAGCAAAAAGACGTAACAAACTAATAGTTTTTTGAATGCAAAAGATGCAATAGACTTACACAATGGTCCCCTCCGGCATACAACTAGGAAAATACCGGTCGCTATGGAGGGTGAGAATATGTATGGGCACATAATCATACCATGTAGGATAACTAAGTAGACGGTTATGCTGTTTCATCCCATCTAGCAACAATGCTCTGCACTGTGTGTGTTTATATATTTACATATTTATTCCATCTAGCTACAATGCTCCGCACTGGGTGTGTTTATATTTATATATCTATATATTTATTCCATCTAGCTACAATGCTCCGCACTGTGTGTTTATATATCTACATATTATTCCATCTAGCTACATTGCTCCGCACTGTGTGTGTTTATATAGTTACATATTTATTCCACCTAGCTGCAATGCTCCGTACTGTGGGTGTTTATATATTTACATATTTATTCCATCTAGCTACAATGCTCCGCACTGTGTGTTTATATATTCATATATTTATTCCATCCAGCTACAATGCTCTGCACTGTGTGTCTGTGTATGTGTATATACACTACCGTTCAAAAGTTTGGGGTCACTTAAAAATTTCCTTATTTTTGAAAGAAAAGCACTTTTTTTAATGAAGATAACTTTAAACTAATCAGAAATACACTCTATACATTGCTAATGTGGTAAATGACTATTCTAGCTGCAAATGTCTGGTTTTTGGTGCAATATCTACATAGGTGTATAGAGGCCCATTTCCAGCAACTATCACTCCAGTGTTCTAATGGTACAATGTGTTTGCTCATTGCGTCAGAAGGCTAATGGATGATTAGAAAACCCTTGTGCAATCATGTTAGGTCTGCAATGCTGTAATTGCTGCAAATGGAGGATTCTTTGACAAAAGCAAAGTTTGAAGGAAAAAATTATTATTTCAAATACAAATCATTATTTCTAACCTTGTCAATGTCTTGACTATATTTTCTATTCATTTTACAACTCATGGTGGTAAATAAGTGTGACTTTTCATGGAAAACACAAAATAATTGTCTGGGTGACCCCAAACTTTTGAACGGTAGTGTATATATTTTATAGTAATATGTACATATGTATATTAGCTGCTCTTGCTTGCCTGTTTTTTTTCTTGCCTTCTGATTGTTGCTCTGGGTGTTGCTGTCCTTGTACTGTTGCAATCCTGGAATTTCCCCGTTGTGGGACTAATAAAGGCTTATCTTATCTTATCTTATCTTATACCAAGGCGTTCCCAGACCAACTGGGAGACGTAGTCTCTCCAGCGAGTCCTGGGTCTGTCCCGCAGTCTCCTCCCAGTGGGACATGCCCAAAACACCTCAAGTGGGAGGCATCCAGGAGGCATTCTGATCAGATGCCCAAACCACCTCAACTGGCTCCTTTCAATGTGGAGAAGTAGCGGTTCTACTCTGAACCTCTCCCGGATGACTGAGTTCCTCACCCTATCTCTAAGGGTGAGTCCAGCAATTCTACAAAGAAAGCTCATTTCAGCCACTTGTAGCCGCAGTCTCATTCTTTTGGTCATTACCCAAAGTTTGTGACCATAGGTGAGGGTAGGAACGTAGATTGACTGGTAAATCAACAGCTTTGCCTTAGAACTTAGCTCCCTCTTCACCACAACAGACCGGTACAACATCCACATCACTGCAGATGCTGCCCCAATCCGTTGCTGCTCTCACTCCATTCTCCCCTCACTCGTGAATAAGACCCCAAGAAACTTAAACTCCTCCACTTGGGGCAGGAGCTTGTCCCCAACCCGGAGAGGACAATCCACCTTTTTCCGGCTGAGGACCATGGAATCGGACATCGAGGTGCTGGTTCTCATCTCAGCCGCTTCACACTCAGTGGCAAACCATCCCAGTAAGACCTGTAGGTCATTGCTAGATGAAGCCAACAGGACAACATCATCTGCAAACAACAGAGATGAGATCGATCCTGTGATCAGCAAGCATGACACCCTCCGTTCCCAGGCTGCGCCTAGAAATCCTGTCCATAAAAATTATGAACAGGATCAGTGACAAAGGGCAGCCCTGGCGGAGTCCAACTCTCACTGGGAATGAGTCCGACCAAGTGTTGGCAATACGAACCAAACTCTTACAACGGTCGTATAGACACCGGATAGCTAGCAACAACAAGTCCCATACCCCATACTCCCAAAGCACCCCCCACAAAAAAACCACGAGGGACATGGTCGAATGCCTTTTCCAAGTCCACAAAACACATGTAAACTGGTTGGGCAAACTCCCACGAACCCTCGAGGATTCTCAAGAGGGTAAAGAGTTGGTCTGATGTGCCATGGCCAGGACAAAAACCACATTGCTCCTCCTGAATCCGAGGTTCGACCAACGGCCAGACTCTTCTCTCCAGTACCTTGGCATAGCCCTTCCCAGTTACAATAACAGTATGTGTAATCCATGTAAGTTGCATATAACTATAAAGGATGAGATATGCATTTTGGACATAAAATATGTACTTGTCGAGTCTAATATGATCTGCTTTCAACTGACAGCTGACAGTGGCTACCCATTAAATAGGTTCCTATTGTTTTCTTTTTCATTACCGTTTTCCTTTATTCAACAAATTGATCCACCCGGCTGGTCACAAATCACAGGGATCAGCTGACACTTCTGAGGATGACTACAGACATTAGTTGAAACATGTCAAGGTTAAATAAACATCTCCTTGTCATCCCTGTCTGAATAAAGGAAAACAGTAAAGTAATCTTATAGGGCTGTGAGCAGGCTACTGAATTACCTGTATCTGGCGCTAATGCCAGAGGACAGCGGGCCATACAAAACGTTTTTACGTGCCTCTACCTCATTTAGGAGTGCCTCCAACACACAGTCCGTGAAATTCCATTAAATCCATTATTTTTGATCATGGATACAGGATAATCAAACGTGCAGGGCTTGTATATATCTATTTGCATGTAATTGCATTTTTAAATTGAGGTGTATCAAGGGAGGAGTCCGGTATTTCCTCACATGCATTCAATTTCAAGTAGATTGGGATGTACAAAGGAAATGTGCTTGGATTCCTGCATACATACTGTTTCATACATCTGGATTTTTTTTATTTATTTTTTTACTTACGGTGTTTTCTTGATTTAAATGTACATCATCTTTCAGTAGGAAATCCATGCAAGTCTTTGTACATGAGGCCCCTGGACTCTGACTTTTACTTTTGCTTGTGCTAGTTGGCCCTGAACCCCACGAGGCACAGCACACTTTATTTTTATATTTATTTTTATGTCTGTTTTTGCTTATTTTCTTTGCTTTTTCTACTGTTGTGTGAAGGGAGTTATGTAACAATAAAAATTTCATGACATGGTCTAATGGCTGTTTTACTGTGTTTGTGACAATAAAGCTTCTGATTTATGATTTCTAGGGCATTAAGGGGCATTCAGACTAAGCATGAATTTTTCATGCAGCACAATTACATATAAAGTCAATGTACAACCTTATTCATGCTACACCTTGTGTGTCTACTTTAGACGAGGCTGGCACACACGTGGTTGTGTATATACTTCATTTTTTTTCGTCTACCAGGCCAAGCAGTTAACTTATGCACACAACCATCATTGGTAGTTTCACCCCAGCCCTATGGGTAGCGCAAATGTGCCAACATGCCAGATTGTTCACCGGCTATATAAAAGAAACGCGAGAGCAACGCAGATTTTTTTGTAGCAACAATGGCATTGTTTTGAGGAAGAGGAGGAATAACCAGCCTTCAGGGCCAGCAACACTGCAGGACCAACAACAGCTAGGGCCAACCTGTCCCGTGGTCTGCAGGATAATATCCGGACATTCCAGCAGCACCAGAGATCCACGTTCTCTCTGGCGTGGCATACAGACCCTCACCAACTACAAACCTCCACCTCAGACTTGTGTGAGTGACATCACACTGCTTAACAACTTAAATGACTTCTTTGGCCGCTTTGAAACACAAAACAGCACATCAGCACAGAAGACCACTCCTTCCCCAGATGAGCAGGCTACAAGTCTGGATCCAGCTAGCGTGAAGAGGACCCTCTCCAAGATCAACCCACACAAGGTAGCTGGACCAGACAACATACCAGGTCGCGTTCTGAAGGACTGTGAGGAAGAGCTCATGAATGTCCTGGCCAACATCTCCCTTAGTCAAGCTGTTGTCCCCATATGTTTCTAAACTGCCACCATAATACCAGTCCCAAAGAAGCCCGTCCTATCAAGCAACAATGACTACCGGCCCGTAGCACTGACCTCCATTATAATGAAGTGCTTCGAGCAGCTGGTCATGCAGAACATGAAGTCCATCCTCCCTCCCACAACCCATCTCAGTTTGCATACAGGTCAAACAGATCCACAGAAGATGCCATCGCTGCTGCTCTCCATCCAGCCCTCACCCACCTGGACTCAAAGAACTCCTATGTGCGAATGATGTTCTTGGACTTCATTTCAGCATTCAACATAATCATCCCCCAGCACCTAATAGAGGGCATGCGCATGACGTTGCATGACGTCATAATCCCGGAAGTTATTGTGTTTACTCAGCACTGAGTGGCAAAAAAAATGTGTGCCACTATTGGTTTGAATCATTTGAATGCAGCAAAAAACACCTAAAAATGAAGACAGCGTGGTTTAATCAACTTTTGAGGTGACATGCTTGAAATCTTGTGCATGCTCTAATTTTTTAAATTTTAGATATTTTTTTAAATCATTTTTTTGCAGTGTAAGGTCACCCAAAAAGTCCTGTTTTGTTAGTCAGTGGTTAACTGTCCATTAGCCTAGCTTAGCCTAGCTTCCCGGCACAGCTACCCAGCACAGTCGATAGCACTGACCAGAGGAGGAGACTTTCCTGCCTTTTAACGCCTTCAAAGCACATCTAAAATAGGGAAGAGCTGTTCTGCAATTGACTGTTCAAACAGATTCTGCAAGAAGTCTGAGCTATCCTTTTACAGACTGCCGAAAACTAAAGAAAGGAGAAGCAAATGGGTTGCTGCAATCGGCAGAAGCAACTGGAATCCATGCACCAAAACATGGCTTTGTTCTCATTTTGACGCAGGTATGTTGGATTTGTTTACTGTAAAGAGGATGGTGATTTATTAGCTTATTAAAGCCATTCACTGGCTGTGTCCTACCTGTGATATCCTACCGTGTAGCAATGATCACACTTGAGTTATTTCTTTGGCTAACTCTGCCGTTTATTCTGCAACACACATAATATGACTGAACATGGATTCTGCGCGGGGTTTTCACACTCTTGTTCTAATGTGTCCCCTTAATAGTAGTGCTGAACAATACAGGTAGTTCCCCCTAGAGGCATGTGCCAGTAATGTTTTAAATTAGACTTGCAGTCTACCACATCCCTCCCCTCTAGATTAAACTACTTTTAATTACACTAGCCAATTATGCTAGACATCCTGGAACTCCCATTTAACCCTAAACAATCACAGTTACTTTTAACTTCTTAAACACATGTGCCATACACATAATTTCTTTCTCTTTTTTTTTTTTTTTTTTTTACATGTATAACACACATAACAGTCTAACTGGGGAATTGGTTTGACTACCGCATCCCAGTGAGGTTCCAGGACGCATTCTTGTCCTGTGGCTGGGGAACTCACTACTGACTAAGTATAGTCCTTCAAGTAGTCTGGAGCTTTCCTAGCTCGCTGAGATCTTCTCACGGCGGGTGAGCCAACTGCAGGTGAAGACTCAGACTGCTCCACTGTTTCGGCTGCTGCAGTGCTGCCCGTAGAATCTGCAGAGACGGTTACCTCAGGTTTCACCTGAAGTGGTGGTTCGTTGATGCTCTCCTCAGGATGGGTGTCAGACAACACCTCTGGTGCCATCGGCAGGGGAATGGAGCTCCTACCATGAACTTGGTCGATGTGTCGCCTCACCACTTGTCCATGGCCTAATGTCACCTTGAATGACACAGGGCCTGTCTTTTCTGTTATTTCTCCTGGTACCCAGGCTGGTCCTGAGCCAAAGTTGCGGGTGTAGACCACGTCTCCTTCTCTCAGTATTCTCTCTCTAGCATGCATGTCATGATAACCTTTTTGTTTCTCTTGTTTGTCATGCACTTTGTTTCTGAAGTCTGGATGTATTAAGTCAAATGTTGACCTCAACTTTCTTCCCATCCATGGACCTGCGTAGTCAATGTGAATTCTTCTCCATAGTTTATCTGGAACTTCCCAGGGATGTAGTGGGGCTGCTGGAGGACTGTTCCTGTTCTCCTGGCATGCCGCACATGACTTCACAAGCGCCTCCACCTCTGCATCCATGTTGGGCCACCACATGTAACTCCTCGCCAACGCTTTCATGCGAGTGATGCCAGGGTGTGCTTGGTGTAGTTGTTGCAGTAAGGCATTCCTACCAGGTGGTGGAACAACCACGCGTCCTCCCCACAGGATACAACCTTCCTGGGTGCTGAGCTCATCCTGTCGTCGGGCATAGGGAATGAACTCAGGACTGTTCATCTTCGGCCATCCTCGCAAGATGTATTCTCGCACTCTTGCTAGAACAGGGTCTTTGTCTGTCCACTTCTTTATTTGTTGTGCGTTCACCAGGGGCACGCCGATATCTTCAAACAATAGCACTCTCTCCTCCTCCTCAGGCGTGCTGTCTCTTCCTCCATCCAAGGGTAGCCTACTCATCGCGTCAGCATTCGTATGGTCCCGTCCGGCTTTGTAAACGATGGTGTACTCATACGCTGCTAATGTAACGGCCCATCTCTGAATTCTCTGAGATGTCATCTGGGGTATGGCTCTCATTTCACTGAACAGTGAAATTAGTGGCTTGTGGTCAGTCACTATAGCGAACTGTCTCCCATACAGGTATTTGTGGAACTTTTTTACACCAAATACTACTGCAAGGCCCTCCTTGTCTAGCTGGGAGTAGTTTTTCTCAGCTGCACTAAGAGTTCTTGAGACGAACCCTATGGGTCTCTCTGAGCCATCCTCCATACGATGAGAGAGTACAGCACCCACACCGTAGGGTGATGCGTCACACGCCAGGATGAGTGGTTTGTTTGAATCATAGTGCACTAACACACTACAGGACTGAAGTAGCGCTTTGGACTCTTCAAACGCCTTCTGCTGCTTGACCCCCCATGACCATTTTTCTTCCTTCTTAAGTAAGGTATGTAGTGGTGCCAGCAGCGTGGAGAGCTTTGGGAGGAACCTATGGTAATAGTTCAACAAGCCCAGGTAGGCTTTTAACTCAGTAACATTTT
Organism: Pholidichthys leucotaenia; assembly: GCA_020510985.1. Classification (NCBI taxonomy): domain Eukaryota; kingdom Metazoa; phylum Chordata; class Actinopteri; order Cichliformes; family Pholidichthyidae; genus Pholidichthys; species Pholidichthys leucotaenia. The sequence goes on from CM035844.1 coordinate 182,857,348, forward strand.
GTGGCTCAGGCGCCTCCGCAATGGCTTCCACTTTGTCTGTTAGAGGGTGTAGACCACTGGCGTTGATCTTGTGGCCTAGGAACACCACCTCTTTTCCCATGAACTCACACTTGCTTCTTTTCAACCTCAGACCGCTTTTCTCCAACCGTTGAAGCACTTCCTTCAGCGTTTTCAGATGTTCTTGTTCATTTGGTCCTGTACAAAGGATGTCATCCAAATAAACGGCAACATTCGGAATTCCACCTAGGATGCCCTCCATAGTTCTCTGGAATATAGCAGGACTGGAAGCTACTCCAAATGGTAAGCGTGTGTAGGTATATAAGCCTTTGTGTGTATTGATGGTTACATACTTTCTTGATTCTTCTTCCAGGACTACTTGTTGGTAAGCGTGACTCATGTCTAATTTCGTGAAGTGTCGGCCGCCGTTCAGCTGTGCGAAGAGGTCCTCCACTTTAGGAATTGGATACTGATCCACCCGTGATGCTCGATTGACAGTGAGTTTGTAATCTCCACATATTCTAATGGAGCCATCCGGCTTTCTCACTGGGACTATGGGCGCCGCCCATTCTGCAACCTGCACTGGCTCAATGATCTTGTCGTCCAGCAGCCTCTGTAGCTCGCTTTCAACCAGTGGCTTGACTGCATAGGGTACCGGTCGGGGTTTGCAGAATCGTGGTTGGGCCTCCTTGTCCACATTAATCTTTGCAGTGACACCTTTTAGCTGTCCTAAGCCTTCTTTGAACACCTCAGCGTGTCTTTCGAGGATCTCCTCCAGCTGCAATTTGGGCTGAGATTCCACTTTATTCACCAACTGATCCATCATGGCCAGTTCTTGTAGCCAACTTCGCCCTAGTAGATTTGGTCCTTCGCTCCCAACTACTACTACAGGTAAGTCCTTTTCTTTGTTTTCGTGCTGCACCTTCACTTGTGCCATGCCTAGCACGTCTAGCTTCTCTCCTGTGTATGTTTTTAATTTTAATGAACAGGGACTTAATTCTGCTGTGTCTGTTTTCTTCCACAGTTGTGTATATTGCTGTTTACTTAATATGGTTACTCCACAGCCTGTATCAACTTCAAATGTTACTTTCATTCCATTAACATTCATGGTACGCGTGATGGGCGCTACCTTGGTCAGCTCCTCTGACGTGTTGTAAATTGTGTGAAAACCCATGTCTTCTGTATCACTTTCTCCCTCCCCTCTCAGTTGATTCGCTTGCTGTTCCTTTCCTGGGCCCTTGTTTTCATACTTTTGCCCATTAACTGTCGCTTTCAGCACCTGTGCGCTGTCCACCTTTATTCTACATGCTTTCTTAATGTGCCCTCGCTTGCCACAATTATGACACAGCTCAGTGGCAAATTTGCACTCGGCGGCATTGTGCTGGCCTTTGCAGCGATAACAACTGGGGAATTTGTGCTGAGTTTTGTCAGTCAACACTTTGTGGACACCTACTTGGGTCTTAGGCACACGAACATGCGTTGCTGTGTCCTCTGTTAGCTTCCCTTGCATCTCTCTCACATCTTTAGATGCTGTTTCCATCGCTTGGCATAATTCCAAAGCCTTCGCAAAAGTGAGTTTTGTTTCAGATAAAAGTCGCCGTTGCATTCGGTCATCATTCACTCCACACACAAGTCTGTCTCTTAACATTTCTTCCAATGAGTCTTTGTAATCACAGTGCAGTGCTAATTTCCTCAATTCTGCCACATACTCTGCTATGGACTCAGTGTTCCTCCTTATGCGTGAATTAAATTTGAATCGTTGCACGATTTCACTCGGTTTGGGGCTGAAGTGCTTCTGAAGCTCAGCAGTAAGCTGGTCGTACGTTTTATCTTTCGGTAATGCAGGGCTTATTAAATTTCTCAACAAGCTGTAAGTAGTTGCACCAACTCCACTCAACAGTACAGCCTTCCTTTTGTCTGGCTCCTCAATGTCATTAGCTTGGAAGAAAAAGTCCAACATTTCACTATATTCTTCCCATGACTGAGTCGAGTTATCAAAAGGGGTTACCGTTCCGATTACAGCCGCCATTGCTCGTCGTGGTGGGGAAGCCTCGTTTTTCCTCCTCTGAACTTGCACTCGAACTACTGGAGTCACTTGAGTTCGCCACACTTGCAATGTTCTCTGTTTCTCGCCGCTGATTTTTTTCTTTTAATCCTCGTCGCCAATTGTGTGATATCCTACCGTGTAGCAATGATCACACTTGAGTTATTTCTTTGGCTAACTCTGCCGTTTATTCTGCAACACACATAATATGACTGAACATGGATTCTGCGCGGGGTTTTCACACTCTTGTTCTAATGTGTCCCCTTAATAGTAGTGCTGAACAATACAGGTAGTTCCCCCTAGAGGCATGTGCCAGTAATGTTTTAAATTAGACTTGCAGTCTACCACACTACCTGCACAATTAATGAGTAACTGTTAGATGTGGGGAAAAATGTGAAATGATAGCTAGCTAATGCTAGGTTAGCTAACGGTAGCAACATTTTTAAAAAACATAATAGTAATAATGATATATACATACCTGTCCACAGACAACCAGAATATTTATAAGTGTCTTCATTACTTTAATTTCGCCCACAAATCCTGCCTTGAAGTATGACCAAGCGTCCAGGCTTTTAAATGCTTTCAGGCTCTGCTTTGTATATTTTCCTGGTGTTGAAATTAAGCACATATACAGTTAGGCCCAGAAATATTTGGACAGTGACACGATCTTCATGATTTGGGCTCTGCATGCCACCACATTGGATTTGAAATGAAACAACTACAACGGAATTGAAGTGCAGAATTTAAGGTTTAATTCAAGGGGTTGAACAAAAATATATGATTAAACATGTAGGAATTGTAGCTATTTTTATACAAACGCTCCTCATTTCAGGGGCTCTTTTTTTTTTATTCCGGTTCCGGTTCCGCCGGACCGGTGGCGCCACACGAGTTGGCTGCCCGTTGCAACAGCCTTTTTTTTAATCTTCTTTCTTCTTTCTACACCTTTCACTCTGTATATATATCACGGACGCACGGATCGCCCCGGGGGTCTCCCGGGTCGGCAGACGGAGCCACGGTTTGCAGCGGGAGACGCTACAGCGGGGAGGAGCTAGTGCTAGCTAGCACTTGGCCGCCGCCTGGTGCTAATGGGAAACTCGACATACCGGGAGCTGTAGCGAAAAACGACGCGGGTGCCGGGCTGGAGTTTAGGCGGCGTGCAAGAAATATAAGACAGAATAATAAAGAGCGATGGCAAGAACCAAGCAGACCGCCCGTAAAATCTACTGGAGGAAGAAGCCCCCCAGGAGACAGCTAGCCACCAGGGCTGCTCGGAGAGGCGCTCCGGCCACCGGCAGAGTGAAGAGGCCTCGCCGTCACAGGCCCGTGGCTCTGAGAGAGATCCGTCGCTACCAGAAATCCACGGAGCTGCTCATCCGTAAGCTGCCCGTCCAGCGCCTGGTGAGGGAGATCGCTCAGGACTTCAAGACCGTCCTGCGTTTCCTGAGCTTCGCCGTCATGGCTCTGCAGGAGACCAGCGAGGCCCACCTGGTGGTCTCTTCTTCGCTAAGGGGGTCACCATCATGCCCAAAGGCTTTCAGCTGGCCCGCCGCATCCGCGGAGAGAGAGCTTAGACTTTCTGCTGCACATTCACCAACCAACCATAATGCTCTGCACTGTGTGTCTATATATATACATTTATAGTAATATGGACATATGTTTACTAGATGTTGTTTTTTCTTGCCTTCTGATTGTTGCTCTGAGTGTTGCTATCCCTGTGCTGTTGCAATCCTGGAATTTCCCCATTGTGGGACTAATAAAGGATTATCTTATCTTAAAAGTAATTGGACAAATAAACATAACCCTAAGTAAAATGTTACTTTTCAATATTTTGTTGAGAATCCTTTGCAGGCAATGACTGCCTGAAGTCTGGAACCCATGGACATCACCAAACGCTGGGCTTCCTCCTTTGTGATGCTTTGTCAGGCCTTTACTGCAGCTGTCTTCAGTTGTTGCTTGTTTGTGGGTCTTTCTGCCTTAAGTTTTGTCTTGAGCAAGTGAAATCCATGCTCGATTGGGTTGAGATCTGGTGATTGACTCGGCCATTGCAGAATATTCCACTTTGTTGCTTTAAAAAACTCCTGGGTTGCTTCTGCAGTATGTTTTGGATCATTGGTGAAGCGCCATCCAATCAACTTTGCTGCATTTGGCTGAATCTGAGCAGAAAGTATATCCCTATACACTTCAGAATTCATCCGGCTGCTTCTGTCTTTTGTCACATCATCCATAAACACAAGTGACCCAGTGCCATTGGAAGCCATGCATGCCCATGCCATCACACTGCCTCCACCATGTTTTACAGAAGATGTAGTGCTTTGGATCATGAGCTGTTCCAATTCTTCTCCAAACTTTCTTCTTCCCATCATTCTGGTACACGTTGATCTTAGTCTCATCTGTCCAAAGAATGCTGTTCCAGAACTGGGCTGGCTTCTTCAGGTGATTTTTGGCAAAGTCAATGCTGGCCTTCCTATTTTTGAGGCTGATTCATGGTTTGCACCTTGTGGTGAATCCTTTGTATTTACTCTCATGAAGTCTGCTCTTTATGGTAGACTTAGATACTGATACACCTACTTCCTGGAGAGTGTTCTTCACTTGAGTGGATGTTGTGAAGGGGTTGTTCTTCACCATGGAAAGGATTCTGTCATCATCCACCACTGTTGTGTTCCGTGGACGTCCAGGCCTTTTTGAGTTCCCAAGCTCACCAGTGCACTCTTTTTTCCTCAGAATGTACCAAACTGTTGATTTGGCCACTCCTAACATTTCTGCTATCTCTCCGATGGATTTCTTCTTTTTTTTTCCAGCCTCAGGATGGTCTGTTTCACCTCCATTGAGAGCTCCTTTGACCGGATGTTGTGGGTTCACAGCAACAGCTTCCAAATGCAAACGCCACACCTGGAATCAACTCCAGACCTTTTAACTGCTTAATTGATGACAGGTTAACGAGGAAGAGCCCATGCAGCCTTGTTATTTTTTTTTTTTGCAGCCTTCTGAGTCAATTGTTAAATTACTTTTGGTCCCTTGAAAAAGAGGCGGCTACGTATTAAAGAGCTGTAATTCCTAAACCCTTGCTCCAATTTGGATGTGAATACTCTCAAATTACAGCTGACAGTCTGCACTTTAAGCCCATATTGATTATATAATTGTATCCTGAATATGTTTTCGTAAACAGCTAAAATAACAAAACTTGTGTCACTGTCCAAATATTTTTGGGCCTAACTGTAAATATCAGGAAACCCAATTTCTGGCCACATGTGGATATTAGCGGACCACTGATTCTTTTGAAAGCTATGAGGGTTGCTGTCGAGTCCAACTCCCTTCAGTTTGAGCATAGAATCATTAATATTCCTCTCCGTGTCGGCGTTTTTACTGCTACACATAGCCATCTTTGATTTGCTTTGCCACTCAATCCGGAAGGAGGGGGGCATGACTGTAAGCGAAATGATGTCATTGCATGCCCTCAATACAAAAACTTAAACCCTTGGGACTCAAAACCTCTCTCTGTAATTGGGTGCTGGACTTTCTCACAGGGAGGTCACAGAACATGTGGGTCGGTAAAAACACCTCCAAGACACTGACTGAGCACAGTGGCCCCACAAGGGTGTATGTTGAGCCCGCTGCTCTTCACTCTGCTAACCCATGACTGTGTACCAGCCTACAACACCAACCACATCATCAAGTTTACGGACGACACGGTGGTGGGCCTCATCACCAACAACAAAGGAGGCCAACTACAGAAATGAGGTGAGCCAACTGGTCCAGTGGTGTAAGGACAATAATCTCTTCCTGAACGTAGGAAAAACTAAGGAGATTGTAAATGGTAAATGGCATTCACTTATATAGCGCTTTTATTCTCATCTCTTGATGACCAAAGCGCTTTACAGATCCTGCTATCCACCCATTCACACACTGATGGATTGTGGACAACTTCAGGAGAGGACACACACAGCATCCCCCTCTGATCATCGATGGAGCAGCGGTGGAGAGGGTGAGCAGCACCAAGTTCCTGGGGGTGCACATCTCTGAGGACCTCTCCTGATCCAACAACACCACAGCCAAGAAGGCTCAAACTCGCCTCTATTTCCTCCGCAAACTGAGGAGAGCATGAGTTTCGCCCCCCATCATGTGCTCATTTTACCAGGGCACCATTGAGAGCATCCTCACCAGCTGCGTCATAGTATGGTAGCTGTACCGCCTCCTGCCGGAAGACACTACAACGCACAGGGAAAGCAGCCAGTAAGATCATCGGTGTCCCTCTGCCCCCCCCACCCCCCCCAGACATCTACCTCAGCCGCCGCACCCATAGGGCCATCAGCACTGCAGGTGATACCTCCCACTCCTCCCACTCTCTCTTCAGTCCCCTGCCCTTGGGAAAAAGGTACCAGAGCCTCCGGGCTCGCTTCACAAGAATGCCAAACAGCTTTGTTCACCAGGCCATCAGGACCCTGAACTCTGTCCACCCCCCACCCCCACCCCGGACCGTAACACACTCACCCGCACAATAACTACCTCAGCTGTTTGCACAGAAAGACTGGCACACCAACAGTAATACATTCACTACTGTATGTCTCTGCACCTTACTGCAACCATTTGCACAAATGCCATACCTGCTGCTGTCTGTCTGTATTGCAATATTGATCATATGCAGTCCAATCTGTCACTGTCTGCACCTACACTACCGCATGGAACTTGCAAGTACAAGTATTACTGCTCTACCTTTTTCTGTATATAGGATTGCTGGGTTTTATCGTTTACCTTTCTTTGCACTATGGGATGTCCGGGTTTTATCTTTTATCTTTACTAGTGCAGTGCCCGGCCACATGACCATATAAGGAGTTGTTCAGTACCTGTTGAACTCCTTATAAGGTGTTGTTCAGTCATACAATTCCAGTCACATGACCATATAAGGGGCTGTTCAGTTCCTCCTGAACTGAACAACACCTTATAAGGAGTTGTTCAGAAGTCCTTATAAGAATAGGAGTTAAGAACACAGACACACTATGTTCTGATATGAGCTCATGTGACCATATAAGGAGTTGTTCAGTACAACACCTCATAAGGAGTTGTACTTGTATGTGCAAGGAGTTGTTCAGAACTCCTTATAAGAACTCCTTATATAAGGAGTTGTTCTTATATTGTCGCATGGCCATATAAGGAGTTCCTTATATGGTCATATACCCCTTCCTCCTTAGAAAAAGGGGTTCTTCTGAGGAAGACTCAATTCCGGAGCTCAGCTTGGGCCCAAATTTTTAAGATTTTATCCCACTGGCCTCCAGAGTCTGCCCTATAAATTTCAGCCCCCAATTCCCAATGGTTATACCTTTTCCACCTCCAGTATTTCTTTAATAGCGCCCCTATGGATGTTCAGTAAAGATTTCTCCTCCTAAACTTCCACATATCCAGGGAGGCTGAAATTTACAGGGGTTACTGGGCTTAATAATATAGCTGTAAATCCAAATTTTCAGCCTCCAAATCCCAGCAGTTATACCTTTTCCACCTCTGTGTTCATATAATAGCTCCCCTATGGATGTACATTAAAGATTTCCCCTCCTAAGCTTCCACATATCCGGGGAGGCTGAAATTTGGGGGTGCACACCCCCGTAACCTCAGCAAAGCATGTATCAAATCTGAGGTCAGTCTGACAAACGGTTCGAGAGATATGTGAGGAACAGACAGAACGACAGACAGAGAATCCTTGCATTATAATATGACTAGTGCATGCCCGTAGAAAGCAAGTATTCCTGTGTGAACCAGATAGCCCAATCAGGCTTTACAGGCCCATATGTAGGCGGTGCTTGAAAGTGGAATACAGAGGTGCAACCTGCCTATATGTAGGCAATCACACATGTTAGCCTTTGACAAATATGAAAGGTACTGAACTGAGATTTATTTGATTGTGTGAATATTAGTTACAGAATAACTGAAAATGAATGGGACCTCCAATATTAGCCACTGTTTAAGAACCACCTGTTTATCTTTTGCTAGATCACTTATTTACAGTGTTGGGAGTTACACAGTAACGCGTTACTGAAACGCCACTACTTTTGCAGTAACATGCTGCATAACAAAATTACTGTTTAACAATTCAGTAATGCGTTACAGTTACTGAAATTTGATCAGATGCGTTACTTGCGTTACTCATTTTATTAATATGGATAATTTTTCGCACAAATAAACACAAACTGGCCCTACGTTGCCGACACAGCCGTCAGTCAAGAGCCTGTTCACTGCTGCAGCCAGCAGCCACAAATGGAGCTTGCTCTTGCTGGGAAAAGATGAAGCTACTTTGTTTTTGTTGTCACAGTTAAGGACAAAAGCATATTGTTGGGCCGTGTGAGACTGACTGCAATCTTCAGAAGCACCTGAACAGCAACAAGATCAAAACTTGTGCTATGCTAGCATCACGTTATTAGTGGATTTACACTATCTGAACAGTCATGCTGGATTTCAAGCACAGGTTTGCATCTGGACAGTTTGTGACCCAGCAAGAATTAGAACAACTAATTGCCAGATACACTACCATTCAAAAGTTTGGGGTCACTTAGAAATTTCCTTATTTTTGAAAGAAAAGCACTGTTTTTTTCAATGAAGATAACTTTAAACTAATCAGAAATACACTCTAATATCTAATATACATTGCTAATGTGGTAAATGACTATTCTAGCTGTAAATGTCTGGTTTTTAGTGCAATATCTACATAGGTGTATAGAGGCCCATTTCCAGCAACTATCACTCCAGTGTTCTAATGGTACAATGTGTTTGCTCATGGCGTCAGAAGGCTAATGGATGATTAGAAAACCATTGTGCAATCATGTTAGCACAGCTGAAAACAGTTTAGCTGGTTAGAGAAGCTATGAAACTGACCTTCCTTTGAGCAGGTTGAGTATTTGGAAAAAATTATTATTTCAAATACAAATTATTATTTCTAATCTTGTCAATGTCTTGACGATATTTTCTATTCATTTTACAACTCATGGTGGTAAATAAGTGTGACTTTTCATGGAAAACACAAAATAATTGTCTGGGTGACCCCAAACTTTTGAACGGTAGTGTACGTCGTTACAGACTGAAGAGCTGACAATAATAATAATGCATCAGATTTATATAGCGCTTTATCATATACACTTTTATAAATAGATACATTACGCATTCACTCTAAACAGAGGTAGTGGCAAGTTACTACTGTAGCTACAGCTGCCCCGGGGCAGGCTGACAGAAATGTGGCTGCCAATCCGCGCCAACGGCCTCTCTGGCTGCCACCGAACATTTATACACATTCTTACCCAGTGTTATGGACACTGGAGGCAAGGTGGGTAAAGTGTCTTGCCCAGGGACACAACAGCAGGATATCTGGGGAGAGCGGGATTCGAACTGCCAACCATCCGATTATTGGACGACCTGCTCTACCTGCTGAGCCACTGCCACCCTGCTGTCCTGATGACAGTCATTTTCCATCAGACAGCTGAGACTGTGATCCACTGAAGTTAAAACACATTTGCTTGCTACCTGGATGAAGATTGTTCAAAAATGGATTTTGATCTCCAAAAGGAATTCAAGGGACTGGATCATGTCTCTGTCACAGCAGACAACTGAACTGTGGATAATGGACATTTTCTTTGGATCACTGCACATCGGATTAAATCCATAATCATAAAGGTAAGAAACATTGACAGTTTTATGCAGTGTTGCCAACTCACTCTTTTGGAGTGATTCTCAACTCTTTTTTCCTCTCTCTCACTCTACAAACCTTATTTCTCACTCCAAAATGAGGAAATTACTGGCATTTTTGTGTTGCTTTTCTTCAATTTTTCCACAATAAGAGCTCACGAGGCAGGATAAAGCAGACTGAACATGTTCTAAAAGCTCTGTCTGAAACAGTCTGTTTTCAGTCTGACATTAATAAGCCCGTAATGTAATCCATTAATTAAATTACTACGTGTGCAAGATGATATAAATATGCATTTAAAAGTAACGTGAAAGTTACTTTTCCAAGTAAGTAGCTACTTTAATCATGCAGTAATTGGTAAGTAACTCAGTTACTTTTGAAAAGAAGCAACTGTCACTCTAACTAGTTACTATTTTTTAATAATTTGCCCAACACCGCTTATTTTTTGTGATCTTTTATAAGTTATACTCATAATAGTGTGTCTTGCACTTTGGGGAATGGGAGTTGTTCAGTCATCATTATAATTGTTTTAGTTTATACAGTATGTGTCGTTTATAGTCTATCGTCAATAAACTCATGCAGTACTATAACAGGACACATTTACAAATATTTGAGACCCATTGTAGTACATCCTTTTATATTTTAGCAATATTATACGTACAAAACATCAAACATTATCATTTTTTTTTTGTATTTGTGTCTTGTATACTTTATTGATCCCCAGAGGGAAATTCAGGGCATCCACGGTACGTCACCAATCCCTTCACCATTCACACACACACACACACACACACACACACACACACACACACACACACACACACACACACACACACACACACAGCAGAATGAGCTGTTTGGCTGCAACTGCTACATCAGTGTTGCCCATTTGTCTGTAAATATTTAGATAAAAATGACTTATTTTGTTATTTGGGCATTTTTGCATCTTGTTGCTGTTTAGTCAAAGCGTGCATCTGTGTCCGCATATGATATGCAGTTGATCTGGCCATTCTGCTCCACAATGAAGCAGCAGTCCAGACTGCCATCTACCACTGACTGGGCGTGCCTCCCCGTGAATGATCGTGGGGCGTCCGGTCAGACACTAGTGTTGGAGAAGTAGCAGCTGAACTGGCGGATCGCAGTCCTTCGCAGGACCAAGCCCAGCCTACCCGGTTAATGGGAGTCTCGGTTGCTGCTTTACCCGTGTGCCAGAGATGTCCTTTGTGGCACCACGGGTCCCCACCAGCATGCCCCCCCCCCCACACACACACACCTCGTGTTCTCCATGCCGAATTATCCATTAGCCCTACACAATCACAGCAACTTTATGGTATAATTTTTTAAGCATTAAATCTTAAGTATTCTCTTTTTCTAGTCTGGTTTGCTCACGGAGGACTGTGGTTACTGATCCCTGTGGTTACTCCAAAACCCTGCCCACATTTCTAGAAGCCTGGGCATGAGACAGAGCGGTGGCTGGCATTCCCTGAATTATCCTCTAGATATATGCAATCACAGCAACATTACAGTATAATTTTTTAAGCATTACATCTTCACTATTCTCTCTTGTCAAATTTGTTGCTTTTCATTCCTTTTTCTTTTGTGAAACGCTGTGGTGACTGACTGGTTGTCATGCCGCATATTATCCAATCAGCATGGTCATGATGTCGTATTATCCAATCAGCATGGCCGTGATGGCCGCGTATTATCCAATCAGCACGGAGTCAATCCGATACCCTGCGCACACTGAAGTGCATGAAGAGACAGCGCGGTGGCTAAACTTTTATTGATAGAAATGACATCTTTTGACTGAGCGACTCCAAACTTGGGGATGCACACCCACTTAACCTCAGCAAAGCACTTATAAAATCTAAGGACAGTCTGAGGTACGGTTCAAGAGATACACATGGAACAGACAGACAGCGACTTGGTGCATTTATAGATAGATGATTTGCACGATGGGTAGCATTACTGTACATAGACTGCTGTTGTTGTTTTTCCAGCCTTATTCCCTTTTCTTATATTGCGCACACCACTGAAGAGAGAGAAACGGCATTTCAGTTCTCCTGTATGTCCTGTATGTATAGTAGTATTGACAAATAAAATCTTTGAATCTTGAGTCTTTTTAATGTTCTTCTCCGCTTAAGCTACTGCTGCTGCAAAATGATTCATGTATGTTTATTCTCATCTTCCTCTTCATCTACTTTGACTTTGCATGCTGTGTTGGTAGTGCCACCTCTTGAATGGGAGATTCAATCTTGCGCATGTGCACTCAACATGCCCAGGCAATACGGTCACAAAATTTGGGCTGCATGTAGTCAGCCGCAGAGGGAGACCACAGAGCCTAACGGACTGGAGATGATGACGTAATTTTTGTTACACAAGCCTCACGGTCGAGTGGACGCAGACAGTGGAGGTGGAGCATGAACCCAATTTAAAGATACAAACCCATGCAAATTTGCATCCAAGTGAGTTGTAAAACCTCAAAGAAGGGTGGGGTTGCCTTCATAACTTCTGCAGCTGCTTTCTATCTCTTGTGGAAATCTCAAAATCGCTGTCATACAAATATTTAGGTTTACAACATTATCTGACAGGGCATACTGTACATTTGGGAAAAGGTCACTGACCCTGGATGGCGGTTGTTTACAGCACTGAAGCTGGCCAGTGTCCAATTTCAGGAGCTGCTAGCCCTCATTAGCACACTGGCAGCAGAAGTACGTGGGTGGATACAAACTACAGACACTCCGTCTCAGCTGCAGAGCATCTGTCAATCCGGTGACGGTGGAATCTCAAGGCTGATTAGCCATCACAACCAACTCACTCGGATGCAAATTTGTGTGTACTCACATCTTTACATTGACTTTATATGTAATTGCACGATGCAAAAAAATTTGTTTCACGCTTGGTCTGAACACACCTTTAAGCTGAACACTTCTGGCATCACTATCTTGCTGGTTTGAAATCCACACATGAAAAAGCGGAGGTTTGGAAACGACAAAAACTGCACATTAATATGACATCGGCTTGGTAATGCAGCCATGATTCATAAAAAACAATGTTTCATCCAATACCATGCAGGTCTGCAGTTTAAAGGAAAACACTCATCAGGAAACATTAAGGTAGCTAAAAGCTGTTACATGGTTATACAGTAGTAAACTTTGAATGAACTGGATGCCCTTTACAGTTGCACATGCTGCCATCTGTTAGATTTTAGACAGAATGCAGCTTTAAGCTTCCTTGTTTGCCTTATGTCAAAAACTATTTCTATGTTCTAATGTTGCAGTTGAGAACAGACTAAGGCCAGAGTGTAGAAAGACAAAGAGTTTAACCCCTTAGCATTCTGGCCAATTCCCCTAAAAATGATGAAAATTAGCATGTGCAAAGTAAATCAAATCCTTTCTTCAGTAGAAAATTTGAAAGGTTCTACGGACGGGACACCAGAATTTTAAGAGTTTAAGGGGTTGAGACCAAGTCAAGACCAAGGCCACGGTGTATAAAGATCTTGGTTGTGACTTGGTCTTGACCTGTTATCCTGGACTTGTTTTGGTCTTTAGGATACTCTGGTCTTGATGAGGCCTTGACTACAACACTAGTGTATGGTACATGCCAGTGATGAGTTAGCTAAAACTGTAAAAGGTATTTAGTTCACTTCATGCCAAAAGTGTAGATGTTTGTTTCCTGTTAACTAAGTACCTGTTGTCCTCTATGCCATCTGTCCCTCATTACCCGAACAGAAATAATATGTTTTACAAGATCTCTGATACGCTGTAATTTAAGCCAAGTTGTTTTACAGTCAGGAGAGAGATGATGGTTAAGTGAATGAGTCATACACCAGCCCAGCTTTCTCAGTGGCCTGCATTGAATCATGTACTGTACTGCTCTGTTTATGTGTGCATGAATGAGTGCACTGGTGCTTTAGTTTTAGTGTTTGTGGACATTAATCAGTGGCCGTTTGGTATGTTAAGATGCAAAAAAATCTTTCTTATCATTAGTCTTGGATTTTTGAGATATTCCAGGAGTCAGTTTTCTTCACTTTATCAGATGGAAAATTGCTGCATTCAGCTTGTATCTTGAAAAAAAAGCATGTGAAGGAGGTGTTATATACAAAAGTATCTGCATATATGCCGTGGAAGCCTCACCACCTAATGCTTGAATGTTGTGCCTACTGCCATCACGCCAAGGCCATATCTGTCAATGACCCAGTCAGAGGAAGTGCAGAATTCCTGCCAAAGGGTTCTGAGTTCATGGGCTAATTCTGGGGGCCTAGAGAAAACCGACACCAGCCCGGCTTCATGTATGGCCTGATTTAGGCTCCATCTCTTTTATTACACGTGATGGAAACCATACGGGAAAAGTGCTCATGGTTATCGGCAACCCAGTGGCAAGAGGAAGGTGAAATATCAGGACAATGCTCAGTCACTAAAGGAATAGGATGGAAAAATGTAAGGAAAATATAAAAGAGAGAGGAAAACTAATGATTTAAAAGATCTGACTTGGAGAGAAAAGTGGTGATGGATGAGATGTAAAATCCAGCAACCCCTGTCACATTCACCCATCATGATCCAAGAACCTCTCAGGGACCATGACACAGGCCAGATCGTCCAAGTACAAACTGAAGGAGACGGAAAAAAAAAAAAAAAGCGGTGCCTCTCTCTGTGCTTTGTTTCTTATCCAACAAAAGACATTGTCAAAATGTGAGGCAATCTAGATTACAGCAGCTCTCTCAGGCTCCAACTGTCTGCTGCCTCTCTGTGGGGGAGTGAGGGGAGGATTTTTTTCCCCATAAAGATATACTTCATCTGTCAGAACTGCTTTGATCTGAAGACGGGTTTCCATGGTTATAGCAGGGATATTTTACAAAGGAAAGATACAGTTGAAACCAAATATTTACATACACTGTATAAAAAGACACATAACATTTTTTCCTCACTATCTGACCTTAAATCAGACTAAACCTTTCCTGTTTTAGGTCAGTTAAAATTACAAAAATAATTTCTTTTTGCTAAATAATTTTTATATTTGATAAAAAAAATTTTTTAGAGATTTTTTTATTACTTTCTTCAAAATCAGAAATTTACAAATACTAAGATTACTATGCCTTTGGACTTCTGGACCTGACGCCAACATGGCCACAGCATAAAACAAGTGCTCCCTGACATTTTGCTGAGAAAGCCCCGCATAACCCAGTAAATAAACGTGAGAGATAGCACAAAGTTATAGTCAAAGGTTGTGCGTGAGTATGCCAAAAGGCAGAACGAAGAAAAACTGGGAAAAGACTCGGCACAAACAAAGCCAGCAACAGGACTAACCGAGTTTGAGGACAAGCAATTAAGTCAGTGGATGTGACAAGCTGCTCTGACCTGAGTGAAAACAGCAACCTGACTGACGGAGAAATGGCTAATTTGGAAACCATTCTGAATGAGTTACGGGACTTTCGCTGTGAAAATTCTGCAATTAAAAGAAGTTAAAGAGGATGTCAAGAAGGCTAACAGTAGGATTGATGAAGCGGAGAAACGGATCGAGGAAGTTGAAGAGTGAATTCAAAATGTCGAGGACACCACTTTGGAGTTTATGGAGTTGTGTAAGCAGTTTGAAGCCAGAATGACGGACAACAAAGGACGCTTGAGGAGAGAGAACATAAGGATTCATGGAGTGAAGGAAGGAGCAGAGGAGAACAGAGTCACTGGTGGTTTTTACTGAAAATCTCCTCCGGGAGAAACTGGATTTGCCCCTGGCATTCCAGTTGAGGACTGAAAGAGCACATCACGCCCTGGCTCCACAACCGCCGAGAGATTCACCACTGAGATCCATTGTAGTAAAACTCCTGAGCTTCAGAGAAATAGAAGAATTGATAAAGAGAGCGGGGCAGAAAAAGGGTTTCACGTATGAGGGGGAAAATGTGTTTTTGGATCATGATTATGCACTGGATGTGTTAAGAAGAAGGAAGGAATATACAGAAGCAAAGAAAATGGTGCAAGAGAAGAACAATCGCTTTCAGACACCATTCCCAGTGAGACTTCGGGTGTCTTATGAGGGGGAAACATACGTCTATAACACCGCAGAGGAGGCGACAAAAGACATGGCGAAGAGGGGACTCCACGTCACGGTTGTCAAACTGGCACCATCAGTGTGTGAATGTGTGTGTGAATGGGTGGATAGCAGGATCTGTAAAGCGCTTTGGTCATCAAGAGATGAGAATAAAAGCACTATATACTGTAAGTGAATGCCATTTACCATTTACCAATAAGACTTCCTTGGATAAGGTCTGTCTATAAATCTTTTGTAAGCCCTGAGCTGGGTTGGTGTTGGGGTGTGTTTTGTTTAAAATTCTGTTTCCATATGAATGTTCATCGCTGTTTCTCTAGCATAAGGGGGAACATGTAAGAGATGATGGGGAATGACATTTAAAATAAGTTGGGCAAGAAAAGACTCTAAACTATGATTAAAGTGGCTACATACAATGTAAATGGAGTGAGTAATCTAATTAAAAGATCTAAGATAAACAAAATGAAGACAGACAAGGTGAATATAGTATTTCTTTAAGAGACTGATTTAACAAAGAAAGAACATGAAACCCTTAAAAGAAATGGTTATAATCAAATATTTATTTATTTTAGTTAAGGGGAGAGTAGAGGGAGAGTTGGTTACTTTATTGAACATTTATGCACCTCCTGGCTCATGCTGGACATTCTATAGACTGTTTGACTTGATGAATTCTGAGGTGGAAGGGATATTGATAAATTGGGTAGACTTTAATTTTAGATTAAACCCTCAGTTAGACTCCTGCAAGAGGAACACAGAAAATAATGTGATAAGCAAAAAGTTCACTAAAATGATGGCTGAGCTGGGGATTATTGATATATGGAGGGATTTAAATCCTACAAGCAAAGATTACACATATTTCTCTCCATCACAGGCTGTTTTTTCTCATATAGACTATTTCTTGATGTACCATAAGGGCCAATATAGGGTTGAAAGGTGCAGCATAGGCACAAGGGATATTTCTAACCACAGTCCAGTGGTATTCTATTAACAATAAAAGAACAGTTCAAGGAAGAAATGGAAAAAGAAATACAGACATACATAGAGGACAATGATAATGGGGAGGTGTCTCCGGCAGTGCTGTGGGATGCATGCAAAGTTGTATTGAGAGGGAAATTTATTTCTAAATGTGCTTTTCTACAAAAAATGAAGCAAAAAAAAAAAAATTCAGTGATTTACAGTCAGAAGAAGACTATAAAAATAATATGGATGAGAGGACCAACCAAGAAATTAAAAATTCAAATAAAGAGATAAATGACATTTATACTGAAGAGACTGAAAGAAAATTGATGTATATGAAACAAAGATATTATGAAACTGGAAGCAAATCTGCAAAATTGTTAGCCTACAGGTTGAAGAAACAGCAAGCAAAAACCAGTATTTTCAAGACACGAATCCCTCAAACCAAAGTAATAAGATATAAGACTGAAGATATACAGGATAGTTTTGAAACATATTACAAAAAAATTATACAACCAACCAAAAACTAATAATGAAGCTCAAATAGATGAAATGCTGGAATCCTTAAACCTTCTAAAAGTGACAGAGGAACAGAAAAGATTATTGACTGCAGAAATTACAGCAGAAGAAATAAACAAGGCAATATCAAAATTAAAGGTCAATATATCTCCCGGAGCAGATGGCTATACCTCTGACTGGTATAAGACATTGAAGGTGGATTCACACTACAATGTTTGGACCAACTTTTACTGACGTTTTGGCAAACATCTGGCTCTGCTGGCAAAAGTTAATGATTGCTGGTGCTTGTTGGCAAACGTTGGTGAAAGTTGTGTTCTTTGACAATTTTCTGCCTGCTGAAAATTTACCAACGTTTGGAAATACACGCTGGTGAACGTTGTGCTCCTTTTGTAAAAGTTCCTGAGTGCTGAGCTAAGTTATGGCCAATTTACCTAAGTCAGCCTAAGTTAAAGCTGGGTTCACTCTATAGCGTTTGGACTGAGTTTTACAGACGTTTTGAAAAATCAGAGAAATGCTCAGCGCAGGTCAGCTGACATCAGTGTCAGGTGACGCTCATATAAAGATCAGTGTTTGTGGAGGCTTCCTGCTGTTCTGGACCTGCTTCTGGAGTGAACAAATCTCCCTTGGGCATATGTTTCAGTATTTATTTTCATTTTATATTCCTATGTAGTTACTTCTGCATACCCTTTTCACCTGTTCATTCATTCATTCATTTGTCTAATAAAATAACAAAATAATGCTATAGACTCCAACACTAAGTCCGTAATTAAAATGTGAATGTGAATGTGGATGGAATTAAAAAAGCTATTAATGAATCATCATAAGTAAAATGACGGGTGATTACATTTTGAAAAAACGGCTGCTGTTTCCAAGGCAACCAGTAATCCCTAGTGGCAAAAAACACATTTGTGCAACAGCACAGCCTGGTGGTAGAAAAATAACACTGCAAAGACATGAAACCACCCACCAAACCACACCCATCACCTGCCAAAAACCCACAAATGTCCGTTTTTTTTATATATACTGTATATATCACATACATTAAAAAAAAATTAAAAACATGTCATACACACAATGTTATCACCAAACAAATACTCTACATTGTCCTCTTACATACTGTATATATTTTCTTTTTTTTTTAACTCCCCTTTCTCTCTGTTTGTCTTTCGTTCCTGCATGTCTTAACTGAGTTTTTATCTAAAAGCATCTGTTTTCACCAGCATTTTAGTCAACGTTTGCAAATGGAGCTTAACTTAGGCTGACTTAGATGAACTCTGCATAACTTAGCCCAGTGCTCAGGAACTATATTACAATTTGAGGACAACTTTCACCGTTTATTTCCAAACGTCAGCAAATTTTCAGCATGTTGAAAATTCTCAACAAATACAACTTTTACCAGCGTTTGCCAACAAACACCAACTTTTAGCAACTTTCGCCAGCAGAGCCAGATGTTTGCCAAAGCGTCAGTAAAAGCTGGTCCAAACAATATAGTGTGAATCCACCCAAAAAAGCAGGTCCAGGATAGCAGGAAGCCTCCACAAACGCTGATCTTTATATGAGCGTCGCCTGACGCTGATGTCAGCTGAACTGCGCTGAGTATTCGTTTGCTTAAGTTAACCTAAGTTGGGAACTGCTACACATACGCTAGCCTAAGCTGGCAAAAGTTTGACAACACTGAATGCAACGCTGGCAAATGCTAGCAAAAGTTCGTAAAAGTTTGTGAAAGTTGGTGTGTGCTCACAAACGTAATTTCACCAATGTTTGGACTGATTTCTCTGATTTTTCAAAACGTCAGTAAAAGTCGGTCAAAACATTATAGTGTGAACCCAGCTTTAGGGACACCTTGATCCCTTTATTATGAGATACATTTAACCTGGGTACTGAAGGGGGGTGAAATACCTAACTCATGGAGGGAAGCCATCATTTCAGTGATTCCAAATGAAGGAAAAGACAATACGAATTGTTCAAATTTCAGACCCATAAGTGTTCTTAATCAAAATTGTAGATTGTTCACTGCCATATTAGACAGACATCTAGAAAAAATTCTACCTAAAATAATTCATTTAGTTCAGACAGGTTTTATCAAAAAGAGACAGACACAGGACAGACACAGGATAGACACAGTTTAGACACACATTACATGTAATCCAGTATATAACAAAGAAGCAGTTAGAAGCAATAGTAGTAAGCTTAGACGCAGAAAAAGCATTTAATTCTGTGCCTTGGGATTTCCTATATAGAGTATTGAAGAGATTCAATTTTCATAAAGTGTTTATTAGGACAATTCAAGCCTCATACAGTATGCCAACAGCTAGAATCAGGATAAATGGAAGTCTCTCAAAATCCATCATACTAAAATGAAGGTGCTGTCTGGGAACAAGTCCTCTACTTTTTGCAATCTTTTTGGAGCCTCTTGATCAATATATAAAGCAAAATGAAAATATTAACGGAATAGCCATGAAAGGGGGGGAGCAGAAGATAGCTCTATTTGCAGATGATGTCCTGATATATTTATCAAGTCTGGCAGATTCTTTTTTTGATTCTTGTCAACATGTGAACATTTTGGTTCACTTTGGTGAACCAAAGTTCACCAAAGTGCTGGAGCAGTGGCGTGCACCTCAAGGGCCACTAGTGCTGATACATGCACCACAGAGGAAACAGCTGTTGAGGGGTGCTCCTCCATCCCTGACACAGCCACCTCAGACAGGGAGGAAGAAACATGGGTGGGTGACAGATTCATAACAACCACCAGCAGAAGAGCTCGGCAAGGAGAGCTCGAGCAAGACAAATCCTCTCTAATACTGACGTTAAAAAGACAAAAAAGAGGACTTGCCTTAGGTCCTGCTTTTTCGCTGGCGAGGATCCCGTTGACTCTGCTGCTGGAGAGGGGATCTGAGGCGCAGCAGCAGCGTGGGCGCCAGTACTGAAAACGTGGGAACCGGCACTGTAGACATGATGACAGGCAAAACAGCAGGCGTGATGACAGGCAAAGCAGCAGGTATGATGATAGGTGACAATACAGCTGAGGGATGGCATGGAGCTGGTACAGGAGGTGCAAGGCGACATGGAGCCAGCACTGCAGCAGCCACGGAAACCGATGTTACGGCTGCTGTGGGAGCCGGCGCTGGCGAGTGCCTCAGGTCAGATGAGCTCTCATCCAGCCCGTGGAATGGCTGTGGAACCGGGGAGAGGCATGGTGACAGAGACACCGGAGCCAGGGGACACTCCCTTGTTGACTCAGATTTTGGTGCTTCCCAAAAATCCCTCCCCAACCTGTGATGTGGCTGCATGGTTGGAGAGAGGCAGACTCCACCTGGAGGACAAGGAGAGGCTGAAGACGTCAGGGCCAGGGGATGCTGTTTCATCGGCACAGTCTCCGGCATCTTGGGCGAACACCTTCCTCATCCATGGTGTTGCCGCATGGCTGGTGAGCAGCGAGGAGAAAGGGATGCCGGAGTCAGGGGATGCTGCGTCACTGGCACAAACTCCGGTATCCCAATCAAATTCCCCACCAGTCCGCGATAAGTCCTGTGGAGGTTGGAGACAGTTTCCACTAGTCCCGCCAACTCGGGGTAGCTCTGCAGAGGGCTCATTATGCAGGCAGGGATTAGGTGCAAAGATGATTTATTAACAAAACCAAAGGTACAAAATAAAGCAGCACGTGGACTGAAAACTAAAACTAAAACTTGGCATGGTAAACACAAGCAAGACAAGGAGAAACAAAACTTACAAGGCAAACGTCAAGGACAAGGAATACTGAACGTGGAGACTAGGCAGGATAACAGACAATGACCTCACACTGAAGAAAGCACAGAGACACACATATATAGGGGCTGAACAATTAATAAGATACAGGACAGCTGAGAACAGTAAAGGGCTGGGTAAAGCACACATGAGGAAATGGCTATGGGTACGGAAACATGAGGAGCTGAGGACAATAGGTCAAACAGGCACAGACACAACCATGAACCTAGACAAGGGATGACACAACATGACTAAGGACAACAAGGACAAAATACTGATAGTAAAAATAAACAGGGATCAAACAATATAACCAAATGCAAAAAGACAACCATAAAACACAGACAACAGGGGATGACATGACATAATAGACAACGATTGGGGAACACAATGTAACGTAATGTACTTTATTTATATAGCCCTTTAAAACAACCTGTAGGTGACCAAAGTGCTTTACAGAAAATTAAACAGCATTAAAAACACACAGCATTAAAAACAAATAGCATAAACAAAGAAATAAGAATAAATACCTAAAAATAAGAATAAAATAAAAACAAATGCCAAGACAAATATCACCACTACTGGGTATTAAAAGCCATCCTAAACAAATATGTTTTAAGTTCTGATTTAAAAAAGGCCAGGTCAGAGATAGCACGTAGGTCGGGGGGGTGATTATTTCAGAGCCTGGGGGCGACAACAGAAAAGGCTCGTTCACCCCAATGTTTATACCTTGACCGGGGCACATCCAGCAAAAGCTGATTGGATGACCTCAAAGCCCTGCCTTGGTCACGGATAGTCAAAATCTCAAATATATAAACCGGAGCAAGGCCATTAAGAGCTTTAAAAACAAAAAGCAAAAATTTAAAATTAATTCTAAAATGGACTGGAAGCCAATAAAGTGAAAAAAGGATCGGAGTAATGTGCTCTCGCCTAGGTGTGTTGGTCAAAAGACGGGCCGCTGCATTTTGCACAAGTTGAAGGCAGCCGAGAGAAGACTGAGAGATGCCAACATAAAGTGCATTGCAGTAGTCAAGTCGAGAAGTGATTAAAGCATGGATGGCTATCTCAAGATCATGCCGGCTCAGGAAAGGTTTGGCTTTGGATAACAGACATAATTGCTAAAAGCTCATCTTGACTACACTGTCAATCTGTTTATCAAATTTTAAATGGCTGTCAAAAATCACCCCCAAATTTCTGACAGCTGAACTGAGCCTTAAAGAGAGGGTACCAAAGGCAGCCGTTACAGTATCCCCAAACACAATACATTCTGTTTTTTCTTCATTTAAGTGGAGAAAATTTTGGCTTAACCACAACTTAATGTCAGTGACGCAGTCCAGTAGAACACTTTGTGAGTTTGTTTGTTCTGGGTTCAAAGGTAAATAAAGCTGCAAATCGTCCGCATAACAGTGGAAAGACATGTTGTGCCTGGCTATTATTGACCCAAGTGGCAGCATATATAATGAAAACAGAATAGGTCCAAGGATAAAGCCCTGTGGGACCCCACAGGAGAGAGAGGCACTAGAACAGGGGTGTCAAACTCATTCCACGGAGGGCCAAGACCCTGCAGGCTTTACCTCCACCCAGTGTCTTCAGCAGGTGTTTTCATTGATCAGCAATCAGTGGGAAGCAATTCAGTGAAATCAACTGTTGAAGACACTGGGTGGAGATAGAACCTGCAGGATCTTGGCCCTCCATGGAATGAGTTTGACACCCCTGCACTAGAAGAAGACATGTCACCAGTCATTACAGAAAAAGTTCTGTTAGATAGGTAGGATTCAAACCACTTAAGTGCAGTGCCATGGATGCCAACATGGTGATTCAGGCATGACAAAAGGATAGTATGGTCCACAGTGTCAAAGGCTGCTGTAAGATCTAGCAGCACTAAGACCATGGGGCATTTGGCATCAGCAGACATCATAATATCATTGTGCACCTTTAGCAGGGCAGACTCAGTGCTGTGACAACATCTAAACCCAGATTGAAACTTCTCAAAAATAGAATTGTCTTCTAAAAAAGATTGCAACTGTATAAAATCAGCTTTTTCTAAAACCTTAGATAAAAAGGGCAAATGAGAAATGGGTCTAAAATTAGCTAAAACTGAAGGGTCAAGCAGAGGTTTTTTAAGAAGGGGCCTAACCACAGCATGTTTAAAAGCAGGTGGGACAAATCCAGAACTGAGGCAGGAATTAATAAAAACCAGAAGACAAGGCCCTACAGTATTAAAAACCCTTTTCAGTATTCCAGCGGGAACAACATCTAGTAAGCAATTTGTCGTCTTCAGAGACTTCACTATATCAGTAAGTGATGATAAAGAGACCAACTCAAACTGTTCAAACACTGCAGAGTAACCCAGGACAATAGACAAGCATCCATTAAAACTGTTATTAATAGCTTGTCTGACAGAGTTTACTTTATCAACAAAAAAGTGAAGAAAAGTCTCACATGTTGTAAATGAATCATCTGTTACAGTCAGAGTGCATGGGTTTATAAAAGGGTTAATTGTGTTAAATAGCACTCTAGGACAGGGACTGCTGCTAGAAATAATATCAGAGAGATACTGAAAGTTTTCCTTTTGCACGGTCCTCTGGTAATCAGCAAGACAGTCCCTAAAAATTCCCAGAGACTGACCCGTTGTCTAATGGAACGGGTAGTGTCGTTTAGCCAGGGATCTGTTTTCAGCTTAGCCGATTTAAGCCCAAATGGGGCAACAGAGTCCAAAATCCCAGAGCAGGTGGTATGAAAGGAGGAAAGAATATTATCCGGATGGGAAGGGAAAACAAGTCCATTCAAGGCAAAAAACTGTGAATCCCTAAAAGCAGCAATAAACTCCTCTGGCATTGAAGAAGTGATGATGCGACGCCAGCATGATGGAGCCACAGGCTTGCTGGGTGATAAAGGGGTCAACAATTCAAAAATAATGGGGAAATGATCTGAGATGACCGACTCAGAAATTTCTTTGAGAGCCCAAAAGAGATAACAAGGTCTAGCGTGTGACCAAGACGGTGTGTTGGTTTGTCTGCTAAAATATTTAAATTAAATGTCGCCAACAGTCTTTTAAAATCAGATGCCAGCTGATCAGATGGACAACAGACATGAATATTAAAGTCCCCGCAGATCAAAAGTTTATCATATTTTGGCATAACATCTGCCAAAAATTCAGAAAACTCATTAATGAAGTCCTTATTATATTTTGGAGGACGATAGACAACAGCAAATAACACAGGACTTGTGAGATCCACCACAAATAGTTGCTGCTCAAAGAAGGAATAAGTATTTGTGGAGAGAAGGCGACATTTAAAACTGACATTAAAAACAGAAGCCAGACCCCCACCCCGACCAGATGCTCGTGGGGAGCTGAAAAAAAGAACAGCCGGGAAGGAGGAGCTCAGAGAAGGTGGTGTTCTCACCTGGTTTAACCCATGTTTCTGTCATCAGAAGAAAGAAACACAAGGACATTTAACGATAATGATGATTATCATAATAAATGGCTGCACGGTGGCGCAGTGGTTTAGCACTGTGGCAGCACAGTTTTACCCTTGGCCGGGGGACCGCGGGGATCATGAGATCGTGGGTTCGATCCCAGCCCCCGACCAACAGTGAGCTGTGTGGAGTTTGCATGTTCTCCCCGTGTTGCGCGGGTTTACTCCGGAATTTCTCCGGTTTCCTCCCGCACACCAAAAACATGTAGGTTTAGGGCGCTCGCGCACGCAGCGACCAGCAGCCGGTGGCTTGTCACCAGACTGCAAACCAAGTCTACCTACGGGTACAAATAAGTAACAAAAAAAAAAAAAAACAAAGACTAGAACAAACAAAGCATGGGCACGGTCCCTAGCCATGCCCTGATTCTGACAATATCCCCAACAAAGGAGGACTTTGATTAATTACTGAGATGGAATGAATGACTCCTGAGTTCACTGCTACAGACTGTTCTCATAGTTCAGAACATTCTAAATTCACATGATTTGTTTTCTTAAAAAAAAAAAAAAAAAAAGAATGAGAAGAAGCTGTAACTAATATTTAAAAGTGTTTATTCAACTTCCGGTTATGGCTGCCACGTAGGACGGACGTGTCTCGCTCTGCTCTGCTCCTGGAGAAAAAAAATCGGCAAATAACTCTCTCATTTGGGACAGAACGTATCCCAGCATTTGGGCGAGGATATGTCGGCGAAGCCTAAGGCTGGAAAACTAGGAAAAGGAAAAAGTGAGCCGCCGAAACAGTCCAAATTAACGGACTTTCAGGTCTGTGACGCAGCAAACAAAACTCCATATATGGCGGAGGAGGCTGGCAACGGTGCGATATCTGCGGGGAATGGCGCAGATGCGCTGATGGCTGCCATGAGTTCAATGAGAGCGGACTTTTCCTCTAGATTTGATGGGATTATGACAGCGTTGGAAGGAATAAGAAAGGAATTGGGTGACTGTGTAGAACGAACGGCGCAGATGGAGCTCCGTCTCGCTAGTGCTGAAGATGACGTCACCCGTCTTCAATTAAAGGTGCGCACTTTGGAAAAAAAAAATAAATCTCTGGAAGATAATATTTTGGATTTGGAATCTCGGTCGAGACAGAATAATTTGAGGCTGGTGGGTCTTCCAGAGGAATCAGAAGGTCGGGACGTATGTTCCTTTCTGGAAAAGTGGATTCCGGAGGTGCTGGGCAGCGAGGAGTTGCAATCAGCAGTGGTTCTGGAAAAAGCACATCGCATTGGCCCACGGAGAGATAAGGGACCGCCGAGGACCTTAATTATGAAGTTTCTTAGCAACAGAGACAGGATGAAGATCTTCAGCGCTGCACGAGCTAAGGGGGAGATTAAACACCAGGACCAGCAGGTGCGGTTCTACCCAGATTTGGCCACAGGAATCCAGCAATTGAGGAAGCAGTTTGATCCCGTACGTGAGGAGCTGCGCAACCTTGGGATTCGTCATGGTGTGATCTATCCTGCGAGACTGCTGACCACGTATGAGGGCAGAACCCACATCTTCAAGACCCCAGAGGAGGCGCAGGAGTTCATCAAGAAGATCAAAGAAGAAGAAGAGACTGGTGGGAGCTAAGCATGAACAAAATATAAGGTAGAATAATTAAGCATTTGCACAGGCATCTGACTGACTTGAAGTAAATAGTAAGGTTACAAAATATAGATTGTATTATATATTAAAAAAACAAAACAAAAACAAAACAAACAAACAAAAAAAAAACTATGATGTACAAAGTTGTTAAAAATTTTGGAGTTAAGTTGGAAAACTACAGAGGAGAGTTAATGTTACGTCATTAAAAGCAGTAGAGTTAGGGTGATTGGGAGGATGAAGAAGGAGTGGCTTAGGCTGTTCCCCGTGGGTGTGGAACGGTCGATGGCTATATCGGGAGACAGAATTTTTCTTTTGATTTTGGGGGGTTTGCCACAAGTGTGGGAAGGGGAAATTTGTTTGTGTGTAGTTTGTAGGATGAATGTTCAACCACTCATGTTTTTGCTTCTCTGTATGAGCATGTTTACACTGCAAGGTAATCCCAAACTCTCTATTGATCATGGACCAAAGTGTTAATCTTAATTTAACTTCATGGAATTGCAGAGGTCTACAAAATTTAAAAAAACTTAAACAAGTTATGAATAAAATAAAGGACATGGGTTCAAGAATTGTGTTTTTACAAGAAACTCATCTGATAG
The DNA here is from genome assembly GCA_020510985.1 of Pholidichthys leucotaenia. Lineage (NCBI taxonomy): Eukaryota > Metazoa > Chordata > Actinopteri > Cichliformes > Pholidichthyidae > Pholidichthys > Pholidichthys leucotaenia. Next base: position 182,883,967 of record CM035844.1, read on the forward strand.
AGGAGGATGTTAAAAGAATTAGGAGTAGATGGCAGGGAAGTGTATTCACCTCTTCATTTTCATCCCGAGCCAGGGGAGTTATGACTCTCATACATAAATCAGTTCCTTTTCAAGTGAAAAATGTAATTGGAGACAAATTTGGAAGATATGTAATCATTCAAGGTTCTTTGCTATTAGAAAATATAAATCTTGTGAACTTATATGGTCCCAATATAGATGATCAGAAGTTCTTTGCTAATTTATTTCTCATCTTATCATCACTTACAGGGCAACATATAATAGCAGGGGATTTTAATTGTACATTGAATCCAGGTGTGGATAGATCAACAGGACTGGATTGTACGCACATTGGATGTAGGATGACTATTAATCATTTTATGAAAGAATTGAGATTGTTAGATATATGGAGAGAAATGAAACCACAAGTTAAAGCCTATTCTTGTTATTCCAGTACCTACAAGACATTCTCACGTATTGATTATTTTTTGATTTCCACAGAATTAAGGTCCAAGATTCAAAACTGCTTTTATGATAACATCGTGATCTCTGATCATGCACCCTGTTGTCTAATATATGTAGATAAAAAATTGACAAAGGAATCAGGTAGATGGCAATTTCAGCATAAATGGCTTCAGGATGAGGAATTTGTCAAGTATATAGAAAAACAGATAGACGAGTTCTTTGACATCAATACTACACAAACATCAGCATGTGTAAAGTGGGAGGCTTTCAAAGCTTTTATTAGGGGACATATTATTAGTTATACAGGATCAAAATCTAAGAAGACTCGAGAGGAGAGAGCTAAATTGGAACATAAAATAAAAAGTCTTCAGGAAAAAGTGTATGCAGGAAGTGACCCAAGGTTGGAGAATGAATTACTGATTTTGAGAGCTGAATACGACAAAAAAATCAGCGAATAGAGCTGCCTCGAGTCTTCTAAGATTGAAACAATCTTTTTATGAACAAGGTGAAAAATCAGGAAAATTATTAGCATGGCAGATTAAACAATTGGAAATTAAAACACCAATTACCAGTATTATAAGTAATGGACAGGTAGTTATAGATCCTTTAGAAATTAATAGAGCCTTTAGAGATTACTATGAAAAATTATATGATACCAAAAATGAACCTGATTTAACAAAACTAAATGGGTTTTTGAACGAACTATCTATACCGTGTATTCCAAATGAAAACAGGGAGATATTGGAGTCTAAAATTAGTCAAGAAGAAGTTGGGCTAGCCATTGATAATATGAAATCAGGAAAAAGTGCAGGACCAGATGGTCTTCCAGTTGACCTTTATAAAAAATTTAAGAATAAATTAATAAAACCTTTATTGGAAATGGTTTTAGAAGCATTTCAAAATAATAATTTACCATCATACATAAATAATGCCTTAATTATACTGCTGCCAAAACCAGGTAAGCCCTCTAATAAATGTGAAAATATGAGACCAATAAGCCTATTAAACGCCGACCTTAAGATAATCTGTAAAATTTTAGCAAGACGAATACAAGAAATTTTACCAAATATTATTAATCGAGATCAGAATGGCTTTATAAAGGGTAGACAAGGCTTCCATAATGTAAGAAGACTATTTAATATTATTTATTTTAATAAAGAAGCACCGGATACAGCTCTCCTATCATTGGACGCCGAAAAGGCCTTTGATAGAGTTGAATGGCCCTTTCTTTTTGAAGTCCTACAAAGGTTTGGACTTGGAAATAATTTCATAAAATGGGTTCAAATAATATACAATAATGCTACAGCAGAAATCCTAACAAATAACAATATTTCAAAACCAATAAAAATCAATAGAGGATGTCGACAAGGCTGTCCACTTTCATCTTTACTGTTTACTATGGCAATTGAACCTTTAGCGATAGCGATACGTTTACATTCACAAATATATGGAATTAAAGTTGGACCAACAGAACATAAAATCTCCCTGTACGCCGATGATATAATTTTGTTTATGTCGAATCTAAAAAAATCAATTCCAACCTTGTTGAATTTAATAAAGAATTTTGGGGAAATATAAGGATATAAAATAAATAAAACTAAATCTTCAATATTAATGCTAAATGAGACCCAGAGAAATTACCCAGCCCCTGAGGTAAATCAATTCAATGTTGTAAATCAGTTTAAATATTTAGGAATCCAAATTATGCCTAAGCTAGAATCAGTCGCCAGTGTCAACTATGAAGCCTTAATGTCAGATATCAATGAGTTAACTCAGAGATGGATGTCACTACCAATGTCGATGATCGGGAGAATCAATATACTTAAAAGTAATATTTTACCTAAAATACTTTATTTATTTCAATACATTCCCTTATCACCACCTTTAGATCTATTCTCAAGAATAAAAAAAAAGTTAGTGGAATTTATATGGAACAACAGGAGGGCTAGATTACGTTTGTCTTTATTATATTTACCATTTGATCGTGGAGGTCTGAAATGTCCAAATTTTATGTTGTATTATTGGTCGGCACAACTGAGGTCTATGACATATTATTTTTCATCAAATGATCTCCCTCACTGGACTGAAATAGAATCATACAATTTACCTTTACCTCTTCCCATATTCATATACTCAGATTCGGCAAAAAAATTACAAAAACAAGTTAAAAATCCATTTGTAAAGCATATGATCAAAATATGGTGTGAAGCTAAAAACTATTTAAAAGAACCACAGTTATTGTCACAATTTAGTCCAATATGGGGTAATCAATATTTTAAACCAGGGAGAGCGGACGCTGTATTTAAAGTATGGAATTTAAAAGGGATACAAAAGATTCAGGATTTATATTTGCCATGTGCAGACAACATAATGTCTTTTGAAGAGCTGAGGATCAAATTTAATCTCAATAGAACACATTTTTTTAAATATCTTCAACTTAGAAACTTTATTCGATCAAATCAAAATAAAGCTCTCACTCGACCTATTTATTCATCCTTGGAAAAAATGATGATGAAAGATAGTAAAAGAAAGGGTATTATTTCAGAGTTTTATAACTCATTGACACTATCTTCAAGTGAAAATTCACTGAAAAGATTAAACTACTGGAAAGAAGATCTGCAAATTGAAATTTCAGAGGAACAATGGGAATTGGCTTGTACAGAAGCTCAAACCAAATCAATAAATGCACGCCTTAAATTGATACATTTCAAATGGTTAATGCGGATGTATGTTACACCGGAGGAGTTAAATAGATATAACAAAAATATACCAGATACGTGCACAAAATGCATGGAAAGTAAAGGAACCCTATTTCATTGTTTATGGGAATGTAGATTAATAAGAATGTTTTGGGAAGAGGTGAGGGTAACAATTGAAAAAATAATCTCAAAACAAATCATATTGAATCCTAAACTGTTTTTGTTGGGTCTGTACCCAGAAAAGCATAATTTTAATAAAAGTGAAAGAACATTCATAGACCTCAGTTTGCTTAATGCCAAAAAATGTATTGCACTATTATGGAAAAAGACTCATAGACCAGATGTGACTCAGTGGTTAAGACAGATGTTAACAAACCTTCCATTAGAAAGAATAACATATATACTGAAATCAAAGGAAATTGTGTTTGAGAATATATGGAGACCTTTTATTGATTATGTAAAAAATTTAAACATAACTCTTGAAGAAGAAGGTGAATGATGTGTGTGGACCTTGTAAATTCCAAACTGGTGAACATAATATGTATACTTATGTATTGGATTGTCTAGACTAAACAGAGGAGCATTGTTAAAGACTTGATTTTGTTGGTGGTTGTTGGTGTTTTTAGTGCATTTTTTTCTTTTTTTGTAGTACTTTAGTGTTAGTGTTTGATTGTTTGTATCATGTTTGTTAAAAAAAAAAAAAAAGGTTCAATAAAGATATTGTGGAAAAAAAAAAAGTGTTTATTCACAGAGAAATGGACTGGTATTAAATAGTATTGAAACAACCTTTAATATTTTGTAATAACAACTGATATTTGATATATTTTATTTTATTTACTTTTTTTGTTCTGTTTTTGTCTGCGGTCCCCATACACAAATGGCATTGTTAAATGCAAGACATGGTGTGCACTGGATTTGTGAATATCACTTAATGAAAAGAAAGCTGCAAAAAGAATTGCTATGCCTTTACACAATTTGGGAAAGCCCAGATGATGATGTCACAGCTTTGGAAGCTTCTGATAAGTTATTTGACAACATTTAAGTTAACTGGAGGCACACCTGTAGATGTAACAATTATACACAAGAGTAAACATCATGGGAATGTCCAGCCATCATATTGCTCAGGAAGGAGATGGGTTCTGTGTCCCAGAGATGAATGGATTTTGGTGTGAAATGTGTGTATCAACCCCATAGCAAAAGCAAAAGACCTTGTGAAGATGCTGGCTGAAGCTGGTAAAAGAGTGTCATTATCCACAGTGAAACGAGTCCTGTACTGACATGGGCTGAAAGGCCAGTCAGTGAGGAAGAAACCATTACTCCAAAAGCAACATAAAAAAGCCCCATTACAGTTTGCAAATGCACACAGGGACAAAGTGGTCTGATGAAACTAAAATTGAACTGTTTGGTCATAATGACCATTGTTACATTTGGAGGAAAAAGGAAGAAGCTTGCAAGCCCGAGAACTCCCTCCCAAATGTGAAGTACAGGGGTGGCAGCATCATATTGTGGGGGTGTTTTGCTGCAGGAGGGACTGGTGAATCATGAGCCAAGAACATTATGTGGAAATATTGAAACAACATCTCAAGACATCAGCCAGGAAGCTAAAGGTCTTCCAAATGGACAATGACCCTCAGCATACTGCCAAATAAGTTACAAAGTGACTTAAGGACAACAAAGTTGGTGTTTTGGAGTGGCCCTCACAAAGCCCTGATCTCAATCCCATAGAAAATTTGTGGGCAGAGCTGAAAAGACATGTGGGAGCAAGGCGGCCTACAAGGCAATGCCACCAAATACTAAGGAAATGTATGTAAACTTCTGACTTTGATGAAAGCAATAAAAAAAAATTCTCAAGAAAATGATTTCACAATTACATAAATTATTTAGCAAATAGAAATAATTTTGGTAATCATACCTGACCTAAAACAGGAAAAGTTTAGTCTGATTTAAGACGGCAGTCTTAAATTATGATTTATTATGATAATCATCATTATCGTTAAATGTCCTTGTGCAGTGACTCAGGAGGTAGAGCAGGTTGTCCAATAACCACATGGTTGGCGGTTCGAATCCCGCTCTCCCCAGATATCCTGCCATTGTGTCCCTGGGCAAGACACTTCACCCCAATTGCTCCTGGTGGGTCTGGAAGCGCCATCTTAGGCAGCATGCCACCATCAGTGTGTGAATGGGTGGATAGCAGGATCTGTAAAGCGCTTTGGTCATCAAGAGGTGAGAATAAAAGCGCTATATAAGTGAATGTCATTTACCATTTAATGTCAGACAGCGAGAAAAAAATGTTGTGTTTTTATACAATGTATATAAATATCTGGTTTCAACTGTAGACATAACCTTTTGTTAATACAGTATATATTTGCATTGGGGTTTACAGACTGGATAATTACTTGTAACAGTGAGTCTAAACATTTGAAAATGTATTTTAAAAATTCTACTGAGTCAAGATAAATGATGAGAAAACTAGGAAGTACAGACAATAGAATATGAAATGTGTGCACCTAAACATAAAGAAGACCTGTAATCATTTATTTATGAAGTTTTTTGCAAAAGTGTCCATCGATGAAGGAGTAGCTCAGTTTCAAGAATCCACCTCAAGGTCACCAAGGTCTGTTGTATAAAAGCAATACTGCATTCAAGATCGCAATTCGCGCGGTATCATGAACATATAACTGTGGTGACATCTTCAGTTTGGTGTGACCAAATCAAAAAGTTATACTGTATATTCAATGATACTGCACTCCCTCTTGTGTAATATTGCTTAAATATACTGTTGGTGCATTCATACCAATATGCAAAAATTTGCATTGCTCTACTCTTGTGAAAACAGCCACCAGTTGAAAGCAACAAACGAGGCTGCAGAGGGCCGGGGCTACATTCATAACTTCTGTTGTTGCTTTATACCTGCTGAGGAAATCCCCAAACCGGGGTCACGTTTAGGTTCAGAACCTGATCCAGAAATACACATGGTTGGAAAAATTTCACTACCTCCTCCAGAAACTGCATCTTAATGACAGTTGTTTTCAATGTTAACTGAGGCTGACCAATGCCCAGTTTGAGAAGCTGCTAGCTCAGTGACAGGAGTTCGGGGGGGAAGGGGGGGGTCCAAACTACAGAATCTACATCTCAGCTGCAGAACAGTGGTCCCTTTGTCTCTGGTGAATGGTGGTCTCATTTTTAAACAATTCATCCTCCATTATTGATGCTCACTCTCGGTGATGGCAGAATCTCAATGTTAATTGGCTATCACAGCCAAGCAGCAAGCAAATGTTTTACCTGTGCTGAACAAAGTCCAACTCCATTTGGATTTTGCATGCATTTTCGTTGCCGTGACCAAATTAAAAAAATCGCTTTGCATTTGGTCTGAATGCACTTTTAACAAAACAAAACCCAGCACTTCCTGGGATTTGTGATGTCAGAAACAAGCAAGCCCCACCTTCAGTTCACATCTTATTGGTTGTAAAACTCTGTCTCCTCTTCAGATGACACCTTGTTACTTGTGATTGGATAACCACATAACATTCAGAAAAAGCTTTATTCAATCAGATTAGGGGCTCGTCATTATTAATGAGCAGGTTGGAAATGGTTTCAGGCAGGGCTTCACAGATAGCTGTAAAACACTTTTACGCTTTATAACTGCATGTACAGTATACATAATTGAGGTGCAAGTGCTGCCACCCGAGTCGAGACCGGCCTGAGGGTCTTTGCCCTGGTAAGGACGGGACCACCTTTACGGCTTCTGCGGCCGCTCTGTAGCAGTATTTCTTATTTTCTTGGCAACATTTTATTTATTGTATGTTACATAGAACATACTGTGACGTTTCACGGGTTTGCACAATGATGAGAGAGAACTTGGATCATAGTAGGCATTCATTTCATCACTGACAAATTACGCAGAACAGAGGGGAGGTCATCAACACACACACACACACTCACTTCACTCAGGGTGACACAGACACGTAATCTCTCACACACAGGGAAAACAACACTATCACAACCAGACTTATAACACAATTATGACACTACAACAATAACACTCAGAACACAAGAACAGTCTTTGAATCCCCCACGGTGCAAAGCATGCCGGGAGAATTCCCCGCCCCTGATCACAGCCTCGACATTACACTGCCCCCCCGCCCCCCAGACTGGTTTCTGTAACCAGAACAATAAATCCCAACTCAAAAGTCCAATACAAACTCGTCCAGGTGTCAGGGCACTTGCCGGTGGCAGCGGCTGGCACGCACGGACCAGTTAGTGTCCATTGGCGCCTCAACTGGGATCTCTGGTTGGGATGGGGCCTCTGACTTGGCCACTCGCGGGGCAGCTGGCTGGTACGGGGTGAGGCAGTCGTGGTGAAGCACCACCACCCGGTTCCTCTTCTGCAGCCTCACCCTGTACACTACATCTGACAGTCTCTGTAGGACCACGCACGGTCCCAACCAGTGGCTGGCCAGCTTTGGTGACAGTCCCTTCTTCCGCACCGGGCAGAAAACCCAGACTTGATCCCCAGGTGCAAAATCTCTCCCCTGGCAGTGGGAGTCATACGCTCGCTTCCGTCAACTCCCCACCATTACCAGGGCCTTCCGAGCAAGTTCATGCACCATGTGAATATGCTCTCATAAGCAAAACCAATAATCCAACCCCGGTGTCTCTCCACCTCCGGTGCCGGGGGAGAGCCAGACACCAAGTTCACCGGGGTGCGCAGCTAGCGTCCAAAGAGTAACGCTGCCAGGGTGCACCAGGTGGATTCTTGAACTGCTGTCTGGTATGCCCACAGGACCAGGGGCAGGTGCAGGTCCCAGTCCCGCTGTCGCAGGTCCACTAGGATGGCGACCTGGGTGGTCAGGGTCTAGTTAAACCATTCAACCGGGCTGTTGCTCTGTGGATACAGTGGGGTGGTCCAGGTCTTCCGGACGCCCAGCCACCTGCAGACCTCCCCAAAGACTTCTACCTCAAAGTCCCATCCCTGGTCGCTATGCAGCTCCTCCGGGGTGCCAAACTGACAAAACAGCTCATCCACCAGCTTTGATGCTGTAGTGGTGACGCTCTGATCAGGGACCGCGTACGCCTCTGGCCACTTGGTAAAGTAATCCATTGTGACCAGAACATTACGGTTCCTCTGATCTGTGGTTGGAAAAGGGCCCAGAATGTCCATCCCCACACACTCCATGGGTGTCCCCACCTAATACTGCTGTAAAGGGGTGTTGGAGTGCTGAGTCAGTCCTTTCCGAGCCATGCAAGTGTCACAGCGGTGGACATGGAACTCCACAACCTGACAACACCCCAGCCAGTAGAACCAGGCCCGAAGATGCTGTAGAGTCTTCATCACCCCGAAGTGGCCCACCTCCAACGACCCGTGGAGCAACAGAAGCACCTTGGGGCAAAGCCGTCAGGGGACCAGCAGCTGCCAGACGCGATGCTGCCCAGCTGGAGATTGCCACCGCCAGTAGACGACACCCTCACCAAGACAGAAGTTGGGCCACTGAGAATGCAGGGCTTTGGTCTCTGGGTCCAGCGCAGACACAGCCTCCCAGGCATGCCGCCGGTCTGTGTCCAGCCACTGCTGGACCCGGGAGATGACAGGGTCTCTATCCTGCTCAAACCAAAGCTGCTGTGTGCCAAGGGCCTCTGTCCCATCATCACTGGGGAGAGCTGGCTGATGATCTGAGGACAAACTGTGAGCCACTGTGCTATCCCTGACCGCAGTGGTCTGGAGAGTAGGTGCCCGTGAGACTGCTGGGTCATGATGCTTGGCCCACTGGCAGTGCCGACAGTCCTCCACAGTACAGCGCCGCGGGGTGGATGCTGCAGCAGAAGCACCCCTCCTCGCATCGCCGACGCACTCTTGCCAGCCATGCAGCTGTGGCCTGGTGCAGCTCCTCCTCATCCTTGCTCTCAGCCACGGCCTGGAAAACTCTCTGCCTTGGTGATGAAACGTCAGCCACTGGCTCCAGCATGGGCTCTACAAGCTCTGCCTCTGCCACGGCTATCTCCCATCTGCTTGTGACATGAATCCGGATGTGTTCTCGTAGCCGGGCCGGGCAGAGCCCTCGGATGAAATGCTGGAGGGCGTACTTCTTCACCGCCTCTGGCTCAAAGTCCGGATAGCCGGACTGTGTTAGCAGCCGGGCATCTGCTGCATAGGCCCCCAAACTTTCTTGATCACCCGCCAGTAGCTGGCTAGCTGTTCCCGGACGTGGTCAGCATGGATCGGCCTCCCGAACCAACTCCAAAGTGCTCCCTGTAGCACTGGCCAGCTATGACGTTCCTCAGGCCAGTGATCAGACAGCGTGCAGAGAGCTCCACCCTCCAGAATCAGTTCAGCCTGCACAGTTGTCTCTTCAGGTGTCCAACCATTGAACGTGGTGGCCAGTTCAATCGGGACGAGATAGTCATTGAGCAAGATTTCACCACCAAAGCAGGGAAGCTTGGCCGGTTGGTGGTCTTGGGGTTGAGACGGTCACCTTCGTGATGTTCACTGACCTCGGCTGCAGTAAGATCGCTGGCTTGTAGTTCTCCTGCTGGCGCTCCTGGTCGTGCATTGAAAAAGGCGAAACACGGGATGCACTTGCCCCATCCGGTCCGTTTCCCCATTCTTTGTGGCAAGCAGCTCTGGTGACCGGTGTGTATGCTTTGCCGTCAGTTTCCATCTGAGTGATGAGCTGCTCGAGCCATTGAATCTCTGCCTCGATTCTTGCTTCCATCTCTCAACATCCCAATCCTGACACCAGTGTGACGTTTCATGGGTTCACACAATGATAAGAGAGGATTTGGAACATAGTAGGTATTTATTTCATCACTGACAAATTACACAGAACAGAGGGGAGGTCATCCACACACACACTCACTTCACTCAGGGTGACACAGACACATAATCTCTCACACACAGGGAAAACAACACTATCACAACCAGACTTATAACACAATTACAACGGTACAACAATAATGCTCAGAACACAAGAATTTTAGTCTGTGAATCCCCACGGTGCAAAGCATGCTGGGAGAATTCCCCGCCCCTTATCACAGCCTCAACGCTACAATACGATATAGTCCCAGATATTTTCCATAACACAGTTGATGGAAACAGACACTTCTTTTTTGTTTCAATCTATAGGCTAAGCATGTTAAATAGAGGCTCATGGAGGAATTTCCTATTTGAGTCTTTAAACTTTGGCATTGCTTTCCAAATCATGATAATCAAATCAGATACCAAAGTGGTTCTAATAAAACTTCAACAACAAAGGAACTACATCACAGGGGTGCCACCAGATGATCCAATTAGCACTCACCAGGAATGGGGGTGAAAATAATTATTATGAAAAAAAAGCTCATTTACACAACAATATCATGAAACAATAAAACTGAAAAAAGAGCAAACCACCTACTCATCGCCCCATCATAATGAGGTCTCAGCAACTGATAGTAAAGGTAGAGAAATAAACACTTCCAAAATGGTTTTCAGATGAGCTGAGGTCAGACTTGCTACCCCACCCCCCACCCCGGTTCTGCACAGACTCGACTCTTGCTGCAGTTACACAAACAGGTCATCTTTCCAGAAAACTTCATCAACAATGGAGTGGGGAGTGGGAATGGTCTCACTTATCTCGAGGATTTGGGGCCCACAGAACAACTTTGGATTTAGTTACAAAGCAAAACATCGGAGCCTAAGCACTCCAAACGACACAACTCTCTGCCGACAGTGTGATTCTTTTTGTCTGCGCGTGTGTGGCCCTTCAGTTAATGATCATCACATTAACATCCAGAATCTGAGAGCCAGCCCACACTGTAACTCTGAAAGTAATACCCTCAGCAAAAAGAAAGGTGAGTTCAAAGTGAGAAAGCAGGACAAGAAAAACAAAGAATCACTTTAACCAATGAAAAGGAAGTTTCAAAGGCTGTATTTGAATATGCATCATATTCCCTTTCCCCTTTCCCTTTCAGTCAGCGTTTTCAGAGTCTACCAAAGTTGCAGGTCCTTCCTGCAGAGTCTCACCCAGCTGAATTTCTGCCTGCAAAAACCTCATCGATCAATGTTGCCCGGCTCAGAGCGACTCTCCCGCTGCGAGCTTCAGGTGCCAGTCAAAACCAACTACAAAGACCCTCAGAGCCGAAGAGGCGCTGGCAAGCACATCAAAGAAAAATAAACAGCTAAATGTCACCAGTCGGAGAAAAACAGAATTAAAATAAATAACATGATGTTGTCCCTCTCAAGAGCAGCTGGGATAATAAACCACAAAATGGTATTTGAGGCATGTCCTGGTGGTTTTATCGGTGGAACTACTTTTGGAAATTCACATGGGAGAAAAACATGTAACAAAGAACTCTGCTCTAACTTTGTTCATTTAAACCAGCGGTGCCCAACATGTCGCTCTGGATCCAAGGAAGTTATGTTTTCATCACCAATAGTTTGTTTATTTACTCTAGAGTGGTGGACTAGTGGTAGTACATCCGCCTCACAACTGTGAGGTTGTGGGTTCACACCCCAACTGGGTCATACCAAAGACTAGATAAAAGTGATACTTTCCACCGTCTAGCTTGGTGTTCAGCATAATAGAATGGGGAAAGGAACATTGGTTACCCAGCCACGGGGGGGTGCACAAGCCTGTGCACTCCTCGTGCCAGTGCCAAGCCCAAGTAAATGGGGAGGGTTGCTTCAGGAAGGGCATCTGGAGTAAAAATCTCTGCCAAATCCAAGAGAAACACACAGACGCTGTGGCTAAGCGGGACTAACGTGAGGACAGGTACAGAAGTAGTAAACAGTTAATTAGTGGGATTATGCAAAAAACACTCAACAGATTTCATTGAAACTTGGCGGGATGGTGGGTCTTAAACTGGATGTATGCCCTGTGTCAGGTCAACACAGTAGCAACATATACCCGCCCTCCTCCCAACGTCACCAGATGCATACCTCTCCATTTCTGGAGAGAGGTGCTCTGCTTGATTACAGAGGCTTCACTTCCAAAGCAATTCAGATAAACAGCGGTCCTAAATCAGAAGAATTTCGAGGAAGTTAGCAAATATTATTTGTATGACTTGTCCTGGCCTACATAGATTGTCAGATGATGGCAGCAGCGGTGGTCAGACATACCATTTTCTCTAACATCTTCTGTTTTCTGTTGTAGCTATTGTATGAAAAGTTGCTTTTTTAACATTTTAGCTCCATCTCCATCACAATCTGCTCTTGTCTATTGCTAGTTATTAAACAAAAACACACAAACACTTATTTTCCCCGCTGTATGAATGAGTACAATCTGGTGTGAATTCACATAAATTTTATGGATGAAAATATTTTCTTTTTTTATGGTGGTAGTCTTTTTTCAAACTGCTATATCGTGACAAAAAGACTAGAAGCTTGCAACTACCACTAATGTGTAGCTGAGATAATGGGGATTCAGTATTGTGTCAACGTCTTCATCTATTGCTACCATTTTTTGAATTATAGCAGAATTAATATGATGATCTTTCATCCAGAATGTTGTCTGGTTAACATAAGTTTTTGCTGGTATAATAAAAAACAATGGGCTAATCAAATTGAAAATTCACAGGCACAACTTATGATGCTCTGTGTAATGAAGCGTTTTGATGGTGGACAAACAGCCTTGGTAGAGGCATGGACTCTCGGAATACCATCTAGTTTGGTTTGAAATGGCTGATGGACATGTTACGATTGTATCATAAATTTCTTAAAACATAATGGCTTATTTGAAGCGTATCTACTGTATCATTTTTGGGTTCTATATCAAGCCATGTCACTTGATTTTTTTTTTTTGCGGGGGGGGGGGAGGGTATTTTGCATACTTTATTAATCCCAGAGGGAAATTCAGGACATCCACCTGGATGGATGAGGCAGCCACGGTACGGCGCCAATCTCTTTACCATTCACACACACATTCACACTTAAGGTCAATTTAGAGTTTCATGTTTTTGGCCTGTGGGAGGAAACCGGAGAACCCCACGGTAAGCTCACACAGACAGGGGCAGAACATGCAAACTCCACACAGAAAGGTCACCAATGGTCAGGGGTTGGGATCGAACCCACGACGGTCACCTTATGTACTGCCGCAGTGCTAACCACTGCGTCACCGAGCTGCCCAAATTGTACATGTGTTTATAAACAGAGTCCTATTGTTAGAAGTCGGTGATACCATGTGGTTCCTATGTGTGTATGTGCATTGGAACCTTGTGAACAGCATGGAACCCAGGAAGAGAAGCTACAGCATTATGCAAAAAACTAATGGGGATCCAACAACAACAAAAACCCTAACTGATTAACTATGGCTCTTCTGTGCATAATCACAGCAATGCAACTCTAATAAAAAAAAAAGAATTAGTAAGAAAAAAATCCAAAATTTCAGGAGTCAAAAGGAGCAAGTTTACAAGTGAAAAATTGCAAAGTTGAAAAGCTATAAATGAAAATGTCACAATTTTACAAGAAAAAAGTTGCAAATTTAAAAAAGAAAAAAAATCTATTACTGTAACTGTCATGAATCTGCCTTGGCAGGCAGATGAGATTTTTTGAAGGAGGACCCAGACGCAGGCAGAAATATGGTGCAATGATATTTAATTAATGAATGAAAGCACCATAGGCGCTGATGCCTCAGTGCAGACAGATAGATACACAGAGTGAGTCACCACCATATGCCTCTTGCACACTGAGGTGTAATAAACCAAGAAAAGAATACGTTAAACATAAACCTGAAAGTAGACCAGAAAAAAAATCCAAAATAATAATGCAACTGAAAAGGTGGGGCATGAGTATTCAATTCAGTTTTATTTGTATAGCGCCTAATCACCACAAAAGTCACCTCAAGGTGCTAGATACATAAGGCAGGGATCATAAATAATGCAGACAAAAGGCCAACGATCCCCTATGAGCAAGCACTCAGCAACAGTGGGAAGGAAAAACTCTTTTATAGGAAGAAACCTTCAGCAGAACGAGACTCAGGGAGGGGCAGTCTTCTACCATGACTGGTTGGGGGGGGCATACTATTGACAGAGATAACAACAACATACAGGTAGACCAACATTTGTACAGATACAGTATGTGCAATGATGCATCAAAGCTGGATAAAGCTTGGAGCTGGCATTTGACAGAAATTTTAACTTGAGCAAAACGTTAGTTCAACTGTTTCAGGTGAAGTTGAGTCTTCACTGAAATGTGTCATTGAATAAACAAACACTAACTGCCCTTAGGACACACACAGCCCATAACAGTGCATTGGCTTTTAGTGTTAACACATTACAATAGCATCCCTGTAGTACAGTTCTAAACCAAAAAATACAGTTGGGATATCAATTTGTGACATTACAAAGGGGAAGATGATATCTTTTACTGCATTTTCTTTCTCTTTAGAGAGAAACTAAACAGTTCAGGGCAGGAAACCACAAAGAAAAGTATTTTTTTCTGTTCTGTTTACTCATGATTTGAGACTCTTATTGACAAGCAACCTGAGGATGAGTGCTGTGCTACAAATAACTCATATAATTCATTTTAAGGCTTAAATATGTTCAGTGGATTAATGCATATTTTATTTTTAATCAAAAAATTGCACAAAGTAGCTTTTTTCATTTATTGTACAAGTTGTTATCCCGTCTTAAATCTACTTTTGATGGTGTTGTTAAAGTTGACTTTCTTTTTATACACAGTAATCTAATTAGATTACATAATCCCATTAACAATGGGAAAATGTAAAGTAAATACCTCAGTTTCACCAGCAAGACAATTCATAAAACAAAGGACAAGTTTACTTCTTTTCATTGTTGCGTCTCATGTTCTCCTAAATTGGCGTCTGGCATGTAACTGTACTGAGCTACACTTCTTGTTCTGCTGCGGTGCTGCCAGGTTAAACTTTGGAGGAGTGAAAAGAGTCCTGTGGGTATTCCGGACACCTGACACAGACTGAAGTGGTTGGGAAAATCTCTGTGGGACAGCTCTTTTACAGATTGTGTCCACATCAGCCAAACTCATCACCACATTGGCCAGACCTACCGCTGTCGCCGCCATATGGACAGAAGACGGGTTAAAGAACATGCTGCCTCTCCACTGATTCGTAGCAGTTGAGATTTTCTGTCAGACAGGAGGGTTTTGTCTGGTGTCGACTGTGGGTAACGTCTGTATAACATTATGGTGAGGTGTGATTTATGGGTTTGGTTTAATAAGAAGCTCCATCCTTTCAGAATGGCTTTGGGAGATTGTGAAGGGACATAAAATATGGATACGCTGTAAGACCAGAGTGGTGGCCTAGTTGGTAGAGTATCCGCCCCACACCCGGGGAGCCTGGGTTCAAATCCCGGCCGGGTCATGCCGAAGACCATATAAAAGTGGAACTTCCTGCCTTCCAGCTTGGTGCTCAGCAATAATGGAACGGAGGAGGGAAATTTGTGGTGGCGCCTTGCATGGCAGCGACCCCTCTGATTCTAGATGTGACTAACATTGCAGATAAGAGAAACGTAAAATCGTTCTACTGTACATGATTGGCTGTAAGGATTGAATGACAATAAAGTTACCTCACCTTTAGATGGTTAAAGTAAACACTTTGAATATGGATTAAAAATGTGCAATATGACATCTACGGTATGTGAATATACAAAAAAAGAAGTGAAAATGAATTGTTGACGTCACATTTTCCTGTCTACTTCGGAACTTTAAAAAACAGTTTTAAAATGAAGCACAATTTACCAGAGATGGGACATGAAGTGACTAGAATATTCAGAATCTGTGAACGCTTTGTTCTTTCAATTTTGTGTTTCTGAAATGAAAACCTATTTAGACCTACTTATCCTTTTTGCGAAGTATCAGATGTAGCTGTTCCTTTTGACAGTAATGTTTGTTTTATAGAAAGCACCACACTAACTTTTCAATAACATGATACAAATTGTAAAGCCACATGTTTTTTCATAACTTCCGGCTCTTACTTCAGGCCATCACCAACAGGGCCGGCTCATGGCATAGGTGACATAGGCCATTGCCTAGGACACCACTTACTAGAGGGGGCGCAGCTGCAACCTCTCAATTTTTTTTTAATTAATAAAATAAAATTCCTAATAGTCACAGGCGCTGTGCCGGCAGACCAGGCAGACAAATACTTAGAGCCCCAGGCTAGTAGGGGGCCTTCGAGGGCTGACCAGATCTGAATCACTTCAGCAGTGCAGTTTGGTGTGGCGGTCCCAGCCACACCACTCCTGCACCAGTGTTAGATAAACACACTGCAGAGAGAAACTTTTTAAGATGACTAAAGACAGAAGAGAATCCAGCTTCACTAATCCTCCACCTGCCACATGACCACGGTGACAAACTCTGCTTTAACAGCAGAACCAGCGCGAGTTCTGTCAGCGGTCATTCCACCTCCAACTCGCCGATTCTGTGGATTCAATCTCCGACTGCAAGCAGCTCCAACTACGCTCCAACTACTGTATGGTGCCTCTTAAATATGATTTATAACGACAAAACAGCAACGGTAGGATAAAATTTATTGTAGTGGATTCTTTTTGCTCTTGTGTGTGTTTGTGTGCACAGGCTTGTAGTTTTATTTGGTGAGGACGTGTGTTTGTGTGTTGCTTTCCATTTCCAGCACCACGCAAGGTGGGGTACGTTTTATTTTGGAGGGGGCCATCACAAAAAACAGATTAACAGAGGATCAATTAACCCCTTGCACTCAGGTCAATTTTCCTAAAAACGCCAAAAAATAATGTGCCCAAAGTAAATCGAAAGCTGTTCTTCAACCCTTTGCAGCATCTTCATGGGGTTGGTCTCATTTAAAAGAAAACACTTTGAATTTTTTGGCAAAAAAAACATGATCTCTCTAAGTGCTCCGGCCACTGAGTTACAGTCATCTAAACATAGTGAACTTGAAAAAAATAAATTTGGCCTGGGTGTTTTTTTGGATACAAATGCTTGCAAATAACACACAGCTTCAGATCCGGGCTGGAAAATGCAACAGAAATGTAGAACCAAGTGTTATCCAGCTGAGGTCCAAATTTTGTAACAATACCACAAAAAATGAATATTTTACACAGCTTTGTTCTCAGGCTGTTCCCAGGCGTTTTGGAACTGTGCCAAATTGTGCCAAATGGCACAGTTTGGAAAAACGTCTGTAACTTTTGAATGATTCAATGTAGAAGCTTCATTTTGGGCTCTAATGAAAGGTCACATTCAGGGCTGTGTCTGTGTGTGTGTGTGGGGGGGGGGTTGTCCACCCCGCTACAGAGGACGGAGATCCGCCCTCGCTACATGACGGATTACACTCGGATGTGGCATGTTTCCACAGCAGCGCTGTCACCGCGGCTTCCCCCCCCTTGCTACTGTGTGTGTGGGGGGGGGGGGGGGGTGGCCCCCCCTTCCCTCGCTACAGCGGACGGAGATCGGCCATTGCTACATGACGGATTACTCTCGGATGTGGCGATGTTTCCACAGCAACACTGTCACCGCGCCCCCCCCCCCCACCGCTACAGAATCGTAGCGGCGGGGGGGGCATTCACGGTCCGGAGGCGGCGAAGAACCGTGTAACGCGGCGCATGCACTTCGGACATCGTGCGCCGCACAGTTGTAATTTACCGATCAGTCAAAAGTCATTTTTGATTACAATTTTCAGGGATAAAAAATAATTTGGCTTATAACACCTTACCTCTTCACAGCCACATTGTCCTGGCCAACTTCTCTTCCTCATTGTCAGACGAACGCGACGCTGGTCCGCTCGTGGTTCTGGTCTCGCGACCCGGTCAAAACATAATTCCATTATTGCGGTTTTGTGCTTCCATGATTGCGGTTTTTGGCGAACGATTTTTCAAAACAAATAACAGTAGTAATTAAAAAAAGACTGGCGAAGGCGTGTGTGTCACTCAGCCTTCGTCGTCAGCCTCTGTCGGTCTATGACCATGGAAGAAATCATAACGTCTCATAATGTCTAATCCTTTTTTGATCCGCTCCAGCAGTCAGTCTTCACCCAGCCTTAAAAAAAACAGCTTGCGAACTTCTCTACTTCAATTGACTCACTGCATTCACAGCAGGCGGGTCCTTCTGGCTAGGTTTTCAGTCATTGGTTCTTCAAGGTTTCAGAAACCCAATTCAAGGCTCTTATTAGTCGAATGAGAGGTCAATCAGATGAACTAATCTGTTTGCGGCTGTGTCTGCAGCTTTTATTTTTAGTGCGCGCTTGGACGCCACTACATCACCATCACCACCTACATCACCATCTACACCATGCGTCCTAGAGCGCACGAGAGCGCCCTCGTGCGCTCTAGGACGCAGAGACTTGCCCGTCCGCGGTACAACAGAGCGCAAGAGGTTAATGTGAGGTGTACTGGGATGTATGAACGGGCACAGAGTAGAACTAGAGAGATTTGCTGTTGCTGAAACAGGATAGGGTTGTATCTGCTGTGCAGCAGCTGAAGAACAGTCAGAGCTGCAGAAGGCTCTGACCATCAGCTGAGGCTCTCACAAGCCGCTGTGATATTTGTAATGTAATATTATAACAGATTTATACAGCACTTTACATGTCAAGTGGCATCTCAAAGTGCTTATGGTGAGTCCATCCATATTTGCGACACACACAGTTGTCTGTTGGAGCTTCGAAATGAATATAATCAGTCAGAATAATGACATGACAGCCTTCTGATTAATTTCCACTCTTGGTCTCTGCCTGTTTATCCATTTCATATTCAAATGTCTGCTAAACTGAGGTGAGGTGTGCCTGTCATCTCACTCTGACATCCCCGGCCAGTGGCCACTGCTTCGTGTGCTACCACTATCCTTTGCAGGACCGCAAGTCCCCAATAGCGCTGCTCCCAGAATGCTCGCACGAGTATCTAAAAATTAAAACTTAATAATAATAATACCGCCATGATTGTGGAGCGGAGTTGCCAGATCAATTGCATATCATATGCGGCCACATATGCATGCTTTGACTAAAGGACGACCATCATCAAACAGGACACAAAAATGCCCAGATAATGAAATAAATAATAACACTGATGCAATATTTGCAGTAAAACAGGTCCTTCTGCTGTGTATAAGGTATTCGATTGATTACAGTTTTAAAAACCTTTTAACCCTTTCAGTGTGAGATTTCACGTCCTCCTAGTGGCAGAGCGCGGCGCTGTGCCTGTCATCTCACTCTGACATCCCCGGCTGCATTGAGGATTTGCACTGATTTGTACTGATATGCTAGTTTCAGAAGGTGGCAGACACGCATTGAAGGACTCAATGGATGACACGTAATATACCAAAGAAGAAGAACTCCTCATTTCCATTTCCTGTTTTCATCCTTTTAGCTCAGAAAGCTAATATGGCTGCCGTCCATCATCGTGCACTGTCACTTAGACGGCTTCATACACGGAAAATAGCTGCGGGATACAAGTGAAATTTATGTGGGATAATCATAAGACTTTGTAGATGTAGTAGAGAGTGTAAATGACTGACAGAACGCAAAATAACGACCATGATGGACTAAAACGCACCAACCACAGCAGCGAGCAAGTCCCCTTAGCCACCGGTAACTGACAAATTTCTTTGTTTTTTTATAAACATTGTACTGACTTCTTGTTCATATACTTTGAAGATAAGATGATGAGATACCTCCGTACAAAAAACGGTGTTAAAAGACTGAACCATTCTTTGTGTAAATATGTCCAAAGTCCGCTTTTGACTGAGTTATGTAATTCAATATTGCTACTGTGGCATTATGCAAATTAGATGCATAAAATCACTCCTATCTGAAACTTTGGATCATAGTTTACATTTTTCTAATTGACAGTAAGCCATTATCTCTTACGACTTTCAAGTTATAACCTTGGAAATCTGAACTATTTTATTGACAAAAAATATTTACCACTCTTGACCACTAGGGGTTATGTCACAATTCGGCGACAGTCACACTCAAAGCCACCAAACATTGCTGTAATATAAAAGGGTGCACTAGAATGGGTCTCACATATTTGTAAACATGTCCTGTTATAGTACTGCATGAGTTTATTGACATTACACAGAAAAAATATAATAAAATAAAAATACAATAAGAATAATATAAGTCATAAAAGATTACACAAATAAGTGATGTGACAAACAAATAAACAAGGGTTTCTCATAAACAAGGGTTCTGAAACAGTCGGTAATGGATGTCCCATTCATTTTCAATAATCACACAAATAAATCTTAGTGCTGTTCAGTCCCTTTCATATTTGTCAGTCTAACATGTGTGATTGCTTACATATAGCCTACACATCCTTGTATTCCACTTTCATCCACACCCTACATTTGGCCCTGTAAAGTCTAATTGGGATGCCCGTTTCAGACAGGAATATTTGCATTCTACGGGCATGCACTTGTCATTTAATAATTTTTAAAAATGATGGGGGATTATACTGTAACTGTTCCAACTCTGTCCATTAAAATAATAGAAAATACCAGTGCATGCTGTTTCCGCATGTGCTCCTGTCAGTAGGAATTGCACAATTTCAAAACACACTGATAGCATTAACAAATGTGCTTCTGACAGCAGACCTTTGTCCTATCAAAAGAGAGTTGTCATAAAATGCACCAAAATACCAATGTGCTGAGACTGTGCAACCCAATCTCACTAAAAAACATAACTAATGAATGTTTTCTACCCCTCAAAAACATGCATTTATACGTAAAATGAAAAAAAACAAAACACATACCTGGATACGTTTTACAGAGTCCATCCCTTCACTCACTGCACATGTGCAAATGCACAAAAAAAAAACCCCGCTGTCCTCACCATGCATGAGCAGAACACCTGCAGTCTTCCAACACTCATTTGGTTGGTTGGTGGATGGCGCACAGTTGAGTTACTTGCCATTTCAAACAATGAGACCAAGAAGACGGAAGTTTGAGTCTCATGCTGATCTGTGAGTGACTTGGTTTTAGTTTTTTTTTCTTCATTTGTTTGTTTTTCACTCCACTAAAGGTTAAGGTTAGGATTAATCAGCCCCTCAAGGATTTCACGGGATGTTTTTATGATTGTTGCGGCCCAAAAAGCCTGAATTTGTGGGAGCTTTTTTTAAAAGTTGCAATAAAAGCTGCGATGTTTTGAGAGGTTTTTTTTGCACTAAAAGTTGTGGGAAGAGTTACAAATTTTAAAGCAGATGTTTTTTCCATAGTTTACTACAGTGATATTCTATATAACAATACAAGAAAAGCACAGGATTGTCAAACAGTTTCTTATTACAGTGATCTGTAAATTAAGCAAAAACTTCCGCGATACAGAAGAACTCTTTTTTTTTTTTTTGTTACTTATTTGTACCCGTAGGTAGACTTGGTTTGCAGTCTGGTGACAAGCCACCGGCTGCTGGTCGCTGCGTGCGCGAGCACCCTAAACCTACATGTTTTTTTGTTTTTTTTTTGGTATGCGGGAGGAAACCGGAGAAATCCCGGAGTAAACCCACGCAACGCGGGGAGAACATGCAAACTCCACACAGCTCACTGTTGGTCGGGGGCTGGGATCGAACCCACGACCTCATGATCCCCGCGATCCCCCGGCCGAGGGTAAAACTGTGCTGTCACAGTGCTAAACCACTGCGCCACCGTGCAGCCCAGAAGAACTCTTTTGTGCAACAGCCAATACAGACTTTAACACAATATCCATTACAACAGCTAAATTGCATTGAATGCATGTTAAAGAGTAGAGATGTGGAAATTATTGGCAGCACCTTCATTTGAAAACTCCCTATGGTCCCCAACCACTCGGTACCGAGCGGAGAGGAAAAAAAAAAAAATTACAGACAATATTCTCTCTCTCTTTCCATGTCTAAGTCCTACCTGTCTGTCTGCTGTGTGGCTTTACACACACACACACGCGCGCGCACACACACACACACACACCTATTTCATCAGACACACATCTTTCATTTATGGGGGGAGGGGTGGTGTTTGTCCGTGTTTAGACCAGAGATTCACAGGTTTAAAGCTCACTGACAAGATGTAGTAATGATTTTACCTCTAAAGATGTATGTGTAGAGGGTGTAAGGGAAGGATGTGGAGGCGAGGCATGAGCGTAGGTCGACACAGGTTCTTTATTGACCCTCTAACATAAATACAGCTGGTGGACCCCAGCGTTGTCCGCTGGGGCCGAGCGTCTGGTAGGAGAGTTTTTGCGTTGCTGAGGCATGTATAACAAGCTCTTTTATACAGTTATACAGACAGAGAGAATGCATGGCACATTAGCATAGTGATATACATATCAGTCAATACATATCATTAGCCTGACCAGCTGGCGCCTGGATGTCCTCTCTGTCGTCCGGCGACGTATACATAACAGTCCATTGTTCTGCCCCTCTTCCTGCTTCTGGGTGTGAGAAGAATGTCCACCCACTGTGTCTAGTGTCACCACACAGCCCCCCCAGAACACCCAGAAAGGGCTGTGACCCCCCCCCCGTCGTTTGGGCTCAAGTCGACACCAGAGGAGGCTGCAGCGGGGGTTGCTGCTCCGGTCGAACTGTCTGCTGGTGAGGAGTGTCAGAGGGCATGTAAGTCTGTGGGGGTTAAGGGGGACGGGTGAAAAAGACAGTGTGCTCCGCTCCAAGTTCCAGCACGTTGAACGGCCGTGGATCATGGGGCCGGTGCACGTCGTGCGTAATGGAACAAAACGGCGATCGGCTGGCCTTAGGGAGTGAGGTGCGAGAAGAGCGATGTGGAGGAGGAGGGAGAAGTGGATGGGAATAAGTGAGTGCCGGCCCGGGACGTCAAAAGTGTCTGGGCCGCACAAAAAATTGCCTGTGGATCCACCATGGTGAGGGACTTTCCTGGTAAACCTGGCAGTGATCCGCAGCAGCTGTGAAAAAAAATTAAGTCTCTGACTCCTCTTGCGGCTCAGTCCTGCGAGGATGTGAGGAAGGTGAATGGCCAAATTCCCCGAGGATGCGTAACGGCTGTGAAAAAAAACTGAAGCTGTGTGAGGGACTTGGCAGTTTGGCTTTAGGTGCGGCAGCCCTAAAGTCATCGGGGAAAGCAATCGGGTAAATTCCCATTATGCGCTGTGGCTGAGAAACCCATACAAAGTCCCGTGTGCGGGCTGCATGTCTGCTTCAGATGCATGAACAGCCCTAAAGGTTCCGAGGATGGCAATTGGCCGTGTTTCTTGGGCATGTGCAGTGGCGGAGGACAGTGTATAAGTCTGTGGAGCCGGTTTGTCCCTGGTGCATGGCGCACGCCTGGCGCAGTGACCACATAGCTGGAAGTTGCGCTGTCCTTGTAATCCTGCGGTGTGTGCGCGGGGCTTCTGTGTGCAGAAAGTCCGCTGTTGGGAGGTGAGTCAGGGTCAGGGAGCTTGATGGAAATCAACGCAGACGGCACTGATGATCTTCCCCATTCAGGCTGTTTCGGTGCGTTGCTCGTGTCGCTGATCCTCGTGCGTCTCGGTCCCAGTGCCGTGCTCTCCGTCCGGCCCTGGAGGTTGCCATCATGGAGAGAGGATAAGGCGCGCGCGCTCCAGTGTGGATGCGAAGGATGTAGGCGATCCCCGGTCTCTGGAATCCACAGCGCGGTGAAAGGGAGCAGACGATCATCCCACGTCAGGTCACCATGTGGTGTGTGGTGTAAGGGAGAGACAGCTCATCTCTGTCAGGTCGCCGATGTGGAGAAAAAGGAGTCCACAGCGCGGCGAACGGGAGAGATAGTCCATCTCACGTCAGGTCACCAATGTAGAGGGTGTAAGGGAAGGATGTGGAGGCAAGGCACGAGCGTAGGTCGACACAGGTTCTATATTGACCCTCTAACATAAACACAGCCGGTGGACCCCAGCGTTGTCCGCTGGGGCCGAGTGTCTGGTAGGAGAGTTTTTGCGTTGCTGAGGCTTGTATAACAAGTCTCTGACTTGTTATATAACAAGATCTTTTATACAGTTATACAGACAGAGAGAATGCATGGCACATTAGCATAGTGATATACATATCAGTCAATACATATCATTAGCCTGACCAGCTGGTACTCAGATGTCCTCTCCGTCGTCCGGGGACGTATACATAACAGTCCATTGTTCTGCCCCTCTTCCTGCTTCTGGGTGTAAGAAGAATGTCCACCCGCTGTGTCTAGTGTCACCACATATGAAATGTTCAAACACTGGCTGTAGTGTTAGATTTGCTCTTTTATTTGTGGTTTTATGGAGTCTCTTGTCATGTACGCTCCCGCGACGAGGTGCTTTTGGGGCAGGCGGACACTTTTCAACACAAACCCAGCACTTCGTACACGTGGTCAGAACGGAGACGTGGCAAAACGTCCACCGGCAGGCTGGGGGAGACGGAGGAAGGGACTGTTGGAAACCTTGCAGGTGAGTGCTTTTTTTTTTTTTTTTTTTTTATCACACAGTTTTTTGCTGAAGTGTTCCAGTAATACTCACCGTAAACACAGAAGTGAACGTGGTGCAGCGATGCATTTGATTGGTAAGACTGAGCGTTTCAGTGCCACTCAGAAACAAATTTGATTAGTGAAATTGGTGGAAGTTGACAAGGATTGGCCAAAATTGCAGGAAAGTTGCGATGATTGGACAAAGTTGCAAGGTCATGCAATAGTTGCGCTATTTGGCTGATTTCGCGTGAATTGACGCGATTGCAACATTGTGAAATCCTGGAGGGACTGATTAAGCATCACCTCCTGCAGTGGTTAGGGTTAAGAAAAAGTGTTTTGGTGAGTTGTCACCTCTGATGGTTACAGAGGATGAAAGAGAAACAAAAAGAAAGAGGCAGACAAACGTTAGGGTGCTGGAAGACACATTTCTTAAAGCTGTAAACACCACATATCCACTGCATGCAAAAAATGAGTGAAAAAACATGCAATTTTATGGGTTTTTTGGCAAGACTGGGCTGGAATGCTCCACAGTCATGCCTCTCTGAAGTCCCTACTCCCAGCCCAAAGCGGGCGCACAGTCCCCAGGTAATTAGTTGATGTGACATAACATGTGAAAAACAGACTATATGCTGGCAGAAACTTACAAAAGCACTGGTGTAAGTTGAGAAGCATGGCGGAAAAGTCCACTGTTGACCATCATAAGACCCAAAGTGTTTTTCATTTAAAAGGGTTTAATAGTCAACGTTATATTAAATTTGTGACTCTTATAAATTTGTGGGGATTATTTTCAAATAAAATTTGTGTCTGTTTTCCTATAAATTTTCAGCTTTTTTCCTTGTAAATTCAAGTGTTTTTGCTCAAATTTTCAACTTTTTTTCCACATAAATTTGCAACTATTCATTTATAAGTTTACAATTTTTTCCCTCAAATATTAGCTTTTGTATTAAATGTGTCACTTCTTTTCTTGTACAACTGGAACTTTATTCCCATAAATTTATGTAATATTTTCTCATAATTTGAAATATTTTTCTTGCTAATTTATGACTTTTTTCTTGTATGACTTTTTCTTATAAATTTTCGGCTTTTGTCATAAATTCATAACTTTTTCATGTAAATTTTCATTTTTTTTTTCCCTAGTAAATTTTAAAGGTTTTTCTGTTTATTGCACAAGGTTCAGTTAAACACCTGGAAAAACACCCTTCCAGGAGATACTTTTATGGTTTAATCAATACTTGTGCTTTTCCCAGAGTCGTTTCTAATAGAAGTATCTGTACTTGTACTTGAGCCATGCATGTGTGTACTTTTACCACCTCTGCAGCTCACCACAGTACTTCATGTTTAAACAGAGTGGGGCCAACCACAGAAAAAGTTAAATTACAAATTTATGTTTTACTCAAAATACTGAGGAAACTGGAATAAACTGCAAATCAGAGCAGGGCCAAAGACTGATGGGATGTTAGATGGTAAATAATGGAAATGCCTTCTGTGAACATCATGGCTGTCGGAGTCTCTTCTGGGTGGCCGACCACATCTGCGGTCGAACGCGGGTGTGTGGCGATGTCAGTCTGAATGACAACAATCCATCCTGGCAAGGGGGAAGACAGTGTGTTTTTCTGTTTAGACAGACACACTCCAGACATGAGGGTGGCACGCTCCTTTAATGCGGAGCAGTCGGGATGGCGCAGGAGGTGCTGTCTGACATCTGGGCTGAGATAACGCTCACTGAAAGCCGTAATCAACACCAGACAATGGGTTTAAATTACTTGACACTACTGTTTGTTTGGAGTAATCTAGAAGAAGTGGTGGTGAGGAAACTCCTCTCTGGAGAACAGAGGCAGTGAATCTGTGATGCTCACGAGGAAACTAAAGTGACTTTTAACTCCAAACAGTAGGATCTGATTACCAAAAGCTTTCTTCTTTCAGCTGCTCCCTTTAGGGGTCGCCACAACAGATCATCTGCCTCCATCTCACTCCATCCCTTGCATCTTCCTTTGTAAAACCAACCCTCTTCATGCCCTCCTTCACTACATCCATGAATGTTCTCTGTGGTCTTCCTCTTTTCCACCTGCCTGGCAGCTCCATCTTCAATATCCTTTGTCCAATATACCCACCATCCCTCCTCTGCACATGTCCAAACCATCTCAGCCTTGCCTCTCTGACACTGTCTCCAAACTGCTCAACCCGAGCTTGTCCCTCTAATATACTCATTTCTTATCTTGTCCCTCCTAGTCACTCCCAACGAAAATCTTAACATCTTCAACTCTGCCACCTCCAGCTCCATCTCATGTCTTTTTGTCAGTGCCACTGTCTCCAAATCATATAGTACATCATAGAAGGTCTCACTACCATCTTGTAAATCCCCTTTCACTCTTGCCACTACCCTTCTGTCACAAATCACCCCCAACACTCGTCTCCACCCACTCCACCCTGCCTGCACTCTCTTCTTCACCTCTCTTGTGCATTTTCCATTGCTTTGGATGGTTGACCCCAGGTATTTAAACTCATCTACTTTCACTACCTCTACTCCTTCCATCTTCACCGTTACACCTGCCTCTCTCTCATTCACACTCATGTATTCTGTCTTGCCTCGACTGACTTTCATTCCTTTTCTCTCCAGAGCATACCTCCACCACTCCAGGTTCTCTTCCACCTGCTCCCTACTCTCACTACAGATCACAATGTCATCTGCAAACATCATGGTCCACGGAGACTCCTGCCTGACCTCATGTGTCAGCCTGTCCATCACCATGGCAAACAAGAAGGGGCTCAGAGTGGATCCCTGATGTAATCCCACCCCCACCTTGAACCCATCTGTCACTCCTACAGCACACCTCACCACCGTCTCGCTGTCCTCATACATGTCCTCCATCAGCCTCACATACTTTTCTGCCACTACTGACTTTCTCATCTGATTACCAAAAGCAATTTGTATAATTTTGTTATTCATGTATGAGACAATATTCTAATCATTGATATAGTTACATAACTTACACAGTGTAGACGAGCTGTAATAAACATAATAGGTCATTTACAGAGGTGGGTAGTAGAAACTTGCTAGCATCTTGGTTAGCCAGTCAAAGTCGAGCTTTTCTATATATTTTATCTACTCTCATTAGACATTCGTGTTCCCACCTGGTTCATTAATCCAGAGTAGATAATATGTCCTGCATCATCTTGGCTTATTTTATTATTTTTGGTCATAACGGGCAGGCACATCAGCCCACTATAGCAGCTTGGCTAGCTGGCCAAGGTTGGTGAATTAGCTCGCTTGCAATAGCAGAGTTAGCCATTCACTCATTCCTTCAGGGTTGTTTCTGTACTTACTGTACCCCAGAAACTGGTCATATCCTTTCAACCACGACAGACGATAGACTCTATAAAATTATGTACATAAATGACAACTTGTGGACAATAACAAATTTTATTAACCATATGAAAGATGACAAAGTAATATTCTATATGTTCAGTATTTGTCTTTTTTAGTAATGTCCAAGTGTAGCACCTTGGAACTACTTGCTTTTGTATGCCATTAAATAAACAAAAATCATAATCTCTTGTCACTTATTAAACTGTGTTTGTAAAACTGCTGTATAGAAGCAGTACTACATTTGCCAGAGGCCCTGTTATGCAGTATTATCTCGATCCTTGGGCCACGATGCAATGTTATCACAACTTTGTGATATGTTGAGCATTGCAATATCATATTTGCAATTTCCCATCTTGATTTTTCTTTTGTCCAACTCCAGGCTAGGTTTCATGAGTCACTGCTTTGCTGTGATGACTTATTGGAAAATTTATCAAGGCTTTGATTAAGATATCCCAATATTGATGTCCCTGAATTGATACAATATCACCAACACAAGGTTTCGTGATATTACACTGTACTGATCCCCCCCAGAGGTCATGCAGTGTCATGAATATACTGCACGACCTCAAATCAGTTGTAAATACCAAATGACTGAATCATACTGGCGCTATATTCACTGACACCACACTTCCTCTTGTAAGATATTCTTTAAAAAGTCACAGAAAACAAAATACATACTTCAAAGTGGAACAATGTGCACCCAGCTGTATGAGCTAGTATGTGTAATAACACATACCTACGTAGCATAGAACAAGCACTATACATCCATGATGTATTCATTAAAGATGGGAGCACGATAAGAGTTTTACAAAGGTGCCAGAAAGTGAATTTAGTGCATTCCATCTGTCTGCAGTCTTATCCACACACGGAAAATATGAGAGCCATTAAGCATCTGACAGGCGTTTGGAGCCGAACACCGCTCCTCTCCGCTTCAACTCCCTTCTGCAAACCAGGAAGCTGTGGGTTGATCTTGGCACCCCTTACGGTCATTTTTCCCCCTCTTCTCATTAACATTTTGGACTGTGAATAAGAGCTTTGGGGGGGCTTTATTACTTATACTAAAAGAGGAGAAATAGGAATA
Source organism: Pholidichthys leucotaenia (assembly GCA_020510985.1). Taxonomy (NCBI): domain Eukaryota; kingdom Metazoa; phylum Chordata; class Actinopteri; order Cichliformes; family Pholidichthyidae; genus Pholidichthys; species Pholidichthys leucotaenia. The sequence goes on from CM035844.1 coordinate 182,912,880, forward strand.
CCCAGCTTCATTGTAAAAGTGTGCCTGTGTGTTCTGCTGCCGGAGGTGTTGGAAAAATTTTAGTGTTTGTGGACGCAAGAGACCCGCACACATAAAAGTATCAGTTTGTGTAGCAAAAATGAGACTGTGTGTGTTATTTTAGGGCTGAACTAACAAATGCACACACGCACATGCACTGGAGGGAATGCAAACACAAGACCCAAAGCACCAGTGTGTTTCTTGTGGAACAAAGAAGGTGCAGCTTGCCAAAACTTAACACAAGTCTTTTCACAGGAGGCATTAAAGGCACACACAGGTGTCTTGGAAAGCTTCCTCTATGCTCTGCTGTTCCTTTATTTAATTACTGAATCAATGACTCAGACCCCCTGTTTAAGCACCCCTGAAAAACACACAAAAGAGGCCACGCATGACTCCACAATCCCACCCTGACATCTGCAGTTGGGTCACGTCAAGGACGCCAGGATCATTATGGTGTGTTAGAGCTGGAGGACGACGATGGCAGGGTTCACTGCTTTCCCTCAGTCTTAAAGGTGAGTCAGAAAAGTCACTGAAACTCAGATGATCACAGGCCATATTGAAAATAGCAGCTAACTAGCAGCACATGTACTGTTCTGGCAAAAACATCACGGATCGACGCCTGCTCTTCGCATTCAGCCCAGAGTTATGTTACCGCTGTTTCCTTTGGCCTAATGAAGGCGTAGCAGCGAAACGGAGAATGAGGGGGCATAAAGTTTGGAGGAAAATTTACAGGATCTCTCTGAGCTAACAGACATCTGAAAACCTCCAATTCCTCTACCTGCTGTCCAATAGTGAAACATGTTTGCCTTAATAGGTGTTGAATTGATTTTGCATGTCAGAATCGATCAGTAAGTAATTGATCACTGTGGAGGACAAACAACGTCAGAAAAAAAGGACAACACTGAAATTTATCACTGAGAGTAAAAGGTAAAGGCTATAACGAGAAATAATTAGCAAAATCAAACACAGAGGGCTCACGTCAGCCAGTCAAAACCAAACTGAACACCCGGCATTTTCAATGCTCACATGAAAAGGGGACTCATTTACAAAATTTTGTGTGGCATCCATATTAAAATTGCACATGAGTCGAAATTCAAACAGTAATTACATTTCCATCTGGCGATATGCACACGTCATATTCTGCCCTCGACACCCTCCCCCCATTTACCCATTAAGGATCACTGCAAAACCCTTCATGAATACTGATGCATAGTAATGAGGTTGCTGATCAATGGGTCATCATCTTCTGTGTTGCTGCACCCATCAGGCATGGATCTTTGTTAAAAAAAAAAAAAAAGGATACATAACAGGGCTGGGCAACATCACCTCAAATCTACAGATGCAAATTAGCAGGACTGCTAAATCTGGCATTCTTATATTTGTATTAATGTTCATTAATATGCAATGTCCCTTTCAACTTAACACTAAACTAAACTAACTTAACAAATAATTGAACAATTTACTTCAATTTCAGTTTTTACAACTTTCTTTTTTCTAAGCAGGATAAATCCAAAGGAAATGAGGGGTGAACAGGTGGCTTCTGCACTTCGTACAGCAAGAATCATTAGCCATCCCATCCCCTTACTTACAAAACATAATCCTTGCCTGGCCACTTAAGTGACCAATGCGACCAATCATCTGAAGGCAGAGCAAATTAATTTCAGCTGGCTAAGTCCTGACTGATAGCCTTTAAAAAGATCTCTGAATATCAGATTGTCACACCACAAAGAACTCATGATGGGTAGAAGCAAAGGGCTCTCTCTAGACTTTTGCGACCTTATTGTTGCAAAACATAATGAAGGCACTGGTTACAGGCACATTTCTAAACTGCCGAATGTTTCAGTGAGCACTGTTGGAGCCATCATTTGGAAGTGGAAACAACATCATTTGGAAGTGGAAACAACATGGGCTGCACGGTGGCGCAGTGGTTTAGCACTGTGGCAGCACAGTTTACCCTCGGCCGGGGGATCGCGGGGATCATGAGATCGTGGGTTCGATCCCAGCCCCCGACCAACAGTGAGCTGTGTGGAGTTTGCATGTTCTCCCCGTGTTGCGTGGGTTTACTCCGGGATTTCTCCGGTTTCCTCCCGCATATCAAAAACATGTAGGTTGCCGGTCGCTCGCGCATGCAGCGACCGGCAGCCGGTGGCTTGTCACCAGACTGCAAACCAAATCTACCTATGGGTACAAATAAGTAACAAAAAAAAAAATAAAAAAATCATTTTACCATAAACCGGCCACGACCAGGAGCCCTTCACAAGATTTCTGACAGAGGAGTCAAAAGAATTATCAGAAGAGTTATCCAAGAGCCAAAGACCAATCGCGGAGAGCTCCAGAAAGACCTGGAGTTAGCAGGTACTGCTGTTTCAAAGAAAACAATAAGTTATTCACTCAACCAACATGGGCTGTATGCACGCTCATCTTGCAAGATTCCATTGCTGAAGAAAAAGCTCGTTTAAAGTTTGCTGCACCGCATTTAGGCAAGCCAGTATCAGATGAGACCAAAGTTGAACTTTTTGGATGCCACAACACACAGCATGTTTGGAGGAGAAATGGTACCGCACATCAGCCCCAAAACACCATTCCAAGAGTGAAGTTTGTAGGTGGGAGCATCATGGTGTGGGAGAGTTTTTCAACACATGGTACAAGCAGACTTCATATATTGGGAATCTATGGAAGGATCTGAAGATCAAAGTTCATAGAAGACACCCACGGAACCTTCAAGATTTGAAGACCGTTTATGTGGAAGAATGAGCTAAAAGCACTCCTGTGCAACGCCTGCGTCTACTTTCTCTATACAGGAGACGTCTGGCAGCTGTTATTACCAACAAAGGCTTTTCTACTAAATATTAATGAATTTCACCAAGTGTGTTCAATACTTATTCCCTGTGTCATTCCACTTTATTAAATATAACTTGTTTTGTGAACACAGTTGCCTTGATTTCTTTGTATGTATGGATTACTTGGGTTGTTACTGATATATGGTGAAAATCTCAGGTCAATGGCTCAATCAGAAATATGTTTAATGAGAAAAATGTTGACATGTTCAATACTTATTTTCCCCGCTGTACATTAAATATCATCTTGTATCAAAGTGTTGGTCTGCTATTCACTGTCACAAACAACTATTATTTCCTAATGAATTTAACAAAGCCTCTATTTACACTAGGTAACACACAAACAGTGGGAAAAATATAAGCATAATTATGTCAAATGTAGGGTCTACACTGTAAATGATGGTTTCAGTTTATTTTAGGTTAATTGCCCAGGTTATTAGGTTAATTGCTGAGCTTGGTGCTCAGCATAATAGAATGGAGGAAGGAAAATTGGTTACCCAGCCACAGGGTTACTTCTTGTGCTGGTCCCAAGCCCGGACAAATGGGCAGGGTTGACCTAGGAAGGGCATCCGGTGTAAAAATCCTTGCCAAATCGACATGCGGATCATTGTGATATCAGGTGATGATACGCTGTGGCGACCCCGAAACAGAGCAGCCAAAAAAGGAAAAAGCCCAGCCCAAATACAGAAATTAATTTTAACTGATTCAGTCGTTTTTTATTAATATATTAACATCACTGCTGAACATTTGGAAAAAAATGCATCAACCTTAATTTCAGAGTTTCATTTGCAAAAATATACAACCCTGAAAAAAATTAAGAGACCAAAGAGACCACTGCAAAGTGATCACTTTATCTGGTTTTTCCATTTATACATACAGTGGGGCAAAAAAGTATTTAGTCAGCCACAAATTGTGCAAGTTCTCCCACTTAAAAGATGAGCGAGGTCTCCAATTTTCATCATAGGTATACCTCAACTATGAGAGACAAAATGAGAAAAAAAAATCCAGAAAATCACAATGAAGGATTTTTAATGAATTAATTGGTAAATTCCTCGGTAAAATAAGTATTTGGTCACCTACAAACAAGCAAGATTTCTGGCTCTCACAGACCTGTAACTTCTTCTTTAAGAGGCTCCTCTGTCCTCCACTCGTTACCTGTATTAATGGCACCTGTTTGAACTCGTTATCAGTATAAAAGACACCTGTCCACAACCTCAAACAGTCAGACTCCAAACTCCACTATGGCCAAGACCAAAGAGCTGTCAAAGGACACCAGAAACAACATTGAAGACCTGCACCAGGCTGGGAAGACTGAATCTGCAATAGGTAAGCAGCTTGGTGTGAAGAAATCAACTGTGGGAGCAATTATTAGAAAATGGAAGACATACAAGACCACTGATAATCTCCCTCGATCTGGGGCTCCATGCAAGATCTCACCCCGTGGGGTCAAAATGATCACGAGAACGGTGAGCAAAAATCCCAGAACCACACGGGGGGACCTACTGAATGACCTGCAGAGAGCTGGGACCAAAGTAACAAAGGCTACATCAGAAACACACTACGCCGCCAGGGACTCAAATCCTGCAGTGCCAGACGTGTCCCCCTGCTTAAGCCAGTACATGTCCAGGCCCGTCTGAAGTTTGCTAGAGAGCATTTGGATGATCCAGAAGAGGATTGGGAGAATGTCATATGGTCAGATGAAACCAAAATAGAACTTTTTGGTAAAAACTCAACTTGTCGTGTTTGGAGGAGAAAGAACACCATACCCACTGTGAAGCATGGGGGTGGAAACATCATACTTTGGGGCTGTTTTTCTGCAAAGGGACCAGGACGACTGATTCGTGTAAAGGAAAGAATGAATGGGGCCATGTATCTTGAGATTTTGAGTGAAAACCTCCTTCCATCAGCAAGGGCATTGAAGATGAAACGTGGCTGGGTCTTTCAGCATGACAATAATCCCAAACACACCGCCCGGGCAACGAAGGAATGGCTTCGTAAGAAGCATTTTAAGGTCCTGGAGTGGCCTAGCCAGTCTCCAGATCTCAACCCCATAGAAAATCTTTGGAGGGAGTTGAAAGTCTGTGTTGCCCAGCGACAGCCCCAAAGCATCACTGCTCTAGAGGAGATCTGCATGGAGGAATGGGCCAAAATACCAGCAACAGTGTATGAAAACCTTGTGAAAACCTACAGAAAATGTTTGACCTCTGTCATTGCCAACAAAGGGTATATAACAAAGTATTGAGATGAACTTTTGTTATTGATCAAATACTTATTTTACAGAGGAATTTACCAATTAAATTCATTAAAAATCCTTCAATGTGATTTTCTGGATTTTTTTTTCTCATTTTGTCTCTCATAGTTGAGGTATACCTATGATGAAAATTGGAGACCTCGCTCATCTTTTAAGTGGGAGAACTTGCACAACTGGGGGCTGACTAAATACTTTTTTACCCCACTGTATGTGTTTGAGTAAAATGAACAATTTTGTTTTATTCTCCAACCTACTGAAAACAACTTACCCAAACTGTAAATCAAAATATCATCATTTAGAACATTTATTTACAGAAAATGAAAACTGGCCAAAACAACCAAAAAGATGTGCTTTTTGATGTGCTTTTAGATCAAATAATGCAAAGAAAACAAGTTTGTTGATTTTTAAACACTACAATAGCCTACTAAAGTTTTAATGCAGAACTCTCTGTATTTGTGTAATAACTCTGATTTTTATTCACAGCTTTCATGTGTCTTACCATGCCTTGTTGATCACCTAATCAGTGCCTCCCTAAGTAGATTGAGGTGTTCTTGTGTTGGAATTCAACAGATACTCAAACTGAATGGCTGCCATACATGTAGAGAGGCTAATTTAGGAAAGATTTTGCAGTGGTCTCTTATTTATTTCCAGAGCTGTATGTTAGACCAATGAGATCCTTTGTTTCATAACATCACTTCCAGTCAAAATAGGAAGGGATATTCCCAAAACATCCAATTTTATACACCAAACACCGCAAGTATTTGAACACTTAGAATTACAACCAGATCAAGGATGATTCACTGCTCAAGATTGCCAAGAAGTTGATGGTAAGTCACTCATGTTCACTTGGAAATGTTTTATGTTGGTACAGAAAGAAGCTAAAGTTAGCCACAACAGCTAGCATAATCCTCAAATCTGATGTTTGTAGGAAACTTACAGCACTTTGTAATGGTGTAAGGACCTCATTCAAAAAACATAAATGAGCTAACAGGCTAGTATGCACAAACTGCTCCACTGTCTGCCAAATATTACCTGATCCAATAACTGGAACAAAAATAGAACTCCACATGTTGGAAATTTTGCACTGGACCAGTATGTATAGTTGACATGAAACACCGGTGGATTTTCTCCGATACCGCATTGTAATTTTGTATTGTGGCAGCATGAAAAAGCCTTTTAGGAGGATTCATGTTGACAAAAATGATGACTGAAGTGTTTCCTCTAACATCTTTGGCCATAATACTGTCTAAAAAAACATAAATGCAGGCTTACACGACGAAGCAATAAATTAAGGTTGATTTTTTTTATATATATATATATCTGTGCCGATAACTTCTCTTGGCCCATCATATTTAATAAGACTGTTTTTAAAATTTCACAAATGCATAATGACAGCATCAGCATTCAAAATTAAATGTTCATTCAGTCTGTGTAAAAAAATATTTTTTGCAGGAAATGTGCAAGTTTGTCAACATTTCTGTAGGCAAAATAGGAAGCTGCTGTGGATTATCCAAAAACGTGTTTGTTGAGATGGAGGAAGCAGGAGCTACTGCTGTGATCATATCAGCAAAGAGAGAAAGACACTCTTTGTCCAAGGAGATAAAGAAGAAAATAAATCTTTATTCATACCTTGCTCACAACGCTACAGTGCCTGTGTTAGGTGTTTGCTGGTGACAAGGAAAATGGAAATTAATGCGAAGTATGCTAGGGATGGAAGCCATAAAAAGTTATCTTTGTTGCTTTTAACAATGTATTTGACGTATTAAAATATGGCCTAAAGTCCACTTAGCTGTCTAGCTGTCTAGACAGATTACACTTTTATAAACACCAAGAAAAGAAATGGTAGTCATAAAACTTCTGTGATCATCATTTCTTCTTCTTGTTCCTTTATTGTTTCTGTGGAATTCCAGATTGAAAGGTTTGAATAACAGCAGAGACTAGATGGACTAAAGCAGCAGTATTTTTTCACCAGGACATCCACGTATGTCACATAGGTGTTCGAGATTAGGATCACACCTCCAGCTGGACCACATGCTCTTACAACTCTCTCCCTTCATTAGCTACCACCATCACATACTCACCTCAGCACTTCTCTCATCTCAGAGCTTCTCATGCTTCTCCAAACCCATCAATCCACATCCTGCTCTTCACTTTCAACCAGCTGCATTTCCTCCAACTTCCTCCTTTTCCATCATAAAACACCATCCTGCTCAGCACTATCTGCTCTTCATGCTCATTCAGCACAAATGTTATCTCTGTTCTTGTCTGTCCTGCATGTGGTACAAGACTCCCCCGAAACCAGATAGAAGGAAATCCCTCACGTCTGATATGAACGTCATCCACAAGCTTACACCCTGAGGCCTCTGTAACAGTGTAATTTAGATGTGAATCTGCTCTAAAAGCCAACGACTGACATCTTTTATGACTCACAAAAACACATTTCATTTTTTAATGTGTGCCATCATATTAATTTTGACTTTTTTTTACTCATAGCTGCTTTCAGGAATTTCTAGTGTTCAGGTGGGCTTTTGAAGTCCTACAAAAAGAACAATTAGATACTTTTCAGAGGCAAAACCTCAAACCACTAAAGAGAATCTAATGCACATGAGACGAACTGCAAAAACATAAAAGAAATGACAGCAGATGTCTTGTGCAGGACATAAAGCGGGGAAAATAAGTATTGAACACGTCAACATTTTTCTCATTAAACATTTTTCTGATGGAGCCATTGACCTGAGATTTTCACTAGATATCAGTAACAATTCCAAGTAATCCATCTATGCAAAGAAATCAAGGCAACTGTGCTCACAAAACAAGTTATATTTAATAAAGTGGAATGACACAGGGAATAAGTATTGAACACGCTTGGTGAAATTCATTTAATATTTAGTAGAAAAGCCTTTGTTGGTAATAACAGTTTCCAGACGCCTCCTGTATGTTGAAAATACGCACAGGCATTGCTCAGGAGTGCTTTTAGCCCATTCTTCCACACAAAGTGTCTTCAAATCTTGAAGGTTCCATGGGTGTCTTCTATGAACTTTGATCTTCAGTTCATTCCATAGATTTCCAATTGGATCCAGGTCAGGTGACTGACTGGACCATTCTAGCAGCTTTATTTTCCTTCTCTGGAGCCATTTGAGAGTTTCCTTGGCTGTGTGTTTGGAATCATTGTCTTGTTGAAATGTCCACCCTTGTTTCGTCTTCAGCATCTTGGCAGATGGCAACAGGTTCTTATCAAGGATGTCTGTACATTTGTCCATTCATCTTTCCTTCAGTTACACTAATACGTACATACCCGTCCATGTCGGTAGAAACCAAGTATAAGCAAGTATTTCTGCACGCTTGTTGCTGAAGGGTCTCGTCCTGTCTGAGATGGCTGTGTTGTTCACAGTCATGCCTATGGTGTACTGCTCGAACCTGAGGTGTTTCATCTTCACAGCATCTTTTCTGGCGTGCAGCAGTTCTCCTCACTGTATTGCTCTCCATCTGGTGGGTCTTCTTCTTCTTCGTTCAGACCACTGGTTGAGGGATAGGTGCATTGTAATTCCAGTTCATGGACAGGATCATGAAAATGGATCTGAGCAAAAACTGGCTTTCAACCCTGTTCAGAAAGATCCGTGCATGCCCGTCGAAACCCAGAAACTGGAGCACCCGGAGAAAATCAGCGCTTTGCTTGGCATTTTACACATTAGTAGTGTAGACTGCCATTCTTCATGGGTACTGCTTTGAATGGGTGTGGTTTAAAGTAGTGTGTCCTATTCTTAATCAGGTGACAGACTGACACACTGACACTGACACTCTATAAATTTCTTGAATTTATAGAGTGCCTTCTGCCTTACTGAGTGAGATTTCCAGATTTACTGCTTCGAATGGGTGTGGTTTAAAGTAGTGTGTCCTATTTGGTCTCAGCTTCTCTGTGCCTTGCCTGGCGTGCAGCGTTGGCGGCCAGCTGACTATTCTGCATCTCCTCAGTCTCAGCTTGTCTGTGCCTTGCCTGGAGTGCAGCGTTACTCACTTTGCAGGCATTTCGGGCTTCAAGTGACTCAGCACGTGTATGGCGCACTGCCACACATTTCCTGTCTGTCTGTGCATCCCTTGTCTGTCATACCCTATGCTAGTGAAGGGTCTCCTCCTGTCTCAGATGGGTGTGTTGCTCCCTCAGGTGTTTCATCTTCACGGCATCTTTTCTGACGTGCAACACAGTCATACCTGGGAGGTACTGCTCGAACCTCAGCTGTGTCATCTTCACGGGAGCCTTCCTGACGTGCAGCAGTTCTCCTCACTCTATTGCTCTCCATTTATGTAGCGTCTGGTTTAAATTAGTGTGTCCTATTCTTAATCGGGTGATGAGTATCTCTTCTTTCCTGTTTCTGGCAACTCCCATTCCACAGTTTACATGCTTTTGAATTGCGGGTGTGGTTTAAAGTGCTGTGTCCTATTCCTAATCGGGTGATGAGTATCTCTTCTTTGGTGAGTGATGGTATATGACATCATAAAGACATCAAGGCAGGCATCGTAGGCATCGTGAGTGATGGTCTATATGACATAAAGACATCAAGGCAGGCATCATAGGACACTACATCATAGGTAGCCAGTCCTATTGTCTATATGACGGCATCACCTATATGACGGCATCACGAGTCCTATGTAGCCTGAGATCACAGGATCATCATAGGACATCATGCAGACATCATAGGCCGTCCTATGACGTCCTGTGATCGTGACACACAGACAGATAGACACACAGAGATTTCTTGAATTATAGCGAAGAGTGATGAAGTCTGTCTGTACCATGTGCTGATAAACTCCCCCACACCATGATGCTCCCACCTACAAACTTCACTGTTATGGTGTTTTTGGGCTGATGTGCAGTGCCATTTCTCCTCCAAACATCCTGTGTGTTGTGATATCCAAAAAGTTCAATTTTGGTCTCATCTGACCAGACTATAATCTCACAGTATTTTACTGGCTTTCCCAAATGTTGTGCAGCAAACTTTAAACAAGCTTCAATATGCTTTTTCTTCAGAAATAGAGTCTTGCGAGGTGACCGGGCATACAGCCCATGTCCGTTGAGAGCATTACTTATTGTTTTCTTTGAAACAGCAGTACCTGCTAACTCCAGGTCTTTCTGGAGCTCTCCATGAGTAGTCTTTGGCTCTTGGATAACTATTCTGATAATTCTTTTGACTCCTCTGTCAGAAATCTTGCAAGGAGCTCCTGGTCGTGGCCGGTTTATGGTAAAATGATGTTCTCAAATGATGGCTCCAACAGTGCTCACTGGAACATTCAGCAGTTTGGAAATGCACCTGTAACCAAAGCCATTATTATGTTTTGTAACAATAAGGTTGTGAAGGTCTAGAGAGAGCTCTTTGCTTCTACTCATCTGATATTCACAGACCTTTTTAAAGGCCATCAGTCAGGACTTAAACCAGCTGAAATTAATTTGCACTGATGGGGGATGTGATGGCTTCCTAAATTCTGATGGACTTCAGCTGTTTTCTTGGCTTTTTATGCCTTTTTGCACTTCTTTTTTCTTCATGTGTTTAATACTTATTCCCTGTGCGTCATTCCACTTTATTAAATAAAACTTGTTTTGTGAACACAGTTGCCTTGATTTCTTTGTATGTATGGATTACTTGGGTTGTTATTGATATCTGGTGAAAATCTCAGGTCAATGGCTCCATCAGAAATATGTTTAATGAGAAAAATGTTGATGTGTTCAATACTTATTTTCCCCGCTGTATGTATTACATTTTGTGAAGCTAATCATGTAGTAAATAATTTTTAAAAAAGTCCGATGCTGATACTGCTCTCAAGAAATTCAATATTTCCCTTTGGACCGTCTCGACTACCTAAACCAACCTGTTCAGAATCATCACTGGCAATGAGAAATTGGGTCTTAGCTTTGAATAGGAGGCCAGACAGCAATTTTCAGTGTAAGCCTGGAGGCAGCATATCAGGTTGGAACAGGATTTTTCTTGGTCCTTTATACAGTACATTGCACCATGAAACCATAATCTACAGTAGGTCTCAGGGGTCCTGCTGTAATGTTTAGGAGAGGACATTCAATGGACAGAACAAGTCACCATCTTTTCTTCTTTTTAAGGATATCTAGTACAAATTACAGCCAACAGTGAAGTGACTAGAAGTGCACAAGACATTGCCTTCAAGGGGAAACCTTCAATTGTTTTGAGTCCTAAAGGTTTTGATCAGACTTTAATGTATGCCTGCATGCACAAATAAAGGGTCCTAAAAACAGCAGAGATGTTCCATGATAATAAATAAGAGAACAATGATTAGCTGCTTTTTAAATTGAGTCTCTAATGGTGTTGAGGGAAATGTCTGCTTTTAGTTGAGTTTGCTGCAAATTTGCAACCTCAGCGAGCTTTGTATAGCAACATATGAACTGCTTGCTGTTTGGAGTACATATGAGGGGGGGCTGAAAAGTTCAGTGGTCAAACTTGACCAAATGTGGTTTATTTTTCCACTGCAGGGATCCAAGTGCTGCAATACAGATGAAAGAAGTGTGTGGACTGAAGGGGAGACTATGCTGAAAAATAAACCACATTTGGTCAAATTTGACCTATGAACTTTTCAGCCTGAACTTTTTTAGCTCCCCCTCTCACCATATAAAGAGCAGACCAAAAGCAAAAAAAAAAAAAAAAAGGCAAAAATACCACCATCAGAATCAGTACAGTCAAAATATGTCCAACCAGAAGATAAGGAGTGCAGGAGAGGAAGCAAATGTGGCAGACAAGACTGAGCAGAACAATCTGGCTGTACGGTAGCTGGTAAGACTAAAAACAGTGAGGGATTTGTCCAAGAATAGCTTTAATAAGTTGTTCTCTCAGTTGCATAAAAAATTACAATAAATGGAAAATTATTCTTGGCAAGTCTTTATAGGAACTATATTCAATGTTTGGAAAGTTCTGTTTTGGTGACACTTGATTTATAAAAATCACAGTTTCAGCTATGGGGCAGAAAAAGGGTCAAAGATAATTAACCCTTTGAGTGTGAGATTTTGCGTGCCCCTAGTGGCAAAGCGTGGCGCTGCGTCTATCAACTAATTCTGACATCCCTGTACTCCCCAGCTATACTGACGAGTTGTACTGATCGTGTCAGTTCAGAAGGTGGCAGACACGCGTTGGAGGAATCATAACTGACATGTAATACACCAAAGACGAAGAACTCCTCATTTTCTTTTCCTGTATTCCCTTCTTTTAGCTCAGAAAGCTAATATGGCCGCCATCCATCGTCGTGCACCGTCACTTAGACAGCTTCATACACGGAAAATACAGTAGCTGCGGGATACAAGCGAAATTTATGTGGGATAATCAAAAGACTTTGTAGATGTGGTAGACAGTGTAAATAACCGACAGAACGCAAAATAACGACCACAAAGGATGAAAACGCAGCAACCACGGCAGCGAACAAGTCCCCTTCGCTGCTGGTAAGTGATGAATTTCTTTGTTTTTTTTAACATTGTACTGATTTCTTGTTCATATACTTTGAAGATAAGATGATAACGTACCCCTGTACAAAAAACGGTGCTAAAAGACTGAACCATTCTTTGTGTAAATATGTCCAAAGTCCGCTTTTGACTGAGTTATGTAATTCAATATAGCTACCGTGGCATTATGCAAATTAGATGCATAAAATCACTCCTATCTGAAACTCTGGATCATATTTTACATCTTTCTATTTGACAGTAAACCATTATCTCTTACTACTTTAAAGTTATAGCCTTGGAAAGTTCTGACATCTGATCTGACTAGTTTCTTGGATAAAATCTACCACTGTTGACCACTAGGAGTTATGTCACAATTCAGCGACAGTCACACTCAAAGCCTTAAGACTGTTGTGCATTCAGAAGAGGCTATACTTGTAGTTCTTCCTCTTCTTCTAGACTTGACTGGCAGCCGCCAACCAGCTTACAGGTGCATTACCACCACGTACTTCATTCTCATCACTCTATACATCTTCAGTGAGTCTGCATTCCTTCTTCTTCTTTCAGATTCGATTGGCGCTTGGCAACCAACTCCCAGGTGCATCACCGCCACATACTTCACTCTATATCATCACTCTGGTCAGGAGCTGCACAAATCAAGTTTGCATTCCATATTACTCTATCACTCCATATGTCCTGTATTTGTAGTTCTTCTTCTTCTCTCAGTTACTGGTGGATAGCAAGCAACTGAAAGGTGCATACTGCCACCTACTGTACAAGAGTGTGTAACAATATGTCATTTGAGATCAACCCCTAAATTCTACGACTTAATCCTGTGTTATTTAAAAAAGAGAAAAGAGCCCTTCTCATGATTCTTAGTGCCTCTCCATCTCCATCTGTTCCTAGAATCCCAGTTAAATCCCATTGCCTACCGGCCTCTCGAACTTCATTTTTCATTCTCTCCCTTTCATTTCCATACTTGTGACAGTTGTAATAAGATGTGCTCTACATTTTCTTTTACTCCACATTCTCTACATTTGTCACTTTCGCTTTTCCCCATGATGAATAAAGTGCCGTTTAAACCTGTGTGATCCAGTCTGAGTCTTCCATAATGATGTCTTCCCTCCTGTATGTTCTTTTATGATTCTTTATTGCAATAGATTTTTGTCTTTAGTTGGAGGTTACTTCTTCTTTTAGATTTGATTGGCAGTTGGCAACCAGCTTACAGGTGCATTACCGCCACTGACTTGATTATCATCACTCTATATCTTTGTATAAGGAGTTCTTATAAAGAGTTCTGAACGAGTTTTAGAGCAGTTGATCACAGTAGAGATGATTTAGAGTGAAATACGTGGCGGTAATGCACCTGTAAGCTGGTGCATTAAATGCAGGCATCATAGGACTCGCTATGCTATCCCCCTATGGTGTCTATATGATGACATCATCAAAGATCATAGGACTCGCTACGACATCTTCAAAGATCAAAGGCAGGCATCACTCATGATCATAGGACTCGCTATGACATCATCAAAGATCATAGGACTCCCTATAACATTATCAAAGATCAAAGGCAGGCATTACTGAACGTGTGGTGACGTGCTTGCGGGCATGCAGAAATACTTGCTTATACTTGGTTTCACCTATGATGTTCCTATGATCTCTACACGATGTCTATATGACGTCGTGTGATCAAAGGCAGGCATCACTCACAATCATACGACATCAAAGATCAAAGGCAGGCATCACTCAATCATAGGACTCGCTATGACATCATCTAAGATCAAAGGCAGGCATCACTCACGATCATAGGACTCGCTATGCCGTCATCAAAGATCATAGGACTCACTATGACAGCATCAAAGATCATAGGACTCGTTACGACATCATCAAAGATCAAAGGCAGTCATCACTCACGAGCATAGGACTCGCTATGACACCATCAAAGATCAAAGGCAGGCATCACTGGGCGCGTGGTGCCATGCTTGCTTACACCTGCTTTGTTCGGGCATGCAGAAATACTTGCTTATACTTGGTTTCTACAGGCATGGATGGGTATGCACTAGTTTATGCTGATGTCAGCTACTGATCTGAACAAAGCTGAGGGAGTGTCTGAGCCAATTGGTTGCAAGCATAGGAGTGCTAAGCACTAGCCCACTGGTCGGCAACCTCTACTACACAAAGAGCCACTGTGAGAAATTTTTGACCAGCAAACTCCAGATGGAGCCACAAAAATATCTGAGCCTGGAAACTAATGTAAAACAGCAACATTACCTGTACAAATAGGCCTGACACCATCAATATTAAGATGTTTTCCACATTAAATTACAACTTTTTTCCCCAAAATTTGTGAGGCATAAATTTTCTGGTTTCCTAAAAAATTTGTCAGGTTTTTATTTGAATTATTTTACTTTTTCTGTTAAAAATGCAGCCTCTTTCTATGTAAATTTGTGATTTTTTTCTTGTAAATTTGCAAGACCGTTTTTCTCATAAGGTTCCAACTTTTTTCCCTTAAAGTTATATTTTTTAGCAAATTTTTTTTGTTTTTCTAATAAATTTGTTCTATTCTCTCTTGTAAATTTGTTACATTTTCAGGTAAATTTGCAGCACTTTTCACATAAATTTGTTAAATTATTTTCAAAAATTGCAACTTTTCCAACAAATCATTTTTTTTCCTGAAATTTTGTGACTTTTTCTTGCAAATTTGTTTTGTAGTTTCCTCATAATTTTCTTCCCTAAATTTGTGAGAATTTTTGGCATAAATTTTCAATTTAAACCTATTATTTTTCTAGTAAATTTATATTTTTCCCCTCACAAATCTGTGCCCTTTTCTGTGAAAGTTATGAAATTTTTGTGAAAGCCTTAAGGAGCCACTGGCTATGTACAAAAGAGCCACAGGTTGCAGACCCCTGCACTAGCCTAACAGAGTCAATAGACTAGGCATGAATTGCCTCCCAGGTCGCATCAGTTGTTGCCTTCTTATTTACCACTGCCATCATTATCACCGGCCAGATCAGCAACTGGCTTCAGCATAGATATAGTCTCCAACTGCAAGTATACAGCCTCTGCCAGTTGGTCAGCAGTTTTAATTTTTCCCCTTTTTCCCCATTTAGTGCTTCGGTGGGAAATGCAATATCAAGTCCTTCTTAGATATGAATTGACTGGGGCTGCAGTTCACATTGTGACAACAGCGTGCCACTAAAACTAAAGTTTCCAAATATTCCATAAAGTACCTTTAACAGTAGAATATGCAATATTTTGTACTTTCAAATATTCCAGAAATACCTAAAAATGTAACCCGAGTATAGAAAAAAATTCCTGTTTCTGTCATGCCAAATATGATAATTAATGATACTGCAGAGCTAAGAATTCATTTATGATGTTTGCCTTGCTGACAAACTGATAAATGTCACTCTGCACCAGCAGAGTGAGTATTAAGCCAGTTTTCAGCTCAGAGTGAAAATCCTGTGTTTAACTTCTTCTTCTTCTTTTAGATTTGATTGGCAGTTGGCAACCAGCCTACAGGTGCATTAGCACCATGTACTTCACTCTATATCATCATTCTATATATCTTGGCCATGGCCGGCCGGGTAACTTACGTTAATCATCACTCTATACTAGTACATACCCGTGCATACCCATCCATACCCGTAGAAAGCAAGTATAAGCAAATATTTCTGCATGCCCGTTGCTGAAGGGTCTCCTCCTATCTCAGACAGCTGTGTTGTTCACAGTCATGCCTGCGGCGTACTGCTCGAACCTGAGGTGTTTCATCTTCACGGCATCTTTTCTGACATGCAGCAGTTCTCCTCATTCTACTGCTCTCCGTCTGGTGGGTCTTCTTCTTCTTCGTTCAGACCACTGGTTGAGGGATAGGTGCGTCGTAATTCCAGTTCATGGGCACAATCCTGAAAAAGTGGCTTTCGACCCTGTTCAGGAAGGCCCATGCATGCCTGTAGAAACCAAGAAACCAGAGCACCCAGAGAAAATCAGCGCTTTGCTTGGTATTTTACATATTTGTAGTGTAGACTGGCATTCGTCAAGGTTACACATTTGCCATCATGTAGGCATGGCGAGTCGTTCTATGATGCCTGAGTTCATAGGACGCGTTATAATGATGAGGCAGAGATCATAGGCCATCCTATGATGTCCTAGAAACGTGCTTTAAAGTTTGTCGTACCCTATGCTGGTGAAGGGTGTCCTCCTGTGCGATGTACTGCTGGAATCTCAGGTGTTTCATCTTCATGGCATCTTTTCTGACGTGCAGCAGTTGTCGTCATTCTATTGCTCTCTATCTGGTGGGTCTTCTTCTTCTTCTTTGTTGAGACCACTGGTTGAGGGATAGGTGCGTCGTAATTCTAGTTCATGGACAGGATCATGAAAATAGATCTGAGCAAAAAGTGGCTTTCCGGCATGGACTCACTGTATATGACATCATAAAGACATGTTGCCTGATGTCTGTCACTGTGTATGACATCATAAAGACATGAAGGCAGGCTTGATGTATATGGCATCACAAATACATTTGTCTATGTGCCATGGGCTTGATGTATATGACATCATACAGACACATTTGTCTATGTGCCGTCATATAGGCATCGCGAGTTGTCCTATGATGTGTGAGTTCATAGGATGTCCTATGATGTCCTATAAATGTGACAGACACACACACACAGACAGACACACACACACACAGATTTCTTGCTTTTATAGAGTGATATAATTCAAGAAATCTCTGTGTGTCTGTGTCTGTCTGTGTCTTCTGTCATTTCCTGTCCGTGTGTCACGACCATAGGACTCACTAAAAGATCATAGGATCGCCTGTGATGTTCCTATGTCTACATGATGTCTATATGACATCATAGAATCTCCTATGATGTCTACATGATGTCTATATGACGTCATATAGTCCATAGGACTCGCTAAAACATAGTATAGAGTGATTCAAGAAAACCTGTGTGGAGTACAGCTCCTGACCAGTTCCAGTGATGATACAGAGTGAAGTACGTAGCGGTAATGCACCTGTAAGCTGGTTGCCAACCACCAATCAAATCTAAAAGAAGAAGAAAATCTGTATGTGTGTGTGAGATCAAAGGCAGGTATCACTCACAAAGATCAAACGCAGGCATCACTCACAATCATAGAACTCACTATGACATCATCAAAGATCATAGGACTCGCTATCACATCTTCAAAGATCAAAAGCAGGCATCACTCACGATCATAGGACATCAAAGATCAAACGCAGACGTCACTCACAATCATAGGACTCGCTATGACATCATCAAAGATCATAGAACTCGCTATGACGTCTTCAAAGATCAAAGGCAGGCTCATAGATCATAGGACTTGCTATGACATCATCAAAGATCAAAGGCAGGCATCACTCACAATCATAGGACATCAAAGGTCAAATGCAGGCATCACTCACGATCATAGGACTCGCTATGACATCTTCAAAGATCAAAGGCAGGCTCACAGATCATAGGACTTGATCATTAAAGATCAAAGGCAGGCATTACTGGACGCGTGGTGACATGCTTGCTTACACCTGCTTTCTACAGGCATGCAGAAATACTTGCTTATACTTGGTTTCTACGGGCATGCACAGGTATGAACAGGCATGCACAGGTATGCACTAGTTTATGTTAATTTCTAGAGTAGGGCAGAACATGTAATGATACCTGTTAATTACTGGTTCATTTGGAGTAGGCAAACTTGAAGAAGTCATCATAGGTCATCAGTCAAAAAAAATAAATAAAATACACACACACACACACATACAGTATTTTATATATATTTTTTTTTTTTTTTTTTGCTTGGGCCTAGTTGATGAACGTTCATTACTGCCATCTGGTGTTGCCAGTAATCACCTGCAGTTTCTACATAGTCCACCTTTAATATCCAGCATATGGATATGTGTCACAAATTCCTGTGAAAAACTCTAAATTGACAAATTCTTGAAGCAATTATTATATTTATCTAATTTCACTGAAGTTAAAAACAGCATGCCATTCATATCTGAGTTTATTATCAAACAAGCCAATTCTGACTTCCTGACTTTTACAATCCCTTAAAATTCAAAGTGAGCCCCGGCTTTTTATTGCTCCGTCCCCTCATTCTGGCAGGTGACTTCACTGAGTGCTTTACCATGTCTGTCTGCTCTCTGGAACAGGTGCTAACCCTCTGCACGCTCAGGTCAGAGCAGATATGCGCAAGAAAGATTTACCTTTAAATATCTTCACCCTCTTACAAGCTGCAGAAACATGCAATAAACACAATATTATCACCATTTTGACATACAGGACATACAAGTTGTGAAGTTGGGCAAATGTAAATAAAAACATGTGCAATAATTTGGATGTTGTTGTTTTTTTGTGTGGTTTTTTTTTTGCAGTATTATTTAAAGTTGAATTGAATTAAATTTTCCTTTCAAAAAACAAAACAAAACAAAACAGGAGTTCAATTTGTCACAAACCTGACGGGAAATATTCATTTTTAACTACTCAGCTGTGTAATGCCAAACAAAACCATATGCAATCATCTGATCCACTGACAACAGAGCATCTTTAAAGACAACATGCAAGTCAAGTAAAAAAAGATTTAAGTAACTGGAAATGGTGAACTATTAAAGTCATCCAAGAACAGAAAGAAAGCTCCACCAAGGGGAATTCAGACACCCATGTACCCATCCACATGGATAAATGTGTTTGTAATTTGTGACTGTTTCAAACTTACAAGAAATTTTTAAAAAATGATGAGAAAAAGGATGAAAATTTACAGGTAAAAAAAGTCCCAAATTCATGAGGAAAAAGTTGCAGATTTATGAGGAAAAAAGTTGCAAATCTACAAGAAAAAAACTTGCAAATTTATGAGAAAAAAAGTCACAATTTTGTTTGTAAGTAGACTTTAAAAGAGCAGATGGTAAAAAAATATTTTTACATTCCACATAAGTATTGGATCAAAGGTTAGAGCGCAATTTTAAGAAAGAACTACAAGTCAGAATATGAGAATCCCACAACACAACATAAAAGCGGAACCCACCGCAAATCACATTGAAAATCCATCACTGACAGACGCTTTGCACAGCATCACATCACAGCAGGTATCAAATGTGTCGGTGCCTGACAAAGACTCATGTTAGCAAAATCATGTTAACCAGGATGGATGAGGTGACGGGTGAGGTGACTACAGCTGAAGGCGGTCACAAAGCCAAGCAATGCTCTCTGCTGGACAGACCGAACTGAGTCGCAGCCATGCTGACACGGCTGTTTCCAGACACCCCAACACTGCGCTCAGCCAGGAATGTTCCAGGCCTTGCTGGAGAAACCATAACAAGTGCAGGAAACAGATTAGTGAATTCTGGGTTCCACACCAGCCACAAACCCCCTGAACTCAGCCTCTTCGAAGTCACATGTGTGGGAAGAGAAGCATCAGAGGGAGGGAGACCCCAGTTCAGATATCAGTGCACATCCCCTGAGGTACTAGCTAATCACTGTTATTAATCTTCATCTCATTCTGTTTTAACAGATCTTATTTAAGCAACAGAACATCCCCATTTCCCCCTCTAATGCATTGATGTTGCTGTAGCTGTGCACTATTGGCTGCTATTTAAACCCCTCCACCACCCCAGCATCCACCTACTAAATATGGCTATGAGGGATTTCAGCGTCACTCCCCAACGTTCATGTGCATCACAACAGGCTCTCTGCATGATATAAAGGTTATCCACTTCAACTGGAGTGGTGGCCTAGAGGTACAGCATCCAACCCACAAGCGGGAGGTCGTGGGTTCAAGGCCAGGTCATACCAAAGACCATATAAAAATGGTACTTTTTGCCTTCTAGCTTGGTGCTCAGCATAATAGAACGGGGAAAGGAAAGGTAGCGCATAGAGCTACCAGAGGACTGACCTCCCACTGTAGCTTTCCCTGCTTACAGTAGTTGTGTGGCCTAGGGTCAAAGAAACGGAGATAGGCGCCACCCCATACACCACATGGTGTCCCACATGCTGTGGAAGGGATTTAACTTAACTATCAACTTCATGGGGTAAAAGAATGCTCTCTAGAGCAATGTTTTTCAACCAGGGTGCCCTGGTAGGTTCTATGGGAGATTATTTAATTTCACTTGTTAATTGGTCAAAAAATTGCAAATAATTCGAATTGTCGTGCATGGGTGCCTACAGAACCCCTGCACAACAATGGCAAATTCTTTGCAATTTTGTTGCAGGTTTACTTGTAATACCTAGAATCTCTAGGAGTACAATGGGAGGCAGATCATTCAGTTATCAGGCTCCTCTCCTTTGGAACCAGCTGCCAATCTGGATTCGGGAGTCAGACTCGATCTCTGTTTTTAAGAACAGGGTTAAAACTTTCCTTTTTGACATAGCCTACAGTTAGGGTGGGATCAGATGACCCTGAACCCTCCCTTAGTTACTAGTTAATGTCACTTCCGCCTCCCAAAGAGAGCAGACGCTTTTCTTTCTCTCCAGCTCCGGCTCTTTATCTCTCTCTCCTTCCCTAACTGACTGGATCCCAGCTTGCTATCGTCTGTCTGCGTGTCTCTACTGCTGATCATCGAACGAAATTATGGATTTAATAAGCTGGGCTTTGAACGCAATTGACACTATTTTTTCAACGAGGAAAAGTGCCCTGGGGGAGGCAGTTTGCCCCGCAGGAACAGCGGCCGCGGGCTATTTGAAGGACACAAGTAATTGGAAACTCTTGTGCCTGTGTGATCTCTCTATCGAAGATGTTGAAGATTTATACATCTTCGTAGCAACGGTCATCGGAATCTTACTGATTGGATCTGGGATTGTTCTGGTGTACCGTAAATTGATGAAGATGGACGGAGCCTATCAAAATGCTGACCCGGCGAGGCTTAACCATCAAATTGACCAATTGAGCAGGACTCTGACAGCGGCTAATGGAGAACTGTCTAGGAAAATGGATTACATCATGATCACGCTGAGAGCCGTCCATGAAGAATTCAACGTCCAGCAATGAAGGATTTAAGTACTGAATCTGTAAGAGAATATAAAGTTTCTTTCTCTGAAGTCAGTACTATTCGACTTATTTGACCTGCCCTTACAATCAAGTCCTCCAGATTATCTGCAGTTTTTGTTTTCAAAACATGTGAGCAGCATTGACTCTCATGGACAGCCAGCTGTCTGGCAAACTTTTTCCATCTGCTGTGCAAGGACACACGCGCCAGACGCTAGACAACATCTCCTGCTGAAGAGACTTTGTTGTTCTTAACTGATATAAACACCCTCACTCAACACCACACTCACACTGACTCAATAAACTGATGAGAAGATTATTCATTCACTGCTCTCTTTGTGTCCTTGTATAGATTCTATTGTCTGCTACTTGTGCAGTGAGAGATTTTTTTTCTTGTAATCATAATATTGATCAATTATGACCGGTATTCTAACTAACTAACTAACCTGCACTTATATAGCGCTTTTCTAGTCACAAAGACCACTCAAAGCGCTTTCATTAATACTAACCCTCTATTCTAAGGGCCTATAGGAAACAGATATCTAGGGACAATTTAGAACAGCCAATTAACCTAACATGCATGTTTTTGGCATGTGGGAGGAAACCGGAGAAATCCCGGAGTAAACCCACGCAACACGGGGAGAACATGCAAACTCCACACAGATCACTGTTGGTCGGGGGCTGGGATCGAACCCACGATCCCACGATCCCCACAATCCCCCGGCCAAGGGTAAACTGTGCTGCTGCAGTGCTAACCACTGCGCCACCGTGCAGCCCATTCTGACAAACAATGCTTTTTTGCTCTCTCCTATTGTGTTTATCCTTTTCCTCCCTCATGCTTCCTGTTCCCTAGTCTGCTGACAGGCGCGTTACCGATGCTGCTGCGTCACCGGAAATGCCAACTATGTCGTTTTCAGTGTCAAGTCAAATCCCTCGTATGTTTATCAGTTGTTACTGTGAATGTACTTGGCAATAAATCTTTTCTGAGTTCTGAGTTCTGAGTTCTAGTTACACTGCTAATAGGTTTAGAGCTGGGGGACCTCCAACAATGCACTGGGCTCCACTCCTTTCTTCACTCTCAATGAAATATTTTTACTTGTCATTAACATCTGTTTGTTCTCTCCCATAGTTTGAGTCCCAGTGGTGCTGTTTGCTCTCTACATGTCTGTTCTTTTCTTCTTCTCTATCCCCTCACCCCTCAGCCAGTCGCAGCAGATGACTGCCCCTCCCTGAGCCTGGTTCTGCTGGAGGTTTCTTCCTGCTAAAAGGGAGTTTTTCCTCTCCACTGTCACCAAGTGCTTGCTCACAGGGGATCACCTGATTGCTGGGGTCTTTCTGCAATTGTGGGGTTTTCCCCTACAGGTTGAAAGTACTGTGAGATGACTGTTGTTGTGAAATGGTGCTATATAAATAAAACTGAATTGAACTGAATTATTTATTTGTGTCTTAGTCAATAACATAACTTGAAAAGTTATTGATAGATTTTGATAAAAAATTTTCTGGAGAGGTGGAAATGGACACAGGACTAATCAACTTTTTTTGGGGGGAGGGGTGACGCTGTCAATCTCATGCAAAGTGGGGGGGGCACTCCTGAACACCTTCTACAACTCTGTGGTGGCATCAGCCATCATGTTTGGAGTGGTCTGCTGGGGCAGTGGCATCACGGCAGCTGACAGGAAGAGACTGGACAGGCTGATCAAAAAAGCCAGCTCTGTTCTGGGGTGCCGCCTCGACCCAGTGGAGGAGATAGGGGAGAGGAGGATGGTGCCTAAGCTGTCATCTCTGCTGGAGTCCCACCCCCTGCGGGACATGCTAAATGCAGTGAGGAGTTCATCAGTGGCAGGCTGTGCCAAGAGACAGGTTCCGCAGGTCCTTCCTACCTGCTGCTGTCAGACTTTATAATCTAATCTGTAGAGACCGTGCACAGCGCCACTACTTAGCACAGTAGGAATCATTCCCTTCCAATACACTACTAATACAATTACAACTAGAAAAGCACTCGGAGAGCGCAGACCTCCGCCAAGCGCCACAATTCCCCCCATACAGTGTTTGTGTGTACGTTTTCAGATTCCTTGAGCATGTAAACATATGACTAGCAATTGGATTCACAATGATTATTTGTTTATTTGACAGGGACAGTGCAATAAACACACAATTAATCAATGACAATCAATCTGATAGTGATAGGATTAGTGGTTCAGTAGTAAAAGCATTGCCTCCTTGGTGGAGGTAATAAACTAAAGTGTTGCTGTTGTGTCCATCTCCTCCACTGACGGATGCAAATTGGGTAGACAGGTTGCCGTGGGTTTTATATTATATTGTAACGTGCTGCTCGACATGGCGACGTCCCACCGGGAGGTTCGAACTCACGCCTCACGCTCCGGAGTCCCGCACTCTACCTGTGTCGCCAATAGGATCAACCCACTTGTTAAGCCAAGTAGGGTGCTCATATTGAGTTCGCTACAATATTATTTTTTGGGGGGGTTGCGCTCCGTGGCAAACGAGAATTTAGAAGCTTCGCCGGCAGAGAGCTCGTTTTTGCGCAGCGCCTATGGCTGGCCGGTGAATTTCTGCCAAATGCGCAGCTCCTATGGCTGGCCGGGGAATTTCTGCCAAAGAATCCGTCGGCGGACAGCTGCCCGTGTGAGGTTTTGCAGTTGCGCGCAAACACAGGCACGCTGGCGGGCCCAGGCCAACAGTGTTTTCCGCGTCCTTTTGTGCCTAAAACGTTGAAGAACGCAGAGTTTGTGTTGCAGACACGACGACCAGCGCCCTCCATTGCGCCTGCACACATGTTGAAAATGGCTGTATGTCACAGTGTTGAATGAAAAATGCTTTAAAAAATTCCTGTATCCAGACGGTGAACCGGATCACCCCCAAAATTTAATCAGTTCTTCCTTGTACCATTTCCAACAACGCCTGAAAGTTTCATGGAAATCCGTCCAAGATTTTTTGAGTTATCTTGCTAACCAACAGACAAACAGACAGACAGACAAACAAACACACAGACAAACCCCGGCAAAAACATAACCTCCTCCTGGCCTTTTCGGCCTGGCGGAGGTAATTATTATTAAAGGTGGCAACAACACTGTTCATTCAACTGTGAAATATACCGTCTGGATACGTATATACAGTATTTATAGCTGGGAAATTCAACTTAACTGTAATGCTGTAAATAACATTTAACTGTAATGCTCTTGCATTGTGTATATACAGTATACAGTGTATATACAGTATAGACATATGCTGTTTTTCTAACCCATTTTTATCTTATTTACTATCTTATTTATTATTACTCTGAGTGCTGCTATCCCTTTGCTCCTGCAATCTTGTAATTTCTCCATTGTGGGAATAATAAAAGTTTATCTTATTTTATCGGGGGGGGGGGGGGAATTCACCAGCAGAGGGCTCTGTCTGCTGACTACTAATTGCTGCTTTTATCATATACTGTAAATCACATGTGTCAAACTCAGGCCCGCGGGCCAAATTTGGCCCGCAGTGTAATTATAATTGGCCCGCGAGATCATATCAAATGTGCATCAGAGCTGGCCCGCGGTATATACTGTACCGCTAATACTACAAATCCCACAATGCTTTGCTAGTATGTTGGAGCGCAGTCAAAACCGGCAAGCGCTCCTTTTTTCTGTTGACAGTCATTGACAACCATGCTCCAGTCACATCGGACAAATTAATTTCACCCTCCACAAAAATGGCCAAACGAAAGATGGACAACAGGAGCTTTCAAGACAGGTGGGAGGCAGATTATCTGTTCACGAATATAAAGGACAGACCTGTTTGTCTTGTGTGCAGAGCTAACGTGGCTGTAAGGAAAGAATATAACATAAGAAGACACTATGAAACAAAACATTATGAAAAGTACAAGGACCTGGAGGTAAAGCAGAAGCTGCAGAAGGTGGAGGAGATGAAAAAAAGTCTGGTTTGCCGGCAGACTATGTTCATGAAAGCAAAATCAAAAAGTGAAGCTGCTGTAAAGGCCAGCTTTATTGTGGCAGCAGAGATAACAAAATCAGCCTGGCCCTTTAATGAGGGAGAGTTTGTCAAAAAGTGCATGGTCAAAGTTTGCGACATCGTGTGCCCAGATAAAAAGCAAGAATTTTTAAATGTGAGCCTGAGCAGAAACACCGTGGCTGAGCGCGTGTGTGAGCTTTCCACTAATCTACATGAACAACTAATAAAAAAAGGGAAAAGATTTTATTGCATACTCCCTTGCTGTGGATGAGAGCAGCAACATGTCTGATACTGCCCAGCTGTCAATCTTCATCCGTGGAGTAGACTCGAGCCTGTGCGTCACAGAGGAACTTTTAGGATTAAAAGCAATACATGGCACCACCACAGGAAAAGATATCTTTGAAGAGGTATCCAAATGTATAACTGAAATGATCCTGCCTTGGGATAAACTTGTGGGACTGACGACAGATGGTGCGCCCGCGATGTGCGGTCAAAAGAGTGGATTGGTCGGCAGGATTCAGGAGAAGATGCGGGAGGAAGATGCAGGTGAACTTACAGTTTATCACTGTATCATACATCAGGAAGCGCTCTGTGGCAAAGCTCTGCAAATGGAACATGTTATGAGCTCTATAAAACGAGTAGTCAACTTCATAAGAGCCAAAGGTTTGAATCACCGGCAGTTCAAGTCTTTTCTGGAGGAGTTGGATTCGGAATACAGAGATGTGCCCTATCACACAGAGGTGAGATGGCTAAGCAGAGGAAAAGTACTGAACAGATGTTTTGAGCTACGTGAGGAAATCTGTCAGTTTATGGAAAACAAAGGGAAGGACACAACAGAGCTGAGAGATAGAAAGTTTCTGTGTGAGCTTGCATTTCTGTCTGACATTGTGAGCCATCTCGATGTGCTTAACCTGCAGCTTCAGGGACGGGGCCACATCATCACAGACATGTACGCAGCAGTGAGGGCCTTTAAAACTAAGTTGTGTCTGTGGAAGACTCAGATGCTGCAAGGAAACTTGGGTCATTTTCCGTGCTGCCAAACCATGGTAGAGCAAATTTCTCCTGCCGTGCTGCCTAGCACACAGTTTGCTGAAAAAATCAACGCGCTCAGCGCCGAGTTTTCCCAGCGATTTGCTGACTTTGAGGCTCAGAAAGGGAGATTTGAACTGCTCAGTAACCCGTTTGCAATCGACGTGGAAAGCGCACCAACCAGCCTCCAAATGGAGCTAATTGAACTCCAATGTAATGACATGCTCAAATCAAAATATGACTCTGTTGGTGCTGCGCGGTTTCCATGTTTCGTCCCCGACACAATGCCTCAATTACGCACCCAAGCTGCTCAAATGCTCTCAATGTTCGGCAGCACATATCTATGTGAACAACTGTTCTCTATGATGAAGGTGAACAAAACACCTCACAGAAGTCGACTCACTGATGAACACCTTCACTCCGTCCTGAGGTTTTCCTCAGCTCAGAGCCTGACCCCAGACATTGATGAACTTGCATCTAAGAAAAGATGCCAGGTATCTGGCTTAGACCAATGTGCAGAGTAGATCAGAGTGTAGCAAACTGAGCTTGAATATATCTGTTATTTATGCACTTTTTCTTCTGCAAGGCATGGTCTGTTAATAGTTGAAATGTTGGATTTTTATTGAATGACATTATTATTTTTGGTTCTTTTGTTGCTGGCTTTGAAAAAGATTTACTTTAAAAAGGAACTTGAAAGGATACGGGGAGAGACATACTTTATTTATTTATTTAAATAAGAAATGAATACCACTGATGTGTCTTTTATTTCAAATTTAATTTCTCATGTGTTTGTAATATCAAGCTTTGGTTGTTCCAGATTCTGTGTTTAATCAAAACTAAAGTTTGTTTCCATATGAAAAGGTTAAACATTACATATCAGTTGCAGTTAATTTTTCATTAAATATTGAGTTTGGCCCGTGACTTTACTTCACTGCTTAATTTTGGCCCACTGTGAATTTGAGTTTGACACCCCTGCTGTAAATGGTACGTTGTTAATGGGGTGGAAAGCATGTTATTTGTGCTACTTTTGGTGAAATCAGGTTGAAATAACAGCAAAGAAGAAGTGTCAAAAAGACACCAGAAAAAGATCATAGGAAAGATCTGATGCCTAAAAATTTCAAATCTAATGCTGCTGTATTTGCACAGAGAAACAGTCAGATCGATTATACAGCATATTCAAGCTAGGCAGCCATGAGCATTACAGCAGAGGGGCACAGCACAAGACCCACCACTTCTGCTCTCCATTTTGGGGAAGATTCACACCACTGGCCAGTGGGGGACAGAGTTCCTGACGGTGCTGCTCAGGCAGCTATGCTGTATATGGATCTGTTCCAACAATGGTGACAAGTTGGTCCCATTCACTTCACTCTAATTTCTATATGATTTCAATGTATTTTAAACAGTGCAGCTTGTTTACTTTAGGACACTGCATTGTGGTCGAAAACTGACAAGTGATTATTTCACAAGCAAAACCTCTGGAGACCGATGTATTACTCCAACAACTGAGACATGATACGATGGGTGAGAGGACCAGATACAGAGTGGCCCTTACCAGAAGTTTCCATCCCTAAAATGATTTCCTAGTTCCTGATGTGGAAACTGGGTATTATTAATGGCTAACCATCTGTTTTATTGTAGCTGTTGTTGTGTGTTTACTTTTATGTGATCTACTTAAATCCTAAGGAATGAAATATTGTGAGATATAGCCTAAACTTGAGTAAAATCATTTGGCCTAGAGATGATGAAAGCATGGAGGCTCTTGGAAGCAGCTTTTCTGACTTTAAACAATGATGTGTGTGTTTGTTTTATGAGCGCAGGGTTACTGGTTCAGATCAGGCCGAGGGCAGCTGTTGACTCCCACTGACCGACGTGATTATACCAAACCCGGTGGGGCTGTGAGAGTTCAGCCAAAGCTCAGGTAGGTTTTGTTTTGATTCTGATGGCCGCCTTGTGTCAGCCCCCCAAAGAAAAATAAATATCTTTAAACCTTGAGCAGTGAGGAAGCAATTCTGGCCCAACTTCAACTTGGAAGAGAGAGAGAGAGAGAGAGAGAGAGAGAGAGAGAGAGAGAGAGAGAGAGAGAGAGAGAGAGAGAGAGAGAGAGAGAGAGAGAGAGATGGGATTACCATATGAACTCACTCAGTGTACATACTGCTGTGTATTTGTGTGTGGTGTGCATTTCAACTTGTATACAAGCTGGTGGAAAGTGTGTTTGTTTGTGTGTGCATAAATATACATGATGTTACCCGAGCATTAAGCACGGGCAAGGAGGAGAATCAGAACCAGCTCTGTCTGTGTGATATACCATGTGCATCTGTCAGCTAAGTTTTCACTCTGCACGTCAGCGAACGTTCCTTTCCATATGTACCTTTCAACACACTGTCACTCTGTGTTACTTCTGCACAGTTGGATATTACACATTCAATGCAAACATCTGAAAGGTCTTAGTAGAAAGGAAGGACGGATGCAGGACTCTCCTGTTGATTTGAACCAAAACAATGAATGAATGCTTAATAGAGCAGCTGGCAGAAAGGGGAATAAAATATAGTGGACCCAATTGAGAAAACAGAGCTGTCCTCAGAACAGAGTTTAGAGGAAACTGCACGGCATGCAAAAGCTTTTAGTGGAAGATGAGCAACTGCCTAATCCATACAGCATGACATCAACAGGCTGATGACCTAAAATGATTCATACATGCCAAATATGTAGAATTTATACTTGTTTATGCTAGTTATTCACGACTTCAAGAATTTAAGAATTAACTTTACACAGACAGGAATAACATTTCTTGTTTATTTTTTCTTTAATCTCGGTATTGTGTGCAGTTGTTTTTCTGTTTGGTGGCTGCTAACTGCTGCCTGGTCAATGTGACCTTTACTGCAGATTCTCCAGGTTATGTAATAAGCAGTATCTCACAAAAGTGAGTACACCCCTTACGTTTTTGGAAATATTTTATTATATCTTTTCATGGGACAACACTGAAGATAAGACACTTTGATGCAATGTAAAGTAGTCAGTGTACAGCTTTTATAACAGTGTAAATTTGCTGTCCCCTCAAAATAACTCAACACACAGTCAGCAATGTCTAAACGGCTGGCAACAAAAGTGAGTACACCCCTAAGTGAAAATATCCAAATTGTGCCCAATTAGCCATTTTCCCTCCCTGGTGTCATGTGACTCATTAGTGTACACTGATTACTTTACATTGTATCAAAGTGTCATATCTTCAGTGTTGTCCCATGAAAAGATAATAAGATAAAAAGATAAAAGTTGCAGACAGTTTCTTGACAAGGATTATGTGTGGTGTTTGTCTGTGTTAGCCAATCCCCTTTTTCAAGCTTTACAAACTAATCTTAACCAACATTCACAGCTTTGATATGTCACAACACTTTAAACACTACCAGTCTCCTGGGAGACCGCAGGGAAGAAATAACTATTTCTTTCCCCATGGGTACTGACATTACAGCAATAATAGCTGCACTAACGGGCCTTGTAATGGTTTGCATGAATGCAGATCTATTGCACAACAAAGCCTCTGGAGGGGTGAGGCCAACCCCTGGAGCCGGGCCCCCTCTATGCAACTGCCGTGTCCCCCAGATGGCCGACAGCGCTCGGCTCAGAGTTCACTGGCTCTCTCGTCCCACTCTCCCAAAAGTTGGGGGCTCATTTGAATAAACTTGAAAGTGAGCAGGATTTGGCTCCGCTCCTCACAGCGATCTAATCTAATCCATGAGTGGGACTTGCACACGCTCACAGACAAAGACAAACAGGAAGCCTCTACTCAAGTGTCTCGGATGAAAGAGACAGAACACAGTCTGAGTTCATTTCATCCACTCTGACAGACCCCGACTTTACTGTGTGTGAATGAGTCATGCTGCAAAAGCAGCCTGAATAAAGAAGCTGCTGATCCCAAATCAGTGACCGAGTGTATGCTCCGAGTCCGAGGAGAATAATAATGATGTGTTTGAGTGTGTGTGACAGAGACCCTGATCTTTGAAGCCACACTTTAATCTGTATCCACAAGCACAAGACCATGTTTTCCCACAAAAAAATCCAGCACAGCTTTGACAGGACAAGGCTTAAAACTTGCAATGTTTTACTAAAGAAGGCATGAGCCCCCTATGAAAATTTCAGTTTTTAAAGTATTTCCCAAATCCTACTATACAGCACAAAGAATTTTTTAACACGTTTCCAAACATCCTGGTTTTCTTTTGAAAGCGTAAGTTATTTTACTTTGCACACAGAAACAAAATTATTTCACAAAAAAGAAAAACTACCAAGGTCAAAATTGCGAGCCCCCTGAAATACTGACCTTTTTAATGAGTCATAGCACAAACCACTGCTGTGCTGTGCTGTATTTTAACTTTGTAATGCTCAAAGCTTGTAAAATCAAGTAAAAACTGAGCGCTATCTTCCAATTTACACACAGTATAAAAACTTCAAGAAGGATCTGAGCTGTCACTTGAGAAAGCATCGTGCCAAAAACAAAAGAATTCAGTTTATACTTGAGAAAAAGAATTGTTGGTGCTCACAAAGCAGGAGATGGATATGCATAGTTATCATAGCATTTCCAAGTGTCAAGAACTGGAGTGAGAAGTATCATCAAGAAATTCAAAGAGAGCCACACAATACAAAACAAGCGTGGTATGAAGTGAAAGATTTCAAAGGCTCTGGAAATAAAACTAGTGAGAGATGTGTCTAAAGACCCCAGAACAACTGCCAAGACACTAGTCAATGACTTAGCCAAGTTGGGAACTGTGTCTCAAAGAAGACAATCACAAGAACCCTGCACAGGAATGGACTAAGTCAAGGTGGAATGGAATCATGAAGAAAGAAGGATATGTGAAGATTATGAAAGAAAACCTCAAGCAGTCAGCAGTAAAACTGGGTCGAATCCAAAACATATGTCGCTCCTGGTTAAGAACTACCTCCAAAAGACCAAAGTAAAACATGACCATTTGCCAGTGACGTCCCGCGTCACGTGATTTTTGTTGATTCCGCCATATCGGACGGCAAGTCGGGAGCTGTGTGAGTGCGTTTCAACATGGCGTCCGTTCAGTCAGATGTGCCGGCTTTGTCCGATGTAGCGCAACTACTAGATAAAAAACATCGTGACCGGTACATGGAAAATATCAGTGTTATCGGCGTGGACCCTTACAACTTGTCGCTTGAAAAATTCACCAGTTTCATAGATTTTTGCCCCAAACCTGACGTACGCTATATGGACATCTACAACTACCTGGTCCACACACCGTCTAGGTACACTGGAGAGTCTCTGAAAGCCTACAAAAGTTTGGACGCTTATAGTTATTTTGTTGCTGGGCTTGTGAGAAATGTGCTGATATCCCCAGTCATCACTTCAACGGTCCACTATGTCGTGACGGCTCAGGTATTTTTCCTTTATTTTTTCCAAAATTCAGACTCTATTCTCTCCCCTACTGTATAGATTTGTCATGTTATATAGAATCTATTAAGTGATAAATTATTAAAATTTTATAAAATATTCAATTATTATTAGTATTATTATTATTAGCTGTATATATAGTATCTCAATTAAAAAATAATTAAATATTTTTATAGATCTATATATTCTGTAAAAGGATTTTTAAATACTTGTCTTATCAATAGAATACTCGATAAACAACTCCCAACACTATTAGATATATTACAAATTTTATTGTTCAGTCTATACAAGAAAGACTTATATCCAGATAAAAAGTCATCATACCCACATATTAATTATAAGAATATTTATCCACTACAGGTACATCACTCCCAGAAGATGTCGGACCCCCCACTGTAACCCTGGGTGATCATGAATCAAGATGGTGTCATATTGTCTTCACACTGTACTTGTATGGCAGGGTTAGGAGAGACTTGTTCACATGTTGCAGCTGTGTTGTTTGCTGCTGAGTGTGCTGTCCACCTGTCCCAAGGCCAGACTTGCACTGATGTTCCCTGCGCCTGGAATACACCAACAGCAAACTTGAAGCTTCCTTTTGCTGCATTGCGTGATATCGATTTTTCAAAACCCAAAACAAAACAACGGATGTCAATGCAGAAAAAAAAAACCATATTCCCCGTAAAAGGGAAAGCAAGCCTATTGCCCCTCCATCAGATGATGATCACCGAGCATTGTATCAAAGGCTGCATCAAACTTCTAGAATGACAGGCAAACAGTGTGCTATACTATCTCTGGTTGAGCCTTATAATCAGGAGTACATTCCACAGGTTAATAGCTTTGGTACAATTTTTTTCCTTGATTTTTTAGATGAATGAAAATGGCATCATGTCTAATGTATAATCGAAAATGAATGAAGACTGATGAACAGAACTAAATATGCAGTGTTCCACAACTGTATAACTACACATGTCAGTTGAAAAGAACATCTAATTATATTTGCAGGTGGCCCACAATGATTGTCCTGCTTCTCTGGATACCCTTTTTAGTCCTGATTGTCTTCAGCTTACCTTTGAGCAGCTGTTGAATAGATGTGAACAGGTACAACAACTTCTGAAAGTCACTCCTGAGCAGGTAATTTTTCTGCAAATGTTTTAAAATTTATTTCTAAAAATAACAACTTTTAAAGTGCTTTACAGTCTATTAAATGCTACATAATCATTATGTGGGACGTCATAATATCTATGCAGGAAAATTTAGGTTAGTTATATCAGACATTGTTTCTTCTGCAGGTAAAATTTGTTGAAGAAACTACCAGATCGCAGAACAAGTGTGTGTTGTGGCATCAGCAGCAAGTTGGCAGAATAACGGCATCCATCTTCAAAGAAGCTGCACAGACTCATCTTGACGCTCCTTCGAGAAGCCTGCTGAACAAGATATGCTACCCAGTTAGTTTTACCAGTAAAGCAACAAAGTAAGAGACTAGAAAAGCACTCGGAGAGCGCAAACCTCCGCCAAGGCTGCATGCAATTCCTGAATTGTTTTTTTTACCGGTAATCATCTCTTTTTATCCTGCTATGCTTAGCTACTTACTGTAAACTACTTTTGGTGCTGTTTTGAATCATTGAGTCCTAAGTTGGTTGATCATGGAAACTGACTACATTTAAATTGTAAAGAAGACATAATTCTAAAAAAATTGTCATTTCATTGTGCTATGTAAAATATTCAGATTTCTTTCACAAAATAGTTCTATATTGGTTTTAAGGAATACTGGTACATTTTTTTTGGTACTCTGTCAATAATTTTGCCGATTTGTTTACAGATGGGGATGCGACCATGAGAAAGTGGCCCGTGACCAGTATGAAGAAATCAGGTCTTCTCAGCACCAGGATCTACTAGTGTGTGATGCTGGACTAGTCCTCAGTCAGCGCTTCCCCTTCATGGGTGCCTCTCCGGATGGATTTGTCTCCTGTAGCTGCTGTGGGGAGGGTCCGGTGGAGGTGAAATGTCCTTTCTGTAAGAGGAATCAGGCTTTAGAGGAAGCGGTGGAAGACCCTCAGTTTTGTGCAAGCAACATTGATGGCGACATCAAGCTGAAACCATCTCATAAATATTTCTACCAAATCCAAGCTCAACTGGGTGTCACAGAATTTTCTTACTGTGACTTTGTTCTCTGAGAATTGAGTTTGATGACCTCTTTTTTAATGAGAAAGTTCAACTTGTTGGTAAATATCACAGGTCTGTCATTTTACCAGAACTACTCGCCAAATGGTATACAAAAAATCCAAATTTGTTTCATATATCTTGTAAGACAAAAGAAACCCCAAAAGGTGATAATACTAGTGTCATTTGCTACTGCAGAAAAACCTGTGGTGATGCATCTATTGTAACCTGTGAGTCTGGCTTTTGTCAAATTGGTCAGTTCCATGTACAGTGTCTCAGGTTGAAAAATGTTCCAAAGAAGAAGTGGTGCTGTCCAGATTGTGGAGCAATTTCAAGGAGTCAGAAAAATCTGAAGAACTAAGTGTGTGTGGCATGTAGATTGTGGTTGTATCATCACCTGAGGTTTACTAAAAATAATAAAATGTATTGGCCAAATAGAATATAATATTTCTTTGTTGTACAACTAGCTTAGCTATTGCATGTAAAATATATCATGACTTAAGTAATAAATTTAATTGTTACCGGTATATATAATTTTCAGGTTATTTCATTGCGTGCATCACATAAAATGTTGATTGCGTAGCCGCGAGTAAGGCGGCTATGCAATCTTTCCTCTTTAGCACTGCCACCCACCTCCTGCGCCTGTCTTCCTCAGCTGGGAGCCGGTAAAACTTCAAGTTGGATCCCTTTTTCTGGCGATTTGTACACCCAAAGGCACAGCAGTGAAACAACATAGTCTAATTCAATGCCAACATAAAATAAAACAAAGACGTAGGTTGAAATCAGGTAAATATATCGCGATCTGGTACAACGCTGAACAGCTGCTGAATGCGCCGTCCACTCGCTTCCGCCGTTCAATATGGCGGCATAAAAAAAAGGTGTGACGTCACAGCAAATGGTCTATTGACTGCCCTCAACAAAGTCCTGACTTGAATCCCACTGAAAATCTGTGGGGTGGATCAGGTGTGCTGGCAATGGAGTAGGTGCGTGCGTTGCTGGCTCCTGCTATATTTTTTTCCTTACTTTTTAAACCCTATTTTGCTGTAAGCTGTTAATGTTTTGGACATTTAATACGCGTAGAATTTGTTTTGAGTTGTGAAATATGTCCAAAACAAGAAAGCAGACTGAAAAGGAGGCAGCAGGGAACAATACTAACACCAGCTTAGCTGAGGATGCTAATATAAGCCTTAACCCTGCACTTGTTGCCTTGCTTGAGCAACACAGAATGTCCATAGCTGCTGACTTCAAAGCTTCATTTGAACTTATTAATGGTAAGCTGGACAAAATTCAAGCAGATGTGGCGAACCAGGAGCAACGCATTGGCAACCTTGAAAACAACGCGGAGGACGTCAGCCAGCGCCTAGCGACGCTTGAAGCTACGTGTGAGTCAATGCAGGAGGAGAACAAACTTTTGAAAAACAAACTTTCTCACCTGGAGGGAAGAAGCAGGAGGCTGAATATTCGTCTGGTGGGTCTGCCGGAGTCCTTTGGTGTGGGACCACGGCCATCTGAATTTTTTTCTCGGCTGTTGGTGGACGTCTTTGGCACACAAACTTTGCCATCTCCCCCAGAGCTGGATAGAGCCCACCGCAGCCTTATGCCCAAGCCGGGTCCGAATGGGAAGCCACGCGCTGTCATTATTTGTTTCCACCGGTTTCAGACCAAAGACTTGGTGATGAGAGAAGCGCAGAGACGCCGTGGGACTTTGGAATATCGTGGACATAAACTTCAGTTCTACGAGGATTATAACGCCGACGTTCAGAAGCAACGAGCCGAATATAAGGAGGTTATGTCCGAGTTGTACAAGAGAGGCTTTCGTCCTTCTCTTCTTTTCCCCGCCAGGCTCCGGATAACTCTTCCAGACGGCCAAAACCAGTGGCTGGTGTCCGTCTCAGAGGCCACCCGCTTCATGCAAACCATGGAGAGAAACCAGTAATTTTCCCCTTGAACTGGACATTTCTGGGTTGACCAGCTGCCGCGCTGGACTGCTTGATTGTAATTTCATTGAAGCTGCACTGACTGGACATTGATGCATTTTTAGATGTTCAAAAACAAGGTAAAATTGGCTCCCTATACGTTGTTGTTTACTTAATTCTTTTTTAATTTAATTTTATTTTATTTTATTTTTTTTAGGGTAAAACGTTCATATTATGCAGGATTGAAGCCAGTTGTATGGGAGCATTCTGTTAGGATGAAAATAGAGCAGGAGATGGAGCGGTTGCTGTTTTTTTGCAACCGGCTGGAGTGTTGTTATAGGTTTGGTTGTTGGGTTTTTTTTATTTTTTTTTTATTTTTTTATTTTTTTTTTGTTTTTTGTTTTTTTGTTATGGATTTATTTACACCCCTCTTTCTTTCTTTTTTTTACCCGTACCTCACTTTATTCTTCTTTGGGCTACACAACATAATATATAAATTTTACTCTTTGAATGAATAGTAATAAGATAAGATAAGATAAGATAAGCCTTTATTAGTCCCACAATGGGGAAATTCCAGGATTGCAACAGCACAGGGATAGCAACACTCAGAGCAACAATCAGAAGGCAAGAAAAAACAACATCTAGTAAACATATGTCCATATTACTATAAATGTATATATATATACTGTAGACACACAGTGCAGAGCATTATGGCTGGTGAATGTGCAGCAGAAAGTCTAAGCTCTCTCTCCGCGGATGCAGCGGGCCAGCTGGAAGTCTTTGGGCATGATGGTGACCCCCTTAGCGAAGAAGAGACCACCAGGTGGGCCTCGCTGGTCTCCTGCAGAGCCATGACGGCGAAGCTCAGGAAACGCAGGACGGTCTTGAAGTCCTGAGCGATCTCCCTCACCAGGCGCTGGACGGGCAGCTTACGGATGAGCAGCTCCGTGGATTTCTGGCAGCGACAGATCTCTCTCAGAGCCACGGGCCTGTGACGGCGAGGCCTCTTCACTCTGCCGGTGGCCGGAGCGCCTCTCCGAGCAGCCCTGGTGGCTAGCTGTCTCCTGGGGGGGGGGGGGGGGGGGCTTCTTCCTCCAGTAGATTTTACGGGCCCCAAGATTACAAAGTAATCTTACTTTGGTAAGCTGGAATGTGAAGGGGTTGAACCATCCAATTAAACGAAAGAGAGTCATGTCACGTCTAAAGCAGTTTAAGCCTGGGGTATTGTTTTTGCAGGAAACCCATTTGCAGGATTCCGACCACTTGCGTTTGTCAAAATGTTGGTCAGTGTGGGGAGACTTGAATAACGAAACCGAATTGTCTTTCATTTCAGTTTATTCAAGAAATCATTCCACTGTCTGCTCTTATTCTTGAGCAGCGAACAAAGAGAGTGAACACACCAAAGTTCTCTCATTTAAACCTTCTCACATCAAACCATTTCCCTCGCGGGGGAAATCACACATCTATATCAAAGTCTCTTTATTCACATTCATTAGCCTTTTATTTACATAACTCCCCCTTCTCTCTTCCCGAGCCTCAGTGGTCAGGAAGTCTTCTGTCCCCTGTCCTCCGCAGGGGGTCCAGGCTCTGTGGCTCCGCACCGCAGGGGGCTGGCTCTCCTTCATCGTGGTTAAATCACATATGCAGTGTCCAACATATACATGTCTCACAACACAGCCATATAACCCCCCCCCCAAACGATGAAGAACAGACTAATTCCCAAAATTTAATAGCACCTTACTCACTACTGAATAATCAACACCAACATTCAGTCTGTGCGCCGCTTGGGCTTCAGCCGTCTGCCGAATCT
Source organism: Pholidichthys leucotaenia (assembly GCA_020510985.1). Classification (NCBI taxonomy): domain Eukaryota; kingdom Metazoa; phylum Chordata; class Actinopteri; order Cichliformes; family Pholidichthyidae; genus Pholidichthys; species Pholidichthys leucotaenia. The sequence continues at coordinate 182,950,718 of CM035844.1, forward strand.
GCTGTGCGTTGGCCCCGCCTTGCCTGCGGTGCTGTTCTGCTCCGGGTCTGTTGACTGAGGAAGAGAGTGGTTAATTGCCCTCTGCGGGGGCCTGCCTCGTCGAGGCGCCACCGCGACCGGTACAGACACGTCCTTCATGACAAAAGCAGGTTTTAGTCTGTCAATACTGACTGTCTCTTTTCTGTCCCCAAAATCTAGCACAAATTGCTTATCACCTGCCTCCAGCACTCGAAATGGCCCTTCGTAAGGTGGTTTGAGCGTTGCTTTAAGGGCTTCGCGCCTGACAAAAACGAAATCGGCATTTTTCAAAGCCTTGGGGACGAAAACTCGTGGAAAAGCGTGATGAACCGGACCCGGGAGCGTGTCTGCCCCCGTGCCAACTAACGGTCCCAGAGCAGAGAGAGGTGGGGGCTCTGGGTGCTCTGGTAAAAACTCGCCCGGCAGCCTCAGAGTTTGTGCGAATACCAGCTCCGCTGGGGAGGCGTCTAAGTCCTCTTTAGGCGCAGAACGCAACCCTAATAAAACCCAAGGGAGTTTATTTACCCAATCTGCATCCGTGAGCGACGCTCTGAGTGCTGCCTTCAAAGACCTATGAAAACGCTCGCATAAACCATTAGCCTGAGGGTGGTAAGCCGTAGTGCGGTGAATTTTGGCTCCTAAGCCGTTGGCCATCGCTGACCACAGCTCAGAGATGAATTGCGGTCCTCTATCGGACGTAATGTCCGACGGAACCCCGAAGCGCGCCACCCAAGCCGTTAAAAAAACGCGAGCCACCTCCGCGGCCGTGGTCGTCGCAAGTGGGACCACTTCCGGCCAACGTGTGGTGCGGTCCACCATTGTCAAAAGATACGTGAACCCCTGTGATGCCGGTAGGGGGCCCACAAGGTCGACGTGCACATGGTCGAACCTTCTGGCCGGAATGCGGAACGGTTCTAACGGGGCTCTTGTGTGCCTGTGAATTTTGGCCCGTTGACAGGAAATGCAGGTTTTTGCCCATTCCTTCACGTGCTTGCGCAGGCACGGCCAAACAAACTTTTCCGCCACTAGTTTCACCGACGCGCGCACCCCCGGGTGCGCCAGTGAGTGGACCGAGTCAAAAACACGGCGGCGCCACGTGGCCGGAACCACCGGACGCGGGCGCCCCGTCGACATGTCGCAGATCAGGGGGGGCATACCGGTTTGTAAACACTTGCTCTCCAGCCTCAACCCTGTTGGTCCAGACTGGAGCGCGCGCACGTCTGCGTCCGCCCCCTGGTCCGCTGCCATGGCTGCGTAATCTATACCCACGTGCACCGGGGCTGCGCGCGCCACCGTGCCGCTCTCCTGCGGCGCGGTCACGGTGGCCCGTTCTGCCTCTGCGCGTGTCGGGGTCGTGAACGCGCGTGAGAGACAATCCGCTACTACATTGAATTTGCCCGCGACGTGCCTAATGTCAGTGGTAAATTCCGAGATTGCGGCCAGCTGCCTCTGCTGCCTGCCGGACCACGGATCTGATATTTTGGCCATGGCGTATGTGAGCGGCTTGTGGTCCACATAAGCGGTGAAGCACCGTCCTTCCAGCCAGAACTGGAAATGACGAATAGCCAAATGCAGCGCCAACAGTTCTCTGTCAAACGCGCTGTATTTTCGCTCAGCCGCGCTTAAAGATTTGCTAAAGAAAGCCAAAGGCTGCCAAACTCCGGCTACCTGTTGCTCAATAACGGCCCCTATGGCTAAATCTGAAGCGTCTGTCGTCAGCGCGATACGTGCTGCAGGGTCTGGGTGGGCCAGGAGCGCAGCGTCAGCCAAGGCTTTTTTAACCTCTGTGAACGCGCGCTCCCGCTCCGGGGACCATTCGACCGCCTGGGTCGGCTTTTGTTTTTTGAGCGCGGCATATAACGGTTGCATGATTTGAGCTGCGTGGGGCAGGAACCGGTTATAAAAATTCACCATCCCCAAGAATTCCTGTAGTGATTTGACCGTTTGTGGACGGGGAAAATCCGCTACCGCGCGTACTTTCTCTGGTAACGGAACCGCTCCCTCCGGGGAGACGCGGTGACCCAAAAAATCAATCCGCTCAACGCCGAACTGGCACTTGGCTGGGTTAACTATTAAGCCGTGCTCTCCCAGCCTCCTAAAAACTGCTGTGAGGTGCATTTCGTGTTCGTCCTCTGAAGTACTCGCGACCAAAATGTCGTCGAGGTACACAAACACGAAAGGGAGATCGCGTAACACGGCATCCATCATCCGCTGAAATGTTTGCGCCGCCCCTTTGAGACCAAACGGCATGCGTAAAAATTCGAAAAGTCCGAACGGGGTTATTACCGCTGTTTTAGGAATGTCCTCCGGTTGGACCGGGACTTGGTGATAGCCGCGAACTAGATCAATCTTTGAAAAAATGCGCGCCCCCGCCAGGTGCACCGAAAAATCCTGAATGTGCGGGATGGGATAACGATCGTGTGCCGTAGCGTTGTTTAGCCTGCGGTAATCCCCGCACGGTCTCCAGGAGCCATCGGCTTTCGGTACCATGTGCAGCGGCGAAGCCCACGGGCTCTTCGACCTACGAACGATGCCCAGCCTCTCCAGGCTGGCGAACTCCTCGCGCGCAATGGCGAGCTTAACTGCATCCAAGCGCCGAGCTTTTGCAAACACGGGAGGACCAGAAGTGGGGATGAAGTGTTTCACCCCGTGCTTCGCGACCGTCGCTGAAAAAGTGGGCACAGTGAGCGCTGGAAATTGGGTGAGGAGTGTGTGAAACTTACCACCTGCTGTAGCGACGTGGGTCTGTACTGGTGGCGGGGACACTCGAGCTGAACAGGGGAGAGAGTAAAAAGAGAGTGCATTTACCAGCCGTCTATTCGCAAGATCAACTAACAGATTGTGTGAACACAAAAAATCCGCGCCCAACATGTTGAAACTCACCGCCGCTACTACAAAAGTCCATTCATATGTGCGGCCATGTAAGCATAAAGGCAAGGTCCTTCTCCCGTAGGTGTTGATGTTCGAGCCATTTGCCGCTGTAGCTCCGTCACCGTGGGGTCCAGCTACCCGGTCCGCGTATGTTGGGGTGATGAAGCTCACTTGTGCTCCGGTGTCAATGAGGAACACTCGTCCGGAGCGCGCATCCGTGATGTAGAGCAGCTTGTTGCGTTCTCCGAGGGTCGAAGCTGCTAGCGACCCCCGGTCTTGCCGTTTCCCGAACTCCTGAAGATGCAGGGCGGCACACACCTGCGTGCCTTCTCTGCGAACCTCCGATGGTAAAAGCAGAGATCTTCTCCTCCGCTGTGTCGTGCCCGCGCCTCTGTCGCCGGGCTATTGGCTCCCCCTCGTCGCGGCCGTGTTGCCGCCATCGTCGGCCAGTCTGGTTCTGCCGCCTCTGGCTCCCCGCTGTCTCGGGTCGCTGCTGTGGTTGCTTGCCCGCCGCAGGCGTCCAGGATCCCGTCTGCCTCCTGGGCCAGCTCCCGGAATTCCTCCAGGGTGTGACACTTTTTGCCGGCCAGCTTGCTTCTCGCATGCGCCGGGAGGTTGGAGAGGAAGATGAACTGAAAAATGAAATCATCGTTGTCCAACCCTCTCAGCTGTATCATCTCCTCCATCAGGGCGCTCGGCCTGTGTCCACCTTGGTCTAGCAAAGACAGGATCCTCCTCGCCCTCACTTCAGCCGAGGGGGTGAAAAACTTGATGAGGGTGGATTTCAGCTTGCTGTACCCGTCGGTCGCGGGTGGCTGCTCCACCAAGCTTTGCACGCACCGAGCTGTGCTGTTGTCCAGTTTAGCGATGACATGGTGGAACTTAGTGTCATCCACCGTTACTCCTGCGAGCGCGAACTGCGACTCTGCTTGCAGAAACCACGACCGTGGGTTATCCTGCCAGAAATCAGGCAGCTTAACGGCCACTGCGCTCGCCAGCTCTGAGCGCTGTGAGTCCGGGACCCTGAGAATTTCTTCGTTCATTCTCAACGTCGTCAGTCACCAATGTGGGGAGACTTGAATAACGAAACCGAATTGTCTTTCATTTCAGTTTATTCAAGAAATCATTCCACTGTCTGCTCTTATTCTTGAGCAGCGAACAAAGAGAGTGAACACACCAAAGTTCTCTCATTTAAACCTTCTCACATCAAACCATTTCCCTCGCGGGGGAAATCACACATCTATATCAAAGTCTCTTTATTCACATTCATTAGTCTTTTATTTACATAACTCCCCCTTCTCTCTTCCCGAGCCTCAGTGGTCAGGAAGTCTTCTGTCCCCTGTCCTCCGCAGGGGGTCCAGGCTCTGTGGCTCCGCACCGCAGGGGGCTGGCTCTCCTTCATCGTGGTTAAATCACATATGCAGTGTCCAACATATACATGTCTCACAACACAGCCATAGTCAGGACAATTTTTTCATTCAAATTTTAAAGCTAAGGCCAGGGGCGCTGCTATTCTTATTGATCGAAATATCCCATTTATTCCCTCTAATGTTGTATTAGATAAAAATGGACGATTTGTATCAGGTAAACTTGGCAATAAACATGTCACCTTGGCTAATCTGTATGCACCGAATTTTGATGATGTGCACTTTTTTCGCAACCTTTTTTCGCAGCTTCTAGATTTAAATACTCATTCTCTAATTCTTGGGGGTGACTTTAATTTGTATATGGATCCGATCTTAGATCGCTCATCCTCAAAACCTGCTAGTCTTAATAAATCTGCAACTTATGTTAAGTCTTTTCTTGAGGAATATAGCCTTACAGATCCTTGGCGTTTTTTACATCCTAACGGCAGGGACTATTCTTTTTTTTCTCATGTACACCATACTTATACCAGAATAGATTATTTTTTTGTTGACAATTTATTAATTAATAATCTTTGCTCTTGCGGTTATGATAGCATCTCGGTTTCTGATCATGCCCCTCTTGTACTTAAAATGATCCTCCATGGATGTGACTCCATGAGAAAGCATTGGAGATTGGATGCATTATTACTTACAGATGAAAAATTGGTTGCGAATATTTCTTCTAAAATTAATTTTTTTTTGAAAGAAAATAAAACTCCTGGTATGCCAAATAAAACGATATGGGAGGCCATGAAGGCATTTCTTAGGGGGGAATTTATTTCATTGGCAGCATTTAAAAGACAATCCTTAATACAGGAACAGAAGGCTATTTTAGATCAAATCCTGGACATTGACAGACAATATGCTCAATCTCCATCACCCGCTCTGTACAAGGAACGTATGACATTACAAACTAAATTTAATTTACTTTCTACTCGACAAATTGAAGGTTGTTTAATAAGGAACAAGAGTGAATTTTATGAACATGGCGAAAAAAACAGTAAACTTCTAGCTAATCAACTGCGTGGTATTAGAGCTAAGCAAATTATTACTGGAGTTAGGACAGATAAAGGAGAGGTGACATCTGACCAACAAGTGATTAATGATATTTTCAGGTCATTTTATTCCAAATTATATACCTCAGAATATACAACAAACTTAAAGGATTTGGAAAATTTTTTTGATTCTATTGATATTCCTTCGATTTCTTCAGAATCTCGGCAAATTTTAGAAGCTCCCATCACAAAAGAAGAAATTCAGCTGGCAATATCATCCATGCAATCAGGAAAATCTCCAGGACCTGATGGGTTTTCCGCAGATTTTTTCAAAAAATTCTCTGACGACCTCGCCCCTTTCCTTTGTCAAGTTTTTACAGAGTCGCTTGACTCCGGTACACTTCCTCCTTCATGCTATCAGGCCTGTATCACTGTGTTGCTTAAAAAAGATAAGGATCCTGTTGATTGTGCTTCTTACAGGCCTATTTCCTTGTTAAATACCGATGTTAAAATTTTGTCAAAGTTGTTAGCTTCAAGGTTGGAAAAGATTCTTCCTTTTATAATTTCACAGGACCAAACCGGTTTCATTAAAAATCGCCATTCTTTTTTTAACTTGCGGCGGTTGTTTAATATTATTTATACTCCTCACCACAACATACCTGAATGTCTTATTAGTTTGGACGCTGAAAAGGCATTCGATAGGGTTGAGTGGGAGTATTTGTTTTTTACTTTGGAGAGATTCGGTTTTGGTCCTTCCTTCTGTTCCTGGATTAAACTTCTCTATGCTAGTCCTTTAGCTTCAGTGTTAACTAATTGTCGCTATTCTGACTATTTTAGACTTTACCGTGGTACGAGGCAAGGCTGTCCTTTGAGCCCGTTGCTCTTTGCCTTGGCAGTTGAGCCGTTAGCTATTGCAATCCGCGGGAGCCGGGACTTTCTAGGCATTCGTAGGGGTGGCATTGAGCATAGGGTTTCACTCTATGCTGACGATCTTTTACTATTTCTCTCCAACCCACTTACTTCATTACCCGCTACACTCAACATTTTGGATAGTTTTAGTAGGTTTTCTGGTTATAAAATTAATCTTAATAAGAGTGAACTGTTTCTGATTAATGAAAAGATTCAAGTTCAGGATTTTGAAAATTTTCCCTTCAAGGTTGTTATTGATCATTTTAATTATCTTGGGATATGTGTCACTAAACAATTTAATTACTTGTTTAAAAATAATTTTCTCCCCTTACTTGACCAGTGCAAGCTAATACTTTCCAAATGGTCCCCATTATCCTTGTCTTTAATTGGCAGAATCAATTCTGTAAAAATGATGTTACTTCCAAAGTTTTTATATTTGTTTCAATGTCTCCCCATTTTTATTCCTAAATCCTTTTTTAAGTCTTTGGACTCTCTGATTACCTCATTTATTTGGAATGGTAAACATCCGAGATTGAGGAAAGTTTTTCTTCAAAGACCCAAATCAGTAGGTGGCATGGCTCTGCCTAACTTTCAATATTACTACTGGGCAGCAAATATCAGGTGCATGTTATATTGGAAACATTTTTATCTGGAACCCAAATCACCCATTTGGATCCTTATGGAGTCACATGTGGACAATCAAACCTCCCTACCGGCAATTTTAGGTTCACCACTTCCTCTTGCTTTGTCTACACTGGGTAATAATAAAGTAGTTCGTCAGTCTCTTAGAATTTGGTCTCAATTCAGGAAAAACTTCGGTCTTCAGTTTTTCTCCATTAGAAGTCCAATTGCCGCAAATCATTTATTTACCCCATCAACTATTGATAGCGCATTTCATATATGGCACAGAAAAGGTTTAAAATCTTTTGCGGATTTATATTTTGATGGTCAGTTTGCAAGTTTTTCTCAACTTTCCACTAAATTCGACATCACTTCTACACATTTTTTCCGCTTCCTACAGGTCAGACATTATGTGCAAACCATGACAAAACAATTCCCTCAAAAACCTTCTGATAATCCTCTAGATGATTTTTTATTAGTTAAACCAACTTCTAAGGGGGTAATGTCAGTTTTATATAATTTAATTTCAAATTTACAATCTTCTTCTCTGGCCGCTATCAAATTGAATTGGGAACAAGATCTTAATTTTACTTTTACTGATGAACTGTGGGACTCTATTCTTGGCCAGGTTCACACTGTATCAATGTGTGCTCGTCACGCTCTTATTCAATTTAAGATTGTACACCGGATGCACCTGTCCAAGGTTAAGTTAGCACGTATTTACTCGGATATAGACCCAACTTGTGAAAAGTGTGGTAGCGCTCCTGGCACTTTGCTTCACATGTATTGGTCCTGCCCTGCATTGATGAATTTTTGGCATTCTGTTTTTATCACTATGTCTGAAGTCCTGCAATATCAAATTAAACCTGATCCATTATGTGCCATTTTTGGTGTGGCTCCAGAACTTGTCTTGCCAAATTCCAAATTAAAAGTATTCAAATTTTCATTATTATTGGCCAGACGTGCTGTATTACTGAAGTGGAAAGACTCTTCGCCCCCTTCACATTTACAGTGGATAAAAGATATAATGTCCTGTTTGGATTTAGAAAAAATCAGATATACAGTCTGTGGCTCTGAAAACAAATTCTATAAGTTATGGCGCCCGTTTCTTGATTTCTTTGAAAGACCCACGATTATAGTTTCTGAGTAGCTCATATCCCCTTTACCCCACCCCCACTTCACACACACAATTTTTCTTTGTATTTTTTTTTAATTATTGTTTATTTAAAGGTTTTTGTGCTTTGAAGCATTTACATTTGTTAGCTTTAAGTTCTAGTTTTTCACTGTTTGGTTAAAACAAAAATGAAAATTTCTAATACTTTGTATTGTATTGATACTTCAATTAATAATAATAAAAAGACCTTTGAAAGAAAGAAAATCTGTGGGGTGAACTGAAGACCAAGGTCCACACCAGAACACCATCAAATCTGGAGTAGTCTGAGAGATTTGCCAAAGAAGAAAAGGCTGGGATTGCTCAGGAGACGTGTGTGAGGCTTGCTGAAAACTACAACAAATGACTGCAGGCTGTTATCAGCACAAAAGGATAAACAATTGACTATTAGGATCGGGGGGTGGGGGGGGGGTCATGATTCTGACCCTGGTAGTTTTGGGTTTTTGTGAAATAATGTTTGTGTGTGCAAAGTAAAATAATGGAAAGCTGGATTCACATGATAATGTTTGGACCAAACTGACGTTTTGAAAAATCAGAGAAATCAGTCCAACGTTGTTGAAGTAACCAACACCAACTTTTACGAACTTTAACAAACATTTGCTAGCATTTGCAAGCATTGAATTCAGCACTGTTAAACTTTTGCCAACTTAGGCTAGCGTATGTGTAGCAGTTGCCAACTTAGGTTAACTTAAGCTAAGAATACTCAGTGCAGGTCAGCTGACATCAGCATCAGGTGGCACTCATATAAAGATCAGCATTTGTGGAGGCTTCCTGCCATCCTGGACCTGCTTTTTTGGGTGGACTCGCACTACAACGTTTGGACCAACTTTTACTGACTTTTGGCAAACGTCTGGCTCTGCTGGCAAAAGATGATAAAAGTTAATGATAGTTGGTGTTTGTTGGCAAATGCTGGCGAAAGTTGTATTCGTTGAGAATTTGCAGCACGCTGAAAGTTTGACAACGTTTGGAAATAAACTTTGGTGAAAGTTGTGCTCAGTTTGTAAAAGCTCCTGAGCGCTGGGCTAAGTTATACAGAGTTCGCCTAAGTCAGCCTAAGTTAAGCTCCTTTGGCAAACGCTGACTGAAATGCTGGTGAAAACAGATGTTTTTAGATCAAAACTCAGTTCAGACATGCACGAATCAAAGAGAAATAGAGAGAACGGAGAATTTTAAAAAAAGAAAATATATGTAATATATACACTGGGGCAAAAAAATATTTAGTCAGTGTCCAATTGTGCAAGTTCTCCCACTTAAAAGATGAGAGAGGTCTCCAATTTTCATCATAGGTATACCTCAACTATGAGAGACAAAATGAGAAAAAAAAAATCCAGAAAATCACATTGAAGGATTTTTAATGAATTAATTGGTAAATTCCTCGGTAAAATAAGTATTTGGTCACCTACAAACAAGCAAGATTTCTGGCTCTCACAGACCTGTAACTTCTTCTTTAAGAGGCTCCTCTGTCCTCCACTCGTTACCTGTATTAATGGCACCTGTTTGAACTCGTTATCAGTATAAAAGACACCTGTCCACAACCTCAAACAGTCAGACTCCAAACTCCACTATGGCCAAGACCAAAGAGCTGTCAAAGGACACCAGAAACAAAACTGTAGACCTGCACCAGGCTGGGAAGACTGAATCTGCAATAGGTAAGCAGCTTGGTGTGAAGAAATCAACTGTGGAAGCAATTATTAGAAAATGGAAGACATACAAGACCACTGATAATCTCCCTCGATCTGGGGCTCCACGCAAGATCTCACCCCGTGGGGTCAAAATGATCATGAGAACGGTGAGCAAAAATCCCAGAACCACATGGGGGGACCTAGTGGATGACCTGCAGAGAGCTGGGACCAAAGTAACAAAGGCTACCATCAGTAACACACTACGCCGCCAGGGACTCAAATCCTGCAGTGCCTGACGTGTCCCCCTGCTTAAGCCAGTACATGTCCAGGCCCTTCTGAAGTTTGCTAGAGAGCATTTGGATGATCCAGAAGAGGATTGGGAGAATGTCATATGGTCAGATGAAACCAAAATAGAACTTTTTGGTAAAAACTCAACTTGTCGTGTTTGGAGGAGAAAGAACACCATACCTACTGTGAAGCATGGGGGTGGAAACATCATGCTTTGAGGCTGTTTTTCAGCAAAGGGACCAGGACAACTGATCCGTGTAAAGGAAAGAATGAATGGGGCCATATATCGTGAGATTTTGAGTGAAAACCTCCTTCCATCAGCAAGGGCATTGAAGATGAAACGTGGCTGGGTCTTTCAGCATGACAATTTTTTTTTTTTTTTTTTTTTTTTTTTTTTTTTTTTGTTACTTATTTGTACCCGTAGGTAGATTTGGTTTGCAGTCTGGTGACAAGCCACCGGCTGCTGGTCACTGCGTGCGCGAGCGCCCTAAACCTACATGTTTTTGGTATGCGGGAGGAAACCGGAGAAATCCCGGAGTAAACCCGCGCAACACGGGGAGAACATGCAAACTCCACACAGCTCACTGTTGGTCGGGGGCTGGGATCGAACCCACGATCTCATGATCCCCGCGATCCCCCGGCCGAGGGTAAACTGTGCTGCCACAGTGCTAAACCACTGCGCCACCGTGCAGCCCAAACACACCGCCCGGGCAATGAAGGAGTGGCTTCGTAAGAAGCATTTCAAGGTCCTGGAGTGGCCTAGCCAGTCTCCAGATCTCAACCCCATAGAAAATCTTTGGAGGGAGTTGAAAGTCTGTGTTGCCCAGCGACAGCCCCAAAGCATCACTCCTCTAGAGGAGATCTGCATGGAGGAATGGGCCAAAATACCAGCAACAGTGTGTGAAAACCTTGTGAAGACTTACAGAAAACATCTGACCTCTGTCAGTGCCAACAAAGGGTATATAACAAAGTATTGAGATGAACTTTTGTTATTGACCAAATACTTATTTTACCGCGGAATTTACCAATTAATTCATTAAAAATCCTTCAATGTGATTTTCTGGATTTTTTTTTCCTCATTTTGTCTCTCATAGTTGAAGTATACCTATGATGAAAATTGGAGACCTCTCTCATCTTTTAAGTGGGAGAACTTGCACAATTGGTGGCTGACTAAATACTTTTTTGCCCCACTGTATGTAAGAGGACAATGTACAGTATTTGTTTGGAAATGACATGGTGTGTATGACATGTTTTTTAAATTTTTTAATCTGTGGGAGATAATACATACACACACACACACACATATATACATACACACACACACACACACACACACACACATATAACGGGCATTTGATTAGTTCTGAGTTGTTTGTGGGGCATTTTCCTCCAGGTGATGGGTGTGGTCTGGTGGGTGGTTTTGTGTCTTTGCATTGTTATTTTTCCACCACTAGGCTGTACTGTTGTGCAAACGTGTCTTTTGCCAGTGAGGATTACTGATTGTCTTGGAAAAAACAGCCAATTGAGACAGATTTTTTTTTTTTTTTTTTTTTTTTTTTTTTTTTTTTGTCTAGAAAACATTTTCTTGCTTCATGGAATAAAGTTTTTTTCATGAAATTTTCAGTCAAGAGTCTGTCCACTCTCTACCTACAACATATACAGGTGCATCTCAATAAATTAGAATGGTAAATGGTGTTCACTTATATAACGCTTTTCTTCTCATCTAGGATGACCAAAGCGCTTTACAGATCCTGCAATCCACCCATTCACACACACATTCACATACTGATGGCGGCAGAGCTGCCATACACACAGGCGCTAACCAGGCCACCAGGAGCAACTGGGGGTTCAGTGTCTTGTTCAAGGACACTTCGACAAGCAGACAGAGCGGGAATCAAACCCATGACCCTCCGATCAGTAGTCGGTCACACTACACCTGTGCCACCGCCACCCCAGAATGTCATTGAAAAGTTGATTTATTTCAATAAATCAGTTCAAAAAGTGAAACTCATATTATATAGATTCATTACACACAGAGTGATATATTTCAAGTGTTTATTTCTTTTAATCTTGATGATTATGGCTTATAGCTCATGAAAACCCCAAATTCAGTTTCTCAAAAAATTAGAATATTACATAAAATTAATTTTAAAAAATTGATTTTTAATAGAAATGTTGGCCGAATGAAAAGTATGTCCACGTACACACTCAATACTTGGTCGGGGCGCCTTTTGCATAATTACTGCATCAATGCAGCATGGCATGGAGGTGATCAGCCTGTGTTACTGCTGAGGTGTTATGGAAGCCCAGGTTGCTTTAATAGCGGCCTTCAGCTCGTCTGCAGTATTGGGTCTGGTGTATTTCATCTTCCGCTTGACAGTACAGCATAGATTCTCTATGGGATTTAGGTCAAGAGAGTTTGTTGGCTAATCAAGCACAGTGATACCATGGTCATTAAACCAGGTGTTTGTACTTTTGGCAGTGTGGGCAGGTGCCATGTCCTGCTGGAAAATTAAATCAGCACCTCCAGAAAGTTTGTCAGCAGAAGGAAGCATGAAGTGCTCTAAAATTTCCTGTTAGATGGCTGCACTGACATTGGACTTGATTAAACACAGTGGAAAAACACCAGCAGATGGCATGGCTCCATATATCATCACTGACTGTGGAAACTTCACACTGGACCTCAAGCAACTTGGATTCTGTGCCTGTTCAGTCTTCCTCCAGACTCTGGAACCTTGATTTCCAAGTGACAGGACTTGGCACCTGATTTGGGGAGCCGTGTCATCTGCTGGTGTTAGTCCACTGTATTTTATCAAGTCAAAGTCAATGCAGCTGTCTACCGGGACATTTTAGAGCACTTCATGTTTCCCTCTGCTGACAAGGTTTATGGAGATGCTGATTTCATTTTCCAGCAGGACTTGGCACCTGCCCACACTGCTGCCAAAAGTACCAAAGCCTGGTTTAATGACCATGGTATCACCATATTTTACTGGCCAGCAAACTCTCCTGACCTGAACCCCATACAGAATCTATGAAGTATCGTCAACAGGGAGATGAGAGACACCAGACGCAACAATGCAGATGAGCTGAAGGCCGCTATCAAAGCAAACTGGGCCTTCATAACACCTCAGCAGTAGCACAGGCTGATCACCTTCATGCCGTTCCACAGTGATGCAGTATTAATTCATACAAAAGTAGCCCTGACCAAGTATTGGGTGTGTGCATGGAAATACTTTTAGTCGGCCAACATTTCTATTAAAAAAAAATCAATTTTTCAAAACTGATCTTATGTAATATTCTATTTTTTTGAGAAACTGATTTTCAGGTTTTCATGAGCTGAAAGTCATAGCCATCAAAATTAAAAGAAATAAACACATGAAATACATCACTCTGCCTGTAATGAATCTATATAAAATATGAGTTTCATTTTATGAATTGAATTACTGAAATAAATCAACTTTTTGTTGATATTCTAATTTAGTGAGATGCACCTGTATACATATTTTCTCTCTCCTTCTCTCTGTCTCTCATATATATATATATATATATATATACAGTATATATATATATACTGTATATATACACTCCCAAAAATGTGACAGCCAAAAGAAAAAACAAATCTCACTGAGAAATTTCCTGTTTTTTCTGCTCCGTGCGTAATCATTCTCCAGGATTTATTGGTTCAGCTTCTATTGCGGGGAATCAAACAGCACTGATGTGGTGTCAAAAAGTAAATGACATTTAATGGGATTTTATGTTATTTTAATGGAGAGAGTTTTAACAGTTAAAATGTAATCACCCGTCATTTTATTTATATGATGAGACACTAAACAGTTTTTTTTTATTCCATCCACATTCACATTTTAATTGCGGTCTTAGTATTGAAATCTATAGCATTATTTTATTATTTTTTCAGATGAATGAATGAACGAATGAATGAATGAACAGGGGGGAAAGGTATGCAGACGTAACTACATAGGAATATAAAAAAAAATAAATACTGAAATGTATGCCCAAGGGAGATGTGTTCACTCCAAAAGGAAAATGGCAGGAAGCCTCCACAAACACTGATCTTTACATGAGCGTCGCCTGACGCTGATGTCAGCTGACCAGCGCTGAGTATTTCTCTGATTCTTCAAAATGTCTGTACAAGTCAGTCCAAACGCTATAGTGTGAACCCAGCTTTAACTTAGGCTGACTTAGGTAAACTCTGCATAACGTAACCCAGCGCTCAGGAACTTCTACAAACTGAGCACAACTTTCACCAACGTGTATTTCCAAACGTCGGTAAATTTTCAGCAGGCTGAAAATTTTCAAAGAACAACTTTCGCCAGTGTTTACCAACAAACACCAGCAATCATTAACTTTTGCCAGCAGAGCCAGACGCTTGCCAAAAAGTCAGTAAAAGTCAGTTCAAATGTTGTAGTGTGAATCCACCTCACGCATCCAAAATAAAACTGGAGTATTTGGAAAAGATGTGCTACAAATCACTTGTGCACTTGGGAAATACTTTTTAAAAAAATGAAATTTTCATAGTCTTGCTCATAATACCGTTTTCAAGTGTATTTCTGGGAGAAGTGTGGTTATAGCAATCTAGCATCAAGATAAGTGTACTGTATAATAATAATAATAATAATAATGCATCGATTTTATATAGCACCTTATCATATATACTCAAAGATGCTTTACAAATAGGTACATTATTCATTCACTCCAGACAGACAGTGGTAGTGGCAAGCTACTTCTGCAGCCACAGCTGCCCTGGGGCAGGCTGACTGAAACGTGGCAGCCAATCTGTGCCAACGGCCTTTCCGGCCACCACCGAACATTTTATACATTTATACACATTCATACCCAGTGTTATGGACACTGGAGGCAATGCGGGTGAAGTGTCTTGCCCAGGGACACAACGGCAGGATATCTGGGGAGATACATAGTATATACATATACGTACATAGTATATATGTATACTAGTACATAGTATATATACGTAAATATATATATATACACACTACCGTTCAAAAGTTTGGGGTCACTTAGAAATTTCCTTATTTTTGAAAGAAAAGCACTTTTTTTCGATGAAGATAACTTTAACTAATCAGAAATACACTCTATACATTGCTAATGTGGTAAATGACTATTCTAGCTGCAAATGTCTGGTTTTTGGTGCAATATCTACATAGGTGTATAGAGGCCCATTTCCAGCAACTATCACTCCAGTGTTCTATTGGTACAATGTGTTTGCTCATTGTGTCAGAAGGCTAATGGATGATTAGAAAACCCTTGTGCAATCATGTTAGGTCTGCAATGCTGTAATTGCTGCAAATGGAGGATTCTTTGACGAAAGCAAAGTTTGAAGGAAAAAATTATTATTTCACATACAAATCATTATTTCTAACCTTGTCAATGCCTTGACTATATTTTCTATTCATTTTACAACTCATGGTGGTAAATAAGTGTGACTTTTCATGGAAAACACAAAATAATTGTCTGGGTGACCCCAAACTTTTGAACGGTAGTGTATATATATATACACATATACACACACAGTATATAGTATATAGTATATATATACATAGTATACACTACATAGTATATCTACATAGTATATAGATATACTATGTAGATTTGTGGCCTGCAAGATGTTCATATCTTACGGCTCGTTGTCCATCCATCTATCCATCTTCTACCGCTTTTTCGGAAGTCCGGGTCACAGAGGCAGCAGTTCAAGCAGAGAAGCCCAGACTTCCCCCTCCCCAGCCACCTGCTCCAGCTCTTCAAAGAGGACACCAAAACATTTCCAGACCAGCTGGGATACATAGTTTCCAGCGAGTCCTGGGTCTGCCCCGGGGTCTCCTCTCAGTGGGACGTGCCCGAAACACCTCAAGTGGGAGGTGTCCAGGAGGCATCCTGATCCGATGCCCAAATCACCTCATCCGGCTCCTTTCAATGTGGAGGAGCAACGGTTCTACTCTGAGCCTCTCCCGAATGACTGAGCTCCTCACCCATTCTCTAAGGGTGAGTCCAGCAATTCTACGGGGAAAGCTCATTTCAGCCGCTTGTATCCGCGATCTCGTTCTTTCGGTCATTACCCAAAGCTCGTGAGGGTAGGAACGTAGATTGACTGGTAAATCAACAGCTTTGCCTTAGAGCTTAGCTCCCTCTTCACCACGACAGACCGGTACAACGTCTGCATCACTGCAGATGCTGCTTCGATCCGTCTGTCAATTTCTCGCTCCATTCTTCACTTGCTCATGAATAAAACCCCGAGATACTTAAACTCCTCCACTTAGGGCAGGAGCTTGTCCCCAACCCGGAGAAAACAATCCACCTTTTTTCAGCTGAGAACCATGGACTCGGACTTGGAGGTGCTGATTCTCATTCCAGCAGCTTCACACTCGGCAGCAAACCGTCCCAGTAAGACCTGTAGGTCATTGCTTGATGAAGCCAATAGGACAACATCATCCACAAACAGAAGAGATGAGAGCCTGTGGTCACCAAGCATTACCGTTCCTTGGCTGCACCTAGAAATCCTGTCCATAAAAATTATGAACAGGATTGGTGACAAAGGACAGGCCTGGTGGAGTCCAACTCTCACTGGGAATGAATCTGACCGAGTGTTGGCAAAACAGACTCTCACAATGGTCGTATAGAGACCGGACAGCTCGTAACAACAAGCCCGATACCCCATACTTCCAAAGCACCCCCCCCCCCACAAAAAACCACAAGGGACGCGGTTGAATGCCTTTTCCAAGTCCACAAAACACATGTAAACTGGCTGGGCAAATTCCCACGAACCCTTGAGGATTCTCGAGAGGGTAAAGAGTTGGTCTGATGTGCCACGGCCAGGATGAAAAGCACATTGCTCCTTCTGAGTACGAGGTTCGACCAATGGCCGGACTCTCCTCTCCAATACCTTGGCATAGATCTTCCCAGGGAGGCTGAGAAGTGTGATCCCTCTAAAGTTGGAGCACACCCTCCGGCCCTCCTTTTTAAAAAGCAGAACCACCATCCTGGTTTGCCATGCCAAAGGCACTGTCCCCAACCTCCACGCAATGTTGCAGAGGCATGTCAACATGACAGCCCTACAACATCCAGGGCATTGAGGTACTCAGGGCAAATCTCGTCCACCCCCGGGGTCCGGCCACCAAAGATTTTTTTAATCACCTTGGCGACCTGAGTCCCTGTGTTGGGTGAGCTGTACCCCTCATCCCCAAACCCTACTTCCTCTGTGGAATGTGTGCCAGTGGGATTGAGGAGATTCTCGAAGTATTCCTTCCACCACCCAACGATGTCCCAAGTCAAAGTCAGCAGCGCCCCATCTGCACCATACACAATGTGGAGAGGGAGCTGCTTCCCTCTCCTGAGTCGCCAGACATATTGCCAGAATCTCTTCAAGGCCGACCGAAAGTCTTGTTCGATGGCCTCATCAAACTCCTCCCACACCCCAGTTTTTGCTTCAGCAACCACCCAAGCTACACTCCGCTTGGCCTGCCGGTACACCTCAGCTGCTTCAAAAGTACCACAAGTCAACCAAGCTTGATAGGACTCCTTCTTCAGCTTGATGGCTCCCCTCACCAATGGTGTCCACCACTTGGTTCAGGGGTTGCCAGATGCACCGACGACCTTGCGGCCACAGCTCTGGGCAGTTGCTTCAACAATGGAGGTGGAAAACCTGGCCCATTCAGACTCCATGTCTCCAGATGCTCTCGGAATGTGGTCGAAGTTCTTCCGGAGGTGGGACTTGAAGACCTCCCAGACAGGGGCCTCAGCCAGACGTTCCCAGCACACCCTCACTATACAAGATTCAAGATTCAAAGGCTTTATTATCATGTGCACAGTTAAGAAATGCAACATTTCCTGAGCAGTGAAATTCTTACTCTGCTCTCCCAACGAATGCCAAGGTAATAAATACACATCATACTAATAAAGGTTATAAACACATCTTAATACTAAATACTAATAAATACTAATAATACACATTAAAAGCAATTAGGACAGTTAAAGCAGTTAAAACTAGAGGAGAATGATGATAGAGGAGAAGAATGAAAATTGGAAATTCACTGGATGACTATAACATGACCCTGGGTAAGTGAAAATTCACTGAATGAGTATGACTCGCCTCTGATAATACCCAATAGACTGCATAATGGTAATTTTAATATCAGAGATGATATGAACCTGAAATGGCATGAGACTATATACAATGTGCAAATGAGCAATGTACAAATTAACACCCAGAGTGAGAATTTCTCTGTGTAAAGCCGTGTGCCCTGATAATACCCAGTAGACTGTATAATGATAATTTAGCAGCAACGATGATATAGACGTGAGACGGGGTGAGACTATGTACAGTGTGCAAATGAGCAATATGCAAATTTTGCATCCAGTGTGTGAATTCCTATTTGCAAAGCTGTGTCCGGAATTTTGATATTTATTCAGGAGACTGATGGCAGTGGGGAAGAATGAGTTTTTTTTAGTCTGGATGTCCTGCATTTTACACTTCTGTACCTCCAGCCTGAGGGTAGAAGTGTGAACATTCTGTCCTCCCCTTCCTCATGTCCACTATCATCTCCTTTGTCTTGTCCATTTTGAGGGTGAGGTTGTTGTCCTCACACCATGACACCAGGCTGGCCACCTCCCTCCTGTAGGATACATCATCACCACTAGTGGTGTGTCCTATCACTGCTGTGTCATCCGCAAACTTTAAGAAGACACTGTCCTTGTGGGAGGCGACACAATCATAGGTGAAGAGAATGTAGAAGATGGGGCTGAGAACACAACCCTGTGGGACACCTGTGTTCGTGATGATGCTGGCTGAGGTCCTATTACCCATCCTGACAGACTGAGGCCTGCCAGTCAGAAAGTCCAGTAGCCAATCACAGAGGGTGGGGTGCAGGCCAAGTGAAGACACTTTGTAGGTGAGTTTGTGGGGGATAACCGTGTTGAAGGCGGAGCTGTAGTCGACAAAGAGCATCCTGATGGAAGAGTCTTTATCTTCCAGGTGGGAGAGAAAATAATGGAGTGCAGCAGCAATGGCATCTGAGGTGGAACTGTTGGGCCGGTAGGCGCACTGCAGGGGTCCAGGGTATCTGGTATGCTGTCCTGAATGAGGGTCAGCACCACTCTCAAAGCATTTCATGATGACTGGAGTGAGTGCTACCGGCCTGTAATCATTCAGGCAGGTCGGCGGGCTCTTTTTGGGGAGGGGGACGATGGTTGTGGTTTTGAAGCAGGAGGGGACTATGTTCTGGTTGAGGGAGAGGTTAAAGATGGATGTGAGAACATCAGTCAGCTCAGCAGCACATGGTCTGAGAGCCTGCCCAGGGATGTTATCTGGTCCTGCTGCCTTGCGGGGGTTGATATTCCTCAGTGCTTTGTTTACCAGGCCTGATGAGACTTTAGTGGAGGGTGTGTGTGTGTGTGTGTGTGTGTGTGTGTGTGTGTGTGTGTGTGTGTGTGTGTGTGTGTCTCCTCTCTGCACTGTAGCTGGAAGTCTTAAAGCGGGTGTAAAAGATGTTGAGACCATCCGGCAGGCTGTCTGTAGAGTTAGTGGTGTTGCTGGTGGTTCTCTTGTAGTCTGTGATGTGCTGCAGACTTTGCCACATGCACCCAGAGTCAAGAGTGGAGTAGAAGCTGTCCAGTTTTTCTCTGTACTGCCTCTTGGCTGTTGTTATAGCCTTCCTCAGTCCATACTTTGCAGCTTTGTACTCAGGCTCATTGCCTGATTTAAATGCAAGAGAGTGAGCATGCACCATTTGATGTACCTGACTGTTTATCCAGGGCTTCTGGTTGGGGAACTTCCTGACTTGTATGGTGGGTACGATGGTATCAACACAAGTAGTAATGTACCCAGTCACATTCTCAGCATGGTCCTGTATGTTTACAGAGGAGTCCTCCCGGGTGGCTGCAGCTTTAAACACATCCCGGTCTGTCCGGGCAAAACAGTCTTGCAGGGTGCTCTCAGCCTCTGGAGTCCAGCGTTTAATCTGTTTAATAACAGGGTTTGTTTGTTTCACTCTTTGTCTGTAGGGTGGGTACATGAACAGGGAGATGCGACCTGACTGTCCGAAGTGGGGGCGGGGTGCCGCTCTGTATGCACCGCATATGTTTGTGTAAACATGGTCTAGTGTGTTCTTATCACGGGTGGGACTGTCCACATCCTGGTAATATTTGGGAAGTACAGTCCGTAAATTGCGCTAGTTAAAGTCACCAGCAACAATAAAAACAGCATCAGGATGGGACGTCTCTAATGCGCTAATGACATCATGGAGTTTGTGGAGCATTGATGTGTGGTTAACTCGCAGGGAAATGTAAACAGCAGCCAAAAACACAGCAGTAAATTCCCTCAGTAGATAACTGGGATGGCATTTCAGCAGTAAAAACTCCACATCAGGCAAACAGTGCTTGTAAACAGTCTGTACATCTCCACATCACGAGTTATTTATAAACATACACACGCCACCCCCCCCCCCACCCCTCGTGTTACCCGCGGCTGATGTCCGGTCTGCCCGATGTACGGAGTGGGTCTGAAGCTGAATGGCGCACTTGGGAACTTTGCCTGAGAGCCAGGTCTCACAAGAAATTAGAGCGCAGCACTCTCTTATCTCCCGCTGGTCTTCAATCCTTACCCTTAGCTTGTCCAGTTTGTTTTCTAGAGACCCTACGTTGGCTAGCAGGAGGCTAGATAGAGGTGGGCAGCTAGCGCGAGCTTTCAGCCTAGCATGGAGCCCCCCCTCTTGCCTCGCTTGTGGCGCCATTTCCTAAGCGCTATACGTACCCCACACCTCACTATACAGCTCTTTGTGGCTTTGACAAAAAAAAAAAAAAAATTGCAAGAAAAAAAATGCTAATTTGTGAGAAAATGTGATGTGCTGTGCAAGAAGAGTGCCACATTTTTCAGAAAAGTTGTAAACTGAGAGACAATTTTTATTTAAAAAAAAAAAAATCACAAATTTACAAAACAAAAGTTGAAAAATTACCAGGAAAAAGAAACAATTTTAAAAGAAATTGCAATTTTATGAGAGAAAGTTCACAAGAGAACATTTGCAAATTTAAGACGGAGTTTACAAATTAAAAGAAAAAGGATATCACTTAAAAAAAAAGTTGTGAATTGAAAAGCCTAACAATTCTCTAAGTAAAAAGACTAATTTACATGCAAAAGTTGCACATTTGAAAAGAAATTTACAATAAAATTTTGCAAATATGTATATGAGAAAAAAAAATACAAATTTGCAAGAAAAAAGATTCACATTTATGAGAAAATCTGCAAGAAAAAGAACTCACAAATGAGAGGAAACTTCTACATCTAGGAGAAGACTAAAACTGAAGTAAATGAGAAGGTTTACAGCAAACTGTTGGATTCTGTAAGTCTGGTTGAGATGTGAAAACCACAACATTGAACAAGAAACTAAAAAACTGTCTACATGGTCAGATACCACAAGTGATATGCGAGGGAAAAATGTTTGTAATTTGGGTGAAGTGATCCAGTAAGCCTGTTTCGACCTCCTCTGCTGGCATGTGTGCAAGTTCAATGGGAAAACTTCTAAAAACTGGACTGAAAAAATAGTCAACTGTGTCCTTTCAGCTTCATAAGAGACATGGAACTCCACAAGTCCTGAATTTAAATCTGCAGGAGCATTTTTAATCAGCAAAAAATTACACTTTAACAGGAATGTGCAACCTCCACTGTGATAAGAGCCACTCAGCAATTCTTTTATCCCTAAAACAGCTGAAAACATATTTGAGCCTTGAAATAAAGGTAAAACAATTGAGTTATTATAAATAAACTGACCCGTCAATCATAGTAGATTTATTTTTCCTCTTAAATATGCAACTTTTCTCCAACTTTTCTCACAAAGCTGGGGGTTTTGATCCAGAAATTTGCTACTTTATTCTTGCAGATTTGCACTTTCCTCATAAATTTGAAACCTCTTCTTCTAAATTTAAAGGGGACATTGACTGCACTTTCCCCACATTTTGACAACTCACACAGGTCTTAAAGTAGCACTATGCAACTTTCTTGTTCTGTCTAGGAACACTGAAAAGACTACGAATATGGCGACTATGACCTCAGTTGCAACAGCCAATCACAGGGTGTTTAGTTGCTGGTGGCTAAAGTTGTGCCCTGTGAGTCATTGTTGAGACTGAGGTCATAGTTGCCATAGTTGCAGTCTTTTCACTGGTTTTGTGGGGCCACAGTTTGGGAGTTCTCTCACACCCAGAAGCCAGGGGGAAGGGGAGAATAATGGACAGTAGGAGGAGGTGGCACCTGGGAGGGGTATCAAACAGGACAGCAAAGACTATGCGCCCCCCCGGGGAGAGGAGTAAATGCCGGAGAGAAGAAGTGTGTTTGAGCAGAGCCGGGGTATATTATGTTAATGTGCTGCATTTCTCTTTGTTCCCACAACAATGTATGATGGTCGGAAGCTCTGGGTCTCTACATATGGAAATAGAAGTATAAAAGATGAATGTACAGAGACCCAGGTAGCGCAGTGGCTCAGCAGAGCTCAAAGCGTGTTTGCTGTTATGTTGGAGAAATAATAAAGCCTTGTGTCGTTCAACTCGTTGCCTCGTCCTATTCCTTTTTCTCCACAATCTCACCAAAAAAAAAAAAAAAAAAAAAAAAGGCAAGAAAGTGACATTCACTCAGCCAAACGCTGGCCTCCCATCAAAATAATTTTGTAAACATTATTTGAAGGTGAAAATCTTTCATAGTGTTGCGTTACGAAATGTTTGTGACATATTTTGGTGAAATTTTCCTTAATTATTTGATTATTGCTGTATCATTGTGAATCATATTTTGCAGCCTTACTCAGAACATCTCGTTTCAGTGCATGCCTTTTGACCCCCCCCCCCCCCAAATCCATTCACATGACAGACAGTTGGCTGGTTAATAATAGAGCAGTGGGTGTGTATCAAGGCTAGAGACATTTACCTTTCAGTGACATTCCGAAGCAATACCTGGAAGAGTAAATATGGCTTCTTGGAGAGAAAACTATAAGGTCTGTGTGTTTTTTTTTTTTTTTTTTTTAAGAAAACTGACTGTTTTGATATTTTTTCGAAAATCACACAACTAATAGATGCATTTCCGAAAGTTAAAACACACAAACATACCATTTTTCATTCAATGACTCCTTCAAGTGTTGTGTACTTTTCACCATGACCAGACTCCCATCACAGATTTAATGTCAATGTTCAGAGTACCCCACCCATGGTCATGTGACTCAAATGAGAGCAGTTGGATTGGTTCAACTTTTTGCCTCCACACATGTGTAGGCAGTGAGGTAGCAGTGCTAGCCATTGCTACTAGCTACAACAGCTTGCAATGCAGCTTCTACGCTCCATCACATACAGCCGACAAACTGCTTGCTGTTGTCCAGAGCAAAATCCCAAGCATATCTTTATCAAAAATGCATCCATTTTCTCAGCAAATAAACAGTCACAAAGTGGATGTTCTCACATTAGACTCAGATAAGAGATAAAGGGAACTGTCATGACCTGCAGATCTGATGTGACTGCAAAAATAAAGCTGAATGAACAATGTGGCTTGCAACTGTGAACATAGCCATACTGTATGAACTAACTACACCGTCAGTTTGTGTAGCCACATTTTTGAGGTTTTCAGCATGTTTGTGTGAGTCAACATGCTTAAGTGACTCCGTTTAAGGGGATAAATGAGAGTTTTTGAAGCTTTTTTGATCTGGTTGGGTCTGTCAGCGGTGATTTAGGCTGCGGTGATCCAGACCTCACAGACTGTCAGCCACATTTATCGTCTGATCCACAAACACAGGGACAGACGAGGCCCAGAAGACCATCAGTCCTGACACGAAACAAGGTTCACTTAGATCAGTTAGCTCTACTACTGTATGTAAAGAGCTATTTGGGGCTTGCTTCTTTTTTCAAGATTTATTTGTGAGGTTTTCTTTTATATTTGCAGCTTTTTTTTTTTACTACTTTTCTCTTACAAAGATAAGATAAGATAAGATAATCATTTATTGATCCCCATGGGGGAAATGCAGGAATTCAAGAACATAACAGAATATAACAGGAAAACAATAAGTATGTTAAATATATGAGAGATAGACTCCTATCAATATTGTGATGGTGCAAGGTGTCAATGCTGGACACTTAACACTTGTTAAGACAGCCCTTACAGTGTATGATAATGAAAAAACAAGTCAAACCCGGCAAGTAAGCAAGTCAACATGACAAGTGATATAAGATGACAAATGATGTATCAGCCCAACATGTTCACAAAATATAATATCCGAGGTCCAAATGCAAGGTGCATTAACATTTCCATCACTACCATCACCTCCATCCATGTGAATGGCATCAGGGAAATAAGTGGTAGCAGTGACGACTGCAACAATAGCTCAAAAGAAGTCCAGCCACTCAGGCCAGTGATTATCAGTGGGGATGTGAAGTGTGTGAGTATGCAGGAGAAGGGGGGTTAGTGCTGCATCAGGCTGTGGCTCAGGCTGTTATACAGTCTAACAGAAGAGTGCAAATATGGCATTTTTAAGGATTTTTTTTTTTTATTTTGCCTCTTTTCCTCATAAATATGTAACCATTTTCTTGTCAATTATTATTATTATTATTATTTTGCAACTTAAAAAAAACTTTTTTTTCAATAAATTAACAATTGGTAAATTTACAGTTTTTTTAAGGGATTTACTTGCAATTTTTTTCTCTCAATATTTTTTATGCATTTGCAACATTTTTCTTGTCAATTTAATACTTTTTAAAAGTAAATTTTCTACTTGTCTTATAAATTTGGAGCTTTTTAGGGATTAGAATTTCCATCCATCCATCCATCTTCTACCGCTTTTCTGGAGGTCCAGGTCGCGGAGGCAGCAGTTCAAGCAGAGAAGCCCAGACTTCCCTCTCCCCAGCCACCTGCTCCAGCTCTTCAGAGAGGATACCAAGGCGTTCCCAGACCAGCTGGGAGACACAGTCTCTCCACCGAGTCCTGGGTCTGCCCTGGGGTCTCCTCCCAGTGGGACGTGCCTGAAACACCTCAAGTGGGAGGCGTCCAGGAGGCATCCTAATCAGATGTCCATACCACCTCAACTGACTCCTTTCAATGTGGAGGAGCAGCGGTTCTACTCTGAGCCTCTCCCGGATGACTGAGCTCCTCACCCTATCTCTGAGGGGGAGTCCAGCAATCCTACGGAGAAAGCTCATTTCAGCCGCTTGTATCCGCGATCTTGTTCTTTCGGTCATTACCCAAAGCTCGTGACCATAGGTGAGAGTAGGAACGTAGACTGACTGGTAAATCGACAGCTGTGCCTTAGAGCTCAGCTCCCTCTTCACCACAACAGACCGGTACAACGTCCGCATCACTGCAGATGCTGCTCCAATCCGTCTGTCGATCTCTCGCTCCATTTTCCCCTCACTCGTGAACAAGACCCCAAGATACTTAAACTCCTCCACTTGGGGATTAGAATTTCTTCTCATAAATTTGTGACTTCTTTCCCTCAAAAATGACTATTTTCCTCTTTTCTTCTTTTAGTTTATGTGCAATATTTTGAGGGATTTTCTTGTGGTTTTAATTTTAAAGTAAATTTTAAATTTGTAACTTTTCTTGTTAATTTAAGTCATTCTGTCCTAAATTTCCCAGTCTCACTCCATAAATTTGCAACTTTCTACTCATAAATTTGCACATATTTTTCCTCACAAATGTGCAACTTTTTTCCCTCATTAAGCTGTAATTGTTTTCTCCTTAAATTGGGACTTTTTTCCTTGTCAAGTTGATACTTTTTTCTCATGAATTTACAATTCTCTCATGAAACTGCAACATTTTTTTGTATATATGCAATATCTGGGGAGATTTTCTCAAGACTGTGCAACTTTCTTTCAAGTTTGTAGCATTCCTTAAAAATCTGAGACTTTTTCTCCAAAATTTACAACTTTTCTTTCATAAATTTGCAACGTTCTCTCATTACTTTGATGATTTTTCTTTGACATCTTTTTCTTAATGATCTTATAAAGTTGTGACCCTTTTCTTGTGAATTTGCAACTTGCTTAATCTATAACTTTTATTTTTCAAAATGTATTTATTTGCTTGTTTTGGGAAAGTCACAGGTACTTGAGGGCTATGAGAACAAGAGGCAAAGTTTGTAAACCTCTGAATTAATTAAACATCCAGATAGCCTAGATGGGCAAAAAAGGCATGCCTGCACACTCATACCTTTAATTGACTGAACAATAAAAGTTTTATTATTAAGGAAAGACAAAAAGGGGCTACAGCTCACTTACCAAACCTCTTGTATCCAAAAGATTGAACTTCCTCCTCGTCTGCAAAGTCGTCTGTGTGACATAATCAGAAACACATGACAGAAATAGGTCACACACTACTGGGGGTAAAATGTGTTTGAAGCAGTTGGTGGGACTCTGTAAACAAAGGAAAATACACAGAAACACTGCAAGCTGGTGAGGGAGACCAAAAAAAAAAAGAAAATGCACATTAAAATGATCTGTGTTTAGTGCAGGAAAGGATTGATGGAGATGGAGGGATATTATGGGCATGGGTGGAGATTTTATTTTAATGTTGGGGGGGGGCAATGAACTGAAAGTTTTCTCAAGAGTAAATACTGAGGGGGACATGATAATTGTTACTGCAGTCAGGGCTGTTTCTAGCTTTTTCGGGGTCTGATGCAAGACTGCCTGGGGGCCCTTAATTTTGTGAGAAAGAGTTCAAATCCATGAAAATCTTCTTCTTTCGGCTGCTGCCTTCAGGGGTCGCCACAGCGGCTCATCTGCCTCCATCTCACCCTATCCCTGGCATCTTCCTCTGTAACACCAACCCTCTCCACGTCCTCCTTCACTACATCCATGAATCTTCTCTGTGGTCTTCCTCTTTTCCTCCTGCCTAGCAGCTTCATCTTCAACATCCTTTGTCCAATATATCCACTATCCCTCCTCTGCACATGTTCAAATCATCTCAGCCTTGCCTCTCTTACTTTGTCTCCAAACCGCTCGATGTGAACTGTCCCTCTAATATATTAATTTCTAATCCTGTTCCTCCTAGTCACTTCCAATGAAAATCTTAGCATCTTCAACTCTGCTACCTCCAGCTCCACCTCTTGTCTTTTTGTCAGTGCCACCATCTCCAAACCAGACATCATAGCAGGTCTCACTACCATCTTGTAAATCTTCCCTTTCACTCTTGCTGCTACCTTTCTGTCACAAATCACCCCTGACACTCATCTCCACCCACTCCACCCTGCCTACACTGTCTCCTTCACCTCTCTTGTGCATTTTCCATTGCTTTGGATACTTGACCCCAGGTATTTAAACTCATCTACTTTCACTACCTCTACTCCTTTCATCTTCACCGTTGCACCTGCCTCCCTCTCATTCACACTCATGTATTCTGTCTTGCTTCGACTGACTTTCATTCCTCTTCTCTCCAAAGCATACCTCTCCAGGTTCTCTTCCACCTGCCTCCTACTCTCACTACAGATCATAATGTCATCTTCAAATATCATGGTCCACAGAGTCTCCTGCCTGACCTCGTCCGTCAGCCTGTCCATCACCATGGCAAACAAGAAGGGGCTCAGAGCTGATCCCTGATGTAATCCCACCCCCACCTTGAATCCATCCGTAACTCCTACAGCACACCACCTCACTATCCTCATACATGTCCTGCACCACCCTCACACACTTCTCTGCCACTCCTGACTTTCTCATACAGTACCACACTTCCTCTCTTGGCACCCTATCATATACTTTCTCTAGATCCACAAAGACACAGTGCAGCTCCTTCTGACCTTCTCTATACTTCTCCATCAGCACTCTTAGAGCAAACATGGCTGGCCTGCACTGGTGGTCTCCCCAGCCACTGCCAGGCGCTGGTGCACGTTCAGGTTTGCTGCATCTGCATCGCAGTCGCCCTAAGAAATAAGGGTGAATGAGGGTGGGTGAGTGTGAGGGGAAGAGCACAAATGGATATGAGTACGTCGGAGTGTGAGTGAGAGTGCATGCGTGGGTGAACGTGAGTGGGTGTGGGTGAACCTGAGGGCGAGTGGGAGTGAGATTGAATGGGTACAGGAGTGAGGGAGAATGGGTGGGTCCAGGAGTGTGAGAGTGGGTGTGTATGAGAGCATGAGGGTGTGAAGGTGTGGGGATGGGTGTGTCTGCGAGTCCGGAGGTGCTGGATTGAGGGGGGTAGTGCCTCTCGGCTATGTGGGCTCCCCTGGGTGGGGGGTGGGGGGACTTCTTTGGGCATGGAGGTCCCCGGGGCAGCGATGGCGCTGGGGGGGGGGGGTCTCTGGCCCTGGGTGTGTTGATGCTGGCCACCTGGTGCCTGGGGCCTGGCGTTGGCCCTGTTGGGGGGTGGGGGGTTGGAGGGCCTGGGGGTGTGGGCCAGCCTTGCTGGCCGCCTGGCAGCCTGACCTCCCTTAATCATCCCTCTGTGGGCAGATGCCTGGCTTTCCTGGGGCTTGCTGACCTCGGGCATTTGTGCCCTTTGGGGGTTGGCGGTGCTGCCTTGCCTGCTCAGGGTTCCCGGGGGGGTTGGGGGGGTTGCTGCGATCGGCCCCCCTCTTTGTATGTTTCCTGACAAGCCACTCACATGCACACACTTATTTTGTGCGTGCTCTCATATATACACACATGGACGCACACGCACAAATGTCTCTCCTTTAACAGGTGCAGATATCAGACTTGTGTTGAGACATCTTTGGAGGAAGAAGCAGTATGTCTTCTGTTTTTTTTAGTTGTTGGTTTGTTTGTCTTTTTGTCTGTTCTTCCTCTTTTTTTCCCCCTCCATACACTTCCTTTCCCCATTCCCCATCCTGTCGGGTCCTCCATGGGTAAAATAATTTAAATAAAGTATTAAAAGTTATTACAGGAGGAGTTTACAACAATATACAGTACATAGTTAGGTACTGTATAAAGCTCCTTTTGGCAAAGTAAATCTGTTTTGGAACAATAAGGGTAATGGATCTCTGTTCTGCTTACCTAGCTGCCTGACAGGACAAGGTGAAAAAAAAAGTCCACTCCAATCCCCTCTCTCTCCCCCCTGAGAACACGCTGTACCACTTCATCCAACTTACTCCAGAATTCCTCTTTCCCTTCTACCTGACATCCAACTTGTGGGGCGTTGTTACATCTTGAAATGAGAGAGTTGGGGTCGAGTCTTCATGCAGCTAACAAGTCTAACTTTATTACACGAACTTGGGTTTACATACAGAGTGGGCCGTGCCCGCCTGACGTCACCCAGTGGGTGGGCACGGCATCACATACACACACAGTCATATACAACATTCCCTCCCCCCTTAGGAAATGGAAAGTCACACACACCATTGAAAACCTCCCAAATTTAAAATCCGAATCACGCACTACAAACATGGGGAATAACATATTGCAATAAAACAAACCTATCACATTCACACAAAACCAACTCAAAAATCGTACCATGTCTCTTTAGAATACAAAATAATCACATATTATACATACATTCACTAACTCACATATACATCAGCATCAAATATATACAAAGTGCACACTTTCACAAATACATATGTACATAGATATTTACACTAAATACAAGTTTTAAGTGACCCCAATGTCTCTGGGCAGCCACCATCTTCTACACTCCCCCAGAGGACCTTGGCGTTGCTACCTCCAGGGTCGAAGCCCCCCTCCCTGGCAAAAATGTCCTTTCCCTCCAAGAAGTGCTTCTTCCCCTTTGGCTCGCCGTGACATTTTCCAGTACGCTGTCTCTTTGCGCCTGCCAAACTGTTCATGACTGTCTTCCTCACCGCCACCATGCCTCCAGACACTCCAGCCCCCAGTGGCTGCACCTTGGGTGCAGCTCGCTCCTCGGTGTCGTCTGCTGCCTCGGGAACCTTGTTATAACACCCAGCACCCTCCTCCAGGGTGCTCCGCTGCATTATCACCAAGTCCGGCTGAGACTGTTCTCCCTCTGGGTTCTCAGCACCGCTCACGTCAGTAACATCCTCCGGCACGGACGCCTCACCGCTGCTGTCGGTACCCTTGCTCCAGGTGTCCCGCTGCACCGTCTCTGCGTCCTGTGGCTGCTGCTCCACCCCGGTGCCTTCAGCCTACGTGGACTCGCTTACCCACTGTGTAGCTTCCACCAGCGGGGCTGACTCCTGTTGTACCTCCTCTCTGTCGTCTTTGCGTACTGCACCATGCGACCCGTCAGCACTGTGGTCCTGTGCCAAGCTGAGCTTCATTGCTGGCTTGTTGTCTTCAGAGACCGGGGACTCTTCTACCCGTGGTCCCGGTTCGGCCTCGAGGTCAAGTTTGGCACCCTTAGCCTCGTCTTGGCACAAGGTTAGCTCCTCAGCTAGCCCGTCCATAGACTTAGAATGAGCTGTTAGCTTCCTGAGGCTAACTAGCTCAGACGCTCCTGGCACCATTATCGCCAGCACCTGCAGTTTCATGGACCACGTATGCTCTTTGAAGTATTCGCCCAGTCGCTCGATGGCATCCTCATAACTCTCTGTTGCACCCAGAGCACCAAGGATTCTCCAGCCTTGTGCGCAGAGAGCCAGGAGTGCCCGCCGTCGTCTCCCATCCAGTCCATGCAGGCCCAGAGCCCTAATGTAATCCTCGAACTCAGCTCTCCATCTCGGCCACACGCTCACCGGCTGACCAGGTTGTTCCAGAAATGGTAGCAGTCGCAGAGGTAGCCAGCATGCTTCCATACTTTAAAATATCTCCAATTTTCTTCGTCACCAAATGTTACGTCTTGAAATGAGGGCGTCAGAGGTGAGTTTTTATGCAGCTAACAAGTCTAACTTTATTACATGAACTTAGGTTTATATACAGGGTGGGCCGTGCCCGCCTGACGTCACCCAGTGGGTGGGCACGGCATCACATACACACAGTCATATACAACAAGCATATGCACTGACAACATTCAACAGCACACCTTTGACTTCTTGCTTCAAACTCATGATTCTGTCTGACTCCCTCTTTACCTCCTGAACACTTCACATACTCTTCCTTCAAGATTACTCCTACTCCATTTCTCTTCCTATCTACATCATGGTAGAACAGTTTAAATCCCCCTCCAGCACTCCCAACCTTCCTTCCCTTCCATCTGGTTTCTTGAACACACAGTATATCTACCATTCTTCTCTCCATCATATCAGCCAACTCTCTGCCTTTAACAATCATAGTCCCTACATTTAATGTCCCTACTCTCACCTCCACACTTCTACCTTTCCTTTTCTCTCTCTCCCTCCTAACACGCCTTCCCCCTTTCCTCCTCCTCGATCTTCAACCAACAGTAGCCCAATTTCCACTGGCACCCTGTTGGTTAACAGCACCGGTGGCGGTCGTTGTTAACCCAGGCCTTGACCAATCCGGTATGAAAGTCTCATTTTTCATGATCCGCATGTTTGATTTGCCAAAGGTTTTATGTCGAATGCCCTTCTTGACACAATCCTCCCCACTTACCTGGGCTTGGGACTGGCACTAGGAGTACACTGGCTTGTGCACTCTCTGTGGCTGGGTTAGTTCAAATCCATTAAAATGGAAGAAAAAAAAATCTCCCCTCAACAAAAAATAAACTTGTCTAGATGACCAGAAAGAAATTAACCTATCATACAATAAAGTTTAACCAGCATTCATATGACCATATGAATACAAATTTACAGAAACAAAGTTGAAAATGTTCAAGAAAAAGTCACAAATTTATGACCAAAAAGTTTCAAATGTACAAGGAAAATCCATCCATCCATCCATCCTCTTCCACTTAAAATCATTAAAAAAAATTACAAGAAAAAATTGCAAACTTACAAGAAAAAAATAACTAATTAAAAAGAAAAAGGTCACAAATTTATTAGAAAAAACTTGCAAATTTACAAGAAAAAGACACAAATTTGTGACAAAAAAGTTGCAAATTTACAAGGAAAAAAAACGTTGAGGGTTTACAAGAAAAAAGTTGCAAATGTATTAGGAACAAATGCAAATGTACAAAAAAATTGTTGGAAATTTACAACAAAAAGTGTCAAATTTACAAGGAAAAAAATAGCAAATTTACAAGAGAAAAGTAACTCATTTAGAAGAAAAATATCACAAATTTATTGGAAAAAAAATTACACATTTACAAGAAAAAAAATGCACTTTTACAAAAAAGTTGAAAATTTACAAGGAAAAAAAATCCAGAATTACAAAAAACAATTTACAAATTTGTGATAAAAAAGTTTCAGATTTTCAAGAAAAAATTTGCACATTTATGAGAAAAAATACAAATTTACAAGATAAAAAGTCTCAAATTTCCAAAGAAAAATGTAGCAAATTTACAAGAGAAAAGTCACAAATGTACGAGAAAAAGGTTGCAAATTTACAAGAAAAAAATGAAAATTTACAAGAAAATAGAGGGGAAAAAAAACCCAACCCAAATACGCATTTTTGGCTGCTCCCTGTTTGCGGTCGCCACGGCGGATCATAGCCCAGATGTCCTTGATACAACCCATTTACCATGGCCTGGGACCAGGACAAGGAGTGGTTTTGTGCTTCCCCCTGTGGTTGGGTAACCAACTTTCTTTTCCCCATTCTATTTATGCTGAGCACCAAGCTAGAAGGTGGAAAAAAAAAAACATTTTTATGGCATTTGGTATGACTCAGCTAGGGCTTGAACCGCAACCCAGCTGTGGGGGCGGATGCTCTACCACTAAGTCACCACGCTGGTAAGAAAAAGATCATAAATATACAAGAAAAAAAGTTGTAAAATTATTAGAAAAAGTTGCAATTAACACAAAAATATTGCCTTTTTTCCAGGTTGGGGTGGACATGCCCCCCCTTTGATTAACGCCTATGATCATGAGTGTATGTGTGGGGAGATAGTTGGACCACAGAACTGTAAAAACCCACAGGCTGCGGTTTCTTTGGGTTGTTGACAGTAAACCCTAATTACACCCCACTACTACGCAAAGCTACACTGAGGAGCAGAGCACAGAGAACATGACGGGTAATGGTTAACAGATGGGAGGGCGACATGGGTGAGGGGTGAGACTCAGGGGGAGATGAGCCGAGTCTGAGGGGGGTTAGAGCAGATGAACACACACACACACACATTCCTGAGAGTATTTCATCTGGGTCGCACTCATAGATGAGTACAAAAAGGTGCAACTTACACATACAACCAGGGCTGTTTCTAGATTTTTGGGGACTTGGTGCAAGATTGTATTCGGGGGTCCCTATATAATAAATCGGGGAAAATAAGTATTGAACACATCAGCATTTTTCTCATTAAACATATTTCTGATGGAGCCACTGACCTGAGATTTTCATCAGATATCAGCAACAACCCAAGTAATCCATACATACAAAAAACTCGAGGCAACTGTGTTCACAAACAAGTTATATTTAATAAAGTGTAATGATACAGGGAATAAGTATTGAACACGCTTGGTGAAATTTATTTAATACTTAGTAGAAAAGCCTTTGTTGGTAATGACAGCTTCCAGACACCTCCTGTGTGGAGAAACTAGGCACAGGCATTGCTCAGGAGTGATTTTAGCCCATTCTTCCACACAAACTGTCAAATCTTGAATGTTCCATGGGTGTCTTCTATAAACTCTGATCTTCAGTTCGTTCCATAGATTTTCAATTGGATTCAGGTCAGGTAACTGACTGGGCCATTCTAGCAGCTTTACTTTCCTTCTCTGGAGCCAGTTGAGAGTTTCCTTGGCTGTGTGTTTGGGATCATTGTCTTGCTGAAATGTCCACCCTCGTTTTGTCTTCAGCATCTTGGCAGATGGCAACAAATTCTTATCAAGGATGTCTCTGTACATTTGTCAATTCATCTTTCCTTCAATTATATGAAGTCTGCCTGTACCATGTGCTGAAAAACACCCCCACACCATGATGGGATAGGCAGTGCCATTTCTCCTCCAAACATGCTGTGTGTTGTGGCATCCAAAAAGTTCAATTTGGGTCTCATCTGACCAAATGATATTCTTGCAGTATTTTACTGGCTTGGCTTGCCCAAATGTTGCACAGCAAACTTTAAATGAGCTTCAACATGCTTTTTCTTCAGCAGTGGAGTCTTGTGAGGTGAGCAGGCATAGAGCTCATGTCAGTTGAGTATATTACTTATTGTTTTCTTTGAAACAGCAGTACCTGCTAACTCCAGGTCTTTCTGGAGCTCTCCACGATTGGTCTTTGGCTCTTCAATAACTCTTCTGATAATTCTTTTGATTCCTCTGTCAGAAATATTGCGAGAAGCTCCTGGTCTTGGCCAGTTTATGGTAAAATGATGTTCTTTCCACTTCCGAATGATGGCTCCAACAGTGCTCACTGGAACATTCAGCAGTTTAGAAATGTGCCCGTAACCAATGCTATCATTATGTTTTGCAACAATAAGGTTGTGAAGGTCTAGAGAGAGCTCTTTGCTTCTACCCATCATGAGTTCTTTGTGGTGTGACAATCTGATAGTCACAGACCTTTTAAAAGGCTATCAGTCAGGACTTATCCAGCTGAAATTAATTTGCACTGATGGGGGATGTGATGGCTTCCTAAATTCTGATGGATTTCAGCTGGTTTCTTGGCTTTCTATGCCTTTTTGCACCTCTTTCCTTCATGTGTCCAATTCCCTGTGTCATTCCACTTTATTAAGTATAATTTGTTTTGTGAACACAGTTGCCTTGATTTCTTTGCATGCATGGATTACTTGCGTTGTTACTGATATCTGGTGAAAATCTCAGGTCAGTGGCTCCATCAGAAATATGTTTAATGAGAAAAATGTTGTCGTGTTCAATACTTATTTTCCCTGCTGTAATAATGGATTGCATTTATATAGTGCCTTTCATGATACCCAAAGCACTCTACACTGCCAATCCACACCAACGACCTCTCCAGCCACTACCAAACATTTATACACAGTGTTATGGACACTGGAGGCAAGGTGGGTAAAGGGTCTTGCCTGGGGAGAGCAGGATTCAAACTGCTGACGACCCGCTCTACCTCCTGAGCCACTGCTGTCCTTATATTTGGAATAAGAAGCAGTTGAAATTTTTAAAAAGGGAAAAGGGGGTGGGGGGTCTCTCCTCTCCCAACAAAAACATAAAGAATAAAGTGGGTCGCTGAAAAAAAAAATTTAAATCATTACGTAGAATTCACATTTACCAGCATCCATATGAATTTAGCATTTTTTTTTTTTTAAAAAGTTACAGTTTTACAAGAAATAAGTCACAAATTTATGAAAATGAAAGTTACAAATTCACAAGAAAAAAGCTGCAAATTTATGAGAAAAAATGTCAGATTTACAATTTGAAAATTTACATGCAGATTTATGAGGAAAAAATTTGCAATTTTACAAGAAATAAAGTTTCAAATTTAGAAGAAAATACTGAAAGTTTTAGAGAAAAAAAAAAAAGTTTAAAATTTACAAGAAAAAAAAAGTTGAAGGTAATCCCCCCCCCCCCCCAAAAAAAATAGGAACTTGTAGTCTGGGGTCCTGTAGCAATTGTGTACTCTGCTTTATAGCCAAAACCGGCTCTAAATACAGCATATAGACAGAGGTGGTTAGAGTACCCAGAAACTTAAGTACACTGCAAAAAATGTAATCTTAGTAAGAGAGAAATGTTTTATCAAGACTATATTTACTTGTTTTGTTTTTTTTGTGTGTGTGACAAGATATTTCTTTATGTTGTGCAGTTTTTCATAAGAATATTTTACTTGTTATAAGATATTTGTTCTTGTTTTACTTTAAACAATTCAGTCTTGTTTTAAGTAAGATTTTCTTTCAATGGAGCAAGAAAATGTTACTTATCAAATTGCTTGAAACAAGTAAAAATTTCCTCACAAATAATTATACTTGTTTTAAGCAATTGAATAAGTAAAAATTTCTTGTTCAACTGACAGAAAATTTTACTTAAAACAAGATTTAATTGCTTGAAACAAGTAAACAATATCTTATAAGAAGTAAAATTTTCCTCCAGAAAACTGCATGACAAAAAAATATCTTATCAGACAAAAAACAAGTAAATATAGTCTTGATTTAAGATATTTTATCTTACTAGGATTTCATTTTTGCAGTGTAAAAGTAGCACTAATATGCCTAAGAGCAGTCACTAAAATAATTGTTCAAGTAACAGTAAGAAAGTTTCTACAAAAAAGTTATTTGAGTAATGATGTTACTTATGCCAATTTATACTTGTTCCTCGACCATTTTAAACTTTTTGCAATATACAGTATTTGTGACCTTTTTCCACATAAATTTGCATTTATGTAAAAAATTGCAATTTTTCCTCATAAATTTGTAACTTAATTTTTGCAAATCTGCAACTTTTTTCCTCCTTAATTTGTAAGTTTTTCTTTTAACATTTCATATACTTTTTTAAATTAAATTTACTGTTTTTTCTTATAAACCTGTTTTTTTAAATAAATGTTCAGCTTTTTATAAACAGATTTGCAAAATTTTCTCATAAATTTGGGACTCCCTTACGTCACCTCTGACCAACTGGTGAATATTTTTCCCTTAAATATGCAAGTCTGAAGAATTTAAAATATAAGCTATGCACATGCTAGTATAATGCAACACATTATAATAAATGAAACACTGCAGTAATAAATCAAATGTCTTCTGATTCTGAATAGATGAGCAATGCTTTCAACTGTGATTTCAACTGAATGTACTAAAATGAATAAAAATGATGTCATTTATGATAAATATGTTATCACAGAAATAACAAGCACATTTCTTTAGAGCAGTCAGTGAAATCAAAACTTACTCAAAAAAGGCAAATGATCATCAGTAACAGTAAAAGTGGAAGATTTTATTACCTTTGCCAAGGAGGTCACCTTCTCGTGTTTGCTTGTCTGTTTTTGTGCAGGATTATTGTGGTAGACTGCAAGTCTAATTTAAAACATTACTGGCACATGCCTCTAGGGGGAACTACCTGTATTGTTCAGCACTACTATTAAGGGGACACATTAGAACAAGAGTGTGAAAACCCCGCGCAGAATCCATGTTCAGTCATATTATGTGTGTTGCAGAATAAACGGCAGAGTTAGCCAAAGAAATAACTCAAGTGTGATCATTGCTACACGGTAGGATATCACACAATTGGCGACGAGGATTAAAAGAAAAAAATCAGCGGCGAGAAACAGAGAACATTGCGAGTGTGGCGAACTCAAGTGACTCCAGTAGTTCGAGTGCAAGTTCAGAGGAGGAAAAACGAGGTTGCCCCACCACGACGAGCAATGGCGGCTGTAATCGGAACGGTAACCCCTTTTGATAACTCGACTCAGTCATGGGAAGAATATAGTGAAATGTTGGACTTTTTCTTCCAAGCTAATGACATTGAGGAGCCAGACAAAAGGAAGGCTGTACTGTTGAGTGGAGTTGGTGCAACTACTTACAGCTTGTTGAGAAATTTAATAAGCCCTGCATTACCGAAAGATAAAACGTACGACCAGCTTACTGCTGAGCTTCAGAAGCACTTCAGCCCCAAACCGAGTGAAATCGTGCAACGATTCAAATTTAATTCACGCATAAGGAGGAACACTGAGTCCATAGCAGAGTATGTGGCAGAATTGAGGAAATTAACACTGCACTGTGAAAACAAAGACTCATTGGAAGAAATGTTAAGAGACAGACTTGTGTGTGGAGTGAATGATGACCGAATGCAACGGCGACTTTTATCTGAAACAAAACTCACTTTTGCGAAGGCTTTGGAATTATGCCAAGCGATGGAAACAGCATCTAAAGATGTGAGAGAGATGCAAGGGAAGCTAACAGAGGACACAGCAACGCATGTTCGTGTGCCTAAGACCCAAGTAGGTGTCCACAAAGTGTCGACTGACAAAACTCAGCACAAATTCCCCAGTTGTTATCGCTGCAAAGGCCAGCACAATGCCGCCGAGTGCAAATTTGCCACTGAGCTGTGTCATAATTGTGGCAAGCGAGGGCACATTAAGAAAGCATGTAGAATAAAGGTGGACAGCGCACAGGTGCTGAAAGCGACAGTTAATGGGCAAAAGTATGAAAACAAGGGCCCAGGAAAGGAACAGCGAGCGAATCAACTGAGAGGGGAGGGAGAAAGTGATACAGAAGACATGGGTTTTCACACAATTTACAACACGTCAGAGGAGCTGACCAAGGTAGCGCCCATCACGCGTACCATGAATGTTAATGGAATGAAAGTAACATTTGAAGTTGATACAGGCTGTGGAGTAACCATATTAAGTAAACAGCAATATACACAACTGTGGAAGAAAACAGACACAGCAGAATTAAATCCCTGTTCATTAAAATTAAAAACATACACAGGAGAGAAGCTAGACGTGCTAGGCATGGCACAAGTGAAGGTGCAGCACGAAAACAAAGAAAAGGACTTACCTGTAGTAGTAGTTGGGAGCGAAGGACCAAATCTACTAGGGCGAAGTTGGCTACAAGAACTGGCCATGATTGATCAGTTGGTGAATAAAGTGGAATCTCAGCCCAAATTGCAGCTGGAGGAGATCCTCGAAAGACACGCTGAGGTGTTCAAAGAAGGCTTAGGACAGCTAAAAGGTGTCACTGCAAAGATTAATGTGGACAAGGAGGCCCAACCACGATTCTGCAAACCCCGACCGGTACCCTATGCAGTCAAGCCACTGGTTGAAAGCGAGCTACAGAGGCTGCTGGATGACAAGATCATTGAGCCAGTGCAGGTTGCAGAATGGGCGGCGCCCATAGTCCCAGTGAGAAAGCCGGATGGCTCCATTAGAATATGTGGAGATTACAAACTCACTGTCAATCGAGCATCACGGGTGGATCAGTATCCAATTCCTAAAGTGGAGGACCTCTTCGCACAGCTGAACGGCGGCCGACACTTCACGAAATTAGACATGAGTCACGCCTACCAACAAGTAGTCCTGGAAGAAGAATCAAGAAAGTATGTAACCATCAATACACACAAAGGCTTATATACCTACACACGCTTACCATTTGGAGTAGCTTCCAGTCCTGCTATATTCCAGAGAACTATGGAGGGCATCCTAGGTGGAATTCCGAATGTTACCATTTATTTGGATGACATCCTTTGTACAGGACCAAATGAACAAGAACATCTGAAAACGCTGGAGGAAGTGCTTCAACGGTTGGAGAAAAGCGGTCTGAGGTTGAAAAGAAGCAAGTGTGAGTTCATGGGAAAAGAGGTGGTGTTCCTAGGCCACAAGATTAATGCCAGTGGTCTACACCCTCTAACAGACAAAGTGGAAGCCATTGCGGAGGCGCCTGAGCCACAAAATGTTACTGAGTTAAAAGCCTACCTGGGCTTGTTGAACTATTACCATAGGTTCCTCCCAAAGCTCTCCACGCTGCTGGCACCACTACATACCTTACTTAAGAAGGAAGAAAAATGGTCATGGGGGGTCAAGCAGCAGAAGGCGTTTGAAGAGTCCAAAGCGCTACTTCAGTCCTGTAGTGTGTTAGTGCACTATGATTCAAACAAACCACTCCTCCTGGCGTGTGACGCATCACCCTACGGTGTGGGTGCTGTACTCTCTCATCGTATGGAGGATGGCTCAGAGAGACCCATAGGGTTCGTCTCAAGAACTCTTAGTGCAGCTGAGAAAAACTACTCCCAGCTAGACAAGGAGGGCCTTGCAGTAGTATTTGGTGTAAAAAAATTCCACAAATACCTGTACGGGAGACAGTTCGCTATAGTGACTGACCACAAGCCACTAATTTCACTGTTCAGTGAAATGAGAGCCATACCCCAGATGACATCTCAGAGAATTCAGAGATGGGCCGTTACATTAGCAGCGTATGAGTACACCATCGTTTACAAAGCCGGACGGGACCATACGAATGCTGACGCGATGAGTAGGCTACCCTTGGATGGAGGAAGAGACAGCACGCCTGAGGAGGAGGAGAGAGTGCTATTGTTTGAAGATATCGGCGTGCCCCTGGTGAACGCACAACAAATAAAGAAGTGGACAGACAAAGACCCTGTTCTAGCAAGAGTGCGAGAATACATCTTGCGAGGATGGCCGAAGATGAACAGTCCTGAGTTCATTCCCTATGCCCGATGACAGGATGAGCTCAGCACCCAGGAAGGTTGTATCCTGTGGGGAGGACGCGTGGTTGTTCCACCACCTGGTAGGAATGCCTTACTGCAACAACTACACCAAGCACACCCTGGCATCACTCGCATGAAAGCGTTGGCGAGGAGTTACATGTGGTGGCCCAACATGGATGCAGAGGTGGAGGCGCTTGTGAAGTCATGTGCGGCATGCCAGGAGAACAGGAACAGTCCTCCAGCAGCCCCACTACATCCCTGGGAAGTTCCAGATAAACCATGGAGAAGAATTCACATTGACTACGCAGGTCCATGGATGGGAAGAATGTTCCTGATCATAGTTGACGCATACTCAAAGTGGATCGATGCATATTCTGTGAGTAGCTCTACTTCTACTGTTACCATTGAATGTCTTAGAAAGAGTTTCAGCCAACATGGGCTACCTGAAATCATAGTATCAGATAACGGTACATGTTTTACGAGTGAACAGTTCCAAGAGTTTTCTGAAAAGAATGGCATACGTCACATCACGACTGCGCCATACCATCCTTCTTCTAACGGCTTAGCCGAGAGGGCCGTGCAGACATTCAAGTCACTCATGAAAAAGATGACAGGAGACTCTATTGAAACCCGAATGTCGAGAGCTCTGTTCAGCTATCGAATAACACCCCAATCTACAACTGGCAAGTCACCAGCTGAGCTGTTGTGTGGAAGGAAGTTGAGGTCAACATTTGACTTAATACATCCAGACTTCAGAAACAAAGTGCATGATAAACAAGAGAAACAAAAAGGTTATCATGACATGCATGCTAGAGAGAGAATACTGAGAGAAGGAGACGTGGTCTACACCCGCAACTTTGGCTCAGGACCAGCCTGGGTACCAGGAGAAATAACAGAAAAGACAGGCCCTGTGTCATTCAAGGTGACATTAGGTCATGGACAAGTGGTGAGGCGACACATCGACCAAGTTCATGGTAGGAGCTCCATTCCCCTGCCGATGGCACCAGAGGTGTTGTCTGACACCCATCCTGAGGAGAGCATCAACGAACCACCACTTCAGGTGAAACCTGAGGTAACCGTCTCTGCAGATTCTACGGGCAGCACTGCAGCAGCCGAAACAGTGGAGCAGTCTGAGTCTTCACCTGCAGTTGGCTCACCCGCCGTGAGAAGATCTCAGCGAGCTAGGAAAGCTCCAGACTACTTGAAGGACTATACTTAGTCAGTAGTGAGTTCCCCAGCCACAGGACAAGAATGCGTCCTGGAACCTCACTGGGATGCGGTAGTCAAACCAAATCCCCAGTTAGACTGTTATGTGTGTTATACATGTAAAAAAAAAAAAAAAAGAGAAAGAAATTATGTGTATGGCACATGTGTTTAAGAAGTTAAAAGTAACTGTGATTGTTTAGGGTTAACTGGGAGTTCCAGGATGTCTAGCATAATTGGCTAGTGTAATTAAAAGTAGTTTAATCTAGAGGGGAGGGATGTGGTAGACTGCAAGTCTAATTTAAAACATTACTGGCACATGCCTCTAGGGGGAACTACCTGTATTGTTCAGCACTACTATTAAGGGGACACATTAGAACAAGAGTGTGAAAACCCCGTGCAGAATCCATGTTCAGTCATATTATGTGTGTTGCAGAATAAACGGCAGAGTTAGCCAAAGAAATAACTCAAGTGTGATCATTGCTACACGGTAGGATATCACAATTATGCAAAAACTACTGGACAGATTTTGATGTAATTTTCATCAGAGGTGGCCCTTGGGCTACAGATGAACCCATTAGAGTTTGCAGACAGGGCCTTGGCAGAGGTATGTGCTCTCTGAGTGCCCTCTAGTTCACACATGTATTCAAGAGTAAAATTGATCCTACAATAAAACTACTACTACTACTACAGGTCATCTTCTTACTTATACAGTAGGCAGCAGTAGCCTAACTGAACAAACGTGATTTGGTCTAACATGATGCACTCTGGTGAAACCCAGAACTTTTAACAACTTTAGCAGCTATCCAGATGCCACCACAAAGAAAAAAAAAAAAAAAACAAGAGTGGGAATAATTCAGTGTAATCTTAATAAAACAACCATGCTCTTAATTGCTAGGATGCGTACCTTTCATGGCGTTTTGATGGCTGGCCGAGATGTTTAGAGGATCACTGTCACAGCCTGAGCATCACAGCACCTGGAACACGAGAGTCGATTTCTTCCAGGGAGACCACGGCAGCCGCGAGTCAGCGCACGAGGAGGCAGAAGTCCGGTCTCGCCTCTGGTCTGCAGGTTAAGCTCCCATGGTGCCCGTCCCGCTGCTCTCCGGCTGTGTAGCAGTGTTGAGATGATCCTGGAGCTGCTGCTGAGCTCAGCTTCACGTTATAACGGGGCTTCGGCTGCTGGCGGGGAGTAGCTGCACATCCGGGGCTCCTTTCACAATTAAACCACGCACTGAAAGCTCTTTTACCACTGAGTACACGAGTGGTCAAACCAAGGGCGCTTTACATAGGTGACTATGTACTATATATATATATATATATATATATATATAGCTGCAGCTTTCAAAGACTTTTTTGTGTGTGATTTTGCAACTCCTTCCTCA
Organism: Pholidichthys leucotaenia; assembly: GCA_020510985.1. Lineage (NCBI taxonomy): Eukaryota > Metazoa > Chordata > Actinopteri > Cichliformes > Pholidichthyidae > Pholidichthys > Pholidichthys leucotaenia. The sequence continues at coordinate 182,993,206 of CM035844.1, forward strand.
TAGATTTGTGACTATTTTTATGCTCTATTCTCTTCAATTTGTAACTTTTGTTCTGAAATTTATGTTTTTGAATAAATTAGCATTTTTTTGTAAATTTGCCTTTTTCAGGATTTACTTAGTTTATTCTCGAGTTCGTTTTTCCCCTAGAATTTTACTTTTTAAATGAATTTGCAATTTTTTGTCAGTTTATTTTTTTAAATGAATTTACTTTTATCTCAAATTTTGAACTTTTTAGAGGATAGACTTTCTTTTCAAAAATTGGCAACTTTTCACTAATAAAATTTGTCACTTTTATCTCAAGAATTGACCATTTTTCTTCTATTAAGTGGTTAACTTTTAATTAAGTTGCTAACTGTAGCGATGTTAAAATAAGACACGGCGTCTGGAGTTTTAATGAAGTTTATTGATCAAATCATCGCCATCACGGAGCTCACCCCAGCTGCTGTATAAGCATGCTGGGGATCGCTCTCAGGCTCTCATGAGCTGTAGTCAGAAGCAGTCAGAAGAAGAACAGAGGGTGAACATATGAATTCAGCCACTTAAATACCCAGCAATGGACAATACATCAAAGGCATTTTATCATCAAAGGAAATGCATTCAGACATGTGACATTTGTACCACAATGCGAGCAGGAAGCATGAATGTTTGCATTTGCGTCATACATATCCACAGGATGCTGGTGCCTGAACTAAGCACAGGAAGGCTGCCTATTGATCTCAACACACACATCTCACTGTCCTGTTAATTGCTCTAGTCGAGCGCTGTGTTTGTCCGTGGCTGCTGTGGGGGGGTACCCCATACACTCCCCCCCCAGAGGGCTTAGCGGGGAGCTGAGACCTCGGTAGTCCCGCTTTGGTGGCGAGCTGCGCGGAAAGTCTGTGCCGGGGAAGGGAGGAGGGTGGGGGTAGCAAGTGGCGGGGGATGTCCATGGCTGTGGGAAGAAAAGTTAGTCTCTGATTCCTCTCGCGATTCAGTCCGGCAATGAAGAAAAACAGGAGCTGAAGCTATGTGAGGGACTTGGCGTTTAGGCTTTAGGTGCGTTCGCGGCCCTAAAGCCCTCGGGGACAGCTGACGGCTGGATTCCCGTCGTGCGCCGTGGCTGAGACTTACACCAAATCCTGTGTGCGGGCTGCGTGTGTGCTTCAGGTGTGTGAGCAGTCCTGAAGAGCCGTGTGCAGCGGCGGAGGATGATGTATACGTCTGTAGAGCCAGCTTGTCTCTGGTGCGTGGCACGCGCTGCGGCCACGTGCCTTCCAGCTGCGCTGTTCTGATGCGAGGCTTCTGTGCATGGCCGGTCCGCTGTCGCGAGGCGAATCAGGGTCAGGGGGCTTGATGGAGATCTGCGCAGTCGGCGCCGATTGTCTCCCCTGTTCGGGCTGTTGGTCGTCGCTCGTGCCGGGTCATGGTGCGTTCAGGTCCACGCGTTCTCCGTCGGCCATGGGCCGCCGTCGTGGAGAGAGGGCAAGGTGTGTGCGCTCTCGTATGGAGACACAGAATCGTGTGTCAGGAGCCGTGAGAGCGGCCGGTCCAGCGTGGATGTGCCGATCTAGGCGTGCAGACCTCACCATGAAATTTCCTCAGCTTTCCCGGTCGTGGGTGGTCTCCGAAGAGCGTCAAAGTCTCCCTGAAGCAGAAAGGAAGGGCAGATCAGTCGGGCTGCCGCGTTCGCTCGTCGTCGGAGAATCACTGCCGGGTGCTGCGTTTGCTGGCAGCGTGTTCTTTTCAGCGTCGGGTCGCCAGCGTGGTTGTCCAGACCAGAAGGTTGCGTCGCACAAAGCGTGTGCGTCTGCGGGGTCACCAGTGTAGCGATGTTAAAATAAGACACGGCGTCTGGAGTTTTAATGAAGTTTATTGATCAAATCATCGCCATCACGGAGCTCACCCCAGCTGCTGTATAAGCATGCTGGGGATCGCTCTCAGGCTCTCATGAGCTGTAGTCAGAAGCAGTCAGAAGAAGAACAGAGGGTGAACATATGAATTCAGCCACTTAAATACCCAGCAATGGACAATACATCAAAGGCATTTTATCATCAAAGGAAATGCATTCAGACATGTGACATTTGTACCACAATGCGAGCAGGAAGCATGAATGTTTGCATTTGCGTCATACATATCCACAGGATGCTGGTGCCTGAACTAAGCACAGGAAGGCTGCCTATTGATCTCAACACACACATCTCACTGTCCTGTTAATTGCTCTAGTCGAGCGCTGTGTTTGTCCGTGGCTGCTGTGGGGGGGTACCCCATACTAACCTTATTTAAAACTAACTTTTTTTGTTAATGTACAATATTTTGTGGGATTTTCTTGTGATTTTCTGATAACTTTTGATCCTAAATTTACCAGGTCTCTCCCTTTATAAATTTGTAACTTTCAACTAATCACAACTTGTTCTTGCAAGATAAAAAAAAAAAAAAACTTGCTTGCACAAAACTGAACAGTTTCCCCTTTATGCAAACAAGATAAAGGTAAAGACAAATAACAGGAACCATAACTAACTTGTGTGCAAGACAACAACTTTTGCATCAAGACAAATAACTTGTAAGCACAAGACAATTAGTTTAAGCATGCCAAATAATTTATTTGCACAAGATAAGCTTGTTTATTACTTATGAGCAGACTTACTTTTGGTTACAATATAGAAAAGATCTCATGATTAAAAGATAAAACAGGACAAACAGTGTGCAGCAAATCTAACTTTTACAGTGTTTAAACTGATCATTTATGACTCATTAACTGCTCTAAGACAGAAAACGTCTTTGAATACGTGACGCTATTGATCAGACTTTTATTTTGGTGACGGACTTGTCTCAGTTCCTCTTACTGTGAAAGTCCTCAGCTGTTTTCTTACAGAACTTTACTCGTTAAGTTTCGTGTCCACATCTGCGCTGTAGTTTTCCAGTGACTGTCCGTCCCCTCCTGCGGCTCCAGAGGAGGTGCTGACTCCTTTCAGCAGCGGAGACCCGCACTAATCCAGCCGGAGATGAGATTAGGTTTCTGGGGCTGATGGCCATCGTGTCCCCGGGTGAAAATCTGGTCCCCATTAGATCATTTCAAAGGTTAGAGGAGGAGGAGGCGAAATTTCTGTGCAGTCTTGAGTTTGTTTTTGTTTTTGTTTTTTTTAATATTTACATCTAAATGGTAAACAAGGATTTTCATATTCATGTGACAAGATCAGTTTGCTTCCTTATGGTGGTCAGCAACTGATGATGCACTGAGTTTAGAAGTGTTTGATTTATCCTTTGTTATTTATACAGGAAACATAATAATATGATAGTAAAACATGTATGCAAATATTGCACTACGAGTTGAGAAGCTGCATAGTCAATGTCAGATTCTGTTGCTTGACTATTATTTCATGGTTGAAAATTAAATTATCCTTTCTGTCTCCTCAATGCAAGCCAGAGGCCAAAAAGAACAACATTTGAACCTTTTGGATGTGAGCATTTCTGAAGTACAAAAAAAAATCTTAATTTTGAAACCATAGCAGGGTATTAATGGGGGAAAAATATTTCTGTTTGTTTCCAGGGACACAGTTTCATGTGGGACTTTGTAATCACTTCCATTACGGTTCCTATTGTCAGGGCAGATTTTGTGTGTGCAAATGGTTTGCTGTTCGATGTTGCTAACTGCCGTTTAATTGATGCTGGCTTTTGTCACCTTTCTGTGTGAGACTTGGGGAGCTGGGCTGTTAACATGATAACTTTTTAGCGTTGGATAATGAGCCTTGGTCTGCTCATCAACAGCACCACCTGACAGCCATCTCCGAGTTCACAACAGATGTTCAGCATGTGGCTGGTGTTCGGCCAACCGCTCCGCATCCCCGGAGAGTTTTTGTCTAAAAGTTCCACCGCGCCACCTGGTCCCGCCATCTACTCTTTTTCGTCTGACGGTACACTGGCTCTGAGCCCCGTTCATCACTGTTTTCCACAATCCTCCGTGCCTACTGAGCTCAGTTTGGCACATTTCAATTTTGTGCGGCGTGATGCTCACTGTTCACCCCTCCAACCCCCATACGACGGTCCATTTTGGGTTCTAGAGACGGGCCCTAAGAGTTTTGTGCTGGATATGACTGGGCGCAAAGAGCATGTCATGTTAGATAGGCTTAAGCTATCACACATTATGGTGGACGAGGTTATGTTTCTGGCCCAGGTCCCCCGTCAGGGTCACCCTCCTTCCAGGACCCCAGCTATGTCTGCACAAGATTAGTGTTCTGGTTTCCAGCGTAAAATGGACTGTGTTTCACCTGCCCGTCATCCATGTGGATGTCCTGCACACCAGGTTTCTCCTGTGGTTCCAGCTGGAGGACAGCACAGCCGTTATGGTAGGCTTATTAGGCCTCCAGTGAGAGACTGACTTTGACTCCTGAGTCCCCTCCGGGTGTTCAGGGGGAGACTGAGGAGTGAGCCTCTCACCCAGCAGGACTTGGGGATTGGGGGCGTGGTTTGTTTTCCCGGTTTTGGAGCCCGGGTGTTGTAAGAGTTCAGTTTTTGGTGGCAGTTGAGGAGTAAAGATTAAACTCACCTTTGGCTCCCATGTGCTTCTTCCTCTTGCCACACTATACTATTTTAAATAAGAAAGAATCATGAATTTGAATGAAGTGAAACTGTCCTCCAGCAGAAAACAACAATAGGTTGTTTTGTACCAGCAAGTATTACAACCTCAATTCAGAAACTTATCATCTTCTACTGGCCATGTAAATAACAACAAGAAGTGAGATGCAGGACAGTTGCAGCTATAATGTGTTTAAATTAGACCCTCATCTTTTCCTAACTCTAAACATTACACTATAACCTTTACCAAGTAATTTTATTTTAGTGCCTAACCATGTCTAGTTAAATCAGCTTAACACAGATTCAGAAGTGAAATTTAATACTGATGAACGAATGAAAAAAGGGAACAAGGAAATGGGAGCACCTACCTCCGTACATAGATTTGAAAGCTTATGAAATAGGGGTGGGAATCTCTATGCACGTTACAATTCAATTCCATTAAGATTCAGAGGGCTGCATTGCGATTATAAAACTATTCTTGATGCATCTTTTTTTACTATTCAGGATTTCGCTCTTTTTTTCTAAGTGTGACTACTAGGAACTTTCAAAGCAAAGTATTTGTAATGACCCATAATGAATGCACTTCCAGTATTTTTTGTTAATAAAACAAATGGAAGAGAGATATGACACACTACAAATACCACAGTACCTGGTTACTTCATTTTCAGTTCTGACTGATGTCTGGGAACTGGTGAAGGACTCACAGAGAGTGGCGTTTGCTTGGAACACAAACTATATTACATACAACACTTTAATAGCTACAGACTCTGGTGGGGAGGCTGAGCGCTGTAATGGTGGCCAAAGGAGAGAGGAGAATAGAGACCCTAAGATGGCCATCCCCTGCTGTTATATGTTTGGCGTGATGATGTCACCAAGCGGCCACATCATCACGCAGATGGTGGCCAAACCTGTGGCTCTACAACACTACATTCACTTCCCCTTGGAAAAAACAGAAAACACATATACTGTATATATCCAAATTAACCCTCCCCAATTTGGTACATAGTGAACCCCAAACTAGCTAGGGCCAGTGGGTAGACTACCACATAACCCAGTGCGGCTGATTGGTTTATTATGCCACTGTTCGTTGGCATCTGCGCCCCTAGCTAAACAGTCCTTTCATTGAGGAAGGCAGTTCAGTTCAAGGGGTCTGAGGCGAGCTCATGGTGGACATGCTCCTGGAGGCACCAGCTGCAGCAGACCTGCGCACCATCCCGCTGGAGCCACGGCATGCTCATCAACAATGTCCCAGCCAGGATCTCACACCAGCTGGGTCAGCTCCAATGCTGCGTCTTGATCCGTGGCAGATGCTCTTACCTTCTGTAGACGGCTGGCTTGCCATCTTGATCCATCCGCCATCGTAATGGTGGCTAGTCTCAGCTGCGCGGTGATCTTCATGGGTGTCGGTGGTGGTGACCATGTTAAGGCCGACTGCAGGTCCAGTCACTCGGTTCTGCAGACTTGAACCCAGTCCATCACTGCGAGTAGCGCTCTGTTCGGCTGCATTCGGCGTTGTAGTTGTGATGGTGTGGCTCTCACATCTGCTGCGGGGCATCCACCAGGTTGTGGTGGTTCTACTGCATCCTGTTGGGTCACAGACTCTTCATCCTGTAGCTCTGCAGTGGCTCCCTGAGGCTCATGTTGGGCGAGGATCTGAGGCAAGTCCGGTCACTGCTGTCTCTCCGTGCTATGTTCGCTGTCTGTGCTGTGCTCTCCCTCTGCGCTGTGTCCACTCTCTGTGCTGTACTCTTTGGCTAGCTTGCCACGGATTAGCTTGTCTCCTAAGGGAAGTTTGTCACTGGGTTGTTGCTCTGTGGTGCCCTGCTGTCCCGTGGTGTCTACCTCAGTCTCTTCTGGCATGTCGCCGGGACCGTCTGAGGCTACTGCATACGCTAGCGGTATGTAGCCTAGATGCTGGAGTAGCTGGATCCGCACCATGTCGTCCTCCAACAAACCGAAATTGCACAAGCTAGGTAGGCGGCGAAGGTCCGTGACGAATTGTTGTGTCGTCTCTCCAGGCCTCTGTTGCTGTTGGTGAAACCTAATGTGCCACGCCAGCATGCTGTCATGTTTGATGAAGTGGTTAGCTAGCAGCTCGACTGACTTAGCAAATGTTTCTGTTAGTCCTAGCATGTGGAAAATACATTGTCCTTCTGTGCCCAGGTTGTGAACCAGTAGAGCTCACTTCTGTACCTCGTCTAGCTTGTCCAGGTCCAACGCCGATATGTAGGTGGTGAAAGCATTGAACCAGCGTGCCATGGTATGGGCGGCTCACCAGGTGGCTCACCGGGGTTTTCCAGAAACAGTCGTAGTGGCCTCACACGTGTCCATGGTTTACACTCGTCGCCAAATGTTTTGTCTGGGAACTGGTGAAGGACTCACAGAGAGTGGCATTTGCTTGGAACATGAACTTTATTACATACAACACTTTAATAGCTACAGACTCTGGTGGGGAGGCTGAGTGCTGTAATGGTGGCTGAACGAGAGACGAGAAAAGAGAGCCTAAGATGGCTGTCCCCTGCAGTTATATGTTCGGCATGATGGCATCACCAAGCAGCCACGTCATCACACTGACGCTGGCCAAACCTGTGGTTCTATAACACCACACTTTGGACATTTAAAAATAGATTCTTTGCCATTTGTACATTGATTCAGAATATTTTAATGCATCTAAAAAATGTATATCTCCCACCACTATTATGAAATGGTGATATCCCTATATTGTACTGCCCTATAAATACCAGTGGGCATCTTGATTCGGGCATCTTGATTTGACAATGATGCTATTGAAACCATTGCTACCAGCCGTAGGTCTGCCCCAGGAAAACCGTTGTGTATGGGTTGTGGGTCCGCGAATCACTGATATAAGGCCAGGGACTGCCTGGTTAAAGGGAAGCGTTGTGGCAAGTGTGGACGCTTGAACCATTATGCCAGGGTATGCTGTATGTCTGAGCCGAAGAGCCCATGGAGAAAATCAACTTCACCTGCCCTGACAACTGTCCATGCGGTGTCCCCAAGTACCACTGGGTACACGTTCTGCAAAGTGACGCTTGATGGTGAGGAGGTGCCATTGCTGATCGACACGAGGGTGGAGGGATCGTTATTCAGTTGGCCCACGGTGAGGAAATTTTTCCCCACTACAGAATAAGAGGTAACCCAGCTCCACTCTATGGTTATGGACATGGAAGGCTGCACACGGTTGGAACACTGAAGTTAAAGGTTCGGTACAAGTTGGCGGTGATGGCTGAGTTCACGTTCCACGTGATGGCCCGAGGCAATATCATGGGCTGCGACCTGTTTTATGGACTGGGGCTCGCCATTAAAGAAGACGCTGGGGAAGAGTGGACTGGTTGTGGCCAGTGGAACTGTCTGGTTTCAGTGGTGGAGGATGACGCTGTGTCGGACGAAGATTTACCTGGCACCACGGTGGTCAAGCAGGACCAGCCTCACTCAGGTTCAACGCAGGAGGGTGTCAGTGCCAGCGCTCGTGGTACGGTAGGAGAGGGTACCGAGTGTGGCGGCGAGGTGCCTGCATCGGCGAGTGACACCGACGAGCTAACCCCAGATTCCTGTGGAGCTTGGCCACAGAAGGCTGGAGGATCTGCAGCTACAACGGCAACCACTACAGCGGCTTTAAAAGAGGTTGGGGCCAGACCAACAGGCATGGAGGGACAGCGTGCCAGACGGCATCATTGCAGGCCAAGCAGAGCTCCTCTGAGAGTTATGGACCTGGCCTGGGCTCGAGGAGAGGGACGTCCACGGTGGATGTGGGCCATACGATAGCCAGAGGAACACCGGGAGCAGCTGTGCATCATGGCTAAGCGGGGCACAGCCTACTTCCAGCTGTCGGGCGGTTCGTGCAGGCATGCCAATGAGCTGCGGCGTGCCTGGGAGGAGGCTTCAGATGGCAGGTCTGGACGAGAGAGGCGGTCAGTGGCGAAGAGAAGAGGCACTCTCGTCTATGAGGTCAGCGGCGACCGTGGGGGCATGCCGTTTCCAGGGGCGGGTCTACTGCGGGGCAGTCCTGGGCCCCCCACAAGCCAGTTCTACCCCTTTCTGCCAGAAGGACAGCAGTGTGGTTTTGTAAAAATAAAATAAGTTCTAATGTTCATATGTTTGCATGTGTTTAAAAAAAAAGAGTAAACTGTTATTGTTCTGGGTGTGTTTTATTTTAGGAGCATGGCAATGTTCTCAGTTATAGATCGACTTTTGGTTAAGTTTACAGGTGGCAGAATAACCCACCTTGCCGTGTGGTGTGGGACGGTAGTCCACCCGTCCCCCCTAGCTTAGGTTTGTTGTGTGAATGTGTTAGGCTATTTAGTAATTTTCACTTCTAGCTTTTAGTGCGTGATTCGGGTCCTAAATTGGGGAGGGTCTCAATTGTATGTGTGGTCTTAGACTTTCTACAGGGAGGTAAAATGTGATGTGGTATTTTATTGTGAAGTGCGGTGTAGTGGCGGCCACTACGTCTTCCACCACTACACTGCCCTATAAATACCAGAGGGCATCTTGATTTGGCCTCTTTGCCGATGCCCCTGCCTGGTGGCTGTATTGTTTTGCCAACCCCTTAATAAAACTGAGTTCAACTGTGCACCTAGCCTTGTCATTACAAAGGTATTTAAGGTAAGATAAGATAAGATAAGCCTTTATTAGTCCCACAATGGGGAAATTCCAGGATTGCAACAGCACAGGGATAGCAACACTCAGAGCAACAATCAGAAGACAAGAAAAAACAAGAGCAGCGAATATACAAATATATATATTTGCAGACATAACAGGCTGCCCAAGGCCAGTCATCCTCTTGGCACCCTACCTGCTTCCAACCATAGCCTGTTTACTATCTTAGCTCGATAAAGCTAACCTCAACATGTGGACGTGTCCGCCCTTATTACCAGACATAACAGCGCTATGTACACAAAACACGGAAATGAGAAGTGCCAAATTTGACCAAAGATCTCACACATACACTTTCATCTGTTCCCTATTCAGGGTCACCACAGTGAATCATGGGTCCACATATTTGATTTGGCAAGGATTTTAGGCCAGATGCCTGTTTTGTCTGAATAACATGAGACTGGAGCTGTGTTGAACTGGACACCGAACTGACTTTATTAAGGAACACAACACAATATATCCACTGGCCGTAGCCCGCCTGACGTCATCACCCTCAACCCCCCGGTCCAGGCTACGGCAAGCCCCAAATGTCAAATCCCCACACAACAATCCCCCCCCTTACAAAACATGGACCCCATAGAACATGTGACATAGACATTTTTTTATTTTTTTTTAAACACATAGAACAGCAAAACTAACCAACTAGTGGGCACCTGGGTAGGCTACCAGGACACCCTCCCGTGTTGGGGCTGATTCTTCTGCTGCCCGTTCCCAACACACGTTTGCTAAAGCTACTTTCAGGACGTAGTCATCCAGGTATTTGGGCCTCTGACAAGTCCTAGCCGAGCGCCCCTCAAAAGGGGAACCTGCTCCAGGATCCATCGGCCGCACCTGCGAGTCCCTAACACCCACTTCAGATGAGTCCCAACCCACACCAGTCCGCTCTGCTGTAGATCCCGGACCCTGTGGAGGCAACGACTTCCTGAGTCGGCTGAAGTACCACCGTGACCCATCCGATAGCTTGAACATGTCCCGGACCCGCCACCTCACGATCTGTAGGGGCCCCGTCCAGAAAGGCTGCAGTTTATGCGTGCGGTTGGGGTGTTTTTTTTCCACAATATCTTTATTGAACCTTTTTTTTTTTTTTAACAAACATGACACAAACAATCAAACACTAACACTAAAGTACTACAAAAAAAATGCACTAAAAACACCAACAACCACCAACAAAATCAAGTCTTCAACAATGCTCCTCTGTTTAGTCTAGACAATCCATTACATAAGTATACATATTATATTCACCAATTTGGAATTTACAAGGTCCACACACATCATTCACCTTCTTCTTCAAAAGTTATGTTTAAATTTTTTACATAATCAATAAAAGGTCCCCATATATTCTCAAACACAATTTCCTTTGATTTCAGTATGTATGCGGTTGGGGTGTTTAATCCAGACCTGGTCCGACACCTCGAGTCCGTGGGCCTTCGCCCTGTGCTTCCTGTTGAACCGTCGTTTCATCTTCTGCTGTTGGGCAATGACCCGGTCTCGTGGGGGATCCATGTTCCCCGGAGAGGGGACCGTGGGTGGCCTCAGTCAGTCCAGGGTCAGGTGGAGTTCACGCCCCAGCACGAGTTTCACCAGGGAGCACCCTGTCGGGGCATGGGCCATTGCCCTGTAGTGGAGGAGTGTGCTCTGGAGCGCGTCAGAGAATGTGAAGCCGTCCGCCAAATGAGCTCTCAGCCCATTTTTCAGAGTCTTGTTGAAACACTCTTTGCCTCCATTGGCTTAGGGGTGATAGAATGCAGTTTTGATGTGTTCCACGCCCCGACACCTAAAAACTCCTCAAACCCCCCAGAGGTGAACTGTAGACCATTGTCTGCAGTGATGGCAACCGGGACTCCCCATCTGGTGAACAGTGACGAGAGGAAACCCGTAACCACATCCGTCGTGACTGAATTAGTAGGCAACACCTCCAGCCATTTAGAGAACTGATTGTAGACCACGAGCAAAAAACGGCTGTTTGGGGGTGCTGTATGCAGTTTGCCACAGATATCTAATTGGATGTGCTTCCATGGGCCCTCAGAGCACAGTAATGGCCGCAGGGGTGGGGGGGTGGGGGATGGTCTTCCCGCTCTCTAAGCATGGGACACAGTTCTTTACCATGGTTTCAATGTCCTTATCAATACCAGGCCACCAAACTGAATCCCTGTAATGCTGCTTCACCCTGACCACGCCCAGGTGATCCTCATGGAGCATCGCCAGAACATGTGATCTCAGAGACACCGGGATCAACGTGCAGTGTCCCCTCGCCACACACACACACACACACACACACCGTTCCAACAGCTCAGTTCGTCCCTAAACCGGTGAAACAGTGCCAGCTCACCCTGTACTTTCGCGGGCCAACCCTCCCTGATGACCAAGCACAGTTGTGACAATGCGGGGTCCCGTTCCAATTCTGTCTGGAGCTCCTGGTGGGGTACCATGTCCTGGAGGGGTCCGTGCAGTGTGTTGACCAGATCCGCCTCCGTGGGGTCATCACCGTCGTCGTCTGGTTGCACGGTTTTGGCTGTGGCATGGGACAGGAGGTCTGCCACTACGTTCTCTTTTCCAGGGGTGAACTGGGTAGTAAAGTTGTAGGGTCTCAGCAGGTCTGTCCAACTGTGGATCTGTAGGGGTCTGTGTCCCGAGCCTGTCATCTCCAGCAGTGTTGTCAGTGCCAGGTGGTCTGTTTGCAGGGTGAAGTGGTGCCTATAGAGATAGATGTGCCACCGTTCATATGCCCAGACACAGGCGAGCGCCTCCCTCTCACCCATGGCATATTTCTGTTCAGCCGCTGAAAGGGACCTCGACGTGAACACCACTTGGCACTCGGTACTGTCTTGCACCCAAGACATAACCGCCTCCACCATTGAACCAGATGCATCACAGGTCACAAAAGTCAGCCATTTTGGATCAAAGTGAGCCAACGCTGGAGGGGAGGGGAGTTGGGACTTCAGCCTAGTGACCGTCACTGAGCAGGCCAGGGTCCACTGCCACGGTGCATCCTGTTTCAGAAGAGCTCGGAGTGGTTCACCATGCCCAAGAACAAGGAAATTTGTGTGGGTGTTGTGGGTTCTGGGAGACGCAGGACGGCCTTCACGTTCGAGTGCAGGGGCCTCAGACCCTTGGCCGCCAGCCGGAATCCCACAAACTCAATGGAGTCCACCGCGAAAATGCACTTTTCCCAGCTCAATGTGACTCCGTGCTCCTGTAACACCGCCATCACCAATCCTAAATGACCATCATACTCTTCCCGTGATGCGCTTTGGACCACGATGTTGTCCAGGTACACCACTACACCATTAAGGCCGACCAGAATCGTGGACATGATCTTCTGAAAGCAGCTAGGCACTGAGCTCAGACCAAAAGGCATGTGGGTGTACCTGAAAATGCCCATGTGGGTCACGAACGCTGTCAGGTTCCTGCTGGCTGGGTGAAGAGGCACCTGTAGGTAACCCTGGTGGAGATCCAGCTTTGTAAAAACCCTTGAGCTGATGAATGTTGCGGTTAGCTCTTCCATCGTGGGGAGCGGATATTTGTCCAACACAATCACTTTATTCACCATCCTAAGGTCAATACACGGCCGGATACTGCCCGTCTTCTTCATGGCCACCACGATGTTTGCTATCCAGGGTGAAGCGTCCACCCTCTCGATGATGCCAGCTTTGAGCAGTCTGTTCAGTTCTGCCGTGACATCGTCTTGCAGAGTGAGGGGAAGCTGCCATAATGGTTGGATTTTCGCTGTCACACTTGGGTCCATGAGTGGGCAGTGGTAGAACACCTTAATGCATCCAAGGCCCACGAACAATGCCGGCCAGCAGACATGCTATTCGGGGGACACCATCAGCACCGTTGAGACCTCTGGGTCCATGATGGTGAATCCCAGTTCCCCCCACAGGTCGATTCCCAGCAAGTCAGCCCCCTGGTACGAAACCTGGAAGATGAACATGGGAACAATCTGTAACCCACATTTCACCGAGAAGCTGACCATGCCTGCCATTTCAATTTCAACATGACCGTACCCAAGCATTTTCACTGCCCCTGCATTGATGGTTTTTCCCAGGAAAAGTCTTTTCAATGTAGCCATACTTAGCATGGACTCACTGGCTTCTGAGTCCACCATAAGTGGCATATCAACTCTGTCTAGCTGCAGGATGTACCACTTTAATGGTCCCTTCTTGGCACTCGCCACACACACCTGTGTCATGCTTTCGGGCTCCATCGCCAATGATTTAGTAGTGGTGGTGCAGGCCCTGGCCCAGTGATAGCACGTCTTCCCTCTGGCGGGGCAGGTGGATGAGCCCGCCTGGTGACGAGGGAAACCACAGCCATCACACAGACCCCTAGCCCCCACTCCTGCCCGTGCCACAGTCTGCCGACTTTTAAGTACGTTGCTAGTGGCCAGACTTGGAGGGAAAACTTGGGTGGCTACGTTCCTTTTAGCTAGCGCTGGCAGGCCCAGCTGGGCAGTGGACTCTATCTGCCTAGTCAGGCAGATAAGAGTCTATCTGCCCACTCACTTCAACCACTTTCTCCAGCGCAAGGACGTCTGTAGTCAGCGTTAGCTTGTGTTTTAACCACTTGTTGCTTGTACTGTGTGCTAGCTTGTCCTGGACTAGCTCCTCCTTAATCAGCCCAAAGGCGCACTCTCTTGCTAGGCTACAGAATTCCATAATGAAGCCCTGGGTGGACTTACCAGCTCGTTGGTGGTCGAAGAATTTATATCTTTGTGCTGTGATGTTGGAATGGTCCCTAAAGAAATAGTCCATTAAGTCCAAACATTCCTTCAGTGAGCCCTTGCCACCCAGCGCGAAAAATATCCGTTGGCTCTCCTCACTAAGGCAGTGAACGAGTAGGCTCCTCCTCGAACGTCTCCTGCCAGCGGCACCATGGTATAGTTGGCATACCCAGAGACTGTAAAAATGGAGGTGGCGGTTTAATGCACGCTCCCATGGTTTATTCTCGTTGCCAAAATGTCATGTCTGAATAACATGAGACAGGAGCTGTGTTAAACTGGACACCAAACTGACTTTATTAAGGAATACAACACAATATATCCACTGGCTGTAGCCCGCCTGATATCATCACCCCTAACCCCCCGTCCAGGCTACAGCAAGCCCCAAATGCCAGATCCCCACACAACAATGCTCTTCCTGACACAACCCTCCCCATTTACCTGGGCCTGGTTTTATGCCTCCCCCTGTGGCTGGGTAACCAACTTTCCCTCCCCCCTAGCTAAGTTGGGCTAACTCAGCTAACACGTCTGCTGATGATTACAGGGTAATCAACAAAATAAAAATGAGTCAAAACTTTACATACAGCAAAATAAGAAACACTGAAAGCAAGATTTATAGTGTGGAATAATGAACCAGGTCGTGGGGTCAGTAAATTATAGTCGCTAAGCTATGTTAGCATCGATCCTGGGGTTATTTTCAAAACATTTATCCCCATAATTTGTAGAGATGAAACTGCAAGGCCTGTACCATCCCAGTGAGCTCTGGTTCCTACGTAAAAACAAAGGCAAATCAAAATGGCTCACTGAATGAGACCAAGGCAGGCCATCATGAGTTTTTCAGTTGGTACCCACTCCAAAAACCACATGCAAGCACTGAAAAAGTCAAAATTTCATTGAATGTCCCCTTTAATGCTTATGGATTAATTTAGAATGGAATGCAATAAAATTAATGTGCAAGCTACCCAGTATTTTTCTTCATATAGTAGCCTACATGTTGTCATTGTGCTTGGAGGACTTGTTGCAGTGTGATAATGCGGACCTGAGCATTTCTTTGTTTGCAGTCCTCTGCTTTAAACTGCCCCCGACTGCAGCCTTAACCAAAATTACAGTATGAAGTTCACCAAAGTCCACTTTCCTTTAACTCTTCCAGGTGTTGTGATAATTCTGACACTTCCTGTGTCCATAACATCTCCGGCCTGCAAACGCACATCACTGATCAAAGGCAGAAACCAGCTGCATCCTCCCACGGAACTGAGGAACATCAGAGGATTCAGATGGACTCACTCAGGTCTTCACAGTGCTGGGATGTGTTACCAGGTTACATGATGACAGTCTTTTCTGCACAAAGCCCAGGCCGGTTGATTTAGAGGAAGAGGCACAGATAACATCATCCATCTCAGCCCTGGAATCATCTGAGCTCAAAGAAAAGCAGTACAGCCGTCACACTCAGCTTTGTTTTGCTTCTTTTTTTTTGGATAACACAGCCGTGAAACCCGGGCTCAGTGCTAATAGCTCCAGTTTGACCCAGTCTGACACACATTAGATTCCAGACCAGACTGCCATGATAAAGCGGCTAATTACTCACTTTCCTAAAAGCTCCAAAACTGTTATTTTATTGTCGGCTGTAATTGGAGCAGCAGGCTGGTATTGGTGCTCAGAGAAGATGGTGGGGGGCTGATGGAAAGCAGCTGAGGGTCAGCAAGCTTACAGCCAGGCTCTTGCTGGTCCTCCTTCAGGGGTCTGGGACTTTATTTGCTGGCTCAAGGCTTTCGGCAGTGGGCTCAGATTAGTGGAAGTTTTAGAAAGCCCGCGGGAATTCCACATTTACCATGCTGTCTCCATGACAATAAGAAATATAGTGATGCAGCTTCAGTTTGTTGTATTAGAGTTGCTTATTTTCCTTCTGAGGACAGAAAAAGCTCTTTGCATTTACAATTTTTTAGACAATTCCCATCATAAACATGCAGTTTTTGACCAATTTGTCCTATCACATGACGATAATGGGCTGTTAGGATTCCCATAATTCCAAAATACCCATACATTTTTCTTCACAAAACAAGGGACTCCATAGACCTCTTGCACAATATAGTATACTTCTGCTTTCCGCTCTCCCTGAGAGTTCACTTCCAGTTCCTTTATATTTGCCCACTACTTAGTGCTTTTTTCATCAGTAGATCAATTTTATCACTTTTACTTACATAGGTGCGTATTGGACACGGTGTGTTAACTGATCAGTTTTTGTTTAGAAAATTTGTGTTTCATATTTTTATGTGTTATGTCTCTCAAATTCCAAATACCTCTGCATGGGCTGTAATGGGCTACTGTGTGTATGCAGAATCCCTTGGTTATTGCTGTCAGCATTGCTGTTATTGTTATTAACCCAGTTAGCTTCCAGTTGCTAGTGTGTTACTGATTATCCTGTTAAACACTTACTCCTAATAACATTGCATGGACTCAAATGAACCAGGGGAACAAGTTACTAATAGTGAAAGTGATCAAATTGATTTATTTACAAGAAAGCACTAACTAGTGAGCAAATATAATGGAAGCGGAAGTGAACTCCCAGGGAGATCGGGAAGTGGAAGTATGTCACTTTACAGGTCCACTGGATTTCTGATTACTCTGAAGCTGCAGATATTTTTAATCACTTCAGTCATTAAATGTTTGTACTTCAATTGGCTTTGGTAATCTCAGGTTTTAATGACACCTTGTAGTTCGCATTTGTCACATCTAACAGTGTGTTATTATATTTGTAAATTCATGAACATTTTTCTTGGCATTTTTTTTAAATTTTAATATGCAGCTTTTTGCTCACCATTTTGCATCTTTTTCCATAGATTTACAACCTTTTTTCTTGTAAAACTGATTTTCTTGGGGGGGGGGGATTTTATTTCCTACTTTCATTTCATAATATTTATTTTCTTTGCAGCTTTTCTTGCAAACTTGAGACTTTTCTTCCAAATTTGTTGAAATTTTAGTAAATTTTGATGTTTTTTCTTGCAGATATCTGTAAATGTACCATTTTATATTTTTTGTATTCTTTTCCATTTTTTCATGAATTCAAAACTTTTTTCATGTAAAGTTGTGGGTGATTTTATTTTTAAATTTGCACTTTTTTTTTTTCTGGCAAATTTACAAATTTGAGACTATTTTATCTGAAACTGTGTAAGGTTTAAGGCTTTTTGGCCTTATCTTGTAAAAGAATAAAAATCAACTTGTGAAATTTTTTAGTTATTTTAAAACTTGATTTGTATTCTTTAATATGCATCATACTTGTTATATTTTTTAAACTTTTTTTCATAAATTCGCTACTTTTTTCTTGTCAAATTATGGACTTTTTTTAAAAAAAAGTTGAGTCTTTTCATATAAATTTGTGATTTTTTTATTTTTTTTTTGTATTGCTGGGAATTGATTACAAATTTTTAACAAATTAATTGCAGATTTTCTATGATTAATTGTGATTAATGGTTAAATTACAATGAAGAAACAATGAAAAAGAATCATTTTAAGCAATTTTTAATTGCATTTTTTTCATAACCTGTACCTGAGTCCCTCAACTTCTGCTGAGCTACTAAGCGATGGTTTTTTGGCCGTCCATTTCTAACATGGTTTTGTTATGCAGGAACCCAGTGACAGAAACCACAACCAGTGGCAACAGGTAAGGTGCAAAGATAAGTATTTTATTGTACAATTTGTGTATGTAGATCGAGACTAGTAGCCCTGTGGGGGAGACGGGAGAAGACAATTTTAATGACTGAGGGAGATGATGCGAAGTAATAATGCTGTGTGATCTTTGGCTTACTTGGTTTGATAGATAACTGTTGATTCTATTGCAGACAGCTGGTTGCGATGAAAGGCTGATGGATGAATGCAGCAGCTGCGACGTCGAGGAGGACCTGCAGTGAGAAGGTAACCGCTAACGGCGGATGAGGGGAAATTGCCCAGGCTTGGGGCTTGTTCCTTGTTCCCGTGTGTAAAGGGGACAGCTGTAGTGAGCTGGACAATTGTGTCTTACTTGGTTGCAAGGGTCCAAGTGGGGAGTCCGGGCTGCGGAGCTCTGGCGGGGCACACTGAGGAGGAGGCAGAGCGATCCAACATGCATAAAGGAGAGAGCTTGGGGGGGTCAGGCTTACGTGGGGGTCCGAGGAAGAGGTCAGGTAACAGGAAGCAGGCAGTGCAGAGCAGCAGGTAGTGAGCGAGCGTGAGCACACACACGGAGGGCTGGAAGCACAGAGGAGCAGGAATCTCAGAGGCAACTTAATGGTGGCGTCAAGGCAATCCCACAATCTTAGAATGCCAGCTCACCCCCTTAAATAGGGCGGAGCTGCTGGAGAAAATCAGAGGCAGTTAGGAGTAGAGTGCTGTGTGCATGTGTGTGCATGCTCACCGCTGACATTACAATTTCACTGGTTCCTCTGTCACTTTGTTTGTCGGAGTGGGCCGGGTATCTCTGTGATGGCTAGGTGTTTGTTTTTACTTCTTCATCACTGGTGCGGGGCTGCGGCCGGCTTCAAGGTCCATTGGCGCCACCAACTGGGCTGGAGTGTGGACAGGAGATAATGCAGGAAAATAACAGGAAGTGCTGTGAGGATGTTAATTTAAAAAGAAATTCCCAAGAATTTAAATTTTTCTTAGATTTTTATTGATTGCATGAATTGGATGAAATTAATCGAAAACGTTAACATTCCCAGCTCTAATATATATAAATGGCCCTGGTTAAAACAGCTGTGAGCAGTTCACTGCCATGTAAAACAGTGGACAGCATGCACGTGAGCATGTGTAGACCTCCCACTGTTGTAACCCGTGCAGAGCTTAGCCATGACTGCATGTGCCAGGTCACTGCAGGAGGCTTACTGTCAGTCTGATGGAGATCAGAGCATAAAGTTTTCTGACGAGGCCCCTGGAGAATGTTAGAGAGTTGGCGAGGGAGATAGACCGGCAAACAATCCAGCACATTATTATTACAGAACACGAAAGCTCACTTTAACCTGGTCTGTACAGCAGGTGTATGTACACACATGAGCTTTCATAACCAATATAACAAACACACTAATAGGATCTGTAAAAATAGAACAATCCTGGGAGGAACCAGACTGTCTCGCCTCGTCCCTCCGACAGCACAACCTGTTGTTTTGGTTTGGGAGTTGGATGGTTTCATCGCTCTCCGGGTAAAATTCCTCTGCTTCATTTCTTTGGTTTCTCTTTTGCACAGACTCATATACAGAGGTGGGTAGTCACTAGTTACAGTAACTCATGTACATGTACTCAAGTAACTTTCTCGTAAAACTGTGCTTATGTGAGTAGCTTTATTTCAGGATATTTTTTGATTTTTTACTTAAACCTACTTTAGTTTAAGAAGGTTTGGTCATACTCTTGATTTTACTGATTTGAAAACTGGTTAGAAATTACCTTGTTTGTGTTGTAGTAAATGCTCTTTTTTAGCAGAGATTACTACATCTTTAGTTATTTTAGTAAATTTAAAGTATTATTTCACGGAAATCACTTGTGGTGACAATTGTTTTTCTATTCGGGTTCAGTTGCAAAGGAAGAAGAAAAAAGTTACACTTTTATGCAGAAAAAAAGTTGCACATTTATATAAAATTGTCACAGTGCTATGAAAAACAGTCAAATTTTGAGAGGAAAAAGAATAATTTTAAAAGAAAAATATCTGAAATGTTTGAGTGAAACCTTATATCTATAAAGAATAAAGCATCAAACGTACAAAGAAAAAAAGCTCACAGATGCGAGACAAAATTAGCTCATTTATGAGTTCTGTTTATGTGGGGAAAAATGTACATTCACAAGAAAGAGGTTCTAAATGTAAGAGAAAAAGCTGCAAAAGAATTTTCAAAAGAATAAAAAAATCACTAGAGTTACTACTCATGTATCTTTTTTAGTAGGAATGGAGGAAGTGCATATTTAAAAGGAAAAAAATCACTTATCTCTAATGTTTACAGGTGCATTTCCTCCTTTTTAAAGCTTTATGTCTTTTTGCTGATTTTTTAAGGAGCAAATTTAGCTCCAACTGCTGTTCCTGCTCCAAATCAAACCTCTGGAGAACTGACTCCACCTTGTGTTGATGTGAAATATTGTCACTTTTATCCAGACTAAATATAAAATTCTTCTGCTGTTTTCCCAGATTTACAGAAAACATGTGGAGGCTTCTCCTTCAGGTTTTCTTCATCAGTGAAATCGTGCTCTGTGCAGTCGGCTCTCCTCCCAGGAGTGAGGACGTGCTGAAAAGTGAGGCCATCATTGCACCAAAACACACACAAATCAGCAGGGCCGTTTCTAGAGGGGCCCGATGAACAATTGTTTGGAGGGGCTATTTTTGAAAAGAGGAAAAGTTCAAACCCTTTAAATGAAAAAAAAAAAAATCCATATGAATGTTGCAAATTTACAAAAAAAAAGGAGATAAAAGTTACAAATTTGCAACATAAAAGTCATGAATTTACAAGAAAAAAGTTAGAGAAAAAAACTCAAAAGTTTACAGAAAAGTTACACATTTATAGTAAATTTATGAGAAAAAAGTAGCAAATTTACAATTAATGAAGTATCAGATTTATGAGGGAAAAAACTGAAAATTTATAAGAAAAAAGTTGCAAATTTACGAAAAAAAGATCATTTCAAAAATGTTGAGGATGAAGTTGTGGCTTGGGGTCCCCCTAGTGGCTGAGAGGGCCCATTGCACTTGTGTACTCTGCTTTATTGTCAGAAATGCTCTGTAAATAAATATCAGCAGGAGCTTTATTGTGTTTCTGTGGTGAGGGCAGAGCTGTCTGCAGCAGGTCAGCAGTACATGGAGGAGGAGATAAGGAGGAGTTTACTGGGAGTGAAGCAGGTGAAGGAGATGATGGAGAAACGGGAGGAGAAGCACCAACTCCTGATGGAGGCCCTGAGGCACAGCGGCGACAAAGCTAAGGTCAGTCTGGTTTATTTCATCCTCTCTGCCTCATTAAGACCTAAATCCTGTTATTACATCCGTAAATCAGTAGTAATATGGCGGCCTGGGATTTACCGGGGATTACAGGGGCTGGCGAACCACACTTCCGGTGGTGACGTTGGCCGGGGTATAAAAGGCCAGGGGCAGAAGAGGCCAAATCTAGAAGGACTACAGCTCCTGACCAGATAGAGTGATGATATAGAGTGAAGTACGTGGCGGTAATGCACCTGTAAGCTGGTTGCCAACCACCAATCAAATCTAAATGAAGAAGAAGAAGTAGAAGGCTAAATCTAAAAGAAGAAGAAGGCAAATCTGAGAGAAGAGAAGAAGAAGAGAACAAAGCAAGCTCTCATGCACAAGACATATAGAGTGCATCTCGGCAGCACCTTGGACACAGTCCAAGGACGGATAATTTTTCACACATAAAGAGTTGTTCAGAACTCCTTATACAAAGATATAGAGTGATGATAATCAAGTCAGTGGCAGTAATGCACCTGTAAGCTGGTTGCCAACCACCAATCAAATTTAAAAGAAGAAGAAGAAGGCAAGCTCTCTTCCGTCGTAGATGCCTGGACCCAGAGTGCTGTAGCCCACTGCTGTGTGACTGGTGTGTTATTTGTAAGTTATTAATAAAGGATATAAACTGCCTTCCGTCCTGCTCCTCACTCTACTAATTATGGACACAACATTTGGCGACAAGGAGAACGCGGCTATGGAGCGTGCTGCAAAGAGTTTTCAGCCGTTTCTGGAGGCCACTGGCGAGCCTCCCATGTCTTGGCCTAGGTGGTTCGCTGTGTTTAGCAACTACCTGGTGGCCCTCAACCTCGGTGAGTTGAAGAAATTGTGAGCAAGAGCAATTTTAGTCCATAATTTGGGCATGGAAGGGCAGAGGGTCCTGGAAACATTAGGTGGAGCTGAGACTTTTGAGGAGGTTGTAGAGCTAATGGGGCGATATTTCCGCATGCCAGACAACGTCATCGTGCGGCGTATCCAGTTTAAGTAGTGCCACCAGCGGATGGGAGAGCCAGCGAAGAGGTTTGTAGCAGATCTACATCAGCTGGCGGCGGAGTGCAACTTTGGAGCTCTACAGGATGAGATGATTCGGGACCAGCTAACGGAGCATGTTCGGTGTCCCGCAGTCCGGTCTCGCCTCCTGACTCACTTGGGTGAATTAACACTGGCCACTGCTATTGACATTGTCCAGCAGTTTGAGGCGGCTGAAACTATAGTGAGGGACCTCAGTGGAGAGTCATCCTCATTATTAAATGAGCCTCGGTTAAAGGCGCTGACAGCGGGCCCTGAAGATGAAGACAACATTGAGGAAGAAGAATACACCTCTGTTGTCAGAATAAGGTCCACCCTGGGAACGCCGAGATGTTATGGCTGTCGGTCTGCTAGACACAGATAAAAGTACAGAGCGTGTCCGGCAAAAGGAAAGCGCTGTGGGAAATGTGGCCCGCTGCACCATTGTGCGCGGTCCTGTAAGAACTTTGAGTGAGGGGAACGTGGACATGGAGGGGGCTCCTCCAGGAAGACTCCCACTATGGTGCATATGGTTGTACCAGAGTCCGGCGGTCGTATCTATTGCACGGTATCTCTGGACGGAGTTGAGGTATCGATGCTGGTGGATACAGGTGCAGTGGCTTCGATTTTAAATCTGCAGACGGTGAAAAGTCTGTTTCCCCAGTACCGCATCCAGAAGACGGTGGCCCCATTTTATGGCTATGGTAGGAGTAGGATTGCCATATTGGGGTACATCGAGTTAATGGCACGTTACAAGTCGCGGAGCATGGCGGATGTCCAGGTGTTGGTAACTGCCACTGGATCCAACGTTATGGGATGCGACATGTTCTACGGCTTGGGCTTCTCCATCGCCAGCGAACCGGAGAGGAGTGGTCAGGCGGATGCTTGGTAGGCGGGACCGGGACATCAGCGCTGAACAGCACCGGGGCTAGACCAACAGGTGTGCACTTAAAACGCACCGGAAGGCAGCCTTCGAAAAGGGCTTCAGGCTGGACCGGGAAGAAAACCGTGTCCAAATGGAAAGGCCCCCCATGGCGGAGGGATCCGGAGAGACTTATTAGCGCTCCCCAGGTGGTTGGTGATATGGTTCGCCTGAGGGTGCAAGCTCGGTCGAGGGAGTCCCATAGATGTCGTGGACAGTACGATGACCAGGGGTCATCTGCTGGGCTACAAGTGGAGGCCACCCGGAGTGATGGCTATCTAGTGCTGTCAGATGGGACGTGGAGGCACCCCAGCGAGCTGCGTCGAGTGGTGGAGATGAAGAGACGACGCAGCCCGTCACCAGAGACTAAACGATGGAAGTGCTCTGGCTGGGAACCACGGGATGGTAATCCTGGTGGTGGTGGTGGTGGGGGGGCTATTCCACTAGTTGTGTGAAATGACTGTGAGCTGTTTAGTTGGAGTCTTAAATGTTCTTTATCACATGTCATTTTGTATATAGGTTGTCTCTACTGGGTTGTGCTCCGATTGTGTTTTCGATAAATTTATTCGAGTGTTTAATTGACTACATTTGGTAAAACTGTTTGGGTTTACATATAAAAAAAAAAAAGGAAAAGAAGGTACGCAAAATTAATTTCCAAATTTTCTTTTAAGGAGTAATGGCTTATAGTAGTTAACGCACACTGAGGTAAAACCTGTTTAGTAATTGGTGTAAGGTTAATAGGTGCTCTGAGGCTCGACCTGTTGTGTGTTAATGTGAACATTTGTAGTGATAAATTGAATACCTCAACACTGTATTATTTTGTGTGCTCAAGCGTGGGGTGTGTTTGGGGTGGGAGGCCGCCAGTAGAGTGTGGTTAAGTGTGGAGTGACAATGTTTATTGTTTAATGTTATTGTGTATGAACGTGTTCACAGAATGTTCTGGGATTATTTTTTTTTCATTGGAAACACGGTTTATTTTGTGTTCTGGACTGATAGCGGAAGGCGGCAGAATAACCCGCCTAGCCATGTAGGGGGCGCCGGTAGGCCCCCAGCCTTAGTTGTATGACTGGATAGATTATTTGTCTGTTTTTGTATATACCGTTTTCCCTGTTAGTGCGTGAGTCGGGCTATAAAGTTGGGTGGGTTAATCTGTGTGCCTGATTTTTTTAAAGAGGGGGGGTATTACATCCATAAATCAGTAGTAATATGGCGGCCTGGGATTTACCGGGGATTAGAGGAGGCTGGTGAACCACACTTCCGGTGGTGACGTTGGCCGGGGTATAAAAGGCCAGGGGCGGAAGAGGCAAGCTCTCTTTCGTCGTAGACGCCTGGACCCAGAGCGCTGTAGCCCACTGCTGTGTGACTGGTGTGTTATTTGTAAGTTATTAATAAAGGATATAAACTGCCTTCCGCCCTGCTCCTCATTCTACTAATTATGGACACAATGCCTGTATGTCTTTTTGGGTGTTTTAATGTCTGAGTTTTTCCTCTTCAGGGGGCGATACAGCTGTTCAAAGAGACGGAGCAGAAGCTGGAGGAGGCCGAGCAGCAGTGTCACCATTCCACCAAATCCTTCTTCAGAGAGTGCCGACCGTGTGTAGAGGACACGTGTAAGGCCTTTTATACGTCGACTTGTCGCCGTGGATTCACGTCTTTCTCATTCAAGGTTTGACTTCAGCACACTGAAGTGATAAGTAAGGATCAGAGTCGTAAATGCAGGGCGAACCCTCAGCCACTAGGAGGCCCCAAGCTAGAAGTTCACCTTCAACTTTTTTTTCATGTAAATTTGCAACTTTTGTGTCTTAAACTTGTAACTTTTTTTTCTCATAAACTTGTGACTTTTTTCCTGTAAATTTGCATTTTTTTCTGGTTTGTTTTCAATGTTCATATGGATGCAGGTTAAATGTTTCAGTCAATGTAATGTTTAATTTTTCTTTCTGATCATGAAGATGATGACCAAAGTTTGTTTATTTATTTAGGTAGGGGAGAAATTTTATTTTCTATTTTAAAGACTTTGAACCATTAACCCCCCTACACACACACACACACACACACACACACACACCACAGTCTTACATAGAGCCCACAAAAAGCTAGAAATCCTTACCATCCTTGGTAAGGATGCACTAAGAGCCCTTCTTTTTTTTTTTTTTTTTTTTTGGACCAAGTACGAGTACTTTCAGATTGAGTACTTGCTGATACCCGTACCTAATAAAATGCTGTTTTTCACATGTACATTAACCTAGTTTTTCTTTATCATCATTAATTCATGTGAAGTTCTTCATCATCCCTGAAATTTCGACTCCGCTCTGCTATAGTGTACTCAAGTAAAAGTAGTGTTACCTGATAATATTACTACTAAAGTATGAATAGTCACCAGAGAAATCACTCGAGTATGAGTAGTATCTACTAAGTACAGTGGTGTGAAAAAGTGTTTGCTCCCTTCCTGATTTCTCATTTTTTTGTGTGTTTGTCACACTTAAATGTTTCAGATCATCAAACAAATTTAAATATTAGACAAAGATAACACAAGTAAACACAAAATGCAGTTTTTAGATGAAGGTGTTTATTATTAAGGGGGGAAAAATCCAAACCGGCATGGCCCTGTGTAAAGAAGTGATTGCCCCCTAAACCTAATAACTGGTTGGGCCACCCTTAGCAGCAACAACTGCAATCAAGCGTATGCAGTAACTGGAAATGAGTCTTTTACAGTGCTGTGGAGGAATTTTGGCCCACTCATCTTTGCAGAATTGCTGTAATTCAGCCACATTGGAGAGTTTTCGAGCATGAACCACAATTTTAAGGTCATGCTACAGCATCTCAATCGGATTCAGGTCAAGTCTTCATTTTGTTTTTTGTTAAGCCATTCAGAGGAGGACTTGCTGGTGTGTTTTGGATCATTGTCCTGCTGCAGAACCCAAGTGCGCTTCCGTTTGAGATCACGAATAGATGGCCGGACATTCTCATTCAGGATTTTTTTGTAGACAGCAGAATTCATGGTTCCATTTACCATAGCAAGTCTTCCAGATCCTGAAGCAGCATAACAGCCCCAGACCATCACACTACCACCACCATATTATACTGTTGGTATGATGTTCCTTTTCTGAAATGCTGTGTTACTTTTACGCCGTATGTAATGGGACACACACCTTCCAAAAAGTTCAACTTTTGTCTTGTCAGTCCACAGAGTATTTTCCCCAAAGTCTTGGGAATCATCAGGATGTTTTCTGGCAAAACTGAGACAAGCCTTTATCTTCTTTTTGTTCAGCAGTGGTTTTTGTCTTGGAACTCTGCCATGCAGGCCATTTTGCCCAGTCTCTTTCTTATGGTGGAGTCATGAACACTGACCTTAACTGAGGCAAGTGAGGCCTGCAGTTCTTTGGATGTTGCTGTGGGGTCTTTTGGTCTACTTCACTTTGTCAGGCAGGTCCTATTTAAGTGATTTCTTGATTGAGAATGGGTGTGGCAGTAATCAGGCCTGGGTGTGGCTAGAGAAATTGAAGTCAGCTTTCCAAAGATGTGATAAACCACAGTTAATTTATGTTTTAACAGTGGGGGGTGGGGGGCAATCACTTTTTCACACAGACCCATGTAGGTTTGGATTTTCCCCCCCTTAATAATAAACACCTTCATTTAAAAACTGCATTTTGTGTTTACTTGTGTTATCTTTGTCTAATGTTTAAATTAATTTGATGATCTGAAACATTTAAGTGTGACAAACATACAAAAAATAAGAAATCAGGAAGGGGGCAAACACTTTTTCACACCACTGTGTCTACTAAAAGCATCTATTGAAGTACTAGTAAGTACTGAAAATGATTGTAAAGCTTAAATTTGTGTGTGTGTGTGGGGGGGTGTACATTTACAATTTTTTTGTAATAAGGTACTTTTTGTGATTAAATTTGCATTTTTTGCAATAAATTTTCATCATTTTTCTTTCAATTTATTTTTTTCCTCATAAATTAGTGATTTTACTTCTTAAATGTGTGATGTTTTGTTAATATATTTACACATTTTTTGCTATAAATTTCCAACTTTGCAGTAATGAACTTGACTTTTTTCTTGCAAATTTACTAGTGTTTTCAGATAAATTTTTCAGTTTTTTTCCTCAAACTGCTAATTTTCTCCATAATTTGAGAAATTAATGTAATAATAAACGTAAGACTTTTTTCCTTGTGTTAAAATTTATGTTTTCTTTCTGATAAATTTGATTTTTCCCCCCCATAAATTTGCAGCTTCATAATACATTTGACTCTTTCCCACACTAATTTACATCTTTTAATGATAAATTTATAACTTTTTTCATGTAAATTTGCAATATTGCTCTCACTAATTTGCAAGGTTTTTCTCTTAGATGTCTTTAGGTTGAAGAAAATCAAATACAAACTATCCACATGTACCATCCATCCATCCATCCATCCATCTTCTACCGCTTTTCCGGAAGTCCAGGTCGCGGAGGCAGCAGTTCAAGCAGAGAAGCCCAGACTTCCCTCTCCCCAGCCACCTGCTCCAGCTCTTTAGAGGGGATACCAAGGCGTTCCCAGACCAGCTGGGAGACATAGTCTCTCCACCGAGTCCTGGGTCTGCCCCGGGGTCTCCTCCCAGTGGGACGTGCCTGAAACACCTCAAGTGGGAGGCGTTCAGGAGGCATCCTAATCAGATGCCCTTACCACCTTAACTGACTCCTTTCAATGTGGAGGAGCAGCGGTTCTACTCTGAGCCTGTCCTGGATGACTGAGCTCCTCACCCTATCTCTGAGGGTGAGTCCAGCAATCCTACGGAGAAAGCTCATTTCAGCCGCTTGTATCCGCGATCTCGTTCTTTCGGTCATTACCCAAAGCTCGTGACCATAGGTGAGAGTAGGAACGTAGATTGACTGGTAAATCGACAGCTTTGCCTTAGAACTAAGCTCCCTCTTCACCACAACAGACCGGTACAACGTCCGCATCACTGCAGATGCTGCTCCAATCCATCTGTCGATCTCTCGCTCCATTCTCCCCTCACTCGTGAACAAGACCCCGAGATA
The DNA here is from genome assembly GCA_020510985.1 of Pholidichthys leucotaenia. NCBI lineage: Eukaryota > Metazoa > Chordata > Actinopteri > Cichliformes > Pholidichthyidae > Pholidichthys > Pholidichthys leucotaenia. The sequence continues at coordinate 183,021,065 of CM035844.1, forward strand.
CTTAAACTCCTCCACTTGGGGCAGGAGCCTGTCCCCAACCCGGAGAGGACAATCCACCTTTTTCCGGCTGAGGACCATGGACTCGGACTTGGAGGTGCTGATTCTCATCCCAGCCGCTTCACACTCAGCGGCAAACCGTCCCCAGCAAGAGCTGTAGGTCATTGCTGGATGAAGCCAACAGGACAACATCATCTGCAAACAACAGAGATGAGATCCTGTGGTCACCAAGCATGACACCCTCCATTCCCTGGCTGCACCTAGAAATCCTGTCCATAAAAATTATGAACAGGATCGGTGACAAAGGGCAGCCCTGGCAGAGTCCAACTCTGACTGGGAATGACTCCGACCGAGTGTTGGCAATACGAACCAAACTCTCACAACGGTCGTACAGAGACCGAATAGCTCGTAACAACAAGCCTGATACCCCATACTCCCAAAGCACCCCCCACAAAAATCCACGAGGGACGCAGTCAAATGCCTTCTCCAAGTCCACAAAACACATGTAAACTGGTTGGGCAAACTCCCACGAACCCTCAAGAATTCTCGAGAGGGTAAAGAGCTGGTCCGATGTGCCCGGCCAGGACGAAAACCACATTGCTCCTCCTGAATCCGAGGTTCGACCAATGGCCGGACTCTCCTCTCCAGTACCTTGGCATAGACTTTCCCAGGGAGGCTGAGGAGTGTGATCCCTCTAAAGTTGGAGCACACCCTCCGGTCCCCTTTTTTAAAGAGAGGAACCACCACCCGGTTTGCCATGCCAAAGGCAACTGCCCCCAACCTCCACGCAATGTTGCAGAGGCGTGTCAACCATGACAGCCAACAACATCAGGGCTTTCATCTCATTCTCATCTCATTTCATCTCATTACGATCTCAGGGCAAATCTCGTCACCCCGGCGCCCGGCCACCAAGGAGATTTTTAAACACCTTGGCGACCTCAGCCCCTGTGATAGGCGAGTCATCCCCCTGTCCCCAAACCCTGCTTCCTCTGTGGAAGGCGTATCAGGTGGGATTGAGGAGATCCTCGAAGTATTCCCTTCCACCGCCCGACGATATCCCCAGTCAAAGTCAACAGTGTCCCATCCCGCACCATACACAGTGTGGACGGGGAGCTGCTTTACCCCTCCTGAAGCCGCGAGACAGTTGCCAGAATCTCTTTGAGGCCGACCGAAAGTCTTGTTCCCATGGCCTACCGAACTCCTCCCATACCCGGGTTTTTTCTTCAGCAACCACCCGAACTGCACTCCGCTTGGCCTGCCAGTACCACCTCAGCTGCTTCGGGAGTCCCACAAGCCAACCAAGCTTGATAGGACTCCTTCTTCAGCTTAATGGCCCCCCTCACCACTGGTGTCCACCACTTGGTTCGGGGGTTGCCAACCACGAGATGCACCGACCACCTTGCGGCCGCAGCTCTGGGCCGCCGCTTTTCAACCACAGAGGTGGAGAACATGGCCCATTCAGACACCATGTCTCCAGACTCCCTCGGAATGTGGTTGAAGTTCTTCCAGAGGTGGGAGTTGAAGACCTCCTGGACAGGGGCCTCAGCCAGACGCTCCCAGCACACCCTCACTATACGTTTGGGTCTACCAGGTCTGAATGGCTTCCTCCCTGCCATCGGATCCAACTCACCACCAGGTGGTGATCAGTTGACAGCTCTGCACCTCTCTTTACTCGGGTGTCCAAGACATACGGTCGCAGGTCTGATGATACGATAACATAATCGATCATCGGCCTTGCGACCTAGGGTGTCCTGGTGCCAGGTGCACAATGGACACCCTTATGCTTGAACATGGTGTTCGTTAAGGACAGACTGTGGTTTAGCACAGAAGTCCAATAACTGAACACCACTCGGGTTCAGATCGGGCAGGCCGTTCCTCCAATCACCCCCCTCCAGGTTTCACTGTCGTTGCCCACGTGCGCATTGAAGTCCCCCAGTAGGACAACTGGAGTCTCCAAAGAGGAGCACCTCCAGCACCCCAGTCACAGACTCCAGAAAGGGTGTGTTACTCTGAAACATCATTTGGTGTATAGGCACAAATGATGGTCAGGACCCGTTTCCCAACCCGAAGGCGCAGGGAAGCAACCCTTTCGTCCACCAGGGAAAACTCCAATATAGAGGCAGACAAGTGGGGCGATACAAGAATACCCACCCCCTGCTCGTCGCCTCTTGCCCGGGGCAACTCCAGAAAAGGCCAAGCTCCAGCCCCTCTCCAGGTGACTGGTTCCGGAACCGGACGCTGTGCTGTTGAGGTGAGGCGACTATATCTAGCGGTATCTCTCACCTCGTACACCAGCTCAGGCTCCTTCACCACCAGAGAGGTGACATTCCACGTACCAAAAGCCAGTTTTAGAAGCTTGGGATCAGTCCGCCAAGGTCTCGCTTTGACCGCCACCTGATCACATAGCACCAGACCCCCATGATCCCTCCTGAAGGTGGTGAGCCCACTGGAGGGCGGACCCATGTAACTCCTTCGGGCTGAGCCCGGCCAGGTCCATGGGTGGAAACCCGGCCACCAGACGCTAGCCTTCGAGCCCCTCCCCCAGGCCCTGGCTCCAGGGTGGGGCCCCGGTAACCCCATACCGGGCAGGTACACTGAATCCTTGATATACAATTTATCATGAGAGTCTGTTGGATCGTTCTTAGTCTGGCCCTTCACCCAGGACTCAGTTGTCTTGGGAGGACCCTATCAGAGGCAAATTGCCCCAGACAACATAGCTCCTGGGGTCACTGGGGCAGGCAAACCCCCCCACCACGATAAGGTGACGATACATGAGGGGGATCCACATGTACCCTCTATAATAATCCTATTCATATTAAATAATTTTCAACTAATTAATTGCACATTTTTCTATGTGATCACTTATACCTATGATCCCCATATTCAACAAAAACACTGCTAGAGCACTTGATAAAACACTTGATAAACATGAATGTATATTCAATTACAAATATTTTTGAAAGCAATTTGTATATCCTTTTTTCACACAATTATAAAGAGGGAGTTGATTTCTGTGTAAAACTACCATTTTTAATATTGTTGCCACATTTCCTGTTTTATTGTGAAACTGTCAAAGAAGAAGTCAGTGCTTTTACGTAACATAGATTTTCTAATTATCTCAGCCCTTAAAAGAATGAACAAATGGAGCAATTTGTAATTGATTTCCAGAGCCCCTGACTTTACTGGTGAATTAGAAGCTTTTATTCACTTTAAACTGGAGTGTATGTTTTTCCTCTGCTCACTCTGACAGAAACTCTCCCTCTTTTCATACTTTTGCGAGAGCAGCCCTAATCAATAATGCTACGTCAAGTGTGTGTGCATACTGTATGTGTGTATGCAGAATGACGTCGCCCTGACTACCACAGGATCAGTTTAGTGTGATGTAAATTTGAAAGCTGAAAAACAAGCTCTACTCTTGCTTCAAGCTGAGCCAGCTGCTGAGCCAAACCAGTCACCACTGTGCTAATTGGCCCACATTAATTGGAAAAGTTAAATTAAAGATAAATCAGATATTCCCTGAGCTAGATCAGTGTTTCCAAATCTGATGAAAAATTAAAAAAAATAAAACATACCTCACTCAGTCAAATCAGTGAAATCAAAGAGAGTAACTTGAGTTACAGTCAAAAGTATCCTGCAATGAAATGACAAAGTACAATTTTGTGTAAATTACTTGAGTCCATGTACTTGTACCTGATTATTTCTCAGAGAAAATGCTCTGATTCTGCTGATACATGATACCGATACCAGTGCCTCCCTGATAATGAGCTTTAAGGCAGATGTAGCAGGTGTTTCTAAGAGTGTCTTTTTTGTTTAGGTGGAGGAGTTTTTCAGGAAAATGGCCGCTCAGCTGGAATCTCCTGAGCCTGTTTATGGTCAAAACGAGGAGAAATCAGCTGATATCCAGGTGACGGAGGATAACAGCACTGTGGAGCCTGCTGCAGGCTGAGCATGCTTCACAGCTGCTGTCAAGCATCAGTCGTCTGTACAATGACAGCATCATTCTGGCCAGTAAGATGCAACACGTTCTTGGACACTCCTTTCTAGAAACCCTCACCGCAGAGCTCCAGAGGAACAAGCAGGACTCATCGGCGGCTTTTTTTGTATCTGCGTACGACTTTGGGAAGAACATGCTGGAGGATTTCAGCTCACCGTTGCCTGCTGTGTTTGAGGAGATGCAGCAAACAGAAGAGTTCATCACCAGTCACGCAGAGGTATCGCTGGTGTATTAACCTCCAGTATAACAAACACCCTTTATCTACTGCTGGGTAACATTACTTTGCATTACCCTACAAATATACAGGATTTATTCCTGCGGTGGAACGGTCACAGATTGGATTTATTTGCAGACGACTACGCAGAGAAGCTTCAGAGTGCTGGCAGCTGCAAGACCTGTGTGAGACGTGCAAAGATGATCTGATAAAAGGTCAGTGTGCATGAATAAAACTAATGATTCTTAGTCTGGGGCTTATTTGACATAATAAAAATGTTTAGTGCTACAGTGGCCTGTTTAACTATTAAAAATACCACAACAGGATGTTCAGATGTGCAAACAACTGCATGAGTCCAGTCTTCCCATTATAAAGCTCTTTATAGATTTGATTTCACGATTGATAAAGAAATGCAACAAAGCCAAAAAACACTTGTAGCATGTTCAAAAACTGCAAACTAAAGTAAGTCAGTAAAGTATTTGAAGTCACAGAGAGCCACTGGTTTTGGAAAATGCTCCACAAGTGGCTCCGGAGCCACAGATTGCAGAATCGCTGGTGTACACCCAAGCCTCGAGTGCAGCCGGTGCTATGCCGAGAATATGCTCGCCCTGCCGAGAATTGCATCCCATCGTCGCAAGCACGAGTTTAGTGTAAGTCAAGCCAATACAACTATATACTTTGAGAAAATACTTTGGAAAAAAGATATTACCATTTTTACCAACAATGCATAAAAGCATAAATCTCGACTTTGAATATCATAAAACGTGGAGTTGGATCACTATGATTTCTAACCCTCTTGAAACATTAAAATGTCTGGCGGAATAACATAATTTAAAGATAATCTTTACAAGAGGTAAAACAATTTTTGCTTCTAAAACTGTATAATGGGTACTTCTAAAAATGCACAAATGGTTACAAACCTGGCTGTAGTGTTTGCAGTGTTATATTTATAGTTTTGGCGGATGGGAATGCAGTTCTCAGCATGTGAGCAAGTCTCGCTTAACACCACCTCATATGTTGTGTAGTTAAAGCATGTCTGCGCTTTTTTTTAATCTATGAAAGGTGCCATATGAATAAACTTGTCATATAAATTTGCACATTTTTTCTCTTTTTCTAGCAAATGTGCAACTTTTTCACGTGTAAATTTTTCTGTTAAAATTTGAAGATTTTTCTTACAAATGTGCAACTTTTTCATACAATTTGCACTTTTTTTCCTTAAATTTTTTTTTGTTGTAAATTCAGAACCTTTTGCATGTAGATTTGCAGGTTTTTTTCTTTTTTAATGGGAAAATTTTTCTTATAAATATGCAACATTTTAAATGTAAATTACCCATCATTTTCTCTTACATCTAGTTTTTCTGTACGGTTGTGACTTTTTTCTTATGTTTGCTTGTTTGTTTCTTATAAATTTGTTGTTTTTTTCTATTGTAAATGGATCAAGTTTTCACTACCAAACTTTTCTCTTGTAAATGTGTGACATTATTTGGTCAGAGCTACAGTGATCCTCTGGTTATGCGTACTGCGGTTACACCTGTTCTCCTCCTGTGGCAGAGTGTCCCGGTGTGCAGCAGTTCCACTCAGAGGTGGAGGAGATGTCCATGCTGCTGAACGCGTCCCGTCAGCAGTACGACAACAGGCTGCGGCTGATCCAGAGACACACGGCCGACACCCAGATCTGGCTCCGCAGCATGCACGACAAATACGGCTGGGTCAGTCAGCTGTGCAGACACAACGTGGACCCACACAACATCTTCAGCATAATCACGGTATTTATGCAGCGCCCCTTGTGAAGTAGCCCATGCTGAATTTAACGGCAATATTTTTTCCATATTTCAATCAATCAATCAATAAGATAAGATAAGATAAGATAAGATAAGATAAGCCTTTATTAGTCCCACAACGGGGAAATTCCAGGATTGCAACAGCACAGGGATAGCAACACTCAGAGCAACAATCAGAAGGCAAGAAAAAAAAACAAAAAAAACAAGCAAGCAAGAGCAGCTAATATACATATGTACATATTACTATAAAATATATATATACACACACACAGACACAGACACACAGTGCAGAGCATTGCAGCTAGGTGGAATAAATATGCAAGTATATAAACACACACAGTGCGGAGCAATGTAGCTAGATGGAATAATATGTAGATATATAAAAACACAGTGCGGAGCATTGTTGCTAGGTGGGATGAAACAGCATAACCGTCTACTTAGTCATCCTACATGGTATGATTATGTGCCCATACATATTCTCACCCTCCATAGCGACCGGTATGTTCCTAGTTGTATGCCAGAGGGGACCATTGTGTAAGTCTATTGCATCTTTTGCATTCAAAAAAAACTATTAGTTTGTTACGTCTTTTTGCTATCTCTGCGAGCAGCCCTGCTTAGGTTGTACAGTCTGACAGCCGTTGGTAGGAAGGACCTACGAAACCTCTCGGTTGTGCACCTGGGATGATGTAGTCTGCTGCTAAATGAGCTCCTCAGTGCATCCAGTATGTCCTGCATAGGGTGGGACTCGGACTCCAGCAGAGATGACAGTTTAGTCACCGTCCTTCTCTCTCCTATCTCCTCCACCGGATCAAGGCGCTGCCCCAGGACAGAGCTAGCTTTCTTAATCAGTTTGTTCAGTCTCTTCCTATTGGCTGCAGTAATGCCACTGCCCCAGCAGACCACTCCAAAAGTGATGGCTGATGCCACCACCGTGTCATAGAATGACTTCAGCAGCGCCCCTTGTACACCAAAAGACCTGAGTCTCCTCAGCAGGAACAGCCTGCGCTGTCCCTTCTTGTAGAGTGCGTCAGTATTGTGTGACCAGTCTAGTTTATTGTTCAGATGAATACCCAGGTACTTATAGGATGTCACCATCTCGATGTCTGTTCCCTGTATATTTACTGGTGCTGTGAGGGGCTGCCCATGCCTGCGGCAGTCCACCACCAGCTCCTTAGTTTTCCTCGCGTTGATCTGGAGGCAGTTCCGATGGCACCAGTCCACAAAGTCCTGGATAAGCCCTCTGTACTCAGCTTCATCTCCGTTGGAGATGAGACCAACGATCGCAGAGTCATCAGAGAACTTCTGTAGATGGCAATGTGTTGTGTTGTGTGAGAAGTCCGCAGTATAAAGAGTGAACAGGAAGGGAGCCAGCACCGTTCCCTGGGGGGGCCCCCGTGCTACTGATGATCGTGTCGGAAACACAGTCCCGGGTTCTCACAAACTGAGGCCGGTTCGTGAGGTAGTCCAGGATCCATGATGACAGGTGCTGGTCCACCCCTGCGCGCAGCAGCTTGTCCTTCAGGATCATCGGTTGGATGGTGTTGAAAGCACTGGAGAAGTCAAAGAACATGATCCTCACCATATTCCCGGGCTTCTCCAGGTGGGACAGAGAACGGTGAAGGAGGAAGATCACCGCATCCTCCACCCCAATGCCATGCTGGTAGGCGAACTGGAGTGGATCCATCGCTGGTTCCACCAGGGGGCGGAGATGAGCAAGGAGCAGTCTCTCCAGGGTCTTCATCAAGTGGGACGTCAAGGCCACCGGTCTGTAGCTGTTCAGGTCTTTGGGGTGGGAAGTTTTTGGTACAGGTACCACACAAGATGTTTTCCACAGCTGTGGTACCCTCCCCAGTTTCAGGCTCATGTTGAAGATATACGTCACAATCCCACACAGCTGGTCTGCACAGGACTTGAGGAGCTTTGCGCTGATGCCGTCCGGTCCCGACGCCTTCCTCGCCTTGATCTTCCTCAGCTCCGTCCTCACCTGGGTCTTGGTCAGGGTCAGGATGGGGGGCTGTGTGTTGGGAGTGGGGGGGGGTGTCGGTGGAGTGGGGAGTGGGCAGCAGGACTTGATTTCTTAGAGGCAGCAGTGGTTGTTGTGCAGTCAGGGGGGAGGGCGGATGGTCAAATCTATTGAAAAACAGATTCAGGTTGTTCGCCCACTCCCTGCCCCCCGTGGCCTGGGGGGAGGTATTCTGGAGCCCCGAGATGGTTTTGAGGTTTCTCCAGACCCCGCTGATGTCACTCTGTTGCAGCTTGTCCTCCATCTTCTTCCTGAAGCTGTCCTTGCCTTCTCTGGTCTTTCTCCTCAGCTCCCTCTGTACGGACTTCAGCATCTCCCTGTTCCCCGACCTGAAGATCCTCTTCTTCTCTCTCAGAAGTGTTTTTATCTCAGGGTTGATCCAGGGTTTGTTGTTTGAGTGACGCCGTATGGTCTTGGTGGGAACGGATTTGTCCACATTTGTCCCAATGAATCAATCAATGCATCAGATTTGTATAGCGCTTTATCATAGACACTCAAAGACGCTTTACAGAAATTAAGGGTCATCCACCACCTAGATGGATGAAGCAGCCACAATACGGCGCCATCCCTTTTAACTATTCACACACACACACATTCACACAAAGGGCCATATTTAGTTCTGACAATGTTAAAAATGTGGTGTTTCATTTCGTTTCGTTTATTCAGATCCCCATTAGTTGCTACCGTAGTAGCAGCTATTCTTCCTGGGGTCCGCACACAAAAATTTAAAAACAGTAAAATCACACATACATTAATACATTGATACAATAGCGCTGTTTACAATTTACAGCAAAAAAAAAAAAAAATAACATTACAGACTAATTAAGTTCTATACCAAACCATAAAATTAACAATTCAAATAGACATGACCAATAAACAATTAACATCATAATTCTTTCCTCATAAGCAACATTCTTAGTTTCTTATTGAAACTTTTCCCATTTCTTTTCTGAATTAAAAAGGATGGAAGTTTGTTCCAGTGTGATACAGCCCTATACATTACAGTTTTCTTTAAAGCATCTGTTTTTGGTAGTGGTAAAGTAAATCGTGGCATTACACATTGTCTGGTATTATGATTATGTCTATCATTTGTATACATCAACTTTGAATACAAATATAAAGGTCTTCTAAAGACAACAATATTTCTTAGGAACTGAACCAAACTACAGTGGGGAAAAAAGTATTTAGTCAGCCACCAATTGTGCAAGTTCTCCCACTTAAAAGATGAGAGAGGTCTCCAATTTTCATCACAGGTATACCTCAACTATGAGAGACAAAATGAGAAAAAAAAAATCCAGAAAATCACATTGAAGGATTTTTAATGAATTAATTGGTAAATTCCTTGGTAAAATAAGTATTTGGTCAATAACATCCATGCAGATCTCCTCTAGAGCAGTGATGTTTTGGGGCTGTCGCTGGGCAACACGGACTTTCAACTCCCTCCAAAGATTTTCTATGGGGTTGAGATCTGGAGACTGGCTAGGCCACTCCAGGACCTTGAAATGCTTCTTACGAAGCCACTCCTTCGTTGCCCGGGCGGTGTGTTTGGGATCATTGTCATGCTGAAAGACCCAGCCACGTTTCATCTTCAATGCCCTTGCTGATGGAAGGAGGTTTTCACTCAAAATCTCACGATACATGGCCCCATTCATTCTTTCCTTTACACGGATCAGTCGTCCTGGTCCCTTTGCAGAAAAACAGCCCCAAAGTATGATGTTTTCACCCCCATGCTTCACAGTAGGTATGGTGTTCTTTCTCCTCCAAACATGACAAGTTGAGTTTTTAGCAAAAAGTTCTATTTTGGTTTCCTCTGACCATATGACATTCTCCCAATCCTCTTCTGGATCATCCAAATGCTCTCTAGCAAACTTCAGATGGGCCTGGACATGTACTGGCTTAAGCAGGGGGACACGTCTGGCACTGCAGGATTTGAGTCCCTGGCGGCGTAGTGTGTTACTGATGTAGCCTTTTGTTACTTTGGTCCCAGCTCTCTGCAGGTCATTCACTAGGTCCCCCCCGTGTGGTTCTGGGACTTTTGCTTATCGTTCTTGTTATCATTTTGACCTCACGGGGTGAGATCTTGTGTGGAGCCCCAGATCGAGGGAGATTATCAGTGGTCTTGTATGTCTTCCATTTTCTAATAATTGCTCCCACAGTTGATTTCTTCACACCAAGCTGCTTACCTATTGCAGATTCAGTCTTCCCAGCCTGGTGCAGGTCTACAATTTTGTTTCTGGTGTCCTTTGACAGCTCTTTGGTCTTGGCCATAGTGGAGTTTGGAGTCTGACTGTTTGAGGTTGTGGACAGGTGTCTTTTATACTGATAATGAGTTCAAACAGGTGCCATTAATACAGGTAACGAGTGGAGGACAGAGGAGCCTCCTAAAGAAGAAGTTACAGGTCTGTGAGAGCCAGAAATCTTGCTTGTTTGTAGGTGACCAAATATTTGTTTTACCAAGGAATTTACCAATTAATTCATTAAAAATCCTTCAATGTGATTTTCTGGATTTTTTTTTCTCATTTTGTCTCTCATAGTTGAGGTATACCTATGATGAAAATTGGAGAACTCTCTCATCTTTTAAGTGGGAGAACTTGCACAATTGGTGGCTGACTAAATACTTTTTGCCCCACTGTATATGTCAACCTTTCATCCACAATCAACCATAGTAGTCTAGCATGCATTTCCTTAACACTATCTCGTAGTGACCATCTGAGCACTAGGCGAGCAGCTCTGTTTTGAGTGAGCTGGATTTTATTAAGATCTTGTCTTGCAGCATTAGACCAAATAGCTGAACAATAGTCCTGGTAGGAAAGGACCAAAGACTGTAATACTTGTTTGATTGTTCTTTCTGTAAACAGGGTAGCACATCGCCTAATAAAAGAAATCCCTCTACTCATTTTAGCAACTGTGTTATTAATAAGGGTTGACCATGACAATGCTCCACCAACTGTAATTCCTAGCAATTTAATTTCTTTAACTTGTTTAATAGGTACACCTTCTAAGGAAATACACAGTTCCTCATCTGCTCTAAGGGCATACCTGGAACCAAGCAAGAGGGTTTTAGTTTTTTCCAAATTCAGTTTTAGTGTGTTCTCAACAACCCAATGAGAGATCAACATCAGCTCTTCCTGTTGCATTTTTTGCATTTCTTCAATATTGCTTGCAGGTATGTAAATAGTAGTATCATGTGCATACATAACAATGGATGAGCTTTTTAACATACTGTACATGGTAAATCATTTGTAAATATAGAATATAATAAGGGCCCCAAACAGCAACCCTGTGGCATACCACACTGTAGAATTTTAACCTCTTGCACTCCGGTGTACTGCGGACGGGCACGTCTCTGCGTCCTAGAGTGCACGAGGGCGCACGAGAGCGCACGAGGGCGTACAAGGGCGCTGCGTCTAAGAGCGCACTGAAAAAAAAGCTGCATTTCCATTCTTCCACTACAGACACAGCTGCGAACAGATTAGATATGATTGACCTCTCATTCGACTAATAAGAGCCTTGAATTGGGTTTCTGAAACCTTGAAGAACCAATGACTGAAAACATAGCAAGAAGGACCCGCCTACCAACGCTGCGAATGCAGCGAGCCAATTGAAGCACAGAAGTTTGAAAGCTGTTTTGTGTAAGGCTGGGTGAAGAGAGACTGCTGCAGCAGATGAAAAAAGGACCTGCAGGAAGAACCGCCACAGACCCAGCAGCACGGAGACCACCCACAAGTGCGACCTGTGTGACAGGGACTGCCATTCGCGCATCGGCCTGTTCAGCCACAGGCGGTGCTTTTTTTTTTATTCCAGCAGAGGAGACCTTTAGGATTCTCTTCCATGGTCATCATAGACCGACGGAGGCCGACGACGAAGGCTGGGTGACACACACGCGTTCGACAGTCTTTTTTTCTTACTACTGTTATTTGTTTTGAAAAATCGTTCGCCAAAACCGCAATCATGGAAGCGCAAAACCGCAATAATGGAATTATGTTTTGACCGGGTCGCGAGACCAGAACCACGAGTCCGTAATAAGCGGACCAGCTTCATGTTCGTCTGACAATGAGGAAGAGAAGTTCGCCAGCTACGCTGCTGCTGTGAACAGGTAAGTGTTATAAGCTAAATTATTTTTTATCCCTGAAAATTGTAATCAAAAATGACTTTTGACCGATGGGTAAATTACAACTGTGCAGCGCACGAAGTCCGAAGTCCGTGCACTGCAGTACACGGTTCGTGCACCACGTCCGGACCGTGAACGCCCCCCCCCCCCCGCTACTCTTCTGTAGCGTCGGGGGGGGGGGGCGTGGTGACCGCGGTGACTGTGCGCCGCGGTCGCCACATCGCCACATGACTATTCCGTCATGTAGCGATGGCCAATGTCCGTCCTCTGTAGCGGGGGGGTGGGGGGGTGGTGGGAGTTGGTATCTTCTACATTACAAATATTTTAGAATAATTTTTAGTGCACTGTAGGTTAGTTTTTCTTGTAAAAAAAAAAAGCCACACATTTTTTACGTGGCATGCTTCTTTGTGTGTGGGGGCTTGTTTGTTCATTCATTCATGAATGAATGAATAACCCCCCCCACACACACACACACACACACAACCCTGAGTGTCACCTTTCATTAGAGCCCAAGATGAAGCTTCTATATTGAATCATTCAAAAGTTACAGACGTTTTTCAAAACTGTGCCATTTGGCACAATTTGGCACAGTTCAAAAACGCCTGGGAACTACCTGAGAACAAAGCTGTGTAATATATTCATTTTTTGTGGTATTGTTACAAAATTTTGACCTCAGCTGGATAACACTTGGTTCTACATTTCTGTTGCATTTTCCAGCTCGGATCTGAAGCTGTGTGTTATTTGCAAGCATTTGTATCCAAAAAAACACCCAGGCGAAATTTATTTTCTTCAAGTTCAGTATGTTTAGATGACTGTTACTCAGTGGTCAGAGCACTTGGAGAGATTATGACTGTTTTGCCAAAAAATTCAAAGTGTTTTCTTTTAAATGAGACCAACCCCATGAAGATGCTGCAAAGGGTTGAAGAACAGCTTTTGATTTACTTTGGGCACGTTATTTTTTGGCGTTTTTAGGGAAATTGACCGGTGTGCAAGGGGTTAATATCTGACAAGGCACCATTAAACAGAACATATTGCTTTCTATTAGTTAAGTAACTTCTCATCCATTCAATGGCTGATGTTTTAAAACCATAAGCAGCTAATTTAATTAACAAATGCTTATGATCTATAAGATCAAAAGCAGCACTAAAGTCAAGCAGTATAGTGCCAATAATTAATTTTTTATCAATTTGCTTTAACCAGTCATCAGTTAACCACTTGCACTCCGGGCAATTTTCCTAAAAATGCCAAAAAATAACGTGCCCAAAGTAAATCGAAAGCTGTTATTCAACCCTTTGCAGCATCTTCATGGGGTTGGTCTCATTTAAAAGAAAACACTTTGAATTTTTTGGCAAAAAAAAAACATAATCTCTCTACGTGCTCCGGCCACTGAGTTACAGTCATCTAAACATACTGAACTTGAAGAAAAAAAAATTGGACACAGTGTTTTTTTTGGATACAAATGCTTGTAAATAACACACAGCTGTCCGATCCGGCTGGAAAATGCAACAGAAATGTAGAACCAAGTGTTATCCAGCTGAGATCCAAATTTGGTAACAATACCACAAAAAATGAATATTTTACACAGCTTTGTTCTCAGGCTGTTCCCAGGCGTTTTGGAACTGTGCCAAATTGTGCCAAATGGCACAGTTTGGAAAAACGTCTGTAACTTTTGAATGATTCAATGTAGAATCTTCATTTTAGGCTCTAATGAAAGGTCACACTCAGGGCTGTGTCTGTGTGTGTGTGTGTGGGTGGGGGGTCGTTCCCCCCCCCCCCCGCTACCAAGGACCGACTTCGGCCCTCGCTACAGACGGATTACACTCCTTGCATGTTTTCACAGCGGCTCCCCCCCCCCTCGCTACTGTGTGTGTGTGGGGGGGAGGGAACCGTGAACGGACCATGAACGCCCCCCCCTCGCTACAGAAGAGGGCCATCGCTACATGATGGAATAGACTGATATGCTTCCCCCCCCGCTCCTCTTCTGCAGCGGGGGGGGGCGTTCACGGTTTATCGCGGCGCACGCACTTCGTACTTTGTGCGCAGTACAGTTGTAATTTACTGATCGGTCAAAAGTCATTTTTGGATTACAGTTTTCAGGGATAAATAATAATTTAGCTTATAACACCTTACCTCTTCTAAGCAGCAGAGTTGTGGCGAACATCTCTTCCCACGCGTCAGACGAACGCGACGCTGCTCCGCTCGTGGATCCCGATCAACATAATTCCATTATTGCCGTTTTGGCGAATGATTTACGACTTTTGTCGTCGGCCTCCGTCTATTCTGCTGGAATGAGTGCAGGTCCCACTTGTGGGTGTTCTCCATGCTGCTGGGTCTGTATTAGATTCGTCCAGCGTCCTTTGTTTTCATCTGTGGCAACAGTAAATCTCTCTTCACCCTGCCTGAATTTCTGTGCTTCAATTGGCTCCTGCGTTCACAGTAGGCGGGTCCTCCTTCCTAGATTTTCATTCATTGGCTCCTCAAGGTTTCAGAAACCCAATTCAAGGCTCTTATTAGTCGAATGAGAGGTCAATCAGATGAACTAATCTGTTCGCGGCTGTCTCTGCAGTTTTTTTTTGAGTGGCGCTTGGACGCTACTACATCACCATCACCACCATCATGCGTCATGCGTCCAAGCACGCACGAGGCGCTCTCGTGCGCCCTCGTGCGTCATAGGACGCAGAGACTTGCCCGCCCGCGGAACAACGGAGCGCAAGTGGTTTATTGTGCCAAAGCTGTACATGTTGAATGGCAGACTCTAAATGCATGTTGGAATTCAGAGTTGATGTTGTTCTCAGAAAAATAGCACTGAATCTGTTTAAAAACAACACTCTCCTTAAGTTTGCTCAGAACAGGCAAAATGCTAATGGGTCGACTCTTTGGTTCTGTAAATGATGCTTTGGTATTTTTTGGTAATAAGATAAGATAAGATAAGCCTTTATTAGTCCCACAATGGGGAAATTCCAGGATTGCAACAGCAATGGGTCAATGGGAAGCACTGGGTCAAGGTGTTGCCCCAGGACAGAGCTAGCTTTGTTGATCAGTTTGTTCAGTCTCTTCCTGTCGGCTGCTGTAATGCCACTGCCCCAGCAGACCACTCCAAAAGTGATGGCTGATGCCACCACCGTGTCATAGAATGTCTTCAGCAGCGCCCCTTGTACACCAAAAGACCTGAGCCTCCTCAGTAGGAACATCCTGCGCTGTCCCCTTCTTGTAGAGTGGCGTCGGTAATTGTGTGACCAGTCTAGTTTATTGTTCAGATGAACACCAAGGTACTTGTAGGATGTCACCATCTCAATGTCTCTTCCTGTATGTGTACTGGTGCTGTGAGGGGTTGTCCTTGCTGTGGCAGGTCCACCACCAGCTCCTTAGTTTTCCTTGTGTTGATCTGGAGGCAGATCCGATGGCACCAGTCCACAAAGTCCTGGATAAGTCCTCTGTACTCAGCTTCATCTCCATTGGAAATGAGGCCGACGATCGCAGAGTCGTCAGAGAACTTCTGTAGATGGCACTTCTGTAGATAGTGTGTTGTGTGAGAAGTCCGCAGTATAAAGGGTGAACAGGAAGGAAAACCGTTCCCTGGGGGGCCCCCGTGCTACCGATGATCGTGTCAGACACACAATCTCGGGTTCTCACAAACTGTGGCCGGTTAGTGAGGTAGTCCAGGATCCATGATGACAGGTGCTGGTCCACCCCTGCGCACAGCAGCTTGTCCTTCAGGATCATCGGTTGAATGGTGTTGAAAGCACTGGAGAAGTCAAAGAACATGATCCTCACCGCGTTCCCGGGCTTCTCCAGGTAGGACAGAGAACGGTGAAGGAGGAAAATCACCTGCATCCTCCACCTCTATGCCATGCTGGTAGGCGAGACTGGAGTCGATCCATCGCTAGGTCCCACCAGTGAGCAAGGAGCAGTCTCTCCAGGGTCTTCATCATGTAAGACGTCAGGGCCACTGGTCTGTAGCTGTTCAGATCTTTGGGGTGGGAAGTCTTTGGTACAGGTACCACACAAGATGTTTTCCACAACTGTGGTACCCTCCCCAGCTTCAGGCTCAGGTTGAAGATGTGCTGCACAATCCCACACAGCTGGTCTGCACAGGACTTGAGGAGCTTCACGCTGAGGCCTTCCTCACCTTGATCTTCCTCAGCTCTGTCCTCAACTGGGTCTTAGTGAGGGTCAGGTTGGGGGGCTGTGTGCCTAGGAGTGTGGGGGGGGTGTTGGTGGAGTGAGGTGTGGACAGCAGGTCTCGATGACTTTAGAGGCAGCAGTGGTTGTTGTGCAGTCGGGGGGGGGGGGGGCGATTAGTCAAACCTATTAAAAAAACAGGTTCAGATTGTTCGCCCACTCCCTGCCCCCTGTAGCCTGGGGGGAGGTATTCTGGAGCCCAGAGATGGTTTTAAGGTCCTCCTAAAACCCCCCACCCGCCAATGTCGCTCTGTTGCAATGGAGTTACTCTTGCTATTTTCCATATTTGAGGAAAAACACCTTCATTTAAACATAAATTAAAAATATGGCGCAAAGGTTTTGCTACAATCTTGGCTGGCATCTGTAATAATTTACTATCCATATTATCATAACCACAAGGTTTAATCACATTTTCGAGCAAGAAGAAGCTTTGTCACTGTTCAGAAAAACCAAAATTTATATTAATATATTCGCCAAATTCACGTTTTCCCTTCATAATATAGTTGTTTAATTAATGTATCAGACAGCTTACCACTTCCACTGTCTACATCTGATTTCTTAATAAATTCATGTTATCCAAAAATAGTTATTAAAATAATTAGCAATATCTTGAGCTTTAGTAATGAATCACAATCCAATTCAATAAAGGATGGAGTTTTCCTTATTTTATCTTTACCCATTAACTCATTAATTACTTTCCATAATTTTTTACTATCACCCATGTTTATATTAAAACATAGTTTGGTAGTATTGTTTTTTCTTTTAGTCTATCTGATTTTGTAAACCTTTATTTCTCAGTGAAACGGTAGGCTTGCCAATGAGCCAAATTTCCGATGAGATGGCAGCTTTTTTAATTTGATCCTCTCTTCGTCATACTGCTGCGTAACTCCATAATCAATCCAAGAAGCTTTTTTACGTACTGTTAGCTTTCTAATGGGGCTGTTTATCACAAATAAGGAGGAACAATTTCATAAATAACTAGTAAAGCAACTTCAGAGTTAGTTAATTTCTCCCATTATCCCCATTTCACCTTATTTATGTCTTCCATAAATTCTTTATGCAAAAGTTTTTATAAGTTCTTTTGTATATCACTTTTGGTCCAATTTTAGGAACTTTTATTTTCCTCACAAATGCAACTGATATTATGGTCACTAAAGCCAGAATGTACAGAGATACCCCTTGAACATAAATCACACAGTTGTAAAAATATGATCGATACAGGTGAGGATGACGTTCCTGAGCTACCATATTACTCCTTGTTGGTGCATGCATTTATCTGAAATAAATTACATACAAACAGCCATATCACTCAACTTTTTCTTCATTACACAAGTATCAGAGAACCATTCGAATATTAAAATCGCAACAAAAAACACTTCTCTGTTCTATATCAGGTCACTGTCTGTAAATTACACATATTGCTTCAAGATACCTCCACTTTTAGAATTTGGAAGGCCTATTACAACACCCAACTAGCACTGGCTTCAGATGAGGTAAATGGACTTGCAGCCACCCAGGCCTCTACACCTGGAATTTAAATCTTGTCTTATTTTTACTGGTATGTGTTCTTGAACTGAGAATGCCACACTCCTCCATATTTGGCATCGTCACTTTCCTTGTGGTAACGTATCGTCACTTCCTGTTTTGCTGTCTGCCTGTGTGGGTTTCGCTTTGTAGTTTGCTCTCTAGCCACTAGCTATGGGCTACTAGCTCTCTCTCCTCTCCTCCTCTGGTGTGCTCTCCTCTGTCAGATGTTTAGCTACACCTCTGCCTCTTTTAGCGATAACGGTAATGTAATAAATGTTGTCTTTTTGCAGGGCGCCTCGAGGCGAGGTTGTCTGATATGGAATCCCCGGCCTCCGCTGCATTGAAAACACCGTACTTGCCAGTTAATCTCGACGGACGCCCATTAGTTGCAGCGGAGCTAGCTAGCTTAGGTCCCACTGTCAGCAGTTCCCCGGCTCTCCTCAGCAGCGAGGAGACTGGGTGGGTGACGGTGAGAAGGAAGCCTAGTCGCAAAGCCCCGGTACACCACCAACCTGTTCACGTTTCTAATCGTTTTTCCCCGCTCAGCGACACACCCGCTGAGGAAAAAACTCTGATCATTGGCGACTCTGTAGTCAGAAACGTGAACCTAGAGACTCCAGCGGCCATAGTCAAATGCATCCCTGGGGCCAGAGCAGGCGACATCGAGTCAAATTTGAAAATGCTGGCTAAAAGTAACTGTAAATATTCCACAATTGTTATTCACGCCGGCATTAATGACATCCGTCTCCGGCAGTCGGAAGTCACGAAACTTAATATAGAATCGGTGTGTGACTTTGCAAAAACGATGTGTGCCACTGTAGTATTCTCTGGGCCCCTCCCCAATCTGACCAGTGATGACATGTTTAGCCGCTCGTCATCCTTGAACCGCTGGCTGTCTGTGTGGTGTCCTAAAAATGACGTGGGCTACATTGACCAATTGGAGCTCTTTTGGGGAAAAACCTGGTCTTATGAGACGAGACAGCATTCATCCCACTTTGGATGGTGCTTCTCATTTATCTAACAATCTGGCATCTTTTTTATCCAAATTTCCAAACCATGACTACTCAGAGTTGGGACCAGGAAGAACGAGTCGCAGTCTTACACGCCTCTCTGCAGCTCTCTTCACTCCGCCCACCCTTCAGCTTAGCCCCTGTCTTCCCCATCAGAGAATCGTTGTCTGCTTCCTCCAAAGTGAATAAAAATATAATGTATAAGCATCCCAAAGTGATTAAAGCAAAAATATTGGTAAAACTCAAATTAAACATAAAAGCCTCTAAATTGAATGATTTGGCCTCTGTTACTCCTCATAATTTAAAAATTAAATTTGGTTTATTTATTAAATAATAGGTCTCTCTGGTGATTAGGTCTCTAACTCCCAAGTCCATGATTTGTTAATTGATCATCAGATTGTTTAATTTTCCCTTACAGAGACTTGGTTAGGACAAGAGGACTATGTTGGTTTAATGAATCAACTCCCTCTGGTTATTTAACTGTCAAAAATCCCGAAGTTCTGGCTCGTGGAGGAAGGAGTAGCAACAATTTTACCATTCAAATTACTGTTAATGTAAAGCAAAAAACATGTTATTATTCCTTTGAGGGCCTGGTCCTCCAGTATTGGGCACTTTAGCAATTTTAGGTTAAACCCAATTTTATTTGCCATAGTTTATCGTTCCCCATCAACCTACTCAGAATTTTTATCCGAATTTGCTGATTTCTTAGCTGATTTAGTGCTGAAATCTGATAGGAATAATTATAGTAGGGGACTTTAATATACATTGGATGTAGATAGTGACTGCCTTTAATGTGGCTTTTAATTCAATATTAGACTCGATTGGGTTTTCTCAGAAAGTAGGAAATTCTACTCATTACTCCACCATACATTGGACCTTGTTTTGACATATGGCATAGAAATAGAAAATCTTGTAGTGTCTCCTCATAACCCTGTACTGTCAGACCATTGTCTGTTAACCTTTGATTTTACTATTTCTGACTATTTGGCTCCTAAAGAAAAATATTATTACAGTAGATGCCTCTCAGATGATGCTGTTTCCAAATTTATGCAGATTGTTTCCTCTATGCCATGTGTCAACACAACGGAAATAAGCTATAGACAGCTTGCTCCTTCTGTAATTGATAACATGGTGGATAGTGTTTCAGCTTCTCTGCATCAGACTCTAGACTTGGTGGCCCCCTTAAAAAAGAAAAAGTCTAATCAGAGATTTCTAACTCCTTGGTTCAACACAGAAACTCGTACCTTAAAACAGAAGACTCGTCAATTAGAAAGAAAATGGCGCTCTACTAATTTAGATGAAATCTATTTAGCTTGGAGAAATCATCTTTTAATTTATAAAAAAATCTCTTAGAAAAGCTAGAACGAGTTATTACTCTGCATTAATAGAAGAGAACAAGAATAATCCCAGGATATTCTTTTCAGTACTGAGCCAGGTGACAAAAAGAGTCAGGACTCTGGTCAATCCTAGCATTCCCTTAGAGCTTACTAGTCAGGACTTTATGAACTTTTTCAATAATAAAATTTCATCCATCAGAGATAAAATCAATCAGATTCTTCCCACAGTTAACTTAAATGCTGTAACTGCTACAACTCCTTCTATTGATGTCTGTCTTTGATGAGTTTACTCCAATCGACCTTTGTGAGTTAGACAAATAGTTTCCTCATCCAAACCTTCAACTTGTCTTTTAGACCCTATTCTACCAGGTTATTTAAAGAAGTCTTCCCACTTATTGGTAGCTTTATTCTTCATATAATCAATTCTTCATTAACTTTAGGCCATGTACCGCAGGCTTTTAAAACGGCTGTAATTAAACCCTTACTCAAAAAGCCAACGCTAGATCAGGAGCTTAGCTAACTATAGACCAATCTCTAATCTCCCTTTCATTTCAAAAATCTTAGAAAGAGTTGTTGCTACGCAATTTATTTGACCACCTGCAGGGAAATGGTTTACTTGAAGAGTTTCAATCTGGGTTTAGAATCCATCATAGTACTGAAACAGCCTTAGCGAAGGTCACTAACGACCTCCTCATTGCATCTGATAATGGACTAGTTTCTGTACTTGTCCTTTTAGACCTTAGTGCAGCTTTTGATACTATCGATCATAATATTCTACTTGATAGATTAGAACACTATGTTGGACTTAATGGAACTTCGTTGCAATGGTTTAGATCTTATTTATCTGATAGGTTCCAGTTTGTTCATGTAAATAATGAGTTTTCTTTCAACTCAAAGCTTAGTCATGGAGTTCCACAGGGGATCTGTGCTAGGCCTACTCTTTTTAGTTTATATATGCTTCCGTTAGGCAACATTATTAGAAAGCACTAGAATACATTTTCATTGTTATGCAGATGACACACAATTATACCTGTCAATGAAGCCTGATGATAGTAATCAATTAGCCAAGATAGAAGCCTGTCTTAAGGAAATCAAAGCTTGGATGACTTGTAATTTCCTGCTATTAAATTCAGATAAGACTGAAGTCATTCTTGTTGGTCCAAAAAACCTTAGAAATTCCTTTCCAAATCAAACTTTTAGTTTGGATGCGGTTACTCTTTCTCTTAATAGCTCTGTGAGGAACCTTGGAGTTATTTTTGATCAGGATTTGTCCTTCAATTCACATATTAAATTTGTTTCTAAGACTGCCTTCTATCATTTGCGTAATATTGCAAGATTAGGAACATCTTGTCTCAGAGTGATGCTGAGAAACTGATCCACGCTTTTGTTAGCTCGAGATTAGATTATTGTAATTCTTTATTATCAGGCTGTCTAAACCATCTTTAAAAAGTCTTCAGCTGATCCAAAATGCTGCAGCAAGAGTTTTAACAGGTACTAGAAAGAGAGATCATATCTCTCCGGTTCTGGCCTCCCTTCATTGGCTTCCCATAGAGTTTAGAATTAAGTTTAAAATCTTCTTCTTACTTACAAAGCTCTAAACAATCAGGCTCCTTTTTATTTAAAGATCTGATACTACCGTATTATCCTAACAGAGCACTACGCTCCCAAAATGCAGGATTACTTGTAGTACCTAGAATCTCCAAAAGTACAATGGGAGGCAGAGCCTTCAGTTATCAAGCTCCTCTCCTGTGGAATCAGCTGCCAATCTGGATTCGGGAGTCAGACTCGATCTCTGTTTTTAAGAATAGGGCTAAAACCTACCTTTTTGATATAGCCTACAATTAGGGAGGGATCATGTGTTTCTGAACCCTCCATTAGTTATGCTGCTAATAGGTTTAGTCAGCCGGGGGACCTCCAGTAATGCACTGGGCCTCACTCCCTTCCTCACTCTCAATGAAATATTTTTTTTTGCTGGTCATTAACATCTGTTTGTTCTCTCCCATAGATTGAGTCCCCATCGTGCTGTTTGCTCTCTACATGTCTGTTCTTTTCTTCTTCTCTATCCCCTCACCCCCCAGCCAGTCGCAGCAGATGACTGCCCCTCCCTGAGCCTGGTTCTGCTGGAGGTTTCTTCCTGTTAAAAGGGAGTTTTTCCTCTCCACCGTCGCCAAGTGCTTGCTCACAGGGGATCGCCTGATTGCTGGGGTCTTTCTGCAACTGTGGGGGTTCCCCCCTACAGTTGATAGTGCTATGAGATGACTGTTGTTGTGAAATGGCGCTATATAAATAAAGTTGAATTGAATTGAATTGAATTTATTTCTATCTTGTCTATA
The DNA here is from genome assembly GCA_020510985.1 of Pholidichthys leucotaenia. Classification (NCBI taxonomy): domain Eukaryota; kingdom Metazoa; phylum Chordata; class Actinopteri; order Cichliformes; family Pholidichthyidae; genus Pholidichthys; species Pholidichthys leucotaenia. The sequence continues at coordinate 183,043,574 of CM035844.1, forward strand.
CATATTATACCCATAAATTGCCACTTCCTCATCTTCTACAGTAGTATCTAGATGTGTCTCAGAAATACCCATAATATGTAACAAATTTTCTGTCAACACAGTATTCAATTCATCTACCTTGTTTCTTAAACTACAAATATTAAGATGAGCAATTCTAAGTCCTTTCTTTGGTAATTTTAAGGGCATTTAATAATTTATGACAAATACAATTTCTTGCACCAAAACCATTCAACATTCAATCTAGGAGACCTCATCTAGGTTTCTTCTTGGTTTTATGATGAGTCGGTCATAACTGATTATAGCAAAATTACCCTTCCTTCATGGCAGGCAAAAGTTCAGCTCATTTTTTTCTCAACCATTCAGAAAAGTCTTCATTTATGTACACAGATGTACTTTTCAAATGTGCCTTTGCCTTTTCTAAGATGAGTCCCTTGTCCTTATATTTCAAGAGCTTCACAACTATGGTTCGGGGTCTTTTTGCATCGCCTCTAAACTTTCCTTTTCTGTGAGCCTGTTCAATTTGAACACAGTCTCCTTCCATTTTCAGTTTTGTAGTAAACAGTTCATGTACCTTTCGCTCAGTCTCAGCGCATGATTCTTCTGCATAATCCGGTGTAATGCCATCAATTAATAGATTGTTCCTTCTGCTTTGATTCTCCAGATGATCTAATTCCTCCAAGATGGCGTTAGATTCACTGGAAGTTGAGTGAGGTTGTTTTTCTTGATTATTCAGCTCTTTCAGCTCACTTTTATTCACAGCCAGTGTAGTTTTGATATCATCTATATCCTGCTGTGAATATTTTAAACTATTACACAAATCTTGAAACTCCTTCACGATCCCATCGATCCTTTTATTGGTTGAGTCCATAATCATTTGTGTGAAACATCTAAATCAGGGATGTCAAAGTCAAATACACAGAGGGCCAAAAAACCAAATCTGTTACAAGCCGAGGGCCGAAATGGTTGAATGTTTATTAAAACATATTGAAATGATTACAAATAGCCTTTTGAACCAAGACCTAACACAGTGTACTGTATATTATTTAATGACTGAATGAATAATCCAATATTTTTATGGCTCTGTCAGTAATTTCAAGTGAAAACATTTTTTAACAGGCTCACAGACAAAAAACAAACTTTCTTCAAAGAAAAATTGCATGTCCTGTACATTAAATGAATAAAGAAATATTTTCTTATGGTTCTGTCAGTTATTTCAAGGGAAAACATTTTCAACAGGCAAACAGCAAAAAGTAAATGTCCTTCAAAAATAAAATGTTTCTTAATATCAAGATTAATGCAGAAATGAAATTGCAGGATTAAAACTGAAAATGCAATATTGTGCTGCTCTGATCCTAGCAATTACTGCTTTCAAATAGTAAAATGAGAAAATAAAAAAAAAAAATCAATCAGTTCCATTCTTCTCATGGCTCCTATCTGCAATTTTCTCTGAGTCCATTAACTGAAAAATGAATATAATAAATAAAATACAATAAGATAAAATACAAAATCTATGGCACACAGACAAAATAATACTTCCTTCAAAGAAAAATCACGTCTTGTAGAAACAAATGTAAAAATTTAACTGAATTAAAAACTAGAAAGACGTTAATGTTCTGTGATGCTCACTTGTCTGAGGCTAAGCCTGATACTTGGTAGTGTCTCCTCTTTTGTACAAGTTCATTAATGTTCGGGGTCAGGCTCTGAGCTGAGGAAATCCTCAGGATTGAATGAAGGTGTTCATCAGTAAGACGGCTCCTGTGTGATGTTTTGTTTAGCTTCATCAAAGAGAACAGTTTTTCACACAGGTATGTGCTGCCAAACATAGACAGCGTCTGAGCAACTTGAATGCGCAGCTGAGGCATTGTGTCGGGGATGAAACGTGCAAACTCAGCAGCACCCACACTCTCATACTTTTCCCTCAGTGTGTCATTGCACTGGAGCTCAATCAACTCCATTTGTAGGTTTGGTGGTGCGCTTTCCACGTCAACTCCAAAAGGATTGGAGAGCAGTTCAAACCTGCTTTTTTGGGCTTCAAAGTCAGCAAATCGCCGCCGAGTATGTTGAGTTTATCAGCAAACTGTGCACTCGGAAACACAGCGGTAGACAGCTTCTCTTTCACGATCTTACAGCTGGAAAAGTGGCTCAAGTTTTTTTCCTCATCTGCGCCTCCCACAGACTCAGCTTGGTTTTAAACGCCTTCACCGTACTGTACATATCAGAGATGACACGCCCCCGTCCCTGCAGCTGCAGGTTCAACACATTCAAATGGCTTGTGATGTCGCACAGAAACGCCATTTCACACATAAATGTTTCATCTCGGAGCTCTGTTGTGTCTTTTCCTTTGCTTTCCATGAACAGACAGTTCTCCTCACGCAGCTCGAAACATCTTTGCAGCACCTTTCCCTGGCTTAGCCATCGCACATCTGTGATAGGGCACGTCACCATACTCTGTGTCTAACTTGCCCAGAAATGCCTTGAACTGGCGGTGATTTAAACCTTTGGCTCTGATGAAGTTAACTGCACGCGTTATGACGCTCATTACATGCTCCATTTTCAAGGCTTTACCACACAACGACTCCTGGTGTATTATGCAGTGATAAGCTGTCAGCTCACCTGAGACCTTTTCGTCCGGCATCCTCTCACGCATTCTTGCCACCAATCCACTCCTGTGTCCACACATCACGGGTGCTCCGTCTGTTGTCAATCCCACGAGTTTTTCCCAAGGCAGCCCGATGATGAATAATGAAGCCGAGGCCCGCTCACAGCACTGCAGTGAGTTCGCGGGCTATTGTTGCATTGTGGGAAATGAAGTATTGATGCATTCAAAACGCCAGCAGGTGGCTGCGGCTAGCAGGCGGCTGCGGCCTGCGGGCCGGTACTAATACTAATCAAATATCATTCTGGGGGCCATAGATAATTTATTCGCGGGCCCGATTCGGCCCACGGGCCTTGACTTTGACACATGTGATCTAAATGATGTCTCCTGCCTTTAAAAAGGTCCTCATAGAATGTCTTTTGTTGATCCAGCAGCTCCTTAACTATGTCCAATGTTACCAACTCTGGTTCTGCCTGTTATATTCCTTTGATGTTTACGAGTAGCCATCTTCACTTTGTTGTATTGTCCCTTTAACTTGTAGTAAAAGAATCAGTGGATGGCCCAGCAGTGAACCTCAATTAGCTGAGATGGTGCTTCTTAATTATGGTATCATCAACCAGGAAATGCCCAGGCTGTGTGGCCTGCTAGCACATTGCTTGATGTTGGTCAGCAGTGAAGATGCAGACTGAAGCAGTTGGAGTTAGCCAGCAGTTTAGTCCCAGACTGAAGCTGTTGATGTTAGCCAGCAGTGGAGGCCAAAGCCCCACCAAAGGTTTGGGTCTCCTGCTTCAGTCAGGAAATGTGGTGTGAATTCTTTAGAGTCACTTTTTCGCCAGATTTACCTCCACCAAAGAGGTCATGTGATCATGTGGCTTTGTCTGTCTGTCTCTTGGTCTGTTTGTTAGGAGAATTACGCAAAAACTACTGGATGGATTTTGATGAAATTTTCACCAGAGGTAGCCCTTGGGCTACGGATGAACTCATTAGATTTTGAAGATGATCCATGAGTGCGTACCTGTGCCACAGCCCTGTCTTGCAATGTTAAAGAAAAAATGATCCAGAATCTGCATCCTGACTTGGATTGCCTTCAAAATCTAATGGGTTCATCCGTAGCCCAGGGGCCACCCTCTGGTGAAAATTTCATCAAAATCCATCCAGTAGTTTTGGTATAATCCTGCTAACAGACGAACAAACACACAGAAAAAACCTACATTCTGACAGCTAGGGTCTTGGCAGAGGAATGCACTCTCTACATACCTATGTTAGATGATGATTAATAGATACATCCATGGATGCGCCGGGACACATCATCAGTGATGTTTCCTGATGTCATCGGGTGTTTCGGGTCTCACAACAATCAGGCGACCCAGCCAGGGGTGATCAGACCCTGATTTGTGTCCTGGCAGCACTGGCCCACGATTCAGACCTCTTAATCCATAGCCACCGAGAGGCTCTTTCTGCAGCCTCGGTAGCAGATTTGATGGCCTTCCTTTTAGCAGCTCCTTTGATGCCAAGGAGAGGGTAAATTTTGTACAGGGAGCAGGCAGCAAAGCCTCGACATCCCACCTCTATGGGCTCACAGTATGCTCTCCAACCATTCCTCTGGCACTGTTCTACCAGTTCTTGGTATTTGAGCCATTTGCGTTCATTGGCCTCTTCCATGGGCTCCTCCCAGGGAACTGTGAGCCCCACTAACAGCACCTGCCTGGAAGAGGAAGATGTAAGTACCACATCTGGCCTAAGAGATGTTGGTGTTACATAGTGGGGGAACTTAAGCTGCTTTCCCAAGTCAGTTCGCAGGTCCCAGTCTGAAACTGAAGAGAGCAGGCTGGCTGATGGTCTAAGTTGTGGTCGGAGCCTCTCTCCAGCTTTAACAAATGTGATTTTCCTTTGACTACCAACCTGCTTATTGTTTGCCACGGCGCTGGAGATGGTCTTTGCTACACACTTTAGCATATAAGATAAGATAAGATAAGATAAGCCTTTATTAGTCCCACAATGGGGAAATTCCAGGATTGCAACAGCACAGGGATAGCAACACTCAGAGCAATAATTAAGAAGATACGAAAAATATAAATAAGAGCAGTGGATATACATACGTACACATAAATATATAAATATATATACAAAGTGCGGAGCATTGTAGCAAGATGGAATAAACAGCATAACTGTCTACTTAGTTATCCTACATAGTATGAATATGTACCCATACATATTGTCACCCTCCGTAGCGACTGATATTGTCCTAGCTGTATACCGGAGGGGACCACTGTGTAAGTCTATTGCGTCTTTTGCGTTCAATACTATTAGGTCGTCACGTTTTTTTGCTATCTCTGCAAGCAGCCCTGCTTAGGTTATACAGTCTGACAGCCATAGGTAGGAAGGACCTGCGAAACCTCTCGGTTGCACACCTAGGATGATGTATTCTACTGCTAAATGAGCTCCTCAGTGCGTTCAGTATGTCCTCCATAGGGTGGGACTGGGACTCCAGCAGAGATGACAGTTTAGCCACCATCCTTCTCTCTCCTATCTCCTCCACTGGGTCAAGGCGTTGCCTATATATATATTCAGATCTAAAGGTTAAATATACATCGAAATGTTGACTGTCAATCTGAACTGTAAATGTAATTTAAATCTAAATGCTAAAATATTAAACATAAATGCTAAATGTGAACACTAAATACTTGCATATCAGCTAAATATTTAGAGTTCCCAAATTTATAAGAAAAAGTAGTTAAGCTTACCAGAAAAAGTCGGATTCAGAATGTTCCTTTTGCTGGGTATTCTCTTTGCTAAATGATTTATTTTCTAACTTTTACCACCACATCTGTGCAGTAATCTCCAACCTTTCTTTTTCTACAGTAACCAGATTTATTCACCTCCCCTCTCTTAGATGAATCTGCAGCAGCAGGCGACGGATAACAGACCTATGGCCCACACCACTGTGGTTGTCTCCATTATGGGCTCGGCCCCCGTCACCGTCCAGGTCCCAGCTGATCTGGGGGCTGACCACCCGGCGTTCATCCAGCATGTCGCTCAGCAGGCTCTTACACTTCGAAAATGGGAGAATAAAGGTACTGATCTCATCAGTGTGGCCCCTCGGTGCTTCGTTTGTCTCGCAGCGTCACCTGGCATAATAAATGAAATTAATTTAATTGTATTTTTTTCCACACAGATGCTGAGTAAAGTGTGAATTCTGTTTCCTGGATAAAAGACCCCAAGACAAGAGTTTTTTTTATCTTTATAATAAAACTTGAAAATACAACATGTAGACCTCTGAGCCGTCACATGCACATCTTATGTTTGTTTGTTGATACTGTAGTTTTTTCAGTGTTTCTATAATAAACTGTTTAATGCTCATCTGATTTTTATTTTTGTTGCAATGCTGTGTCCTTTTTTACTTAGTGTTCTGTATCTCCACTTCATTTGTCTGAAGCATTGAAATGACAGTCTTTCAGAGCCACACTAGTTTTTGCAGCTTTATTATATGTTTTCTACCTGCAAAAATATTGAAGTCTTGCAGATATTCACTCCCAGTCGACTCGCAACCAATTCCAACATTAAACTTGTCTTTTCCCCACAATATCACAGTACATTTGTCTTTCCTGACCTGACACTGAGCCTGTAATGAAGCTAAAACAGCCGAATCATAAACATTACTAACGTCAGAATTAGTAATACAAAGGTGATGTTTTTACTCCTAAATATTAAAATTTATCAAATAAATTTTACTATTTACCTGCAACTTTTTCTCATAAATTTGTGAATTTTTAAAGTTCCAAATCTGTGACTTTTAAAAATACGTTTTTGTGACTTTTACACCAAAAATGTTAATAAACTATTAAACTACTAACTTTTTTTATTCAGTGTTATGCAAAACTTTGGCTTCCTTTTGAAAAACTGCATTTTTGTATGGAAAGTATGTAAACAGTATTTGTATGATACAGAAACATTAATGTATAGTTACATTTAAGAAACATGATTATTAACATGATCCACCCATCCATTTTCTATCACTCTTCTGGGGCTCCGGGTCATGGTGGCAGCAGTCTAACCAAAGAAGCCCCAGACTTGCCTCTGCCCTCCCACCTCTTCCAGCTCTTCAGAGAGCACACCAAGGCATTCCCAGGCCAGCTGGGAGACAGTCTTAACCATTATTCTGTCCTTTATCTGTGTTACTCGTTTGTCCTCCTGTCTCTCCAGGCTTGCTGCCCACCTCCGCAGTGTGTCTACTGGAGTGATCATACTCGCCTGGCCGTTGAAGACACCGGACAATCCACCCAGGTCAACGCCCCTTCCCCTGTATCCCCTCATCCAGCAGGAGTTCCATGCCGGGCTCCTCTGCTCCTGAGTAAGTGTGCTTCCCCACATTGCTCTCCTCATTGGGGAGAATCTGCCCCTAATAATCTCTGTCTGCTCTTTCCGCTGCTGTTCCACACCTTTATTTACCGTTGTGTATTTATCTTTATTTTCTGTAATAAACTGGTGTGCTTTTACTCCCAAGTCTGAGTGTCCGAGCGTCAAGCAAGAGAAGGGACGTGTTTATATTGTGGGGGGCCAGGCAAGCACCTTTGAAATCCCCGAGAAGTCAAAAAGGCCCGGCCCGTCAGTAACCGTGTGGGGTCTGGCAGGAGGGTCCTCGCAGAATCCTCCCAACCGTTTTGAACTTCCGGATCTCATTCAGTTACCGGGGGCCGAGTTCAAAACCTCCGCTCTGGTTGATTCCAGAGCGGAGCAAAATTTCATCCAACAGGCCATGGTCTGCAAATTACAACTACCCACCAGGAATGTTCTGACACCTTTAACAGTCTCAGGCAGCAGTATCGCAGCAATTACCAAACAGACTGAGCCCATTTCAGTCATTCTGTCTGGTAATCACTGCGAGACTATTCAATCCTACACCCTGCCTCAGTCTACCACACCATGATCCTGGGGTATCCGTGGGCTCCATTTACACAACCCTATTATTAATTGGAATCTGGTCTCCATTTCATCTTGGAGTCCCTTTTTTTTGTCATCGTGTCTCCGATTGGCTGCATGCTCGCCTTTGCTCCCGAGCTCCTCCCCTCCAGCTGAGCCAGCGGATCTCAGCTCCGTGCCCGAGATCTACCATGACTTAGGGGAGGTCTTTGGCAAGTCCAGGGCCCTATCTTTACCACCTCACCGGGGCTATGGACTGTGCTATCGACCTCCTTCCGGGCATGCAGCTGTCATCCAGCTGGCTCTACAGTTTGGGCCAGAGAGGGAGGCGATAGAGACTTGCATAAAAGACTCCCTTAGCGCCAGCATTAAAGCAATGGATCATTGCAGCCGTGTATTGATTACTGAGAACTTAACACGATCACCTGCAAGGATAAGTATCCGCTGCCCCTTATTAAATCGGCATTTGAGCTATTCCAACGGGCGTGTTTTTTCACCAAGCTCGACTTCCGTAATGCGTACCATTTGGTTCGCATTCATGAGAGAGACGAGTGGAAGACGGCGTTTAAAACTCCGCTGGGCCATTTTGAGTACATGGTCATGCCATTCGAGCTGACCAACGCCCCTGCCGTCTTCCAGCGGTTAATCAATGATGTCTTGCAAGACATGGTGAACAAGCTTGTTTTTGTATATTTGGATGACATTCTGATTTTTTTTTCCGCACGCTGGAGAAGCACGTTGTCCACATTTGTTCTGTCCTGCAGCACTTGCTGGAGAATCAGCTTTTTGTCAAAAGCAGAGAAGAGCAAATTTTCTACTCGCTCCACTTCATTCCTGGAGTTCATTATCACTGAGGGCACGGTAAAGGCCGATCTGGTGAAGATTAAGGCGGTCGTAGACTGGCCGACCCCCCCCAGTCCAGGAAGGATCTCCAACACTTCCTGGGCTTCGCCAACTTCTACCGCCGATTTATCCGTGATTATAGTAAGGTCGTGCAACCGCTTATGCAATTGACATCGGCCAAAAGCCCGTTCAGCAGCCTCGGACCACTTGAACGGGTTTTTGGTCGACGTGAACTGCGTAAGACATCTGCAGCTCTCACGCCAGCCAAGAGGAACTATGATGTTGGGGATCACGAACTGTTGACCATAAAGCTGGCGTTGGAGGAGTGGAGACACTGGCTGGAGGGAGCTAGCCAACCGGTCATTGTCTGGACCGATCATAAAAATTTAGAATACCGCCGATCGGCCAGACGGTTGAACTCTCATCAGGCTTGGTGGGCCCTGTTCTTTAATAGATTTAATCTTTCCATCTCATATCGACCAGGGTCCTGTAATGCCAAGGCTGATGCTCTCTCAAGCCAGTTCTCTCTCGGCTCCTCCTCTTCCACCTCTTCCTCTGAGCTGCTGCATCTCTCAAGGAGTGTATTCTCCCCTCCTCCTGCTTTCTTGGGGCACTCTCGTGGGAGATTGAGCACAGGGTCCGACAAGCACAATCATCAGAACCCATACTGGGGGGGTGGGGGCTCCGGAAAGGCTGTATGTCCCCTTGGCGTTATGGGGTGAAGTCATTAAGTAGGGCCACACCAGTTTGTTTGCCTACCACCCCAGAATCTCTAGGACTGCTGAACTGCTCCGGAGAGTGTATTGCTGGCCCACGCTCAGGAGGGATGTGAGGGAATTTTTGAAGGCCTGCCATGTCTGGGCGGCCAACAAGTCTGACTCTTCTCCTCCTGCTGGCCTCCTCCATCCCCTCCTGGTGCCAGGTCGACCGTGATTGCTCATAGCTCTGGATTTCATCACGGGCCTCCCTCCATCCCAGGGGAATACTGTCATCCTCACTGTGGTCAACCGGTTCTCCAAAACCGTCCACTTGGTCCCGCTGCGCAAGTTGCCATCGGCTGTGGAGACAGCTGACCTACTGTCGCAGCATGTCATCCGGATGCACGGTATCCCTATGGACACTGTCTTGGAACGGAGACTACAGTTCACGTCCCAGGTGTGGAGGGCGTTCTGCCGCTTCCTGGGTGCCTCTGCCAGCTTGACGTCTGGCTACCATTCTCAAAGTAACGGTCAGGCTGAGCGTGCTAATCAGTCTCAGGAGGCCACCCTCAGACGCGTAGCATCCCAGAATCCATCCACCTGGAGTTCCCACCTGACCTGGGTGGAATGGTCCCTCAGCTCCGCTGTGTCTTCTTCCGCTGGACTTAGGACTCCATGGGTTACACGCCACCACTGCTGCCCATGGCAGAGAGGGGGCTCGCCGTCCCATCTGTGGAGCTCCATGTGCGCCGGTGTCGCCGTCAGTGGAGGACCACTAGAGCTGCCCTCCTCTGCTTTGCGGAGCGCCATCAACGTTACACCAACCGCATCTGCCCCTAATAATCTCTGTCTGCTCTTTCCCCTGTAGGCAGTGTGCGCTCCAGCGGGCACCAGTTTTGTGTGGAAATCTAATCGTGCGTTTTTGTGTTTTGTTTTTCTTAGTTCTGCACCTTTATTTACCATATTTATCTTTATTTTCTGTAATAAACTGGTGTGCTTTTACTCCCGAGTCTGAGTGTTCGTTCTGGCAGCCCAGCGTTTGAGCCTCACTTGCCTGAATCATGACAGCATGTCTCTTTAAATTCCTTTAACTCCGCCCTCCTTCTTAGTCACTATTGCTAAACTTAGCTGCCTAGCTCCTAATATAAATTTGTCTCAAAGAATTAACTAAATAATGCATCATTGGTGGACAGGGGTGTGTGATTTCAGTGGTCGACAGGATATGACCAGTGTGTGGCGTACGGACCGGCTGCATGGCGTTAGTGTAACTGTTGATCAAGCCAGTTTTGATCCCCATTTTCTATCAGTTCTATTAATCCCCCACTGGAATCCTTGTTCATCTGCAACACTTGGCCAGGCACATTGTTCTTAGACATTAGGCAAGCTCTAATGCCATTAGACTAACCGACACCGATTGCCTAGCCAAGCTGAGGCTAACAGATCAATGTAGCATCACGGTGAAAATATCACAAAATAAGCCAGGATAAAACGAGATTTATTATCAACTCTACATTAGTGAACCAGATGGAAACAGTGGTGTTTACTGTTAACTCTGAAACCAACACTGTTGGCGCCCCACTCACCTACATGACAGACAGCTAGACAGCCTTGATACCGTATGAAGGCCTGGGTTGCCTTGTCATGACATAAAGGAAAAAAACCCATAACATCGGCCGTACAAATACAGAATCAATATAAAGGCTGTTTTATTTTTTAAGACAAGTGAGCGTTTTGATGTTTTGTTGATAATCACATAACCAACTGATGCATTTCAGAAGGTTAAAACCTACAAAAACACAGTTTTTCAAGTGAATGGGATCTTTAAATAAGTGAAAATATACAGAGATCTGCTTATTCTCCACTTTGCAGCACAGCTTGTCATCATTGATCTAGAATTAAACCAGACGGACTTCACTGCAGATGTGTAAATCTGAACAGAAACGTCACGTTACAGAACATCTGCTTTCTCTGATAAAACCTTTAGCATATCTGGAGCTGATGTTGATCTAAATATAAAACAATGAGGCCAAACAGCACAGGAGTCTAATAAAGATGATTTATTTATTTCCAGTGTTTGAGGGAGGTGTTGCACCCATGTTTCTGTACACAGGCCACATGTTCACTTGTCAGCAAACATTGTCTCATGCAGTTTCAGAGATTTTTTTACTCCCAGCTTTTTTTAAGTGCCCATGCATTTAACTGCACTTTAAAAACCCAGAGGAGGATGAATTCAAACCATAATAATAAACAGTGCTGTACTGTAAGTCTGAGGTTTAACTAAATCGGGGGTAAGATCTGGAATGCCTGTGAGGTTTCTCTGACTCTCCTAGTGTTGAAATCTATAATAACAGTTTTAAAAAAAGAAAAACAAAAGAGGCACTTTTTCTTCTTGAGATAAAAATGTAAAAACTTTTTTTTTGGACTACAACTTGACAAAAACTACTGTACCAAGCATTACATACTGTAGTATCAGCATTTCATTACCACGGTTCAGTCATCCATTTCATAAAACTATAATAATTATAATAATAATAATAATCCAGTTCCTTTAAGCTAGTATCTGGCTGTTGTGAGTGTGCTGTGAAAAAACAAAAACTTCCCACAGCACCCAGCTCAGAAAGCAGCCTTCCGTTACTTCCACGTACTTCAAGTACAAGCGAGAAAAAAACACAAACATATTGTCATGAGCAACTCATGTTAGTCCAAAAACAGGAATACATTCTTCATACCGCTTATGAGAGGAAGAACTGAGTTATGATGTGTAGAATAAAAAGCATTCTTCAGTAAGTTGACCCTTTTCGTTAGTGCTCATTAACCTTGTTAACGTCATATTCGTGCATGAGTAGGGTTCCATCCTCCAGGAGAAAATATTTGTGTTCCAGTTTCGCACATAAACATCTCTTCTTCTTCTTCCTCGTTATTCCAGTAACAATCATCATCAGAGTCTATACACAGTATGTACAGTAGATACAGAAAGTATACTTTGTAGAAAAAATATTGTGCAGTTACCATCGCTAAAATACACACATTCGTATGTTTTACACATTCATTCACACACAGTCAAACACAAACACATCGATAAAGACCACTTTCACAGATACTGGTAGAACCGTGAGCGGACCACTTGTGCTCCTGAGAGTTTGTGTGGGTGAGCGTCGTCACCGAGGGACGGTTTGTTTTTGCTCTGCGGCTCACCTCCATTGACATGTTCTCCTGTGGGTGGCTGAGCAGCCGGGGAGGACGAAGCCTGTGAGGGTTCAGAGGGTCTGTTGAGAACGACGTCCTGGACTTCCTGATGATCGTCTTCGGGCATGGCTTTGGGTGCAACCTCAACGCTTGGCTCAAAGCCCCGGCACCGCTCTCTGGTGAGCCAGTCCCGGATGGACAAGTCCTGAGAGGAGCATCGGGGCTTGAGGCGGTCCACGGCGGACAGTTCAGCTGCTTGGTCCATCCCACCCTGCTCCCGCCAGTCGTTAATAACCGCCAGCTCAGCAAAGTCTCTCTGGCCACCCATGGTATGCCTCCGGCGGATGTTCTTTTTCTTGCCGCGGTTATCGGGAGTGTGGTTCTTCTGGGTGAACATGTCGTCGGCGGATGTTCGCAACCTGCTCTTAAGCCGCTCGGTGATCTTCAGGTGCCACGCTGGTTCAGAGCGGTCAGACTCGCTGCGAGAGGAGGAGCTGAGGCTGCTCATGGATCGGCCCTTTTTCATCACCTCCAGCACTCGAGACAACCGAGTGGAGGACTCCACCCTGCCCTCACCACGCTCCCCGCTCCCAGCAGCCTTCTCCACTGACGAGTCACTGTCTGTTTTCTGTCTCAAGGACCACTTTCTGGAGAGTGTGTCACATTCAATCATCCGCTGAGTCGGGAAAAGCCGCCGCCCTTCCAGTTTTGCCATGGTACCGCCCTCAGCTGCTCCACTGGCTCTCGCCTCAGTCTTTTCCCAATTCTGCTTGGGGCAGGGTGTGGACTGGCTGTTGCCTCCACCTGGAGCGAAAACCGGGAAGTCGCTCTCGCTGTCCGTCTCCATGGGTCGGCCCTCGCTGATGAGCTCACTGCGCTCATCGTCTGCCTCCTCCCCACCCTGTAGCTCTGGGCTCAGCGTGCTGGACTCTGCTCCAGTCAGGAACGTGATGGAAGAGGTGGTGGAGTAGTCAGAGGTGATGGAGCTCACCTCCGCACCAGCAGACGCCCCGGCTTCCGCCCCCAGCCCTGCGTATGCAGCTAGAGTTAGATCAGGAGATGCTCCGGCAATCCACTTCTTCGGTCTGGATCGTGGTACGGAAGCTCCGGAGCTCATGGTCCCAAGGTCTGAGGTGTTTTCATCTAGCTGGGATGGAGGGTCCGATAAGGAGGGCTTTCCCTGAGGAGCAATGTGGTAGCTGACATTGGGAGATCTGGAGATGATTGGAGAAGGGGAGGGTGAAGGTGATGGATGTCTGGATGGAATCTTCTCCTTCAGGAATAACGAGTTTCTCTTCCCTTTAACTGTCATCTCCATGGTTTTCCCATTCTCCTTCCTCTCCTCCGCCCGTATCTGTGGTTTGGCGCTGGGTCCAGGGCGGGTTTCGCTCTGCATCTCAGTCTGGTGGTTCACTTTCTGGCCTGGGATTTCTTTTTTGGGGAATGCAGCATCCTGATCGTCGTCTGAGCTGCTAGGCTGCGGCTTCTCCTTTGACTTCTTTCTTTTGCGGCTGGCTGCAGCAAAGATGGAGGAGACCAGGAGCTCTCGACTGCAATGGTCCCTCCCTGAACCCCAGGAAGCCTGAGAGACAAAAAAAGAGACAGCAGACAGAAAATGATGAACGCCACAGATACTGAGAAACACAAAATAGCAGAGGCAAACTTTCAATCCCCTTAACCCTGCTTTTTTACGTCTGTACTCCACCTGTTCCTGTGAAGCACCACAAACCAGAGAAGTGGACAGAAAGAGGAACATTAGCAGCGTCATAAACAGGGAGCACATTACAGTCATGCCAGCTTTAAAGCAGAAGAAGCAGGAGAAGCAGCAGCACAGCACGAACCAAAGCATCCCTGCAGCCACGTAACAGCAGTGCAATGATGAAAAGCTCCTGCAGGTTTTTAGTGCAGGGCAAGATGATCAATACTGCCAAGATTCTGAGCCACAAATTTAAGATTTATCTTAATTTCACATCTCGGTACAGAATCCTTTAAGACTCACCAGGCTACACCAGGTTACAATCATAGACTCCCCTCATCTCCTGTAGCATCTAACAACACAGATGTCTTTGCTTTCACTAAGAATTCTGCCTCCTCACCAGCACAGAGGACAAGAGCAGAGTGTAATTTGAGGCGGTCACAGTGCTGATAAGTTTGGCACAGTGAGCCAGTGGTGAGTGTAAGAAAGCAGATGCGCTGATGTGACAGCAAAATAACAAAGAACATACATGAGGTTTCACACTTCTTTGTGATTTAGTGTTATCTTAGATTGTGACAAGAGCAGCTCGTCTTTATTTACAGACTGAACCAAAGCCTCGCTGCTGATTTTAATTTTGCCATTTAACTCAGAAAGTGGTTCAAAATCAGTTTTAAATTTGGCACCAAACAACAAATTTAAGAGAAAATCCTTGCAAAATTACAAGGAAACAATATAAGAAAAGAGTAGTAAATCGATGGAAAAAAAAGTTTAAATCTATGAGAAAAAAGTCACAAATTTGCATGAAAAAAGACCATTTGTTAGAGTAACGTTATATTTTTACAAGAAAAAATTGCTTAATTATGAGAAAGAAGTTCCTTATTACTAATTTTTTTTTTTGTCTTTCGGCTCCTCCCTTTCGGTGTCACCACAGTGTATCATCACTTTATATCGCGATAATCCGCATATTGATTTGGCGAGGATTTTTTATGCTGAACGTCCTTCCTGATGCAACCCTGCCCGTTCATCCAGGCTTGGGACTGGCACAGGGAGTACACTGGCTTGTGCACCCCCCTGTGGCTGGGTAACCAACCATTCTATTTTTGCTGAGCACCAAGCTAGAAGGCAAGAAGTGCCATTTTTATATGGTCTTTGGTATGACCCGGTCGGGACTTGAACCCTCGACCTGCCGGTTGTGGGGTGGATGCTGTACCCACTAGGCCATACATATTACTAATTAACAAACAAAACAAAAAAAAGCATCACTTTTCTTGTCAGATATGGTTCCATGCATACAGTGGTCTGCAAAAAAGTGTGGCTACAAATCACACTTGTTTTACTGAAAAGATGTAAACATAGTTCCTGTAGAATATGAAAAAATGTAATACTACCAGCAAACATTAATGCATAGTTACTTTTTAATTTCACAAATAAATACACAATTTTACCATGTGCAAATGTCTGGGCAGCCTACCTAATTAATTAATCAATCAATCATAAAAGTACCAAAACATTCTTTTTGCAAACCACTATAGGTGGCACATAAACAAGCCAAAAACTACCATAAAACTATCTAGAAATGCTGGAAATAGTGCCGTACAGCTCAAAGAGAAATATCTTTAAATTGCATACTGATTTTAAACCTTAACGGAGGTTCAGCAGAACTTTAAGTTGCACCTTATATGTTGTGAGTGCTACAAACTAAAGCATCCCCTCTGTTTGGGAGGGAGGCAGGAAACAAAGACGCTTCAAAAGCTGAGCACAAGCAACCAAAGTCATCGGCGTCGTTATACCAGCTGTAATGTGGGTGAAACGACCCTTCGTGTGAAGACTGTCCTCCTACCTCCTGTCATCTTAAACTACCAGTGGTCTGAGAAACTGGAAACACACACTCACCTTTGATTTAGCTGAGTCACTAGTCGGTGAATCTGTGGGTCAAAGAGGGAAAAAAAAAGTTATGTTAGATGGTTTTACAACACAGGTGAAGAGCACAAATAGGAGGTGTAACATGAGGAGATGAATTCCAAGAAGAAAAAAAAGGAGAAGAAAGAACAGTGTTGATGAGAATAAGCGTGAAAAAGCGTGGAAATACTGGATGAGACCCATGAGAGGTGGCACGTACATGAGCGGACAACAGGCCATGCTACACACGAGGACATGTGTGTTACACTCAGGCCCCACTCTGCGTGACATGAGACGCCTTTTCACAGCTCCACGTCAAGTGTGGGACAAGCACACACACACACACGGAGTCAGAAAAGCCACAGATATTTGCAAAGTGCAACTTCAGCGATGACAACACCTAAGAGCAGCGGAGCAGATAATGTGACATGCAACACAAAGATGGTGTCTGACTTTAACAACCAGATACTAAAACGTAATCACGTCCGAAACATTTCTGGCTTGTGAAAATAAATCTGGTTCACTGTCATTTAAAAATAAATGATCCGGATGCCTCTCTAAAGTCTCACCTTCTCACCAACTCATCTGGTTTTACATTAAACCTACAAAGCGACAATCCACAAGTTTTCATCTATTCCAAGAAAAAAAAATCATTACAATGTATTCATTATGTGCTTTAGACACATTGTGCATGTTTGACTTTATGCCCTCAGCTACCAGACAGAAGATTCAAATATTCATCATTATATTACATTATGACCACCTGCCTAATATTGTGTTGGTCCCCCTTTTGCTGCCAAAACAGCCCTCACCCGTCGAGGAATGGACTCCACTTGATCCCTGAAGGTGTGCTGCGGTATTTGGCACCAAGATGTTAGCAGGGGTGTACTGTCCACCCTTTCATGGAAACTGTAATCCCTGATGGCTGTGGCCTCTTTCAGCAGGATAACGCACCGTGCCACAAAGCAAAAATGGTTCAGGAATGGATTGAGGAGCACAACAATGAGTTTGAGCTGTTGATCTGGCCTCCAAATTCCCCAGATCTCAATCCAATTCAGCATCTCTGGGATGTGCTGGTTAAACAAATCCATGGAGGCCCCAACTTGCAATGTACAGGACTAAAAGGATCTTCTGCTGACATCTTTGTGTCAGATACCACAGCACTCCTTCAGAGGTCTAGAAGAGTCCATGCCTCGACAGGTCAGGGCTGCTCCAGCAGCCCAAAGGGAACTCAGTATTAGGCAGGTAGTGAAAATGTTATGCCTGATCAGTGTATTGGGGGGAGGGGGTCATAGTGGTCAAATTTGACCAAATGTGGTTTATTTTTCAACCGCAGGGATCCAAGCACTGCAACACCGATGGAAGAAGTGTGTGGACTGAAGGGAAGACTATGTTGAAAAATAAACCACATTTGGTTAAATTTGACCACTATGAACTTTTTAACTCCCCCTCCCCCTATATTCACCATCTGAAACTCTCCTTTGGACAGCTGTAGTAAAGTCATCATCAGTCTCTTCTATTCATTCAACGCAAATCCAATACAAGAGAATTTTTTTTTTTTTTTTTGCATGTGTTAAACAGTTAATTGTAGTTTTCAATTACAGCCAATGATGAACACAAGGTGGGAGCACTGTTCCATAATGGGACAGTGACCCACAAGGTATGGAAACACACTAACATCAGCACTGGATAATGTTTAATTTGTGTGTGAAATGAGAATAGGCCTGTTCTATTATGCTGGATTGCTACGCTCTGCAGTGATATGATACCGCACTGTTGTGTAATATAGTGTCTCACAAAAGTGAGTACACCGCTCACATTTTTTAAATATTTTATTACATCTTTTCATGGGACAACACTGAAGATGTGGCACTTTGACACAATGTAGTCAGTGTACAGCTTGTATGTGTAAATTTGCTGTCCCCTCAAAATAACTCAACACACAGCCATTAATCTGTAAATCGCTAGCAACAAAAGTGAGTACACCCCTAAGTGAAAATGTCCAAATTGTGCCCAAAGTGTCAATATTTTGTGTGGCCACTATTATTTTCCAGCACTGCTTTAACTCTCTTGGGCATGGAGTTCACTAGAGCTTCACAGGTTGCCACTGGAATCCTCTTCCACTCCTCCATGACAACATCACAGAGCTGGTGGATGTTGGAGACCTTGCGCTCCTCCATTTTCCATTTGAGGATGCCCCACAGATGCTCTATCAGGTTTAGGTCTGGAGAAAATGCTTGGCCAGTCCATCTCCTTTACCCTCAGTTTCTTTAGCTAGGCAATAGTTGTCTTGGAGGTGTGTTTGAGGTCGTTATCATGTTGGAATACTGCCCTGCGGCCCAGTTTCCAAAGGGAGGGGATCATGCTCTGCCTCAGTATGTCACAGTACATGTTGGCATTCATGGTTCCCTCAATGAACTGTAGCTGCCCAGTGCCAGCAGCACTCATGCAGCCCCAAACCATGACTGACTGTAGGCAAGACATATTTGTCTTTGTACTCCTCACCTGGTTGCCGCCACACACGCTTGGCACCATCTGAACCAAAAAAGTTTATCTTGGTCTCATCAGATCACAGGACATGGTTCCAGTAATCTATGTCCTTAGTCTGCTTGTCTTTAGCAAACTGTTTGTGGGCTTTGTGCATCATCTTTAAAAGAGGCTTCCTTCTGGAACAACAGCAGACCAATTTGATGCAGTGTGCATATGGTCTGAGCACTGACAGGCTGACCCCCCCCACCTGTCAACCTCTGGAGCAATGCTGGCAGTACTTATATGTCTATTTTCAAAAGACAACCTCTGTATGTGACACTGAGCATGCACACTCAACTTCTCTGGTCGACCATGGTGAAGCCTGTTCTGAGTGGAACCTGTCCTGTTAAACCGCTGTATGTTCTTGGCCACCGTGCTGCAGCTCAGTTTCTGGGTGCTGGCAAGCTTCTTATAGCCTAGGCAATCTTAATGTAGAGCATCAGTTCTTTTTTTCAGATCCTCAGAGAGTTCTCTGCCATGAGGTGCCATGTTGAACTTCCAGTGACCAGTATGAGAGAGTGTGAGAGCGATAACATCAAATTTAAGACACCTGCTCCCCATTCACACCTGAGACCTTGTAACACTAATGAGTCACATGACACTGGGGAGGGAAAATGGCTAATTGAGCACAATTTGGACATTTTCACTTAGGGGTGTACTCACTTTTGTTGCTAGCGATTTACAGATTAATGGCTGTGTGTTGAGTTATTTTGAGGGGACAGCAAATTTACACTGTTATACAAGCTGTACAATGACTACATTGTACGTATCAAAGTGTTATATCTTCAGTGTTTTCCCATGAAAAGATATAATAAAATATTTACAAAAATGTGAGGGGTGTACTCACTTTTGTGAGATGCTGCATTACTTGACTACGAGCCTTGTCAGTAAACTATACGGCAGAAGAGAGGAGGGGGAAAAAAAGAAAAAAAATTTTCTTGAACATGTTAGCAGGATTAAGAAAAAACTACTAGATGGATTTTGACGAAATTTTCACCAGAGGTGGCCCTTGAGCTGCAGATGAATCCATTCGGTGTTGGAGGTGATCCATGAGTGCATACCTCCTCTAAGGCCCTATCTCACATTGGATGCATGGAGGGACAGACAGATGGATGAACTGACGGATGGATGGACTTAGGTAGGGAGGGACGGACAGAGCCTTGGCGGAGGTATGTGCTCTCTGAGTGCCCTCTAGATTCATAGTTGTTGTTCCTAAACACTGTACTTATTATAGATATTACAGCATACTTTAAAGTAGCAAAACTACAAATGGCTCCTTAAATAAACAACCTAAAGCTTAATGCTATAGATGCATTTCTGTCCATGAGGATAAGATTTGATAGCCAATTCTACACAAGACAGATTTTAAAAATGAAGCAATGTGAGGTGACATGAGCTGACATGACAACAGTGACACGGTGACTACACAAGACAGCTATGGAGGAAATGATAAAATAAAAATACATAAATAAAAGTGACAGGGGGGTCACAGAGGGGCTAGCTATATGAGAAGAGAGGACACTACATGAGAATGAGAGTGTCAGCAAGGAAAACCTATGATCAGTCCTCACCTGCTCTGTAATCACATCCACATCCTTTAGCTAAAATTTGTACTTGTGTGACATAGCCAAGCCCCCCTATTCACCCCTTACATACAGATGAAGGCACAATATGCAGGTGCACACTGGACTGGAGATTGTAGAAAACCATACCAGGCTATCTCTCCTGTTGGCAAGCTTGTGAGATAGTGAGGAGAGACAGCGGAGAGCCTTTCAGACAGTAGCACCGGCCTGTGTTAGGTAAACTCTGATAGAAAACCGGACACCTTACAGTACCGTGTAGCCGCTTCACTTCCCCCTTTTTCATTCCGTTTTCTCTGTTTAAAGCTTTTTTGTCCTTTCTCTTTCTTTGGCTTTTCTTAAAAGAGCTGCGGGTTCCTGCAGACTAGGCAGCTACACTGCGGGCAACAATCCGCCTTCTTCCTACAGTTCCAGCTGTCCATCACGGACATTATAGAGTCCATCAGTGACATCACGGCGTGATAGACTCCTCCCACTTGGCCTGTGTCAAGATCAGTATGTGTGAATGCTGGGAAAGCCGTTAGGACACCCGACAGAGCCTCACTAGAGACAGAGGAATCAGAGGTGGCCTTTCACTGTAAAAACATCTCTTTGTGGTGTGAACATGCTGTATTAGTGCAGCAGAAGGGCAGGATAAACGGGGAGGGACAAGACGAAGGGGAGGTTGACCAAGAGGAGTTAATAAAAAGGGGGTGAAGGGAAAGAAAAAAAAAAACCAACCCCATAACAAAAAACAGGACACTACTGTAGATGCTATTAATACTGTATCACAAAGTAATCTTGGATCTATAAACCCTGCAAGCTGGAAATTAGGAATGCAGGAGCCCAAATCAGTGAAAATAGCCAATATTTATCTGCTGTGACACATCAAAATGTATGGAAGCCCGGCGAGGCAAGGTAGTTTCCTTTTCATCCTGAGAGGTAAATAAATACATAAATGTAGGGCTTCCATAAAAATTGCATGGGATAAATGTTCCTTAAATACTGTGTTGAATAGCAGAAAGACATGTCAGATAGTTTCAGATTTGAAAAACAAGACTTATTCTTGTTTTAAGCTGAACCAGCTGCTGAGACAAACCAGTCACCACTGCTGACACCACCTCAGGGAGTGACCTGACAGTGTCCATTTTTTAGTGCATTAATTAGCAAACATTAATTGAAAAGTTTAATGCATTAATTATCCCTGTCCTAATATATACACAGTATATACAGCTCTGGAAAAAATTAAGAGACCACTACAAAATCTTTTCTAAATTAGCATCTCTAAATGTATGGCAGCCATTCAATTTGAGTATCTGCTGAATTCCAACACAACAGCATATAAGTCTATTTAAGGAAGTACTGATTAGGAGATCATCTAAGCATGGTAATGCATGAAAGCTGTGAATAATAATGTGTTATTACACAAATACAGAATTGAGTTCTTCCTTCAGTTAAAACTTAAGTATTGTAGTGTTTAAGAATGATCATGAAGTTGTTTTCTTTGCATTATTTGATCTAAAAGCACATCTACAAGCAATATCTTTTTTGTTGTTATGTCTCGGTGAAACAGAGACATACAGTAATCAGTGAGTGCGTCTGTTTGTGGCTGTGTGGGTGTGTGTATCTGTCTGTCTGTCCGCTTCTGTTTCAGCTCGCCTGGTCAAAATTGAGTGGAACTAAAGGCTTATATCATTGTATTGCCATACTTTCTCGACTTTTAATTTGCCTGAATTGCAAGATAAGGCTTTGTTTTCAAACCCCCCCCCCACAAATTTAACTCACCATTTCTGTCAATGCAGCCACGAAAACAGGAAATGTGATAACTATGCCGGGCCAGTAGAGGTCAGAGTGCCAATTTTTACAGCCGCCACAGGCACCGAGGTACAGCACCTTCGTACTTTTTATTTTGGCCAGTTGTCATTTACAGTAAATAAATGCTCTAAATGGGGATATTTTCTATGTGGAATTTCGGTGAATTGTTTTCAGCAGATTAAAACTCAACTCATCCAAATTCCAACTCAAAATATTGTCATTTAGAGCATTTATTTACAGAAAATGACAACTGGCCAAAACAACAAAAACGATTTTGCTTGTAGATGAACTTTTAGATCAAACAGCACTAAGAAAACAAGTTTATGATCATTCTTAAATACTACAGTTCGTAAGTTTTAACTTAGGAAGAACTCAATTCTGTATTTGTGTAACCACTGATTATTATGGACTACAGATGGAAATTAGCCACTGGCTACAATCTGGCAAGTTTACACGGATTTCATATCAAATGTTCATTAACTTGCACTATCCTTAATAACAGCAATTATTCACAACTTCCATGTGTCTTACCATGCCTAGATGATCTCCTGATCAGTACTTCCTCAAGTAGATTGTGGGTGTCCTTGTGCTGAAATTCAACAGATACTCAAATTGAATGGCTGCCAGAGATGCTGATTTAGGAAAGATTTTGTAGTGGTCTGTTAATTTGTTCTGGAGATGTATGTGTCACTACAGGAAACAGCTCTCAGCCACATTGTTCTATTAAGGCAGCAGTAAGCAGCTTATTTTTAAATTATGCCCCGTGTTATGTTTATCAGCTGTAGAAAATCAGATGAATGTCAGTAGCTACACTAGATCCAAGATTACCTAAATACTGTTTCCCAACAACTAAACAAATGAAGAAGAAAAAGAGACAAGAAGAAGGAGTGTAACTAGTGCGTAGTGTCAACACTTTTTGAAAATGGGGTTATGAATTAAAGATTTTATTGGCTAAGATCAGTTAAAGCAAATGAAGAAGCAGGGCAATTTGTTGCAACACTTTAAGGATGCAAATATATGAAAATCTACACAGGCATTTGGATATTTCTATCTGAATGCAACAAAGAAGTAAAGAGGAAGTTTGGCCTGGGGAGGAAGCAGCGTCATCATTAACATTTGTCAGTGTAAATACAGTCTGCCCTCACTCTTTGACCACGGTTCTCAGCAGTGAAAGGGTAGAAAAAGGACTGACCCACCACAGAGGTGACCTGCTCAAAGGCAGCATATTACCTGATACTTCACCCTGCGATGTGCCCGTACGGCCGATGTTGGTGAGAAGGTGGTCGATATTGGGGACAGGCTGGGACTCCACAGCACTCTCCTCCTGGGACACAGTCTGAAAGAAGTACATTAAGGGATTGTAAGTTTGGTAACTTGTATAACTGTGTTCTTTCACCAGGTACTGCATGTACAGTGGACATGCAGTACCTGATGTACCCGGTGCATCCTATGAAAAGTTCATAGCATGACCATGATGCAGTGATCAAATATGACCAAATGTAGTTTATTTTTCAACATAGTCTCCAGCGTCAGTGTATCTGAAAAGAAACAATGAAGTTAGGTTAATTTGCATCAAAACTGGGAATTCTAAATTGTCCTTAGGTATGACTGTGAGAGTGAATGGTTGTCTGTCTCTCTGTGTTGGCGCTGCGATGGACTGGCGATCTGTCCAGGGTGTACCCTGCCTCTCGCCCTAAGATGCTGGGATAGGCTCCAGCCCCCCCCGCAACCCGAAAAGGATTAAGCGGAAGAAGATGGATGGATGGATGGATGGATGGATGGATGGAGGGAAGTTAGTATCAGAAAAGGTTGAATTTAATGCATGACTAGTTTTGTTGCTGTAGCATTACATTAATCCTTCTTAGTCAGCCTATGAACTTTTCAGCCACACCCCGTAAAAAGTGTACACACCCCTGTTAAAATACTAATTTTGTGTGATGTAAAAAGAAAACTTCTACAAAGTAGTAGTTTAAAGCTGGGTTTATGCCGCTTTGTGGATCTGCTCAACCGCGAGCCTTGTGTGACAAAAATTACAGTGGGGCAAAAAAGTATTTAGTCAGCCACCAACTGTGCAAGTTCTCCAACTTAAAAGATGAGAGAGGTCTCCAATTTTCATCATAGGTGTACCTCAACTATGAGAGACAAAATGAGAAAAAAAAATCCAGAAAATCACATTGAAGGATTTTTAATGAATTAATTGGTAAATTCCTCGGTAAAATAAGTATTTGGTCACCTACAAACAAGCAAGATTTCTGGCTCTCACAGACCTGTAACTTCTTCTTTGAGAGGCTCCTCTGTCCTCCACTCGTTACCTGTATTAATGGCACCTGTTTGAACTCGTTATCAGTATAAAAGACACCTGTCCACAACCTCAAACAGTCAGACTCCAAACTCCATTATGGCCAAGTCCAAAGAGCTGTCAAAGGACACCAGAAACAAAATTGTAGACCTGCACCAGGCTGGGAAGACTGAATCTGCAATAGGTAAGCAGCTTGGTGTGAAGAAATCAACTGTGGGAGCAATTATTAGAAAATGGAAGACATACAAGACCACTGATAATCTCCCTCCATCTGGGGCTCCACGCAAGATCTCACCCCGTGGGGTCAAAATGATCACGAGAACGGTGAGCAAAAATCCCAGAACCACATGGGGGGACCTAGTGAATGACCTGCAGAGAGCTGGGACCAAAGTAACAAAGGCTACATCAGTAACACACTACGCCGCCAGGGACTCAAATCCTGCAGTGCCAGACGTGTCCCCCTGCTTAAGCCAGTACATGTCCAGGCCCGTCTGAAGTTTGCTAGAGAGCATTTGGATGATCCAGGAGAGGATTGGGAGAATGTCATATGGTCAGATGAAACCAAAATAGAACTTTTTGATGAAAACTCAACTTGTCGTGTTTGGAGGAGAAAGAACACCATACCTACTGTGAAGCATGGGGGTGGAAACATCATACTTTGGGGCTGTTTTTCTGCAAAGGGACCAGGACGACTGATCCGTGTAAAGAAAAGAATGAATGGGGCCATGTATCGTGAGATTTTGAGTGAAAACCTCTTTCCATCAGCAAGGGCACTGAAGATGAAACGTGGCTGGGTCTTTCAGCATGACAATGATCCCAAACACACTGCCCGGGCAACGAAGGAGTGGCTTCGTAAGAAGCATTTCAAGGTCCTGGAGTGGCCTAGCCAGTCTCCAGATCTCAACCCCATAGAAAATCTTTGGAGGGAGTTGAAAGTCCGTGTTGCCCAGCGACAGCCCCAAAACATCACTGCTCTAGAGGAGATCTGCATGAAGGAATGGGCTAAAATACCAGTAGCAGTGTGTGAAAACCTTGTGAAGACTTACAGAAAACGTTTGACCTCTGTCATTGTCAACAAAGGGTATATAACAAAGTATTGAGATGAACTTTTGGGATTGACCAAATACTTATTATACAGAGGAATTTACCAATTAATTCATTAAAAATCCTTCAATGTGATTTTCTGGATTTTTTTTTTCTCATTTTGTCTCTCATAGTTGAGGTATACCTATGATGAAAATTGGAGACCTCTCTCATCTTTTAAGTGGGAGAACTTGCACAATTGGTGGCTGACTAAATACTTTTTTGCCCCACTGTATGTCATTGTCTCCACTCCGCTAGGCTCCGTGGACCCTCTCTGCGGCTGACTGCGTGCAGCCCAAATTTTGTGACTGTGTTGGTTGACTGCGTTGACTACGCACGTGCAACCTTGGCTTGGAGCTACCTATAGGGTTAGGGTGAAACTGCAAATAATGGTTATGCACATGTGCCAAATGCTTGGTCTAGCAGACGAAAAAGGTTAAGTATATCTACTAGGGCTGTCAACGGTGGAGGAATTTCCCCTGCGGTGACGGTGGATAGCTCAAGACAGCGATATGTGGTATTACTGCAGATGCTTTTAGGACCCTGTGGTCTCATAATTTAAACAGGGTTCATAACTTATGTGGCAAATGTTGGAAGCTGTAAGAAACTCGCTGCAGCTCTGCTCTCAACTTGTGCGTGTGTGACAATTGTGCAGAGCTCTGGTCTTCCTACAGGCATGAACTGCTGATTCTGTAAAAAAAAAAAACAAAAAAAAAACAACCAAACCCTCAATTTTCATAAAGCAGTGGCGGTAACTCCAGTATTTCAACTACAGGGTGTGTGGACTGGTTGGAGACTGCAGCGACATTCAGCTCATTTAAACAGGACAGCCTCCGTATAGGACCCTGGCTCTTGTCTCCGTGATTTTTCACGTTCAAACAAGCGATGCACTATGCAGTAGTTGTTTCTCGGAGCTCAATTGTCAGGATCATAAACACTCTGTTCAGAAGGAAATAACACGCTTTATGCCCTTTCAGTGCTCACTGTCACGGCTGTATTTAGCAATTCATCCAAATGCTTCTGCCACCAACTGCCTGCTGGAGTCCGTCTGGAGAGTGCCCCACATGATGCTGGCAGTGGCAGCACCCGGTGCTGTGGAAGCTTCCACAGTACTGGCTGCAAACATGCTATTGGCAATAAAAATACACTTAACATTTAACAATTTATTTAATAATCAATAAGGGCACATAAGTGAACAAAAAGATTTAGCCACACACACAAAAAAGTGAACACTGCGTGTACGGATCCCCGTAATATGTGATGGCAGTGGTCTTGACTGCTGGTGAAGTTTACAGTTTTATTTTCTTATTGTAGCACAGTACACATTAAGTGAAATACACACTACGAGCACTGTAAGAGCTTGTGCCTTATTACGGGTCCATAAACTGATTAACGTTAGCATTCGTAGCTCGACTGTCTCTGCTAAGCGCTGTAGCCTTACTGACAATTCCACAGGCAGGCACAGGAAGCGAAAACAAAACCACCGTTATCAAAATAAAAGCCTGCTTTTTTACTTCAGTGCATAGGATGGCATAAGGCCTCTGTACTTTGTAAAATTAACTACTAATAGGAAACATTTACGCAAAGATCAAAAAATACATATCTCAGAATTACTGATCAGGTAATTAACCTAAATAATAAACCTTTCGGGGGGTTATACACTGCGGTTGTTGCGGTTGCTCGTTATCCTCTGCGTAGGCTTGTCCATAGCGTGGTGCTACATAATTGCGGGTTATCAGACTGCCCCCTATCTACAACTGCCTGCAACACTGGCCTCGTCCAAAGTGGACAAGCATGTCAGCACACCAGAGCGGGGGTGTAGAACAAACCAGGTGTGCACACTTGTGCAACCAGTACATGTTATGTACAGCTTATGTTCATTTTTTTGATTCTTTCTATTTTCCCCCCCCCAGCTGATCTTTTTGTTTTTCACTTGATTATGCATGTTATAGGTGACATTAAAGATAGGAAAGTGTGAAATTCTTTATTATTCTCATTTTTTTTAATCACAGAAACCAGGTTTTTAACAGGGGACACTGTATGTGGACCATGAAGGTTTTTGGGATTTGAAATTGTTTCAAGGCTTTTTAATGTTTGGAAGTTTTTCAGATAAGCAGAAGAAACAAACCACAGGAGGAAAATAAAAAAGAGAGGAAAAACACAAACAAAAAAGGGATCAGAGCTTCTACTTAACTAAAACAACAGCTCTGTACTCAGTGATCCTGGTAACACATTAGGATACAATTTTATTTTTTAATGTTTTCACAGATTCATATTCTGTTAATTTATCTGCTGAGATGACTTACTGCCTAACAATAAGTCAATTTAAATCCTTTGGTTTTAGTTCATTAGCTTCCAATACCTTTTTAAAATGCAACAATTTCTGAAACACTTTAATATTTTATGGTGACTCAAAACAGCCAAAGACAAAGCTTTGGGTATCACTGCTCTGAAGAGTAATTAGTTTTGTCAAACCAGATGCATTGGTTCTTTTTCTTAGCATCAGCGAGTCATAAACATTACCAACACTCCAATGTTCTCGACTGCAAAGGGAGTTTAGTTTTATTACCGATTCCCCTGCACAGATTGCAAAATACTGCTGAGAATTCATTAATTGCTTAATTTAACAACAGTGCACACTTTGTTATGCCTGTAATGGCAGTGAAGGCTGTACCTACCACTGGATCCCCATTTCCATTTTCTGTGAAAAACCAGTCATACTGAAAGGAAAGAAATAAAAAAGGTCAGTTTTTCTTTCTGATAAGCACCGTAGCACTCCAAAGATGTGGCACTCACGTTTTGAATGAGGGTCTCCACTATCTTGTACTGGTCGGGCATGTGTGTCACCATGTGGGTCATGTTGTCCTCAGTAGTACGCACCAGAGTGGGGCCGAACACGATGGCCAAGTTCCTCGGTTCCATCTAATATGAAAGAAGATTTTACTGAATATCTTTAATTCTCATTAAAACTCAAAGGGACAGGTCACCCAAAATCAAACATATAATTTTCTTTTGCAGTCCTTTGCTAAGCTATATGGAAATCTGTCCATAATTGAGTCACTGTATTGAAGAAAAAGTGGACCCACATTCCAAAGTCTTGTGGTTGTAACAGCAAAAAAAGATGTGATTATGATAGTGCCCCCCACCCATAATATTAACTAACAACATGGACGTTCAACTCTTAAACAAGACAAGTGAAATTTAGTTCTATTATGTTCAAGTGACAAAGACTTCACCATACAGCCGACCCTTTTGAAAACAAGCCACTCTTTCCAAAACAGTTTAGATGGATCTAAACTGCATCTTTCAAGTGAATCACATTTAAAGGGGACACATTACTTCCTTTTGTCACATGTTGATACAGTTCCCAGAGGACTTAATAAAGTTTACAATTGAGTATGGATTAATAAACCAGCTGAGAACACAATATCTAGTAGGGTGAGTAGAAGAGTAGTCATAAAAACTGAGGCAGCTAGGATAACCTTAGTTAGTAGGATGATGACAGCATTATCCCAGCCAAAATATCACAAAATAAGCCAGAATAACCCTTGAAAGTAAGCTACATAAACAAGTGCAGATTTATTAACTTGTTAGGAACACAAAATATAACAAAATAATTCAAAAATAATGCCTGGAATTGAGACATATGACTGAGTGTGGATTACTGAACCAGCTAGGAACATAAATATCTGGTGGGGTGAGTAGATCATACAGAGAGTAGCCATAATAACTGCAGTCCACTAAGATAACTACCGTATTTTTGGGACTATAAGGCGCACCGGATTATAAGGCGCATTAAAGCGAGGTAGTCGGAGCCGGGAAAAAAAAAATTTTGCGTGCATGGAAAGAAAATCCTATCTATAGTCATTATAGACACATATAGCGCGATTGTCTGCGAGTGTGAATGACCTGTTCCATGAGCAGGCAGAACGTTTTTAGTCCGTGGCTGTTTACATCACCATATTGGCCAGGATATCGCTCGGCACTCGCTTGGTACTCGATATGGCTCGCTCTCCGGCAGAGAGCGAGCCATATTTACAGCCGTAAATACGTATTTACAGCCGTATTTACAGCTCCCGTTCACAGCTAAACGGGAGCAGTTTCGATGCCGAAATTTCACATACAAATCCTAATATACGTGTTCTATACACCATCGGCTTTTGGTTATCAACTACCTCGTGAGGTAGTCGGATCTGGAATTTTTTTTTTTTTTTTTTTTTATTTTTTTGCGTGCATGGAAAGAAAATCCTATCTATAGTCATTATAGACACATACTGTATAGCGCAATTGTCTGCGAGTGTGAATGACCTGTTCCATGAGCAGGCGGAACGTTTTTAGTCCGTGGCTGTTTACATCGCCATATTGGCCAGAATATCGCTCGGTACTCGCTTGGTACTCGATACGGCTCGCTCTCGGCAGAGAGCGAGCCGTATTTACAGCGTATTTACTGCTCCCATTTCGATGCCGAAATTTCACATACAAATCCTAATATACGTGTTCTATACACCATTGGCTTTTGGGTATCGACTACCTCGCGAGGTAGTCGGATCTGGAATTTTTTTTTTTTTGCGTGCATGGAAAGAAAATCCTATCTATAGTCATTATAGACACATATAGCGCGATTGTCTGTGAGTGTGAATGACCTGTTCCATGAGCAAATGTACGTTTTTGGTCCGTGGCTGTTTACATCGCCAGGATACTCGCTCAGTACTCGATACGGCTCGCTCTCCAGCGGCAGCCCCGAGAAGTAAACAATGCAAACAAATGCGGGACGCTTGAATTCTTTCGTCCCGAAAATATCATTTTTGAATATTAATACAGCTAAACAGGAGCAGTTTCGATCCACGATCCATTGGCAGATAGTGGCGTAACTCGCTAGCAATTTAACTTTGAACGACCTGTTGACACCAGTTAGCGGTTGGAGTTCTTTGGTTAATCCACCCGGAATGATGGCAAGCTCCGAATTAGTTTGCTTCACTTGGGTTTTGACAGTATTGGTGAGATGGGCGTGCATGGAATGGCAGATCAATAGGGATGGAGATTTGTGGAAAAAGCCATCCGGCCATTATATTGAAACACATATTACTCTGCGAGGCTCCTGACTACCGTAATGCTCCGACAATCCATCAAGTGGTTCGGCTTCGTAGCTTACCAAAGTCGTACTAAAACATTTTTGACAGATTTTGAGCACCGTGTACCACATAAAATCGGTTCGAGGTCAGTAAGCACAACCAGAATTATACATAAGGCGCACCGGATTATAAAGCGCACTGTCGATTTTAGGAGAAAATTAAAGGATTTTAAGTGCGCCTTATAGTCCAAAAAATACGGTAAGTTAGCTGTGCTGTTTGTGAGTGGCTTTGAAGCTCACGGTAACAGTCTACCTCCCACCATCACTAAATAAAGCTGGGAGAGTGGTATCATTCTGAGGAGCTCATTTAGCAGCAGACTACATCATCCCAGGTGCACAACCGAGAGGTTTCGCAGGTCTTCCTACCAACGGCTGTCAGACTGTACAACCTAAGCAGGCTGCTCGCAGAGATAGCAAAAAGACGTAACAAACTAATAGTTTTTTTTGAATGCAAAAGATGCAATAGACTTACACAATGGTCCCCCCTCCGGCATACAACTAGGAAAATACCGGTCGCTATGGAGAGTGAGAATATGTTTGGGCCACATAATCATACATGTAGGATAACTAAGTAGACGGTTGTGCTGTTTCATCCCATCTAGCAACAATGCGCTGCACTGTGTGTGTTTATATATTTACATATTTATTCCATCTAGCTACAATGCTCCGCACTAGGTGTGTTTTGTTTATATATCTATATATTTATTCCATCTAGCTACAATGCTCCGCACTGTGGTGTTTATATATCTACATATTATTCCATCTAGCTACATTGCTCCGCACTGGTTTACATATTCATATATTTATTCCATCCAGCTACAATGCTCTGCACTGTGTGTCTGTGTGTGTGTATATATATATTTTATAGTACTATGTACATATGTATATTAGCTGCTCTTGCTTGCTTGTTTTTTTTTTTTCTTGCCTTCTGATTGTTGCTCTGAGTGTTGCTATCCCTGTGCTGTTGCAATCCTGGAATTTCCCCGTTGTGGGACTAATAAAGGCTTATCTTATCTTATCTTATCTTATTCCAATGATCTCTGGCTGAGACGTCACAGTCAGAGGCAAATCTGAACGGTTGACTGAAAGAGAACTACTTAGACCACTGCCCCCTCTAAATGTGACTAAAAAACAATGTTAACAAATACCTTATTTTTCTCTGAGTTTTCAGCCACTGTTTTTAGATGAGCTGACAGGAACTTGAGGGTCTCATAATGATGATCAGGTAACTCATGAAGCTGTAGGAAAACAAAAAACCAAACATGTTTTGTATGAGTATTTTGTTGAAATTCATATGAACATAATGAGTTTACTACATCTGGTAAAGGGTACGGAAGGGTGATTTAAAAATACAAACAAAATCAAGATGATTCTTAAATAAAACAAAAAAAATATATAACTTCTGTTTCTCACCAGCCTCTTCAGAACTTTGAGTCTTTCCACTGGGTCCTCTATTCTGTTGGCTTCTATAAAATCTGTGTACCTCTCTGAAGCAGACAATACAAGAAGTTAGAGACGCTGCAGTTCTCATTTTGGGCCACAAGATGGGTGCAGAATAAACTTACCATTGGTGAACAAAGGCTCGGGAAGCTTACGAAAGAAGGACTTCAACAAGCTGCTGATTACATTGAGGTCTCTCCATTTCTGTAAGAGTAGACAAATTTAAATTAAAAAGTGCATGATGATGACGCACATAGCAGCAATCCTATTGGCTGCTAATAATACAAGTGTACGTTCCTCTCCAATATTTGACGTTGTGTTCATATACAGTATGTTGTGTTAAAAATTCTTAAAAGGCAACAATAAAGACAAACATTTGTCAGTCTGCAGCTCTGACGGTATTTCAGTCTGCCACTGATCACATCAAAGGTATCCACTTCAAGGAGAGTTTAATTAAAGCAACAGTGGATCAATGAAGGGGCACTCACATCGTCCTGGATATCAATATCATTCATGCCCTTGTTATTGAGCTCCTCCTGCATGTTGGAGATGGCAGCGTTGTTTCCGGGAACTCTGTAGATACCGGTGTACTCCAACCCCCTCTCCTCCACCAGCTTACAGCAAACCTCCACAATCAGAGGTACAAACTGAAGGACAGAAGCAAACTTTAACCCCTAAAGTGGTTTCACAAATGCTCTTTGGGCTCACACATGAATTCCGGACAAACCTTGTTTGTTTGTGCAGGAGGACAGTCATCCAGTCTTACTCCAAATGTGACTCCAGGAGATGGCTTCTTCTCAAAAGTTTTTCTCATCAGACCTGGGATTCCCTTTCGCCATGTCCCTTTATCTTTGGGAGGGCTGGTGGTCATCTATAGTAGAATACAAGTTACAGGACACAATGAACAGAATGCTTTGGGCCAGTTTACAGGTGACACTTAAGAACAGAATGGATTAAACTCATCGCCCACCACCCAATTCTCATAAATGTGTCCCATCATGTCTTCTTCCATTTTTAGATGGCAGCTGTTCTTTTGTAAATACTCAGATTTTACCAAGGTTACAGGGTCAAGCCTTGCCAGATTTTGATAAGGCTCCTAATGTGAATCTAGAAGAATAATTTTAATCATTTTGATAACTGATATGTATTTTGAACAAGGCTTTTTATAAACTATTTATTAAACTTTCAGTTTAAATCTTCTAATTAAGGGATTTCTTCAAGAAAATTTGACTTCAAAATGTGTTATTTTTGAAATGAAATTGTTCTTGATCCAAATTTAATTAAACCCTAAACCAAATCCCAGTTTAGATGAACTAGTCCCATGAAAAACATCTAACTTTTTGAACTGTAGTTCTGCTATAAAGTACAGCATTTTGAGATGTGATGTGATAAAATCCGATTTGGTTTTAAAGGCAGCTTTTAATGGGCAGTGGAGAAACAGCAATTTTAACTTCAAGAACCTTAGAGATAGATCAAGGGACAGCGCTGTCACTTTATAGATAGAAAGTTCCCATCTAAAACTCCGGGTTGACTGAGGCCTTCCTATGTTGAGTTTCCATGTTCTTCTGATGCCACCATGGGCTTATTTGATTTAAATCACAGGTTGTTTTTTTTTTTTTTCCACAATATCTTTATTGAACCTTTTTTTTTTTAACAAACATGATACAAACAATCAAACACTAACACTAAAGTACTACAAAAAAAAAAAAAAATGCACTAAAAACACCAACAACCACCAACAAAATCAAGTCTTCAACAATGCTCCTCTGTTTAGTCTAGACAATCCAATACATAAGTATACATATTATGTTCACCAGTTTGGAATTTACAAGGTCCACACACATCATTCACCTTCTTCTTCAAGAGTTATGTTTTAAATTTTTACATAATCAATAAAAGGTCTCCATATATTCTCAACACAATTTCCTTTGATTTCAGTATATATGTTATTCTTTCTAATGGAAGGTTTGTTAACATCTGTCTTAACCACTGAGTCACATCTGGTCTATGAGTCTTTTTCCATAATAGTGCAATACATTTTTTTGGCATTAAGCAAACTGAGGTCTATGAATGTTCTTTCACTTTTATTAAAATTATGCTTTTCTGGGTACAGACCCAACAAAAACAGTTTAGGATTCAATATGATTTGTTTTGAGATTATTTTTTCAATTGTTACCCCTCACCTCTTCCCAAAACATTCTTATTAATCTACATTCCCATAAACAATGAAATAGGGTTCTTTACTTTCCATGCATTTTGTGCATGTATCTGGTATATTTTTGTTATATCTATTTAACTCCTCCGGTGTAACATACATCCGCATTAACCATTTGAAATGTATCAATTTAAGGCGTGCATTTATTGATTTGGTTTGAGCTTCTGTACAAGCCAATTCCCATTGTTCCTCTGAAATTTCAATTTGCAGATCTTCTTTCCAGTAGTTTAATCTTTTCAGTGAATTTTCACTTGAAGATAGTGTCAATGAGTTATATAAACTCTGAAATAATACCCTTTCTTTTACTATCTTTCATCATCATTTTTTCCAAGGATGAATAAATAGGTCGAGTGAGAGCTTTATTTTGATTTGATCGAATAAAGTTTCTAAGTTGAAGATATTTAAAAAAATGTGTTCTATTGAGATTAAATTTGATCCTCAGCTCTTCAAAAGACATTATGTTGTCTGCACATGGCAAATATAAATCCTGAATCTTTTGTATCCCTTTTAAATTCCATACTTTTAATACAGCGTCCGCTCTCCCTGGTTTAAAATATTGATTACCCATATTGGACTTAATTGTGACAATAACTGTGGTTCTTTTAAATAGTTTTTAGCTTCACACCATATTTTGATCATATGCTTTACAAATGGATTTTTAACTTGTTTTTGTAATTTTTTTGGCCGAATCTGAGTATATGAATATGGGAAGAGGTAAAGGTAAATTGTATGATTCCATTTCAGTCCAGTGAGGGAGATCATTTGATGAAAAATAATATGTCATAGACCTCAGTTGTGCCGACCAATAATACAACATAAAATTTGGACATTTCAGACCTCCACGATCAAATGGTAAATATAATAAAGACAAACGTAATCTAGCCCTCCTGTTGTTCCATATAAATTCCACTAACTTTTTTTTTATTCTTGAGAATAGATCTAAAGGTGGTGATAAGGGAATGTATTGAAATAAATAAAGTATTTTAGGTAAAATATTACTTTTAAGTATATTGATTCTCCCGATCATCGACATTGGTAGTGACATCCATCTCTGAGTTAACTCACTGATATCTGACATTAAGGCTTCATAGTTGACACTGGCGACTGATTCTAGCTTAGGCATAATTTGGATTCCTAAATATTTAAACTGATTTACAACATTGAATTGATTTACCTCAGGGGCTGGGTAATTTCTCTGGGTCTCATTTAGCATTAATATTGAAGATTTAGTTTTATTTATTTTATATCCTGATATTTCCCCAAAATTCTTTATTAAATTCAACAAGGTTGGAATTGATTTTTTTAGATTCGACATAAACAAAATTATATCATCGGCGTACAGGGAGATTTTATGTTCTGTTGGTCCAACTTTAATTCCATATATTTGTGAATGTAAACGTATCGCTATCGCTAAAGGTTCAATTGCCATAGTAAACAGTAAAGGTGAAAGTGGACAGCCTTGTCAACATCCTCTATTGATTTTTATTGGTTTTGAAATATTGTTATTTGTTAGGATTTCTGCTGTAGCATTATTGTATATTATTTGAACCCATTTTATGAAATTATTTCCAAGTCCAAACCTTTGTAGGACTTCAAAAAGAAAGGGCCATTCAACTCTATCAAAGGCCTTTTCGGCGTCCAATGATAGGAGAGCTGTATCCGGTGCTTCTTTATTAAAATAGATAATATTAAATAGTCTTCTTACATTATGGAAGCCTTGTCTACCCTTTATAAAGCCATTCTGATCTCGATTAATAATATTTGGTAAAATTTCTTGTATTCGTCTTGCTAAAATTTTACAGATTATCTTAAGGTCGGCGTTTAATAGGCTTATTGGTCTCATATTTTCACATTTATTAGAGGGCTTACCTGGTTTTGGCAGCAGTATAATTAAGGCATTATTTATGTATGATGGTAAATTATTATTTTGAAATGCTTCTAAAACCATTTCCAAAAAAGGTTTTATTAATTTATTCTTAAATTTTTTATAAAGGTCAACTGGAAGACCATCTGGTCCTGCACTTTTTCCTGATTTCATATTATCAATGGCTAGCCCAACTTCTTCTTGACTAATTTTAGACTCCAATATCTCCCTGTTTTCATTTGGAATACACGGTATAGATAGTTCGTTCAAAAACCCATTTAGTTTTGTTAAATCAGGTTCATTTTTGGTATCATATAATTTTTCATAGTAATCTCTAAAGGCTCTATAATTTCTAAAGGATCTATAACTACCTGTCCATTACTTATAATACTGGTAATTGGTGTTTTAATTTCCAATTGTTTAATCTGCCATGCTAATAATTTTCCTGATTTTTCACCTTGTTCATAAAAAGATTGTTTCAATCTTAGAAGACTCGAGGCAGCTCTATTCGCTGATTTTTTGTCGTATTCAGCTCTCAAAATCAGTAATTCATTCTCCAACCTTGGGTCACTTCCTGCATACACTTTTTCCTGAAGATTTTTTATTTTATGTTCCAATTTAGCTCTCTCCTCTCGAGTCTTCTTAGATTTTGATCCTGTATAACTAATAATATGTCCCCTAATAAAAGCTTTGAAAGCCTCCCACTTTACACATGCTGATGTTTGTGTAGTATTGATGTCAAAGAACTCGTCTATCTGTTTTTCTATATACTTGACAAATTCCTCATCCTGAAGCCATTTATGCTGAAATTGCCATCTACCTGATTCCTTTGTCAATTTTTTATCTACATATATTAGACAACAGGGTGCATGATCAGAGATCACGATGTTATCATAAAAGCAGTTTTGAATCTTGGACCTTAATTCTGTGGAAATCAAAAAGTAATCAATACGTGAGAATGTCTTGTAGGTACTGGAATAACAAGAATAGGTTTTAACTTGTGGTTTCATTTCTCTCCATATATCTAACAATCTCAATTCTTTCATAAAATGATTAATAGTCATCCTACATCCAATGTGCGTACAATCCAGTCCTGTTGATCTATCCACACCTGGATTCAATGTACAATTAAAATCCCCTGCTATTATATGTTGCCCTGTAAGTGATGATAAGATGAGAAATAAATTAGCAAAGAACTTCTGATCATCTATATTGGGACCATATAAGTTCACAAGATTTATATTTTCTAATAGCAAAGAACCTTGAATGATTACATATCTTCCAAATTTGTCTCCAATTACATTTTTCACTTGAAAAGGAACTGATTTATGTATGAGAGTCATAACTCCCCTGGCTCGGGATGAAAATGAAGAGGTGAATACACTTCCCTGCCATCTACTCCTAATTCTTTTAACATCCTCCTCTATCAGATGAGTTTCTTGTAAAAACACAATTCTTGAACCCATGTCCTTTATTTTATTCATAACTTGTTTAAGTTTTTTTAAATTTTGTAGACCTCTGCAATTCCATGAAGTTAAATTAAGATTAACACTTTGGTTTATGATCAATAGAGAGTTTGGGATTACCTTGCAGTGTAAACATGCTCATACAGAGAAGCAAAAACATGAGTGGTTGAACATTCATCCTACAAACTACACACAAACAAATTTCCCCTTGTGGCAAACCCCCCAAAATCAAAAGAAAAATTCTGTCTCCCGATATAGCCATCGACCGTTCCACACCCACGGGGAACAGCCTAAGCCACTCCTTCTTCATCCTCCCAATCACCCTAACTCTACTGCTTTTAATGACGTAACATTAACTCTCCTCTGTAGTTTTCCAACTTAACTCCAAAATTTTTAACAACTTTGTACATCATAGTTTTTTTTTTTTTTTTGTTTGTTTTGTTTTTGTTTTTTTTTAATATATAATACAATCGGTGGCTTGTCACCAGACTGCAAACCAAGTCTACCTACGGGTACAAATAAGTAACAAAAAAAAAAAAAAAATCTATATTTTGTAAACTTACTATTTACTTCAAGTCAGTCAGATGCCTGTGCAAATGCTTAATTATTCTACCTTATATTTTGTTCATGCTTAGCTCCCACCAGTCTCTTCTTCTTCTTTGATCTTCTTGATGAACTCCTGCGCCTCCTCTGGGGTCTTGAAGATGTGGGTTCTGCCCTCATACGTGGTCAGCAGTCTCGCAGGATAGATTACACCATGACGAATCCCAAGGTTGCGCAGCTCCTTACGTACGGGATCAAACTGCTTCCTCAATTGCTGGATTCCTGTGGCCAAATCTGGGTAGAACCGCACCTGCTGGTCCTGGTGTTTAATCTCTCCTTTAGCACGTGCAGCGTTGAAGATCTTCATCCTGTCTCTGTTGTTAAGAAACTTCATAATTAAGGTCCTCGGCGGTCCCTTATCTCTCCGTGGGCCAATACGATGTGCTTTTTCCAGAACCACTGCTGATTGCAACTCCTCGCTGCCCAGCACCTCCGGAATCCACTTTTCCAGAAAGGAACATACGTCCCGACCTTCTGATTCCTCTGGAAGACCCACCAGCCTCAATTATTCTGTCTCGACCGAGATTCCAAATCCAAAATATTATCTTCCAGAGATTTATTTTTTTTTTCCAAAGTGCGCACCTTTAATTGAAGACGGGTGACGTCATCTTCAGCACTAGCGAGACGGAGCTCCATCTGCGCCGTTCGTTCTACACAGTCACCCAATTCCTTTCTTATTCCTTCCAACGCTGTCATATCCCATCAAATCTAGAGGAAAAGTCCGCTCTCATTGAACTCATGGCAGCCATCAGCGCATCTGCGCCATTCCCCGCAGAAATCGCAGCGTTGCCAGCCTCCTCCGCCATATATGGAGTTTTGTTTGCTGCGTCACAGACCTGAAAGTCCGTTAATTTGGACTGTTTCGGCGGCTCGCTTTTTCCTTTTCCTGGTTTTCCAGCCTTAGGCTTCGCCGACATATCCTCGCCCAAATGCTGGGATACGTTCTGTCCCAAATGAGAGAGTTATTTGCCGATTTTTTTTTTCCAGGAGCAGAGCAGAGCGAGACACGTCCGTCCTACGTGGCAGCCATAACCGGAAGGCACAGGTTGTTTTTTGTTTTGTTTTTTTTACTTTAAAAAGATTTGAAAAATTAAACTGTTGTAGATCAAAGTGTTCTAGAGAATTTACTATTACTTTATTTTAGGATATAAAAATAGTTTAGACTCTGAAGAATATGGTTTTTTTTGTCTTCTTGTTTCACCTTTGTGCATGTTCTTCCTCTCCTGCTCAGCTTTGGGTGAGTGTGGACTTGTGGCTTTGGTCTCTCCTTTTCCTCCCAGCAGTGTCTGTCTGATGCTCAGCGACTGCCGTGACGGTCTCGGTGATGGCTCATTCTTGCTGCCAGTTGGACTACGGGTGACAGAAACACAAACATCTAACAACCACACAGCTACTTAACCTTCACTCAGCTTTCACTTCACTCCATCCTCTTAATGCTTACCTCATCAAGGTGTTGTACTCTTTGATTTTCCTGCTGATGAGGTCATGGCTGGTAAAGATGGCATTCTAAAACAGGGAAAGAAGAGGAAGAAACAATCGGTGGAAGAGAATGGGCATGATTCAAAGTTGATGACATTTAAGGCATCATGAAAACAGTTCCTGTCACTCTGCCTTACAGGCCACAACAAATCCTAATATAACTTACACTGATCAAGTGACAGAGGTAAGACTGCTGGAATGTCAAAATAAAGAAAGTGTG
Source organism: Pholidichthys leucotaenia (assembly GCA_020510985.1). Lineage (NCBI taxonomy): Eukaryota > Metazoa > Chordata > Actinopteri > Cichliformes > Pholidichthyidae > Pholidichthys > Pholidichthys leucotaenia. Next base: position 183,083,115 of record CM035844.1, read on the forward strand.
GTTTCCCCATAAGAAGGGAAACACCAGCTTAAATTTCATACAGGGGCACTGCATCTATTTTAAGACAGAGAGTGGTAATCATATATGTACTGTACGATGAATCTACGGGAAAGAAATCCAGGATGTCACCTGGAGCGCTGCAACTAACCAGGGAGTTGAACTTGATCACAGGTTGAATTTAAGACCTCTACAGACTTTTTTGGTACCTGCTTGAATTAAATTTAGGACTAAACATATAAAGATATACACCAAAAGGTTATATTTCATCACCATCCTCTTCAACGTTTTAAGAAAATCACCATATAAAGGAATTGCACCCTGTAGTTGCAGGAAAAAAGTGACCTATAGTGGTGGAATCTGTTAAAGTAGACCCTCACCTTTTCTTAACCCAAACCTTTCCCCTAATCCTAAATTTAATTATGTCATTTTAAAAACCTTTTATAACACCTTTAAAGGTGCTGACTAAATGAGTAACACAAGTAAATACCAAACTGATATCACCATCTTTGGGAGGAATCACTGTCCTTGCTTTAAAGTCGCACCAGCTCTGTGTCTTCATGAGAATGGATACGTAAAAGATCTGTGATGTTAAAATTTATGTCCTCTGAATGAAAGAAAGGAAGTTGTGGAGGTGATTGTGGGTTTAATTTTGTGTGTGTGGTTGAACTCCAACAATGGTGAATTAATCTGAATTGAACAGTAGCATATAGACTCAGAGGGAAGCTTCAGGAGTGAGAACAACTGCCAGGCCAAATTCAATGTCAATAAAATCATAAAACCTAAAATCCCAAACCACCTGGCAAGATAATGATGAACTGAACAACTTCATTCTAGTTTTCTAATGTTGTGGTGACATCACATTGATTTGAACTCCATATTTTAGAGTTTGAAGTTGAAATTAAATCAGACAGTGTAAGTGGATGAGGTGTATCGTCCATTATCTGGTGACTGATTCGTACCTCCTCGTCCAGGTTGCTGTTCTCCTGTATGACTCTGATCCAGGCCAGCATGTCCTCTTCGGTCCTCCAGCCTGAAACAGGGTACGCACAGTCTGATGTGGTTAGTCTCAGCACGTTCTTGCGCTTTGTGTCGCTGTAGGAGATGTCAATCAGACAGGATTTATGCTGATGGACAGCGGCTCGTCTATTTGCTTGGCAGCTGCGTGAGCCTGGCCCTCCTTTTTGTCTTTGTACAGGCAGAGGTAGTGACCTCTCAGCACAACGTACATCTGCTTCCATGGCCGTATACCTCCCCCGACACGCTGCAGAAACAGACAAAGGAAAGAACGTGAATGGAAAAATTTCATTGATTTCTGAGTGACCTCCAGGATATGAGGTCTATGCCAATGAGAAAAGCACACACCTTGCCCTTATCTGTGTGGAGCTGCTTAAAGTGCAGCAAACCCTCCTTGGTGGCATCACAGAAGACGTCTGATGAGGAATCTCTCCTTGACCCTGAATCTTCTGATGACCTGTCCACAGCCTAAAACACAGTAGGCTAAGATTAATAATTTAAATAGTTTAATAGCAGTGGTATAAGAATGAATTTATATCTGGCCAATTCTAGTGTGCATCAGTCACATATTTTTGAATAACAAATCAGGCAAAGAGAATACGGCTATTGACCATTTACCAAAAGAAGTCTGATGCTGCTTTTATTACTGTCCCTGATAAGTTTACATTTTCAGTGGCAGAAGTTTTATCTTGTGGGGTGTGGAACTTGAAGTGCTGATAAACTTCCAGAATGGGAAATGCAGACAAACCAGTCATGACAGAGGTGAGAACAGCTGATCTCATAAAAACTCACCTTCCTTAGACTTTTCAGACCAGGTATCAAGGACCTCCTAAATACAAGAGAAAAAAATGTAATCAGACTACAAGATGTGCATGTGAGGAATGAGATATCAGCCAAAAATAAATTCAAAGTTATGTCTGTAAAGTGATTTTGCAAAGGCACTAAAAATAAAACCTGTTGATGGCTGAGGTCAGATTAAGCTCGTGTGAATACAGCCACTTAAACGTGAGCAAAATAACCACCTGAAGAAATAAATTTATAACTCAAACACTAGGTTAAAGATTAAGAATGCCCTAAAAAAAAAATACACAAAAGAGTAAAAATGTTCACGTTGGATCCCCAACATGGATTGGTTTGTTCATTAAGACTACCCCAAATATATGGTGGTGAAAAAGTGGTTTGCCCCCTTCCTGATTTCTCATTTTTTTGTTTGTCACACTTGAATGTTTCAGATCATCAAACAAATTTAAATATTAGACAAAGATAACACAAGTAAACACAAAATGCAGTTTTTAAATGAAGGTGTTTATTATTAAGGGAAACAAATTCAAACCTACATGGCCCTGTGTGAAAAAGTGATTGCCCCCCTCTTAAAACATAAATTAACTGTGGTTTATCACATCTTTGGAAAGCTGAGTTCAATTTTTCTAGCCACACCCAGGCCTGATTACTGCCACACCTGTTCCCAATCAAGAAATCACTTAAAAAGGACCTGCCTGACAAAGTGAAGTAGACCAAAAGATCCTCAAAAGCTGGACATCATGCTGTGATCCAAAGATATTCAGGAACAAATGAGAACTGCCACTGTATTACACTAAAATACTGTATTGTTTCTACTGTATGTGTGTCTGACTGAGAAAATGGCACTATCATGTTAGATAAGTTTCAGTCACACTGTAGTCTAGCTCTAAAACATCCCGTTTTATTACCGTCATTCATATAAATGATATTATAAACTCTAAATTACGCCATGAACATCCGCTTGTATTTGGCAGGACTTGAAACTTCTGACTGAGATCATAAACCTGTCAGAAAAGTACTTACTGAAGTCAAGTCAATAAATTGAGAGATAAGGAGGCAAATTTTCTTATAACATTCAACAACCGTGTTTGTTTTTGAAACCAGAGAATCCACATTTGAGGCATTTTTCCCACTGACCTCACCTTCCAAACCCAAAACTGTTTATATACAGTCTTTGGTTGTTATGGAGTATAAGACACTTTTCTTTATTTTTTTGTCTTGGAAATGGCTTATTTTCATGAGCTTTACTATACAGACCAGAATTTTGTTTTTGCCATGCTTTAGCCAAAGTAAGTTTGTCATTAAATTACAAGTCAGTCAATGTGGGAACCCAGCAGAAGTAATCTGACATACAGCCAAATTACAAAGTATGTACCTGAAAGTCCACACCAAGGTTCATGTTGTGTTACTGTATATTTGCAGTTTGTGTAGTTATCTCTGACCACAGTAGTAAGGAAACATGCTACTCACCCTCTGAGGTGTCTTCTGTAGTTCTGGGCCCATCAATAACCACTTTTAAAGTTAAAACTGGGAAGTCTCTACCACATTAAGAGGTGAGCCAGTTTTGCATGCTCAAACATTATCACATTATTGTAAAACATTTATTTGTTCCTATTTGTACATTTGTCCCTTTTATCAATTGTGGTGATCTTCAGGTAGTATTGCTCTCCCAGTCTTAAGACAAAAGAACTCCCAGTTTCTGCCTTTTTTTTGATATTTTATTTCCATTTGACTATTTAGAACACCAGTAGAACATATAAAAATGTGTTTCTTCCTCTCTTAAAATACGAGGGGGAGCTGAAAAGTTTATAGTGGTCAAATTTGACCAAATGTGGTTTATTTTTCAACCGCAGGGATCCAAGCGCTGCAACACTGATGGAAGAAGTGTGTGGACCGAAGGGGAGACTATGTTGAAGTCTCCCCATAATGGGGCCACTATGACCACTGTGGGGTCATAGTGGTCAAATTTGTGTGAACCTTTCAGCCTATGAAATTTTCAGCCCCTTCATATTACTGTGGCTTACTTTCCCTCTTTTTGGCTGCCATAACTTTTTGTGTTTGGTTCTAAAGTCTGAAAATTGCTTTTACTCTAGAAATGAACCAGACCAAGGTTCAGTTTCAATGGAAGAGTAGTACTCTGTCAAATGATATTGATGTTGGTTTTCCTAGTATAAATCTATCTTTATTAAGATTGACTTTGCCCTCTTTGTATGGACTTTTAAGGGCCTGGTCAAAGTAGCCGAAAGGGAAAACGCAGGCAGTCTGTGGGTTGCACTCGTGTGGACAGCACTGTTCAAAGTAGTTCTGAGGTACTGCAGCTGTCTGCTCAGCAGCCATGTTTCAAGCATGCGCACTGAATATAAGTTGTAGTTCACATGCCTGTAATGTCAGTGGTAACCAAGAGCCATCAAACTGATTTGAACAGCCGCAAAGCAAAAGCAGAAGAAGAGCACGGTACCAAACATTTTTTAACCAGAGCATCACTGACAGAGTAGCTCATTCCAGCCTGATGAAATCACCCAGAATACAGATACAGACCCATCTAGGATGTGCTTAAAGTCAAGGTCAGTAGCCTAGGAGGAGTAATGTTTTTCATGAAACCATAAATGCTCAGAGCTTCTGATCTTCGACAGTCACCTTGACCTCAACCTGGATGCAGACCTACCTGAGGGTCATTGTGAGTGAATTTTGTGACAATCGAAGTAACTGCCTAGGAGTAGTGATTTTTCAGAAATCATGTAAGTGCCCAGATCTTCTGACCCTTGAGCTTGACATTGACCTTGAGCACATCCTAGATGCAGACCCTCCTGTGGATCCTTGTGAGCGAGTTTGGTGAGCACTGGGGCAAATGCCTAGGAGGAGGAGTGATTCCAGTGAAATGTGGATGGTCGGACAGACACATGGATGGGCTGAAGATGGATGATGGATGCCATGCCATCGTATTATGGCAGAGGCATGTGAGTATGAAGACGACTACAGCAAACAGGAGCTTTTCTTGTTATTATTATTAGTGGCTGAGAAGGAAAACGGACAGTCAAAAAGATGGAAATACGTATGTTATCTCCTCCTATTGTTTCTTCTTCTCCTCTGTCAAAACGGCACTACTGCCTTCCCTTGGCGGGAGTTTTCCTGGAGCAGCACATTTCAGTGCGGCTCCCTCACTGCCAAGACACGGTGTTACGTTTTTTTGGCTGCATATGGACGGTGTGCATGTACCCTCTGCAGAAGGGAAGATGATGAAATTTATGTCAAACACACCGATGCATTTGTGCCACAGTGAATTCAGTTTAATTTGGATGCGGTTGTTGGACCATACTACTCTGATCACTGGAGAAAACCAGAAAGTTTTTGAATACCTGAATCAGTCCATTTGAGCTCATCCTAATAGCTTTTGTAAACTTAGGTGGAAAATGAACCAAATTATCTAATTCCCTGTAATGTGTGTAAACGAGACCAAAAAGTTAAGTTCTGTGTGTGTGAAGCACTTTGTGGAGAGCAGCATACCCTCTGCATTCTTCCTGTAGTTATCAAGGCCTTCATCGTACGACTTGGGACCCGCTCTGTTTTCGAACCAGTATCTGACTCAATAATTGTGACGACGGAGAGAATCTATTAAAAGAGGGTCAAATAATTAAAGTGGCCCTAGTGTCACACTCGAAGATGACTCACACATTTACATCGAAAAACAACACCTTGGTCATGCTGTGACCATCTGGCGTCGAATGAGCGTGCTGATGGAGAATTGGGACTGGCTGGGATAGTGGTGATGATGGGTGCTCCAGATATCACAGCAGAGGCCGGGATGTGTGTGCTGTCCAAGTCGATGCTGGGACTGGATGGTTCATCTGAGGACAGAAATGTGGCACCAGTTTACAAGGAAGGCAGGAACACTTAGGTGCAGAACAGAAAGGTTAGTTTAATCCCCTCTGTAGAAACAATCATGGTTTTGACTGAATGGAAAAATACTAGTACATTTGGATACATTCGGTTTTAAAACTTTAAGCGATTAAAAAATGCCTCAATCAGAATAAAATGATCAAAACCAAAACAAAGAATTTTTTTTAAAAACAGATGCCGATTACGTAATGGGAATCTTCAATTACACAAGCATCTCAGCTTAAAAAAAGTAGCACTTTCCAGAGAAACATAACTGGAATCACTGAGGTAATAACTGTATCCAGGAATTGATTAAACTGGTGTTATGATGGCCATGACGAATAGGAAAGCACGACACATTTATCACTTTTACACACCTATATTGAATACAGACCATGTTAAACACGACATCCTATGTGGACAGCTCAACTCAGATCTTACAAGAGCACTCTGAGGTGAGTGCAATATTGCCCGCCTCTGTTTTGTAGATCGCAATATGTCAGTGAAGGAGAACAGTTTTCAGCTTTTCCATATAATTATTGTAGCATAAGCCTAAATGATGATAAGCCTATCATCCATGCATATATAACAAAAAATGTTTTATACAACCCAAAGTTGTAGGCCAGGATCCCAATGTGAATGTGTAGAAAAGTTTGTGACCAGGGCTGTACAGTGTGACCATATACAGTATGTTGCACGTGCGACATAAAAACTGGGTCTGTGCAAAGAATGAATGAACTGAAGTAGCGCCAGTGCGATGAGAAACAGACAGTTTGTGTGTATAGCCGCTTTCAAACTACAATTGGCGAGCCGGGAGTCGGTGAATTCCATCAGCATAAAGTTACAACCTCAACAATCTCCCACAGATTTCTCCTGATATCAAGTTTCATGTCCTCACATCGCTGATCGCGCCAGTTCCGCCCGGAAGCTGGTGACAGAGGTCACTATGGAGAGGTCACCAGCATTTTTCTAAGTCTTTTAAATTTGTCCGCCCTGTGTTAAACTCAATACAGATCAGTGCTGAATACACAGATATATAGAGTTTAATGGCTGCTGCTCTTTGTCCTCCGTTACAACGGAGAGGACTGAAAAATGCACCCCAACATTTTTTCATATCGGCGCTGAACAGCTTTCATATTTACAAGAACAGACATCGCATGTTTGTGTGCACAGACTGCACTTTTGAGTGTTGCACTTAGCGCCACACAAAGCAGGGCAAGTTTTATTTCAGAGGGGGCTGTCACAAAAAAAAAGAGGAGCAGAGATGTGTGAGGTGAACTGGGATGCATAGACTGCACCTCGCCGACAGAACAGCTGTCACTTCTTTGCTGTTCTGGGCTCTGAGGGAGTAACTGAAAAAATGCTTTTTATAAAAGAAACTTTTTTCTGGTTCTTCCGGCTTCTCATGGGCCCACAGTGGGTTCATTTTGCACATGTCTCTGGAGGAGGAGTGCGCCGGGGAAAGAGGAAGCTCCATGGGCAATGTAGACTATTTTTAAACAGGTAGTCTAGGGGGGTCAAACATATGACCCGCGGGTCAAAACTGGCCCATTAGTTTGTATAGTGTGATGAGTTTGTTTAGATGGTTAGGATTGGTGATTGATGTGGAAATGCATGTAAATTTAAAATGATTTCTAGATAGTGACAAGTTGTTTTTAATGATAAAGTGAAATACTATATTTTTTATGATTAAACTTCTTTACTTGCACAGTAGTACAGGGCAGCATGGTGGTACACGGGTTAGCACTGCTGCCTAACAGCTAGAAGGTGCCAGGTTCAAATCCCAAGGCTGGCAGGGGTAGGAACCTTTCTGTGTGGAGTTTGCGTGTTCTCCCTGTGCTGTGTGGGTTTCTTCCCACAATCCAAAGACATGCACGTTAGGTTAACTGGCTATTCTAAAATGGTCCCTAGGTATCTGTCTCTGATAGACCCTTAGAATAGAGGGTTAGTACTAGTGAAGCACTTTGAGTGGTCTTTGACACTAGAAAAGTGCTATATACTGTAAGTACAGGTCCTTATCCTTGCAGTCAATTTTAGAGACATAACAGATGTTTTTATCATGCTACAAGTTTTTGTCTTGTGCTACATGACCTCTGTAGCACCACTGCTAATGAACAAAGTTAACGTACAGCCCTAGTGATCCTAGCTTTCTTTGTTGAGATATAGGTTTTATAGCATTTTGACCTTGACCTTTGACCTTGCAAACTCAAACCCATAGTCACAGTTTAGGGTCTCAGGGTGAACCCGTGTACCAAGTTTGGTGACTCTAGCTTTACTCATTCTATAGCAACAAGGCATAGGGAATGCCAACCTTGACATCTGACCTTTTGACCCAACACTCCCACAAAAGTCATCTGATCAGAGCCAAATTGTAATATGCACATCATCAGTGAATATCAAACCCTAGTACCAACATTCAAAACAATTGGAACACAAATATAGGAGGAGTTGATTTCATAAAAGTGGGACAGATGGATGGATGGACTGTCCCCATGACAAAATCCCCTCCCTTTGTTTTTTCGCCCAAAGGGGTCTTTGGCTGGCAGGGGATAATAAAAATGTACCCATAGCGAGTCTTGCATTGTAGTTAAGTAGCTGTAACCAAAATATTTACACCAACTATTCACCAAAACCAAAGAAACTGAGTAGCTCTGCTTTTTAACAGACTTGTGGGAGTCAAACACATTAGAGACTATTAGTTTTAACACTAAATATCAAACTGGTTTACTTAATAGACAGCTGTCCTTTGACCAAAGGAAACGGCTTATCTGACAGAACTCAAAGATTTGTTGTCGCTAAAAAAAAAAAAAGCTAAAATAGGATTAGAAACTGCCGTTAACTACTGTATGGCAAATCCTTTGGAGTCAAGCCAGCTGTTTGCTACAAAAGAAACCACAGAACTATAAACGAAACAGTCTTTAAACAAGATGTAATTCATCTCTGCTGATTCAACCTGAGTAAACCTTCCAGCAGACATCAATGAAAAGTAGTGATAAGGGTCCATGGGGAGAAAGCCTAAGTGCTCCACACAGACAAGCAGTCAGTCAGCAGATAAGATGCTCCACACCTTTCATGTTAAATATGCAGATGAAGTTGTTGTCAGCCAGTATTACATCATCATCACAGACAAGACTGCATTATCATATCAGATAAACAATATCAGCAAGATGGCAAGCCCTAAAAAAAAAAAAAAAGCCCTGTACAACAAATTAATACATCTATAAATGAATCATATCAGCAGAGTGGTCATGCAGAAAGTTATGCAAGATTATTCAACAAATAATGCCCCTAAGAAATGTTTATGAAATGCTATTAAATACAGCTTCAGTGCATGAATGTTATACATTCATTTTTGTTTTAGTAAATGTGCCTACATTACAAACAGGGTTTAATAAGAACAAGAAGAGCTAAATGCTTAAAAAACTCTTGAAGCCCATGTTTTTGCTCTCAGCGGTACCATATAATGTGAAACATCTGATGTGCTTGTTAGTTGGGGTACACGATTACTGCTGTGAAATCTGCCTCCTCTCAAACCACATGGACATCTCCCCATGACTGTGCAAACCTCATTTCTGCAAGCCAGCCAGATGCCTATTCCATTTAATCACTTGTTTATGTATCCCTCATTCAATTTTTGGAAGATGGAGGTACTCAGTGAGGTTCGACATGCACAGTTAACATTTATTTTTTGAGAAAATGTCACATTCAAACTTCAGGACTATGCTAAACAGGACAGGGAGACAAAGAGAATCTATGTAGGTTTTGGAGGATATGTTGGTTTGATTCAGCATAATATTCTGATACCTTTTTTCCAGTAAGACTATGACACTGTTATCATTTTGTAAAAGAAAGAAAATTACAATAAATCTGATAACTCTGCACATCAGCTCAGTCTGGTCTGTTTCAAGCAGGTTTTAATGTAACTGATCATAAAGGACAGAGTGTACATGCATTCAAAGTTTCTGTATGGCTAGTTTGACTATGAACATTTGAATAGTGACTCAGAACTGCACTCATGATGCAAAGCGGTCTTAAGAGGGCTTAAAGCATGTAACCTTTGCTCTAAGTAGCATTTAACTTCCAAACAGTGAACCTCTAGGGATGAATTTAGTTAAAAGGAGCTATTCATAGTATATGTATACAAATAAATCATAAAAATAACAATGAGCTGAAAAACTGGCTTCTCCAGCAACAATACTGATATGTGGGGGCATGGTGTGGGGGTTCTCCACCCAGAGAAGGCAGCTGGGAAGGGGGGAACATTGGACCGAAAGAGGAGGTGTCACTGGGGGTATCAGAAGAGACAGTAAGGACTATGCACCCCCCGGGGAGAGGAGCAACTGCCGGAGCTGCTGGAAGAGGAGAGGGTGTAAGAGCGGCGCCGGCGTTAGGTCATGTTAACTCTTTAGTTGGTCCCAGTTGCTGTATGGCGACTGTGACAGTTAAAGGGTGGTCAATGCCCCTAGTGGTCAAGAGTGGTAAAAAAAATTTTGTCAATAAAATAGTTCAGATTTCCAAGGCTGTAACTTCAAAGTTGCAAGAGAAAATGGCTTACTGTCAATTAGAAAGATGTAGAATATGATCCAAAGTTTCAGATAGGAAGAAATTTACGCATCTAATTTGCGTAATGTCGCGGCAGCTAAAAAAATTACATAACTCAGTCAAAAGTGGACTTTGATCACATTTACACAAAGAATGGTTTGTTTGTTTTTTTGACATCGTTTTGTCTACAGGTGTATGTTTTTATCTAATTTTCAAGTATATGAACCAGAAATCAATAAAATGTTAAAAAAACCCAACAAAATTCCTCACTTACCTGTGGCGGGGGGGGGGGGGTGTCTCACTTGCTAGCGTGATCGGTCCGTTTTCGCCCATCGTGGTCAATGTTTTGCGTTTGGTCGGTCATTTACGCTCTCTATCACATCTACAAACTCTTACGATTATCCCAACGTGAATCTCATTTGTATTACGTTGCTATTTTTCCCTGTATGATGCAGTTTCTGTCAGGATGCATGACGATGATGGGCGTGGCCATCTTGGTGTTGTGAGCTCAGTTTTCGCCCATCATGGTCGTTGTTTTGCGTTTGGTCGGTCATTTACGCTCGCTATCACATCTACCAAACTCTTATGATTATCCCACGTAAATTTCGTTTGTACTATGCAGCTATTTTTCCTGTATGATGCAGTTTCTGTCAGGATCGCCACTGCCATGACCATCGTGGCGGCGGGCCACATTGGTGTTGTGAGCTCAAAGCGGAAAAAGGAAGATGAAGAATGAGGATTTCTTCTTCTTTGCTGTATTCCGTGTCACGCACGATTCCTCTGACGCGTGTCTGCCACCTTCTGAACTGTCAGATCAGTACAAATTCTCAGTATAGCCGGGGGACATCAATGAGTTGACAGGCACAGTTGCTGCGCTGTGCCACTGGGGGCGCGTGACCCGTCCATGAAATGTGGACAGTCAAAGAGTTAATGTGCCACACAGGTCTTTGTTCAAACAGCAATGTATTATGGTCGGAAGTTCCAGGTCTCATGCATGGTATTAAAGATATAAAAGAGGAATGCACAGAGAACCGGGATCTTGTTTACTGTATGTTGGAGAAAGAATAAAGTTCATGTGTTGTCTAGCTCGTTGCCTCGCCTGCTTCCTTTCTCCACATTGGTGACCCTGAGACGTGCCATGGAAAGCGAGCCAAGCACTGCCCCAGAGACTACCTGGAGGGAGAGCACCAGCGCCATGTGCGCTGTCTCAGTCAAGCTCCCAGACTTCTGGCTTCACAACCCGACCACGTGGTTCTTGCACGTAGAAGCCCAGTTCGCACTCCGCGGGATAACAACGGATGATACCAAGTATTACTACGTGGTTGCTGCGCTGGATGTGCGTGCCACGCAACAGGTGACGAGCCTGCTACAGGAGCCGCCGGCCCAAGGAAAATATGGCCCAGAAGAGCCTCATCCTGCCGGTCAACGCAGACAGGGTGGCAGGAGGCAGCAGTCCCGAGCTCACGGCCGCCAACGGATCCACCATCAGGACATTTGGCAAGCAGACACTGACGATATGCTTACATGGACGCAACTTTCAGTGGGACTCTGTGGTAGCTGCATGTTCCACCCCAATTTTAGGCGCAGATTTTTTATGTGCTTATGGGTTGTTAGTCAATGTTGCTAATAGGAGATTAGTGGATGCTGTCTCTTTTACCTCACTGCCCTCTACAGCTCGGGGAGCTGGGTCGACAACACTGGCTAATGTTATAGATCCAGTGGGTAAGTACCAACATTTGCTCACACAGTTCCCAGCACTCAAAGTCCCGACTTTTTTGGCTATGATAACGAAACACGGGGTTGAACACTTCATAGCGACAAAAAGCCCACCAGTGTTCGTGTGACCTCGGCGCTTGGACGCAGCTAAACTGGCCAGCGCGCGAGAGGAGTTTTCCAACTTAGAGCAGTTGGGCACTGTTGGGCGCTCCAACAGTCTGTGGGCATCCCCGCTACACATGGTGCCTAAAGCTGATGGGTCGCGGCAACCGTGCGGCGATTTCCGGTGCTTGAATAATACCACGGAACACGATCGTTACCCCATTCCGCATATCCAGGATTTGTCTGTGCACCTGGCCGGGGCACGTGTTTTTTCGAAAGTGGATCTGGTCCGAGGATACCATCAGGTCCCAGTGCGCGCAAAAGATGTTCCGAAAACAGTGGTAATAGCTCCTTTTGGCCTTTTCAAGTTTTTACGCATGCCATTCGGATTAAAAGGCACGGCGCAGACTTTCCAGAGGATGATGGACGCAGCGCTTTGCAACTTGTCCGTCGTTTTCATCTACTTAAACGACGTTCTGGTAGCTAGCACGTCCGAGGAGGAGCACATCACCCATCTCAAGACGGTTTTCCAGAGGCTGGAAGTGCACGGGCTTACAGTGAACCCGGCGAAGTGCGAGTTCGGTGTGCCTGTGATTGATTTTTTGGGCCACTGCATTTTGCCGAAGGGCGCGAATCCTCTACTGGATAAGGTGCGTGCAGTGTGGGACTTTCTGCGTCTGCAGACCGTAAGGGCCCTGCAGGAGTTTTTGGGGATGGTCAATTTTTATAACAGTTTCCTTCCCTGGGCAGCCCGGCTGATGCAGCCGTTGTATGCCACGCTGAAAAAAAAAAAGAAGCCCACGGAAAACTTCGATTGGACTCCGAGTGAGTCCAGGCTTTCAGGAATGCCAAAACAGCGTTTGCAGATGCCGCATTGCTAGCTCATCCAGATCCGTCGGCACAGATAGCGCTCACTACGGACGCGTCTGATGTTGCCATAGGAGCAATGGTCAAGCAATACGTCTCCGGTTCGTGGCAGCCGCTCGCATTTTTCAGTTGGACTTTGCGCGACAGTGAACGCAAATACAGCACGTTCGACAGAGAGCTGTTGGCTCTACACCTGGCGATGCGCCATTTCCAGTTTTGGCTAGAAGGGCGCAAGTTCACTGCGTTCATGGACCCTAAGCCGCTGACGTACGTGATGCCCAAGGTCTCGGAACTGTGGTCTGCCCGGCAGCAAATACATCTGGCCGCAATCTCGGAGTTTACGACTGACATTCAACACGCTGCCGGTAAGCTCAATGTCGTGGCCAATTGTCTGTCACACACGTTATTCTCCCCGGTCTACATGGGAATAGATTTCCCTGCCATGGCCATGGAGCAAGTTGGGGAAGCGGACATTTGTGCGCTCCAGTTTGCGCCTACTGGATTAAAACTGGAGAGCAGGGTGATGCAAAAAGGGTGCCCTCTCTTGCTCTGCGACGTCTCTGGCGCCGTCTCTTGGCGCCATCGCATTTTTTGAGTCTGTCCACTCCCTTTCGCATCTGGGAGTGCGCACTTCAGTGAAGCTAGGGGGGTGAAATTTGTCTGGCCGTGCTTGCGCAAGGCCATGAAGGAGTGGGCTGCAGCTTGCGTTGCGTGCCAGCGGGCCAAAGTACACAAGCACACCAGATCCCCCCTTGAGCCGTTCCAAATCTCGGCCAGGAGGTTCGACCACGTCCACGTGGATTTGGTGGGACCCCTCCTGCCGTCGCAAGGTTTCACACACCTTTTAACAATCTTGGACCGCACCACGCACTGGCCTGAAGTGGTCCCGCTGGCTTCTACCACGTCCACAGAAGTGGCTCGTGCTTTTTTGTTGGCTTGGGTTGCACAGTTCGGATCCCCATCAGACATCACTTCCGACAGGGGTCCACAATTCGTTTTGGAACTCTGGTACGCAATGGCCCAGAGCCTGGGAGCCAAAATTCACTGCACTACCGCGTACAACCCACAGGCTAACGGGTTATGCGACCGTTTTCATGGGTCACTTAAAGCAGTGCTCAGAGCTTTGCTCATGGACACAAATTGGGTCGACCACCTGCCCTGGGTTCTTTTAGGGTTGCGCTCCTCACCTAAGGAGGATTTGTCAGCCTCCCCAGCAGAACTCGTTTTTTTCTCAGTCGCTGAGGATCCCCAGAGAGTTTTTACCAGAAAACCCTGCACCTGGGGCCGAGCCGACCACGCAGTTATTGCACAGTACGGAGGCTTTTATCCTACCAGGCCCAGCCCACCATTGTTTTCCCCGCAACTTTGTCCCAAAAAGCTTGCAGAATGCCAGTTTTGTTTTTGTCAGGCACAATGCGCACTGGACCCCGCTGCGCCCACTGTACGACGGACCGTGCAGGGTGTTGGAACCTGGGGCGAAGTATTTTGTGTTAGACTTGGGGGACGTAGGGAGACCATCTGCATCAACAGGCTGAAGCCTGCTTTTGTGTTGGCAGACGAGCAGGTGGTGTTGGCCCAAGCTCCCCGGCGTGGACACCCACTGTTGGTGGCTCCGCAAGTTGGTGATCCTTCGGCAGGGACCTGCGCTCGCAAGGCTAATGTGTTTTCTCCCCCTCCCTTTTTTCCTCCACAGACTGACGTGCCTTCCTATACACCTCACCAACAGGGCGGTTTGACTGGATCAGCGACCCCCTGCTACAGCCACTATGGGCACCAGCTCAAGCCCAAAGGACCGGGGGGGGGGGGGGGGGGGACAACATGGTGTGGGGGGTCTCCACCCAGAGAAGGCAGCTAGGGAAGGAGGGGAACAATGGACTGAAAGAAGAGGTGTCACGGGGGGTATCAGACGGGACAGTAAGGACTATGCGCCCCCCGGGGAGAGGAGCAACTGCTGGAACCGCTAGAAGAGGAAAGGGTGTGAGAGCGGCATCGGTGTTATGTCATGTTAATGTGTCACACAGGTCTTTGTTCCAAACAGCAATGTATTATGGTCGGATGTTCCGGGTCTCAATGCATGGTATTAAAGATATAAAAGAGGAATGCACAGAGACCTGGGATCTCTTTTGCTGTACTGTATGTTGGAGAAAGAATAAAGTTCATGTGTCGTCCAGCTCGTTGCCTCGCCTGCTTCCTTTCTCCACAATATTCCCATTTGAATAGTGCAAATGGCCCCCCTGCAATGCCAGACAACCCTTCCTCATGGTACTGTACCATGCTGTGGTTGGAAGGCTTGCATATCCCGATGACCTGAAGAGCTATGCCGGCGGGGGTGTAAGCTCTTGGTAGGTTCAACCATGCCAGACAGGTTGAAAGAGAGAGGCCAGACTAAAGTAGTACCCTGGTCCTCCAGGTTGGGGGTTGGGCAAGGGGCTAACAACCCCTTCCCGTAAAAACTCTCTTGTTATGGAAGCTGCTACGAGTACAAGTACATCACCTAACAGGGTCCTGGAAGACTTGAGTCATTCTACTGACAGAATGACCTCTTCAGATGAAAGCCCCCAGAGGGAAGTCAGAGGAGTGAGAGAGAGTCTTCTCAGGCCCAAGTCCATGATACATCTGGGCACCCGGAACGTGAGGACCCATGTATGAGACTGCAAAAACACTGCAGGTCTCAGCAGAGATGAAGAGTTATCGCTTAGACGTCCAGGGCATCAATGAGTGTCGATGGACCAGAGCTGGGCGGTGTCGAACCACATAAGGAGACACAGTGCTACATTCTGGATGGGAGGCAGAACATGTCATTGAAGTAGCCATGTTCATCCACAGGAATGTTGCCAAATCTCTACTGAAATGGGAGCCAGTGAATGACCGTCTCATCAGAGTGCGCTTTGACTCTAAATTTACAAAGCTAACTGTCCTCCAGCGTTATGCCCCAACAAATGACACTAACAAAGGGAAGAAAGACGAGTGGTATGAGCAGCTGCAGCAAGTGCTATCACGGGCACCCCAGCATGACATGCTGGTCATTATGGGAGATCTAAATGCCAAAGTGGGGAGTGACAACACCAACAGAGAGCGGGCCATGGGCAAGCATGGATGTGGGACCATCAGTGACAATGGAGAGTGCCTTGTTAAATTCTGCCTCAACAATAACTGTGTCATATGTGGCACCACATTCCCACACAAGGACATCCACAAGTTGACATGGAAGCCCCCAGAGCAGAGGACTGTCAACCAGATTGACCATGTGATCGTCAACGCCAAGTAGAGGCGGTCGCTGAGGGATGTGCAAGTCTTTAGAGGGGCGGACGCTGGCAGTGACCACTACTTGGTGGGAGCCACAGTAAAGCTGAAGCTCCGGCATGCACAGGAGTTGGGGAAGAGGAACACAGTGCAGCATGATATACACAGGCTGAAAGAACCTGAGGTGAAGAGAGATTTCATACTGGAACTCAGAAACCACTTCTGAGTCTTGGAAATTGCTGAGAACAAGGAGGATGGTGAAGAGGACCCGGTGGAACAAGAGTGGGACAACATCAAGGGCACTTACTTGCACACTGCAAAGAAAGTGCTAGGATCTCTTAAGAAGAAGAACAAGGAATGGCTGAGTCCAGACACCTGGAGGAGAATCAAGGAAAGGCAAGACATTAAGTCCAAGCTGCTGTGCATGAAGTGTATGCGTGTGAAGGCCCAGCTGGAGCCTACCTACAGTAAGAAAAACAAAGAAGTCAAGAAAAGTGCCAGAAGGGACAAAAGATCCTTTGTGGAGGAGCTGTCAGTGGAGGCTGAGTCAGCTGCAGCCAAGGGAAACCTCAGTGAAGTGTACAAGATCATGAAGAAGTTCAGTGGCAATATGTCAATGAAGACAGCCCCTGTGAAAGACAAAGATGGGAAGAGACTAATGACTAAGGAAGCGCAGGCTGCCAGATGGGCCGAGCACTTACAGTGTTGAACCAGCCTGAGCCAACAGGCCCAGCCAATTCACCACCAGCAGACATTGAACTAGATCAGAATTGGGTATTTTACAGCCCGTGGGCCACATCCGGCCCATTGCCCTGTCCTGACTGGCCCATGCCAAGTCAATAGAAGATTAGGAATTAAATGTGAATAATGCACTCGTCACAACCGCATTGCTTTGATTTCTCTTCTTCCGGCATTCAGAGAGAGCAGACGCTTTTCTCCCTCCTCTCCCTCCTAATCCTCTCCTTTCTGATCCCAGCTTGCAATGTTGCGTTGTTGTCTGTGTTTAGTCACTCTTCTTCTGCTGAATCTTAATCTAAACGGAAATTATGGATCTGGAAAGCGGCTTAAATGTGATTGTCACCACTTTAAAAGAAGATCGGGTCAGGGGGGACCCAAGTGGAAGACTCATGGACATTGGGAACTCATGCATCTGTATGATTCGACTGGAGATGCAGAAGACATCTATTGGCTATGATCACAGGACTTCTACTTTTGCTTTTGGAGTTTCCTGATGTTTGAGAAATTGAGGAAGGTGGAGAGCTGTTCAAATGCGGACCCAGGCAAGCTCCTTCACCAAATTCGACCAGTTGGGGAGTGCACGAGGCGGCATGGTGAACTGAATGGTAATTGATTCAGATGGTAGGAATACATCTTGAGTCGCTAGTGCTCTCCAAGGAATGTTTTTTAAGCCTGTACATGGAAATTATGAAGCACAGAATCGCATGAGAGAGGAAAATTCTATTCTCTGAGTGCACTGTGCAGATTTGACCTTGTTTTTTTTGGTGCCCTGTTTACATTCCTCCTCGATGAAGATAAGGTGGAAGAGGCGGCTCTGCTAACCCAAACAATCGACAAACAATTGCTGTTGTTTCAGCAGACTAAACTCTTCAAGGACAGTGTTACCATGCGTCTTCAAACTCTGCCATCTGCAAGCACGAGAGAGATAGACTCTGGACTTGCTTATAGATCACATGATTATAACATCCATCCACTGCCAGGAGGCGCCCTCTGCTGTTCACTAGCAATTGACACACCCACACTACACACTGCATACAACATCACATGACTGATACATACACTGACACATATACACACACACTGTCTCTCTCAACTTTTGTTTTTGTGTGATCTATTGTCTGCTAATTGTGCATTGGAGAGTTTTTTTCTATGTAATCACAATTTTGGTCATAAAATGAGCTTTACTTTGATTAACAATGCTTTTTTCTCTCTGCCCATTGTGTCACTTCCCTTTCCCCTCATTCCCTTCTTTACCCTCTACTGCTGACAGGCGCCTCCATGGCTGCCGCGTCATTGAGATGCGCTTATTCAGCGCGCCCAATGTCAAGTCAAATTCCTCGTATGTTTATGTTTTTTATGTAAACATGTTTGGCAATAAAGCTTTCTGATTCTGATTTTGAAGGCGACAGCTTTTTTTTTTTTTTCAGTTTACGCACCATTGGTTGGACCCGTGAGTGGGAGTATCGCACTGCTGGTGAACAGATGTTGTTAGCCCCCAAAAAAGGCACCTCCTGTTAAAAAAAGAATGACTTCGAAGTGTTTACTGAAGTCAAAGGTAGAGCTGTGTACTTAGTGTGTGGAGAGCAGATTGTAGTGTTTAAGGATTACAACTTGAATCGCCATGAGACTAAACGCAGAGAAATACAAGAACTTGACTGAGGGGCTGCTGACAAGAAAGCAGCAGGGAATTTTTACTAAAATTTACATATACAGGGATGCAGCAGTCAGGACTACCGTAGTTTTGTGGCAGCCCACAAAATAGCAAAAAATAGTAAGCCATTTTCTGATGGGGAGGTTATCAAGGAGTGTTTGGTGGACTCTGCAGCGCTAATATGTCATGAGAAAGAAGAAGTGTTTCAGAATATATCCCTCTTCAGATGAAAGGAATGAGGAGGGTTGACGGCATCACGGGAAATCTGGAGCAATGAAAGGGACAACAACGGGGAGTGATTTGTTCATGGAGGTCAGTGCATGTTTGGACAAGCTAGGACTGAAATGGCACAAACTGCTAGGTGTTACAACTGATAGATGTCCAAATCTGGCAGGGAAGAAATATTGGACTTTTGAAGCGAATGCAAAATAAGGTGATTGAAATGAATCTAGAACAGAAATTAGTATTTTTACACTGTATTATACACCAGGAGGCACTGTGTAAGTCCATTCTAAAAATTAACCATGTTGTTGATGCTGTAACTAACCCTTGACTTCCAGTGTGGATGTGCACCCAGCAATACTCAGCTTTAACTGATTGACTTGCAGTCTGACACAGTGATTGCAGAGCATTTTAAGTCAGTATCACTGCTGGATTTTTTATTCTTCTCTTAAAGAGAACTTTTCACATATGGGGAGGCATGCTCAGAAGACGTTAGTTCTCTTTGGATCGACGTACACATGTGAACAAGTGTTCTGTGATGAAATTCAACAAGTCAAGATACAGATCCTCTCTCACTCATAATCACCTGTCAGCTGTCCTTCGCATATACTCCTCTGACATTCTGCCTGACTTTAGTGCACTTGTTCAAGCTCAAAACAGACTAGATTTTTCCAACTGAACATGAAAAAAGAACTAAAAATGTGCAATGTGGTGATAAACTGTAAACAGAATAGCAGCAGTAAATTGTATAAAATTGATTTAATGCTGGTCTTTGAAATATTGCAAAAATAAATATTTTGTTGAAAATTGCTGCCACTGTTAATTAAATGATGATTTAATGTTGGTCTTTTTTACCACACCTGTTTCATATTTTAATTGCAAAATCGTAAATCTACTTTTACCTGTAAAAGTTTATCCAAACTATACAATTTCAAGCTTTTTACAGTGATAAAATTAATATTAATAAGCAGAAGTGAGTTCAGCTTATTGAACGGAGCCCTCCACAACAGTCCCAGTCTATAATGTGGTCCCTTCTGAAAATTAATAGCCCACCCCTGAACTAGATATTGAAACTGAACCCCCATCCATAGAAGAAGTGGAGGCCACCATAGGGTCTATGAAGAACGGCAAGGCGGCTGGAGTTGATGGCATCCAAGCTGAGTTACTCAAAGCAGATGTCAAAATAGCTGCAAGTGCACTTTGTCCACTCTTCGAGCACATATGGCAGACCAACACTGTACCTAAGGACTGGAGTCAGGGACTCATTGTGAAGCTGCCCAAAAAGGGTGACCTCCAGATGTGTGACAAATGGCGTGGTATTACCCTGTTATCCACACCTAGCAAAGCCTTCTGCAGGATAATCCTAAACTGCCTGGGAGCTGTGGATGATACCAAACTCCAGGAAGAGCAGGCGGGCTTAAGGAGAGGAAGAGGATGCACGGATCAGATCTTCACACTCAGGAACATCATTGAACAGGTCCTGGAGTGGAATACACCTCTTTGCATCAACTTCATTGACTTCAAGAAGGCTTTCGACTGCCTTCACAGAGACAGTTTGTGGTCAATCCTGCAGCACTATGGCATTCCTGACAAGATAGTGTGCCTCATCAGTGCTCTCTATAAAAACTTTGAATGCAGTGTCATACTAGATGATTCACAGACTGAGTAGTTCAGAGTGAACACTGGTGTTGAACAAGGCTGCATCCTTTCCCCACTGCTGTTTCTCATACCCATAGACTGGGTGATGAGGAGGATGACAGAGAAGGTGCTCAGAGGTATCCAGTGGACACCCTTCAGCCAGTTAGAGGACCTGGACTTTGCAGATGACCTGGCACTACTGTCTAGCCTGATCAACCATCTCCAAAGCAAAACTGTATCACTTGACATTCATAGCAAGGAAGTTGGTCTCACCATCAACAAAACCAAATTTCAACCAATGTACAACAATATCCCTCTTCCATATCCTCCCCTGATGGTTGATGGCCACACGCTAGAGCCTACTGAGGATTTCACGTTACCTTGGGAGTCTCATCAGCACCAACAATGGAGCAGAAAAGGACATCAAGGCACGCCTTGGCAAGGCTGGAGGGGCCTTCAGCCGTCTGCGAGCCATATGGAAGAGCAAACAGCTATCAGTGAAGACCAAGCTCTGCCTTTACAGCAGCAACATCAAATCTGTCCTCCTACCGTATATGGAGCAGAGTGTTGGCGTGTCACCAAGAAGGACATCTGGGCTGTGGAAGTCTTCCACAACAGATGCCTTCACTGCATCCTCAACAAATTCTGGCCAAATACCATCTCTAACAAGGATCTGTACCAGCGCACAGGATGCTGCAAAACTGTCCTGGAGATCAAGAGGAGACTGAGATGGGTCGGTCACGTGATGAGGATGTCCCAGGACAGGACGCCAAGGATTGCCATGTGATGAACACCACTTGGCAAGAGACAAAGAGGAAGACCCAAGATGACCTGGTGCTGGACAGTGACGAAGGAGCTAGAGGACCTGGGCCTCTCCTGGGGACAGGCACAGACACTTGCACTGGACAGGGCTAGATAGCAGAGACTCGTGGTGGCCTTATGTCCCGAAGGGGATGAAGAGGATTAAGTAAGTTAATGCCAGATAAAGGTTGTTCAAACTTGTGCAGGAGAGAACATGCTGTGCTGAAGTCATGAAGACAAGCAAGACAATGGGACCAGAGATCATTTCTACCAACCTAAAAATACTGCAAAGTATGTATCAGCAGAAGAAAAAAACTTTGTGGGAATCAGTTCTGCTTGCCATTGTGTGCTATACTCCATATACAGTACGTTCTCAGCGCTGTCCTCAACTTG
Organism: Pholidichthys leucotaenia; assembly: GCA_020510985.1. NCBI lineage: Eukaryota > Metazoa > Chordata > Actinopteri > Cichliformes > Pholidichthyidae > Pholidichthys > Pholidichthys leucotaenia. The sequence continues at coordinate 183,104,719 of CM035844.1, forward strand.
GGAATCTAGGTGACTCTGTGGAAGGAGAAGAAGGTGTAGGGAGGGAACTGCACTCTCCCATTTTGAGTTTGGACTTTAAAATGCTAGCTGCCAGGATTATATAATGTTCCTTTAAGCAGGTTCCCAAGTGCCTCAATGCCTCCCTTATGGTGGGCATACTAGCAGTGTGAACATTGAGCAGCACGAACATTCAATTAGATATAAAGTGCCACAGTAACTCCATACAGGGTACAAAGACTGCATTTTGCAACTCTTGGAAGGATCCAAGCTAAGATTAGACAGGGAGCAGTAATGTTAGCTGTATAGTAATTAGTCTGTTATAGCATGGTTAGGAAAGATGATCAGCAAAAACCACTAAGCCATACTTGGGGCAATGTGGTGTGAAAAGTAGTTGGAAACACAAACACACAAAAATTGAGCAAGATTATAAAAGAAGGGTAGGACAAAAAAAAACCCCACTAGTACTACTAATTAGAAGGTGGATTTTGTTACTTTTAGAGCAATTCACCATTTAACAGTGATATCGGAAAGCCAACGAATATCTTCATCTTAACAGTGGTGAACACACAATTATCATACTATCTTAACTATACAGACATAGACAAATTATGCATGATTCACTGTACTTAACTGGCATTAAAACATTTGGGAGGACAAAGAGCTTAATTTAACTTTGATCTAAATGCAGTGATCTAAAAGATGACACTTGAGAGCCAGTTGTTTGTACAAAGAAATGTGGTGTAGAATGAGGACATGATTAAGCCCTTTAGGTTCTGTGGCATCTGAGAGAGACAAAAGCTGTTTTCATTGGTTGGTAATGAGTCACCAGTGAAGACCCCACTGACAATCCAAGTTCAAGCTACAGCTTGTCAGTTGACAAAGATGTGAAATGACAGACCTACATTTAAAAAATACCAACCTATGATGATACAGTGATGAAATCAACAAAATCTATTCAGTTATGGATGGGGGGAAAAAACAACAAAGTGTCATCATAAACAAAAGGGAAAATGTGACATTTTGCAAGTATTTTAGATGCGATCAGCTCCAAGCAGAAAATGTTTGGCAGACAGCTAATGTACAGCAGTTGTTCCATTTATTGTTTGGAAGAGTACTATGAAATCTAATTGAAGCAGATCGCGGCAGGAATGCTCTTACTTCGCCACTATGTCACAGTCCATTAGGACATTGTGCTTAGGTTTCTCTCCCTGTGCAACACTGGAGGAAATATGAGAATTTCGGGGAGAAAGTGTGCATGCGTGAGAGTGTACGTGAATGACTGTGTGAGCAGCTCTGTGGATCTGTATGTACCCAGTGACCGTACTGTTTCTGTGCTGCCCTACTCACATGCCAATGGGCAGTTTGACTGTGTCACGGCTGCCTACAGTACACTGTCACGTTGTCACACAACCACACCCTGCCAATACAATGTCATGCCAAGTTCAAAATGCCACAAGTAAACAGATTATTTACCAGTTTAATGCCAACATAACACGTTTTCTTGGCAGAAACTGGCATACAAGCCTTAAATGAAACTAACATGGGTCAAGTAGTTTCTATTTCATTACATTAAAAAGTGTTTTACACAAATTTCCCAGGGAATTCCCCTGCTTTTACCTGTCATATGATGTGCACTGTATATCCATGATGGCATTTGAATGCAACAGTTTTACTTGTTAACAAGAGGGGCCTGAAAAGTTTAAAGTGGTGAAATTTGACCAAATGTGGTTTATTTTTCAACATAGTCTCCCCTTTGGTCCACACACTTCTTCCATCAGTGTTGCAGCGCTTGGATCCCTGCGGTTAAAAAATAAACCACATTTGGTTACATTTGGCCACTATGAACTTTTCAGTCTATGAACTTTTCAGCCCCCTCCCCTCTTCCCCTCTTGTATAACAAGCGGGGAAATGATGAACAGAGGTGCACTTGAGTTCTGTTGCATTTTTGGTGGAAGAAGGGACCAGGGGTGTCCAATCATGTGCCATGGAGGGCCAAGACCCTGCAGGCTTTACTTCCAACCAGTGTCTTCAACAGCAGATTTCACTGAACTTCTTCCCACTGATTGCTGATAAGTGAAAACACCTGCTGAAGAGACTGGGTAGAAGAGAAAACCTGCAGGGTCTTGGCCCTCCATGGCAAATGATTGGACACCCCTGCTTTAGACAATCATTGATAGTTTGAACATTGGGATGCATGTACTGAACTTATAGTAATTAGGGGTGGGAATCTTTAGTCACCTCACAATTTGATTCAGTTACAGTTCAGGAGGCTATGATGTGACGATAAAATGACTACTGCTGCAGTAATTACTTGCAGTGATCACTTTTTTTCCTATTCAGAGCAAAGTATTTGTGATGACCCATAATCAGTCCCTCCAGGATTTCGCGGGATGTTTTCACGATTGTTGTGGGCCAAAAAGCCTGAATTCGCGGAAGCTTTTTAAATACTGTAAGTTGCGATAAAAGTTCCAATGTTTTTAGAGTGTGTTTTCTGCACTAAAAGTTGTGGGAAGAATTCCACATTTTAAAGGAGATGCTTTTTTCCAGTTTACTGCAGTGATATTCTATATAACAAGAAAAGCACAGGATTATCAAAAATTTCCTATTAGAGTGATTTGTAAATTAAGCAGAAACTTCTGCTATACAGAAAGACTTTTGTGCAACAGCAAAAACAAACATTAACACAATATCCATTACAACAGCTAAACTGCACTGAATGCATGTTAAAGAGTATAGATTTGAAAATTATTGGCAGCACCTTCATTTGAAAACTCCCTACAGCTCCCAACCACTCGGTACTGAGCAGAGAGGAAAAAATAAATTACTCTGTTGCACTGTATTGGCTATTGGAGTCAGTGTTTTTCTGAAAAAAAATAAATAAAAAAAATACAGAGAATATTCTCTCTTTTTCCATGCCTACCTGTCTGTCAGCATGTCGGTCTTCACACACACACACACACACACACACACACACACACACACACACACACACACACACACACACACACACACACACACACACACCTTTCATTTACAGTGGGATGGTGGGGGTGGATGGGTGGGTGCATTTGTCCATCCAGAGCCTACACCGGAGATTCACAGTTTTAAAGCTCATTGACCAGATGTAGTAATGATTTTACCTCTAAAGATGTATGAATGTTCAAGCACTGGCTGTAGTGTAGTGCACTTTCCTCACGCACACTCCCATGATGGGGTGCTTTTGGGGCAGGTGCATGCTTTTCAACACAAATCCAGTGCTTTGCACATGCGGTCAGTACGGAGACGTGGCGAGGCATCCACGGGCAGGCTGAGGGAGACGGAGGAAGGGACGGTGTTGAAAACCTCGCGGGTGAGTGCTTTTTTTAACCTCTTGCACTCCGGGATACCGCGGGCGGTCATGTCTCTGCGTCCTAGTGCGTCCTCATGCGCACTGTGCGTCTCAGAGCGCACTGAAAAAAAAAAAAGCTGCATTTCCGTTCTTCCACTACAGACACAGCCGCGAACAGAAAGCCAAAGGAGTGCTTTGATTGGTTTAGATTTGATTGACCTCTCATTCGACTAATAAGAGCCTTGAATTGGGTTTCTGAAACCTTGAAGAACCAATGACTGAAAACCTAGCAAGAAGGACCCGCCTACCAACGACTGCGAATACAACGAGCCAATTGAAGCAGAGAAGTTCGACAATTGAAAGCGTGCATCCCGTGCGTAAAATCTGTTTTGTGTAAGCCGCTGTGTGTAACGGTAGCGTTCGCCAGTCTTTTTTTATTACTACTGTTCTTATTTGTTTTGAAAAATCGTTTGCCAAAACCGCAATCATTGAAGCGCAAAACCGCAATAATGGAATCATGGTTTGACCGGGTCGCGTGACCAGAACCACGAGTCGTAACAAGCAGACCAGCGTCATGTTCGTCTGACAATGAGGAACAGAAGTTCGCCAGTGACACTGCTGTTGTGGACAAGTAAGTGTTATAAGCTAAATTATTCTTTATCCCTGAAAATAGTCATCAAAATGACTTTTGACCGATCGGTAAATCACAACTGTGCGTCATCGCCACATGTGGCGGCAGTCATGACGGTCCTCTGTAGCGGGGGAGGGGGGGAGTTGTTATCCTCTACATTGCAGATATTTTAGTATAATTTTTATTGCACTGTAGGTTATTTTTTCTTGTAAAAAAAAAAAGCCACACATTTTTTACGTGGCATGCTTCTTTGTGTGTGGGGGGCTTGTTTGTTCATTCATTCATTCATGAATGAATAAACAACCCCCCCACACACTCACACACAGCCCTGAGTGTCACCTTTCATTAGAGCCCAAGATCAAGCTTCTATATTGAATCATTCAAAAGTTACAGACGTTTTTCCAAACTGTGCCATTTGGCACAGTTCAAAAACGCCTGGGAACAACCTGAGAAAAAAGCTGTGTAATATATTCATTTTTTATGGTATTGTTACAAAATTTTGACCTCAGCTGGATAACACTTGGTTCTACATTTCTGTTGCATTTTCCAGCCCGTATCTGACAGCTGTGTGTTATTTGCAAGCATTTGTATCTAAAAAAAAAACACCCAGGCGAACTTTATTTTCTTCAAGTTCAGTATGTTTAGATGACTGTTACTCAGTGGCAGGAGCATTTTGAGAGATTATGACTGTTTTGCCAAAAAATTCAAAGTGTTTTCTTTTAAATGAGACCAACCCCATGAAGATGCTGCAAAGGGTTGAAGAACAGCTTTTAATCTACTTTGGGTACGTTATTTTTAGGCGTTTTTAGGGAAATTGACCAGAGTGCAAGGGGTTAAATCACACACTCTGTTTGCAGATGTGTTCCGTTACTCACTATAAACTCACTACTCACTGTAAACACAGAAGTGAACGCGGTGCAATGATGCATTTGATTGGTTAGACTGAGCGTTTCAGCGCCAGTTAGAGACAAATTTGATTGGTGAAACTGGCAGAAGTTGACGAGGATTGGCCAAAATTGCAGGAAAGTTGTGGTGATTGGCCAAAGCGTCAAAGTCATGCAATAGTTGTGTTGATTGGCTGATTCTGCGTGAATTGGTGCAATCTCAACATCGCGAAATCCTGGAGAGACTGTATAGTGAATTTACTTTTAATAACTTCCATTTGTCAGGTTCTGGCCATGGTCTGGGACCGCGCCGCTTGTTCATGTTGTTCTTTTGTGATTATTATCATCATCATTATTATTTAGTATAGTTATTGTCTCCTGTGATTTTTCCCCGGGTTTGCTGTGTCACCCCGTTTGTCTTAAGTGTCTTTATTATGGTCCTGTGGTATAACTGTCTACCTATTGTCTCCAGTCCTTTATGTTTCTGTATCCATAGCACCATTCATGTGTGCTCCTGTTCTACCCTTGATTGTTGCTCCAGCTGTTTCACGTTTGTAATTATTAGTTACCCTATTTATGTTAGTTCGTGCATGTGCTCTGTCTGGCATCAGCATTGTTCATTTTTGGTTTTCTTGTCTTGTTTTCTGCCCCTGGACAGTCGTTTATTTATGTTACGTTTTGTTCCTTGAGTTTTCTGTTTATTAAATAAAATGTTACTCTGGAGTTCAGTCCATGCTCTGGGTTCTCCTTCCACCCATCCTGTACTGCCTGGAAGGCAGTACTATGACACCATTAATAAAACAAATGAAGATGGACAAGTCAACTGGAATGTTACATTTAACCAGCATACAGTACATCCCACTACAGGTACTGCAGTAGGTCTACCTGAATATTTCTGTTCAGGTCTGTCTCAGGCAGACACGGGTTGCTGCTGGACTCTGGATATTTAACCAGACCGTCAATGATGAAGTATCTCATTCTGGCTTGATGAAATCACCCCGAGAGCGTTCAGATCTCCTGACCTTTGATCTTGAGCACAACCTGGATGCAGACCCACTCAAGGATCATTGTGAGTGAGTTTGGTGAGCATTGAGGCAAATGCCTGGGAGTAGTAGTGATGTTCTCGTGTGAATGTGAACGGGCGGATGGACAAATGGATGGATGTTGCGTCATCGCATTAGCTCCTTTCAGCATTGCAGAACTAGCTAAAAATTGATTCTTTAATATTTGTGCAATGATTAAAGTCAGTGAAAGAATATACCAGCATCTAAACACAGTTACTTCCAATTTAAACTCAAAATTACCAAAATACAACCCTCTCATTTCTCCTCTGTTTTCTAATGAATTGTTGCCACCATTTGACATGCACATAAATTTAAAAGTGAGAGGGATGAACAGGGACAATCGTAGTGGTGGTCAGTCCAACAGCACAACACTTGCTAGTAATGAATAACTAACATTATTGTTTCCACAGCCAATACTGAGACATAAATGTAAATCCAGTACACCACAAGAAGTAGATTTGAACATGTGACGTAAATGGAGTTCAGTGCTAACTCAGCAGTGGAGCCACAGTACTAACACACTTGAACTGCCTCTAAACCAGCTGGACTGTACATACTGTACACACAGACACACCCCAATTGCTATAAAACTGCTGTTCCCGTCTTACCTTATATGAATGCTAAAGCTATCTATAACAGAATGTTAAACACACAATATACCCATGCAATAATAAAATATGTCTATTCTAATAATCTTTGATTTTTTTTTGCAAGTTGCGCAAATATTTTCCTTAAGAATAGCCAACTTAGATCAGATAGTCTCAAACAAATAATAAGAGAACAAGAAGAATCTACATTTGATGCCAACTTTTCTATACCCGAGGCTAAATTCTGTTGTGCTCACTTTTTAGGAAGTTAAGAAGACATACGGTGGTGTGAAAAAGTTTTTGCCCCCTTCCCGATTTCTTATTTTTTTGCATGTTTGTCACACTTAAATGTTTCAGATCATCAAGCAAATTTAAACATTAGACAAAGATAACACAAGTAAACACAAAATGCAGTTTTAAATGAAGGTGTTTATTATTAAGGGTAAAAATAAAATCCAAACCTACATAGCCCTGTGTGAAAAAGTGACCCCCCCCCCCCATTAAAACATAAATTGACTGTGGTTTGTCACATCTTTGGAAAGCTGACTTCAAGTTCTCTAGCCACACCCAGGCCTGATTACTGTCACACCTGTTCTCAATCAAGAAATCACTTCAATAGGACCTGCATGACAAAGTGAAGTAGACCAAAAGATCCTCAAAAGCTAGACATCATGCTACGATCCAAAGAAATTCAGGAACAAATGAGAAACAAAGTAATTGAGATCTATCAGTCTGGAAAAGGTTATAAAGCCATTTCTAAAGCTTTGGGACTCCAGCAAACCACAGTGAGAGCCATTATCCACAAATGGCGAAAACATGGAACAGTGGTGAACCTTTCCAGGAGCTGCCGGCCGACCAAAATTACCCCAAGAGTGCAGCGACGACTCATCCAAAAGGTCACAAAAGACCCCACAACAACATCCAAAGAACTGCAGGCCTCACTTGCCTCAGTTAAGGTCAGTGTTCATGACATCACCATAAGAAAGAGACTGGATAAAAATAGCCCGCATGGCAGAGTTCCAAGACAAAAACCACTGCTGAGCAAAAAGAACATAAAGGCTCGTCTCAGTTTTGCCAGAAAACATCTTGATGATTCCCAAGACTTTTGGGAAAATACTCTGTGGACTGACGAGACCAAAGTTGAACTTTTTGGAAGGTGTGTGTCCCATTATATCCGGCATAAAAGTAACACAGCATTTCAGAAAAGAAACATCATCCCAACAGTAAAATATGATGGTGGTAGTGTGATGGTCTGGGGCTGTTTTGCTTCTTCAGGATGTGGAAGACTTGCTGTGGTAAATGGAACCATGAATTCTCCTGTCTACCAAAAAATCCTGAAGGAGAATGTCCGGCCATCTGTTTGTGACCTCAAGTTGAAGCACACTTGGGTTCTGCAGCAGGACTATAATAAAATAAAAACAACAACAACAAAAAAAAAACAGCAAGTCCACCTCTGAATGGCTTAAGAAAAACAAAATGAAGACTTTGGAGTGGCCTAATCAAAGTCCTGACCTGAATCTGATTGAAATGCTATGGCATAACCTTAAAAAGGCGGTTCATGCTTGAAAACCCTCCAATGTGGCTGAATTACAGCAGTTCTGCAAAGATGAGTGGGCCAAAATTCCTCCACAGCACTGTAAAAGACTCATTGCCAGTTATCGCAAACGCTTGACTGCAGTTGTTGTTGCTAAGGGTGGCCCAACCAGTTAGGTTTAGGGGGCGATCACTTTTTCACACAGGGCCATGTAGGTTTGGATTTTTTTCCCCCTTAATTATAAACACCTGCATTTAAAAACTGCATTTTGTGTTTACTTGTGTTATCTTTGTCTAATATTTAAATCTGTTTGATGATCTGAAACATTTAAGTGTGACAAACATACAAAAAGATGAGAAATCAGGAAGGGGGCAAACACTTTTTCACACCACTGTATGTACATTCATATGAAAAAATTTGGACACCCCTTTAAATATTCAGTTCTTTATTAAGAAATGTTCACATATCTATGCCTAACCTTGTTTTTGTTTTTAGTTGCATTTTTTAACATTTATTTTATCAATTTTAAGTGGGAATGAATGTGGGGGTGTCCTAAAAAAGATGGGGGTGTCCTAATTTATTCTTCACCATTTTTTAGAATTACATTTTACAGAAATTTTGAAAAAAGTCTTTAATTCATTTTTATTTGTTTAGTTGTATTACATGACTCTCCCAGTATTTTTTTCTATCCATATGTCCAAATATGTAAAAAAAAAAAAACAGGCTTATACAGGGTGTCCTAATTTTTTCACGACTCTGTGTGTGTGTGTGTGTGTGTGTGTGTGTGTGTGATTTTTTTTAAAAAAAAATCGCGATCAATGTTTTGAAATGCTGAGTTAATCGCGATTAATAAGGCGTTGAGATACAGTGTACTTTTCAAGTTTCTCATATTGTTATAAACATGGGCAGTGCTTCCCCTACTTTCCCCTACTGTTATATTGGAGGCCACACATCCCCAGTGTCCCCCATCCCCCCTAGAGTGTCAAGTTAATTTTATTTAATTTTATTTTTCTATATAGTGCCAGATCACAACAGAAGTCATTTTAAGATGCACTCACTATAGAACAATTCTTTACCTTGTCCTTTTATTAAACATAAATATCCTGATGTTATTTATCTTTTTACACATCAGCAGCTCCTTTCTGTCTCTTCTCCTCTGCGCTCTGGTATCATGCGGCGGGGCAGAACTCCACTGCGCGTAAACACAGATGACGCCGATCATAAAAATTTGTCAATGCAGATTTTTATTGTCGACGAATCGTTTAATTTCAAAGTTTATATGCATGCCGCGGAAATGTTCAGTTTAACTGTTCCAGCAAAGAAGGAGCGCATCATGGCGACACAGAAGAGAGAAAATCATGGAGAAGAAGTGGCCAAAACTTTCCAAAGTATGGGAGCATTTTACCAAAAATAAACAAATAAAACAAGTTAAATGCAAACTCTATAAAGCAGAGTTGTCATTATCACAGCAGCACAGCAACGTGCCCATCGTCTTTCCCCTCCTCCCTCCACTCTGTCCACTGGCTTGGCTGCCTGTCAGCGGGTCTCTGCTGTGCTCTGTCCCGGTGATGATTTAAGTTGAGCCACTTATAAACACCGCACTGGTAAGGTTAGCGAGTAAATTTAGTGCTTCTTATTTTCAATGAGTGACTGCCTTAGCTTTAGACAAAAATGGAAACGGAATGGAAAATGGAAACTCGTGTCCGCTGGTTCCTGTGGTAACGTATCGTCACTTCCTGTGTTGCTGTCTTGCTGTGTTGCTGGTGTGGTTTGCTTCGTGCTTATCTCTCCTCACTGTCCTGAGGATTATTGCCTTTAATTGCATTTTAATCGCTTTTTTCCATCTACTGTCACCTCACACAAGCCTTCTGCACCTGTGTGAGCACTCAGTGTCATCTAATCACCCTCTTTAGCCTTCTATTCACCTTTCATCGATGTCTGTGTTAGCCACTAGCTATGGCTACGAGCTCTCTTTCCCCTTCTCCTCTGGTGTGTTCTCTATGTCAGCTGTTTAGCTACACCTCTGCCTCTTTTAGTGATAACTGTAAATGTAATAAATGTTGTCTTTTTGAGGCGCTCGAGGCGAGGTTGTGTGATTTGGAATCCCGGCTCCACTGCATTGAAACACCGTCAGCGCCAGTTAATAATGACGGACTTCCCTTAGCTGCAGCGGAGCACCGGTGCATAGGGCCTCTTAGCTGTCCCCCGGCTTCCACCTCTCCTGAGCAGCCAGGAGAGAACAGGTGGGTGACGATGAGAAGGAAGCATAGTCGCAAGCCCCCGGTTCATCACCAACCTGTTCATGTTTCTAATCGCTATTCCCCACTCAGCGACACACCAGCTGAGGAAAAAACTCTGATCATTGGCAACTCTCTAGTCAGAAACGTGAACCTAGAGACTCCAGCGGCCATAGTCAAATGCATTCCCGGGGCCAGAGCAGGTGACATTGAGTCAAATTTGAAGATGCTGGCTAAAAGTAACTGTAAATACTCCACAATTGTTATTCACGCCGGCATTAACAACATCCGACTCCGAAAGTTGGAAGTTACAAAACGCAGTGTGGAATCAGTGTGTGACTTTGCCAAAACAATGTCTGCCTCTGTAGTATTCTCTGGGCCCCTCCCCAATCTGACCAGTGATGACATGTTTAGCCGCATGTCATCCTTCAACCACTGGTTGCCTGTGTGGTGTCCTGCAAACAATGTGGGCTACAGAGACAATTGGAACTCATTTTGGGGAAAACCTGGTTTCATTAGGCAAGATGGCGTCCATCCCACTTTGGATGGTGCGACTCATTTATCTAACAATCTGGCACCATTTTTATCCAAAGTTCCAAAACCTTAACAACTCAGAGTTGGGACCAGGAAGTACAGTCGCAGTCTTACATGCCTCTCTGCAGCTTCTCTCCATCCATCTGCCACCCCTCAACTTAGCCCCTGTCTTCCCCATCCGAAAATCATTGTCTGCTCCCTCTAAAGTAAATAAAAATATAATGTATAAGCATCCCAAAGTGATTAAACAAAAAGTTGGTAAACCCCAAATTAAACATATTGCCTCTAAATCTAATGACTTGGCCTCTGTTCCTCCTCATAATTTAAAAAAATAAATGTGGTTTGTTAAATATTAGGTCTCTAACTCCCAAGTCTCTGCTAGCCCATGATCTGTTAATTGATCATCAGATTGGTTTAATATCCCTTACGAAGACTTGGTTAGGGCAAGAGGATTATGTTGGTTTAAATACATCAACTCCTTCTGGTTATTTAAACTGTCAAAATCCCAGAAGCTGTGGTCGTGAAGGAGGAGTAGCAACAACTTACCATTTCAAAATACTAATTAATGTAAAGCAAAAAAAATGTTATAATTCCTTTGAGGGCATGGTCCTCAGTATTGGGTATTTTAGCAATTTTAGGTTAAACTAAATTTTATTTGCCATAGTTTATCGTCCTCCCTCAGTCTACTCAGAGTTTTTATCTGAATTTGCTGAGTTCTTAGCTGATTTAGTGCTGAAATCGGATAGAATAATTATAGTAGGGGACTTTAATATACATGTAGATGTAGACAGTGATTGCCTTACTAAGGCATTTAATTCAATATTAGACTCGATGGGGTTTTCTCAGAAAATAGGAAATTCTACCCATTATCTCCACCACATGGACCTTGTTCTGACATATGGCATAGAAATAGAAAATCTGGTAGTGTCTCCTCATAACCCTGTACTGTCAGACCATTGTCTGTTAACCTTTGAGTTTACTATTTCTGACTATTTGGCTCCCAAAGAAAAATATTACTACAGTAGATACCTCTCAGATGATGATGTTACCAAATTTAAGCGGTTTGTTTTCTCAATGCCATGTGTCAACACAATGGAGAAAAGCTATGGAGAGCTTGCTCCTTCTGTAATTGATAGCATGGTAGATAGTGTTACAGCTTCTTTGCATCAGACTCTAGACATGGTGGTCCCTTTAAAAAAGAAAAAGTCTAATCAGAGATTTCTGACTCCTTGGTTCAACACAGAAACTCGAAGCTTAAAACAGAAGACTTGTCAATTAGAAAGAAAATGGCGCTCCACTAAATCAGATGAAATCTATTCAGGTTGGAGAAATCAACTTCTAATTTATAAAAAATCTCTTAGGAAAGCTAGAACAAGTTATTATTCTGCATTAATAGAAGAGAACAAGAATAATCCCAGGTTTCTTTTCAGCACTGTAGCCAGGCTGACAAAGTCAAGACTCTGTCAAATCTAGCATTCCCTTGGAGCTTACTAGTCAGGACTTTATGAACTTCTTCAATAATAAAATTTCATCTATCAGAGATAAAATCAGTCAGATTCTTCCCACCATTAACTTAAATACAGTAACTACTACAACTCCTTCAATTGATATCCATTTGGATGAGTTTACTCCAATTGACCTTTTAGAGTTAAGATAAAATAATTTCCTCATCCAAGCCTTCAACCTGTCTTTTAGACCCTCTTCCTACCAGGTTATTTAAAGAAGTCTTTCCATTTATTGGTAGCTCTATTCTTCAAATAATCAGTTCTTCATTAACAATAGGCCATGTACCACAGCCCTTTAAAACTGCTGTAATTAAACACTTACTTAAAAAGCCAACGCTGGATCCAGGAGTTTTAGCTAACTATAGGGCAATCTCTAATCTGCCGCTGGATCCAGGAGTTTTAGCTAACTATAGGGCAATCTCTAATCTGCCTTTCATTTCAAAAATCTTAGAAAGAGTTGCTGCTGTGCAATTATTTGACCACTTGCAAGAAAATGATTTATTTGAAAAGTTTCAGTCTGGGTTTAGAATGTATCATAGTACTGAAACAGCTTTACTGAAGGTCACTAATGACCTCCTTATCGCATCTGAAAATGGGACTTGTTTCTGTACTTGTCCTTTTGGACCTTAGTGCAGCTTTTGATATGATCAATCATAATATTTTACTTGATAGACTAGAACACCTATTTGGACTTAATGGAATTTTGCTGCAGTGGTTTAAATCTTATCTGATAGGTTCCAGTTTGTTCATATCAATAATGAGTTTTCTTCCAACTCAAAGCTCAGTCACGGAGTTCCACAGGGATCTGTGCTAGGCCCTATTCTTTTTAGTTTATATATGCTTCTGCTAGGCAACATTATTAGAAAGCACTGCATACATTTTCATTGTTATGCCAATGACACACAATTATACTTGTCAATGAAGCCAGATGACAGTAATCAATTAGCCAAATTAGAGGCTTGTGTTAAGGAAATCAGCGTTTGGATGACTTGTAATTTCCTGCTACTAAATTCAGATAAGACTGAAGTCATTCTTGTTGGTCCAAAAAACCTTAGAAATACATTTCCAAATCAAACTCTTAGTTTGGATGCGGTTACTCTTTCTCTTTATAGTTCTGTGAGGAACCTTGGAGTTATTTTTGATCAAGATATGCTCTTAAATTCACATATTAAATTTGTTTCTAAGACTACTTTCTATCATTTGCATAATATTGCCAAGATTAGGAACATCTTGTCTCAGAGTGATGCTGAAAAACTAATCCACATTTTGTTAGCTCTAGATTAGATTACTGTAACTCTTTATTGTCAGGCTGTCCTAAAACATCTTTAAAATGTCTTCAGCTGATCCAAAATGCTGCAGCAAGAGTTTTAACAGGTACTAGAAAGAGAGATCACATTTCTCCGGTTCTGGCCTCCCTTCATTGGCTTCCCATAGAGTTTAGAATTAAGTTTAAAATCCTTCTTCTCACTTACAAAACTCTAAATAACCAGGCCCCTTTTTATTTAAAAGATCTGATACTATCCTATTATCCTAACAGAGCACTACACTCCCAAAATGCAGGATTACTTGTAATACCTAGAATCTCCAAAAGTACAATGGTAGGCAGAGCCTTCAATTATCAAGCTCCTCTCCTTTGGAACCAGCTGCCAATCTGGATTCGGGAGTCAGACTTAAGAATAGGGTTAAAATCTTCCTTTTTGATATAGCCTATAGTTAGGGTGGAATCATGTGCCCCTGAACCCTTCTTTAGTTATGCTGCTAATAGGTTTAGACAACCGGAGGACCTCCAACAATGCACTGGGCTTCACTCCTTTCTTCACTCTCAATGAAATATTTTTGCTGGTCATTAACATCTGTTTGTTCTCTCCCATAGATTGAGTCCCAGTCGTGCTGTTTGCTCTCTATATGTCTGTTCTTTTTCTTCTTCTTCTCTATCCCCTCACTCCCCAGCCAGTCGCAGCAGATGACTGCTCCTCCCTGAGCCTGGTTCTGCTAGAGGTTTCTTCCTGCTAAAAGGGAGTTTTTCCTCTCCATCGTCATCAAGTGCTGGCAACACAGGGGATCACCTGATTGCTGGGGTCTTTCTGCAATTATGGGGGTTTCCCCCTACAGTTGAAAGTGGTATGAGATGACGGTTGTTGTGAAATGGCGCTATTACATAAAGTTGAATTGAGTTGAAACTGAATTAGAAAATTGATTAAACTGTTAGCATGTGCTGCTTATGTTAGTTTACCTGTCGGACAATAATCTCTTTCCGATTATGGCTGCTGAGCTGTTTCAGTTCTGCTGGCTAATGTGTTAAGTGCATAAAATTAGTGAATTACAGGAGTGGCTTACTCTCTTATCTTCCGTCTTTTTGTCATGGCAATATCAGCCCTCATTCTGAATATTAGTGCATCTCAGCAAATTACAATACCATATGTAATTTAATTTATAAAAACTGTAACCATAATGACCAAAATAAATTAAAATGGCTTAAATATTTTACCTTATGTGTAGTGAAGGCTGACATTCCTGCACTGTAACTTAACGCATTTGCAAACTGTTATTCTGGACTGGAAGAAGTTCTTTTTATTTTCATCTGAAGCCTAAACTTGCAGACCCAGAAAGGTTTTAATAAGTTGGACAGTTTTCTTTTTTACTTTTATGGATTTTAATGTTACTCTAGTTTGTTTTGAACATACAGAGTTACAACAGCCTTCCATGGTGCAGCAGAAGCTGCTTATTTGAGTTTTTGCACTTTATTTTTTGGTTAAAAGGCTGCATTTTAGTTTCTGTTATTGTCATAAATCTGCCTCTTGGCAGGTGAGGGTTTTAAGGTAGGACCCAAAGTGCAGGCAGGAGTATGGTGCAATAAATATGATTTATTAAACATAACACAAAAAACTCCAGGACAAACAAAAGGCAGCACAAGGGTTGAAACAAACTAAAGATAAGCAAGGCAAGGCTTAGACAAGGCGAGAATAATCAAAGCAAGACTAACATGATGAGGTAAATGACGACAATGACGCAACACAGAGCACAATCCAAGACTAACAGATATAGCGGACAGAACAATTACCAAGATGCAAGACAGCTGGAAGAACAATCAGGGCTGAACAGTTACACATGAGGGAAAGTGGCTACAGGTATGGAAACATGACTGGGAACAATAGGTGAACAAGTACACACACAACCTTGGACTTAGACAGGGGACAGATAAGAGACAAAGACTAGGGAAATGCAAAGACAACAATAATGACACTAAAGACAAACAGGGGATGACACAAACATTGGATGACTAAAGACACCAAGGACAATACTAATGACAACAGGGGATGAGCACAGCAGGCCAGGGGAAACACAGAAGACACCTAAGGCAAAATAATATGCAATAATGCAAATAATAATAATAACCAAGTTACAAAAGACAACCACAAAGCAACAACAGGGGATGACAGAGAAAAACCAAGAATGAACATAAAGTATGGGCATAGTCCCGCACCCAGATCACAAAAGTTATTTATTCATTTATTCCTTAATCCTTCGACCATTTTATTCATTTGTGTGTTCAATTGTGTGTTCTGCACTCCACACTTTCATGTACATTGCTTCATCCATGAAGCTACTACCATACCTGTGTATATTTCCATAATCCATGGACTATTTTTATTTCAGTCGTGTGTTTAATCGTGTGTTCTGCACTGTGTTTTATCTAATCCTTCTCTCCTACTTTATTGTGTAGTAGTCTGGTGGAGCACCCACAATTTCTTTGTACTGTACCACTGTACAATGACAATAAAGCCTATTCTATTCTTATTTAATTGTGTTGCTCCAAACACTTTTTATTAAGCTGTCAAGTTCAAGTTTCCAACTTGGTTCATGGGTTGTTATTCTATTTAGCAATGGGAACTTTTTATAAAAGGCTACGTTATATTATGACAGAAACTGACAACAAAGTGACTTTCAAAGGTGTGCAGCCTTAAACAGGTGAGGTTAAACATGACCTGGAGCCCCAAACATGAGCTGCGCCAACAGGAAGCAGAGATGGCAGACATGACACAAATAATTGCGATTAGTCGACGAATCAAAAAAATAGTCATTAGATTAGTCAACTACAAAAATAATTGTTTAATTGCAGCCCCCCATCCCCCCCAAAAAGGCTGTAAACCGAGGGGAAACACTGATGGGAGTGGACAATTATGTTTGCTTTCTTCACCTGTGGGTTTATTAAAGCTCTCAACTAGGGATGTTAATGACAATTACTTGTCAATAAGAATTTAGTCGACTAAATTAAATTAGTTGTCAATTAATTCATAACTCAGCAGCCCTTTTCAATGGGAGTTTATTCTATGAAATGTAGTGGTGTCACCATCCAGGTGGGGGCGCATGCAGTCACCCATTGCTGCGTTTCAACCGAAAATTTAAAAAATTTAATTTAAAATAAATTAAAAATCACAACATTTGTAATTTACTGAGATGTACTAGCACACAGTACACACTATACAGTACAAAATTTATTAAACTGCAAAAAAATGTCATTGTAGTAAAAAAATGCAAATGGTACAATAAATCATTGAGGAATAGGATGTTCATGTTTTATTCAGTATATCAAAAACAGTAATTAATTTTTTATATGTTAAAGATAGAAAGGCCGCATTGTATTCGAGGGAAATTCAGATTCTCAGGAAAAATGCTGCTTATCAATTAATCGTTGATCAATAAGGTGAATCAATAAATTAATTGATAACTTGCACACCTACTCTCAACATATCCAAAATGACAAAAATATTCTCCACAAAATCCTCAAAAGTACTGCTGCATGTGTAAACAACAGAATGCCAGGACTGTATTCTGTTGACTGCAACATTACTGACAATACTGACACAACTCAGCACCCAACTCCACTCCCATAGCAAACATCCAGCGCTTTTAAGCAGCTCAGCATAAAGCAATGGACCTTGTGTGTCACAACAGATACAATTTCTCTTTTAGTAGAAAAATTGTAAACATAAACAAACAACTGTCTCACCCGATGACATCACCAACCGCGCCACAAAAACAGGGCGTGGGAGTGAGTGGACATTACAAACACAGCTTGAGAATTAGAGAATTTTAGACCACTACTCACTTGCCGACATTTGGAACCGAAGCTATGAGGATGAAACAGGCGGAGTGTCTGTCCTTGTCAACTGCTGGCAGCCAGCTACATCCGTAGCACATAACTGTTTAAACTGCTAGCTGGCTTCTAAAGAAGAACACCCAACATCCAGGCGAAGTTTTGGGGGAGGCTGTGACAATTATCCAGGTGAGAGTGCCAACAGATAACGTTGTAAACTTAAACATGACAGCGTTTTGGGGATTTCCATGGCTGTGATCCAGCTTGTTTGACTTTGCAATGTCTGTATGGTGCGGGCAGTGTCTTTATGGCTGCAGAGCAGCTTCGGTACAGAGCACAGCTAGGCCAAAAAAGTACTGTTTGCGCTCTCTGCCGTTAACTGTGGTTAACTGCGATCACAAAATTTGTCGCCATTAAAGGGGGCGAAGCGTTAATGAGCAATTAACGCGATAATGCAGACACCACTAACACACACACACACACACACACACACAGTGGTGTGAAAAAGTGTTTGCCCCCTTCCCGATTTCTCATTTTTTTGTATGTTTGTCACACTTAAATGTTTCAGATCATCAAACAGATTTAAACATTAGACAAAGGTAACATAAGTAAACACAAAATGCAGTTTTAAATGAAGGTGTTTATTATTAAGGGTAAATAAAAATCCAAACCTACATGGCCCTGTGTGAACAAGTGACCCCCCCCCCCCGTTAAAACATAAATTAACTGTGGTTTATCACATCTTTGGAAAGCTGACTTCAATTTATCTAGCCACACCCAGGCCTGATTACTGCCACACCTGTTCTCAATCAAGAAATCACCTAAATAGGACCTGCCTGACAAAGTGAAGTAGACCAAAAGATTCTTAAAAGCTAGACATCATGCTACGATCCAAAGAAATTCAGGAACAAATGAGAAACAAAGTAATTGAGATCTATCAGTCTGGAAAAGGTTATTAAAGCCATTTCTAAAGCTTTGGGACTTGAGCGACCCACAGTGAGAGCCATTATCCACAAATGGTGAAAACATGGAACAGTGATGAACCTTCCCAGGAGTGGCCCGCCGACCAAAATTACCCCAAGAGTGCAGTGATGACTCATCCAGGAGGTCACAAAAGACCCCAAAACAACATCCAAAGAACTGCAGGCCTCACTTGCCTCAGTTAAGGTCAGTGTTCATGACTCCATCATAAGAAACAGACTGGGCAAAAATGGCTGCATGGCAGAGTTCCAAGACGAAAACCACTGCTGAGCAAAAAGAACATAAAGGCTCGTCTCAGTTTTGCCAGAAAACATCTTGATGATCCCCAAGACTTTTGGGAAAATAGCTCTGTGGACGACGAGACAAAAGTTGAACTTGAAGGTGTGTGTCCCATTACATCTGGCAGTAACACAGTGTTTCAGAAAAGGAACATCATACCAACAGTAAAATATGGTGGTGGTAGTGTGATGGTCTGGGTCTGTTTTGCTGCTTCAGGACCTGGAAGACTTGCTGTGGTAAATGGAACCATGAATTCTGCTGTCTACCAAAAAGTCCTGAAGGAGAATGTCCGGCCATCTGTTCATGACCTCAAACTGAAGCGCACTTGGGTTCTGCAGCAGGACAATGATCCAAAACACACCAGCAAGTTCACCTCTCAATGGCTTAAGAAAAACAAAATGAAGACTTTGGAGTGGCCTAGTCAAAGTCCTGACCTGAATCCAATTGAGATGCTGTGGCATGACCTTAAAAAGGCAGTTCATGCTTGAAAACCCTCCAATGTGGCCAAAATTCCTCCACAGCACCGTAAAAGACTCATTGCCAGTTATCACAAATGCTTGATTGCAGTTGTTGCTGCTAAGGGTGGCCCAACCAGTTATTAGGTTTAGGAGGCAATCACTTTTTGACACAGGACCATGTAGGTTTGCATTTTTTCCCCCTTAATACTAAACACCTTCATTTAAAACTGCATTTTGTGTTTTCTTGTGTTATCTTTGTCTTGTGGTCGCAGCGCTTGACGCCCGCACAGCTCAGCAGGTAGCGAGCCTGCTCGATCAGCCACCATCCAGCAGCAAATACGAGGCGCTCAAGGCTGCGCTCATCCAGCGCTACACGCTCTCGGACTGTGAGAGAGCGGAGAGGCTCCTGATGCGGACTGAGTTAGGAGATGTGAGTGTGTAATAAATCGCCTGAAATGAATCTGCCTCCGATTTCACACACTCCACAGTCTAATATTTAAATTTGTTTGATGATCTGAAACATTTAAGTGTGACAAACATACAAAAAAAATGAGAAATCAGGAAGGGGCAAACACTTTTTCACACCACTGTATATCAATATGAAAAAAAAAATTACTGTGACTGGATTTTTTTTATATCACCCAGCTCTATTTACGACTCAGGTTGACATGCTTAAAGAAAGAAAAAAAGCTAATTTGCAGCAGTGAATACAGAAATCACGAGTAGGGTACCACAAAACACTTTAATGCTGTGAGTACCTTCAGATAAATAGAACTACTTTCTTCTACTATTTACCAACTAAAAGAGGTGTGTATCTATCTTTACAATTCAGCTGAGGTGAATGATAATGTTCATATTTGTTCACATCGTCAGATGACACTTATCACAGGTAGATACACAGTGAAACAGGGTGTTTGTGTAGTTAAAACAATATTTCCTACATAAAGTGCTAAAAGACAGGTTTGCTGGCTGAAATTTGAGTAGGCTCACAAATTCCTAAAGTGAAGGAGTTGTCTCCAAAACTGGGAAACTTGCAAAGCAACAAATCAGAGGAACAGTCTGCCTTTTACACCTATAAAACTATTTTCATGACACATTTATTTCTTTGGAAGAAGGTAGAAGGTGCAGAGACGAGCACAGCCTTACCTATGAAAGGGATTGAATCCAGGGAGTCATCCAGGTTGCTGGATCCCAACTTTTGCCATGTGTCCCCCAGTCTTCTCAGATGCACCTCCCTGCAGTGATCGTTAGCCATCCAGGACATCGCTGCATCTGCCGAGCCTGCTTTCACCAAAGGTGGGGACTTACGGGTTACTCCTCTCTGGTTGTCATTAACAGACAGTACATAGGACGGAGGGCGAACATGAGCCGGTCCAGAGTTTTTATCATTTCCTAGCACCACTACCTTTGCATCAGGCCCTTCGATACCCTCTGCATGACTGCCATTAGTCCGTACAAGTGCGCTCATTGAACTAGACGTTTCTTTGACATTTGGCTTTTGGGTCGCAGCTCCATTAGTGGTGGTGGAGCTTTGTAGTCTCTGCATGTGTAATTTAGAAGAGGGACCAGAGCAAGATGAGGATCTGGCTGCCAACCCAGCTTCTGACCTGCTCTCCATTTTCAGACTGTCAGCCCTGCTCCTGAGCTGCAGGTGAAGAGGGGAGGGGTAGCCCAGGTGGTTTCCCATGATGTTAGGTCTTTGGTCTTTAAGAGGGCCCATGGCTTTAGTGGGTGGTAAGGCAGATGAGAGATCTGAGATGGCATTTTTGACAGGCAAGCGTGACGGCCTCATGATGAGACCGTCACTCTTCGGTGTTAGTACAGAGTCTGTTGTACCTTTAGTACACACCAGGGGTGCTAAAGGCGAGTTAGATAATCCTTGTCTTTCATCATCCCATCCAGAGACACCCCGGTTCAGAAGAGGTAAAGCTCTTAGGCCTGCTCCCTGACGCTCCAACCCTGCAATGTCCCTAGAGACACCCCCACCTGGCTCTGAAGGCTGCTGACCTAAGTAGTCACATGACCGTGCTCTGGGTTTGATCACTCCCACAGGGGTGGAAAAATGTAGAGCATCTTGGGAAGCGCTGCGTGGCCAATTCCTGGCCGGTACTCTCCTTTCAATTCCACCTCCAAGCCTCTCCTGAGAAGAGCTGCGTAACGGAGTGGTCACTGTGGTTCCCTGACCACTGACATCCACCCCACGGTCATTAGATGCACTTCTGCGTCTGACCTGAGAGCCCAGCACCCCTCTCTGACTGGTACAGGGAAGGGGTGTTGTGCATTGCTGGGCGTAGGCAGAAGTGGAGTTAGCAGCTGCTCGCAAGCTGTCCAAACGTTCCTGGATGGTGCGGCAGCCATACGTGTGCAGCTTTTTGGCATCAATGTAGTCCTTATAAGTAGTATAGTTTTTCCAGTCAATGTTCTGGTGTGGGGAGGTGGAGGGGGCTGTGGGAGAGGGTGAATAATGGTTGGTGCGGGGAGAGATAGCTGTGGAGAAAGTGTCAGGAGAGGCCCGTCCAGGTGGCGTTAATGTGTCGGGGTAGATGGCAGGTCTAGACGCTGAGGCAGGGGAGTAAACCGTGGTATCTGTGGGACGGGATAAGGGGTACTGTAACTGTGCACCCCCAGGTATTGAGGATATAAGGGGTCTGGGTCTATCTGAGCCTGAATCTGGTGATGCTCCAAACCGGTTTTCCTCTGTCCTGTGGCTGGGTCCTGCCCGAGCCACCCGGGACCCCCTGTCAACCAGATCAGAGGGCACGGCCGCTGTCCGGTCATTCTCGCTACAGACACACACCACTGTCTGAGACTTAGATGTCTGCTGCTGGGGAGGGGGAGACGGAGGAACAGGAATTTCCACTCGATAGCTCTTCTCTGTGGTGCCCCCTCGCCTTCCCAGTCCCTGTGCTGTCCCTCTGGGGGGCTCACTGACTGCAGCAGGCTCTGATGACTGGGCCATGCCCGCAGTCTTAACTTCTATCCGAGGATAGCATATGGGAGGGGGCTCAGGGATGTTCTGGGCATTTCCGCTGTATGCCTCGTTTCCTTTGAGGTATGCATCCTGAGAATACGCCTGCAAGAAATTATAGGGGATTATGTCACCTTTACAGTAAAGATAACCAGAACAGACAAAATTATAAAAACAAATGACCTCATAATAATACCAGTGAATGTGATTAATAAAATGAAAAAAAAAAGGAGTGACAAATAACAACAAATCTGAAAAGAACCAGTGATGCGTGGTGAGGTTTGTGAGTGGTGAGGCACTGCCTCTTTCAAAGTCAGATTTAAATATATAAATATTGTTGTAACAATTGGAATCATTCAGAAATTACAGTAAGACCTACAAGACAAATTACTGGACAAATATATATACAGTGGGGCAAAAAAGTATTTAGTCAGCCACCAATTGTGCAAGTTCTCCCACTTAACAGATGAGAGAGGTCTCCAATTTTCATCATAGGTATACCTCAACTATGAGAGACAAAATGAGAAAAAAAAAATCCAGAAAATCACATTGTCTGATTTTTAAAGAATTTATTTGCAAATTATGGTGGAAAATAAGTATTTGGTCACCTACAAACAAGCAAGACTTCTGGCTCTCACAGACCTGTAACTTCTTCTTTAAGAGGCTCCTCTGTCCTCCACTCGTTACCTGTATTAATGGCACCTGTTTGAACTCGTTATCAGTATAAAAGACACCTGTCCACAACCTCAAACAGTCAGACTCCAAACTCCACTATGGCCAAGACCAAAGAGCTGTCAAAGGACACCAGAAACAAAATTGTAGACCTGCACCAGGCTGGGAAGACTGAATCTGCAATAGGTAAGCAGCTTGGTGTGAAGAAATCAACTGTGGGAGCAATTATTAGAAAATGGAAGACATACAAGACCACTGATAATCTCCCTCCATCTGGGGCTCCAAGCAAGATCTCACCCCGTGGGGTCAAAATGATCACGAGAACGGTGAGCAAAAATCCCAGAACCACACGGGGGGACCTAATGAATGACCTGCAGAGAGCTGGGACCAAAGTAACAAAGGCTACCATCAGTAACACACTACGCCGCCAGGGACTCAAATCCTGCAGTGCCAGACGTGTCCCCCTGCTTAAGCCAGTACATGTCCAGGCCCGTCTGAAGTTTGCTAGAGAGCATTTGGATGGTCCAGAAGAGGATTGGGAGAATGTCATATGGTCAGATGAAACCAAAATAGAACTTTTTGGTAAAAACTCAACTTGTCGTGTTTGGAGGAGAAAGACTGCTGAGTTGCATCCAAAGAACACCATACCTACTGTGAAGCATGGTGGTGGAAACATCATGCTTTGGGGCTGCTTTTCTGCAAAGGGACCAGGATGACTGATCCATGTAAAGGAAAGAATGAATGGGGCCATTTATCGTGAGATTTTGAGTGAAAACCTCCTTCCATCAGCAAGGGCATTGAAGATGAAACGTGGCTGGGTCTTTCAGCGTGACAATGATCCCAAACACACCGCCCGGGCAACGAAGGAGTGGCTTCGTAAGAAGCATTTCAAGGTCCTGGAGTGGCCTAGCCAGTCTCCAGATCTCAACCCCATAGAAAATCTTTGGAGGGAGTTGAAAGTCCGTGTTGCCCAGCGACAGCCCCAAAACATCACTGCTCTAGAGGAGATTTGCATGGAGGAATGGGCCAAAATACCAGCAACAGTGTGTGAAAACCTTGTGAAGACTTACAGAAAACGTTTGACCTCTGTCATTGCCAACATAGGGTATATAACAAAGTACTGAGATGAACTTTTGTTATTGACCAAATACTTATTTTACCGAGGAATTTACCAATTAATTTATTAAAAATCCTTCAATGTGACTTCCGGTTATGGCTGCCACGTAGGACGGACGTGTCTCGCCCTGCTCTGCTCCTGGAAAAAAAAAAAATCGGCAAATAACTCTCTCATTTGGGACAGAACGTATCCCAGCATTTGGGCGAAGATATGTCGGCGAAGCCTAAGGCTGGAAAACCAGGAAAAGGAAAAAGCGAGCCGCCGAAACAGTCCAAATTAACGGACTTTCAGGTCTGTGACGCAGTAAACAAAACTCCATATATGGCGGAGGAGGCTGGCAACGCTGCGATATCTGCGGGGAATGGCGCAGATGCGCTGATGGCTGCCATGAGTTCAATGAGAGCGGACTTTTCCTCTAGATTTGATGGGATTATGACAGCGTTGGAAGGAATAAGAAAGGAATTGGGTGACTGTGTAGAACGAACGGCGCAGATGGAGCTCCGTCTCGCTAGTGCTGAAGATGACGTCACCCGTCTTCAATTAAAGGTGCGCACTTTGGAAAAAAAAAATAAATCTCTGGAAGATAATATTTTGGATTTGGAATCTCGGTCGAGACAGAATAATTTGAGGCTGGTGGGTCTTCCAGAGGAATCAGAAGGTCGGGACGTATGCTCCTTTCTGGAAAAGTGGATTCCGGAGGTGCTGGGCAGCGAGGAGTTGCAATCAGCAGTGGTTCTGGAAAAAGCACATCGTATTGGCCCACGGAGAGATAAGGGACCGCCGAGGACCTTAATTATGAAGTTTCTTAGCAACAGAGACAGGATGAAGATCTTCAACGCTGCACAAGCTAAAAAAGGAGAGATTAAACACCAGGACCAGCAGGTGCGGTTCTACCCAGATTTGGCCACAGGAATCCAACAATTGAGGAAGCAGTTTGATCCCGTACGTAAGGAGCTGCGCAACCTTGGGATTCGTCATGGTGTAATCTATCCTGCGAGACTGCTGAACACGCATGAGGGCAGAACCCACATCTTCAAGACCCCAGAGGAGGCGCAGGAGTTCATCAAGAAGATCAAAGAAGAAGAAGAGACTGGTGGGAGCTAAGCATGAACAAAATATAAGGTAGAATAATTAAGCATTTGCACAGGCATCTGACTGACTTGAAGTAAATAGTAAGTTTACAAAATATAGATTGTATTATATATTAAAAAAACAAAACAAAAACAAAACAAACAAACAAAAAAAAACTATGATGTACAAAGTTGTTAAAAATTTTGGAGTTAAGTTGGAAAACTACAGAGGAGAGTTAATGTTACGTCATTAAAAGCAGTAGAGTTAGGGTGATTGGGAGGATGAAGAAGGTGTGGCTTAGGCTGTTCCCCGTGGGTGTGGAACGGTTGATGGCTATATCGGGAGACAGAATTTTTCTTTTGATTTTGGGGGGTTTGCCACAAGTGTGGGAAGGGGGAATTTGTTTGTGTGTAGTTTGTAGGATGAATGTTCAACCACTCATGTTTTTGCTTCTCTGTATGAGCATGTTTACACTGCAAGGTAATCCCAAACTCTCTATTGATCATGGACCAAAGTGTTAATCTTAATTTAACTTCATGGAATTGCAGAGGTCTACAAAATTTAAAAAAACTTAAACAAGTTATGAATAAAATAAAGGACATGGGTTCAAGAATTGTGTTTTTACAAGAAACTCATCTGATAGAGGAGGATGTTAAAAGAATTAGGAGTAGATGGCAGGGAAGTGTATTCACCTCTTCATTTTCATCCCGAGCCAGGGGAGTTATGACTCTCATACATAAATCAGTTCCTTTTCAAGTGAAAAATGTAATTGGAGACAAATTTGGAAGATATGTAATCATTCAAGGTTCTTTGCTATTAGAAAATATAAATCTTGTGAACTTATATGGTCCCAATATAGATGATCAGAAGTTCTTTGCTAATTTATTTCTCATCTTATCATCACTTACAGGGCAACATATAATAGCAGGGGATTTTAATTGTACATTGAATCCAGGTGTGGATAGATCAACAGGACTGGATTGTACGCACATTGGATGTAGGATGACTATTAATCATTTTATGAAAGAATTGAGATTGTTAGATATATGGAGAGAAATGAAACCACAAGTTAAAGCCTATTCTTGTTATTCCAGTACCTACAAGACATTCTCACGTATTGATTATTTTTTGATTTCCACAGAATTAAGGTCCAAGATTCAAAACTGCTTTTATGATAACATCGTGATCTCTGATCATGCACCCTGTTGTCTAATATATGTAGATAAAAAATTGACAAAGGAATCAGGTAGATGGCAATTTCAGCATAAATGGCTTCAGGATGAGGAATTTGTCAAGTATATAGAAAAACAGATAGACGAGTTCTTTGACATCAATACTACACAAACATCAGCATGTGTAAAGTGGGAGGCTTTCAAAGCTTTTATTAGGGGACATATTATTAGTTATACAGGATCAAAATCTAAGAAGACTCGAGAGGAGAGAGCTAAATTGGAACATAAAATAAAAAATCTTCAGGAAAAAGTGTATGCAGGAAGTGACCCAAGGTTGGAGAATGAATTACTGATTTTGAGAGCTGAATACGACAAAAAATCAGCGAATAGAGCTGCCTCGAGTCTTCTAAGATTGAAACAATCTTTTTATGAACAAGGTGAAAAATCAGGAAAATTATTAGCATGGCAGATTAAACAATTGGAAATTAAAACACCAATTACCAGTATTATAAGTAATGGACAGGTAGTTATAGATCCTTTAGAAATTAATAGAGCCTTTAGAGATTACTATGAAAAATTATATGATACCAAAAATGAACCTGATTTAACAAAACTAAATGGGTTTTTGAACGAACTATCTATACCGTGTATTCCAAATGAAAACAGGGAGATATTGGAGTCTAAAATTAGTCAAGAAGAAGTTGGGCTAGCCATTGATAATATGAAATCAGGAAAAAGTGCAGGACCAGATGGTCTTCCAGTTGACCTTTATAAAAAATTTAAGAATAAATTAATAAAACCTTTTTTGGAAATGGTTTTAGAAGCATTTCAAAATAATAATTTACCATCATACATAAATAATGCCTTAATTATACTGCTGCCAAAACCAGGTAAGCCCTCTAATAAATGTGAAAATATGAGACCAATAAGCCTATTAAACGCCGACCTTAAGATAATCTGTAAAATTTTAGCAAGACGAATACAAGAAATTTTACCAAATATTATTAATCGAGATCAGAATGGCTTTATAAAGGGTAGACAAGGCTTCCATAATGTAAGAAGACTATTTAATATTATTTATTTTAATAAAGAAGCACCGGATACAGCTCTCCTATCATTGGACGCCGAAAAGGCCTTTGATAGAGTTGAATGGCCCTTTCTTTTTGAAGTCCTACAAAGGTTTGGACTTGGAAATAATTTCATAAAATGGGTTCAAATAATATACAATAATGCTACAGCAGAAATCCTAACAAATTACAATATTTCAAAACCAATAAAAATCAATAGAGGATGTCGACAAGGCTGTCCACTTTCACCTTTACTGTTTACTATGGCAATTGAACCTTTAGCGATAGCGATACGTTTACATTCACAAATATATGAATTAAAGTTGGACCAACAGAACATAAAATCTCCCTGTACGCCGATGATATAATTTTGTTTATGTCGAATCTAAAAAAATCAATTCCAACCTTGTTGAATTTAATAAAGAATTTTGGGGAAATATCAGGATATAAAATAAATAAAACTAAATCTTCAATATTAATGCTAAATGAGACCCAGAGAAATTACCCAGCCCCTGAGGCAAATCAATTCAATGTTGTAAATCAGTTTAAATATTTAGGAATCCAAATTATGCCTAAGCTAGAATCAGTCGCCAGCGTCAACTATGAAGCCTTAATGTCAGATATCAATGAGTTAACTCAGAGATGGATGTCACTACCAATGTCGATGATCGGGAGAATCAATATACTTAAAAGTAATATTTTACCTAAAATACTTTATTTATTTCAATACATTCCCTTATCACCACCTTTAGATCTATTCTCAAGAATAAAAAAAAGTTAGTGGAATTTATATGGAACAACAGGAGGGCTAGATTACGTCTGTCTTTATTATATTTACCATTTGATCGTGGAGGTCTGAAATGTCCAAATTTTATGTTGTATTATTGGTCGGCACAACTGAGGTCTATGACATATTATTTTCATCAAATGATCTCCCTCACTGGACTGAAATGGAATCATACAATTTACCTTTACCTCTTCCCATATTCATATACTCAGATTCGGCAAAAAAATTACAAAAACAAGTTAAAAATCCATTTGTAAAGCATATGATCAAAATATGGTGTGAAGCTAAAAACTATTTAAAAGAACCACAGTTATTGTCACAATTTAGTCCAATATGGGGTAATCAATATTTTAAAACCAGGGAGAGCGGACGCTGTATTTAAAGTATGGAATTTAAAAGGGATACAAAAGATTCAGGATTTATATTTGCCATGTGCAGACAACATAATGTCTTTTGAAGAGCTGAGGATCAAATTTAATCTCAATAGAACACATTTTTTTAAATATCTTCAACTTAGAAACTTTATTCGATCAAATCAAAATAAAGCTCTCACTCGACCTATTTATTCATCCTTGGAAAAAATGATGATGAAAGATAGTAAAAGAAAGGGTATTATTTCAGAGTTTTATAACTCATTGACACTATCTTCAAGTGAAAATTCACTGAAAAGATTAAACTACTGGAAAGAAGATCTGCAAATTGAAATTTCGGAGGAACAATGGGAATTGGCTTGTACAGAAGCTCAAACCAAATCAATAAATGCACGCCTTAAATTGATACATTTCAAATGGTTAATGCGGATGTATGTTACACCGGAGGAGTTAAATAGATATAACAAAAATATACCAGATACATGCACAAAATGCATGGAAAGTAAAGGAACCCTATTTCATTGTTTATGGGAATGTAGATTAATAAGAATGTTTTGGGAAGAGGTGAGGGTAACAATTGAAAAAATAATCTCAAAACAAATCATACTGAATCCTAAACTGTTTTTGTTGGGTCTGTACCCAGAAAAGCATAATTTTAATAAAAGTGAAAGAACATTCATAGACCTCAGTTTGCTTAATGCCAAAAAATGTATTGCACTATTATGGAAAAAAGACTCATAGACCAGATGTGACTCAGTGGTTAAGACAGATGTTAACAAACCTTCCATTAGAAAGAATAACATATATACTGAAATCAAAGGAAATTGTGTTTGAGAATATATGGAGACCTTTTATTGATTATGTAAAAAATTTAAACATAACTCTTGAAGAAGAAGGTGAATGATGTGTGTGGACCTTGTAAATTCCAAACTGGTGAACATAATATGTATACTTATGTATTGGATTGTCTAGACTAAACAGAGGAGCATTGTTGAAGACTTGATTTTGTTGGTGGTTGTTGGTGTTTTTAGTGCATTTTTTTTTTTTTGTAGTACTTTAGCGTTAGTGTTTGATTGTTTGTATCATGTTTGTTAAAAAAAAAAAAAAGGTTCAATAAAGATATTGTGGAAAAAAAAAATCCTTCAATGTGATTTTCTGGATTTTTTTTTCTCATTTTGTCTCTCATAGTTGAGGTATACCTATGATGAAAATTGGAGACCTCTCTCATCTTTTAAGTGGGAGAACTTGCACAATTGGTGGCTGACTAAATACTTTTTTACCCCACTGTATATATAATTCTTTATTTTTTTATTTTCTCATGATAACGACCGCACGTCACTGAAAAGAACATGTACTATTCAAAAAATAAATACAAAAGCCAATTAAATCAACAATATTTCATTAATTATCTGATTCAGTACAAATAGCTTTAACAACCCTTATGATGGATTTAATGCAATATTAACTTTTTTTGGCGATTTATTCCTTTTGATAATTCCAGTCCTCTATATAAAGAGGTTAAAATGCTGAAACAGAGCCCTACAGTAAATCTTGACAGGCCACACCTGAACAGGGATGGGAAATATTAAAGCCTCCTCAAGGCGTGTAAGGAGCAGGAAGTTCTTAAGAGCCGCTCATGACACAAAAATAACTGCTGCAGATGAAAATCTAAAAATAGCTGAGAACAGAAGTGATCTCTTTATTTTCCTCATTGTTCAGCAGTTACAGCCTAACTGCTAAACATCATTTTATCAGTTCAACAACAATGTACGTCAAGTCACTTAACTCCACAAAGACGGACAATCAATGGGTGTCACTTACTGATGAAAATCTTTGTGTCAGCAGCTTGAATTAAAAGTAAGACCAACACTGCTGCTACATGCCCGCAATGAAACATGGGTGACAAATGGAAAACTGGATTCAATCTACAATACAAATTACCATCACACTCTGTCTCCTGATCAAGCCCAACTTTCCAAACGGTTTTTCCACCTTTTCTAACAAGATGCCAAGCAAATGTTACAGTTTTAAAATTCTGAACAACCAACAGATATGGATACAGTAAGTGGAGAAAAGAGGCATTACCAGAAAGGAGAAAGAAAGCTGGAAAATACAGAATAAACCCTCACAACAAGCGTGTGGGTTAAGCTGGTAAGGGCTTACCCACCTTTGGTGCTGGAGAGTGTGCCCTCAGGCATGAGGAGAACCTGAACGGAGGTCTCCTCTGTGTGCTTTTAGCAGATAAAGCTACCCCTGTCACCATGGCTCCCATGGCTGTTCTGTCACTGTGAACACTTAAGCTACTTTCTCTGATTAAAACTTAGAATAAATTACCACAGGCACCTCCAAAAAAAAGTCCAGACATCATGATTAAAATGTTGCATTTCCAAAAGTCATCAGCTCAGACGCTCTTGGGAAAATGAAAGGGAGAGAGTGGTGGCGTTGGACTTTAATCGATAGCACTCTACCTGAGGTGTCACATTACCAGTGCATGGACAGCAGCAGCTGGGCACCTCCCACTACATCTACATACAGTCAAATAGAAGCCAAGTTCCTCATCACGGAAAGGACAGAGATATTCTTGAGGTTTATTGATTCTGCACAAACATCTCTACCTTATCCTGCTCACCAGGGAAAGAGAAACTCCAAATGGGGGAAAAAAAATTGCATTCCTACAAGTACAATAAAAGGCTCTAAGGTGATGGAACATAATGAAGGAGGGAGGAATGCGATTAGTTAGGATGGGTTCCCTTCTTACCAGAGCAGTGATATCCCTGGAAAACTGCAGTCCACAGGTTAGATAAGGCAAGCAGAGAGGAAAAAAGCAATAAAGAGAAGCAAACAGGTGAGAAAAAAAGAAGCAATAAGAACCAGTGATGGACCTGAGAAAAGGCTAAAAAATAAACATCCTGTTGCAGGAATGCTGAATAAAGCCAAGAAAAAGTGGAAGAATAAGAAAAACAGAAATTTGTTGCTCTCTTGGTGGCTCGCTCAAACTAACGTGCTTCTAAGTTGCTGTTCATCCCCATTACTTCATCTCCTCACCCTGAGCCGCTTCTTCTACAGGCAAATGTATTCTGCTGCTTCTTCTCCCTCCACATACTCTGCATTTCTTCCCTTTGCTCTGTCACTCTCACCTGCTTGCTGTGGAACCTCTCCTCCCCCTCTCCAGCTTCTTTAGCATTTTGTCGCACTTGTGCGTTGCACGCTCTTTCCACTCTAGCCGCTTTCCTCGTCTCTCTCAGCTTCACCACCCTTATCTGTCAGATGCTGCTCAGTCATTATTTTCTCTTTGGAGTGTGTACGCTCACTAGCCTGATCTGCACCAGCTTCCTCCCTGTAAACAGAGTGCTGAGGCTAGTCAGCTGACTGCAGCTGCATTCCCCCTGGCAGTGAGTGGGCTCTGTGTCTCCCAAAGCAGTAACACAGAGCAAAGTGTAAAAGCAGTCATGTACATGTTTACTGACACTCGTGTTCGTGCATGCCACTTCAAGTCTTTGCTCTTACCTCATCTTGTCATTCAAATATTTATAGAGGCTCCTCAGTAATGTCAAAAATGTGATGCATTCATCCCAGAATTGTTTTTTCTATCAGTGGTACAAAAAAGGTCCCACAAAGGAGGTATTTAATCCATGCTGGGCATTTACAGCAGGGTTAGACGACTTGCTTTGGTTGAGGGCTGTTTTGGGAAAATTAGGCTATCTATTGGTTAAAAAAAACAACTAGAGTATAAAGCAGATCAAATAAACTGTAAATGACCCATACCTCATGTTATGCATTTTTAGATTAACTGCCTTTTTTCAGACATACGTATATACTCATTTATTTTCTTATACTTCTTTATTTTCTGCCACCTACACCAGGTGTAGTGCATATACATGAAGTACATACAGTTTTAGTGCTGTCTCGAACACCAGTTTTGGGGCTCAGAGTATTTGGGAGTGATCAGAGCAAATATCCACATATTCTCTAGTCTTTCTTCCCTCAGTAGACAGCATCGACATCTGTGTTTTAGAGAAATTAAACTTCTCCTCTAAATCTGGAGCTTTTTCATGCAAATTTACAACTTTTTGTCATGAATCTGGAGCTTTTCTTTAAAAAAAACGTCATGAATTCACTACTACTTTTCTCTTGACGAAATTAAATCTTTTTTGTTAAAATTTTGTTTTTTTTTTTCCTAAATTTGCTGCTTTTGTAGTAAATTTAGCATTTTCCTTATAAATTTACAATTTTCCATCCATCCATCCATCTTCCAGCACTTATCCAGGGGTCCGGGTTATGGGGGCAGAGCTCCAAAGGGGGTAGCCTAGACTGCCGCACAGTTCACATAGCAGCATGATCCCCATGATCCCTCCTGCAGGTGGTGAGCCCACTGCAGGGTGGAACCTTTTGGTAAACTGTGTCCCTGTTGTTACTTTTTTGATAGGGATCACCTGGACCGCTCTTGATCTGGACTTTCACCCATTACCAGTATGTCTTATGGGCCCATCACACCAAGGTCATTCTCAGCACGTTCTGGAAAATTTGACAGAATGGGGTAAAACTGAGTGGGAACTGAATGGACATTGCAGACAATTATAACAATTTGAGTAAGAATGCCATGGATGGGCATGGAAGGGAAAGGTGCTCCAGAACATCGAGCATGTTCAAAAATTTCTCCTGACCATCCCATCCAAAAAAAGACTGAGTGAGGGTGTACTGCAAGTGGAATTGCTATACTTCGAATGTGACAGAAAAGTGTCAGGAACAAACAAAATGCAGCGCAGTCAGAGAAAAATTACAAGTATGTTTGAATCAGAGGTTGCGTTGTAATTTATTAATGTCTGTAGGGCTGCTGTGATAACCGCAATTATGTAGTACCACACTATGGACAAGCCTACTGCGGAGGATAACGAGCAACCACAACAACCGTGGTACATGTAAATAACCCCTGAAAGTTTATTATTTTAGGTTAATTACCTAATCAATAATTCTGAGATATGCATTTTTTGATCTTTGCATAAATGTTTTCCTATTAGTAGTCAATTTTACAAAGTACAGAGGCCTTATGCCATCCTATGCACTGAAGTAAAAAAGCAGG
The DNA here is from genome assembly GCA_020510985.1 of Pholidichthys leucotaenia. Taxonomy (NCBI): domain Eukaryota; kingdom Metazoa; phylum Chordata; class Actinopteri; order Cichliformes; family Pholidichthyidae; genus Pholidichthys; species Pholidichthys leucotaenia. The sequence goes on from CM035844.1 coordinate 183,138,144, forward strand.
CTTTTATTTTGATAACGGTGGTTTTGTTTTCATTTCCTGTGCCTGCCTGAATTATCAGTAAGGCTACAGCGCTTAGCAGAGACAATCGAGCTACGAATGCTAACGTTAATCAGTTTATGGACCCGTAATGAGGCACAAGCTCTTACAGTGCTCGTAGTTTGTATTTTACTTAATGTGTACTGTGCTACAATAAGAAACTAAAACTGTAAACTTCACCAGCAGTCAAGACCATTGCCATCACATATTACGGGGATCCGTACACACAGTGTTCACCTTTTTTGTGTGTGTGGCTAAATCTTGTTGTTCACTTATGTTCCCTTATTGATTATTAAATAAATTGTTAAATGTTAAGTGTATTTTTATTGCCAACAGCATGTTTACACCCGGTACTGTGGAAGCTTCCACAGCACCGAGTGCTACCGCCAGGAGTCCAGACAGACTCCAGCAGGCAGTTAGTTGCGGAAGCGTTTGGATGAATTGCTAAATACAGCCGTGACAGTGAGCACTGAAAGGGCACAAAGCGTGTTATTTCCTTCTGAGCGAAGTGTTTATGATCCTGACAGTTGAGCTCTGAGAGCGAAACAATTACTGCATAGCACATTGCTTGTTTGAATGTGATTTTTCGGACAGCGGCAAAAATCCAAAAATCATGGAGACAAGAGCCACACAGGGTCCTGTACGGAGGCTGTCCTGTTTAAATAAGCCAATGTCGCTGCAGTCTCCAACCAGTCCACACACCCTGTAGTTGAAATACTGGAGCCACTGCTTTATGAAAATGACCAAGGTTTGTTTTTGTTTTTTTTTTTTTACAGAATCAGCAGTTCATGCCTGTAAGAACAAAGTAGTGTCGTATTCAAGGTATTCTGTGCCCCAACAATTTATTAGGATGGGCTAGGACGGTCTGAAAATGAGTTTGGTGTGAAGGGAGCATTAGGAGACCCTACAAGGGACAAGTTGCCATGAACAACACAGCTCATGGGATCATTAGGTCATACAAATCCCTCCACCACGACAAGATGGCGATCAAAAAAGGGGTAAATCTGCTATTTCTGCCATGTAAATTTGAGCCGTTTTTATATAGATCGAAAATTTATTCATGGAAATTTGTGACTTTTATCATGTTACTACATTTTTATTGTGAATTTAAGAGATTTTTCTCTTAAAATTATTCCAGTCCTTCACTCTCCTCTACAGGAGGAAACTAATTGATTCATACTGTATGAATTCGTCTGCGCTGTGACAAATCACAATCTTACTGAAATCCCCGAAGGCAAATTTCTGTGGCATTGCCGCACACTGTGGCCAAGCTAACAAGCTTTGTGAGGAATTTAGCAACATAGTTGGATCTAAATCCATTCTCTGCTTCAAGTAAATTTCTCAAACAGGGGTGAAAAATTTGTGGTGATTAGTTTGACATGATGTGGTGTTGCTTTATGGTCTGTGGGGTTCTAGACCCTGAATGATGGTGAGGACAGACTGTCTGTGTCATCAGCCTGATTGGTAAAACAGCACTAAGCTGTGGTACAGTGTTTAACTCTGCTGCCCTCTTTTCAATTGCTTTCAATTCTCCTTTAGGTTCCTGTTCTAAAAAAAAAGCCCACCCACATGAAATAATGAGGATCTGAAAAAGAGCAGTAGGACCAACAAGGTCTCTGAAGATATTCATGGCATAGTGTATTTACTGATGAGTGGATGCTTACCAGCTGCAAAATGTCCTCATCCTTTGGCATCACACAGAGTTCCAGTGAGGCATCACTTAGTGAAAAATGAGACACAGAGAGAAAAGAGACTTAAACTAAGGAACAATAAACACCACAAGAAAACACAGTACACTTTACTCAAGTGGGCTGGCCATGCACATTATCAACACCTCTGGTTCTGCAGTGTAGACCAACTGTGTGTTTCTGCTAGTGTGTACTTTCATCTTAGATCAATACAAATACTGATAAATACCATTTGAATGAGTAGGTCAAGTACAAAACGCTTGTAACGTTTTTAGGACTACCCTATAACAGCTCATTAGCTCAGTTAAATATACTGAAACCAGTATGCCATATATCCCAGAACACTAGTGTTTTATCAGAGGCAGTCCCTTGTTTCCTCCACCTATTTTTTCATCAGTAAACGAACTTCCTGTGGTCCATAATGGTCATCAACAGCCTCTGTCCTTGGGCTGCAATATTTTCCTGTATTTATAATTTTTTTCAGTACAACTTCACAATAAAACTACCTTGATAAAGCATATAAATAGTTTATAAATTGGCTATTAATGTGATTATAAGATCAACCTTTTGGATGGAAATGCTTACAGAGCTTGTGTAATTTCAATGAACTGATATCTGCAGTTTGAGAGAACAGATGAATGCACATTAACTACTGTCAAGAAGCAGTTCAGTGTTTCCCTTTTTATCTCATGTGTTCTAACAACTTATTAATGAATTATAAAATGTTTACAACATATCTATAAATTGTAAATCTTTTATCAGGGAAGTCTTATTGTAAAGTGGTAATGCTTTTTTCCTCACATAACCCAAATAACTACCATCAGTATTCATTCTTCTGTGTAGTAAATGTTTTCAGACTACTTTGTCCAATGAAAACAATTCAATTCAGTTCAATTCAACTTTATTTATATAGCGCCATATCACAACAATAGTCATCTCATAGCACTTTCAAATGTAGGGGAAACCCCCACAATTACAGAAAGAACCCAGCAATCAGGCGATCCCCTGTGAGCAAGCGTTTGGCGACGGTGGAGAGGAAAAACTCCCTTTTAACAGGAAGAAACCTCTAGCAGAACCAGGCTCAGGGAGGGGCAGTCATCTGCTGTGACTGGCTGGGGGGTGAGGGGATAGAGAAGATGAGAAGAACAGACATAAAGAGAGCAAACATTAAAGGAGTGAAGCCAAGTACATTATTGGAGGTCACCCGGCAGTTTAAATCTATTAACAGCAAAACAAAGGGAGGGTTAAGAGACACATGATCCCTCCCTAATCATAGGCTATATTGAAGAGAGAGGTTTTTACCCTATTCTTAAAAACAGAGATCAAGTCTGACTCCCGAACCCAGATTGGTAACTGGTTCCACAGGAAAGGAGCTTGATTAACAACATTAGGATGAGTTGTCATTTGCTTCAGATTTACTGAAATTGTTCCACAAGCAGCTGAACTGGAACATAGTAGTCATTACCTCCACCAAGGAAGTTATGTGATCATCGGCGTTGGTTTGTCTGTCTGTTTGTCTGTCTGTTTGTTTGATTGTTAGCACGATAACTCAAAAGTTATGGACGGATTTTCATGAAATTTTCACAGATTGTCAGAAATGGGGTATCCTACAGATGATTACATTTTGGTGGTGATCTGGATCACCATCCAGAAGAAAACCACCATTACAGAAAATGCCATTTTCGTCAATAACTACTGAACCACTAATCGTATCATTGTGAATCCAATTGCTAGTCATATGTTTTCATGGTCAAGGAATCTGAAAACGTACACACAAACACTGTATGGGGGGAACTGTGGTGCTTGGCGGAGGTCTGCGCTCTCCGAGTGCTTTTCTAGTTTTCAATGTGAAATGCAACATGTAACTTCTAACAGATTAATTTTTGGTTGTAACAATACAAACTTGAAGTGATTAGACACATTTGGTCTAAAATGAGTCTGAAATTAGATGTGGATTGATCCTACCTGTTCTGGATCAAGGCTATGACTTGGGAGTACGTCTTTCCGATGATGCTTTCTCCATTCACCTTCACTATTCGATCCCCTGTGCAGAAATAACAAAATATATTACCAGCCTGTCATTTACTGCTATAAGCTGCATGTGCTTCTCGTCAGAAAAAGGATCTGAAATCCCAGTCACTTGGATTATTAACCAAAGACAAGACAAACACATCATAGTTACTCCTTCCAGCACAAACACTCATTTGTGTTTAGGATCAAAGGAGAATAGTCATGCTTATACATGTTTATGGAGTGGACCCCATGCCACGATCCATCTCCATTCAAGTTTTCTTGAATGGCCATCTTAACAGGAAGAGAGGCGAGGTGAGTTTAGGGAAGAAACTGGATAATTGTGGGAAAACACTGCACTTCCCTGTCCCAGGAGAACAGTGACTAGATAAAGGCAGACCCCTTAGAGAGCCTGTCCAGACTGCTTAACATTTCCAGTAATGCAGAGTGCTAACCTGGCAATAATGCTGACAGCATCGAGCTTCAGCCATCACCTTCATTTCAGGGAAACTGTAAGGTGATGAACTGCTTTTTCTCTCTGAAAGGGAGTATTTTTATCCCAACTGCTTAAAATTAGAATTGATTCATGTAGGAAAACAAAAAATGTAGGGAAGCTGATTTAAGGAGAGGCCAGGGCAACAGCACGAATATTACACTTTGTTCAACCTCCCACGAAGGAGCCATCTGTTATTCAGTAACTCTTATCCGTTTTGCCTGGCAGTTTACAAGGAACCTGAATTACCTACAGTACAACAGATGTGAAGAAATCTTGGCATCAAACTGAGCTTCGAGGTCAGGAATGAGAGAGAGTTAATCATAAGATTTTCCCTTTATTACAAAGAGTGCAATGATCCCACTAGAGACCCTCTGTGTGTGTGTGTGTGTGTGTGTGTGTGTGTGTGTGTGTGTGTGTGTGTGTGTGTTGGGGGGGTACCTGTACAGAGTCCAGCTCCATGGGCAGGGCCTCCCTCCTTCACTTGCTTGACGAAAATGGTGTCCATTGGCTCCAGACGGTTCCTCTGTCTCCCTGGCAACAGGAGAGAGAGAGAGAGAGAGAGAGAGAGAGAGAGAGAGAGAGAGAGAGAGAGAGAGAGAGAGAGAGAGAGAGAGAGCACATACATGAGGAGACTGGTCACACAGTGAGGAAGAGTAGCAGCAGCAGAGTGGTCACAACTACTAGGCCCAACTGCAATGAGGAAATGTTACAACTTCAGCTGCACATTTTGATTACATTTGGTTGATTACTAGCACTATGTGGAATGCCAGTTTGGGGGCTTACAGCCCAACGCTTCAATAGTCAGTTATTGTCCTTCTCTATGATTGGACTGTATCAACATTTGTGCCGCAACGATCAGTCAACTAACAGACTAGTCCAGCGGTCTGCAATCTTTGCCAGCTTAAGAGCCATTTTTCCCGTCTCTGACTAAAATAGAAGTGGCTGAGAGCTGCAACAGCAATTTCACTTTTAAAAAAAGATTATGCTGCTTATACACTTTTATATATACGCAGCTCTGAATATTCCATCCATCCATTTTCTACCGCTTTTCCAGAGGTCCAGGTCACGGAGGCAGCAGCTCGAGTAGAGACGCGCAGATTTCCCTCTCCCCAACCACCTGTTCCAGCTCTTCAGAGAGAAATACCAAGATGTTCCCACACCAGCTGGGACACATAGTCTCTCCAGCATGTCCTGGTTCTGCCTGGGGTCTCCTCTGGTCTCTGAATATTATGTGGCATTAATGAATTCTTACTACAACAGTGAAAAAAAATGTACTTTTATTTATTTTATTTATAATAAATATATTACAAATAGCTTTGTGCTGAAAAATAAAGGCTATATCTGAATATCTCAGTGTAAGTTTTTTTGTGTAGTTTTTAATTATCAGCACATTCATAAATTGTTTAAATCTGAAAAATATCATCCATCACTTACTTTCAACAGTGATCACACAGCTTTAGTTCCTGATATTTTATTAAATTAGAGACTAAAGTTTTAAATTTAGAAGAAGCTACTTTTCATTCTTTTTGTGTTTCCTCATAATGCTCCTTATTCAGATCTATTAATATAAATCAGTGTCCTTCAGCTGTTCTCTGGACTCTCAATTTGATAACTAGTAGACAACTTGTCTGATAACTTTTACATATTCTTCTTTATTTATTTTGGAATAAAACAAAAAGAATTCTAAACAACTTTCTAAATAATGTAACTTTTAAAAAATGATTTGGTGCAAATTAAGCCAATTAGAAATAATTACAGCAGAGTGGAAAAACCTTTAAAAAATACCTTCTTCCGCTGAGCTAAATGTTGGTTATAATTTTTTTAAAAATGCATGGCATCGATAGACAGTCTGCACATACAGTGTAATTCACTGTCCAAAACCCCACGGGTAACAAACTAGCAGCTGTCCTGCAGAGAAAAAAATTAAAACATCCTTAAAAGATCAGGCTCACCTCTTCATCACCATCAGAAAATCTTCTCTTTTCACTCATTTGAACTTCTTTTATGATTTTTTTTTCTTTTTTTATTTACAAATCATGAGGGAAAACTGTCAACTGTAGGGCTTATTTTAGGCAAGTATATCCAGTTTATGGTGTTTCATAACAAAAGCACAAAAAACTGAATCACTATAGAGGGCTTTTATTTTTACATAATTCAGTATTGAAGTAAGTATTGAGTTGTGATGGTGAAAATAAATTTACACTAATTCAGACTTCGGTCATGTCTAGTGAATCCAGTATTTATGGCATAGATTATGAATTTTTAAGGTTATTGAGCAGGAATCCAAGGTTGTTTCTCATTTTTATGGCTAATTAAGGAGCTGATTCTAGATAATCACATTTAAGACTTTTTATGGACCTGCAGAAACTAATGGGGCAGCTGTTTTTTTTTCCCATTTGTGTTCTTGTAGAGAAATTCTCACCATATAACAAGCATACAGTCATGTGAAAAAATTAGGACACCCTGTATAAGCCTGTGTGTTTTTTAACATATTTGGACATATGGATATTTAATATCAATGCTAAAAATACTCATGTATTATAATATAATATATAATATTCATGTAATACAACTAAACAATTAAAAATGAATTAAAGACTTTTTTCAAATTTTCTGTAAAATGTAATTCTATACAAATAGTGAGGAATAAATTAGGACACCCCCATCTTCATTCCCACTTAAAATGGCTAAAATAAATGTTAAAAAATGCAACTAAAAACAAAAACAAGGTTAGACATAGATATGTGAACATTTTTTAATAAAGAACTGAATATTTAATTGGGTGTTCTAATTTTTTCACATGACTGTACATGAACGCAAATGGATCTGTCCACACAGAATTAAACTCTATTTTCCTCTGTGATTTTACTTTTTCTGCATTTGTCCATGTGTCACTGAGGGTGGAGGAGGATAAGCAGGAAGCAGCTGCTCTCCGTGCTCTCCACATGCACAGTGAGGCTGAGCAGCTCTCCGTGCAAATTATGACCCACTGTCAAATGTGACACAGTCACACATAGTTGACAACATAACAATAATTTGCATTTATATAGTGCCTTTCAAGAAACCCAAAGTGCTTTACAATGAAAATCCATTATTCATTCACTCCATAGACAGACAATGGTAGCAGTAAGCTACTACTGTAGCCACAGCTGCCCCTGGGCAGACTGACGGAAACGTGGCTGCCAATCCATGCCAACGGCCTCTCCAACCACTACCGAACATTTATGCACATTCATACCCAGTGTCATGGACACTGGAGGTAAGGTGGGTAAAGTGTCTTGCCCAGGAACACAACAATAGGATGGCCGGGGAGCGTGGGATTCGAACCGCCAACGCACTGGTTATTGGACGACCCGCTCTACCTCCTGAGCCACTGCTGCCCACATTTCCCTCCTCCGTTCCATTTTTGCTGAGCACCAAGCTGGACAGAAGGAAGTTCCACTTTTAGATGGTCTTTGGCATGACCCAGCTAACTTGAACCCTGACCTCCTGGTTGTGGGGCGGATGCTCTACCCCTACGCCACCACTCCAGTAATAGTAAATGATTTCAAAATATACATATTTTACATTCATAAAAGTATGCGTTTGCATTGAGAAATGTATCCAATTGCAATAAACAATAATTTGAAAAATAAAATAATTACAACAAGCAACAATTTCCATGTGTTTTGAGATATAACTGCAGGGAGCCACAGCATGGGGGATGAAGGTCAGCATGTGGCTCCGGAGCCGTGGGTTGCCGACCCCTGGACAAGTCGATCAACAAAAAATTAGCTGACAATTTGAAAGTTGACTAATCACTTGTTCCCCTTTTCCAGGAAAAATTCTTTAAAAGGTCTTTGTTTCAGGTTCCCAATAGGCCTGTAACAATAACAAATTTTGATGGACAATTTTCCCCAAAATTATCGTGATAAACAATATTATCGTTGCCATCATGAAAACCATTTTATGCCCAGGATATACACCGTGTTCCAAATTATTATGCAAATATTTGTCTCTGATTTTCCTAAATAGTCGATGCAAATGAAAGTCAGTATAATTTTCAAGTCATCAACCATTAGAACATAATTCAAATTTTATTGAACGACCCTCCCAATGATAACTATGTTCTTGCAAAAATCAAAAAACTCAAAATGTACTGCTCCAAATTATTATGCACAACAGAGTTTCAAAGCATTTTACTGTTTGTAAAGAACTGAAAATGGTCATTTGTTGAATTTGCAGCATCAGGAGGTCATATTTACCGAAATTAAAAGCCATTTCAATCAAAAACATCTTAACAGGCCAAGTTACATGTTGACATGGGACCCCTTCTTTGACATAACCTTCACAGTTCTTGCATCCATTGAACTTGTGAGTTTTTGGAAGTTTTTGTGCCTTGAGACAATCCTGTCTCAGAGGTCTACAAACAATTCCTCTGACTTCATGCTTGGTTTGTGCTCTGACATGCACTGTCAACTGTGGGACCTTATATAGACAGGTGTGTGCCTTTCCAAATCATGTCCAATCAACTGAATTTACCACAGGTGGACTCCAGTTAAGCTGTAGAAACAGCTCAAGGATGATCAGTGGAAACAGGATGCACCTGAGCTCAATTTTGAGCTTCATGGCAAAGGCTGTGAATACTTATGTACATGTGATTTCTTAGTTTTTAATTTTTAATAAATTTGCAAAAATCTCAAAAAAAAATTCACATTGTCATTATGGGTTATTGTGTGTAGAATTTTGAGGAAAAAACTGAATTGAATCCATTTTGCAATAAGGTTGTAACATAACAAAATGTGGAAAAAAGTGAAGCGCTGTGAAAACTTTCTGGATGCACTGTAGGTCCAAATTGTTGCTAAATATATTTTAAAGATGAGGGAAGGCTGTGCATGGAGTTAAAAAAAATTGTTGTAGGAGACAAAAACTTATTACAACAATATGTTGCGTATTTCAAACCCAAGTACATACAGTATATTGAATTCATGCAAATGTTCCCATCGGGAGGTGTTTTAAAGGAAGTGCGTCACCTGAGATGTTTTGTCTGCACTGCACTGCTTCCCTCTTGTGGGGGACTGTGTTAGTGCAGATAATTAATATTCAGGGCATGCACTGTTTTGACATTATTGAGGAGATGTAACGTAATGTCAGATATCATACTTTAACAGAGAATAATGTCACACATACTGGTTTAAGGTATTACAGATTAGAAATTAATGGTTAAAATAAACATCTCAAATTTAAAGGCTGCAAGTTTGGCTCCTTTTAGAACAAACTTCATGTTTCAATTAAACCCGTCAATTTAATCTGACGTCAATATTTAATGTCCAGTCTGGCTACTGGCGGTTGCAGGATTGTTTTTGATCCAGCAGAAGGCAGTGTAGGCAGTGAAATGACTCTGCTCTCAAGTATGGTGAAAATGGAGAAGCAGTCTTGTTTATATTCTTCATGATGGTATGATCCAGTTGGATTACCTAGTAACTAATCACATGACTAAACTTTCTGCATTAGGGCTTTATTTAATAGATTTACAGACAATAACAACCTGAACTGATGCAACACTGAAGACAGAAACTAGTTTCATGCTGCAGATGTCAAAAATAATCCCAACATTAAAATATCTGCTTTAATAATGTGCAAACATGACAGATCACCTTTCCCATGCCAATGTTAAATAGCTTCAACTCTACTAATTAGACTGTGGAATTTTCCATAAAATCTAGCTGCCTAAAGCAGGATAAAATGTCTAAAGATTCGGATATTTTCAATAATCTCAAATTTATTAACAAAACTTGAGGATGAAAATACAGTATGTGAAAAAGTGTTTGCCCCCTTCCTGATTTCTCATTTTTTTTGTATGTTTGTCACACTTAAATGTTTCAGATCATCAAACAGATTTAAATATTAGACAAAGATAACACAAGTAAACACAAAATGCAGTTTTAAATGAAGGTGTTTATTATTAAGGGTAAATAAAATCCAAACCTACATGGCCCTGTGTGAAAAGTGCCCCCCCCCCCCCATTAAAACATAAATTAACTGTAGTTTATCATGTCTTTGGAAAGCTGAGTTCAATTTCTCTAGCCACACCCAGGCCTGATTATTGCCACACCTGTTCTCAATCAAGAAATCACTGATTTCAGAGCCATTATTCACAAATGGTGAAAACATGAAACAGTGGTGAACCTTCCCATGAGTGGCTGGCCGACCAAAATTGCCCCAAGAGCGCAGCGACGACTAATCCAAGAGGTCACAAAAGACTCCACAACAACATCCAAAGAACTGCAGGCCTCACTTGCCTCAGTTAAGGTCAGAGTTCATGACTCCACCATAAGAAACAGACTGCGCAAAAACAGCTGCATGGCAGAGTTCCAAGACGAAAACCACTGCTGAGCAAAAAGAACATAAAGGCTTGTCTCAGTTTTGCCAGAAAACATCTTGATGATCCCCAAGACTTTTGGGAAAATACTCTGTGGACTGATGAGACAAAAGTTGAACTTTTTGGAAGGTGTGTTTCTCATTACATCTGGCATAAAAGTAACACAGCATTTCAGAAAAGGAACATCATACCAACAGTAAAATATGGTGGCGGTAGTGTGATGGTCTGGGGCTGTTTTGCTGCTTCAGGACCTGGAAGACTTGCTGTGGTAAATGGAACCATGAATTCTGCTGTCTACAAAAAAATCCTGAAGAAGAATGTCCAGCCATCTGTTTGTGACCTCAAGCTGAAGCACACTTGGGTTCTGCAGCAGGACAGTGATCCAAAACACACCAGCAAGTCCACCTCTGAATGGCTTTAAAAAAACAAAATGAAGACTTTGGAGTGGCTTAGTCAAAGTCCTGACCTGAATCTGAGTGAGATGCTGTGGCATAACCTTAAAAAGGTTGTTCATGCTCAAAAACCCTCCAATGTGGCTGAATTACAACAATTCTGCAAAGACAAGTGGGCCAAAATTCCTCCACAGCGCTGTAAAAGACTCATTGCCAGTTATCGCAAATGCTTGATTGCAGTTGTTGCTGCTAAGGGTGGCCCAACCAGTTATTAGGTTTAGGGGCAATCACTTTTTCCACACAGGGCCATGTAGGTTTGGATTTTTTTCTTCCCTTAATAATAAACACCTTCATTTAAAAACTGCATTTTGTGTTTATGTGTTATCTTTGTCTAATATTTAAATTTGTTTGATGATCTGAAACATTTAAGTGTGACTAACACACAAAAAATGCAAAATCAGGAATGGGGCAAACACTTTTTTACACCACTGTATATCAGTTCGTCTGTAATGTAGAATTACACTTATTTATAAATAACTAGAAACATTTAATATTTGCAAACTCAGTACCAATCATCATGATATTATAAAGGCTGCCTGTGAAAGAAATTAAAGCGGAACTCAATTAAACAGTCATAACTATTGAACCTACTCAATATCTCATCTGCTACTACTGCCTCTGAGATCCTGCCACATTAATAATTGAGGGTTTAATTTGATACACATCGCAGAAGTAAAATTTAAATGTGTTATTCTATGGAATTTAGCTCCTGACAAACACCTATGGCCAGTTTAGAATCACCAATTAACCAAATGGACATACTGTTGGGACTGTGAGAGTATTTGGAATAAACTCATGCAGAACATGCAAATCCACACAGGGAGGACCAGCTCAGTGATTCAAACTAGGGATGGGCAATATCATATGAAATATACTGGGGAAAAAAATTCCCACACTAAAAATTAATCATGCCAAGGTCATAACAATAAACTCTTGCTGATGATGCATTTGTGTGTGTGAGACACACCACCCTCAGATCACAATGTTTGTGCCATGAGAGTATGAACAAACGCAGAATTCGTCTTTAGATTTCAGCCTTGTTGACTGGAATGATTGTGTGTTTTTGCAAGACAGCTGCACTATTTAAATGCAATTGAAGTAGTTGGATGATGGGTAAGTTTTTTTTAAAATAATATTTGTGTATGGAGCTATCATTTTAGCCGAATATTGTGTACCATTTCTTAATTTGTTGTTTACATAATCATCGCAAATAATAAAAAGTATCATGATAAAATATACATTCCATATTGCTCATCCCTATTCCAAACACCTTCTAGCTGTGAAGTGACTGTGCAAACCACTCAATCACTGCTGACTGCCAACTGGATTAAATAAGAAGTAGATTCAGGTGCATTTACAGATGTAGTTTATAATAATAATGGATTGCATTTATATAGTGCTTTTCATGACACCCAAAGATGCATTACAATGATTCCACTATTCATTCACTCCACAGACAATGGTAGTGGTAAGCTACTTCTGTAGCCACAGCTGCTCTGGGGCAGACTGACGGAAATGTAGCTGCCAATCTGTGCCAAAGGCCTCTCCGACCACCACCAAACATTTATTTACACACCAGTGTCACAGACACTGGAGGCAAGGTGGGAAAAGTGTCTTGCCCAAGGACACAACACCAGGGTGGGGAGAAGTGGGATTTGAGCCGCCAACCTTCTAGTTATTAGACAACCTGCTCCACCTCCTGAGCCACTACCGCCCCTAACCTTTAGTTAAAATAAAACTCAAAACAATGATGATGCATGTTTATTATGTAATCATGGGATCATCCACATGACAACAGTTTCACTGAAACTGGTTAAAAATATGTATATAGCTGTGCCCACACATAAACATCACAGGAAAAAAAATCATCACACAGATAAAAAGGCTGTAAAAAACACATTTGCCATGTTTTTTTTAAAAATATGGCAACACTACAGACCTGAATGGATTACCCCTCTAAACTGATCAACAAGGTGTGTGTGTGTGTGTGCGCGCGTGTGTGCGCGCGTGTGTGTGTGCGTGTATGTGGTGGGGGGGGCTAAATTAACAGTATGCATCTGTGTCAGTTGGTGGGAAAAAGTAAATTTTATATAGTATGTGTCTGAGAAAGTTTTTTTTTTTCTTTTAAAACTGAACGATAAACTATGAGGCTTAAGGGACATGGATCTGAGTTGTTATGCTGTATGTGAACTGGCTGAAATCAATGCATGCAGTGGGGCTTTGATGTCACCGTTCCCCGTATTCTTGTCTCTGCCCATCTACGTGGTGGCACAAAGATTTCACTCAAGACCAGTGGTTTCCAAACTTTTTTCTGTACCAAAAGAATATGTAAATCTTTACATGTAGAAAAGTTTGCCAGTTTGGGGTAGAAACGTCTTTCGAAGAGCCCCCTAACCCAGGATTTACACTGACTCCGGATGCAGTCCGTTGCAGATGCAGTGCCGATGGTCCCTTGCGTTCATCCCTACCAGCTCTGTTTGTGTTTTGCAGCAGCATGGATAAGAACAGAGCTTGAAATGCAAGATCACACAAGAATTATACAAAATAACGCAAGATCTCAAGAAAGACCTGAGGGTAGCCAAGATGAACCGATCGCGATTACGTGATAACAACAAGAAAGTATGATGTAGCGGCTCCCCACATGGATTTGTGGGCTTTAAATAAAACGTACGTAGCCCGTGAATTTTAATTCTATGAAGCGTCTGTATGCTAAGTCAAGATTTTACCTTCTCTGATACAGTGGCAGAGGAGTACCTCAGAAAATAACAGACAATCCTTAAATCATTTTTAATAAATAAACTGTGGTGGACACAATGCACATGGCACTCCACCCAGGACAATGGGGTTGGTGAGGGAGAAGATAGTTCGGGAGGCTAATGGAGAAAGGTGAGAGGAGCCAAACAAAGAAAGATGTGCCTTTCGCCCCCCGCCGCACCAGGTTCACACCTGAGGATGCAGGGGTGCGAATGTATTGTAGCAAGGCCTGCTCTGTGATGTGTGTGTCAATGTCATGTTAATGTGTTTACATGTCTTTCATGTCTGTATGATAACGTGTTTATCCTGTGTGTCAGAGGTGGGAATAAAAATATATAAAGGAGCTCACTCAGGCACTCAAGTTAGAGTTTTCTGTGTTTTATGTTGGAAGGTGAATCAAGTTTGTGTGTCATCCAGCTCGCTGCCTCATCTGTTTTCATCTTCCACATTGGTGACCCTAAGACATGCAATGGAAAACGAGCCGAGCACCGCATGCACTGTCACAGTCAAGACTTCTGGCTCCACAATCCGACCGCTTGGTTTCTACACGTGGAAGCCCAATTCGCTCTCCGCCAGATCTCCACAGACGACACCAAATATTATCATGCGGTCAGTGCGCTGGATGTGCAAGCCACACAGCAAGTAATGAGCCTGCTCCAGGAGCCACCAGCCCAGGGTAAATATGACACGCTCAAGCAGATTCTTCTTCAATGTTATACCCTTTCGGACAGTGAGAGAGCAGGAAAAACTCCTCACACGCTCACAATTGGGGTGGCAGGTCAGCTGTGGAGCTGATGGAGAGCATGTTAGTGCTGAGGGGGAAGGACGATGAACCCTTCTTCTTCGCCCACCTCTTCCTCAGGAACCTACCAGCCACAGCGAGGGCGATCCTGGGCAACTCACTGCTGCTGGTGGCCAAGAACTATTGCGCCCTGGCGCAAGAAGCGGACTCCATCATCCTAGTGAACAGAGTTCTCAGTGTGCACGCAATGACACCTTCAGCCGTGAAGGACTCCAGCGAGGTCGAGGAGCCGTTGGGGGTGGCTGGGACAGACGCCAAGAGATGTAAGAACGGGACGCACTGTTTCCATCACCGCCGGTTTGGCTCGAGTGTCCAATGCTGTCTGCCACTGTGCCAATTCAAGAAGCCAGGGAAACGGCATGGCCAGCAGTCAAGTAGCAGCTGTGACTGCGGGCGACAGGAACAAGCTGCTTTTTATCACAGACACACGTTCGGGGAGATGTTTCTTGGTGGACTCCGGCTCCCAGAAGAGCCTCATTCTGTCGGTCAGTGCGGACAGGTCGGTAGAAGGCTGTGGCCAAGAGCTTACAGCCGTCAACAGATCCAACATCAGGACGTTTGACGAATGAACGCTGACAGTAAGCTTACACAGACGCAATTACCAGTGGAACTTTGTGGTAGCTGCATGTTCTGTCCCCATTTCAGGCGCTGATTTTTTATGTGCTTACGGATTGTTAGTCAATGTTGCCAACAGACGTTTAGTTGATGCTGTTTCTTTTTCATCCTTGCCCTGCACAGCTCAGGGAGTTGGGTCAACAACACAGGCTAACGTTATAGCTCCAGGGGGTAAGTACCAACATTTACTTTCACAGTTCCCAGCATTCACGGTTCCGACTTTTTCTGCTACGGTAACCAAACACGGGGTCGAACATTTCATAACCACAAAAGGCCCAACAGTGTTTGCGCGCCCTCGGCGCCTGGATGTGGTTAAACCAGCCAACGCATGTGAGGAGTTTGCCAACTTAGAGCAGATGGGCATCGTTAGGCACTGCAACAGCCCATGGGCATCCATGCTACACATGATGCCCAAGGCTGATGGGTTGTGGCAACTGTGTGGCGGTTTTCGGCACTTGAACAACGCCACAGCACACGATCGGTATCCCATCCCGCACATCCAGGATTTTTCCATCCATCTGGCCGGGACGTGCATTTTTTCGAAAGTGGATCTGGTCCGCAGTTACCACCAGGTCCTGGTGCGTGCAGAGGATGTTCCCAAAACAGCAGTAATAACTCCTTTTGGTCTTTTCAAGTTTTTACACATGCTGTTCAGGTTAAAGGGCGTGGTGCAAACCTTCCACAGAATGACGGGCGCGGTGCTCTGTGACCGGCCTTTTGTTTTTGTCTACTTAGACAACATTCTGGTGGCTAGCGCATCCAAGGATGAGCACCTCACCCATCTCAAACTAGTTTTCCAGAGGTTGGAAGTGTACGGGCTTATTGTTAACCTGGCGAAGTGGCAGTTCGGTGTGCCAATGATTGATTTTTTTTGGGTCACCGCATTTCGCCAGAGGGCACGATTCCGCTGCCTGATAAGGTGCGTGCCGTGTTGGATCTTCCATGCCTGCAGACCATGAGGGCCCTACAAAAATTTTTGGGCATGGTTAACTTTTACAACTGTTTCCTCCCCTGAGTAGCCCAGCTGCTGCAGCCATTGTACGCCACGCTCAAACAAAAGAAGCCCGTGGAAAACATTGACTGGACCTCAGAGCGAGTCCAGGCTTTCGCAGACGCCAAAACAGTGCTCGCTCACGCCGCTTTGCTAGCCCACCCTGCCCCGTCAGCACAAATAGCATTCACCACTGACGCATCCGATGTTGCCATAGGCGCAGTGGTGGAGCAGTACGTTTCCGGTTCGTGGCAGCTACTCGCATTTTTCAGCCGTATTTTGCGCGACAACAAACGCAAATACAGTATGTTTGACAGAGAGTTGTTGGCCTTAAACCTGGTGACACGCCACTTCCAGTTTTGGCTGGAAGGGCGCGAGTTCACCGCATTCGTTGATCATAAGCCACTAACGTACGCAATGTCCAAAGTCTCGGAATCGTGGTTGGCCCGGCAGCAACGACATTTGGCCGCGAGTTCACAACCGACATCCAGCAGTCTACATCAATCTAATACACAGATTTCCTCGCCATGGCCGCAGAGCAAACCGGGGATGCAGACATTTGCGCACTCCAGTCTGCACCTACTGGGTTAAGACTGGAGAGCAGGGCGGTGCAAGAAGGGTGCCCCCCCCTTGCTCTGTGACGTCTCCACCAGTAGCCCATGCCCGATGGTTCCGAGCTCTTGGCGTCGCCACATTTTCGAGTCAGTCTACTCCCTTTCACACCCCAGTGTGTGCGCCTCAGTTAAACTGGTGGGGGCAAAATTTGTCTGGCCTCACTTAAGCAGGGACGTGAAAGGGTGGGCTGCAGCGTGCGTCGCGTGCCAGCAGGCCAAAGTGCACAAGCACATCAAACCCCCCCCTCCCCCAAGCCATTCCAAATTCCGGCCAGGTGGTTCGATCACGTCCACGTGGATTTGGTGGGCCTTCTCCCACCGTCGCAAGGTTTCACACACCTTTTGACAATCGTGGACCGCACCAAGCATTGGCCTGAAGTGGTCCCGCTGGCTTCCACCACGTCCATGGAAGTGGCTCGCGCTTTTTTGTTGGCTTGGGTTGCACGTTTCGGATCCCTGTCGGACATCACTTCTGACAGGAGTCCGCAATTTGTTTCGGAACTCTGCTCTGCGATGGCCCAGAGCCTGGGGGTCAAAATCCACAGCATCACAGCATACAACCCCCAGATTAACGGGTTATGCGGATGCTTACATAGGTTGCTTAAAGCAGCGCTCAGAGCTTCACTCACGGATGCAAATTGGGTCGACCGCCTGCCCTGGGTCCTGTTAGGGTTGCCCTCCGCGCCTAAGGAGGAGCTGGCAACCTCCCCGGCAGAACTCTGTTTTTCTCAACTGCTGCGGATCCCCGGGGAATTTTTACTGGAAAACCTCGCACCCGGGACCGACCTGCCCACGCATTTTTTTCACGGCACAGGGCCAGCCAATGTGCTGGGCCCGGCGCACCATTGTTTCCCCCACACCTTCAGCCCAAAAAGCTTACAGAGTGGTAAGTTTGTTTTTGTTAGGCATGACGCACACAGAACCCCGCTGCGCCCAGTGTATGACGGACCGTTCAGAGTGCTGGAAACCAGGGCAAAGCATTTTGTATTAGACTTGGCGGGGGGGGGGCGTAAGGAAACCGTCTGCATTGACAGGCTTAAGCCCACTTACTACAGTGGGGCAAAAAAGTATTTAGTCAGCCACCAATTGTGCAAGTTCTCCCACTTAAAAGATGAGAGAGGTCTCCAATTTTCATCATAGGTATACCTCAACTATGAGAGACAAAATGAGAAAAAAACATCCAGAAAATCACATTGAAGGATTTTTAATGAATTAATTGGTAAATTCCTCAGTAAAATAAGTATTTGGTCACCTACAAACAAGCAAGATTTCTGGCTCTCACAGACCTGTAACTTCTTCTTTAAGAGGCTCCTCTGTCCTCCACTAGTTACCTGTATTAATGGCACCTGTTTGAACTCGTTATCAGTATAAAAGACACCAGTCCACAACCTCAAACAGTCAGACTCCAAACTCCACTATGGCCAAGACCAAAGAGCTGTCAAAGGACACCAGAAACAAAATTGTAGACCTGCACCAGGCTGGGAAGACTGAATCTGCAATAGGTAAGCAGCTTGGTGTGAAGAAATCAACTGTGGGAGCAATTATTAGAAAATGGGAGACATACAAGACCACTGATAATCTCCCTCGATCTGGGGCTCCACGTAAGATCTCACCCTGTTGGGTCAAAATTATCATGAGAACGGTGAGCAAAAATCCCAGAACCACATGGGGGGACCTAGTGAATGACCTGCAGAGAGCTGGGACCAAAGTAACAAAGGCTACATCAGAAACACACTACGCCGCCAGGGACTCAAATCCTGCAGTGCCAGACATGTCCCCCTGCTTAAGCCAGTACATGTCCAGGCCCGTCTGAAGTTTGCTAGAGCGCATTTGGATGATCCAGACGAGGATTGGGAGAATGTCATATGGTCAGATGAAACCAAAATAGAACTTTTTGGTAAAAACTCAACTTGTCGTGTTTGGAGGAGAAAGACCACCATACCTACTGTGAAGCATGGGGGTAGAAACATCATACTTTGTGGCTGTTTTTCTGCAAATGGACCAGGACGACTGATCTGTGTAAAGGAAAGAATGAATGGGGCCATGTATCGTGAGATTTTGAGTGAAAACCTCCTTCCACCAGCAAGGGCATTGAAGATGAAACGTGGCCGGGTCTTTCAGCATGACAATGATCCCAAACACACCGCCCGGGCAACGAAGGAGTGGCTTCGTAAGAAGCATTTCAAGGTCCTGGAGTGGCCTAGCCAGTCTCCAGATCTCAACCCCATAGAAAATCTTTGGAGGGAGTTGAAAGTCTATGTTGCCCAGCGACAGCCCCAAAACATCACTGCTCTAGAGGAGATCTGCATGGAGGAATGGGCTAAAATACCAGCAACAGTGTGTGAAAACCTTGTGAAAACTTACAGAAAACGTTTGACCTCTGTCATTGCCAACAAAGGGTATATAACAAAGTACTGAGATGAACTTTTGTTACTGACCAAATACTTATTTTACCGAGGAACTTACCAATTAATTCATTAAAAATCCTTCAATGTGATTTTCTGGGGTTTTTTTTTTTCTTATTTTGTCTCTCATAGTTGAGGTATACCTATGATGAAAATTGGAGACCTCTCTCATCTTTTAAGTGGGAGAACTTGCACAATTGGTGGCTGACTAAATACTTTTTTACCCCACTGTATGTGTTGGCAGACGAACATGTGGGGTTGGCTCAAGCTCCCCGACACAGATGCCCACCTACAGTGGCTCCGCAAGCTGGCGTTCCCCCTACAGAGAACTGTTGGCAGCAGACTAGATCTTTCCCCTCCCCACCCTTTCTCCCTCCACAGGACTGCACGCCGGAGGCCGAGTTTGTCTCCTGCCCACCTCAACAGCAAGACACTTCAGCCGGTCCAGGGACTCCACGTTACAGCCGTTACGGGCGCCGGCTCAAGCCCAAGGTGCCAGACGGTTAGAGCCCCTTCTGGGTGTTGGGGGGGGGGGGCTGTGTGGTGGACACAATGCACATGGTACTCCACCCGGGACAACGGGGTTGGTGAGGGAGAAGATAGTTCGGGAGGCTAATGGAGAAAGGTGAGAGGAGCCAAACAAAGAAAGATGTGCCTTTCGCCCTCCGCCGCACCAGGTTCACACCTGAGGATGCAGGGGTGCAAATGTATTGTAGCAAGACCTGCTCTGTGATGTATGTGTCAATGTCATGTTAATGTGTGTATGTCTTTCATGTCTGTATGTTAATGTATTTATCCTGTGTGCCAGAGGCGGGAATAAAAGTATATAAAGGAGTTCGCTCAGGTACTCAGGTTAGAGTTTTCTGTGTTTTATGTCAGAAGGTGAATAAAGTTTGTGTGTCGTCAGCTCGCTGCCTCGTCTGCTTTCATTTTCCACAAAACGACTATTAAATGGTAAATGGCATTCACTTATATAGCGCTTTTATTCTCATCTCTTGATGACCAAAGCGCTTTACAGCTCCCGCCATTCACCCATTCACACACAGATTCACACACTGATGGTGGCATGCTGCCTAACATGGCGCTTCCAGACCCACCAGGAGCAATTGGGGTGAAGTGTCTTGCCCAGGGACACAACGGCAGGATATCTGGGGAGAGCGGGATTCGAACCGCCAACCATGTGGTTATTGGACGACCTGCTCTACCAATTAAATACCGCGAGATACTACAGGATTTCCTTGTGGATTGGATCCAGCATCTGTCAAAAACAAACTTGTTGCGTTTCATTAGCGAACCGAATCTGACAAGCCGGATTTGTTCCGCAGTGGTCCGGACCAGGTGGGGATTAGAAAATTGATGAGAATGGAAACTATTTGCTGCGGAGGACGGATCACAGCCATAACGTACTGCATCCATAGTCAGTGTAAATCCTTGGTAAGACTGGTATGACAGCTTGCCATTGAGGTAAAAGTGTGGCAGCAGAATGGACCAATACCATGCATTTCTGAAATACCAGAATTGAAGCAATGGCCCACACTATTACTTTATCAAATAGAAAATGTACATTTGAGTCATCTCACCACCTTCGATTCACAGCATCTGTTCTGTAACAATGCCTTCTCTGTACAGACAACATTATTTAACCCAAATATCAGTTAAATTGATCCTAACATGGACTTCCGGTTATGGCTGCCACGTAGGACGGACGTGTCTCGCTCTGCTCTGCTCCTGGAAAAAAAAAAAATCGGCAAATAACTCTCTCATTTGGGACAGAACGTATCCCAGCATTTGGGCGAAGATATGTCGGCGAAGCCTAAGGCTGGAAAACCAGGAAAAGGAAAAAGCGAGCCGCCGAAACAGTCCAAATTAACAGACTTTCAGGTCTGTGACGCAGTAAACAAAACTCCATATATGGCGGAGGAGGCTGGCAACGCTGCGATATCTGCGGGGAATGGCGCAGATGCGCTGATGGCTGCCATGAGTTCAATGAGAGCAGACTTTTCCTCTAGATTTGATGGGATTATGACAGCGTTGGAAGGAATAAGAAAGGAATTGGGTGACTGTGTAGAACGAACGGCGCAGATGGAGCTCCGTCTCGCTAGTGCTGAAGATGACGTCACCCGTCTTCAATTAAAGGTGCGCACTTTGGAAAAAAAAAAAAAATCTCTGGAAGATAATATTTTGGATTTGGAATCTCGGTCGAGACAGAATAATTTGAGGCTGGTGGGTCTTCCAGAGGAATCAGAAGGTCGGGACGTATGTTCCTTTCTGGAAAAGTGGATTCCGGAGGTGCTGGGCAGCGAGGAGTTGCAATCAGCAGTGGTTCTGGAAAAAGCACATCGTATTGGCCCACGGAGAGATAAGGGACCGCCGAGGACCTTAATTATGAAGTTTCTTAGCAACAGAGACAGGATGAAGATCTTCAACGCTGCACGAGCTAAAAAAGGAGAGATTAAACACCAGGACCAGCAGGTGCGGTTCTACCCAGATTTGGCCACAGGAATCCAACAATTGAGGAAGCAGTTTGATCCCGTACGTAAGGAGCTGCGCAACCTTGGGATTCGTCATGGTGTAATCTATCCTGCGAGACTGCTGACCACGTATGAGGGCAGAACCCACATCTTCAAGACCCCAGAGGAGGTGCAGGAGTTCATCAAGAAGATCAAAGAAGAAGAAGAGACTGGTGGGAGCTAAGCATGAACAAAATATAAGGTAGAATAATTAAGCATTTGCACAGGCATCTGACTGACTTGAAGTAAATAGTAAGTTTACAAAATATAGATTGTATTATATATTAAAAAAACAAAACAAAAACAAAACAAACAAAAAAAAACAAACTATGATGTACAAAGTTGTTAAAAATTTTGGAGTTAAGTTGGAAAACTACAGAGGAGAGTTAATGTTACGTCATTAAAAGCAGTAGAGTTAGGGTGATTGGGAGGATGAAGAAGGAGTGGCTTAGGCTGTTCCCCGTGGGTGTGGAACGGTCGATGGCTATATCGGGAGACAGAATTTTTCTTTTGATTTTGGGGGGTTTGCCACAAGTGTGGGAAGGGGAAATTTGTTTGTGTGTAGTTTGTAGGATGAATGTTCAACCACTCATGTTTTTGCTTCTCTGTATGAGCATGTTTACACTGCAAGGTAATCCCAAACTCTCTATTGATCATGGACCAAAGTGTTAATCTTAATTTAACTTCATGGAATTGCAGAGGTCTACAAAATTTAAAAAAACTTAAACAAGTTATGAATAAAATAAAGGACATGGGTTCAAGAATTGTGTTTTTACAAGAAACTCATCTGATAGAGGAGGATGTTAAAAGAATTAGGAGTAGATGGCAGGGAAGTGTATTCACCTCTTCATTTTCATCCCGAGCCAGGGGAGTTATGACTCTCATACATAAATCAGTTCCTTTTCAAGTGAAAAATGTAATTGGAGACAAATTTGGAAGATATGTAATCATTCAAGGTTCTTTGCTATTAGAAAATATAAATCTTGTGAACTTATATGGTCCCAATATAGATGATCAGAAGTTCTTTGCTAATTTATTTCTCATCTTATCATCACTTACAGGGCAACATATAATAGCAGGGGATTTTAATTGTACATTGAATCCAGGTGTGGATAGATCAACAGGACTGGATTGTACGCACATTGGATGTAGGATGACTATTAATCATTTTATGAAAGAATTGAGATTGTTAGATATATGGAGAGAAATGAAACCACAAGTTAAAGCCTATTCTTGTTATTCCAGTACCTACAAGACATTCTCACGTATTGATTATTTTTTGATTTCCACAGAATTAAGGTCCAAGATTCAAAACTGCTTTTATGATAACATCGTGATCTCTGATCATGCACCCTGTTGTCTAATATATGTAGATAAAAAATTGACAAAGGAATCAGGTAGATGGCAATTTCAGCATAAATGGCTTCAGGATGAGGAATTTGTCAAGTATATAGAAAAACAGATAGACGAGTTCTTTGACATCAATACTACACTAACATCAGCATGTGTAAAGTGGGAGGCTTTCAAAGCTTTTATTAGGGGACATATTATTAGTTATACAGGATCAAAATCTAAGAAGACTCGAGAGGAGAGAGCTAAATTGGAACATAAAATAAAAAGTCTTCAGGAAAAAGTGTATGCAGGAAGTGACCCAAGGTTGGAGAATGAATTACTGATTTTGAGAGCTGAATACGACAAAAAATCAGCGAATAGAGCTGCCTCGAGTCTTCTAAGATTGAAACAATCTTTTTATGAACAAGGTGAAAAATCAGGAAAATTATTAGCATGGCAGATTAAACAATTGGAAATTAAAACACCAATTACCAGTATTATAAGTAATGGACAGGTAGTTATAGATCCTTTAGAAATTAATAGAGCCTTTAGAGATTACTATGAAAAATTATATGATACCAAAAATGAACCTGATTTAACAAAACTAAATGGGTTTTTGAACGAACTATCTATACCGTGTATACCAAATGAAAACAGGGAGATATTGGAGTCTAAAATTAGTCAAGAAGAAGTTGGGCTAGCCATTGATAATATGAAATCAGGAAAAAGTGCAGGACCAGATGGTCTTCCAGTTGACCTTTATAAAAAATTTAAGAATAAATTAATAAAACCTTTTTTGGAAATGGTTTTAGAAGCATTTCAAAATAAGATAAGATAAGATAAGATAAGATAAGATAAGCCTTTATTAGTCCCACAACGGGGAAATTCCAGGATTGCAACAGCACAGGGATAGCAACACTCAGAGCAACAATCAGAAGGCAAGAAAAAAAAAAACAAGCAAGCAAGAGCAGCCAATAAACATATGTACGCATTACTATAAAATATATATATATACACACACACACAGACACACAGTGCAGAGCATTGTAGCTGGACGGAACAAACATATGAATATATGAACACACAGTGCAGAGCATTGTAGCTAGATGGAATAAATATGTAAATATATAAACACCCACAGTACGGAGCATTGCAGCTAGGTGGAATAAACATGCAAGTATATAAACACACACAGTGCGGAGCAATGTAGCTAGATGGAATAATATGTAGATATATAAATATATAAACACCCACAGTACGGAGCATTGTAGCTAGATGGAATAAATATGCAAATATATAAACACACACAGTGCAGAGCATTGTCGCTAGATGGAATGAAACAGCACAACCGTCTACTTAGTTATCCTACATGGTATGATTATGTGCCCATACATATTCTCACCCTCCATAGCGACCGGTATGTTCCTAGTTGTATGCCGGAGAGGACCATTGTGTAAGTCTATTGCATCTTTTGCATTCAAAAAACTATTAGTTTGTTACGTCTTTTTGCTATCTCTGCGAGCAGCCCTGCTTAGGTTGTACAGTCTGACAGCCGTTGGTAGGAAGGACCTACGAAACCTCTCGGTTGTGCACCTGGGATGATGTAGTCTGCTGCTAAATGAGCTCCTCAGTGCATTCAGTATGTCCTGCATAGGGTGGAACTCGGACTCCAGCAGAGATGACAGTTTAGCCACCGTCCTTCTCTCTCCTATCTCCTCCATCGGATCAAGGCGCTGCCCCAGGACAGAGCTAGCTTTCTTAATCAGTTTGTTCAGTCTCTTCCTATCGGCTGCAGTAATGCCACTGCCCCAGCAGACCACTCCAAAAGTGATGGCTGATGCCACCACCGTGTCATAGAATGACTTCAGCAGCGCCCCTTGTACACCAAAAGACCTGAGTCTCCTCAGCAGGAACAGCCTGCGCTGTCCCTTCTTGTAGAGTGCATCAGTATTGTGTGACCAGTCTAGTTTATTGTTCAGATGAATACCCAGGTACTTATAGGATGTCACCATCTCGATGTCTGTTCCCTGTATATTTACTGGTACTGTGAGGGGCTGCCCATGCCTGCGGCAGTCCACCACCAGCTCCTTAGTTTTCCTCGCGTTGATCTGGAGGCAGTTCCGATGGCACCAGTCCACGAAGTCCTGGATAAGCCCTCTGTACTCAGCTTCATCTCCATTGGAGATGAGGCCAACGATCGCAGAGTCATCAGAGAACTTCTGTAGATGGCAGTGTGTTGTGTTGTGTGAGAAGTCCGCAGTATAAAGAGTGAACAGGAAGGGAGCCAGCACCGTTCCCTGGGGGGGCCCCCGTGCTACTGATGATCGTGTCGGACACACAGTCCCGGGTTCTCACAAACTGAGGCCGGTTCGTGAGGTAGTCCAGGATCCATGATGACAGGTGCTGGTCCACCCCTGCGCGCAGCAGCTTGTCCTTCAGGATCATCGGTTGGATGGTGTTGAAAGCACTGGAGAAGTCAAAGAACATGATCCTCACCATATTCCCGGGCTTCTCCAGGTGGGACAGAGAACGGTGAAGGAGGAAGATCACCGCATCCTCCACCCCAATGCCATGCTGGTAGGCGAACTGGAGTGGATCCATCGCTGGTTCCACCAGGGGGCGGAGGTGAGCAAGGAGCAGTCTCTCCAGGGTCTTCATCAAGTGGGACGTCAAGGCCACCGGTCTGTAGCTGTTCAGGTCTTTGGGGTGGGAAGTTTTTGGTACAGGTACCACACAAGATGTTTTCCACAGCTGTGGTACCCTCCCCAGTTTCAGGCTCATGTTGAAGATATACGTCACAATCCCACACAGCTGGTCTGCACAGGACTTGAGGAGCTTTGCGCTGATGCCGTCCGGTCCCGGCGCCTTCCTCGCCTTGATCTTCCTCAGCTCCGTCCTCACCTGGGTCCTGGTCAGGGTCAGGATGGGGGGCTGTGTGTTGGGAGTGGGGGGGTGTTGGTAGAGTGGGGAGTGGGCAGCAGGACTTGATTTCTTTAGAGGCAGCAGTGGTTGTTGTGCAGTCAGGGGGGAGGGCGGTTGGTCAAATCTATTGAAAAACAGATTCAGGTTGTTCGCCCACTCCCTGCCCCCTGTGGCCTGGGGGGAGGTATTCTGGAGCCCCGAGATGGTTTTGAGGTTTCTCCAGACCCCGCTGATGTCGCTCTGTTGCAGCTTGTCCTCCATCTTCTTCCTGAAGCTGTCCTTGCCTTCTCTGATCTTTCTCCTCAGCTCCCTCTGTACGGACTTCAGCATCTCCCTGTTCCCCGACCTGAAGATCCTCTTCTTCTCTCTCAGAAGTGTTTTTATCTCAGGGTTGATCCAGGGTTTGTTGTTTGAGTGACGCCGTATGGTCTTGGTGGGAACGGATTTGTCCACACAGAAGCTGAGGTAGCCCGTGAAGGTGTGAATGAGGCCATCGATGTCCTCACCATGTGGATCGCAGAGCTGCTTCCAGGCGGTGGCTTCAAAACAGCCCTTTAGGGTGTCCATTGTCTCCTCAGACCATAACTCCACAGTGTGCATGGCCGGAGGTTGTCTGTGCACTAGGGGTTTGTACACCGGCCGGAGATGAACCAAGTTGTGATCCGATCTCCCGAGTGGGGGTAGTTGTGATGAGGTGTACGCCTCCTTAGTGTTTGCGTAGAATAAATCCAGTGTTTTATTGTCTCTAGTGTGGCATGTGACATACTGGGTGAACGTGGGTAGAATGGGAGACAGTGAAACATGGTTGAAATCGCCTGAGATGAGGACAAGAGCATCTGGGTGTTCTGTCTGCAGCCTGCTGGTTACTGAATGGATGACGTCACGTGCTGTCCCAGCGTTCGCCGTCGGATTTGCATAAACAACAATGCAGATCACGTGTGAGTGTTCTCTCGGGAGATATGTAGGCCTCATGCTAACAGCTAGCAACTCAATGTCTTTGCTGCAGTGTCGTTGTTTAACAGTGATATGTCCCGGTCTGCACCAGTTGTTGTTAACATACATGATCACTCCACCGCCCCTAGCCTTGCCACTGTCTGGTGTTCGGTCAGCTCGTATCATGTGAAAACCCTCCAGCTCAATGTTAGCATCTGCTGCTAGTTCAGTTAGCCACGTCTCAGTAAACAAAAGGAGAGAGCACTCCCGGTATGTGCTATCATAACGGGAGATAGCCGCTAGCTCATCTAACTTTCCCAGTATCGACCGTACATTTCCCATGACAACAGATGGAAGGGAGGGTCTGTACCTTATATTTTTTGTCCTCCGCCTTACTCCAGCCCGGCAGCCGCGGCGTTTTCGCCTCAGTTCACTCGGTATGTCGAGTTTTTCCAATGGGACCGGGTGGCGGTTGAATGCTAGCAGCTGTTCTCTGCTGTATCGTATCCTGCTATAGACAGTGGCTCCGTCCACCGGCTCAGGAGACATTTAGGACGATCTGTGTGTCCGTGATATAAGTGGGGTGAAAAAAAAAGACGGATCAAAAGAGAGAGGAAGGGAAAAAGACTCGGAATCGAGCCGCTGTTGCAAAAGGCAGCCGACTCGTGTGGCGCCGAGAAAAAAAAAAAAAAAAAAAAAAAAAAAAAAAAAAAAAAATATATAATAATAATTTACCATCATACATAAATAATGCCTTAATTATACTGCTGCCAAAACCAGGTAAGCCCTCTAATAAATGTGAAAATATGAGACCAATAAGCCTATTAAACGCCGACCTTAAGATAATCTGTAAAATTTTAGCAAGACGAATACAAGAAATTTTACCAAATATTATTAATCGAGATCAGAATGGCTTTATAAAGGGTAGACAAGGCTTCCATAATGTAAGAAGACTATTTAATATTATTTATTTTAATAAAGAAGCACCGGATACAGCTCTCCTATCATTGGACGCCGAAAAGGCCTTTGATAGAGTTGAATGGCCCTTTCTTTTTGAAGTCCTACAAAGGTTTGGACTTGGAAATAATTTCATAAAATGGGTTCAAATAATATACAATAATGCTACAGCAGAAATCCTAACAAATAACAATATTTCAAAACCAATAAAAATCAATAGAGGATGTCGACAAGGCTGTCCACTTTCACCTTTACTGTTTACTATGGCAATTGAACCTTTAGCGATAGCGATACGTTTACATTCACAAATATATGGAATTAAAGTTGGACCAACAGAACATAAAATCTCCCTGTACGCCGATGATATAATTTTGTTTATGTCGAATCTAAAAAAATCAATTCCAACCTTGTTGAATTTAATAAAGAATTTTGGGGAAATATCAGGATATAAAATAAATAAAACTAAATCTTCAATATTAATGCTAAATGAGACCCAGAGAAATTACCCAGCCCCTGAGGCAAATCAATTCAATGTTGTAAATCAGTTTAAATATTTAGGAATCCAAATTATGCCTAAGCTAGAATCAGTCGCCAGCGTCAACTATGAAGCCTTAATGTCAGATATCAATGAGTTAACTCAGAGATGGATGTCATTACCAATGTCGATGATCGGGAGAATCAATATACTTAAAAGTAATATTTTACCTAAAATACTTTATTTATTTCAATACATTCCCTTATCACCACCTTTAGATCTATTCTCAAGAATAAAAAAAAAGTTAGTGGAATTTATATGGAACAACAGGAGGGCTAGATTACGTCTGTCTTTATTATATTTACCATTTGATCGTGGAGGTCTGAAATGTCCAAATTTTATGTTGTATTATTGGTCGGCACAACTGAGGTCTATGAAATATTATTTTTCATCAAATGATCTCCCTCACTGGACTGAAATGGAATCATACAATTTACCTTTACCTCTTCCCATATTCATATACTCAGATTCGGCAAAAAAATTACAAAAACAAGTTAAAAATCCATTTGTAAAGCATATGATCAAAATATGGTGTGAAGCTAAAAACTATTTAAAAGAACCACAGTTATTGTCACAATTTAGTCCAATATGGGGTAATCAATATTTTAAACCAGGGAGAGCGGACGCTGTATTTAAAGTATGGAATTTAAAAGGGATACAAAAGATTCAGGATTTATATTTGCCATGTGCAGACAACATAATGTCTTTTGAAAAGCTGAGGATCAAATTTAATCTCAATAGAACACATTTTTTTAAATATCTTCAACTTAGAAACTTTATTCGATCAAATCAAAATAAAGCTCTCACTCGACCTATTTATTCATCCTTGGAAAAAATGATGATGAAAGATAGTAAAAGAAAGGGTATTATTTCAGAGTTTTATAACTCATTGACACTATCTTCAAGTGAAAATTCACTGAAAAGATTAAACTACTGGAAAGAAGATCTGCAAATTGAAATTTCGGAGGAACAATGGGAATTGGCTTGTACAGAAGCTCAAACCAAATCAATAAATGCACGCCTTAAATTGATACATTTCAAATGGTTAATGCGGATGTATGTTACACCGGAGGAGTTAAATAGATATAACAAAAATATACCAGATACATGCACAAAATGCATGGAAAGTAAAGGAACCCTATTTCATTGTTTATGGGAATGTAGATTAATAAGAATGTTTTGGGAAGAGGTGAGGGTAACAATTGAAAAAATAATCTCAAAACAAATCATACTGAATCCTAAACTGTTTTTGTTGGGTCTGTACCCAGAAAAGCATAATTTTAATAAAAGTGAAAGAACATTCATAGACCTCAGTTTGCTTAATGCCAAAAAATGTATTGCACTATTATGGAAAAAGACTCATAGACCAGATGTGACTCAGTGGTTAAGACAGATGTTAACAAACCTTCCATTAGAAAGAATAACATATATACTGAAATCAAAGGAAATTGTGTTTGAGAATATATGGAGACCTTTTATTGATTATGTAAAAAATTTAAACATAACTCTTGAAGAAGAAGGTGAATGATGTGTGTGGACCTTGTAAATTCCAAACTGGTGAACATAATATGTATACTTATGTATTGGATTGTCTAGACTAAACAGAGGAGCATTGTTGAAGACTTGATTTTGTTGGTGGTTGTTGGTGTTTTTAGTGCATTTTTTTTTTTTGTAGTACTTTAGCGTTAGTGTTTGATTGTTTGTATCATGTTTGTTAAAAAAAAAAAAAAGGTTCAATAAAGATATTGTGGAAAAAAAAAATTGATCCTAACATCAGTTATACGTAAAGCATTTTTTCTGTTACCACATAATTTCCAGCATTTCACAGGCCTCAACATCTTTGGTCTGGCTCATGTCCCTGACTGCACAGCTGGGCCCGGTTGTGTGGGCCAGCTCCCTGTTCTCCTGTTGTTTTGGGTTAGACAATGTTATTCTACCAAGGGCTGGGCCCGCTGCCCACTCACTGTATTAACCCTGCTCTAATACCTCAATCTCTCACTGTCACTACTGCATTTACAAGTAGGCACATCCATATGGGATTAGGCAGTTCATATACTTTGAGGAAGGTCTGTGCGTTTTTGTTTAGATGGTTATCTGCAGCAGGTCTATTCCAGCTATGAGATCAGACAATGTGAGGCTCAAAGCCAAACACAAGGAGGTGTCCCCCATAGTGTGGAAAGGTCAAAGTACACTTCACATAAATCCATAAACTCCAACTTCCTTCACAAGGCATACTTACAGGAACCAATCCGCTTGAAGAGAGATGATGAAGAAATTCTGAAAACACATAGTGTAGCTCTTCGCTTCTCTAATTTCAACAAACCAGTCCAAATGTAACTCTACTCTGAAATCCTAAATACTACTACTATACCTGCATACCTTAGTCTTGAGACTTCAGAAACCCTGAACAAACAGAAATCCTTTCATATCTGCATCAGCTGACTTTGTTGGATGATGAGCTACTTAGCTACCAGTCTCAGACTGACAGGTCTGCTTTTTTATTATGCTTAACAGCTCACTTTGTAAGCAGGCACTGCTATTTGACAGTGGACCAAACCACACACTGAAGACAAGAATGTCAATATAACAGAGCTCCTGTCATCACCATTCAGGTTAACTCAGGGCTGAGTAAACGGTGTTCAAGGTATTTATTTTGCAATGAGGGATTTTTGGTGTCCTCCCAACAGGACTGAGGAAGAGCCAAATGAAAACAATAGAAATTTTTGAATTTATTATAACTAGATTTATTAAATTGAATGTACGGTAACAAATAACTAAAATGAAAGGCTGTCAATGATATTTTAACATTGCAATTATAATTATAATAATAATAATATATTATTTATATATCTATATATTTATTCCATCTAGCTACAATGCTCCGCACTGTGTTTTTATATATCTACATATTATTCCATCTAGCTACATTGCTCCGCACTGTGTGTGTTTATATACTTGCATATTTATTCCACCTAGCTGCAATGCTCCGTACTGTGGGTGTTTATATATTTACATATTTATTCCATCTAGCTACAATGCTCTGCACTGTGTGTTCATATATTCATATATTTATTCCATCCAGCTACAATGCTCTGCACTGTGTGTGTGTGTGTGTGTGTGTATATATATACAGTATATTTTATAGTAATATGTACATATGTATATTAGCTGCTCTTGCTTGCTTGTTTTTTTTTTTTTTTTTTTTTCTTGCCTTCTGATTGCTGCTCTGAGTGTTGCTATCCCTGTGCTGTTGCAATCCTGGAATTTCCCTGTTGTGGGACTAATAAAGGCTTATCTTATCTTATCTTATAAAGCAATGATGGTGCAAACACTTGTTGTAAAATATAATTTGAATAACATATTGTGAATTCTTTGACTTTTAAGGTTATCAACCTATCATCCCTGTTGAGAAAAATAAAATAAAAAAAGGGGAAAAGAGTGAGTTGACCTGCGTGTCCTTTGGGAAAATCCAGGCCTTTTTTCAAGTTTGGGCAGGAGCTGGAAAGGAAATTCAAATATAGCTTGACACTCTTACTGTTCACAAAGCAATTGTGCTTTTTTTTTTTTCCCTCTATCCCACCAAAGACCCAATCTGAGCCAGAAAAATATCCTAAAAGTGACAAGATACTTAAATAACCACCTGCTTTTTTGTGACTAGCTCAAATATATCCCTCAGTTTTTTATAAATTTATGCAAATGTAGCCATAAAATCAAATCACAGGTGAGAAAAGAATGCAACTTTACATGTATTTGAACCACACAGCATGGACAGCCTCCTGTAGGTCTGGAATGATAAGTCACTTCCAAGACTCCAGCATTCTAAACCTGGGAGACATGCCGATGTTGAAATGCGCTGATAGCACGGCTGTCCACTGATCCGCTCATCACATCAGACACAAACATGCCTGCTGTTTTTCCCTCCAGGGCAGGAAGGTGGTGGAGTACTTTCCATCACTATTTTTTCTAAGAAACACAAATTCCAAAAGCCACCAATGGGTAAAATGATATGTACTTACATTAGTCTGAAAGACAGAGGGAAAAAAAAGTTATTCAGTGTTTTGTTTTCTCAATGAAAATCAATCCAATCCATTCACCCAGCGAGGTTGAGTTCAAGAGTTCAAGTGGTGGAACAAGTGACAAACATCTGGAGACAGATCAGGGTTAGGGACCAACAGTGGTGGTCCTATTGTGATTTAACAACAATAACCAGGCACTCCAGGTACGTCAAGCTTGTGATTACCACAACAGATTCTGAAGTAGTGAAAGACTATTAAAGAGCTTGAAGAGTCTGTTGTTGTTTTTTTTTTAAAAAAAAAAAGTCCAAATCTTTACTGAGGTGCAAGTTTCTCTTTGTAAACTCTTTTTTTCCATCAGTAATCACTCCACCTCCAAGTCTTCAAACAACAAATTCTCCACTAAGACTAATTACCTGTCATCCTTCTGGTCAAAAAAAAAAAAAAAACAACTTACAACTCAACTCACATATGCCAACCAACTGCTTGTTTTGATTGATTCTCATGAAACAGGCTACAGCCAATATTCCTCTACTCCATTAAATAAAAACGTTCTAACCTTACAGCCAGTCAAGAGTAATACCCCATAC
This sequence comes from Pholidichthys leucotaenia, assembly GCA_020510985.1. NCBI lineage: Eukaryota > Metazoa > Chordata > Actinopteri > Cichliformes > Pholidichthyidae > Pholidichthys > Pholidichthys leucotaenia. The sequence goes on from CM035844.1 coordinate 183,171,160, forward strand.
TTTAATTCATTTCAAAACTTAAATTTCCTATACAAAATAATGGTTCATACTTTAGAAAAGTGCTTAAGGAAACTATTACAAGTAAATCACAGCATGAGTCCAAGTCTAATGAAACATACCTGGTGTATAGTATGTTTCACTACCACTACAACAATCACCATGGTGATTGCAGCATGGTGGTGTAGTGGTTAGTAGGGCTGGGCAACACAGAACCAACATAATCTTGCTCATGTCAGTTATTTCAGTTCTTCCTTTCTTCCTGTTCTGTGTGTGTATATGACAGCTTTCATGCACTGCCCCTGTAAGACGTGTCACGCACATGTGGTAGCATGACTCCGCAACCCGGTAGCAGTAGCAGCACAGTCAGCGCTGTCCAGAAGCAGCAAAACACGGTGGAAAAAAATAAAATGGCCTGCACCAAAAACACTGTTGTTAATCCACATAGTATGAGAAGACTGACTCTTTGTTTCATCTGGGGATGCCTGGAGGGCACGAGTGGGGTCTGCAGAGGTTGGCTTCAGTGCGCTGAGGCTGGGTCCTGTTGGCCTCTGACTACTGTCCATATTATCAAACGTTTTGCAGCAGGGGGTGGATGAGCTAAGCCTGTAATTAAGAACTCGATTGGAGATTTGTAGTTCCTGTAAGGTGATGGCATGGTCGTGGCGGCGTGAAGGGCTCTCCAGGAGCAGCAGGCAGCTTGGCTGGCCACTGGCACGAGTCTGGTTTCCTCCCACAGTCCAAAAACAAGCAAGTTAGGTTAACTGGAGACTGTGAAGTGGCCCTAAGTGTGAATGTGTGTGTGAATGGTGAACTGATTGGCGCTGCACTGAGGATGCCCTTGATTTTTCCTCTGGGACTAATAAAATATACCAAATACATGCAGTATATAAACATTGCTACTCTTCCATATGGGTGCTGTTCAGTTTAAGACTAATAAGATAAGATAAGCCTTTATTAGTCTCACAATGGGGAAATTCCAGGATTGCAACAGCACAGGGATAGCAACACTCAGAGCGATAATTTAGAAGATAAGAAAATAAGAGCAGTGAATATACTACAAATGTACACACAAATATATATACACAGTGCGGAGCATTGTAGCTAGATGGAATAAACAGCATAACAGTCTATTTAGTTACCCTCCATAGCAATTTATATTGTCCTAGTTGTATACTGGAGGGGACCATTTTGTGTAAGTCTGTTGCGTCTTTTGCATTCAGTGCTATTAGGTCGTCACATTTTTTTTTTGTTATCTCTGCGAGCAGCCCTGCTTAGGTTATAAAGTCTGACAGCCGTAGGTAGGAAGGACCTGCGAAACCTCTTGGTCGTGCACCTAGGATGATGTACCTAGCCTACTGCTAAATGAGCTCCTCAGTGCATTCAGTATGTCCTGCATAGGGTGGGACTCAGACTCCAGCAGAGATGACAGCTTAGCCACCATCCTTCTCTCTCCTATCTCCTCCACTGGGTCACTAATGCTGAAGATTCAGTTTTTCTCTGGGATGTGCAGTTTCATTAACAAATACAGTGGATGGACATTTTAGAAGAAGTCTGGAAGAGTGCTGGAAGAATAAACTGGACTGGTCACACAACACCAACGTGCTCTACAAGAAGGGGCAGTGCAGGCTGTTCCTCCTGAAGAGACTCAGGTCTTTTGGAGTCCAGGGGGCATTCCTGAAGACCTTCTACGCTTCTTTGGTGGCATAAGAGCAGTCCATTAAAAAAAAGCTGTTAGTTTCATTGGCTGACGGATCTGAAACTGCATGTGACATTTGTCAAGCCAGGGAAAAAAAAAACCTCACTAAATAGATAAGAAGAGCTGCTTTAGCTATTTCTGATTGATTGGTTTTTGATTGATGAAATCAAGAGCAGGACTGTACAGTGCGACATACATGTTGCACGTACGACGTGAAAGCTGGTCTATGCGGGGAATGAAGGAACTGAAGTAACAACAGGGCAATGAGAGGCAGTCACGTGTTCCATTAGCATAAATTCAAACCCCAAGAACCCTCCACAGCCACAGCCTCTTAAGACTTCAAGCAGGTCTCATTTCCTGCAGATAGCAGGGCATTTTGCCAGGATATCAAGTTTCATGTCCTCACATTGCTAATGTCACACAAACACACCGGTCAGCCCAGAAGCTGGTGATTCTGGCCGCTATTGAGAGTCACCCGGATTTTTACAAATCTTTTAATTTTTTCGCCCCTGGTCAAACTCAGCGCAGATCAGTGGTGAAATACATTGATCTATGTAGTTCAGCGGTTGCTGCTCTATGTCCTCCATTACAACGGAGAGGACTGCAAAATGCAGACGACATTATTTTTTTCATATCGGCAATGCACTGTATGTTTGTGTGTGCAAGCTACACCTTTGTTTGTGTGTTGCGTTTAGCACCACACAAAGCGGGTTTTATTTCGGAGGGGGCTGTCATGGAAAAATAGAGGAGCAGAGGATAAGTTAATCCGAGGTGAACCAGGATGCATAGATTGTTCTATGACGAACCGGGACAAGCTGTTCCCTTCTCCACAGCAACCGGGGACTGAAAAAAATGCTCTTAACTCTTTAACTGTCCACATTTCATGGATGGGTCGCGCACCCCAGTGGCACAGTGCAGCAACTGCGCCTGTCAACTCTCTGGCTGTACTTTGACATCTCCGGCTCTCCTGAGGATTGAACTTGAATAAGTACTGATCTGACAGTTCAGAAGGTGGCAGGCACGCGTCGGAGGAATCATGCCTGACACGGAATACAGCAAAGAAGAAGAAATCCTCATTATTATTCTTCCTTTTTCCACTTTGAGCTCACAACACCAATGTGGCCGCCGCCATGACCATCGTGGCGATGGAAATCCTCACAGAAACTGCATCATACAGGGAAAATAGCCACGTAATACAAACGAAATTCATGTGGGATAATCATACAAGTTTATAGATGTGGTAGAGAGCATAAATGACCGACCAAACGCAAAACAACAACCACGATGGGCGAAAACTGAACTCACAACACCAAGATGGCCGCGCCCATCATCGTCATGGATCGTCACAGAAAAACTGCATCATACAGGAAAAATAGCCACGTAATACAAACGAAATTCACATGGGATAATCACAAGAGTTTGTAGATGTGGTAGACAGCGTAAATGACCGACCAAAGGCAAAACAATGACCACAATTGCCGAAAACGGACCGACCATGCGAGCGAGCAAGCCACCCTCCCCCGCCACAGGTAAGTGACTAATTTATGGTTTGGTTTGGTTTTTTACGTCTTATTTATTTCCTGGTTCATATACTTTGAAGATTAGATAAAAACATACCCCGGTAGACAAAACGGTGTCAAAAAAAATGAACAATTTTTTGTGTAAATGTGTCCAAAGTCCACTTTTGACTGAGTTACGTAATTTATATAGCTGCCGCGACATTATGCAAAGTAGATGCATAAATTTCATCCTATCTGAAACTTTGGATCATATTCTACATCTTTCTAATTGACAGTAAGCCATTATCTCTTGCAACTTTCAAGTTATAGCCTTGTAAATCTGAACTATTTTACTGACAAATTTTTTTTTAACCCACTCTTGACCACTATGGGTCTTGACCACCCATTAACCGTCACAGTCGCCATACGGCGACTGGGACAGCTAAAGAGTTAAGAAGCCTCTTACTCTCAGCCACTGTGATATTTATGTAATTGTGGCACCCACAATTGTTCGCTGAAGTGTTAACTTTGGTGACAAATAATTTTCTTCATAGTCTTCGTCAACAACATTCTCTGTGATGAAAACGAGACGTTAACTGAATAAAAAGTGATTCATGAAGCTAAAATTCTGAGAAAATGTATTGACAATTGTCATCAACAAATAAAAACAAAACAAAAATGCTCCTGAGACGAGATCTAGTCAGAATGATTTTAAATAAGAGCGATTTTTAAATATATAGAAAAAAATGCTGGATAGATGCGGGCTGTGCTCTGTTGTCACTCCATGCATTTCTCCCTTTGCTGCACACGTGTGTGTGTGTGGGGGGGGGGGGGAGTAGTGGAAATGTGTGTAAATTTACAGTAATTTCTTCATCTTGACAAGTTGTTTTTATCATAAACTGAAATACTATATTTTTAATAATTAAACTGCACTTCTTGCAGTCAGTTTTAGAGAGGTAACATGTTTTTACTGTACTACAAATTTTTGTCTTGTGCTACATAACTATGAGCCTCTGTAGCACCAGTGCTATGAACAAAAAAAAAACCCTGATCAGATGCCATCTTCAGGCTGCTAATTTACAACTCATGCATCCACTTGGATTTTCTGTGCAAAAGAGTTAAACGTAACATAAAACCTAATAAGAGTTCAGTGTCAGGCTTCATGGTTACAAAACTGAAGTGTGAGAATTCAGATTGCTTAGAAAGAAGCATGACAAAGAGGGAAAAGAAAAGAAATTTTTGGACACAGCTTTGTTAATAAAGGTGGGGCATCAAAAAGCCCACATGAGAATAGAGGGGAATTCTGTTTGCTCATGCTGCATTACAATCCCTCCACAGACTTTATGAGAACAAACTGAAATCTGACCAAAGAGAAAAGAAAAGGCAGGAAATAACGCTGCTGTGTCTACACAGAAAAGAGTTTCACGTTCAATGCAAACCAAATATTTGAACAGATGCAGAAATTTTTGTTACTCTTCTCGCTGTGCAGTTTCATAAGCATTGCACAAACGACTCATTCGGATTTCACCCTTCAACAACTCGCCTAAACATACAGCTGAAGAGAGAAGACATACAGGAAAGGGTGAGACGGCTGAAGAGGGAGGGAAGATGAGAGGAAGTGAGATAGAGAAGACGATTTAGGATAACAGCCGCTTGGTATGTACACAGCCGCTGTGAAGGGAAATAAACAGATCCTCATTTCAGACACACAAAGTAAGGAATAATCTTGTCGTTTTTATGTTTCTGTATGTTTGCGTATCTATGCATCTACATCAGCGTCTGTGCTTTCTGAACATTTGAAGTCTTTCCAGTGGCAACACCCAGCTAGTCAACATGCGGTCAGCACCCCCCAAACACCAACAGCCTCATCACACATACTGGCCCAGAGTCAAGCAAATAAACTGCAGTGCAGAGCGTTCAAGTGAACCTCACAGGTCTGACTCCAGCAGAATGCAGCTTTTTTTTTTAAAACATGAAAATAACCAAGCACATGGGATATATTATCTGTCTGCTATTGTGTGCACGTTCACACGGGGTTTGGATGATGCCACGAGTGTTTTGGAGCAAATTATTTGGCTCGGTCTATAGTTGTCACGTAGCAACAACAATAATTTGTACACATCATTATGAAAAAAGAAACCACAGCCAAATGTCTGAAGACGGAAATATGAGCCAAAACAAGAAGTGCACATAAAGTGAATACCTCTACCATGGTCTAATGAGATTCTTATGGCTTGGGACTTGGTGCAAGATCTCTACAATGGAGAATTATAGGGGCATCAATGATGATTGATGATTATAATCAAACTGAAGAGAAAGGCATTTTAAATTTTTGGTGATGTAATCTTTCACCTATTACTAAAGCAAAATCACCTCAAAGTTAACAAGAGAATATGCTTTAACGGAGGCAATGCATGGGTACTGGCACAGTTACTGGGGGAAAATAAAGCCTGAAGTCAACTTGTTATCACCAGATGAAAATGTTGTACTTTTGAATGGAGCATTCACAGTGAACGCATCATAAGCTATGTAATACTGGATGCAAATTTGAAACATACGGTAGCTAACTGGACTGTTTTAATTGGAAACACAATACTTACACACACTGATTTTAGGAATCTTATTAGTTTGCTGGCAGTTACAAAGTGCAACATAAATCTGAAAAACTTGGTTAGGACATCAAGTTTTGATGTATGGAAACTGTATGACAACATTACAAAGGGACCAAACGGTCCCTTTGTAGAGTCCCAAAAGGGACTCTTGGCTGCACGGTGGCGCAGTGGTTTAGCACTGTGGCAGCACAGTTTTACCCTCGGCCGGGGGATCGCGGGGATCATGAGATCGTGGGTTCGATCCCAGCCCCCGACCAACAGTGAGCTGTGTGGAGTTTGCATGTTCTCCCCGTGTTGCGCGGGTTTACTCCGGGATTTCTCCGGTTTCCTCCCGCATACCAAAAACATGTAGGTTTAGGGCGCTCGCGCACGCAGCGACCAGCAGCCAGTGGCTTGTCACCAGACTGCAAACCAAGTCTACCTACGGGTACAAATAAGTAACAAAAAAAAAAAAAAAAAAAAAAGGCAGTGAAACCTGACTGAAGACAATACACAAGCACAAAACATCCACCAGCAAGTATCCTCTATCTGTGCAGCTACAGATGTAAGTTTCACTTCACGTCACTTCCTTAGTGCAATCATATTGAAAGACGTGAGCTGGATTTATGCCCCTGCAACGCTGTAGCCACGGCGTTGACGCAGTTACAACACAATACCTCCCTGCATCGCCCGATGCACACTATCCAAAGAAGGAGAAGTGCGCATCGGCGAGGCAGGCCGTAAGAGCTGTGACCACTTTGTTTCCTGCTTCAAATTTCCCAATTCTCATCTCTGCTCCACTCGTTCACTGTGGAGCCACTTCCACAGCAAGTCAGACAAACAGCGGTCCGAATTCAAAAGAATATTGAGGAAGTTAGCAGATATAGAACATTTTATGACTCATCCTAACCCCAGTAATTAGATAGATTGTCAAATGACGGCAGCGGTGGTGGTCAGATGTACCATTTTCTCTGATGTCATCTCTCTTTTCTTTCTGCAGCAATCATTTGAAAAGTTGCTTTTTTTTAACATTTACCAGCTCCAACTCCATCACAATCTGCTCTTGTCTGTCGCTATTTAATAAACAAAAACACACAACAAGCACAAATCACCTTGCACATCGGCAGAAACCCATTTTCACAGCGCAACAACACATTTAAACCAGCCCACAAGAAAAAATTGCTGATCACTCCGTTTGTGACGTGTGTCGTAATGGAGTCACCGTGACACAGGTGCGTAAATCCAGCTTCAACAACACGTCATACAACCAAGGCTTCTGCTCCACAGATGTTTTTCTTTCATCTGATATACTTAGATTTGTTTTTGCACAGATCATCACATCATACTGCATCCCTTATGGGACGGTTTATAGATGGCAGTGAAAAAAGAAGTGGAATTTTGAATACTGTGGGAATCTTATTGTACGCCAACTTTTTGTAAGACAGTAACAATGGCTGTCTTTGAGTCTCTCTCATAGTGTAATGTAGGAACATCATTTTTGTGTCATGACCAAATATAATGCCACAATTCACTCACATTTGTTTTGGTTTTTTTTGTCTGGAATAACTCAAAATTGCATTGTGGTAGTCTGTCCACTGAGTCGAAAAAGCACCTCACATCCAGATAACATATATGGAAACAAATGCTGTTTCGTCTTTTACATTAAGATCACAACTGTTATTTAGGTATTGTGAAGTTGCGTTCAGACCAAATGCGAACGGGCAAATTTTTCACACAGTACAGTTACATTATAACTCAATGTAAACACATGAACAGACATGAATTCCTCGTCTGAGTGAGCTGCAGACAGGCGAAGTTGCCTTTATAACTTCTGCAGCCGTGTTCAACCTGCTGTGGAAATTCCCAAAACACTGTCATGCTTATTTTTATTACAATATTTGACGGGTGTCTCACTGGAGAAAATTATTCCTGCCTTCAAAGTTTCACCTGGATGATGGATTGTTTATGTTGCTATCCTGCTAGTCTTGTAACACGTCCGTGGCAGGAGTCTGTGGGTAAAAAACTCCCGACACTCCGATTTTATTTTATTTCTTCGGTTTCCTCCCACAGGCCAAAAAACATGCAGGTTAGGTTAACTGGAGACTCTAAAGTGGCCCCAGGTGTGAATGTGTGCGTGAATGGCGAAGGGGTAGCGCCGTATCGTGGCTGCTTCATCCATCCAGGTGGATGCCCTGAATTTCCCCTCTGGGGATCAATAAAGTACATGAAATAAAAAAAAAAAAAAAAATTCCCACTGAGAAGTATTAAATAGTCAGATTTATCACAAAGCAGTCTCCTCTAACCCTATTTTTTTCATTTTAGCTATGTTAAAATTACATATACATGTATATGGTTAGGCTACTGTGGTGTGAAAAAGTGTTTGCCGCCTTCCTGATTTCTCATTTTTTTGTATGTTTGTCACACTTAAATGTTTCAGATCATCAAACAGATTTAAAAATTAGACAAAGATAACACAAGTAAACACAAAATGCAGTTTTTAAATGAAGGTGTTTATTATTAAGGGTAAATTAAATCCAAACCTACATGGCCCTGTGTGAAAAGTGATTGCCCTGCCCCCCACCCCCGTTAAAACATAAATTAACTGTGGTTTATCACATCTTTGGAAAGCTGACTTCAATTTCTCTAGCCACACCCAGGCCTGATTATTGCCACACCTGTTCTCAATCAAGAAATCACTTAAGACCTTATTAAACATCAAGGTACTGCACGCTGCAAGAATCACGGCGATCGGTTGTGATTTGGACATTCTACACCACCATGGAATTCTGGCGGAGCCAGGGATACAGCCTTCAGAGCGAAGGACAGGACTGCCCTCCGCTCAGCCAGGTCTGCGCTCTCAAAGGGAATTAAGGCGGCGAAGTGGGCCTATGCGGAGAAAATCCAGGGACACCTCTGTGACACTAGGAACACCAAGCAGATGTGGCAGGGAGTTCGGACACTGACGGGCTATAAGTCTAGGCAGGGAGTCGATGATGACGATGCTTCGCTTCCAGACAGGCTTAACGACTTCTTTGCACGTTTTGAAGCGTCAAACTCGACAATCAGAGGGAGGGCTGGCCCACCCCCACCATCGGCCGGACCAGCTTTTACCATCAACACATCAACACACACATATATGTGTGTGTGTGTGTGTGTGTGTGTGTGTGTGTGTGTGTGTGTGTGTTCTTTGAAAATTTTCAAAGAACACATCTTTCACCAGCATTTGCCAACAAACACCAGCAATCATTAACTTTTGCCAGCAGAGCCAGACGTTTGCCAAAACGTCAGTAAAAGTCGGTCCAAACGTTGTAGTGTGAATCCACCTTAATTTATATTCTCACAATCAAATAAATCTTAGTGCTGTTCAGTCCCTTTCAGATTTGTCAAAGTCTAATATGTGTGATTGCCTACATATAGGCTACACCTCTTTATTCCACTTTCAAACACAGCCTACATTTGGGCCTGTAAAGCCTAATTGGGATCCCTGTTTCAGACAGGAATACTTGCTTCTACAGGCAATGCACTAGTATTATTAAAACCCAAATAAAGCTGCAGTTACTCAAAGTACTTGAAGATTTTTTAAGACCACACTGCTCCGGTTTAGTTTGTGTATTATAACAAGAGTCCATGTACACAAGCTTTGTGTTTCCACATGCAAAGACATGGGAGGTGATGCAGGGCTGCTTAAAAAGGCTTTTGATGAAGAGCAGCAGAGCAGTCCCTCCTGCATTCACGCTGGGCTGCAGACGTGAGCAGCATACTGAGAGACTGGAATGACAAGCCGGATGCTCTGAGGAATGCTCGGGCCTGGCCAAGCTAACAGCGCCGCCAGCTCTGACTGCCACTGACAGCAAGGACTTCAAATGGCAAAGTGATGTGGCCCGCATACCTCAATAAGAACAGAAAAGACATCTTTATCGGGGCTGCACATTAATTCTTTTTGCTCATAGCTCTGGTGCTACAGAGGTTCATAGTCATGTAGCACAAGACAAAAACTTGTAGTACAATAAAAACATCTGTTACGTCTCTAAAATTGATGGCAAGAATAAGGACCTGTACTTATATAGCACTTTTCTAGTCTCAAAATCCACTCAAAGCATTTCACTAGTACTAACCCTCTATTCTAAGAGAGAGAGAGATACCTAGGGACCATTTAGAATAACCAATTAACCTAACAGGCATGTCTGTGGATTGTGGGAGAAAACCAGCTCACCTGGAGTAAACCCACACAGTAGAGGGAGAACATGCAGACTCCACACAGAAAGGTTCCTACCCCTGCCAGCCTGGGGATGTGAACCAGGCACCTTCTTGCTGTTAGGCAACAGTGCTAACCCCTGTACCACCATGCTGCCCTGCACTACTGGTTTTTTTTTTTTTTTTGTAACTTAGATTTTTATTCATTTTTCATCATATATAATGCATTCAGATCACATTCTACATTTAAAAAACAAAGGGGTTAGGGTAGGGAAAAATAAAAAAAAATAAACAAAATAAAAATAAAAATAAAAAAAAAATAAAAAATAAAAGGGGGGGGGGACAAATGTTGGAGCATCAAGTTTTTAGTTTCCATCTCTTAATTCTTCTGGTTTTTTCAGTGTCTTTGGTTATTCTTTCAATTTCTGCCTCGTTGTTGCACTTTGTAGTGTGTCCATTTCCGCCATTTTTTCTCCCATATTCCTTCTTGCATTCTTCGTCGATGTTAGTTTTTCCATCATACGTATGTCCTCAACAATGTCAGTCCATTGTTCTTGGTCAGGAAGAACTTCTGATCGCCATTTTTTTGTGATAGTTTTTTTACATGCAATCAACAAGATTTTAACTAGATATCTGTCCTCAGCCTGTATAACACTGTCTTTTTTAAGATCACATAAGTACATCAGGTTACAGTTCATTGGTATATTATATCCTAATATCCTCTGTATTGTCACATGCATAGATTTCCAAAATGATGATATTTTGTAGCATTTCCAAAACATATGTGAGTGGTCTGCATTTTGAGCCCCACATCCCCTCCAGCATAAAGATTGGGTATTTGTATATTTTCCTTGAATCTGTGGTGTAATGAAAAAGCGAATCAGGTTTTTCCATCCATATTCCCTCCATGCCCTTGAATTTGTTGATGTGTGTTGTGTTTTCCATATTTCCTGCCAGCTTTCTTCTGTTATGTTTAAATTGAGCTCTTTCTCCCATTTCTCCTTTATATAGTTACTTGTATGATTGTTTGTCATAAGTTTCTGATATAGTTTTGAAATAATTCTTATTTTATTTCCTGCATATGAGCTTAAAATAAGTTGTATAATCTCGTTCACATCTGTTTGGAGGTTATGCCTAATCTTCTTCATATAGTAATCTCTCATCTGCAGATATCTGAAAAATTCCGATCTTTCTAATTTAAATTTTCTCCTGATATTTACAAAGCTCCCGAGATCTTTTTTTTTTTTTTTTTTTCCGATATTGCCCCATGCTGTGATTCCCTTGTTCACCAGATTTTTGTATCCCCTATCTTGTTTTGCCGGTTCAAACTGACTGTCAAATGCTACCCATTTCAATAGTTTTATGTCTTCCCTTATATTATATTTTTGTACTATTTTATACCACAGTTCTAAAGTAAATTTAGTGATTGGGTCTATTTGTTTGATTTGCTTATATGCATCTTTATCCCCTATTATGCTTTGTACTGGGAGTCCCTCAATTTCCTTTTCCATTTCTTTCCATTTTGCCTCATATCCCTCGTCGCACCAACATATGATATATCTTATTTGTGCTGAGTAGCACTACTGGTTTAATCATTAAAAATATAATGTTTCACTTTATGATTAAAAACAACTTGTCAAGATCTAGAAATTATTTTAAATTTACATACATTTCCACATCAGTCATCAAGCCTAACCATCTAAACAGACTCACCACACCGTATAAACTAACGGGCCAGTTTTGGCCCACGGGCTGTATGTTTGACACCCTTAGACCAGCTTACATCACCCCATGAAGCTTCCCCTTTCTCCGTTGTACTCCTCCTCCAGAGACCCATGCAAAATGAACGCGCTGTGAGCCCATGAGAAGCTGGAAGAAACGGGAAAAAAAAGTTTCTTTATAAGAGCATTTTTTCAGTCACTACCGGAGCCTGGAGCAGCGGAGAAGGGAGCAGTCACCCAGGAGCTTCACATCGCATCTGCTCTTTTTTTCCGTGACAGTCCCCTCCAAAATAAAACATTTGTACGGCTTTTAGCGCCAGACAAACAAAAGTGCAGCCTGTGCACACAAACACATGGTGTCTGTTCTTGTAAATATGAAAGCTGTTCAGCGGCGATATGAAAAAAAAAATGTTGGGTGCATTTTGTAATCCTCTCCATTGTAACGTAGGACAAAGAGCAGCAACCACTGAACTCTATATATCAGTGTATTCCACCACTGATCTGTGCTAAGTTTAACATGGGGTGACAAAATTAAAAGACTTCGAAAAAGGACTTCCGGTTATGGCTGCCACGTAGGACGGACGTGTCTCGCTCTGCTCTGCTCCTGGAAAAAAAAATCGGCAAATAACTCTCTCATTTGGGACAGAACGTATCCCAGCATTTGGGCGAGGATATGTCGGCGAAGCCTAAGGCTGGAAAACCAGGAAAAGGAAAAAGCGAGCCGCCGAAACAGTCCAAATTAACGGACTTTCAGGTCTGTGACGCAGCAAACAAGGCTCCATATATGGCGGAGGAAGCTGGCGGCGGTGCGATTTCTGCGGGGAATGGCGCAGATGCGCTGATGGCTGCCATGAGTTCAATGAGAGCGGACTTTTCCTCTAGATTTGATGGGATTATGACAGCGCTGGAAGGAATAAGAAAGGAATTGGGTGACTGTGTAGAACGAACGGCGCAGATGGAGCTCCGTCTCGCTAGTGCTGAAGATGACGTCACCCGTCTTCAATTAAAGGTGCGCACTTTGGAAAAAAAAAATAAATCTCTGGAAGATAATATTTTGGATTTGGAATCTCGGTCGAGACAGAATAATTTGAGGCTGGTGGGTCTTCCAGAGGAATCAGAAGGTCGGGACGTATGTTCCTTTCTGGAAAAGTGGATTCCGGAGGTGCTGGGCAGCGAGGAGTTGCAATCAGCAGTGGTTCTGGAAAAAGCACATCGTATTGGCCCACGGAGAGATAAGGGACCGCCGAGGACCTTAATTATGAAGTTTCTAAGCAACAGAGACAGGATGAAGATCTTCAACGCTGCACGTGCTAAAGGAGAGATTAAACACCAGGACCAGCAGGTGCGGTTCTACCCAGATTTGGCCACAGGAATCCAGCAATTGAGGAAGCAGTTTGATCCCGTACGTAAGGAGCTGCGCAACCTTGGGATTCGTCATGGTGTAATCTATCCTGCGAGACTGCTGACCACGTATGAGGGCAGAACCCACATCTTCAAGACCCCAGAGGAGGCGCAGGAGTTCATCAAGAAGATCAAAGAAGAAGAAGAGACTGGTGGGAGCTAAGCATGAACAAAATATAAGGTAGAATAACTAAGCATTTGCACAGGCATCTGACTGACTTGAAGTAAATAGTAAGTTTACAAAATATAGATTGTATTATATATTAAAAAAAACAAAACAAAAACAAAACAAACAAACAAAAAAAAAACTAGGATGTACAAAGTTGGTAAAAATTTTGGAGTTAAGTTGGAAAACTACAGAGGAGAGTTAATGTTACGTCATTAAAAGCAGTAGAGTTAGGGTGATTGGGAGGATGAAGAAGGAGTGGCTTAGGCTGTTCCCCGTGGATGTGGAACAGTCGATGGCTATATCGGGAGACAGAATTTTTCTTTTGATTTTGGGGGGTTTGCCACAAGTGTGGGAAGGGGGAATTTGTTTGTGTGTAGTTTGTAGGATGAATGTTCAACCACTCATGTTTTTGCTTCTCTGTATGAGCATGTTTACACTGCAAGGTAATCCCAAACTCTCTATTGATCATGGACCAAAGTGTTAATCTTAATTTAACTTCATGGAATTGCAGAGGTCTACAAAATTTAAAAAAACTTAAACAAGTTATGAATAAAATAAAGGACATGGGTTCAAGAATTGTGTTTTTACAAGAAACTCATCTGATAGAGGAGGATGTTAAAAGAATTAGGAGTAGATGGCAGGGAAGTGTATTCACCTCTTCATTTTCATCCCGAGCCAGGGGAGTTATGACTCTCATACATAAATCAGTTCCTTTTCAAGTGAAAAATGTAATTGGAGACAAATTTGGAAGATATGTAATCATTCAAGGTTCTTTGCTATTAGAAAATATAAATCTTGTGAACTTATATGGTCCCAATATAGATGACCAGAAGTTCTTTGCTAATTTATTTCTCATCTTATCATCACTTACAGGGCAACATATAATAGCAGGGGATTTTAATTGTACATTGAATCCAGGTGTGGATAGATCAACAGGACTGGATTGTACGCACATTGGATGTAGGATGACTATTAATCATTTTATGAAAGAATTGAGATTGTTAGATATATGGAGAGAAATGAAACCACAAGTTAAAGCCTATTCTTGTTATTCCAGTACCTACAAGACATTCTCACGTATTGATTATTTTTTGATTTCCACAGAATTAAGGTCCAAGATTCAAAACTGCTTTTATGATAACATCGTGATCTCTGACCATGCACCCTGTTGTCTAATATATGTAGATAAAAAATTGATAAAGGAATCAGGTAGATGGCAATTTCAGCATAAATGGCTTCAGGATGAGGAATTTGTCAAGTATATAGAAAAACAGATAGACGAGTTCTTTGACATCAATACTACACAAACATCAGCATGTGTAAAGTGGGAGGCTTTCAAAGCTTTTATTAGGGGACATATTATTAGTTATACAGGATCAAAATCTAAGAAGACTCGAGAGGAGAGAGCTAAATTGGAACATAAAATAAAAAATCTTCAGGAAAAAGTGTATGCAGGAAGTGACCCAAGGTTGGAGAATGAATTACTGATTTTGAGAGCTGAATACGACAAAAAATCAGCAAATAGAGCTGCCTCGAGTCTTCTAAGATTGAAACAATCTTTTTATGAACAAGGTGAAAAATCAGGAAAATTATTAGCATGGCAGATTAAACAATTGGAAATTAAAACACCAATTACCAGTATTATAAGTAATGGACAGGTAGTTATAGATCCTTTAGAAATTAATAGAGCCTTTAGAGATTACTATGAAAAATTATATGATACCAAAAATGAACCTGAATTAACAAAACTAAATGGGTTTTTGAACGAACTATCTATACCGTGTATTCCAAATGAAAACAGGGAGATATTGGAGTCTAAAATTAGTCAAGAAGAAGTTGGGCTAGCCATTGATAATATGAAATCAGGAAAAAGTGCAGGACCAGATGGTCTTCCAGTTGACCTTTATAAAAAATTTAAGAATAAATTAATAAAACCTTTTTTGGAAATGGTTTTAGAAGCATTTCAAAATAATAATTTACCATCATACATAAATAATGCCTTAATTATACTGCTGCCAAAACCAGGTAAGCCCTCTAATAAATGTGAAAATATGAGACCAATAAGCCTATTAAACGCCGACCTTAAGATAATCTGTAAAATTTTAGCAAGACGAATACAAGAAATTTTACCAAATATTATTAATCGAGATCAGAATGGCTTTATAAAGGGTAGACAAGGCTTCCATAATGTAAGAAGACTATTTAATATTATTTATTTTAATAAAGAAGCACCGGATACAGCTCTCCTATCATTGGACGCCGAAAAGGCCTTTGATAGAGTTGAATGGCCCTTTCTTTTTGAAGTCCTACAAAGGTTTGGACTTGGAAATAATTTCATAAAATGGGTTCAAATAATATACAATAATGCTACAGCAGAAATCCTAACAAATAACAATATTTCAAAACCAATAAAAATCAATAGAGGATGTCGACAAGGCTGTCCACTTTCACCTTTACTGTTTACTATGGCAATTGAACCTTTAGCGATAGCGATACGTTTACATTCACAAATATATGGAATTAAAGTTGGACCAACAGAACATAAAATCTCCCTGTACGCCGATGACATAATTTTGTTTATGTCGAATCTAAAAAAATCAATTCCAACCTTGTTGAATTTAATAAAGAATTTTGGGGAAATATCAGGATATAAAATAAATAAAACTAAATCTTCAATATTAATGCTAAATGAGACCCAGAGAAATTACCCAGCCCCTGAGGTAAATCAATTCAATGTTGTAAATCAGTTTAAATATTTAGGAATCCAAATTATGCCTAAGCTAGAATCAGTCGCCAGTGTCAACTATGAAGCCTTAATGACAGATATCAATGAGTTAACTCAGAGATGGATGTCACTACCAATGTCGATGATCGGGAGAATCAATATACTTAAAAGTAATATTTTACCTAAAATACTTTATTTATTTCAATACATTCCCTTATCACCACCTTTAGATCTATTCTCAAGAATAAAAAAAAAGTTAGTGGAATTTATATGGAACAACAGGAGGGCTAGATTACGTTTGTCTTTATTATATTTACCATTTGATCGTGGAGGTCTGAAATGTCCAAATTTTATGTTGTATTATTGGTCGGCACAACTGAGGTCTATGACATATTATTTTTCATCAAATGATCTCCCTCACTGGACTGAAATGGAATCATACAATTTACCTTTACCTCTTCCCATATTCATATACTCAGATTCGGCAAAAAAATTACAAAAACAAGTTAAAAATCCATTTGTAAAGCATATGATCAAAATATGGTGTGAAGCTAAAAACTATTTAAAAGAACCACAGTTATTGTCACAATTTAGTCCAATATGGGGTAATCAA
The DNA here is from genome assembly GCA_020510985.1 of Pholidichthys leucotaenia. Classification (NCBI taxonomy): domain Eukaryota; kingdom Metazoa; phylum Chordata; class Actinopteri; order Cichliformes; family Pholidichthyidae; genus Pholidichthys; species Pholidichthys leucotaenia. Next base: position 183,187,769 of record CM035844.1, read on the forward strand.
TATTTTAAACCAGGGAGAGCGGACGCTGTATTTAAAGTATGGAATTTAAAAGGGATACAAAAGATTCAGGATTTATATTTGCCAGGTGCAGACAACATAATGTCTTTTGAAGAGCTGAGGATCAAATTTAATCTCAATAGAACACATTTTTTTAAATATCTTCAACTTAGAAACTTTATTCGATCAAATCAAAATAAAGCTCTCACTCGACCTATTTATTCATCCTTGGAAAAAATGATGATGAAAGATAGTAAAAGAAAGGGTATTATTTCAGAGTTTTATAACTCATTGACACTATCTTCAAGTGAAAATTCACTGAAAAGATTAAACTACTGGAAAGAAGATCTGCAAATTGAAATTTCAGAGGAACAATGGGAATTGGCTTGTACAGAAGCTCAAACCAAATCAATAAATGCACGCCTTAAATTGATACATTTCAAATGGTTAATGCGGATGTATGTTACACCGGAGGAGTTAAATAGATATAACAAAAATATACCAGATACATGCACAAAATGCATGGAAAGTAAAGGAACCCTATTTCATTGTTTATGGGAATGTAGATTAATAAGAATGTTTTGGGAAGAGGTGAGGGTAACAATTGAAAAAATAATCTCAAAACAAATCATATTGAATCCTAAACTGTTTTTGTTGGGTCTGTACCCAGAAAAGCATAATTTTAATAAAAGTGAAAGAACATTCATAGACCTCAGTTTGCTTAATGCCAAAAAATGTATTGCACTATTATGGAAAAAGACTCATAGACCAGATGTGACTCAGTGGTTAAGACAGATGTTAACAAACCTTCCATTAGAAAGAATAACATATATACTAAAATCAAAGGAAATTGTGTTTGAGAATATATGGAGACCTTTTATTGATTATGTAAAAAATTTAAACATAACTCTTGAAGAAGAAGGTGAATGATGTGTGTGGACCTTGTAAATTCCAAACTGGTGAACATAATATGTATACTTATGTATTGGATTGTCTAGACTAAACAGAGGAGCATTGTTGAAGACTTGATTTTGTTGGTGGTTGTTGGTGTTTTTAGTGCATTTTTTTTTTGTAGTACTTTAGTGTTAGTGTTTGATTGTTTGTATCATGTTTGTTAAAAAAAAAAAAAGAAAAGGTTCAATAAAGATATTGTGGAAAAAAAAAAAGACTTCGAAAAATGCCGGTGACTCTCCATAGCAGCCTCTGGAACCAGCTTCCGGGCTGACCGTAGCAATCAGGATGCGAGGACATGAAATCTGATATCCAGGAGAAATGCGCTGTTATCTGAGATTATTGGAGATTGTTGAGATGTGAACTTATGTTGATGGAACTTGCAACTGCAGCTCACCAACTGTAGTTTTAAAGTGGCATAATTGCAGTTTGAAAGCGACTATAAACACAAATCGGTCTGTTTCTCATCGCACGGGTACTACTTCAGTTTATTCATTCGTAGCACAGACCAATTTTCATGTCGCACTGTACAGCCCTGTTTATCATGTGGCTTTTTAAAAAGGTTTTACAGCTTTTCCCGGCTGAAGACTGTGTTTTTAAAGTTTCCATAGTGTGCATTTCCCAGGGATTAAGTTTACGTCTTCACATCTTCATGGGCATATAGATGGAGTTGTAAAGACCAAAAATTTCTGTGTGGTTTTATTGCTCATCAATAAAATTTTTATTTGAGGCAGTTTTCGGTCCACTTATTAATATTAAGGATGCTTTATATGATTGTGTATTTCTTTGTGAATGTGAGCATTTTAATGGTATACATGTGACCCACAGATGTATTTTAGAAGGTCAAACCCCACAAAAACACAATTTACAGTTAACTGAACTTTAAAAAAAACCAATATATTCAGTGAAATTCCTAGTGGAAAGAGAAGTTTAAACTGAAGGACTGAGTAACATCCCTTTCTGTCTAAACCAACTGGGAATACATTTCAGTAATGGCCTGTCAATCCTAATTTGATCTGCATTTGAGGTGGTTTCTAAAACAAATGGATTCTAAGTTTTTTCCTCATTGCACCACCTGAGGCCCAGGCTCACACTGAACACCTCCAATGTGTGCAAAATTAAATAAAGTCAAGCAATTCCTCACTTACCTCGGCTGCCATTTTCTTCATCCTGGAAGAGGCAGAAAACAAATGTAGGATTATTTTCATATTCAATTTAATTTTTTTAAATTTACTGTTTATTGAATAAACAAGTCTAACAGGTATCAAACGTCTATCTGAATAGTAATATTTCAATGTATATGCAATGGGGGTGTCAGAGTTCTCCAAATTGTCAAGGTGATTTAATTTTTGATTTTTAAGGTCACAATCTGATATGATTGTTAATTTTGTTGCACAGACAGTTAATTTTGTCAAATATCATTAATTTTTTACCCTGATAACTCATTTAATTTTTAAAATTCTTATTACAAAAGATCATCTGTATGGTGTGAAGAGTGACATAATCTCAATGAGGCCTTGCTGTCAAATGTAAACAATCTTTTAACAATAAGGCCAGCTTCTCATGAAACTAGCGTATGTTACATGTTTAAGATGTATGATCAGTGAGGCTGTTCCTGCTGTAAAATGATTGATGGTTGATTACAACAATAGTGGCTGTGTGAGAAAGACCAGGGAAAAAAAAAAAACATTGTGATATAAGCCACAAAGTCCATAAAGTGCACTGTAAGCAATTACTGTTAATTTATGGCCAATTTCCAACAGTAATAAACTGTATTAATGTAATATGGTTTTGTACTGCAATTTGCAATGCATTGTGTGCTGTTCAATGTGAAGCAACAGCACACAGCCCATTAACAGTATGCTAATGTTTTAAAATACAGTAAACGACAGTACCTTTTAGAATGGGTGTGGCAAACCCACGAGGGAAAATTTTGAAAGCCTTTCAGAGCATTAGGACATGTGCTGCTACTCATGAACAAGAAATCCTGCTTCATCTGCACCAACTGGACTGTGTAGCTACAAATAACAAGGTAATTAAAAACTATCCATCCATCTTCTACCACTTTTCCGGAGGTGCGGGTCACAGAGGCAGCTGTTCAAGCAGAAAAGCCCATACTTCCCTCTCCCCAGCCACCTGCTCCAGTTCTTCAGAGAGAACACCAAGGTGTTCCCAGACCAGCTGGGAGAGACAGTTTCTCCAGAGAGTCCTGGGTCTGCCCCAGGGTCTTCTCCCAGTGGGACATGCCCGAAACATCTCAAGTGGGAGACGTCTAGGAAGCAACCTGATCAGATGCCCAAGTCACCTCAACTGGCTCCTTTCATTGTGAAGGAAAAAAAACTTTATTTCTTTGCCAGTAGAGTATTACCACAAATTATGTTTGAAAAGGTCAGTGAGCTCGCTCTTGTGTCTTGCTCTTAACTCCAGATGTTGTTCTGACAGACGATAAGAGACTTGGATATTATCAACTTCATAAGCATGTAATGTTATTGTACACCTCTAAGTTATTTTGATTATTTTGTTTGTTGTTATTTTATCAATCCATCAATCAATCCATGAATCAATCAGACTTTATTTATAAAGCACTTTTCATTCAGTGTAGCAGCTCAAAGTGCTGTACAAAATAATAAACAACATACACCAAAAGCCAAAACATAGTCTCACCCACCCACACACATACATTCACAACACACTGACTAATGGACCTAGCATATAATAATAATAATAATAATAATAATAATAATAATAATAATAATAATACCAGGGATGGCAACAGGAAATTCTGATTTCAGCTGAAATCTAATTTGGTCGATTGACCTATGGGGGGCCTGGGGGGGCGCAGCCCCCCTGAAGCTGAGAGGTTTTCATTAAAACAGAAGTAATTTAGACTGAAAAAAATGATAAAAAAAAATGAAATACTAGACTTAGATAAATCATTAAATTTAATGAAAAGTTAACTTACTTTTTCTTCAATGTTGTCTCACTGTCTTTAGTCCAACATATTTAGCAGTTCTATAAGAGTTTATTACACTATTTACACTGGTCACCAAGTCACTTCTAATGTGAAACTTTCTTCCTTTTGGCAGCAAGCTGTGTCAGTCTCTGAACTTTGAACTTCATCTTCTTTTCTGGTTTCTTCAGAAACTGTCCGAGTGTTTCTGTTACCTCGTCGAACTTTGAGCCAATTTTCACCTTTACGTCACTTTTCTCTCAAGCCAACTCCATTGGAACTTATTTTTGACACTTTTGTCTATTTCTAGCACTGATGACTCCTGATCCTTCGATAAAAATCTCATAATTCCGCTGAAAACAATACCGAAAGCTCAGAATTCTAACACGAACCAGGGATGTGATTTGGGGTTGGAGAAATTATCTGAAAATTTAGCAGGGGGTCTGGGGGATGCAGTCCCCCAGCGTGGTTCAGGGCAGAGTGGGGGCGCAAGGGGGGTGAAGCCCCCCGAAGCTCCTGGGTTTTTATGATTTTTAAGTACCAGAACTGTGCTTAAATGACATAAAACAAACAGCTGAATGCCACTTATTACTGTATAATATTGACTTATGTTCCAAGAAGATAGCATTCCTAAAATATTCCAACAAGCATTATCCATCACATGCTTTAACACTTGATCAAATCAAAATCAGTTAATTTTATCTATTCCATAATAGAAATAAAATTCCAACATACCATTACTTTTTATAATTTCAGCATTCATTTCAGATCACCAGTTTCAATCTCCACTGAGTCTTGAGCAGTTCATTTTGCACAATTACTGATGTAGCCAAGTCTTAGAAATATTCAAAAGTTATGAGTCATTGTCCACTGTGCACTGTCAATTTCAAACTGTTTGGAATCATAAAAGTAATGTAACTAAATTGTTTTGCTATTTTTTCCTCCTCAACATCAATGTCAGGGCACTGCAGGAGTTTTTAGGGGATGGTTAACTTTTATAACCGTTTCCTCCCCCGCGCAGCCCAGCTCATACAGCTGTTGTACGCTGCACTCAAGAAATGGAAACCGGTGGACAGAGTCGACTGGACTCCTGAGCGGGAGCAGGCGTTCTGCGGTTAAAACAGCTCTGGCAAACGCTGCACTACTGGCGGCTCGGATAGCACTCACTACCGACGCCTCGGACATGAGCATAGCGGCCGTCGTGGAGCAATGCGCTGCCGGTTCTTGGCAGCCGCTCACCTTTTTTAGCAGGTCTTTGCACGACAGTGAGCGTAAATACAGCATGTTCGACAGAGAGTTAATTGCTCTCCACCTGGCCATACGCCACTTCCAGTTCTGGCTGAAAGGGCGCACCTTCACTGCGTTCGTGGACCACAAGCCGCTAACGTACTTAACGTACTTTATCTTCCTGGAAGATAAAATAAAGCTGAATTCGGCGAATTAGAGGAAAATCACATCCCTGAGAACACGCCGCCATGAATTTTTGACAAAGCATACAACGAGCCATTTGATTGGTCCAATCGTTTGCAACTATCCAATCGCAGGGCTGTTTACAATACAGCAGTAGCTTGAACACAACACATCCGGGTTATCGTAGGAGACTTGACCCGGGGAAGCGCCGAGCGCTTATGTAATCGTGTTGATTTTCGCTAAAATCGGTAACAATAAGGTACCTTACCCCCCCTACAATTTTCTCAACGGATTTAGACGATTCACAGAAATGATCAATTTGAAAATAAATCGGCGGAAATCCGCAGATCGGCGGAAAATTGCCATCCCTGTAATACATTTTATTTCTAGGCACCTTTCAACCCCCAAGGTCACCTTGCAAAGAGCATTAAAACATTAAAAACAAATTAAAAATGCAATAACAAAACTTACAATACCAACGCATTCTGCAAGAAGGGACAGCGCAGGCTGTTCCTACTGAGGAGGCTCAGGTCTTTTGGTGTACAAGGGGTGCTCCTGAAGACCTTCTACAATTCGGTGGTGGCATCAGCCATCACTTTTGGAGTGGTCTGCTGGGGCAATGGCATCACAGCAGCCGAGAGGAAGAGACTGAACAAACTGATCAAGAAAGCTAGCTCTGTCCTGGGGCAGCACCTTGACCCAGTGGAGGAGATAGGAGAGAGAAGGATGGTGGCTAAACTGTCATCTCTGCTGGAGTCCGAGTCCCACCCTATGCAGGACATACTGAACGCACTGAGGAGCTCATTGAGCAGTAGACTACATCATCCCATCCTAGGTGCGCAACCGAGAGGTTTCGCAGGTCCTTCCTACCTACGGCTGTCAGACTTTATAACCTAAGCAGGGCTGCTCGCAGAGATAGTAAAAAAACGTTACAACCTATTAGTATTGAATGCAAAAGACGTAACAAACTGAAACAAAATAGTCCCCCTCCAGTACAGAACTAGGACAATATCAATCGCTACGGAGGGTGACAATATGTATGAGTATATATTCATATGGGGTAACTAAATAGACTGTTATGCTCTTTATTCCATCTAGCTACAATGCTCCGCACTGTGTATACTGTATATATTTATATATTTATGTGTACATATGTACGTATATTCACTGCTCTTATTTTCTTATCGTCTAAATTATTGCTCTGAGAGCTGCTATCCCTGTGCTGTTGCAATCCTGGAATTTCCCCATTGTGAGACTAATAAAGGCTTATCTTATCTTAAGTAACAACCAAAACATTGAATTAAAAGTAGATTGTCAAAGAGAGTAAGCCTACTTAAACAAATACGTTTTGAGTCTGGATTTAAATAATGGAAGAGAGTCAATGTTGCGAATGGCTGGTGGGAGTGAGTTCCAGAGCTGGAGAGCAGAGCGACTGAAGGCTCTATACCCCATAGTGATAAGGCGGGCAGATGGAACGACGAGGTGAAGGGAAGAGGAAGACCTGAGAGAGTGGCTAGGGGTGACGGTGTGGAGGAGTTCAGACAGGTATGGAGGGGCCAGGTTATGAAGGGCTTTGAAGGTGAGGAGCAGTATCTTAAAGTTTATTCTGTCCTTTATTGGGAGCCAGTGAAGCTGTTGAAGGACAAGGGTAATGTGTTCTATGGGTGGAGTACGAGTGATAATCCTGGCAGCAGCGTTCTGAAGGAGCTGTAGCTTGTGGAGGGATTTTATTTGGGAGATCAAAGAGAAGTGAGTTGCAGTAGTCAATGTGGGAAGTGGCAAGGCTATGGATAAGGATGGCAACAGTGTGCGGAGTGAGGGAAGGACGCAGTCGGTTAATGTTACGAATATGAAAATAGGCGGACCGAATAATATTATTGATATGAGACTGGAATGATAAAGTGCTGTTGAGGATGACACCCAGGCTCTTAACCTGAGGGGAAGGGCAAATGGGAGAGTTATTAATATCAATGGAGAAACTGGGGGATTTGGTTAAGATGGAGGGTGTACCAACAAGTAAAATTTCTGTTTTATTGCCATTGAGTTTGAGGAAATTAGAGGTAAACCATGATTTAATTTCAGAAAGACAATCAAGAAGAGAGGTAGGTGGCAGTGTGGAGTTGGGTTTAGAGGAGAGGTAGAGTTGGGTGTCATCCGCATAGCAATGGAAATGAATATTGTATTTATGGAAAATGTAACCAACTGGAAAATGTAAATGAAGAGAAGGGGCCCCAGGACAGAGCCCTGGGGAACACCTGCAGAAATGCGGAACAAACTCAAGGTGTGGGATTTGATTTGGATAAACTGAGTGCGGCCGGAGAGAAATGAAGTGAACAAGTGAGGGGAGTGTGGGTGATGCCAATGGAAGCCAGTCTATTTAGGAGGGTGCTATGAGAAATGGTGTCAAAGGCCGCAGTGAGATCTAGGAGAATGAGTATGGTGAGTAAGCCAGAATCTGCAGCCATCAGAAGGTCGTCCGTGATTTTGATCAATGCCGTTTTTGTACTATGGAGGGGGCAGAAACCGGACTGGAATTGTTCATAGAGCTTATTATTACTGAGGTGACTGTGGAGCTGAGAGACAACAACCTTTTCAAGAATCTTAGAGATGAAGGGGAGATTAGAGATTGGTCGGAAGTTATTAAAATCAGATGAGTCTGCACCAGGTTTTTTAAATAAGGTGTAACAGCAGCTGTTTTGACTGGTGACGGAACAATTCCAGTATTGAGGGAAGAGTGAATAATGGTGGTAATCAAAGGAGCCAGTGAAGGAAGGCAGGCTTTAACAAGGACAGTAGGGAGGGGTCAAGCTGACAAGTGGATGATTTGGATTTGTGAATTAGCTGGGATATGTCTGTTAAAGAGGGGAGTGTAAAACTCGAGAAGGAATGAATAACGGAAGGAAAAGAAATCGGGGAATCCACTTCAGAAACTACAGCTCCATCAGACATAAGCTGCTGATGGATATTGAAGATTCTGGAAGGAAAGAAGGACATGAGAGAACTGCAAAAGCTGGGTGAGTGCATAAGCAAGGGGAGTGAGTCCGGGGGCCTTGTGGCACTACTGAGGAGAGAAAAGAGTGCCTTTGAGTTTCCTTTATTGACGGAGATTAGATCAGAGTAGTATATAGATTTAGCTGATGCAATGGAGTCTTTGTAGACCAAGACATGATTATTGTACATTTCTTTGTGAATGGTTAGTCCACTTTTCTTGAAAAGGCGTTCCAGTTGACATCCTTTGGCCTTGAGTTTACGTAGGGAGGGAGTATACCAGGGTGCAGAGTGGGAGAAAGAAACAGATCTCTCAGTGGAGCAAAGGTGTTAAGAAGATTATGTCGATTATTACTGTAGTGAAAGACTAATTGATCAGGGGTGGAATGGCTATGTAAACTGGGGAGGCAATTTATTGCAGATGAAAAGGTGTCAAGACTAATATCCCTAATTTCCCTTAAGGTAATGTAATGGGGAGGGTTAGTTTTGAAAACTGGTAAATTTATATTAAAGAAGATGAGCATATGGTCAGAGAAGGAGATAAAATAAAATTTACTGTCAGTGGGAGTGACACCAGAACAGCAAACCAAGTCCAACATATGACCTTTACAGTGGGTAGGAAAATTAATATATTGATGGAGTCCAAAACTGTCCAAGCATATAAATATAAAACCATGCTAAAAAAACCAAAAACATATAAAACATTAAAACTGAACTGAGGAAGCACTACTATCAGTGAGGAAAAACCAGAGGTAATAAGACATAAAACCAAGCAATAAGTTTTAAAAAAAAAGTTAAAACAGGATAAATACAAATAAAAACAGGGTAAAAAAAAAATTGTTAAAACAGGATAAAAAAGGTGTAAGAAAAGGTAAAAGGAAGAAAAGCAAAAATAAATTTTGATAAAATCCAGATCAAAAAGGTGGGTCTTTAGTTTGGTTTTAAAAGTATCAACATTCTCTGCAGCCCTCAGGTCTTCAGGAAGGCTGTTCCACAAACGTGGACCATAATGACAGAAAGCCGTCTCACTGTGAGTTTTAGTTCTGACTTTAGGAATGATTAAAGGGTTCTTGAAGGCTCATAATGTAAAAGAAGTTCTGATAAATAATCAGGGCTAAGACCATTAAGAGCCTTAAAAACGAATAAAAGGACCTTAAAATGTGTTGATCAGGCGAGCAGTATTCCCCCTCCCCTCCGGTTCCTGTTTTCCCGGCTTCGGAAGATTAGACACACCTGTGTGATTACACACTTGCTGCATCTGATGAGCCAGCGTATTTAAGATCCAGCGTGTGGACAGCTCATCGCTGGATCGTCTGGGTTTGCAGCCACGATTTAAGTCTAAGCTTTGTCTTGTTGTTATTAAGTTACCTGTGCATTCATCTTGTTTCTCCTGCTCTTCAGGTTGCTGCCACCCGCAGGTGTGTCTCTGGAGCTGATCACGCTCGCCTGACCAGGAAGATCCATGACATCCACCCAGGTCTCTGCCTTCCCCCGGTCCCCTGGTCCTCGCAGGAGTTCCCTGCTGGACTCTGCTGCTCTCGTAGTAAGTGTGCTTTCCCGCATTATTCTCCCTTTGGAGAATCTGTCCCTAATGACCTCTGTCTGCTCTCTCCCATAGGCTACGTGTGCTCCAGGGGGCACCTGTCTTGTTGGAAATTTAAGTTGGCGGTTTTGTGTTTCATTTTCTTTAGTTTATGCACTTTTATTTACTATTGTGTTTTCAATAAACTTGTGAAACTTTTTATCCGAGTCTGAGTGATTGTTCTGGCTGAGTCTAACCCTGTTCTGAATCATGACAGAACCATCCAGCCAGGATCAAGGCTTAGTGAACGCTCGGCCGAGCGATCAGTCAGCACTCTGGGACTTGGAGGCCACGGAACGCCGGGTCATGTTTCTTTTTGAGCAGTTAGAGACAGGTATCCAGCAATTGGCTACCATCACCAAGCACCTGGGTCAGCTTCTCCCCCTGCACCTGCTGCTCCGGCAGTGTCTGCCATCTGCAGGAACATCTCTGTTCCTTCACCTGACCCCTATGGGGGAGAGGTAGGAGGGTGCAGAGGGTTCTTCCTCCACTGCTGGCTTTGTTTTCAGTAGGTGGAAGGGGAGTACAGGGATGATGCAGTGAAAATCCATATAATGACCTTGTTGCTGTGAGACCGAGCGCTTAAGTGGGCACAGTCCGTCTTGAGCAGCCCGGACGGACCCCTATACACATACCAGCAGTTTGTGCGGGAATTCTCCGAGGCATTCAACCATTCGGAAAGTGAGGGAAACATAGTTAGCCAGCTGATGGAACTTCGGCAAGGAGGCCGGTCAGTAGCCGACTCCTCCGTCGAGTTCTGGGTTGCTGTGGCTGACTCTGGATGGAATGACGTTGCTCTACACAGCACCTTCCTCTGGAGTCTGGATACTTACCTACACGACGCTGGCTATCTGTGCATCCCCCTCCTCTCAGGATGAGATGATTGAGCAGGCAGTGGTCCTTGATAATCAATTTAGGGAGCGTACGAGGGAGCAGGTGGTCACTGCTTCCCCGCTTGCTCCACGGCTGGTCTCCCCGACCTATGACGCTGTTCCGCCGGCGTTGTTACCAGAGCCGATGGACCTTGGGAGGGTCCGTCTGACTCTGAGGGAGCACTGGCATCACAAGAAGGCGAGGAAGTGCATTTATTGCGAGGTCCCTGGCCACGCAATATCAGAATGACCAATTCGGCCCGGGAGGCCTGGCCCGTCAGTCACCGTGGGGAGAGGGAGAGTTTCATCAAATTCCCCTCATCATTTTCAACTTCCGGTCCTCGTCCAGTTACCGGGGGCCGAGTTCAAAACCTCCGCTCTGATTGATTCAGGAGCGGAGCAAAATTTCATCCAACAGGCCATGGTGCGTAAATTACAGATACCCATCAGTAATGTTCTAACACCTTTGTCGGTCTCGGTGGTTTCGGGCAGCACCATTGTGGCAATTACCGAACAGATGGAGCCCATTTCGGTCATTCTGTCTGGTAATCACCGCAAGACTATTCAGTTTTACGTCGTGCCCCAATCTAACCCCACCATGATCCTGGGGTATCCGTGACTCCACAACCATAACCCCATTATAAACTGGAGTCAGGGCTCCATTTCGTCCTGGAGCCCTTTCTGTCTCTCATCTTGTCTCCGATCGGCTGCATGCTCACCTTCGCTCCCGATCTTCTCCCCTTCAGCTGAGCTGGTGGATCTCAGCTCCGTGCCCGAGATTTATCATGACTTAGGGGAGGTCTTTAGCAAGTCTAGGGCTCTATCTTTACCACCTCACCGGGGCTACGACTGTGCTATCGATCTCCTCCCAGGCACGTGGCTGCCATCCAGCCGGCTCTACAGTTTATCTGGGCCGGAGAGGGAGGCGATGGAGACCTACATTAAAGACTCCCTTAGCGCCGGCATAATTCGTCCGTCGTCCGCCCCTCTCGGCGTGGGGTTCTTCTTTGTAGGGAAGAAGGACGGGTCTCTGCGGCCGTGTATTGATTACCATGAGCTTAATGTGATAACCTGGAAGGACAAATATCTGCTTTTGGAGGTCAGGAGAGTTTGCTGGCCAATCAAACACAGTGATGCCATAGTCATTAAACCAGGTTTTGATACGTTTGGCAGTTGTGTGTGTGTGTGTGTGGGGGGGGGGTGGATGCCAAGTCCTGCTGGAAAATGAAATCAGCTTCTCCATAAAGCTTGTCAGCAGAGGGAAGCATGAAGTGCTCTAAAATTTCCTGGTAGACGACTGCGCTGACTTTGGTCTTGATAAAACACAGTGCACCAACAGCAGTAGATGACATGGTTCCTCAAATAATTACTGACTGTGGAAACTTCATACTAAACCTCAAGCAACTTAGATTCTGTGCCTCTCCACTCTTTCTCCAGACTCTGGGACTTTGATTTCCAAGTGAAATGCAACGCTTGCTTTTATCTGAAAAGAGGTCATCTGCTGTTGGTGCACTTTGTTTTATCAAGACCAAAGTCAGTGCAGTCGTCTACCAGGAAATTTTAGAGCACTTCATGTTTCCCTCTGCTGACAAGCTTTATGGAGATGCTGATTTCATTTTCCAGCAGGACTTGATACCCCCCCCCCACACACACACACACTGCCAGAAGTATCAAAACCTGGTTTAATGACTATGGCATCACTGTGTTTGACTGGCCAGCAAACTCTCCTGACCTAAACCCCATAGAGAATCGATGGAGTATTGTCAAGAGGAAGATGAGAGACACCAGACCCAACAATGCAGACGAACTGAACGTCACTATCAAAGCAATATGGACCTTCATAACACTTCAGCAGTGCCACAGGCTGATCACCTCCATGCCATGCCACATTGATACAGTAATTAATCCAAAAGGAGCCCCAACCAAGCACTGAGTGTGTACATGGACATACTTTTCAATTGGTCAACATTTCTATTAACCCTCTGTCTACATTAAATGGACGGGTCGCGTGCCCCCAGTGGCACAGCGCAACAACTGCACCTATCAACTTATTGATGTCCCCCGGTTATACTGAGAATTTGGACTGATCTGGACTGATCTGACAGTTCAGAAGGTGGCAGACATGTGCCAGAGGAATCAGGGCTGACATGGAATACAGCAAAGAAGAAGAAATCCTCATTATTCTTCTTCCTTTTTCCGCTATGAGCTCCCAGCACCAATGTGGTCGCCACCATGTTCGGTCATGGCGACAGCGATTCTGACTGAAACTGCATCAAACACAAAAAATAGCCGCGCAATACAAACAAAATTCACGAGGGATAATCATAAGAGTTTGTAGATGTGGTAGAGGGTGTAAATGACAGACCAAACGTGAAACTACGTCCATGATGGGTGAAAAACTGAGCTACCAGCACCAAGATGGCGACGCCCATGCCGTCATGGATTCTCACAGGAAAAATGCATCAAACAGGAAAAATAGCCGCGTAATACAAACGAAATTCACGTGGGATAATCATAAGAATTTGTAGATGTGGAAGAGAATGTAAATAAAAGAGCAAATGCAAAACATCAACCACGATGGACGAAAACAGACTGGCCACGTGGGTGAGCGAGCCCCTCCCCCCCGCAACAGGTTAGAGAAAAATATGTTGTTGTTGTTGTTTTTTTACATTTTATTAATTTTCTGGTTCATATACTTTGAAGATTAGATAAAAACATACCCCTGTAGACAAAACGGCGTCAAAAAAGCGAACCATTCTTTGTGTAAATGTGTCCAAAGTCTACTTTTGACTGAGTTATGTAATTTATATAGCTGCCCCAACATTATGCAAATTAGATGCATAAATTTATTCCTATCTGAAACTTTGGATCATATTCTACATCTTTCTAATTGGCAGTAAGCTATTATCTCTTGCAACTTTCAAGTGATAGCCTTGGAAATCTGAACTATTTTACTGACAAAAAATATTTACCACTCTTGATCACTAGGGGTTATGTTTACCCCTTAACTGCTCCTGTCGCCATGCGGTGCCTGGGACAGCTAAAGGGTTTAAAAAAAAAAAAAATTAATTAATTTTATGTAATATTCTAATTTTTTGAGAAACTGAATTTGGGGTTTTCATGGGCTGTAAGCCATAGTCATCAAAATTAAAATAAACAAACACTTGAAATATATCACTCTCTGTGTAATGAATCTATATAATATATGGGTTTCACTTTCTGAAATGAGTGACAAAAAATATTGAACTTTTTCTTGATATTCTATTTTTTTGAGATGTACCTGTATACTAAAATATGGTCAATATATTGATTAATCAAGTTATTAAAGTGAGCAACAAAAATTAAAGTAGAAGCATAACAACAGCAGACGTATGCTAACTACAACAATAATACATCATTAAGCACAAAAAAACCAAAACACTCATAGTTTAACCCCTTGCACTCCGGTCAATTTCCCTAAAAATGCCAAAAATTAACGTGCCCAAATTAAATCAAAAGCTGTTCTTCAACCCTTTGCAGCATCTTCATGGGGTTGGTCTCATTTAAAAGAAAACACTTTGAATTTTTTGGCAAAACAGTCATAATCTCTCTAAGTGCTCCGGCCACTGAGTTACAGTCATCTAAACATAGTGAACTTGAAGAAAATAAATTTGGCCAGGGTGTTTTTTTGAATACAAATGCTTGCAAATAACACACAGCTTGAGATCCGGGCTGGAAAATGCAACAGAAATGTAGAACCACGTGTTATCCAGCTGAGGTCCAAATTTTGTAACAATATCACAAAAAATGAATATATTACACAGCTTTATACTCAGGTAGTTCCCAGGCGTTTTGGAACTGTGCCAAATTGTGCCAAATGGCACAGTTTGGAAAAATGTCTGTAACTTTTGAATGATTCAATGTAGAAGCTTCATTTTGGGCTCTAATGAAAGGTCACACTCAGGGCTGTCTGTGTGTGTGTGTGGGGGGGGGGTTTGTCCCCCCCCCTTGCTACAGAGGATGGACATCGGCCATCGCTACACAACGGATTAGCCTCATGTGGGATGTGGGACAGCAGCGCAGTCACCGCGGCTCCCCCCCCCCTCGCTACAGAAGAATAGCGGGGGTGGGGGGGCGTTCACGGTCTGAACGCGGCGAACAACCCCTTGTACCGCGGCACACAAACTGCGCCGCGCCGCACAGTTGTAATTTACCGATCGGTCAAAAGTAATTTTGGATTACAATTTTCATGGATAAATAATAATTTAGCTTATAACACCTTACCTCTTCACAGCAGCAGAGTCCTGGCGAACTTCTCTTCCTCACTGTCAGACGAACGCGACGCTGGTCCGCTCGTGGTTCTGGTCTCGCGACCCGTTCAAAACATAATTCCATTATTGCGGTTTTGTGCTTCCATGATTGCGGTTTTTGGCGAACGATTTTTCAAAACAAATAACAGTAGTAATTAAAAAAAGACTGGCGAAGGCGTGTGTGTCACTCAGCCTTCGTCGTCAGCCTCCGTCGGTCTATGACCATGGAAGAAATCATAACGTCTACTCTGCTGGAACCAAAACAAAATAAGCACCGCCTGTGGCCGAACATGCCGATCTGCGAATGGCACTCCCTGTCACACAGGTTGCATTTGTGGATGGTCTCCGTGCTGCTGGGTCTGTGGGGTTCTTCCTGCGGGTTCTTTTTTGATCCGCTGCAGCAGCCAGTTTTCACCCAGCCTTAAAAAAAACAGCTCGCGAATTTCTCTGCTTCAATTGGCTCACTGCACTCACAGCGTTGGGAGGCGGGTCCTTTTGGCTAGGTTTTCAGTCATTGGTTCTTCAAGGTTTCAGAAACCCAATTCAAGGCTCTTATTAGTCGAATGAGAGGTCAATCAGATGAACTAATCTGTTTGCGGCTGTGTCTGCAGCTTTTATTTTCAGTGCGCGCTTGGACGCCATCACCACCTACATCACCACCATCAGGATCTCCATCATGCGTCCGAGAGCGCACGAGGGCGCTCTCGTGCGCCCTCGTGCGCTCTAGGACGCAGAGACTTGCCCCTCCGCGGTACAACGGAGTGCAAGAGGTTAAACTATAAATCATCTAATTAACAGATATAGTATATTAATGGTAACAATGGCTTATTCATGATCCAATCCAGTTATGTTACTTAAACAACAATCCCTGCAATAGATTATAGAAAAGCCACTTCATACCCATGTTTGTGTTCTTTCCATCTCCTCAACACATAAAACCTTATTATCCCTTCAGATCCCCAGCTAAAAATCCACACACTCCTCCTTTTAATCCCCCTCCCCTCAATGACACATATGTTCTCCCTGTATCCTCTAAGACTCTCTGCTCTCCCACAGCTTTCCGTAAGACAGCCTGACCTTCTTCAAACTAACCCCAATATCCTCCAAACTGCGATTAGTCAGGAGCTCCTATCCAAGGCCCTCAAAGTAATTACAGTGAGAAGTGATGAATGCAAGATGAGGGGGGATGAGGAAATGCTTTAACCCTCTCCCCCAGTCAGCTGAGGTTATGTAATGGGAGGATCTGGTTAAAGTATACAGAGTGTAACCTGGGTGAAATTTAAGATCTCAGTCTAAATATTTCCCACTTTGTCATCGAAATGTTCCACACAACAGCTCAATGTAATTCTTTGTAGTACTATCACAAAAACAATACAAATTTATAACTGAGAAGTAGCTGCTCATACCCAGTGTAATGAAAGAGTTCACTGCATTAAGTTTCTCCTTCAAATAATGAGGTTCGGTTAAAACTAGAAAAGAACAAACTGACAAAGACGGGACTCAAAAGAAGCAGAAACAACTGTGATATCCAAGAAGGACCACTAAGAGAATCAGTGTGACTCTTTGTTTACACACGTCTAAAAATCGTAACTGTCGTGTCAGTTTCCCTTTCAACGAATGGAACCAAAGCCAAAAGCTATACATACAATATGCAATGCTAGATTTATAGGAAATACTTCTGTTCAAACAGTAGAGGTTGTCAAAATACCCTTCAGAGAAAAGTAAACCCAACTTATCCTGAATTATCACTTACAAAAACTAATACGAGGGAGGTTGTGATAAGCTTTAAGAAATTTGACTCAAAGCACTGGCACATTTTCCCATTAAAGGAGTCCTGTTATTTGAAGCCAAAGCCCTTCAGCCTGCATTAGTTGGCACCCACTAGGAGCCGGAAGTGTTGTAACATCAGGATGAATACCAAAGGGCAGATCAACACTAATGTAATCCAGAGGATGGCTGACGGAGGTCCCAGGTGGGATGATGCAAACTGGGCTCTGAAACCACCCACCACAACAGCATGGGCATAACATGCAGGAGTTGGACTTAAACAGTGTAAGATTTGTGATGCATCACATGACTGTCCACAGTGTAAGGAATGAAATTGAAAATTCACTGAATGAAGTGATGGTGGTATATTGATATCAGAGATGATGTGAACCTGAGATGGCATGAACCTATGTACAGTGTGCAAATGAGCATTGTGCAATGAGCAGTGTACAGTTACAAATTACAAATTATTTCTGTAACGGTAGTACCAGCAGACTGTGCATGATAAGTAGCAGCAGAGATGATATGGACATCAGACGGGTGAGACTATATCTACTGTACAGGTGAGCAGTGTGCAAATTTAGCAGCCGGTGTGTGAGTTCTTATATGGAAAGCTGTGTTACGGAGTTTTGGGAATTGTTATCTGTTCAGGAGTCTGATGACAGTGGAAAAGAAGGAGTTCTTCAGTCTGGGAGTCCTGCATTTCACACTTCTGTACCTCTGGCCTGAGGGTAGAAGTGTAAACAGTCTGTGCTGGGGGGTGGGTGGGGTCCTGGAGGATGGAGGCAGCTCTCCTTTGGACTCTGCGGTGATAGGTGCTCTGCAGAGAGGGGAGTGGAGTCCTGATGATCTTCTCCGCTGTCTTCACCACTCTCTGGAGGCATTTGCGCTCCAGGGCAGTGGTGCTGCCATACCACGCAGTGATGCAGTTGGTCAGGATGCTCTTGATGATGCAGCTGTAGAAATTGTTGAGGATCCTGGAAGACATGCCAAACTTCTTCAACCTCCTCAGAAAGTACAGTCGCTGTTGAGCTCTCTTAACCAGCTCTGTGGTGTTGTGTGTCCACTTAAGGTCCTCGCTGATGTGGATGCCCAGGTATTTAAAGCTGCTCACCCTCTCCACCTCAAGCTTCCGGATGAACAGCGGCCGATGGGGTCTCCTCCTCCCTTTCCTCATGTCCACTATCATCTCCTTTGTCTTGTCCGTGTTGAGGGTGAGGTTGTTGTCCTCACACCATGACACCAGGTTGGCCACCTCCCTCCTGTAGGATGCTTCGTCATCACCAGTGATGCATCCTATCACTGCTGTGTTGTCTGCAAACTTTAGGATGATATTGTCCTTGTGGGAGACAATACAGTCATGGGTGAAGAGGCTGTGGAGGATGGGGCTGAGAACACAACCCTGTGGGAAACCTGTGTTTGTGATGATTATTTTCATGTCACTCTGGCTTGTCAGATTTGAAATGTGTTTGTCAGATTCAGACACATTTGAAAGATAAAACAATGTGTTTTTAAAATAATTATATATTAGTTCATCTACTTTATCTTAATCTAAATAAACAAAAATGAATGACTTTTGTTTTGATATATTTCTTTCAGGGAGGGGATAGATGCTCTGTCACCTTCAATGAGTTGTGGATGGCAGACTCAGGCGGGTAGACGATGAAGTGCCGCAGTGTGAAGCCAAAGCCCTGTGAGGTCCGCCGCAGGCGTAGCATCTTGGGCCCCGGCCAGGAGAAAGGCTCCTCCTCTGTCCCAGGAGAGGCCGCGGCTGATGTCTCGCTCTGATCTCGTCCATCTTTCTGCTTTGCCTGGAAAAAAAAGGGACAAATGAGTGAGAACTTGAGTTTTCATCTTCAGAGCACATTCACAATTCCCAGGTGACATGGTGAACTGAAAATAACAAGTATACTCACACACACACACACACACACACACACACACACACACACACACACACACACACACACACACACCATGTTCCAAATTATTATGCAAATAGGATTTTCTTGTCAAACATTCAATTTTTTGTTTTTTCAAACTCATGGATGATATTGTGTCTCAGGGCTCTTTAGATCACTGATATTAATGTCAGACGCCTGTCATAATTAGTTTGCCAGGTGAGCCCAATTATAGGAAAACTACTTAAGAAGGATGTACCACATTATTATTTGTGTATTTATAATATTTATAATATTTATAATTGTGTATTTATAATTTTTCTGCATTGATGTATGTGGTTATTGTGTATATTTTTATCTTGATTCTTTTTTCTAAAGCCCATCCAGGGACAAGAGTTGCAAATTAGCTAATAGCTATACACTCTATGTGCAACACATCAGATTGATTGTCTTTGATTAATTGTCTATGTTTATTGCACTGTCCCTGTCAAATAAACTAATCTACTACTACTACTATTAAGCATGTGACAGGTTTCAAGCAATATGGGAAAGAAAAAGGATCTCTCTGCTGCCGAAAAGCATCAAATAGTGCAATGCCTTGGACAAGGTACGAAAACATTAGGCATTTCATAAAAACTTAAGTATAATCATCGTACTGTAAAGAAACTGAAGGCTGATTCAGAGCACAGACGGGTTTGTGCAGATAAAAGCATGATGAGGAAGATTTCTGCCAGACAAATTCATCGGATTAAGACAGCAGCTGCTAAAATGCCATTACAAAGCAGCAAACAGGTACAGTGGTGTGAAAAAATGTTTGCCCCCTTCCTGATTTCTCACTTTTTGTATGTTTGTCACACTTATACGTTTCAGATCAAACAAATTTAAATATTAGACAAAGATAACACAAGTAAACACAAAATGTAGTTTTTAAATGAAGGTGTTTATTATTAAGGGGGAAAAAATCCAAACCTACATGGCCCTGTGTGAAAAAGTGATTGCCCCCTAAACCGAATAACTGGTTGGGCCACCCTTAGCAGCAACAACTGCAGTCAAGCCTTTGTGATAACTGGCAATGAGTCTTTTACAGCACTGTGGAAGAATTTTGGCCCACTCATCTTTGCAGAATTGTAATTCAGCCACATTGGAGGGTTTTTGAGAATGAACCAACTTTTTAAGGACATGCCACAGCATCTCAATCAGATTCAGGTCAGCACTTTGACTAGGCCACTCTAAAGTCTTCATTTTGTTTTTCTTAAGCTATTCAGAGGTGGACTTGCTGGTGTGTTTTGGATCATTGTCCTGCTGCAGAACCCAAGTGCGCTTCAGCTTGAGGTCACAAACAGATGGCCAGACATTCTCCTTCAGGATTTTTTGATAGACAGCAGAATTCATGGTTCCATTTACCACAGCAAGTCTTCCAGGCCCTGAAGCAGCAAAACAGCCCCAGACCATCACACTACCGCCACCATATTTTACTGTTGGGATGATGTTCCTTTTCTGAAATGCTGTGTTACTTTTATGCCGACTGTAATGGGACACACACCTTCCAAAAAGTTCAACTTTTGTCTTGTCAGTCCACAGGGTATTTTTAAGACGTTTTCTGGCAAAAGTGAGATGAGCCTTTATGTTCTTTTTGCTCAGTAGTGGTTTTTGTCTTGGAACTCTGCCATGCAGGCCATTTTTGCCCAGTCTCTTTCTTATGGTGGAGTTATGAACACTGACCTTAACTGAGGCAAGTGAGGCCCGCAGTTCTTTGGATGTTGTTGTGAGGTCTTTTGTGACCTCTTGAATGAGTTGTTGCTGCGCTCTTGGGGTAATTTTGGTCGGCCGGCCACTCCTGGGACGGATTACCACTGTTCCATGTTTTCACCATTCATGGATAATGGCCCTCACTGTGGGTCACTGGAGTCCCAAAGCTTTAGAAATAGCTTTATAACCTTTTCCAGACTGACAGAGCTCAATTACTTTGTTTCTTATTTGTTCCTGGATTTCTCTGGATCACAGCATGATGTCTAGCTTTTGTGGATCTTTTAGTCTACTTCACTCTATCAGGCAGGTCCTATTTAAGTGATTTCTTGATTGAGAACAAGTGTGGCAATAATCAGGCCTGGGAGTGGCTAGAAAAATTGAACTCAGATTTCCAAAGATGTGATAAACCACAGTTAATTTATGTTTTAAGGGGGGGGTGGGGGGCAATCAATTTTTCACACAGGGCCATGTAGGTTTGAATTTTTTTTTTACCCTTAATAATAAACACCTTCATTTAAAAACTGCATTTGGACTTCCGGTTATGGCTGCCACGTAGGACGGACGTGTCTCGCTCTGCTCTGCTCCTGGAGAAAAAAATCGGCAAATAACTCTCTCATTTGGGACAGAACGTATCCCAGCATTTGGGCGAGGATATGTCGGCGAAGCCTAAGGCTGGAAAACCAGGAAAAGGAAAAAGCGAGCCGCCGAAACAGTCCAAATTAACGGACTTTCAGGTCTGTGACGCAGCAAACAAGGCTCCATATATGGCGGAGGAGGCTGGCGGCGGTGCGATTTCTGCGGGGAATGGCGCAGATGCGCTGATGGCTGCCATGAGTTCAATGAGAGCGGACTTTTCCTCTAGATTTGATGGGATTATGACAGCGCTGGAAGGAATAAGAAAGGAATTGGGTGACTGTGTAGAACGAACGGCGCAGATGGAGCTCCGTCTCGCTAGTGCTGAAGATGACGTCACCCGTCTTCAATTAAAGGTGCGCACTTTGGAAAAAAAAATAAATCTCTGGAAGATAATATTTTGGATTTGGAATCTCGGTCGAGACAGAATAATTTGAGGCTGGTGGGTCTTCCAGAGGAATCAGAAGGTCGGGACGTATGTTCCTTTCTGGAAAAGTGGATTCCGGAGGTGCTGGGCAGCGAGGAGTTGCAATCAGCAGTGGTTCTGGAAAAAGCACATCGTATTGGCCCACGGAGAGATAAGGGACCGCCGAGGACCTTAATTATGAAGTTTCTAAGCAACAGAGACAGGATGAAGATCTTCAACGCTGCACGTGCTAAAGGAGAGATTAAACACCAGGACCAGCAGGTGCGGTTCTACCCAGATTTGGCCACAGGAATCCAGCAATTGAGGAAGCAGTTTGATCCCGTACGTAAGGAGCTGCGCAACCTTGGGATTCGTCATGGTGTAATCTATCCTGCGAGACTGCTGACCACGTATGAGGGCAGAAACCCACATCTTCAAGACCCCAGAGGAGGCGCAGGAGTTCATCAAGAAGATCAAAGAAGAAGAAGAGACTGGTGGGAGCTAAGCATGAACAAAATATAAGGTAGAATAATTAAGCATTTGCACAGGCATCTGACTGACTTGAAGTAATAGTAAGTTTACAAAATATAGATTGTATTATATATTAAAAAAAACAAAACAAAAACAAAACAAACAAAAAAAAAAAAACTATGATGTACAAAGTTGTTAAAAATTTTGGAGTTAAGTTGGAAAACTACAGAAGAGAGTTAATGTTACGTCATTAAAAGCAGTAGAGTTAGGGTGATTGGGAGGATGAAGAAGGAGTGGCTTAGGCTGTTCCCCGTGGGTGTGGAACGGTCGATGGCTATATCGGGAGACAGAATTTTTCTTTTGATTTTGGGGGGTTTGCCACAAGTGTGGGAAGGGGAAATTTGTTGTGTGTAGTTTGTAGGATGAATGTTCAACCACTCATGTTTTTGCTTCTCTGTATGAGCATGTTTACACTGCAAGGTAATCCCAAACTCTCTATTGATCATGGACCAAAGTGTTAATCTTAATTTAACTTCATGGAATTGCAGAGGTCTACAAAATTTAAAAAAACTTAAACAAGTTATGAATAAAATAAAGGACATGGGTTCAAGAATTGTGTTTTTACAAGAAACTCATCTGATAGAGGAGGATGTTAAAAGAATTAGGAGTAGATGGCAGGGAAGTGTATTCACCTCTTCATTTTCATCCCGAGCCAGGGGAGTTATGACTCTCATACATAAATCAGTTCCTTTTCAAGTGAAAAATGTAATTGGAGACAAATTTGGAAGATATGTAATCATTCAAGGTTCTTTGCTATTAGAAAATATAAATCTTGTGAACTTATATGGTCCCAATATAGATGACCAGAAGTTCTTTGCTAATTTATTTCTCATCTTATCATCACTTACAGGGCAACATATAATAGCAGGGGATTTTAATTGTACATTGAATCCAGGTGTGGATAGATCAACAGACTGGATTGTACGCACATTGGATGTAGGATGACTATTAATCATTTTATGAAAGAATTGAGATTGTTAGATATATGGAGAGAAATGAAACCACAAGTTAAAGCCTATTCTTGTTATTCCAGTACCTACAAGACATTCTCACGTATTGATTATTTTTTGATTTCCACAGAATTAAGGTCCAAGATTCAAAACTGCTTTTATGATAACATCGTGATCTCTGACCATGCACCCTGTTGTCTAATATATGTAGATAAAAAATTGATAAAGGAATCAGGTAGATGGCAATTTCAGCATAAATGGCTTCAGGATGAGGAATTTGTCAAGTATATAGAAAAACAGATAGACGAGTTCTTTGACATCAATACTACACAAACATCAGCATGTGTAAAGTGGGAGGCTTTCAAAGCTTTTATTAGGGGACATATTATTAGTTATACAGGATCAAAATCTAAGAAGACTCGAGAGGAGAGAGCTAAATTGGAACATAAATAAAAAATCTTCAGGAAAAAGTGTATGCAGGAAGTGACCCAAGGTTGGAGAATGAATTACTGATTTTGAGAGCTGAATACGACAAAAATCAGCGGAATAGAGCTGCCTCGAGTCTTCTAAGATTGAAACAATCTTTTTATGAACAAGGTGAAAAATCAGGAAAATTATTAGCATGGCAGATTAAACAATTGGAAATTAAAACACCAATTACCAGTATTATAAGTAATGGACAGGTAGTTATAGATCCTTTAGAAATTAATAGAGCCTTTAGAGATTACTATGAAAAATTATATGATACCAAAAATGAACCTGATTTAACAAAACTAAATGGGTTTTTGAACGAACTATCTATACCGGTGTATTCCAAATGAAAACAGGGAGATATTGGAGTCTAAAATTAGTCAAGAAGAAGTTGGGCTAGCCATTGATAATATGAAATCAGGAAAAAGTGCAGGACCAGATGGTCTTCCAGTTGACCTTTATAAAAAATTTAAGATAAATTAATAAAACCTTTTTTGGAAATGGTTTTAGAAGCATTTCAAAATAATAATTTACCATCATACATAAATAATGCCTTAATTATACTGTTGCCAAAACCAGGTAAGCCCTCTAATAAATGTGAAAATATGAGACCAATAAGCCTATTAAACGCCGACCTTAAGATAATCTGTAAAATTTTAGCAAGACGAATACAAGAAATTTTACCAAATATTATTAATCGAGATCAGAATGGCTTTATAAAGGGTAGACAAGGCTTCCATAATGTAAGAAGACTATTTAATATTATTTATTTTAATAAAGAAGCACCGGATACAGCTCTCCTATCATTGGACGCCGAAAAAGGCCTTTGATAGAGTTGAATGGCCCTTTCTTTTTGAAGTCCTACAAAGGTTTGGACTTGGAAATAATTTCATAAAATGGGTTCAAATAATATACAATAATGCTACAGCAGAAATCCTAACAAATAACAATATTTCAAAACCAATAAAAATCAATAGAGGATGTCGACAAGGCTGTCCACTTTCACCTTTACTGTTTACTATGGCAATTGAACCTTTAGCGATAGCGATACGTTTACATTCACAAATATATGGAATTAAAGTTGGACCAACAGAACATAAAATCTCCCTGTACGCCGATGACATAATTTTGTTTATGTCGAATCTAAAAAAATCAATTCCAACCTTGTTGAATTTAATAAAGAATTTTGGGGAAATATCAGGATATAAAATAAATAAAACTAAATCTTCAATATTAATGCTAAATGAGACCCAGAGAAATTACCCAGCCCCTGAGGTAAATCAATTCAATGTTGTAAATCAGTTTAAATATTTAGGAATCCAAATTATGCCTAAGCTAGAATCAGTCGCCAGTGTCAACTATGAAGCCTTAATGTCAGATATCAATGAGTTAACTCAGAGATGGATGTCACTACCAATGTCGATGATCGGGAGAATCAATATACTTAAAAGTAATATTTTACCTAAAATACTTATTTATTTCAATACATTCCCTTATCACCACCTTTAGATCTATTCTCAAGAATAAAAAAAAAGTTAGTGGAATTTATATGGAACAACAGGAGGGCTAGATTACGTTTGTCTTTTATTATATTTACCATTTGATCGTGGAG
Source organism: Pholidichthys leucotaenia (assembly GCA_020510985.1). Taxonomy (NCBI): domain Eukaryota; kingdom Metazoa; phylum Chordata; class Actinopteri; order Cichliformes; family Pholidichthyidae; genus Pholidichthys; species Pholidichthys leucotaenia. Next base: position 183,212,828 of record CM035844.1, read on the forward strand.
GTCTGAAATGTCCAAATTTTATGTTGTATTATTGGTCGGCACAACTGAGGTCTATGACATATTATTTTTCATCAAATGATCTCCCTCACTGGACTGAAATGGAATCATACAATTTACCTTTACCTCTTCCCATATTCATATACTCAGATTCGGCAAAAAAATTACAAAAACAAGTTAAAAATCCATTTGTAAAGCATATGATCAAAATATGGTGTGAAGCTAAAAACTATTTAAAAGAACCACAGTTATTGTCACAATTTAGTCCAATATGGGGTAATCAATATTTTAAACCAGGGAGAGCGGACGCTGTATTTAAAGTATGGAATTTAAAAGGGATACAAAAGATTCAGGATTTATATTTGCCATGTGCAGACAACATAATGTCTTTTGAAGAGCTGAGGATCAAATTTAATCTCAATAGAACACATTTTTTTAAATATCTTCAACTTAGAAACTTTATTCGATCAAATCAAAATAAAGCTCTCACTCGACCTATTTATTCATCCTTGGAAAAAATGATGATGAAAGATAGTAAAAGAAAGGGTATTATTTCAGAGTTTTATAACTCACTGACACTATCTTCAAGTGAAAATTCACTGAAAAGATTAAACTACTGGAAAGAAGATCTGCAAATTGAAATTTCAGAGGAACAATGGGAATTGGCTTGTACAGAAGCTCAAACCAAATCAATAAATGCACGCCTTAAATTGATACATTTCAAATGGTTAATGCGGATGTATGTTACACCGGAGGAGTTAAATAGATATAACAAAAATATACCAGATACATGCACAAAATGCATGGAAAGTAAAGGAACCCTATTTCATTGTTTATGGGAATGTAGATTAATAAGAATGTTTTGGGAAGAGGTGAGGGTAACAATTGAAAAAATAATCTCAAAACAAATCATATTGAATCCTAAACTGTTTTTGTTGGGTCTGTACCCAGAAAAGCATAATTTTAATAAAAGTGAAAGAACATTCATAGACCTCAGTTTGCTTAATGCCAAAAAATGTATTGCACTATTATGGAAAAAGACTCATAGACCAGATGTGACTCAGTGGTTAAGACAGATGTTAACAAACCTTCCATTAGAAAGAATAACATATATACTAAAATCAAAGGAAATTGTGTTTGAGAATATATGGAGACCTTTTATTGATTATGTAAAAAATTTAAACATAACTCTTGAAGAAGAAGGTGAATGATGTGTGTGGACCTTGTAAATTCCAAACTGGTGAACATAATATGTATACTTATGTATTGGATTGTCTAGACTAAACAGAGGAGCATTGTTGAAGACTTGATTTTGTTGGTGGTTGTTGGTGTTTTTAGTGCATTTTTTTTTTTTTGTAGTACTTAGTGTTAGTGTTTGATTGTTTGTATCATGTTTGTTAAAAAAAAAAAAAAGGTTCAATAAAGATATTGTGGAAAAAAAAAAAACTGCATTTTGTGTTTTCTTGTGTTATCTTTGTCTGATATTTACATTTGTTTGATGATCTGAAACATTTAAGCTGCAAGTCCACCAAACACGTTTTTAGTCACCCGACTGCCCTCAGTGTTTTGGGGTTTTTTTTCAGCATTTGTGTGCTGCGCTCTGGGAAAAAAGTCTGTGCCCTGTATCCCAGCAACAACTTGTCACTCTCAGCTCAGCACTTCTGCTTTTCCTACGGTCAGACTTTCTACTGATTTTTTAACAGCAGTCTCTCTAAATAACAATGGACAGGAAATGTATTCTTGCAGCTCTGGATGCAAAATATGATTACATGGAAAGCAGGAGTGTGAGTACAGACTAGTACCAGCGTCCTATGTCCTGCCCACGCAGCAGTTCTGATTGGCTGCTTAAGGTCTGACATTGACGAGCTCAGCTGCAGTCTGAAAAATTGAACTTTTGTCAGCGCTGAGTGCCCTGAGCACCGCAACAAAAAATGGCCACTGCCGAGAGTGTTTCAGTGCTGAACGCTGGACTACATAGAGAATGAATGGAAAATAGTCGCCCAGAGGGGAAAAAACGTTCAGTGCGTTTGGTGGACTCGCAGCCTTAAGTGTGACAAACATACAAAAAAATGAGAAATCAGGAAGGGGGCAAACACTTTTTCACACCACTGTATTTGAAGCTGCTGGTGCCTCTGGAGTCCCACGAACCTCACGGTGTAGGATCCTCCAGAATGGCTTGCAGTTGTGCCTAAATCTACTATTCGGACACTCCTAACCAATGCTCACAAGCAGCAATGGTTGCAGTGGGCCCAGAAATACATGAAGATTAATTTTCAAACAGTCCTGTTTACTGATGAGTGTCATGCAACCCTGTATGGTCCAGATGGATGGAGAAGTGGGATGGATGGTGGATGGCCACCATGTCCCAATAAGGCTGCAACATCAGCAAGGAGGTGACGGAGTCATGTTTTGGGCTGGAATCATGGGGAAAGAGCTGGTAGGCCCCTTTAGGGTCCCTGAAGGTGTGAAAATGACCTCGGCAAAGTACACAGAGTTTCTGACTGACCACTTTCTTCCATGGTACAAAAAGAACTGTGCCTTCCATAGCAAAATTATCTTCATGATTGACAATGCACCGTCTCATGCTGCAAAGAATACCTCTGTGTCATTGGCTGCTATTAGGGCTGTGCGATATGACAATATGTATTGGACGACGATATGAAAACTTCTATCATTTCATAGAATGCTCTATCATTTATATCGTTATTTAAAATGCACATACTCCTGTTTATTCCGTAAAGCTCCTCACCACTACTTGTCAGCGTCCCGTCTCTCTTCTGCAGTGTGCACAGCGGAACAGGTATGTCGTGGGTGGCTAGGTTTTAGTCAGGTGAATGCTAATGCTAACGCCAAACTACCGATTCAGATAGCTGCTACTCCTGTTTGCCAGGGATGTGGGACTGTTTTCCATCGTGACTGAGTATGGAGTTGCTCCGTCAAAATATATACCATAAAGTTGCTGTGATTGATAATTCGGCAAGGAGAACATGCCGAATGATTGGGGGGGGGGGGTCTGATGGGGCGCTCCACGATCGTTTGCAGAGAGGCACACTCAGCCAGTCCCGACTGCTGCTTAATTTTACAAGTGGGCACATATGCACACTTTGACTGAATGACAACAAGACGCAAAAATGTTCAAATAACGAATTTTATAAGTGCTTTGCTGCTGTGTGCATCCCCAAGTATGGATTTGCTCCGTCAAAGTATATACCATAAAGTTGCTGTGATTGTTAATTCGGCATGGAGAACACAGGGGGGTGCGTGCTGGCAGGGACCCGTGGTGCCGCAAAGGACATCACTGGCACATGCAGCAGCCGAGCCTCCCGTTAACTGGTGTCCGACGGGGCGCTCCACGATTGTTCGCGTGGAGGCAGTCAAAATATGTAATTTTTATCAATAAAAGTTTAGCAAGCGCTTAACACTGCTCTGTGTCTCTTCACGCTCTGAGGTGTGAGTGGGGTTTAGCTCTGTGGGTGTGTGTGTGTGTGTGTGTGTGCTCTGCAGGCAGCTGTACGGGTTTTTCCTGTGAACAAACGCTCCAAATATGCCATTATATGGTAGCTCCAAGTTAGAATCCCGTTCAATTATTCCTTTTATCACTGGATTGTAAGTTTGTGGGCTCCTATCCACCTTATTCCTAGGCCCCATGATGCCTTGCATGAATTATGGGCGCAATTTCCGGTACTAGTTTAGAACGTATGGTTGTCACTGAAACGGGACACTTTTCCTTGTTAAAACACAATGACTTCGGCATCAGAAATGCAGGAACACGGCCTCTTGCACCTCTAAACAGTAATATAATCATACCACTTCCCACAACTATTGAGGGATGGGAAGATGGCCTTATAAAGTGGCCTCGTAGACAGTAGCTCCATTAGTTAGTGCCACTGCTAAGATGCTAACAATGTAAACAAATGACCTGTGCTGGCAAAATTAGTCACTTTGAGGACATTTTCAAAACTGATGTAACGTTATTTCCATATTTTGTATTTAAAGATCTTCAAAATGATATTTAATTTGTAGGAAGTGCACAAAAACTGACCCGGAAAAGAGACGATTTGTTTATATTTTGGCTAGGTTGAAAACTCGCGTTCGATTGGTCGGGAGTTACGTCTTCCGCAAAAGCATAGGTATTTTTAGAAGGGACGATTTCTAAGCTTTCCAATGATACCAGACACTCATGGGGGTTTTCCTGGGACTTTGCCGCTACCAAACAAAAAAAGAGTCATGATTTATGACTTCTCGTTGCCTGTACTCATAATGACGCAGTGTGCATTCTGACCAGCACGTCTTCACTACAATAAAGTCGGCTGCATTTTGTTAAAATATGTTGGACATAATCAAATTTACCTTAGAGCAGACGTATGCCTCAACACCGTGCTTGGATGTCGTCTGTCACCGTGTGGTGAGAAGCCTCCATTTATCCAGTCTGGCACAACTACGAACACCAGAAACAAGTACCAGAACTATGCCAAAACATTCAAAAAATACAAAAACTACAAGAGCTGAAATTAGCTGCCACTTGAGTGCAAAACACGCATGTGGTCTATACATGAAAATGAATTTGAAAAACTTTTAAAAATGCTATTTTAAATGCCCCTGCTACTCCATTCTTATTGACTGATTTAACACTACATTAGCCGAAACCGGAAGCTCCATCCATAATCATTCCTACAGCGGCACCCCCAGGAATAAGGTGGATACTGCACAACAACTTCAACATTGGGGGGAGGGGGGGGGGTCGAGGCAGGCACACAGTAATGGCACATCTACTGGATGCTGCAAATTCTTTTTCCCTTTAAACGGCACACCGTGAGTCCTGACCGCTGAAATATCTAAAATGTAAAGTTAATACCGACATGACTGGAGTGGAATTAGGGATGGGCATATCAATACTCAAGTATCGATACTTTGATACCAGCTGGTTGATTCTTTGGAGTCCATACTTTTTAAAATATTGCGATACCACTATGTTAATACAAAACGTGCAATTTGTTTTCACTTCTGAGAGTTTTAGGCATTAAATTTATGTGTGAAAAACCAGCCCAAGCATACTGGCCGCCTATCACACTCTGCGTACTGTGCAGCCAAGCACTCCCGTGCAGAGTGAGCTCAGCAGCGTTGGGGGCAGGAGAAATGTTACACCATTCATCCAAATTCTATGGTGATACCAAGCAGCATAAAATTCGAAAAAATAAACAAAGTAAGCACTATTTGTTTGTAACATAATAGTAGAAAAATAAATAAATAAAATAAAAAATGTTGCACTGTGAAAAAAATTACATGTATAGGAATGGTGAAACATTTCTGAAGTAAAAAAAAATACTTGAATTCAGTTGAAAATCTTCATCAAATTAAGAAATTGAATTAATTTTGCATTCATTTTAGGTCTTAATTATTTTTATTATAATTGTAAAAAAAGCCATTTTATTTTTATTTACTTTGCTCATTGTTCTATTTTGTTATTATTTTATAAGCATTTCTTTCAACTGTTTATGTTCATGAGTTTTATTCATATTTCATATTGCCCTTGCAATAAAGTTGTTAATGAAACTGCAATCATGTGATTTTGTGCAACAAATATCGGTCTCAGTATTGAAGAAAACGTCCCATAAATTAATGCTATCGTATCCAAAGGAAAAATGCTGGTATCGCTCATCCCTAAGCGGAATGGCCAGAGGGCCCACAGTTCGAGAGAGGGGAGTCTATGGTGGCTTTTCCTTCCTGTGTGGTATCGGTGCCGCTGGTACTAGCCGCGCTGTGTATCTGGGCCCAAGCCACTGACAACATCAGTGGGCAAGAGCCCTATTGTAATCACTAGGATTATTTATTATTAACCTTATTTATACAGGTAATCCCATTGAGACACAGGGTCTCATTTTCAAGAGGGCTGTTTAATCGATCAGTTCTGTTAAAGCAGAGCTGATCACAGCGGTCATCTGGCCTATAGAGGAATGAAGCTGGTCTCCATTATTTTTGTGCATAATCATTTTTGAATGATTTTAACATTTTATTTTGCTGCGCTGCATCAAGGTGAAGAAGTTCTATCCCCCTCAATCGTTCAGGGCTCAAACACAACGCTGTGTCTGACGTTTGGTTTTCTTCTGCTGAAAATTTTCAGAGGAGCTCCGCGAACTACAGTATGTCGTATACCAGCGTGCTTCAGGGTGCTTCAGCATACTCTTAACTTAGATAAAACTTAGCCATAACTGATTCGACGTACGCCGCCAGTATCATATTATAATGCAAGGAATCTCTGTCTGTGTTCCGTGCATATCTCCCAAACTGTTCGGCGGACTGGCCTCAGATTTTATACGTGTTGTGCTGAGGTTATGAGGGTGTGCATCCCCAAATTTCAGCCTCCCCGGATATAGGGAAGTTTAGGAAGGAAATCTTTAATGAACGTCCATAGGGGAGCAGTTTTGAAGGTGTTTATTATTAAAGGTAAAAAAAAAATCCAAATTTACATGGCCCTGTGTGAAAAAGTGATTGCCCCCCTGTTAAAACATAAATTAACTGTGGTTTATCACATCTTTGAAAAGATGAGTTCAATCTTCTAGCCATTTCTAAAGCTTTGGGACTCCAGCAAACCACAGTGAGAGCCATTATCCACAAATGTCAAAAACATGGAACAGTGGTGAACCTTCCCAGGAGTGGCCAGCCGACCAAAATTACCCCAAGAGCACAGTGACAAGTTATCCAAGGGGTCACAAAAGACCCCACAACAACATCCAAAGAACTGCAGGCCTCACTTGCCTCAGTTAAGGTCAGTGTTCATGACTCCACCATAAGAAACAGACTGGGCAAAAATGGTATGCATGGCAGAGTTCCAAGACAAAAACCACTACTGAGCAAAAAGAACATAAAGGCTTGTCTCAGTTTTGCCAAAAAAAACCCATCTTGATGATCCCCAAGACTTTTGGGGAAATACTCTGTGGTCTAATGAGACAAAAGTTGAACTTTCTGAAAGGTGTGTGTCCCATTACAGCCGGCGTAAAAGTAACAGCATTTCAGAAAAGGAACATCACACCAACAGTAAAATATGGTGGTGGTAGTGTCATGGTCTGGGGCTGTCTGTTTTGCTGCTTCAGGACCTGGAAGACTTGCTGTGGTAAATGGAACCATGAATTCTATTGTCTACGAAAAAATCCTGAAGGAGAATGTCTGGCCATGTGTTCGTGACCTCAAGCTGAAGCACACTTGGGTTCTGCAGCAGGACAATGATCCAAAATACACCATCAAGTCCACCGCTGGATGGCTTAAGAAAAACAAAATAATGACTTTGGAGTGGCCTAATCAAAGTCCTGACCTGAATCTGATTGAAATGCTGTGGCATGGCCTTACAAAGGTGGTTCATGCTCGAAAAACCCTCCAATGTGGCTGAATTACAATTCTGCAAAGGTGAGTGGGCCAAAAGTCCTCCACAGCGCTGTAAAAGACTCATTGCCAGTTATCGCAAAGGCTTGACTGCAGTTGTTGCTGCTAAGGGTGGCCCAACCAGTTATTAGGTTTAGGCAATCAGTTTTTCACACAGGGCCATGTAGGTTTGGATTTTTTTCCCCTTAAAGCAGACGGACAGACGAAAATTCAATATCGCTAATTCTTATCTCAAATTGTTGTCTGAGACGAGTTAAGTCGAACCGCACATGTTTTGGTGTCAACAAATGTCGCATAAGGTGACAATGCGCTCTTGAAGTACGCTGTTGTGGAGAGCTGTCTGACCCAGCCAAGCGATCAGCGGCTAAGATGGCCACTGACTGTGTGACGTCACCACCGGCAAACACACGCACACGGTCGGCGGCCAGTACTGTGTTTTGCTTCATACAACACTTGATGTTTACGTCTTAAAATCGGCGATTACGGATATTTCTCGGAATACTTGTGGATTACAAATAGATTATTTATGAAGATTAGGATTTCAGGAATCAAATTAATATGGTTTGGCGTTGTGTTGTCTACGGGTGCGATGGTATACCAGCTGTGTTTTGCTTCATGCAACACTTGATGTTTACATTTTAAAATCGGCGATTACGGATATTTCTCGGAATTACCAAATATTTTCATGATCATAAGAACGGTTAGGGGGAAAAAACATGCTGAAGAAAGACAGTTTAACTCACCGGTTACTTATATTGGAAGCCCATCCTCCTGTGTTTTTTAGAAGCAAAGTTCTCAATTACAGAGACATACAGTGTTCCCTATTGCTTCAGCTTCTGTATTAAAGCAGACTCCAGTGAAATAGTACCCAGGTTTGTCAGTCTTTCTTGTCCACATATATTTTGCAGGTGTCACAGCTCGCCGCTCTCAGGCATCTGCCTCAGCTGCGCGCACACCTGCGCCTCGTTGGCGCCCTACATGTGCAGTAGACATTTCGTTGACAGCGATTTCGAGAATAAGATGCAATTTGCAAAAAGATTGGTAATAAAGAAAACGGCTATTCCAACTATATATCCCTCGATTCCCAACTCTGACTGTGAGACAAGTGTCACTGACAGTGGCGTGAAAAGCATGGGTGATCTACCGAGGCGATCAGCTGTCAGAAAACGAGAAGTAAACAGGGTAAGTTTGGTATTTTTAATAATCACTGCAAATGTTTACTAAACATTTTAAATGAATTCCAAGCAATGGATGATTTTCAAAATCAAACATGTAAAAGTAGAAGAAATTACCAATGACAGTTCAGCTTTCAATTTTTAGGGAAGCAACATATTTGCTAAGAAAAACAAATATAAGCCTAAGATTGTAAGAGAAATGTGCTTTTAAAAATGGAACCCCAATTTTCTACCATAAAATGGTGCCCATTATAACTGTGAAATGTTATTTAGTGGAATATAATAATTGCTATATCTGGAAACTAGTTATTTTCTTAATCTGTAGTGATACTCCATTGATTTTTGTATTTCTTTGTATATTTCTGCTGTGTTTTCAAACATTCATACAAAGGTGGTATAGTATGTAATATTTCTTTTCAAATTGAGAAGAATTTAGTGTGTTCAAATTATTCAAATGTATATGACATGCGACTTTGATGAATGCTGAACTATGAGAATTATAACATTGACATGAACATTAATAAACTCAATATATGATTTTACAAAACTTTATTTAAATATCATTGTTCACAAATCTAATCTTGGTAGGCAAAATCCCTTGTAGTGATCAGATGGGAATGTTTCTCTGATGAGGCTCACTGCACAGGCAGGCAACATAACCCTCACTTCTTTCCCGCAAATACGGCTGAATACCCCCTCAGCACCACCCAAAACTACTTCATCATCCGATTCTTCATTTTCAATGTCATCATTTATATTGAGGTCGTCAAACTCCAGAAAATAATCGCTGTTCGAATCACTTTGCTCTCGTTCTGCCATTTTCTATTGCTGTTGTGACGTCACCAATGCCCGCACCTATCGAGAGATGGCGGTACTGCAGCCTCACTAAGTGAAGGCTGAGCTATGAGCAAATAAGGTCATTTATGGAAGCTGGTGACACATATTAAATCGCGGGAATAGACAGAATAGAATATTTTCATACAATCTGTTGATTGGTTCAATAAAAAAATGTCACTGTCCGTCTGCTTTAATAATAAACACCTTCATTTAAAAACTGCATTTTGTGTTTACTTGTGTTATCTTTGTCTAATATTTAAATTTGTTTGATGATCTGAAACATTTAAGTGTGACAAACGCACAAAAAAGTGAGAAATCAGGAAGGGGGCAAACATTTTTTCACACCACTATATATCATGATATGATTTTTTTGTCATATCACACAGCCCTAGCTGCTATGGGCATAAAAGGAGAGAAACTCATGGTGTGGCCCCATCCTCCCTGACGTCAACCCTACTGAGAACCTTTGGAGCATCCTCAAGCAAAAGATCTACGAGGGTGGGAGGCAGCTCTCAACAAAACAGCAGCTGTGGGAGGCTATTCTGACATCTGGCAAAGAAATTCAAGCAGAAACTCTCCAAAAACTCACAAGTTCAAAGGATGCAAGAATTGTGAAGGTTATATCAAAGAAGGAGTCCTATGTTAACATGTAACTTGGCCTGTTAAAATGTTTTTGATTGAAATAGCTTTTGATTTTGGTAAATATGACCTCCTAATGCCGCAAATTCAACAAATGACCATTTTCAGTTCTTTACAACCAATAAAATGTTTTGAAACTCTGACTTGAAAATTACACTGACTGTCATTTGCATCGACTATTTAAGAAAATCAGAAACATATCATTTGCATAACAATTTGGAATGCAGTGTATATACAGTGATCCCTCGCTACTTCGCGCCTCACCTTTCGCGCCCTCAGTGCATCGCGGATTTTTCAAAAATATTCATCAAAAATTCAAAATTGAGAAAAAATGGGCGGGCGCTAGCAGAAGGCAGGGAGACTACATTAGAACATCAGGTATCAACACGAAAAGCCCGCACAACCCAAAATCCACCTCTCTGTTCGCTGTTCTCGTGTTGGCTCGGCTCGGGAATCTCGCAAGCTGATTGGCCGAGATGTTTTACCCAGCTTCTCTCCCTGCCGAGCGCCCATACCCAGCGAAGGAAGACCGCATTCATTGTTCTTTATCGCTCGTGTTGCTTAGTCTCGCCGCGTGGAACTTTTCGCTGTTCTCTTGTGCCTTTTTGTGCAAAATAGTCTTCCCATCGAGCCACTACGCCGCCTCCTGCAGCTTCTCCAGCTCTATCGGAAGCTGCCCTCGACGATGCTGCGCCTCTAGCACCTGACGATGAGGCGTCACCCGAGGAGCAGTAAAGCTCTCATTAACCTGTGCAGTAAATCATCTTCATCTTGAGTTACGTATCTTGTTATAAGAATAAAAGAGTTCTAAAAACATATTTATGTACACTTTATTTACATCTACGTATGTATGTACACTTACACACACACACACACACGTATCATATGAGAGAGAGTGAGAGAATGAACGTACGTATTATTTATGGGTGACGTCATTAGGGGTGACGCTACTTCGCAGTTTTTCACTTTTCGCGGTCGGTTCTGGAACCCATTAACCACGATAAGTGAGGGATCACTGTACTGCATATATTATTATGGAAGAAATAATTATTCCCACTGTGTATACAGGTGCATCTCACTAAATTAAAATGTCATCAAAAAGTTGATTTATTTCATTAATTCAATTTAAAAAAAACTCTTACATTGGATAGATTCATTACAGAATGATATATTTCAAGTGTTTAAGATAAGATAAGATAAGATAAGCCTTTATTAGTCCCACAACGGGGAAATTCCAGGATTGCAACAGCACAGGGATAGCAACACTCAGAGCAACAATCAGAAGGCAAGAAAAAACAAGCAAGCAAGAGCAGCTAATATACATATGTACATATTACTATAAAATATATATATATACACACACACACACACACAGTGCAGAGCATTGTAGCTGGATGGAATAAATATATGAATATATGAACACAGTGCAGAGCATTGTAGCTAGATGGAATAAATATGTAAATATATAAACACGTAAGACGTAACAAACTAATAGTTTTTTGAATGCAGAAGATGCAATAGACTTACACAGTGGTCCTCTCCGGCATACAACTAGGAGCATGCCGGTCGCTATGGAGGGTGAGAGTGTGTATGGGCACATAATCATACCATGCAGGATAGCTGGGTAGACGGTTATGCTGTTTCATTCCATCTAGCGGCAATGCTCTGCACTGTGTGTGTTTATATATTTGCATATTTGTTCCGTCTAGCTGCAATGCTCCGTACTGTGGGTGTTTATATGTTTATGTATCTACATGTTATTCCATCTAGCTACATTGCTCCGCACTGTGTGTGTTTATATACTTGCATATTTATTCCACCTAGCTGCAATGCTCCGTACTGTGGGTGTTTATATATTTACATATTTATTCCATCTAGCTACAATGCTCTGCACTGTGTGTTCATATATTCATATATTATTCCATCCAGCTACAATGCTCTGCACTGTGTGTCTGTGTGTGTGTGTATATATATATATTTTATAGTAATACGTACATATGTTTATTAGCTGCTCTTGCTTGCTTGTTTTTTTTTCTTGCCTTCTGATTGTTGCTCTGAGTGTTGCTATCCCTGTGCTGTTGCAATCCTGGAATTTCCCCGTTGTGGGACTAATAAAGGCTTATCTTATCTTATCTTATCTTAAACACCCACAGTATGGAGCATTGCAGCTAGGTGGAATAAATATGCAAGTATATAAACACACACAGTGCGGAGCAATGTAGCTAGATGGAATAATATGTAGATATATAAAAACACAGTGCGGAGCATTGTAGCTAGATGGAATAAATATATAGACATATAAATATAAACACACCCAGTGCAGAGCATTGTAGCTAGATGGAATAAATATGTAAATATATAAACACACACAGTGCAGAGCATTGTTGCTAGGTGGGATGAAACAATTATATTGGATTATATTGGATATAATATTGGATTCATTGGATATATATATATATATATATATATATATATATATATATATATATATTATATATATATTATATATTATATTGGATATAATATTGGATTCATTGGATTATAGCCAATGAAAAACCCAAATTCAGTTTCTCAAAAAAATTAGAATATTACATAAAATGTATTTTAAAAAGTGGATTTTTAATATAAATGTTAGCCAACTGAAAAGTATGTCCATGTACACACTCAATACTTGGTCGGGGCTCCTCTTGCATTAATTACTGCATCAATGAGGCGTGGCATGAAGGTGATCAGCCTGTGGTACTGCTGAGGTGTTATGAAGGCCCAGGTTGCGTTGATAGCGGGCTTCAGCCCGTCTGCATCGTTGATCTGGCGTTTCTCATCTTCCTCTTCACAATACTCCACAGATTCTCTACGGGGTTAGGTCAGGAGAGTTTAATGGCCAATCAAGTGCAGTGATATTATGGTCATTAAACCAGGTATTGGTAGTTTTGGCAGTGTGGGCAAGTACCAAGTCCTGCTGGAAAATGAAATCAGCATCTCCATAAAGCTTTTCAGCAGAAGGAAGCATCAAGTGCTCTAAAATTTCCTGGCAGATGGCTGCACTGACTTTGGATTTGATAAAACACAGTGGACAAACACCAGAACATGACATGGCTCCTCAAATCATCACTGACTCAGAAACTTCAACTTGGATTCTGTGCCTCTCCACTCTTCCTTCAGACTCTGGGACCTTGATTTCCAAATGAAATACAAAATATACTTTTATCTGAAAAGAGGTCATCTGCTGGTGCTGGTCCACTATGTTTTATCACAAAGTCAGTGCAGTCATCTACCAGGAAATTTTAGAGCACTTCGTGCTTCCCTCTGCTGACGAGCTTTATGAAGATGCTGATTTCATGTTCCAGCAGGACATGGCACCTGTCCACACTGCCCAAAGTACCAAAACCTGGTTTAATGACCATGGCATCACTGTGCTTGATTGGTAAGTAAACTCTCCTGACCTAAACCCCATAGACAATCTATGAGGTACTGTCAAGAGGAATATGAGAGACACCAGACCCAACAATGCAGACAAGCTGAAGGACACTATCAAAGCAACCTGGGCCTTCATAACACTTCAGCAGTGTCACAGGCTGATTACCTTCATGCTACGCCACATTCATGCAGTAATTCATGCAAAAGGAGCCCCAACCAAGTATTGAGTGCATAGTGTGTACATGGACATACTTTTCAGTCCACGAACATTTCTATTAAAAATCAATTTTTTAAAATTCATTTTAATTAATATTCTATTTTTTTTAGAAAGTGAATTTGGGGTTTTCATGAGCTATAAGCCATAATCATTAAAATTAAAATAAATAAACACTTGAAATATATCACTGTGTGTGTAATAAATCTATATAATATCAGAGTTTCATTTTTTGGAATTGAATTACTGAAATAAATCAACTTTTCGTTGACATTCTAATTTATTGAGATGTACCTGTATACTTTTTTTGCCCTATTTTATTATTTATTATTGGTCTGAGTGCTACTGTCCCTTTGCTTCTGCAATACTGTAAGTTTCCCCATTGTGGGGCTAAAAAAGGATTATCTTATCTTACAATAAACAATACTGATCCATGCCCTTTCATCCTGGATGGACAGGAGATGTGAGAAAATATGCCGATCGTTTAAGTAAGAAAAAAGCATAATAATCCAAAAAGAAAGCTACCTTCAACTTTCCCTTGCAATTATAACCTCACTTCTTAAAAAATACAGTGGGGCAAAAAAGTATTTAGTCAGCCACCAATTGTGCAAGTTCTCCCACTTAAAAGATGAGAGAGGTCTCCAATTTTCATCATAGGTATACCTCAACTATGAGAGACAAAATGAGAAAAAAAAATTCCAGAAAATCGCATTGTCTGATTTTTAAAGAATTTATTTGCAAATTATGGTCGAAAATAAGTATTTGGTCACCTACAAACAAGCAAGATTTCTGGCTCTCACAGACCTGTAACTTCTTCTTTAAGAGGCTCCTCTGTCCTCCACTCGTTACCTGTATTAATGGCACCTGTTTGAACTCGTTATCAATATAAAAGACACCTGTCCACAACCTCAAACAGTCAGACTCCAAACTCCACTATGGCCAAGACCAAAGAGCTGTCAAAGGACACCAGAAACAAAATTGTAGACCTGCACCAGGCTGGGAAGACTGAATCTGCAATAGGTAAGCAGCTTAGTGTGAAGAAATCAACTATGGGAGCAATTACTAGAAAATGGAAGACATATAAGACCACTGATAATCTCCCTCGATCTGGGGCTCCAAGCAAGATCTCACCCCGTGAGGTCAAAATGGTCACGAAAACAGTGAGCAAAAATCCCAGAACCACACGGGGGGACCTAGTGAATGACCTGCAGAGAGCTGGAACCAGAGTAACAAAGGCTACCATCAGTAACACACTACGCCGCCAGGGACTCAAATCCTGCAGTGCCAGACGTGTCCCCCTGCTTAAGCCAGTACATGTCCAGGCCCATCTGAAGTTTGCTAGAGAGCATTTGGATGATCCAGAAGAGGATTGGGAGAATGTCATATGGGCAGATGAAACCAAAATAGAACTTTTTGGTAAAAACTCAACTTGTCGTGTTTGGAGGGGAAAGAATGCTGAGTTGCATCCAAATAACACCATACCTACTGTGAAGCATGGGGGTGGAAACATCATGCTTTGGGGCTGTTTTTCTGCAAAGGGACCAGGATGACTGATCCGTGTAAAGGAAATAATGAATGGGGCCATGTATCGTGAGATTTTGAGTGAAAACCTCCTTCCATCAGCAAGGGCATTGAAGACGAAACGTGGCTGGGTCTTTCAGCATGTCAATGATAACAAACACACCACCTGGGCAACGAAGGAGTGACTTCGTAAGAAGCATTTCAAGGTCCTGGAGTGGCCTAGCCAGTCTCCAGATCTCAACCCCATAGAAAATCTTTGGAGGGAGTTGAAAGTCCATGTTGCCCAGCGACAGCCCCAAAACATCACTGCTCTAGAGGAGATCTGCATGGAGGAATGGGCCAAAATACCAGCAACAGTGTGTGAAAACCTTGTGGAGACTTACAGAAAACGTTTGACCTCTGTCACTGCCAACAAAGGGTATATAACAAAGTATTGAGATGAACTTTTGTTATTGACCAGATACTTATGTTCCACCATAATTTGCAAATAAATTCTTTAAAAATCAGACAATGTGATTTTCTGGATTTTTTTTTCTCATTTTGTCTCTCATGGTTGAGGTATACCTATGATGAAAATTGGAGACCTCCCTCATCTTTTAAGTGGGAGAACTTACACAATTGGTGGCTGACTAAATACTTTTTTACCCCACTGTATCTTTAGATTCCAGTTAGAGAGATCCCCTGGGAACAATTCCTCTACAGCAACACACTATCATTAAATCTTTTTTTTTTTCTACGTAAGAACAAACTCAGAGCCACATAAAAAGAACAGCCAGTCCGCCAACATCAACCTGGGTAATTGTGTAAAGCAAAGTGTTTTTTTTGCTTAAACAAAGAAGCTTGTGTTCTCACACAAAACCAGCTGCTGGCTATGCACTGATCGTATTCATCAACTTCATTAAAAAAAAAAAAAAATAAAGAAATCCCTCGTTGGCAACTCTTCACAGGTTATCTCAGAGGAGCAGGTGGTTTCAGCTGAATAACTGTTTTGTGGTTTCGGCAAAAGGAAGAGGGTCAACAAGAAAGTTCATTGTTTGTATGAAGGTTTTAGTGCACTTCTTTGTCAGTAATTTGTAAGTAATATATTGGATAAATCCAAAGACATAGCGTGTGAACTACAAATTGAAATAAGGACTGCTGTGAACACAAAGACTGTGGGAAATTGATACCATTATAGCAAATGAATAAAAATAAAATATCCTTAGATTCAACTATTTCAACACCACTACTGCTACATTTTAAAATTATGTAATACCCAATCTCCAGTTTTGAATCTTAAGCTCTTCATGGGGTTATTTTTCTGGTTAGCTGTCATTTGGTCTGAAAGTACTCATTCACAATTACCTACCCGCTATATAGGAAGAGCACAATGCCATATACTATATACTTTATTTGACGATGATCCCTTTATTATCATTTTCATGTAAACATAAAAACAAAATGCTGTTTCTACAACAAAACCACTCAAAAAATTAAGATGCGTATCTCTCTAAAAAGCCTACCTAATATGAAATCAATAGATAAGCATCATTAGTTTGCTTAAAATAATATAAATAAAATACTACAGATAAAATAAATAGCAACTAGGTTACTGTTCATTTAATAGTCTCATCGCAGCAGGAAAGAAACTGTCCTTTAGCTTGGACGTCCTTGCTCGAATGCTCCTGTATCTCCTTCCTGACAGCGTCAGAAAGAAGAGACTGTGAGTGGTGAGAGGGATCACCTAAGATGCAGTACCCTCTGCACCTGCATCTGTGGCTGTAGATATCAGTCAGTGATGGTAGCTGGGTGATAGGGCTGTTGCAATAACCGCAATTATGTAGTACCATGCTATGGACAAGCCTACTGCGGAGGACAACGAGCAACCGCAACAACCGCGATGCATAATCCCTGAAAGGTTTATTATTTTATGCACTGAAGTAAAAAAGCAGGCTTTTATTTTGATAACAGTGGTTTTGTTTTCACTTCCTGTGCCTGCCTGTGAAATTGTCAGTAAGGCTACAGCGCTTAGCAGAGACAGTCGAGCTACAAACGCTAACGTTAATCGGTTTATGGACCTGTAATGAGGCACAAGCTCTTATGGTGGTCATAGGTTGTGTACTGTGCTAATGTACTGTGTAATGTGTTAATGTGTACTGTGCTAAAATAAGGAAATAAAACTGTAAACTTCACCAGCAGTCAAGACCATTGCCATCACATATTACGGGGATCCGTACATGTAATGTTCACCTTTTTTGTGTGTGTGGCTAAATCTCGTTGTTCACTTATGTGTCCCTATTGATTATTAAATAAATTGTTAAATGTTAAGTGTATTTTTATTGCCAACAGCATGTCTGCACCCGGTACTGTGTGGAAACTTCAACAGTACCATCATATTAATCTATGTTGGTTTGAAATTTGTCATATTCTAAACTGAAGTCTGAACTGAAGATAAGACTGAAGTCATTCTTGTTGGTCCAAAAAACCTTAGAAATTCCTTTCCAAATCAAACTTTCAGTTTGGATGCGGTTACTCTTTCTCTTAATAGCTCTGTGAGGAACCTTGGAGTTATTTTTGATCAGGATTTGTCCTTCAATTCACATATTAAATTTGTTTCTAAGACTGCCTTCTATCATTTGCGTAATATTGCCAAGATTAGGAGCATCTTGTCTCAGAGTGATGCTGAGAAACTGATCCACGCTTTTGTTAGCTCGAGATTAGATTATTGTAATTCTTTATTATCAGGCTGTCCTAAAACATCTTTAAAAAGTCTTCAGCTGATCCAAAATGCTGCAGCAAGAGTTTTAACAGGTACTAGAAAGAGAGATCATATCTCTCCGGTTCTGGCCTCCCTTCAATGGCTTCCCATAGAGTTTAGAATTAAGTTTAAAATCCTTCTTCTTACTTACAAAGCTCTAAACAATCAGGCTCCTTTTTATTTAAAAGATCTGATACTACCGTATTATCCTAACAGAGCACTACGCTCCCAAAATGCAGGATTACTTGTAATACCTAGAATCTCCAAAAGTACAATGGGAGGCAGAGCCTTCAGTTATCAAGCTCCTCTCCTGTGGAATCAGCTGCCAATCTGGATTCGGGAGTCAGACTCGATCTCTGTTTTTAAGAATAGGGCTAAAACCTACCTTTTTGATATAGCCTACAATTAGGGAGGGATCATGTGTTTCTGAACCCTCCCTTAGTTATGCTGCTAATAGGTTTAGTCAGCCGGGGGACCTCCAGTAATGCACTGGGCCTCACTCCTTTTCTCACTCTCAATGAAATATTTTTTTTGCTGGTCATTAACATTTGTTTGTTCTCTCCCATAGATTGAGTCCCCATCGTGCTGTTTGCTCTCTACATGTCTGTTCTTTTCTTCTTCTCTATCCCCTCACCCCCCAGCCAGTCGCAGCGGATGACTGCCCCTCCCTGAGCCTGGTTCTGCTGGAGGTTTCTTCCTGTTAAAAGGGAGCTTTTCCTCTCCACCGTCGCCAAGTGCTTGCTCACAGGGGATCGCCTGATTGCTGGGGTCTTTCTGCAACTGTAGGGGTTCCCCCTACAGTTGATAGTGCTATGAGATGACTGTTGTTGTGAAATGGCGCTATATAAATAAAGTTGAATTGAATTGAATTGAATTATTCAACAGATTGCTGAACATTTGCGGCCCAGTTACATGTCTTGATTTCAAATTGTGGCCCAACTCATTTTGTAATTGAATAGCCCTGCATTACAGCATCCTTAGAGTTTACAATACAGGTTTTCAGTTATGCAAACGATACATTTTGACAGTAAATACACTACATAGCCAGCAGTAAGTTATTTCAGTTGTTCACTTAACTTTTCTGTACTTGGTCTCAACGATTTTGAAGTACATAGTTCAAAATATTACAACTCTTGGCACCATCAACAACTGAAAGCCAAAATATACAAAAATCAAATAACTCCTCTGCTGCAAGTCAAAACCATGTAAAATATTTCAAAAGTTGTTCAATATCACAATGTGTTTCTGTGAAAATACAGTATACAGTATAGTCACCCTGTAAATACAAAAACAAAAAGCAACACCCATGGCAATTGATGTGAAATAAAAAAGTGTGATAAAATACAATCATTAATTCTAGTCATGAGCTATGGTTACAAAGATGGATATCACAGTATCTATCAAAATAATCTGGGCTGTCATATTCATCTTATTTGTGCTGCCCCACTCTTCACACAGCTGAACATATGGCTTTAGTTACTGCACATTTGGGGCTTTGCAGGACTGTATGGAATGTTTGCACGATGACAGACTAGGATGCTTTTGCCTTACGCAGTATTACTGTGAATACATCCTTATATAGCACAACACAGGCACCGCTTCACCTCCAAACCACAGATCTATCTAACACTGAGCTATGCAAGGCTGTTTTTACTAAGTCAAATGATAATCAGGTAGACTATACTATATTTGTTTTCTGAGGACAATATAAAGTACAAAAACAACTGCAAACTAACAGATGAAGCAATGATAATCACATCCAGTCTGATTGGGGGTTTCCAATTTTATTAGTCAATTTGCGATGGTGGAGTGGTTAGCACTGCGGCATCTCAGCAACTCACCCTTGGCTGGGGGATCCTGGGTTCGATCCCAGCCCCCGACCAACAGTGATCTGTGTGGAGTCTGCATGTTCTCCCCGTGTCTACGTGGGTTTACTCCTGGATTTCTCTGGTTTCCTCCCACATCCCAAAAACATGCACATTAGGTTAATTGGCATCAACTGGGGATTCTAAATTGTCCTTAGGTATGGCTGTGAGAGTGAATGGTTGTCTGCCTCTCTGTGTTGGCCCTGTGATGGACTGGTGATCTGTCCAGGGTGTCTGTGACCCGAAAAGGATTAAGCGGAAGAAGATGGATGAATTTTCAACTCACTTAACAAGCTCACTTAAATTACTGATTAATTAATAAACTATGAACAACAAAACCAAAACATACTCTAGTGTGGCCCCTAGGGATAATCAAGAATGAATACACAGTTTTCGAGATGCTGTTCATTCAGTTTATGTCATACTTTCACATCATATATGTAACAGAACAAGAATAAGTATTTTTCTTCTATCTATAAATTCTTTTCTGCTATTCAGTAAGTCTAGGTGAGATCAAGGAGCTGATAACTCTCTGACTGGATTATCCAACTAACCTGTGAAGAAGGCCGTGATCAATACAGAAAAGGAGAACTGGCTTTGAAAGGCTTAGAGCAGGGGTGTCCAACCAGGTGCCATGGAGAGCCAAGACCCTGCAGGTTTTCTCTTCTACCCAGTCTCTTCAGCAGGTGTTTTCACTTATCAGCAATCAGTGGGAAGAAGTTCACAGAAATCTGCTGTTGAAGACACTGGTTGGAGGTAAAACCTGCAGGGTCTTGGCTCTCCATGGCACATGGTTGGACACCCCTGTCTTAGAGTATTGGTCACAAATGTTGTTGCTCAAGCTGACATACTGCCACAGACTGTATAAAAAGGAAACTCTGTATATAACAGTTCTCTCTCCAATCATTACCTTTTAAATTTATTGTGTGTTTCTATTAAAGATCACAGCAAAAGAAGCACTAAAGAGAGTTTTTAGTGTCCTCAAAATCTTTCTTGTCTGTTTGAATTCCACTAATTCATTAAAAACTGACAAAACGAGAGACCATAAATCTAGTTTTACTCAGAAATGTTGTGTTATATTTGCACAAAGGCTCAAGGAAGCATGCCTTGACCCCAACATAACTTAATAAGCCCAGTTATTGTCATTCTTAATTAAATAATTTGGCTATATAGAGTGATTATAAACTAGAAAAGCCCTCAGAGAGCGCATACCTCTGCCAACACTCCTCATAGAACACCTTCAAAATGTAAATGTGTTTGTGTGTAGGTCATGAGCCAGTTCTTGTGAAAATTGCAGAAAAGCCTATGCACTAATTTTGGAGGATTCTTGCTAACACACTGTGAGAAGATAAGAGCCTTGGTGGAGGTATGCATTCTTGGATCATCACCAAAATGTTATGGGTTCCTCTCTAGCCCATGGACCACCTCTGGTGAAAATTTCATCCAAATCCATCCATTAGTTTTTGTGCAATCCTGCTGCACAAATCCAAACAAGATCCTTGGTGGAGGAATGCATTCTCAGATCATCACCAAAATTTACTGGGTTCATCCTTGGCCCAAGGGCTACCTCTGGTGAAAATTTAATTAAAATCTGGAAAGCAGTTTTTGCATAATCCTGCTAACAAATAAACAAACCACCCCAATTACATTACCACCTTGGCAGGTAACTACTGCAATGCTACTTTTTAACAATAAAGTTTAATCCTAATGAAGATAATTTATATTAGAAATTGTATAAATTCCCTAAAATTCTTCAGCAATGTATGTTCACATCTCAAATATTGTAATATGTACAATAAAAATCACTAAAACTCAGAAACATTAGTCATGATTTCATATACTGTACATTTAACCACTTTTTGAATGCTGCAAATGGCATATCTCCAAACCTAGATTTAATACCCTGCACATGTAATAGGAAGAATTCTACAACTCTTAATCACCAATGTGCTGTGAGACTCCTGTCACATCCATCATCAAAGTGAGGATGGAGCTGAACTGCTGCACCACAGGGCATATGCTAGAGATTATTGCTATCGCTACCATAGTAACTCCAGGCTAGAAGAGCTTGCCAGCAGTTTCAATCTCTGTGCAGATCTCTCTGCAGGCTGTCCTACCAAAACACATCTCAGGTATGGATCCAAAACAAAGACATTCTCCACTGGTTTCGCTTTCCACATCCCTCCCCGACCTGCGTGTCTGCCTGGGAGCAGCAGATGTAGAAGCCTCCAGAGAGCTGAATGGGTGTGGGCCTGATGGCATGACTGGTGAAATTACCACGAATACCCAGTGGTGTGGAGTTGGACGTAAGCCATGGCACATAATGCAACCAGAGGAGGAAAAGAGAAAGGGGCTGATGCAGTGCAACTCAGCTGTTTGTTTTGATTTCATGCTTAAAATTTAATGCTACATTATGCAATAGCTAAACCATTGGGCTTAAATGTCCCATGGCTGAAGTGTGTGTGTGTGCACGCGCGTGCGCGCACGCGCGCGCACACACCCTTTGCTCCTATGTCTCTTAACAACATACAGTAAAATAGAATACACAGGAACAGTACAGTTGCTATAAATTCCCACAATGGGGGTACAATATGCAACCTGCTCCAAACAAGCTCCCAGACAGTTACCTGATAAACACTGCTCAATTATGCATGCAATCTGTGCATCAAAACAGCCACTGAAATGAGCACACTGGACATCTGATGTGTTTGCTGCCATATGGCACCGAGGCCCGCAGCATGGCAAATTTGCATGCTATTCCTGCTTTTTCATGTATATGAGAGTTTGACTGAATCTGAATGGCATTACTGGTGGACTCAGCTTTCTATGACTCACCCTTAGGTTACCACTCCACAGCTTTCATTCTTTCTTTCCAAACTCCCCCTCCCCGAAGGCTTTAATATTAGTCACCCCTATTCAGTTTATCATTGGAAAATATGCCTTTAATTCCTTAGTTTGGCAGAGTGGTAGCTGACTTCACTAAATTTAAACCTTCTCCACACAGAAAATAATAGTTGCTTTCATTTTGTTGGCTGAAAATGAATAAATAAAGATAGTTTAAAATTCTCCGTGGAGAGTGTTGCTCCAATAGCAATAAACAAAACCAAATTCAAACACACTTGCAATACCAAAAACGTTGGTCAGTGAAACTACCCTGCCGCTGGGGAGTAAGATGACGCACACGAAATTCCTCAGACAGCACAACAACCAAAGTGTAGGAGCCCCCTAACCTCTTTTCCCCACTCAGATGCTTCCTATGTAAACCTATACACCCTGCCAGATATCACTTAAACACATTTTTAGGGAATTGGAGTATTCCCAAATCAGACTGTAGAACAACTTTACAATGTCCTTGCAAGGATGCTCTTCGTCTCTCATACAGATGTGTCCGCTCCTTACCCGAGAACGGTCGCAGCTCTTTCTGGAGACTTCTCTAAGCCGAGCCCAGGACACACTGCGATTGGGACTGGTGAGCCCTAGCTCCACCTCACCCCAGTAGGCTTTGGCTAAAAGCTGGAACCAGAGGCAGTACGGTTCCGACAAGCAGCCGTCCACACCTGCTAGCCGAGCCCACGGGCAGTCTCCGGATGATGGTGGGGAGGAGAGGCAGCAGCACCCCTCTGTGCTTATATCCACATCCCGCAGGTCAGGGTGATCTTTCAGGTGGGCTGGCTTACAGCCAGGAGGAATCCCATTCCTCTGGGTCAGCATGGCATAGCCACCTCTGAATAGATGGAAAGTATCCTCAAAAGATGCCCCTGTGTGTGTCTTCTGCCTCTTCTTTTCTTCTCGATGTTCTACTCCAAGTTTGTTCCTGAGTTCATTTCGCTTCCTCTCTGTTCCTCAATCCTCCTTCAACTGTACGTTCTGGTTTTACATCGGAGAAACAGGGCTGTTCCTCCAAGCGTCCCACAGACACATGATGTTTCCACTCAGTGCAGAGAAGAGGAGAGCGGCTGAACACACTGCAGAGGCCGACTGACTGATGCACCCACCCACTCGGCACACAAAACTCTCTGAAATATGCACGCACGCGCGCGCGAGCACACACACACACACACACACACACCAGGAGGCTTGCAGTTCCCTTCCTTTCCTGTCTCCTTCATCTCCCTCTCTCACTCTTCTCTTCCGCTGCGAGCCTTTAAAACTTTTATTTGTTTTGGTCTTGCCGACATGCTCATGGACTTGCACGTGCCAGGATAATCAATAAATCATGAGAACAAATGAAAGGGGAAAACAAGAGTCAAAGGTAAGAATTTTCAAAAACTTTTTCACACAGGAGGCAGACACAGCAGGAAGCGGCTATCTAACAGGAGATGGAAATAACTCAGATTGTTTAGTGGAAGAAGACATGTGGATGAGATAAAGGGGAAATAATCCTATGAAAACTACAAGGAGCAAAAATGTAAAGCTAATCCACCCACCTCTGCATGCCTGCAGCTCATCTGGCAACTACAAAGAGCTAAAGCTTGGGTGGTACATGTGGTGGTCAGGGGGAATACCAGGGGCAGCATAAACAAACCATGGTATATTTAACGTTTATTTGTTTATTTAACAGGGACTGAGCATGAAGACATGGATCGTGATCATGATGAGTAATTTTAGCACATAGTATGTTTCTTTTTAAAAGTGAATCATGCCTTGTATTTTTGTATAACTGAAGCAATTACTCTGATATCATTCTTTACACTGCAGTTTACAGACACTACCTGACAGCTGTGTGTCAGAAAGCAAATATCTGACACACCCAGATCAGACATTAAACCATCCTGAGCCTAAGAGCTCTCTAGTATTCTAGCAAGCCAGTGGGTATCATGTGTCCTGCCCCTCCCGGATGCTCTCTACTAAGAGCTCCTCAGTTAATGTCAGCAGAGACCACAAAATCATTTTGTCTGTTAAGATGATCACATTGTTAGAAAAGGCAATTAGAATAATAAAATCTTGCCTTTTTTGTGACGAATGACAGTCATGCTTGCCATGTTTTATCATTTTTTGTATGACATCATTAGGAAGGAGGCACTAGCAGATATACAATAACAGCTGAGGTGGTGGGCAGTATATACGGTATTTTTTTTTTTTAAATTAGTGTTTCCCCTAGAGATTTTTAGACCTTGTGGCGAGAGCTGAAAGGCAGTATGCGTGCTTACCAAGTTTATGACAATTCATTCTTCATATAAGACCTTTGGTCTGTTATTTTCTGTTTTCTTATGACTGTATATTGATTGATTGACTGAAAGAAAGAAAAATTGCACAGTTTTTAATAAATAATTGTGATTATTCACAAAAAATTAAAAACAATCAATTAGACAATTATTTAAATAAAAGTAAACATGGAATAGAACTGAATTTTATATTCTGTTTAACAGCATCTCTTACTGTGGATATATCTATGACCTCCAATTATCATTTTCAGCAAAAATAATGTAAGAGTATCTACAGTAAATCTAATAAATTCAAGTTCACACTTCCCCTTTTATTTTGAAAGTCATCAACAGGAAGTCAATCCCATACTGTAGCTTTCCACTGATCCAAGAACAGGTACATGAAAACAAACTGAGGAAATTGTCCCAGTTATAAACAAACTCAATTCATTTACTGACTAGGGATGTTAATGATTAACTGACTTTCAATTAATTGTTGATAAGAATTTAGTCGACTAAATTAAATTAGTTATCAATTAATTGATAACTCTGCAGTCCTTTTCAATGGGAGCTTATTCTATGAAATGTAGTGGCGTCACCGTCCAAGCAGGGCCGCACGCGGTCACCCACTGCCGGATTTCAACCAAAAAAGCAGAAGACGACGCTAAGCCCTTCTGGGTTACGTTGGAGAGCCATGGCACACTCCAGTGTCCACCCGTCAAATCAACAGGGTGGAGGATCGGACTGCAGCAGGCTACACGAGTGCAAAAACATATCCCTGTTGCCTCCCTTCAAGCTGCCACTAGATGGAAAAGCAGACCGGACTCAAGTGGCCACTGAGGTAACAGACAACAGAGGGACCCCAGATCGTACTGGGTTTGCCTGGATTGACAAAGTACTGTGATAATGTTTAACATGTAACAGATGACGCAGCTTACAGTTTATTTTAAAAAACAGTCTACCAGTGCATTGCAGTAAATTGGAACGTGGAAGTTTTTTTAATATAACTAAAAAAAAGATAAATTTTATGATATTGGCAGTAGTTTTTAAAATAAATAAAAAATTAAGACATTTGTAATTTATTGCGATATACCAGCACATAGTACACACTATACAGTGCAAATTTGTTAAACTACAAAAAAATGCCATTGTCTGCAGTAAAAAAAAAATGCAAATAATACAATAAATCACTGAGGAATATAATGTTCATATTTTATTCAGTATATGAAAAATCAGCAACTTTTTATATGTTAAAGACAGACCGTATTGTACGGAGGGAAATTCAGATTCTCAGGAAAAATGCCGCTTATCAATTAATCGTTAATCAATCGATAAGGTGAATCAATTATCAATGAATGAATTAATTGATAACTTGCATCCCTATTACTGACATAAGCAGAGTTTGATCCATTCACTGCAGTCTCTCTCATCTCCCTCAATTCTCTCCAGCCAGCAGTGTAACATCAGGTGTAAACCTGAACTGCAAAAATTTATAATAAAAATTATTCCAGCTTTAGATGATTTCCATGTAAAAAAAAAACAGAAGGTGATCACAGGGCAACAAAAACTCATTAAAATCCTTTTATCATGAACAAAGTGTGTGTGACATATGTATGTGTTTCAAACCTTTTTTAGCCTGTTTTTTGCCTGACAACCCAGCAGGCCTGTACAATGGTTGGGGTAGACACTGGTCTTGCTACATGTCACAGTTACCTCTAAAAAGAGGCTAAATCAATACCACAACATTTTCTTAAGTACTGGTATTGGACAGCACTGTTTTATACTCATCAAAAAAGGAGGTATCAGTCAATCCCTACTCAAAAAATAGTAGAGGTGGGGGAAATAATTGGGGTTTTTTTAAGATGCACTGTGATACGGACCCGAAAGATTCTGAATAAACGCATAAATGTCAAAAAAATATGTTTTTAAATGCCCGGAGTCCAGCACCCACCCATGTCTGCTTATCCCAGACCTGAAGAGCAATTAACCAAGTACTGTGGTACCAGTAGTGGGATATACGTATGTTGGTTAAATGTAACATTCCAACTGACTTGCCACATGACTCTTCCATGTTTAATAAAAGACATTGGAAGGAGTTTCACTACGGGTCATTACAAATACTTTATAGAAAAAAGATGCATAAACATCATTAACAATTCTATTATTGCATTGCAGCCCTCTGTATCATAATCTCATCAAATCATCTGGTGTCTAGGGATTCCTACCCCTGACAGTCAGTCAGTCTCAGTAATATACATGATTATCCACTTTTACCTACAAATCTGCAGAGCTTTATGGGAAAGCGCTGGAAGTATCTGCAGACAACAGCAGGGAACAAGAAGGTGACATAGGTTAACTAAATATTACTGACTAAATTTGATTCCTTGAAAACTGACTATTTTCTATAACGACCAAAGAGACCTTGAACTCAACAGTGATATTGTGCATGTTTGCCCAAAACAACTTATTTTCAACACACCTGCAGGGACACGCAGACTTCCACAGGAGGAAAACATCTTGAATCATTTCCCAAAAAACAAACTCCGCAGAGGGCCGACAACTGCCTTTATATTTTAGGAGCAGCGAGATGGTGGAAAGGACCTCAGCCCTCAAAGCTTTTAGTAAATCTCTCCAGTAGAGAGCAGGTTTAAAAACATCCATTTAATATTTCATCACATTTTTACCTGTGGGCTCTCTGAAACATTTTGTGTCTTCAGCAGCAACTTCACATCTATATGCAGAATGAGTCAATGTCCAAGTATTGATCTTCAATACCTGTGTGTCCCCAGCTATCAGCTGGCCAGAATGTCTGATAATCATGAGTTGGGGGGGGGGGGGGTCACTTCCAACAACAACTAATGTATGTCAGTCAATCAGGTTTGTAAAGTCAATGTGTAAAGGAGTGAAAATATAAACACTAATCTATTTTCATTCAGAGGAATATTTGGCATCTGAGACAGCAGCGGTTGTGAAAACAACATCAGGAACCCAGTCGTGGAATGTTCCCTCTCCGCTTTGGTTATGAGCATCTTGTTACCACATTCACTCGGCTCAATATAGCATGCGGTGTTCTGTATGGAAAAGATGGCAGAAATAGAAGCGGCCGAGCACAGCCAGCTGAGACACTTGACGTCTGGAAATCAAAACAAGGATTAAGTCTTACAAAAATGTCTCTATATGTGACTAAAGCTAAAGGCCTGCATAACACACAAGAAGATGTAATGTGTTTGTGGTCTGACTTTAATCCAAACAATGGTTTTTACTTCCAATAATACAATGCAGGCTCTTATAGGATTCCATCCCATAATACTGTATGTATAAGAATTCTTATAAATCTAAAACACATGATAAGAGACTGGAATTTCTGTTTGGTAAGAAGTGCATTTGGTGAAATGCAAACTCAAAGACAGCCAGAAATATTATGCTGTCACCATGGCAATGTACTTTACCATACCACAACAATGTTGTCCACTGGAAAAGGGTGTTCTCAGTGGGCTGCAAGTGATTTTGTGGTTTGTGTGTCTGTATTCATGAGAAACAGTGAATTTGGGCTTTGAAACCTGAAGTCCATTTCAGCTTTTCTGACTTTCTTTCATGTTCACAGACACAGAAGGTGATGATTTGCCTCAAAGTAGACTGAGGGATATTAATAGTTGATATGTCTTCACATGCAAATACATAACAGTGCTGTAACACCTAAAATGGACTTCATAGATTTAGGGATAATTCAAAGCACTGCTGTAAATGACAAGCAAAGTAAACAAGTGAAGTTGTGCCCTGGCACATTAGGGAATTAAAGGGATGGGATTCACCAGAGGCCCCACCACATTATCCTGAGACTTGAGCTACAATACAAAGTTACGGTCTTGCAATGCACTGAGTATTCCAATATCATATATTGTGATTCCGTCTTATAAAACAGTTAGTTCCAACCAAACAATGTGATTGGACAATAGCGATTCCAGGGGTTACTATATTTCACAATAATCGCACTTTGACAATTCACTGGATACGCATCACTCCGTGTTCTAGTAACCCTTAATTATTAACAACAGTAATTTTCTGCCAAGTCTGTGGCTTCTTTTAGATGAGAATTGTAATACTGTGTTGGATACCTTAATTTCCACAGTGAGGCACTGTTTGTAAAGAAATCATCTCTGTGATCCGGAAAGTCCTACTGTTTTTTTTTTACTTTATTTGGTTCCACCTTTGTAAACATCTTGAAGCTATTTCATGCCTGTTTAAAAAAATAGGCAAGCTAGAATTGGCTTTTTTATATCAATTAGCAAACCACAATACCTCTGTGGTGATGGACTCTTTATTTCATCTGAAAATGCCAAGAAAAAGCAAGCAAAGTGTGCCGATGCCAAATCGCTAGCATGCCAACTAGCCACCTGCGCGATCTCACAGGGACCAACAAGCTCTTCTCAAGGAGTGACCAGTATGTATTATACACACTGACTTTTACACTGGTCAATATTTAATTTGTTTACATGTGTGTGAAATGACAGCAGACCTCATCATCATCATCATCAAAGCAGTCTGTCGTGGGCAACAATGACCGTTTCATTTAGGTCTGATCAGATTCCTCCACACAGCTCTGTCCTTAGCTTTAAAGTCCAAGTCTTTAAATCTGAGCCTTGGTCTACCCTGATTGCGTTTGCCCTCACATAACTGTGAGTAGAGTAACTGCTGAGGGAGACGCTGGTGGTCCATCCTCTCAACATGTCCGAGCCATCTCTGGTTCATCTGTATTAGCGTGTCCTCCACTGATGGTAGACCAGCTCGTTTCAACACTTCTATGTTGGTTGTCTTGTCTTTCCATGAGATGTTCATTATAGCTCGAAGGTGTCTCATCATGTACGCGTGGAGTTTCTTCACCTGCACTCTGTAGACAGTCCAAGTTTCAGCACCGTACAATAGAGAAGCCAGTACTGTCGCTTTGTACACTTTGCATTTCACACGTAGAGACACATGTCGATTGTTCCACAGTCTCTCCCTCAAGTTTCCAAACACAGCGCTCGCTCTTCCCATTCTGAGAGATAGTTCATCCTCCAGGATAGCATTCTCTCAAACAGTACTCCCTAGATACTTGAAAGTCTTGCACTTGACTAGTGGCTCTGTACCAATGCTGATCTCTTCTGGTAATGATATTGATAACTGGAACTTTGGTGGTTGATAAAGGCACTCTGTCTTCTTGATGTTGATTTCGAGGCTGAATTGGCTAGCTGCTCTTGCAAATTTCTCCACTAAAGATTGCATATCTTCCAAGCTGTGTGCAACTAGAGCACTGTCGTCGGCAAAGAGCATTTCTCTTACTACCTTTATCGATGCCTTACTCTTGGCTTTAAACTGTGCCACACTGAACAAGTCTGCTTCTTTCCTTGTTTGAATGTATACTCCTTCTGAAGTGTCTTTGAAGGCCACCTCAAGCATGGTTGCCAGATATAGTGAGAAGAGTGTAGGTGCTAGCACACACCCTTGTTTCACCCCGTTGCTTACTGAAAAGTCTTTAGATAATGAACCACTCATTGCCACGTTTGCTTGCATACCTGTATGGAGTGCCTCGATCAGGCTGACAAACTTCTCTGTACAGCCATATTTCTTGAGTACCTGCCAAAGTCCTTGTCGTGAAACAGTATTGAAGGCTTTACTGAAGTCTATGAAGACTACATAAAGCGGCATGTTCTGTTCGATACACTTTTTTTGAACCTGTTTCAAGCAGAAAATCATGTCCATTGTGCTTCTTCCACTTCTAAAGCCGCACTGGGTTTCCAGTAGTACATTCTGCGAGATGTACAGACTTACGCAATCACGGCAACTATGGTGGCGTGTTTCAATAAAGCCGAATCCCGAACCGAGACTTGCTGTTAAAACTGTGAATAAAGCTTTGGTTGATTACCAGCAAATTCAGCACGGGACCGAAGACGCCGAGAGTGACCAGCCGACGGAGGCTCCGTTGTGTTGGATGAAGGACGAATACACAGCTAAATAAAGGAACGTGCTGACTGTCTGTGTGTTGTGGATGTATATTAGCCTCGGTGAGTTCACGGGAGGCTAAGTTTGTGCTACGCTGTGTGCTGCAGGTTTCCCCCGGACGACTGACACGAAGAAGCCGCTCCTTTTCTCTCTGCCTGTTCGCTACCTCTTCTCGGGCACGGAACACTCCCTCTTCGAGGCGTACAGGAGGGTCTCGGACGAGCCCGGACAGACGGCGGCAGGACGACGCAGCCAGCTAACGGCTTCTGCTCATCTGTGCGGGGCGCCGGAGAGAAGCAGCGTGGAGGTGTCCCAGGCAGCAAAACGAGCACTGCGGGAGCCAAGGACGCTGGAGGGCCAGCAGTGCTTTGGTAGCTGGAGAGGGACATGGCTGTGGCATCTGTTCACCTGGACGAGCTCGGAACTCAACTACAGCAGCGGTGGGCGGCGGGGCTCAGTGGAGGAGCTGCCGGCACCCCGGCTGGACAGGAGCTCAACTACAGCGGCGGTAAGCAGCGGGACTAGCAGCAGAGGGGGCTAGCTGAGGCCCAGCTGGATTCGAGGTCGGTCGGTCGGATTGGATACTGGCGACATCAGCAGAGATTGTTTTACTACCAACAGGTCAGTAAAAATGCCACCAAAGAAGGAGGAAATGGAAGAGATAAAAAAATCTCTGAACTTCTTGTCAGAAGAATTGACCAAAGTGGCTAGTCAACAGCTAAAACTATTAGGGCTAATGGAAGAAGTCCGAGAATTAAAATCAACAATTAAGGAAAAAGACAAAAAAATTGCAGACTTGGAGCGACGCGTCGAGGATCTTGAACAATATTCTCGTATGGATGATCTAATTATAAGTGGGCTAGTCATTAAATATCAATCATATACCAATGTCACAGCAGGAATGAGAGGTGAGGAGGCTTCCCTAACTGAATCAGTCTCCCTGGAAAACCAGGTGCTTCAGTTCCTTGAAAGCAGAAACATAAAGGATGAAGTAAATGCAATTTCAGCCTGTCATACTTTACCCAGAAAGGATAATAAAACAAAGAAATCAATTGTGATGTGCTTTGTGAACAGAAGAGTAAAGAATGACATACTGAGGCAGGCCAGAAAGCTACGGGGAACAGAAGTCTACCTAAATGAACATTTAACAAAGACTAATGCTGAAATAGCACGGCAAGCACGGATGCTGAAAAGACAAAATAAGATACAGGCAACATGAACAAGAAATTGTAGAGTTTGGATCAAACTTAATGGAACACCTGAGGAAGCAAAGACCATAATAATCAGAGATCTTACTGACTTAAATAAATATAGATGAACACTGATTAAGAAAATTAAGAGACTATGATAATCCATATCCACACACATGGCAAGAATAGTTCTTTTGTGACATACCATGTCAATATACTTTAAAAAAAAAAACCACAAAAAAAATTATGACTGACTTGAGTAGACATCAATTATCCCCAGTTGGAGGAAGTCATCTGACTCAGAGAGAGGAAGTTTGAACTCTGAAAATATGCCATTATGCAGAACATAAACTACAAGAGATGGAGAATGATATTGATCCTGATAACCACTTTTTCAATAATATCCATAATCATTGTGAATACTACACTGAAAAACAATTCAAAAGTCAAGTGCAACTAGATGGTAAACTATCAATAATACACTTCAACAGCAGAAGTCTTAACAAAAACTTTCCACAGATTCAGGACTATTTAAAACAGCTAGACAGAAAATTTACAGCTTTCACAGTCTCTGAAACTTGGCTTAATGAAGAGCAGGCTCCTCTGATGGCAATAGAGGGATATCAAATGTTTCTCTCAATCTCAAAAAAAGGGTGGTGGTGTTGCACTGTATATTGATGACCTGTATAGGTGCAAGCTTGTAAATGGAATGTCCTTTGCACTACCAGGGATTCTGGAGTGTGTTACTGTTGAGATTGACCAAGATAAGATAAGATAAGATGGGCTGCACGGTGGCGCAGTGGTTTAGCACTGTGGCAGCACAGTTTTACCCTTGGCCGGGGGATCGCGGGGATCATGAGATCGTGGGTTCGATTCCAGCCCCCGACCAACAGTGAGCTGTGTGGAGTTTGCATGTTCTCCCCGTGTTGCGTGGGTTTACTCCGGGATTTCTCCGGTTTCCTCCCGCATACCAAAAAAAAAAAACAAAAAAACATGTAGGTTTAGGGCGCTCGCGCATGCAGCGACCAGCAGCCGGTGGCTTGTCACCAGACTGCAAACCAAATCTACCTACGGGTACAAATAAGTAACAAAAAAAAAAAAAAAAAAAAATCTAATCATAAGTTGTATATACAGAATGCCGGGAACTTGCATTGAGACATTCAGAGATAAATTAGTTGAGCTGTACAATAATATTACTAGTAATAAAAGGGTTGTAATTTGTGGAGATTTCAATATTGATTTACTAAATCCATTTCAACAAAATGTAATTACAGAGTTCATGAATTCTATGTACAGTATGAGTCTATATCCCACAATAACACATCCCAGTAGAATCACAGTTCACACTGCTACACTTATGATAACCTGTTTGTTAATATTATTGATAAGAAAATAGAAAGTGGATTATTGATAAATGATAGAAGTGACCATTTGCCAGTCTTTGCACTTACCCATGGCCACACGGGGGCAATACAGAAAAAACTTTAAAATCTTTCAGATACAAATCACTGAATGCAATCAGTTCTTTTAAAGAAGACTTGCTGAAGCAAGACTGGACAAAAGTCTATGTATCAGATGTAAATGAAGCCTATGACACATTTATGAACATTGTAACCACTCTTTATGAAAAAAATTGTCCATAAGAAAAAGCTAAAACATAAATTTGTCGACAAGCCATGGTTAACCAAAGGATTACAAAAGGCGTGTAAAAAGAAAAATTTATTATATAAAACTTTTCTAAAGAAAAGGACAAAAGAAGCAGAGCAGCTGTATAAAACATACAAAAATAAGTTAACATTTATAATGAGATGTAGTAAAAGAGACTATTACAGTAAATAACTGGAGAAAAACAGAGATAATATTAAAAATACATAGACAATACTTAACAATATTCTTGGAAATAAAAATAGAAATATAAGCTACCCAACCAATTTTTCCAAAAAAAAAAAAAATAATAATAAAATGACTCAGAGTGTGAACGCAGTCTCACCTGCAGATGAATTTAATAACTTTTTTGTTAATTTGGCATTGAAGATGAAACGTGGCTGGGTCTTTCAGCATGACAATGATCCCAAACACACCACCCGGGCAACGAAGGAGTGGCTTCGTAAGAAGCATTTCAAGGTCCTGGAGTGGCCTAGCCAGTCTCCAGATCTCAACCCCATAGAAAATCTTTGGAGGGAGTTGAAAGTCCGTGTTGCCCAGCGACAACCCCAAAACATCACTGCTCTAGAGGAGATCTGCATGGAAGAATGGGCCAAAATACCAGCAACAGTGTGTGAAAACCTTGTGAAGACTTACAGAAAATGTTTGACCTCTGTCATTGCCAACAAAGGGTATATAACAAACTATTGAGATGAACTTTTGTTATTGACCAAATACTTATTTTCCACCATAACCTGCAAATAAATTCTTTAAAAATCAGACAATGTGATTTTCTGGATTTTTTTCCCCTCATTTTGTCTCTCATAGTTGAGGTATACCTATGATGAAAATTGGAGACCTCTCTCATCATTTAAGTGGGAGAACTTGCACAATTGGTGGCTGACTAAATACTTTTTTGCCCCACTGTACTTTGTATCATTCATTAATACTCCCATACATGACATATTGTACTGAAGTATGGGGAAATACATATAAAACAAACACATATCCAGTCTTTATGCTTCAGAAGAGAGCTATTAGAATAATAAACAAAGCTGTTTACAGGGAACCAACGAACCCACTTTTCCTTAAATTAAAAGCTCTCAAGTTGAAAGATCTGGTTGACTTTAAAACTGCAGTAATTATGTTTAAAGAATCTATCACTGCCCGCAAATATCCAAAAGTTGTTCCAAATAAGGGAGAAACAATATAATTTCAGAGGAACATGTATATTTCAAAAACCCTCAGTGAAAACTACCACAAGCAACACTGTATTTCAGTGCAAGGAGTCAGACTGTGGAACACTTTTGGACCCAAATTAAAATCATGTACAACGTTTGGACAATTTAAACAAAAACTAAAGGAAGAAATACTCCAAACATACTGTATATACAAGATGACATGTAAAATCACATAAGGATTGTCATATTCAGTCTGTGTTGTGTTGTTGCTTAGTTTTGTTTTGGTTTTTTTGTCACGTTTTGTCTTAGCTTTGTTCTGAATTGTAATCGCTCTTGTTTTGTTTTTCTTTTGGATTCTTGGATGGAATATGGGTGGGCAATATAAGCTGCGGCTTCAGCCATCACCCATTTCGGATAACTTATGTTGAACTGTATAATCAGAGGAGTTATTGTTTGATTTGACCTTGTTGGATTTTTTTTCCCGCCTTTGTTATATTGTTCTGTTTCTTTTTTTTAATCTTTACTTTTAATCTATCCGAAATAAAGATTCATTCATTCATTCATGTGTTCATTGAGTCTGTTAAGTAGTACACGTGAGAGAATCTTACCAACAGTGGCTAGCAGTGATATACCTCGGTAATTTCCACAATCTTTCCTGTCACCTTTCTTGAACAAAGGCACAATACTTGCATCCTTCCAGTCTTGAGGTACTTTCTGGGCATTCCATATCTCTTGGATGAGCTTGTGCAGGCAGTTGGTCAGCTGAACACCATCAAATTTCCACACTTCTGCTGGAATTCCATCCCTTCCTGGAGCTTTACCATCCTGTGTTGTCCTGATAGCTGCCATTAGTTCATCAAAATTTGGTGGTTCATCCAGACTTGATACAGCTGGTCGCTGCACTAGAGCTTCTTTAGCCTCTTCAGTGAGATCTCCAGGGTTGTTTAGTAGTTGGTCAAAGTGGTCTACAAATCTGTCCAGGATCTTGTCTTTCTCCTGCAAAACCATTTCTCCATCCATAGCCTTTAGTTGGATCAATCCTCTTGGCTTAGGGCCGTAGATTTCTCTCAGACCTGTGAAGAATGTTTTCATGTCCTTCCTGTCTGCTGCAGTTTGAAGTTCCTCCGCTTTTTCATCCCACCAGTTGGACTTCATTTCTCTGGTGTACTTCTGTAGCTCACTCTGAGTCTTTGAGTATTTCTTCTTCTTCGACCTTGTGTTACACTGTAGGTTTTCCTGCCTAGCTGTATTCCTCGCTTCTAGTAGTTTCTTCAGGTGTTCATCATGCTCATCAAATCAATCTTGATGTTTCCTCTCAGGGTAGCCCAATACATCACTCGCAGTCTGATACACCGTATCCTTCAGTGTTGCCCATTTCTCTTCTATGTCATTCTCTGAGTTGTTGCTGTCCCAGTCTTTCAAGTTTTCATCCATTTCCTGTGTAAGTTCTTCCTGCTTCTTTTGGCCTTTCAGTGCACTAGTGTTAAGCTTCCGTGGTGGCTTTACAGCCATCCTGCAGTGCTGTTTTTGTCTCCAAATCCTTAATCTAGATCTCAACATAATATGATCAGTACCACAGTCCGCGTCTCTCATTGCTCTGGTGTCCAATACATCCCTTATGTCTCTCTGCCTGACTATGATGTAGTCTAATAAGTGCCAGTGCTTGGATCTTGAGTGCATCCATGTCTTCTTGTGTGTGTCCTTGTGCTTAAATAGAGTGTTGGTTATTACAAGGTTGCACTCTGATCATAGTGCAAGTAGAAGTTCTCCATTAGCATTGCACTTGCCTACTCCATGACTTCCTAGCACTCCTTTCCATTTCTCAGTGTCCGAACCAACTCTGGCATTAAAATCTCCAACGAGTATCAGCCTGTCATCAGTCGGTACACGCCTGATAGTCTCACATAAATCACTGTAGAACTCTTCCTTCACCTCCTCTGTGTTGGTCATTGTTGGGGCATATACACTGATGAGTGTGGCATACATCTTCCGCTGTAGTGGGGGTCTCATAGTCATTATCCTGTCGTTGATTGGCACCGGTTCCTCATCAAGCATTGCTGCTATCTCCTTTCTAACTGCAAAGCCCACTCCTGCTTCTCTCCTTTCTTGAGTTGATCTCCCACTCCAAAAGAAGATGTACCCATGGTCTTCCAAGCTGTCATATCCAGACAATCTTGCTTCACTAAGTGCAGCTATGTCTACATTACACCTGTTCACTTCCAGGGCCACAAGTGCGGTCTGTCTTTCTGGGCGCTGTGATGTTGTTCTGTCCAACAGAGTGCGTACATTCCATTCTGCTACACACAAGGCTGCTGTTTTCCTCTTCTTTTGTCTTCCTGCTTCTAGCTTACTTTTCGCTGCCTGTCGGAGTGTGAACAGATCAGCACGGATCTTTTAAGCCCGGACGACCTAATCCTTTATATATGATGCTGATTGAGGTGCTTAGCAACAGTTAACTGGCTACATTTAGAAGAGGCTATTTTCCTCGGTGGAGCAAAATAACTAGTTAAACAAATAAATCATAATAATGTCATAATAATATCCTCTATTGCAGTGATTCTTAACCATTGGGCCGCGGCCCACGCAAAAAGTTTTCAGTTTAACACGTGTGGGCCACGAGGGCAGTAGGACGGCAATTGAAGACACCAGAGATAATCACTGGTTATACTGACGTTCATGAGGCACACAGTTGCAATACAGCTTCCCACCAACTGGTGGCGGTAATGCGTAAATCAGTTGTTTACACGTTCCAATGTAAACAAAAGACACTCAGCCAGTCGCTAAGCTAACCCCAAGAGAAAGTTATGGAGAAGTTTTGAAAAAGAAAAAATCATGGTGAAGATAATGGTAAACACATTTTGCACATGTACAATCCTGACTTCATCAGGTATGGTTTTGTGAATGGAGAAAATGAGGCAGAGCCAAGAGCTCAGTGTGTCAAGTGTGGGCTAACGCCATCAAATGAAGCCCTGAAGCCTTCAAAATTAAAGCGCCACTTAGAAACGAAGCATCCAATGCTTGTGGGAAAGCTGATGGAAACTTTCAAAAGAAAAGAACATGGGCTACAGATGCGGAAACAGTCTGTTGTGTCACTGACTGGTAACTCTAAATGTGCTTTATAAACCAGATACTCGTAGTCAGACGTGTGGCACAGAGTAGGCATTCACCATAGCAGAGGAGCTGGTTCTGCCTGCCGCTGTGGAAATGTGCCGTGAGATGATCTGAGAGGCTGCTGCAAAGAAGCTGCTGACCATCCCACTCTAAAACGATACAGTGAGTCATTGTATCATGGACATGGCCTCAGACATACAGCATGCCAGGCAAAAATGAATGAATGAAAAAATGAATCAAATTCATTCACAGGTTATAAAGCTATATTTTCATTTGTACTTTATTTAAAATTTATTTTAAGTTTATTTAATTTGAAACTTTTATTAATCTATTCTAATCTATTTTTGTGTTAATAAGCCTTACTTGAGCCTTTAAATTTGTTCTTGTAGCAGCTTGATATCTTTCATGAATTGTTACAGCCTGTTTGGATGAGGTGAATATAAAAAGGGAGTTGTAGCTTGGACTGTTGTGACTATTATTGTTCTACCAGGCAAAAATGAAAGAATGAAAAATTAATCAAATTCATTCACAGATTAAAAGGCTATATTTTTTTGGGCGGCACAGCAACTCACCCTTGGCCGGGGGATCCTGGGTTCGATCCCAGCCCCCGACCAACAGTGATCTGTGTGGAGTTTGCATGTTCTCCCCGTGTCTGCGTGGGTTTACTCCGGGATTTCTCCGGTTTCCTCCCACATGCCAAAAACATGCAAGTTAGGTTAATTGGCATCAAAACTGGGGATTCTAAATTGTCCTTAGGTTTGACTGTGAGAGTGAATGGTTGTCTGTCTCTCTGTGTTGACCCTGTGATGGACTGGCGATCTGTCCAGGGTGTACCCTGCCTCTCGCCCAAAGATGCTGGGATAGGCTCCAGCCCCCCCGCAACCCGAGCAGGATTTTTCATTTGAATTTTATCTAAACTTTATTTAATTTCTGTTCTTGTAGTAGCTTGATTTGCTCCATGAATTGACAACTGTTTGGCATCTTGTTGTATGTACAGGTTTACATATGAATAATAAATAAATGGGATGATCACAATGTATCATGCCTTTTATGACAAGGTTTTAACTTAAGCTGCAAGTGGATTTGATTTAGTCATAGAATACAAATCAAACCAGGCGTGAGATCAATTATTAAACCAATACAATGTTAATATTTGAATGGGCAGCAGGTCACTTTTTACTGGAAAATTTGGGCCCTGAGGTCAAAAAGGTCAAGAACCCCTGCTCTATTGCAGTCATTTAATAAATTGTGCTTGTAAAACTGTTGTATAAAAGCAGTATTACACTCGAGGTCATGCTGTATCATGAATATAGTAATGGCGGTGATGTATTTGGCCCTCCGCTTCGTGTCGGGTCTACGACAAATTACCGTAGTTACTATATTCATTGATACCACACTCCCTCTCCTGGAATATTGCTTAATTACGAGTCACTAATTTGCTCTGATGTCCTGGAATTGAAAAGTTGAGTTTGTGTTTCTAACATTTAATATCAATTTTCAATAAAATACTGCTATATTGATGTCTCTGAATCAATAACATTTTACATCACAGTATACAATTTTGACATCATGCTATATCAGCTTTTCCTTCACTCTTACTTAACTGCTGTAAATACTTTACCTTTGCATACAATTATTGTACTCTATATACCTTTGACTACATAGGCATGAAGGGATAATAATTTTAAGGTCACCAACCACAATAGTGAAGGCAGGTAAGGACTTTAAAAAAGCAACAAAAGAAATAACTGACACTTCAAATGTACAGCATATTCTAAATTGTTTTTTTTTTCTCATTTCTAAGTAGACTGCAGGGTAACCATCAGATCTATAGAACAGAAGAGAATTAGAATAAAACAGGCTTCATTGTCATTGTACAGTTGTACATTTACAGCACAAGTATACATTTAGCTGAGATGAATTCAGTCAAACTTAAGTGCATAAATAAAAGCACGATAACACTTTTATTATGATCCTTAAAATCGGATTAATTTATTTAAATATGATTTTGAACACACAAAATATGATTTAAATACTATCTTTCAGGTCACATCTGAGTCCCTTACATCTGAGGCCCTACATCGGATGTATATCTGTGACTTGATTGAGATGGTCAGATTGGAATTTATGTGACTTTTTACCTTTGCCTGTGCATACGGCAATAATGTCATCACTTAACACCATTATTAGCATCAGCACTACCAGTTGCTGCTCAAGCATGGCTTGTCATCAGAGTCTGGTTCTCTTCTGTTCTGAATCTCATCAAATACAGCCGACTACCTGCTAAAACTTTAGAACTGTAGCCTGACTCATTTGTCATATATAGCATGCTATGAAGACTGGGTATTATATGGTCAAAGTAGAGGCTGGGCTAGACTTTTTTGTCATGTGTCAATGAAGGATCATTTTCAGTTAATGCAACCTCTGGGTCAAAGTGAAGTACTGAATGAAGAACAAAAAGTAATGTGGAAGCCTTCATTTTTTACTATGGTTGTTGGACTGGTACACAAGATGCTAGATTAAAATTTTGAACAAACTATCCAATAGGGCTGCACAATTAATTGAATTTTAATCGCGATCATGATTTTGGCTGCCACAATAAAATTAACATGATCGTCGGTGATACTGACATTTAAAATGTGGGCTCTGCTGCATATCAAATCAAGCATTTTCTCAACCAACAGGCAGCCGACCACCACGGGGCAAACACACATTAGGGCAACATTAAGCTGCAGAACTGACAAGCAAGCGCACCCTGTAGGGCAGCCTTAAGTTATCAATAGCAGACTGGTGTGATGGTGAAACACAAACCAGATGTCGGGAGCAGAAGGTGACAGTAGAGCAACACGTGGAGGCGAGGAGCTAGTGCCTCAAAAGGGTTCATCATCTGTTGTCTGGACATGTTTTGGATTCAGAGCAAGTGATGCTGACTAAAAAGAAAGTATATACAAAGAGTGCCATAGAGCTGTGTCTGCACCACAGGGCAACACAACTAACTTATTCAACCACCTGAACAAACACCACAAACACAAGTATGATAAATGCATGAAGGCTAAAGCTAATGTCACTTCACTAAATCACAGTCAATGTCCGGCGCTGACCCAGACAACCATAGTATCAACCCTGCACAGAGATTCACTGTATCCATCCACCTCCCAAAGACACGCTAAAGTAACTGATGCAATAGCGTTTTATTTGGCCAAAGACATGTGTACAGTAAATACTGTATGAGCACCGTAGGCTTCAGAAACATGGTCAAAACACTGGACAAGAAATACGTGATCCCCTCATGCAATTATTTCTCCAAAGTTGCATTACCTGCGCTGTATGAAAAATACAGATGGATATCACAACTGTTGAGTACTTTGCAACTATGATTGACCTATGGTCAAGCAGAACAATGGAGTCCTACTTGTCCCTGACAATTCACTACATTGATGGAGATTTAAAAATTAAGAGTCGATGCTTGCAAACATCGTTTTTCCCCACAAGACCACACAAGAGAAACTATAGCCCATGGACTGAGGGAAGCGCAATCATCTTGGAGCCTGCAGGAGGAGGGAGTAGTCTGCATAACAGCAGACAGTGGATCTAACATCATCAAGGCAGCTTCTATAAATAAATGGACAAGGCTCCAATGCTTTGACCACAGGCTTCATCTACTGTATATGAGCAGGATGAATAAAAAAAATCATTAAAAAGTACACGTAATTGAATTCTGTGTTTTTCCTAAAGTTAATGATTAATAATGATTAATAATCATGATTTCAATATTGTTCAAAATAATCGTGACTATCATTCTGGCCATAATCA
The DNA here is from genome assembly GCA_020510985.1 of Pholidichthys leucotaenia. NCBI lineage: Eukaryota > Metazoa > Chordata > Actinopteri > Cichliformes > Pholidichthyidae > Pholidichthys > Pholidichthys leucotaenia. Next base: position 183,254,669 of record CM035844.1, read on the forward strand.
TGCAGCCCTACTATCCAATCCAAAGAGAAATTATGAATTAAAAATTAAAAAAAAAACTTTAGTAAAATAAATGATTTCTTAAGGACATCCTGCGTTTTAAAATGTGAAAGTTCAACGTAAGACTGAGAAGAGTTTAAGTTGTATTCCGTTTGCTTAGCTATAGAACAGAGAAAAGCTGTATCAGGCAAAGGGTATGTTGGCCCCTTTCAAACACACAATAAAACAGCTCTTTAACATAGTCAGGAAAATACTTTGAAGAAATTTATGAGACAACACAAAGGTTTAAATTGTAAGTAAAGTTATCCATCCATTAAAAGCAGTAATAACAACCAAAGCCAGCACAGCTCAAGATCAACCAGAGTGTGGTTGTGGATTCCTGTGAAATTCTACAAGTGGCTACGGAGGGTGGCGAATAACTGACCAGAAGGAAAGTTTACAAGCTGCTTCATGTTTGCTGCCTTTGCTGTTGTCATGCTCCCTACACATTAAATTGGTGCTGATATACAGTTAGAACTGGTTAAGTGTCAATAATAACACCATTCTCCAAACCAGCTTGTGACTTTACATACACACATGGACAAAATTGTTGGTACCCCTCTGTTAACGAAAGAAAAACCCACAATGGTCACAGAAATAACTTGAATCTGACAGAAGTGGTAATAAATAAAAATTCTATGAAAATTAACCAATGAAAATCAGACAATGCTTTTGAATTGTGGTTCAACAGAATTACTTTAAAAAACAAACTCATGAAACAAGCCTGGACAAAAATGATGGTACCTCTAGAAAAGATTGAAAATAATGTGACCATAGGGACATGTTCAACCAAGATGTGTCCTCTAATTAAAATCACAGGTGTCTACAAACTTGGAATCAGTCAGTCGGCCTATTTAAAGGGTGACAAGTAGTCACTGTGCTGTTCAGTGACATGGTGTTTACCACACTAAAAATGGACCAGAGGAAGCAAAGGAGAGAGTTGTCTCAGGAGATTAGAAAGAAAATTATAGACAAGCATGTTAAAGGTAAAGGCTATAAGACCATCTCCAAGCAGCTTGATGTTCCTCTGACTACAGTTGCACATATTATTCAGAAATTTAAGATCCATGGGACTGTAGCCAACCTCCCTGGACGTGGCCGCAGGAGGAGACGGATAATACGAATGGTAACAAAAGAGCCCAGAACAGCCTCTAAACACATTCACGGTGAACTCCAAGGTCAACGTACTTCAGTGTCAGATCACGCCGTCCGTCGTTGTTTGAGCCAAAGTGGACTTCATGGGAGACGACCAAGGAGGACACCACTGTTGAAAACAAATCATAAAAAAACCAGACTGGAATTTGCCATACTGCATGTTGACAAGCCACAAAGCTTCTGGGAGAATGTCCTATGGACAGACGAGACAAAACTGGAACTTTTTGGCAAGGCACATCAGCTCTATGTTCACAGACGCAAAAATGAAGCATACCAAGAAAAGAACACTGTCCCTACTGTGAAACATGGAGGAGGTTCTGTTATGTTCTGGAGCTGCTTTGCTGCATCTGGCACAGGGTGTCTTGAATCTGTGCAGGGTACAATGAAATCTCAAGACTATCAAGGTATTCTAGAGAGAAATGTGCTGCCCAGTGTCAGACAGCTTGGTCTGTCAGTCTTGCCAGCCAGTCTTGCAACAGGATAATCACCCAAAACACACAGCTAAAAACACCCAAGAATGGCTAAGAGTGAAACATTGGACTATTCTAAAGTGGCCTTCTATGAGCCCTGATCTAAATCCTATTGAACATCTGTGGAAGGAGCTGAAATATGCCGTCTGGAGAAGGCACCCTTCAAACCTGAGACAACTAGAGCAGTTTGCTCATGGAGAGTGGGCCAAAATACCTGCTGAGAGGTGCAGAAGTCTCACTGACAGTTACAGAAATCGTTTGATTGCAGTGATTGCCTCAAAAGGTTGTGCAACAAAATATTAAGTTAAAGGTACCATCATTTTTGTCCAGGCCTGTTTCATGAGTTTGTTTTTTAAAATAATTCTGCTGAACCACAATTCAAAAGCATTGTCTGATTTTCATTGGTTAATTTTCATAGAATTTTTATTTATTACCACTTTTGTCAGATTCAAGTTATTTCTGTGACCATTGTGGGTTTTTCTTTCATTAACAGAGGGGTACCAACAATTTTGTCCACGGCTGTATTGTACATGTTGGGCCAAAGACAACTTAACCTTGCAGCACTGGTAAATAAATTAAAAAAAAAAAAACTCAAAGAAACAAGTTTTTTATGGACTGTGATTGCTTCTGCACTAAAATGTAAGTAGCAGACATGAGTCCACTTTTTCAATGTCAGAAAAATCCTAAAAAGCCTCTGAGCCAAAGTTGTGAAACCTGTATCACATGGACATTGGTGGAGGACACAACACAAAGGGAACACAATGCTGTTCATTTTTATTCCTTCAAACCTTTGAGTTCAGGAGGTTATCAGATGATTATCTGTTATTTGTTTTTTGTATTGACAAAGACAAAAAAAAGCTCTAAGATTTGTAAGAAGCTGACACAATCTGTGGACTGGGATTAAAACACAAGGCAGCAACATGGCTTCAAAAACTGTAATAAGTAAATTTGAAGCCATCTACTGATGTGTGTTATGTACAGTATAGAGGGGTTGCACGTGACGTCAGTGGTCACGTGCCGCATTGCTTGCCTGCCATATTGGACGGCTTCTGGGACAGCACATAGTGTGGGCCCTGTGTTGAGAATAATAATAATTCCACTAACACCTACTCAGCCCAACTCAACTCGACTCAACACGGTGTTGTACCATCTAAAGTGAGTGAGATCTTTAAAGCAAGGTGGCCCGACACGCCCATGACATCATTTGTATGTAACAAGCAAAACACAAGATGGATATCGAGGCAAGCCTGCTGCTCGCTGGCTTTTTGTCAGAATAAAGGCAAAAAAGGAGAGCCAGAGAAGGCTACAGGCAGTGAGATGAAACACTTTGGAAAAGTACTGGAGAGTTTAGGAAGCCATGGAGCAGTATAAAGCCGAAGACGTGAGGATACGAACTAGATCACATGTGAGGGTAAGCTAATGATTGCTAATGCTAGTTTGCTACAGTCAATAATAAGTCCCCCATACTACACTGTAATCACGGCAAGTTATTGCTATTAGGTATTAAAATATGTATGCTTTGTGTGTATTTCAGATGGCGCTCTTGTGGCAAAATTATTGCTTCAAACTGTCCGTCTTGGTGTTCAACCGAGCCTCCCATTGGTGGGATGTCACCTCAGCTTCACAAACGCGCAATGGTTGCAGAGCTTCAGAATGTCTGAAGAAACATTTAGCTTCCTGTGCAACAAATTGCTCTGATCTGCCATATCTGACACTTAAAAACTTTCATCAGTATGTCTCCTGCCCAACCAGGCGAAAAAAGACATTGGACCTGTGCTATGGATCCATAGAGAGGGCCTATAAATCACTCCCCCTTCCTCCTTTAGGATCCTCAGATCACAACTGTGTTCATTTGCTGCCCACATATAAAACTGCTCTCAGAAGAGGCAAGGTGGAGATGAGAGACATTGATGTGTGGACAGAAGATTCAGAGCACAGCCTCCAGGAATGCTTTGACTGTACAGACTGGAAGATGTTCATAATGGCCTGCGGGGATGACTTGGACTCTCTGGCTGAGCTCACATGCTCATACATGGCTTACTGTCAAAATAAGATTGTTCCACGTAAACGTGTCAAAATATACCCCAACAACAAACCATGGGTTACTAAATCAGTTAAATCCTGCTTACAGAGGAAAGCTCTTGCCTTTAAACAGGGGTCTGTTTCTGAGCTACAGGTTGCCACTAAGGAGCTGAAGGCGGAAATTTTAAGAGCAAAACAGAATTATAAATCAGAGTTGGAAAGCAAGATGGCAGCAAATAAACTTGGTTCGGCCTGGGCCAGTATGAAAACTATTGCAGGCCTTCAGAGCACAGAGCACAGTAATCGTGTGTTTTTAGATGGTTTTAGTTCAGACACAGAGCTGGCTAATGCTCTTAATTGTTTTTATGGTCGTTTTGACTCCTTTGATTTTAGCACAGAAATCCAAGATTTGAAACAGAAACTCAAAGACAATCAATACTTTAATATTGAGATGCAGGATGTTAAAAGGGAGTTCCGCGCTGTAAAAGTGAACAAAAGTCAGGGCCCTGATAACATATGTGGGCGCCTGGTAAAGTCCTGTGCACATGAACTGAGTCCTATATTTCATTACATTTTCAATAAGTCCTTACAGACACAACATGTGCCTAAGATCTGGAAAGATGCCGTGGTTGTTCCCGTTCCAAAATCCAGCTGTCCTAAAACGGTAAATGACTTTAGACCAGTTGCTTTGACTTCAATTTTAATGAAAATTTTTGAAAAACTGGTCAGATGTGAGGTCCTAAGGCAGACTGAACATGCACTGGATCCTCTGCAGTTTGCCTATAGGCCTCACAGAGGAGTGGAGGATGCCACTGTCACTCTGTTTGACATGCTTTTCAAACATCTGGATTTTAATGGGACACACGCCAGGCTTTTATTTGTGGACTTTTCTTCTGCCTTTAATACAATCCAACCTCATATTTTAGTTGAAAGGCTCCTGCAACAATTTGATTTAAGCAATAATCTGGTGGGTTGGATTCTGGATTTCTTAACCAACAGGACGCAGAGAGTAAGGGTCAATGGCACATTGTCTGACCTAAAGTGCTCTTCAACTGGCTCTCCTCAGGGGTGTGTGTTGTCACCACTACTCTTCATCCTGTACACAAACATGTGTTGGAGCAGACATGACAACAGACACATTATAAAGTATGCTGATGACTCAGTCATTGTCAGTCTCCTCCAGGATGGTGAGAGTGGCCACGGCCCAGTAGTTGATGACTTTGTTCACTGGTGTGAGGATTCCTACCTGCAGCTGAATACAACAAAAACGAAAGATATGATTATTGACTTTAGGAGGAAAACTCCCAGGCACAAAGTCACCATACTAAAAGGCCAGACCACCGAATGTGTACAATCGTACAAATATCTTGGGACGATTATTGATAGTGGATTGAACTTTGAGGTGAACTGTGAAAGGGTGTGCAAAAAGGGTCAGCAAAATTTGCATTGTTTGAGGAAACTTGCACGCTTCCAAATTGACCGAACCATAATGACTATGTTTTATCGGGCTTTTATTGAATCTGTTTTATCCTTTTCTTTAATGTCATGGTTTGGTCAGATAAAACTGAAACAGAAGAAATCCTTGGATCAGGTAGTCAGATGGTCCAGTCGTTTGCTTGGTGAGTCACAGCTGAGCCTGACATCCCTGTACACCAGACAAGTACAGAGGATGGCCGACTCGATTTTAAATGATGACTCCCACCCTTTGCACTGCAACTTTCAGCTTCTTCCCTCCAGACGGAGGTTTGCTGTCCCAAAAAGTAGAACCCAGCGCTACAAAAACAGCTTTGTCCCTGCTGCTGTCAAAGAGTTGAACAAGCTATAAAAATTATATTGTACATATTTTATATTTACCTATTTTGTAAGATGTGTGCCTGTGTTAGTGTCTACGTTGAATGTAATTAGTGGCTTGTAAATATGGATGTCACCAACTGCAAAACAAATCTACCTACGGGTACAAATAAAGTAACCTGAACCTGAACCTGAACCTGATCTGTGTGAAAATCATGGAGAGACTTTTGAGACATCATGGGATGTACATGCTCCAGCAACACTCCAGCCTGTGGTGGTGTCATGGCAAAAAGTGATCAGCTGCCAAAAATTGATCGCCAGGTGCCATATTATAGTTATGGGGTTATATTAGCCATAAAATATACTGTATATTTCAACAGGTAAACAGTACTGAGTTAGGTATAATAAGATATATTTAACAATTATGATGCATTTTTAACCTAAAACAAATTTCATCTCGGATTAAAAGCAATTAAAATAATGCAGTTCACAAGGTTACATGGAAAATACATGGATTTACTGGATATATACATGTAGATACTGTATAAATATACAGTATATTCTAAGCGTGAATAATGTACTATGTACTCCTTTTGTATTGCACTAGGAATTTTGTCAGTAAACTTTTGTGCCTTTTGCAGATATCTCTACTTTATGTTTTGAGAAGGTTACCAAGATTTGGTGACTTAAATTAAATGCTAAAAGACTGGAAAAGCTATCTAAACAATCCAGCAGGTTGAGAAATCACTTTTGGTTTGGTGCAAGTCTGTCAATGGGATTATGAACCATAAAGTAATTTGTGCTAAAACATGTTAAATCCCGTTAAACTCTAACTCATTATTAGGAAATACAGATGCTATTATGGCACAGAATTCCTCGATATACTGGTACTGTCACTAAAGTGTGCAGTGTCTCCTGCACTGACACATCCAACAATACAGTCTTCAGTAAATAAAATAATTGTTTTTGGTTACTTTTTCCTAAAAATGAGCCATTATTTTCAACATCACTGTTAAATGGTTTGTACTGTTGACTTTTTTTCCCCACTGGTGTCTTAACAGACAAAATAGAAAATCATGATGCAAACACATAAGTCACTAAATTCTTTATTATAATCAACAGCAAAATCAAGATAATTTAGAATGTGCAAAATTCAAACTTTAAACTAAAAAAACTTGGAATGGGTCACACGCCAGCCACTCATCGTCTTCACAAGGTTGCCCAGCACACCAAGGATGATTGATTGAAGGCAGCATTCTGAGCCATCTCCTCCCTTTGCAAGGTAGTTTCATGCTCTCTTGGGGAAGAGGCCAAGTGGATCCCTGACCAAGTGAGCACCCCATGTGAGCACCCTAAGTGGACCCCGTGGTCCAATCTGTGCATGTACATTTTCAATCCAGTGATTTACAAACTGATTCAGAGCTTTCTAAAGCCTCATTCAGAACATTATAGTCCCACATACCTATTCTGTGGATTTTCATCTGGGGGCAACCAGTGGTGCTGAGCAGCAGCAATGGAGAAGAAAAATCTTTTGAAAGCAGAAACAGAGCCAAAACCTTCTCTGGGTCAGCTTAGTTGTCATCTTACATACAGTATATATATTTTTTACACTTCTTGGTGACCGGGAAAAGTCTTTCCAACAGTTTCACACAAATTCTTGTTGTTCTCCTTCTTCACGTTTACAAATCACTGGATTGAGAATGCACTTGTACATGTACAGACTGGATCCCGGGGTCCACTTGGGGTGCTCACTTGGTCAGGGGTCCACTTGACCTGTATCCCTCTCTTGCCTCATACTGCTGTGTTGTGCTAGACGTTGCTGGTATCGAAGCTGGTACCGATGTCAAAGCAGGTGCTGGTGGGACTCTAGAACGAAAATACACACACAACTCAAGTGTATGCAAAGCACAAAAGTGCAACATGTAAAAAACAACTTTTTAACCAGGATTAACACTAGCTTATTTCGTCAGATGTTGACACAAGTGCAAAATACAAGCAGAGCATGGAGCTAGCTTTGATGGCTAACTAGCTAGCTCATTGTCTGGAGACACATACAGGAGACAATGGTATTGTCTGTTCAAAGTGAGCTTGCCACCACTGGGATAAAAAATGTAAAAGATGCATAATATCACATTACTCACCATCCTCTATCACGGTTTTCAACAATGATGATGGCGTGGTCGGGTGGTCGCCACTCTGCCTCTCATCTGCCTTCGCCTGTCGGTGGCCATGAATTCACTTCAGGTCGCTCTGTCCAGCTTCCTCTGGATTTATTTAATCAGCTACCAAACACAGCAAAGTCTGAACCTCGTCATTGGACCATGGTGTTGATTTGTGTGTAGCCATTTATCTCGTTGATTACACTCACTCATGCTTGCTGTTGGTGATTTCACTGTTCATTGCCGTCCAAAATGGTGGAGTAAACAAAATACACGTGACCTGTGTGACGTCAGTGCAACCCCTCTATACAACTGTGAATGTGCATGTGCATGCATGCTCGTGCATGTCTTTTTGTGTAGTGCAGAGAGCCAGAAGAAAAGGGAAAGTCTTGCAGGAGGATTAGGCTCAATTCAGGGGTGGCTTTTCAGGACTCCTGGCGGGTGTAAGATCTAATCTGGACATGCTGTATCTGGGCTTCGCGAGGTATGGCTTACTGTAACAAAGGACTGGCTAATGAGAGCCGGGGGGACAGACTGCTCCCTTTGTGTGTCCACACTGCTGCACATCCATAAAGCCCTTCTTCATACAGTCCTCAAAGGGGGGCACGGACCCTGCATCTGACTGCTGTGAGGAGGTAGCAGGCAGCCGGTGCTGATCAGGCAGATTTCCAAGTGATCTTGTTTTAGGCTCAGATGACTGTCTAAATCTGAGAGTGAAAGAAAGCTTTATTTCACCGCAGTCTCATCTGTCACTACACTGGGATGGCTTCTTCTAGGAGGATGTATTTGGAAATATTTTGAAAGCAAAAGAAAAACAAAAGCTGCGTGGCAAGCTTGTACTTTTGTCAGATGAAGAAAAAACATTTTATGAAATTCCTTTTTTTAGAGCCGAACCCAATTCTTTGACTATTATACATAATCTTCAAACGTTCCCCCCTCCAAGTTACGTACCTTTATGTAAAGTTCTCCATGGCATGTTTTTTACTTATTTTTTAATCCATTGAAAAAAATAGCACATTATTATTGGAACACCCATTTACTCTTGTTTTAAAAGCTCAGTCACCATCCTCCACGACAGTTTTTGTGTCTTGTGCTTCCCAACAGTCAGTCAGGCTGTTAACGCTGCTGCTGTTGTGATGATCCCTAAAGTCACGTGACTACCTCCAAGAAGACAACTGTTCTACAGTTACAGAGTAATTATTTTGTTACTCTGGAAAAAAAGTTAGGGATATTCGGCTTTTGGGTAAAATGTCAGGATGCACCTAAAATGCACTATAACCTTTACAGGTGAACTTAATTTGACCTTCTCTAACTGTTTGAAAGCACATGTCCAACTGTTCAATGTTTCAGTACTTTTTGCATGAGCTGTTCTCTAACAAGGTGCACAACAGCAAAATTCACAACAGGTGTTTGATCCATGAATCGATCAATAAATTTTCTGGTTCAGTTAGAATTGGTATTTAAACAGCCCTCTTCATCATGCTGTTAACATTTTGACATCATGAGACCAAGATGACACCAAACAATAATCAATAGTACCTTGCCATTACAAGGCTTTAAACAAGATGTTCTCAGAGGGAAGTGCCCACTGAGCTTAGAGTGTCACAGAGTGTCATCAGCAGGTTACAACAGAGATACAGAGAGACTGGAAGAGTCACAGAAAGGCATAGAAGTGGACGTCCTTTGGCCATATCCCACACTAATGACCGCTTTATTGTGAATGGTGCCCTGTGGAACCGGATGATGAATACCACTCAACTCCAGGCACATTTAAGGGAGGTGAAAGGCACCCAAGTGTCACGTCAGACCATTCAAAACAGTTTACATCAGTGTGGTCTGCATGCTAGATGACCTGCAAGGGTACTTGACCACACCACCAGGCACAGGCACCATCATCTTGCATGGGTCAGGGAGCATTTACGCTGGACAAGAGACCAGTGGGCCTTAGTGCTGTTCTCTGATGAAAGTTGATTCATGCTGAGTAGAAATGATGGCCGCCAACGATGTTGGAGACATCAAGGGGAGCGCTATGCATCAGCCACTGTTGTCACCAGATAAGCCTTTGGTGATGGTGATGTTACAGTCTGGGCAGATGTGTCTAGTCAATACAGAACTGCCCTACACCTTGTGAATGGTACAGTGACAAGTCGATGCTAGCTGAATAACATCATTAATCCAGTCATTGTGCCCCTGCATGAACAACACAGGCCTAGTTTCAACTACATTAACAACAATGCTCCAGCTCATCAAGGTTGCATTATTAGGGAACGGCTGCTGGAGGCTGGGGTGCCTCAAATCGAGTGGCCTGTACTTTCTCCAGACCCAAATCCCATTGAAAACCTATGGGATCAGCTGAGTCACCATGTAGAGGCTCGTAACCCTGTACCCCACAACCTCAATGACGTGAGGGCCGCCCTTCAAGCATAGTGGAATGCCATGCCTCAGCAGACAATACGTCAACTTGTGAACAGCATGAAGCGTCATTGTCAAGCTGTAATTGATGCTCAAGGGCACATGACAAGTTATTGAGAAATTGACATTTTTTGTTGTGGTATACCCACCACTGTTGCTGGCTTTTGTTTCAATAAATTGAGATGAGGAAATCACCACTGCATGCTTCTACTTAAATGCCCTACTTTCATGATATTATATCACTGTAGCATGAACTTTTTACATTTTCCATAAATTTCACCTGAAAGCCAAATATCCCTAATTTTTTGAGTAGTGTATATTGCAAGCGCAAATCAAACTGATGATTCAATTCAATTCAACTTTATTTATATAGCGCCATTTCACAACAACAGTCATCTCATAGCACTTTCATCTGTAGGGGAAACCCCCACAACTGCAGAAAGACCCCAGCAATAAGGTGATCTCCTGTGAGCAAGCGCTTGGTGACGGTGGTGAGGAAAAACTCCCTTTTAACAGGAAGAAACCTTTAAAGAAGTCCCAGACGTTGGCCCTCTTGTGGCCACTTGATGGTCCCCCTATGGGTTTTCTAGCCAAAAAGGCCAAATGGCCCCTCTCTGGGACTTCTAGTGCTAGCAGAACCAAGCTCAGGGAGGGGCAGTCATCTGCTGCGACTGGCTGGGGGGTGAGGGGATAGAGAAGATGAAAAGAACAGACATGTAGAGAGCAAACAGCACAATGGGGACTCAATCCATGGGAGAGAACAAACAGATGTTAATGACTGGCAAAAAAAAAAAAAAAAAAAAATTTCACTGAGAGTGAAGAAAGGAGTGAAGCCCAGTGCATTATTGGAGGTCCCCCGGCTGTCTAAACCTGTTAGCAGCATAACTAAGGGAGGGTTCAGAGACACATGATCCCTCCCTAATTGTAGACTATATCAAAAAGGAAGGTTTTAACCCTATTCTTAAAAACAGAGATCAAGTCTGACTCCCGAATCCAGATTGGCAGCTGGTTCCACAGGAGAGGAGCTTGATAACTGAAGGCTCTGCCTCCCATTGTATTTTTGGAGATTCTAGGTATTACAAGTAATCCTGCATTTTGGGAGCGTAGTGCTCTGTTAGGATAATAGCGTAGTATCAGATCTTTTAAATAAAAAGGGGCCTGATTGTTTAGAGCTTTGAAAGTGAGAAGAAGGATTTTAAACTTAATTCTAAACTCTATGGGAAGCCATTGAAGGGAGGCCAGAACCGGAGAGATATGATCTCTCTTTCTAGCACCTGTTAAAACTCTTGCTGCAGCATTTTGGATCAACTGAAGACTTTTTAAAGATATTTTAGGACAACCTGATAATAAAGAGTTACAATAATCTAATCTAGAGCTAACAAAAGCGTGGATCAGTTTCTCAGCATCACTCCGAGACAAGATGCTCCTAATCTTGGCAATATTACGCAAATGATAGAAGGCATGTTATGACCCGAGCGTCGGTTCTTATCGCGCTTGGGTTAAAGTTATGTCTCGCTGCCGGCCTTGACAGCTGCGGGCGGTATTCTGGCCTCTCCGGGCTCTTATTGTGAAAGTGCTCGGAGGGGTTTCCGCCTGTCAACGGTCGGTCAGCTGTGTGTCATCTGTCATTAGCACCTGGTCTATTTAAGCTGAGTGCTGGCGTCATTAAGACGCAGCAGTGTCTGATCGCTAAACTGATCGTTACCGGATCGTTATTCTGTTCACCCATCGTCACGGATGCCTGGACTATATTCACACTTCGGCTGCCTAAGGGCTTGACCGTCTTTCAACGGCACTAGTAAGTGAGCTGTATTAGCCTTATTCCCTCCGGTGTTATTTGTGCTGTAAGTCCCTGCTTTGGCAGCCCGAGTGCTATTATTACCAAGCCTGTCTGTGTGTGACTGTCTCCTGCTTCGGACCTGTAGTGTGCTGTATAGCCCTATGCTTCCTGTTCTGCAAAGACTCTGTCATTATCTCAGCAGCTTGTGTATCACCTCATCACCGTAATAAAACTCACTGAAAAACTCACTGGTGACGTTGTGTGCGTCTTATGCTGGCTCGTGAGGGCCAGAGCATGACAAGGCAGTCTTAAAAACGAATTTAATATGTGAATTGAAAAACAGATCTTGATCAAAATAACTCCAAGGTTCCTCACAGAGCTATTAAGAGAAAGAGTAACCACATCCAAACTAAAATGATGTGTCAATACACTAAGGGGCAGATGTACTAATGTGCTGCGCCATCGCAAAACCCTGTTTTGATGTTAAAAAACTACTGTTGAGATTTACTAAAGGGTGCAGGGCAAAATTAGCAATGGAAAAGTGTGGACTGTGTTAATTTTGCACCTGGCCTTATTGCATATGTGTTTGTGGGAGTTGTCATGCCAAAGCACAAATTTGAGGGAGGAGAGTATTTAAATGACAGACACAAGGTGATTTACTGAGGTTTGCCATTGTCAATCTCCTGCTAAATGTGCCAGGATTTAATGCCCCCAAAACAGCATGTCTTAATTCATCTGCGCCTGATATGATAGCGATTGTTGGTGCCAAGACACCAGTGAGAGCCGAAGGCGCGTGGCCAAAGAGAGAGAATCTTCTCTCTGCGCGTAACTTTATTTGGCATGACAGAACAGATTATATTAACAGAAACGATCTCATAGAGATCAGTGTTATGCTGAACTGAACATCAGCCGGCAGAGGATTTTTTAAAATTTCAGTTGTTTATATACAGCCTTATAATAATAATAATAATAATAATAGTAATAATAGTAATAATAATAATAATAATAATGATTTATTTCATTTATAATGCACTTTACAGTGCATCCAGAAAGTATTCACAGCGCTTCACTTTTTCCACATTTTGTTATATTACAGCCTTATTCCAAAATGGATTAAATTAATTTTTTTTCCTCAAAATTCTACACACAATACCCCATAATGACAATGTGATTTTTTTTTTTTTACATTTTTTGCAAATTTATTAAAATAAAAAACTAAGAAATCACATGTACATAAGTATTCAAACATGTACATAAGTATTCAAAGCCTTTGCCATGAAGCTCAAAATTGAGCTCAGGTGCATCCTGTTTCCACTGATCATCCTTGAGATGTTTCTACAGCTTAACTGGAGTCCACCTGTGGTAAATTCAGTTGATTGGACATGATTTGGAAAGGCACACGCATGTCTATATACGGCCCCACAGTTGGCAGTACATCAGAGCACAAACCAAGCATGAAGTTCAAGGAATTGTCTGTAGACCTCTGAGACAGGATCGTCTCGAGGCACAAATCTGGGGAAGTGTACAGAAAAAATTTCTGCTGCTTTGAAGGTCCCAATGAGCACAGTGGCCTCCATCATCCATAAATGGAAGAAATTCAGAATTATCGGACTCTTCCTAGAGCTGGCCAGCCATCTAAACTGAGCGATCGGGGTAGAAGGGCCTTAGTCAGGGAGGTGACCAATGGCCCAATGGTCACTCTGTCAGAGCTCCAGCTGCATCTCTATGAATGTCCTTGAGTGGCCCAGCCAGAGCCCAGACATGAATCCCATTGAACATCTCTGGAGAGATCTGAAAATGGCTGTGCACCGACGCTTCCCATCCAACCTGATGGAGCTTGAGAGGTGCTGCAAAGAGGAATGGGCGAAACTGCCCAAAGATAGGTGTGCCAAGCTTGTGGCATCATATTCAAAAAGACTTGACCCTGTAATTGCTGCCAAAGGTGCATCAACAAAGTATTGAGCAAAGGCTGTGAATACTTATGTACATGTGATTTCTTAGTTTTTTTTTAAATTTTTAATAAATTTGCAAAAATCTCAAAAAAATTTTTATGTTGTTATTATGGGGTATTGTGTGTAGAATTTTGAGGGAAAAATGAATTCATTCTATTTGGAATAAGGCTGTAAGTGAAGCGCTGTGAATACTTTCCAGCTGCACTGCACATTTTGGGGCAAAATCTCAAAGTGCTACACAAATAGGATTAAGAACAAGAATAAAAGTAAACATTCTTGGAGTTTCGTCTCCTCTCCATTAATCAGACTCCTCCTCGCTTTTGAAATGAAAGCTCTTCCACATTGTCAATTTTCTTCATTCAAGTGAAATCGTATGTGTTTAATTTTATTACGTTCCAGACTTAAGAAAACATAAAACACACATACAGTATACTGTAAGTGTGAACTGGGAGACCTGTAGATTTTGTTAAAACAAAGTTATTCACATAATAAAACCCCAGAGTCTCCATCAGACCATCTTGACGGTTCTTGTGTTAATAAACACGTTGGTCAAATAATCAATTTATTCATGAGTAGTCCTTTTTTAAATTATACACAAATACTTAATTTATACATATTAAACAAAGGAGTCTGCCATGTGAAACGAAAATCAAAACTTTGAAATACGACGAACAAAAATAAACTATTTTGCTGGGTTGTGTGCTTAAACAAAAGCTTAAAAAAATGCTCCGATATTATGCTCTTCCAAACTGGCTGTGCCTGTGTTGATGACCCGCTTCCTCAGGTGTGCCTATGTGCAATTTTGCGGTGCTCTTGGTGGATGAGGGGTTATTACTGAAATGAAGTGAATGCGTCTGTGTTCATAATTTCGAGTGTCATTAGTAGATCACTGGAAAAAATTGGCCACTCCTTTAGGCGCTTTGTCTAATTTGCACACTCGCTAATTTGCGCTGCCTTAGTAAATCTGCCCCTAAGTCTATGAAGGCTGCAGCATAACAAAATAAAGGTTGGAAACTGCAGTTCAAAACAGCGGAGTACTTCAATGTGTTACAGCCCACCGCCTTTTGCTTCTCCCTTTTGATGAAATTATTCATCATTGTCCATTTTCCTCCCTATGTCACTCAGCTCTTCCTGGTTAGGTGGATGTCTGTCTCTCTGTGGTTTGGCTGTTTCCTCCTTCATCCAGCCCCTGACTAAATTCCTGGACCTGACAGGACTGGGACCTCCAACTCTCCACCCATCACCCACCTACTTATAAAGACCAGCTGAGCATTAGTTAGTGCAGCTGTGATTTAATGTGAGCAGTATGCCACCCTGTCCCTTTGCCGTGAGCATTTTCTTAAATGCTCACTCGTTTTAAGTGTCTTTGTCTACTTGGTCTAGATTATCTGGTTGCAATGGACCAAGTGACACTCTTTGTGCTTTAGTTATTTTAAATAAGCACACTTGTGCAATCAGGGACTTGTTATCTATTCTCTTCTGTTTGCATTATCACTCAGATGTCTGTCTTTCTTCCAGGTTGAGAGACTGGGCCAAGGTTTTAGTTATACCATTTCATGCAAAATACCTCAGGTAACTTGGCTGTTGGTCACATTTGGGTTTGGAGGTACTGCTCCCTCTTACATTTCAGTTTGGGTGGTGAAAGTGAGTGAGTTGGTTTCATTTAGTTTCTTTATTTTGATCTCACTTGTTCAGACAGGAAGCAGTCACCCAAACCATAATTCTTTTGGTTGTGTTTGTTACTTTATTTTGAGTAGTACCACTTGGGCCTTTGTTCTCCAAGCGTATAATGTATAATTTGCTGACCGTTACCTTTAACTCATTAAAATGTAATTTTGCTTTGCAGCCAATTGCATCTGGTTATACATGCATACTTTTGCTGTGAGCAGAAAAATGGCATCAACCTTTTTTTAGATTTAAAGCATCCAAGTCAAACATAAAGTCGTAATGCAACTGCTTTAAAATATACCAGTTCGACTCCCTGTGAGTCATGCCCATGATATATTATGAGATGCTGCATTACTTCTCTTTCACTGGCAAAAACAGTGATCGAAATTCACTGTTTGTTATGGAGACCATCTGTGTGAAACTGAGAAGGAATCGCATGACAGCTTCAAACTTCCAAAGGAAAAAAAGTGCAGGGGATTTCCTTCGGGATGGAGCAGAGGCTGCAGCAGGGAGAGTGTGAGTTGGACAATCACATGAAAAATCTAATGGGGGAAGACAAAAGCATGAGCCCAAGGGAAGGGGTAGATGGGGGGTGCAAAGGGCTTGGTGAATTAGTGAGCTCTCAGTGAAGGAGCCCTGCTTGATCAGGACAATTGTCTCCAGAGGTCCCTAGACACCTTCAGACAAATGCCTCTGCCAATCAAGCATTCAGTAGTCTTCACATTCACCCCTGAGCAGCTGCTCTCACACTGCAAGAAAAGAAGCAAATGTGTTTCTGATGACAGCTCGACACACACCTCTTGAATAAAAAAAAAAAAAAAAAGATAAATCACTGTTGGTTGTTTAAATAGCAAATCTCTCCTCTATGTTTGGATAGCTTCCCTCAGGGAAAAACCTTATGATGGTGGCAATGTGAGGTGATAAGGTTCCACAAATTATCACAAAGCTACAATGAAGACACCATCATCGTCATTTCAGACTGACATATCTTAAATGAAAATCACTTTGGGATCATTTTCACTGGGTCCACATTCAATACATTACACAATGTGTCATGTTTTAGTTATATTTTACTCTTCTACACATCTATATTGAATTTACCATCACACTAACTTCAGAAATGGGACAAAATACATAATTTATACACGCCTGCTTTGTTCGAATTTTAGTGATTCAGCATCTATATTTGTGAATCCACCAAAAATCATCAGTTAACAGTCATCTGAACCACAACAGTAGCAGACACTACCTCAATGACTAGGGATTAGCTGTAGGAGTAATCTGCCATGACGGAGTCAGATTTAACACTTTAGATACGGGAATGTGAATCAGTGTGGGTCTATAAAGTTTGCAAAAGCCATAGAGGCCAAAAACACAATACCTAAGTGATAGACAAACACACCCAGGTTACCAATGTGCTATAATAAAGTTTATAAAAGATTAACCTGTTCACCCTGAATGTAAACTCTGGCTTCCCAGCCATCTGAAAGACTCCTTTAGAAAGTTGTGCAGATCCCCTTTGCCAACATTTTTTATTTTATTTTATTTAACCTTTATTTATACAGGGGAGGTCCATTGAGAAGCAACCTCTCTTTTTCAAAGATGCCCTGTTCACATTCACAGTTACACATTCACACCTGGAAGCTATCCAGTACAATCACAGACTGACCTGTGGCCATTGAGCAGCTCCACTGGATCAGCTGAGGTTAAGGGCCTTGCTCAAGGGCACCACAGTGGGGTTAATGAGGGTGGGGCAAACACTGCTATGTTATCTGTCCCACCCAGATGTGATCATACCAGTCCAGGGATTGAACCGGTGACCTCCGCTCACCAGTTCGCATCCCTAACCATTAGGCCACCACTGCCCAAATATACGTTCTTCATAAAGGGCCCATGTAGCTACAGTGTAAGCTGATCTAGAAAGTCCCATTGAAGAGGTTTAAGGTTGGACTATTGTGGACTTAAGAGGTAGGGCGGGGTGGAAGGTACATTCACTCCAGACACATGCGTGATGGAGGTATCATTGCAGTGTCATGGGTGACAACACACATGAAGGGAAAACACTCTGCCAAACAGATACATTTGGAAACGCAGTCCTCAACATAATGACACATCATTTACGACCAGTTTCACAAGAACAGTTCTTGTGTAAAATTGCATAAAACAGAGCTTCATTTGTACTGTAGTCCAAGGTCACTTTTCATTTGTCCAGACAGAAGTATCTGTTTTGGAGCCAGCTTTTGTCATAGCAATGGTGGACCCGCAGGGCCAGCCCAGCCCAGCCTTCTCTGCTGGCCTAAACACTATCAGAATTACATTTACAACCTACATTCTTATATTTGTTCCATGAGGATGTATTAAATTATTCCCAATAGTCTATTCTCTTCGTTTTGTAGCTTTTTCTCTTGGTTGCACTCCTTCCAATAGTGTAATGCATGTTAAGAGTTTTTGTGTCCAATCATATTTCAGCCATCTGTGTTGCCAGGGTCAAGCAAATCTGCCTTGGGCCTTCGGGAATCAACAGTGCGGCTCTGTAAGTTAAATTAACCGTTAAACTTATCCTGTTGCTTTAATCAATCAGATGTCTTCTGTACATCCAGGGGTACGCATAGAAAGCATCCAAGAACACCGGCATTTTCACGTCTTTTGATTGCATGGTAGACTCCTCCATCTACAATGCAGAGGATCCTAGCTAGCAAAACACCAATGCAAGGACTTGCTTAAGCAGCTACAATATACAGTGGTACCTCTACTTACGAACGTCTCTACATACGGAATTTTCAGGTTACGACACGCCTCAACGGGAAAATATTGCCTCTTGTTACGAACGAAATTTCAGGATACGAAAGGCAAAAAAGTACGCGCTCCTCGCAGCTCCCGTAGTTTACCGAACGTAAACATACCTGTAGCTGCTCTGCCATTGGCTATCGCCTAGCATCTTCCTGGTATCCCATTGGCCACGAAGTTTTGTTTTTTTTTTTCCAAAACTTTATTAAGAACAAGGTGAAAGTTTTACGTGTGTGTACAGTACAGAATTAACATTAATTCGCTATGGGCCCCAAGAAAGTGACGGAGATAAGTGGAAAAGGAGAAAAGAAGAAGAGAGTTTTTTTGTCCATACAAACAAAGGAGATAATCGAAAGGTATGAAAAAGGGATGCGTTTGGTTGATCTCGCCAAAGAATATGGCCGTAATACATCAACGATCAGCACGGTATTAAAACAAAAGGAAGCACTTACAAGCCGACAAAAGCAAACGTCCTTGGATCAGAACATGAACCAAAGAAGGCAAAAGGTGACGACGTTGACGACGATAGCAGTTAAAAGGTAAATGAACATAATTTTTATTATTCTTTCTCTTTTATTATTCTCTTTTATTATTCTTTCTCTCATTTTAAACTCTCATTTTATGTTTATTGTGCAGTAATCTAATTGTAACATGTATTTGTTACATGTTTTGATGCGTTTTTATGATTTATAAAAAAATTATGCCCGAATTTTGGGGGACTTGGAACAGATTACGGCATTTACATGTAAAACGCGCCTCTACTTACGGAATTTTCACGTTACGAGAATACTTCCGGAACGAATTAATTTCGTAAGTAGAGGTACCACTGTACTGTATCTGTTTAATATAATAGCGTTTTTTTTTTTTTCCCACAATGGCTGGCAGGGGAGAGGAAAATGATTTGGTCGCTGATATTTAAAAAAAAATCAGTTTTCCAGACGGACTTTTCAAGAAAAGCTGGTCATTGTGAAGAGAGGTCAGCCAACCCTGAAGCTAGCAGGCCCGTCTCAGCCGGGGAAAGGATTTGTCTGTCACTTCCATATTAGCAATGAGCGGTATCCTTGGATTACAGGCTCCAAGAAGTGCTGCAAATCATCTTGCTGGGAATGCCTGTTGTTTGCAACTGATCAAGTAGATACTTGGAGCCAGACAGGGTTTGAAAACATGAGCTGTCTACTGTCACACCATGACTATTTATGCAGCGTTTGCCAAACATATAAAAATTGGTCTAAAATGCTGGGATACGCCAAAATTTTCACTTTTGGTCGTATGCATCACGTATCCATAACAACTAGGACACATGCATAACATATTAGTAACTTATATAGAATATTTCCATAACTTATAAGTAACTTAAACCAACTAATGCTTAGCATGTTGCCGACATTCACAACTTATGTGCAACAATAGTCTAACTTCTGCATAGTGCATCATGCCAAACTGCTGTTGCCTCCCGATCCATGAATCCTAGATGTGCAGAGATCATCTCTGTTCAACCGAGATGATTCTCCCGTCCAGAGACCACAGTGGGGGGGGGCGTGACCGACCTGGCAGAGGTGTCAAATCGGTCAGGTCAGTCACGTCTAAAACAGCCGATGTGACACGTCAGGAACATCAGATAACAGTTGTCACAATCTGGCTCAAAGGCACGCAAACTGATGGCGATAAAAAAAGTTTATTTTTAATAAAGTGGAAAAAAAACAAAACAAGAAAATGCATGGAGTGTGCTTTTGCTGGGAGGCACAGCCAACAGGAAAGTGTGATTTATCACGGAAAACAGCTGCACTCTGCGCTTCAGGCGATCAGGTGATTGGATCTGCGTCCTCCGGTGTGCTGACATTTTGGCATATTTATCAGAACACCAGACAGCTGATGGTACAGACCAGTCGAATAAAAAAACCCAGACAGGTTCCGTTATATGAACAAATAGGTGTGTGTGTATGCGCTGCAGGCAGAGAGCTCTGTACAGGTTTTTTTTCCTGTGAACCAACGCCGCAAATATGCTATTTACTCCACGAATGCGGGACATATTAGCCATACGCTGGATACATCAGAAAATTTTCAGAGGAGCTCGGCAAACTATGCCTGATTCGATGTACGCCACCGTATTCTCCAAATTTTTCATATGTTGTGGCTCCATAAATCGTTTAGGTGTGACAGGGCCTTAACCATGACATAACGCACGGCTCAGGAGACGCACACACACAGGCTCAGAGTAGCTCAAATAGCTTTATTGACAACAAGGGTGTATGAATGTGTGTCTGCGAGATGTGAATGTGTTGGTGGCGGCGTCTGCTTCGGGCACTGAGGCAGGAGACCGTACAGCCGGACAACCCTATGGGAAAAGCACAGGGAGAAGGGTGACGGGCACACACCAACACAGGAGATAAACAAGTTGGAGAGGAGCTTACTTGGAAAGGGCAGATGACTGGCACAGCAAGGAACGAGGTCCGGTAGACAGCCACCTGGAGAGCCCGGTGCAGCAGCGAGGAATAGGCGATGGAGAGGAATAGTCCGCCGCCGGGAAATCCACCTGTGCACAGGGGAGCAGACTTGGAAGAGAAAAAGGTAAGATCGTCTTACCGCTATGTTTGCTGAGGATGAGACGGAACTCACAGCAATCTGTAATGAAGTCCGACGGCTTCAGGCTGAAGCGCAGGGCGAGGCGGCTTAAATCCCTCGCCGCTGATGATGTGCAGGTGTGCGTGCAGCTGGCGCCGCTGATGAGCGGCGCGGCGTGACAGTACTCCCCCCTCTAGCAGCGCCTCCTGGCGATGGCTTCTCTGGGTGCGCTCGGTGGAATTCAGCGATGAGCGATGGGTCTAACACAAACGACGAGGGTACCCACTGCCGATGTTCAGGCCCATAGCCCTCCCAGTCCACCAAGTACTGCAACCCATGACCCCGGCGCCGGGAGTCCAGGATGGAGGAGACAGGCCAGGCCGGATGGCCACCAATCATCCGGGGCGCGGGTTGCGCAGCAGGAGGAGGGCAAAGGGGGGTCGGAGACTGCCAGCTTCACCTTGGACACGTGGAAGGTGGGGTGGATGCGGAGGGAGGGGGGGAATAGCTATACGCACAGCCACCGGGTTGATGATCCTGGTGATGGGGTATGGGCCCATAAAGCGCTGTGCCAGCTTCCTCCTCTCGCCCTTTAAAATCACGTCCTGGGTTGACACATAGACTTGCTGACCAACTCTGTACGCCGGGGCAGGTCTTCTGTGCCGGTCCGCCACGGCTCTGTTGCGCTCCGCCGTGCGTAAAAGCGCATTGCGCGCTGACGCCCAGATGGAGCAGAACTGCCTGAGATGCGCCCGTACTGAGGGGACAGTTACCTCACTCTCCTGCGTCGGGAGCAGCGGGGGGTCGTAACCCAGGGACGCCTTAAAGGGGGACATCCCTGTAGCAGAAGAGCGAGCGGTGTTGTGGGCGTATTCAACCCAGGCGAGGTGGTTACTCCAGGACGTTGGTTTGGACGCCGTGACGCAGCGGAGCGCAGCCTCCAGCTCCTGGTTGGTCCGCTCACACTGCCCGTTGGTTTGGGGGTGATGGCCAGAGGAGAGGCTCACCTTGGCTCCCAGGGCGTTGCAGAACGACCTCCAAACCTCTGAAGCAAATTGGGGCCCCCGGTCCGAGACCACATCTACCGGAATCCCATGCAGCCTGACCACGTGCTGGATTAGGAGGTCCGCCGTCTCCAGGGCAGTTGGGAGACCTCACAGGGGGACGAAGTGTGCCGCCTTGGAGAAGCGGTTCACGATGGTCAGGATGGTGTCGAAGGTGTTAGAGACAGGGAGTCCGGTGACGAAATCCAGGGCGATACGCGACCAGGGCCTGCCAGGGACGGGCAGAGGCTGGAGCAAACCCGCTGGAGGGGCATTACCTGATTTGCTGGTGGCACACACTGGGCAGGCCCGGGCGTAGCGGGCAGCGTCCCTCCGCAGGCCCGGCCACCAGAAGGACCGCTGGAGGAGGTCAATCATCCGGGAGGAGCCAGGGTGGCAGGTGAGCTTGGATGTGTGCAACCAGTGGATGACCTCCCCCCGAACCGTGGATGGCACGAACAGCCTCCCCTCCGGTCCGCCGCCAGGGTCAGGTTCCACTTCCTGCGCCTTCCGGATCTTGCTTTCAATATCCCAGGTGACGGCTCCCACGACACACGACCTGGGTAGGATGGAGTGGACCGTGTCTTCCGACTCCTCAGGGGCGAATTGCCTAGAGAGGGCGTCGGGCAGGCCGTTCTTGGAGCCAGGCCGGAAGGTGATGTTAAACCGGAACCTGGCAAAGAACAAGGACCAACGCGCCTGGCGGGCGTTCAGACGCTTGGCAGATCTCAGGTACTCCAAGTTCTTGTGGTCCGTCAGGACCACGAACGGCTGGTCCGCCCCCTCTAGCCAGTGACGCCACACCTGCAGCGCGAGCTTGATGGCGAGGAGCTCTCTGTCCCCCACGTCGTAATTGCGTTCCGCCGGGGACAAGCACCGGGAGAAGAAGGCGCAGGGCCGTTTGTCCCCATCATCTGGTGACCGCTGGGATAGGACCGCCCCCACTCCTGTGTCCGAAGCGTCCACTTCTACGATGCACTGCAGCGCAGGGTTGACTTGGCTAAGGACCCGGGAGGAGGAGAACTCCGCCTTCAGCGCCTGGAAAGCAGCCGCGGCCTCTTCGGTCCACCGGAACGGGACCTTAGGGGACGTGAGGCGGGTCAGCGGGCCGGCGATGGTGCCAAAATTAGGGACAAAGCGGCGGTAGAAATTTGCAAACCCAATAAATTGCTGCACCTGTTTTCTTGATGCAGGTGTGGGCCATTCCACCACCGCTTTCACCTTCCCTGGGTCCGGAAGCACCTGGTCGTGGGAGATGATGAACCCGAGGAAGGATGTCGTCCTAGCGTAGAACTCGCATTTCTCAGCCTTCACATACAGCCGATTCTCCAACAGTCTTTGAAGGACCCGCCTCACGTGGACCCGGTGCTCGTCCCTGGATTTGGAGAAGATGAGAATGTCATCCAGGTAGACGAACACAAAAAGGCCAATGAAATCCCGGAGGACGTCATTGATGAGGCGCTGAAAGACGGCTGGAGCGTTGGTCAGCCCGAATGGCATCACAAGGTACTCAAAGTGGCCGTTCGGAGTACGGAAGGCTGTCTTCCACTCATCTCCCTTCCGGATCCGGACGAGGTGGTATGCGTTGCGTAGATCCAGCTTGGTGAACCAGGTCGCCCCCTGGAGGGAGTGGAAGGCGGTGTCCATGAGGGGCAGGGTATAGCGATCCTTCTCCATGATGTCGTTTAGGGCGCGATAGTCGATGCACGGACGGAGGGAACCGTCCTTCTTGCCCACGAAGAAGAATCCTGCCCCCACAGGTGATGACGAGGGTCGGATTATCCCAGCACTCAGCGATTCCTTGAGGTAAGCGTTCATGGTCTCCTTCTCCGGCGCCGACAGGCTGTAGAGTCGCCCAGAGGGTAAGGGTGCCCCCTGGCGGATGTTTATAGCACAGTCATAGGGTCTGTGTGGAGGGAGAGACATCGCCTTGGACTTGCTGAATACCATACCCAGGTCGTGAAACTCTGATGGCACCAGGGACAGGTCCGGGGGCGCAGCGTCCGTAGATGATGGGGAAGAGGACGGAGAGCAGGCAGTGGACTGTAGACAGGTGCTCATGCAGAATGTACTCCATGCCGACACCCCGGCGGACTTCCAATCCAAAACGGGGTTGTGGAGGCGTAGCCAGGGATACCCCATGATGATGGGCGACACAGAGTTGGGGGCAGGACGTAGAAGGTTATCTCCTCCCGGTGGTTTCCAGTAGATGATAACCGGAACGGGGACGGTCTGGTGTGTTAACTCTCCCAGGAGACACGGGAGAGGTTGACCAGGGAGATAGGGGTCTTTAATGCCTGGCAGCGGATGCCCAATCGGGTTGCCAGGCTTTGTGAAATAAAGCTGCCCTCCGCGCCCGAATCCACCAGTGCGTGAGAGAGATGCACAGTGGAGTTGTGACAAAATCAGACGGGCAGCTTCAATTGGGTGAGGGAACTTAACCGATTGACGTCCGCGAGGCCCCCTACAGTGACTCGCGGACCCCGCCGTTTGGCTTGTGGACAAAGCTCTACCGTGTGTTGACTGTCCCCGCAATACATGCAGAGATTCAACTCACGGCGGCGTTGTCTCTCTGCCGGGGAGAGCTTTGTCCAGCCCGTCTCCATCGGCTCCGACTCCTCGGGGCGCGATGGTGGCGGCGTCGCCAGGGGGCGAGCTTGGAACGGGCGCGACGAGGCTCCACGAGGGCGAGAAGAAGACGACTTCTGCCCCGAGGAGCGCTCGCGCAGCCTGTTATCCAAACTGATGGCAAGGGACGTTAGCTCCGCTAGAGTCTCCGGGATATCCCGTCCAGCCAGTTCATCCCTCAGATCATCGTTGAGACTGCAGAGGAAAAGGCCACAGAGGGAGCGTTCCTCCCAGCCCAATTCCTCCCGCCGCTACCCCCGGAAGTCGACCGCATAGTCCGCTGCCAACCGGCTTCCCTGCTGGAGGCTGAGAAGCCGATCGACCTGGACCGTCTCGGTAAGAGAATGGTCAAAGACCTCCAGGAAGCGTCTCACGAATTGGTCATACGTGAGGGTGGCATAACTGGGCCTCGCCATTACGGCGTAAGTCCACGTTAGTGCTCGCCCCTCTAGGAGATTCCCGATATAACCAATTCGGCTATGATCTGAAGGAAAGTCTCCGGGAACACGGTGGAACACGGACTCACACTGCATTATGAACCCTCGCGCTCCGCCGAGCTTACCGCTAAAGCGGGCGGGGGTTGGAATGGGTGTGAGCCAAGTCGGTGCTCCCGGAGCCTGGTGGACAGCTGCTGGAGCAGCAGGAGCCACGCCACCCTGAGAAGCCGGGGGAACGGCTGTTGGGGAACCAAGCGGTCCAATCGGTTAGTTATACTGATTAATTGATTGAGTGTCACCTGTTGCTGATAAGCTATTTGGTCCACTCGAGCCTCGAGAGTGGAAAGCCGGTGTGCGAGCCCGCCATCTGCCGAGCCGCTCTGCTGAAGCCGTACTGACATAACGCACGGCTCAGGAGACGCACACACACAGGCTCAGAGTAGCTCAAATAGCTTTATTGACAACAAGGGTGTATGAATGTGTGTCTGCGAGATGTGAATGTGTTGGTGGCGGCGTCTGCTTCGGGCACAGAGGCAGGAGACCGTACAGCCGGACAACCCTATGGGAAAAGCACAGGGAGAAGGGTGACGGGCACACACCAACACAGGAGATAAACAAGTTGGAGAGGAGCTTACTTGGAAAGGGCAGATGACTGGCACAGCAGGAACGAGGTCCGGTAGACAGCCACCTGGAGAGCCCGGTGCAGCAGCGAGGAATAGGCGATGGAGAGGAATAGTCCGCCGCCGGGAAATCCACCTGTGCACAGGGGAGCAGACTTGGAAGAGAAAGAGGTAAGATCGTCTTACCGCTATGTTTGCTGAGGATGAGACGGAACTCACAGCAATCTGTAATGAAGTCTGACGGCTTCAGGCCGAAGCCCAGGGCGAGGCGGCTTAAATCCCTCGCCGCTGATGATGTGCAGGTGTGCGTGCAGCTGGCGCCGCTGATGAGCGGCGCGGCGTGACAAACTATAGCAGCAGCAAGACGCCAGCTGGACACTTACAAGCAAAAGTACTGTTAAACCTTTGGGGAAACGAGTGGATCTGCAGCTCAATGAACAAGTGCGCAGGGAAATGGAGTTCCACAACGAAAAGGTAAACATTTTTAAAACTATAATTTTATAGTTGAAGTTATCTTTAACATGCCTTGTGTGGACGACCCTATAGGCTATTTTTATGGTGTTTGGTATGAATGGCACTTAAATCGGGTAGATCACCACTGAAGGCCTAGATGTAAAATATTTGGTCCGCCACCATGTCATAGTGTCATGTGTGTTCATAATTACCCCAATGTAGAAAAAGGGGTTGTACACCATTTAATTCAAATCTCTGCATCCCCAGAAGGTAATATACAGTGGATGCAACATTATGTTGCGGTGAAAAAAAAAATCAAACTGTTTCCCCAATAACCTAGCATACATACAGCAGTATTTTCTACTGCTTTTGTAGATTTGTGAGGACTCTTTTTAAAAAACACAAAGGAACAACCTTTCCATTTTCAGGAAAGCTGCTATTGAGTGAATGGGGGCTAAAAGGTTGACTCATTAAAACAGACGAAGCTGTCACCCTGGTTTTAAATGGCAGATTGGACATTCATGAGGTGGATGCTGAAATGTAAACCATGCAGGATTATCAGAGAGCTGACAACAGCCAGAGGCATTCAACAGAATGTACAACTTAACACTCTTAACACTTGCTTTATATACAAATTCCATTTCTATTTACCATTTTACAAGTCAAATATTATTGGTGTATTGATCAACAGGGCAGAGAGAGTCGAGTTTTTGGCAAGTTCTTGTGACTGATAACAACCTGTTAATCAAATTCTGGTATTTTTATATGCTTTTCATAACTGTCTTATTACAACTTTATCAAACAGATTAAAAATAAAATATAAATAGCATAATAATAAAAGGAATAAATACAAAAACTAAATAAAATAATGCCCACCACAACTGTGACTCTTCAACTTGGTAATTATTTAGTTTCCTCATGAAGTTAACTGTGTTCCCATACTCTTCATCTACATTTTCATTATTTTCATAACCTAAATAAGGAACCTAAGGATTTCAAAACTCTCACAACTTTTCAGCATAGCAATAATTAGTAAGAAAGAGCCAATCCGACTTCCGGTTATGGCGTCCACGTAGGAAGACGTGTTTCACACTGCTCTGCTCCTAAAAATAAAAATTAGGCTAAAACTCTCTTAATTGGAACAAAAACCTATCCCAGCATTTAGGCGTGGATATGTAAAGACTAAGGCTGGGAAATTAGGCGGAGGAAAAAGTGATTCGTCAAAACAATCCAAACTAACAGACTTCCACACTCGTGACGAAGCAGGAAAATCTCCAGAGACAATGGCGGAGGAGGAGCCAGCGGTGGAGCGGTAACTGCTGAGGGACTAGTGCGGTACTTGCTGCCATCAGCTCCATGAGAGCAACTTTCGTCTAAATTTGATGGGATTATAGCAGCGATAGAAGAAAGAGGAAAAGAAATAAGCGACTGCATGGAACGAGTTTCGCAGGCGGAGCTCCGAATTTCAAAGCGCTGAGGATGACGTCACCAGCCTACAATCAAAGGTGCAAACATTGGAATTAAAAAATAAACCGTCTGGAAGATAACGTCCTGGACTTAGAATCCCGTTCGCGACGGAATAATTTGAGGTTGGTGGGCCTCCTGGAGGGAGTGGAGGGACGGGACCCATGTTCCTTTTTGGAAAAGTGGATTCCAGAAGCGCTGGACAACGTGGATCTGCAGTCATCGGTCGTCTTAGAGAGCGCTCACCGAATCGGCCCACCGAGAGATAATAAGACACCACCGAGGACGCTGATTATGAAGTTCCTCAGCTACAGAGACAAGATGACGGTCACCAATGCGGCGCGAGCTAAAGGAGAAATTAAATACCAGGATCAACAGGTGCAGTTCTACCCAGATTTGGCCATAGGAATTCAACAATTAGGAAACAGTTCGACCCCGCCCGTAAAAAAGCTGCACAACCCTCGGGATTCGTCATGGAGTGATTCATCCGCAAGACTGCTGGTCACATATAAAGGGAGAACCCACACCTTCAAGACCCCTCAGGAGGCGCAGGAGCTTCATTAAGCAGATCCAGGTAGAGACTGGTGGAGCTAAGCATGAACATGATATAAAGGTAGAACATTTTAAGCATTTGTACAGGCATCTGATTGATCTGAAACATAAAATATGTCTACAAAATACAGATTGTATTATATAAAAAAAAAAAAGCTATGATGTACAAAGTTGCTATAAAACTTTGAAGTTATGTTGGAAAAACTACAGAAGAGAGTTAATGTCATTAAAAACAGTAGTAGAGTCAGGGTGATTGAGAGGAGAAAGACAGAGTGGTTTGACTGATCCTCGCAGGTGTGGAACAGTCACTAGCTATAACGGGAGACAGAATATTTTTTTTTGATTTTGGGGATTACCACGAATGTGGGGAAAGGGAATTTGTTTTTTGTGTAGTTTGTAGGATGAATGTTCAACCATCCATGTTTTGCTTCTCTGTATGAGCATGTTTATATTACAAGGTAATCTCAAACTCCCTTACTGATCATAGATCAAAGCGTATAAATATCTACTCTCATACATATCTACATATATGTAGATTATGTTGAACACATATTGAACACATCTCGGCGCCACACCAGTCGGCTGCCTTTTGCAACAGCGGCTCGATATCCCTGTGCTGTTGCAATCCTGGAATTTCCCCCGTTGTGGGACTAATAAAGGCTTATCTTATCTTATCTTATCTTATATGTATGCGAGTCATAACTCCCCTGGCTTGGGAAGTTATGACTCTCATACATAAAACAGTCCCCATTTCAAGTGAAAAATGTAATTGGAGACAATTAGGAAGGTATCTAATCATCCAAGGATCTTTGTTATTAGAAAATATAAATCTGGTGAACTTATATGGTCCCAATATAGATTATCAAAACTTTATCGTTAATTTATTTCTTACTTTATCATCACTTACAGGGCAAATATAATAGCAGGGATTTAATTGTACATTGAATCCCAGTATAGATAGACAACAGGACTGGACTGTACGCACAATGGAGGCAGGATGACCATTAATCATTTTATGAAAGAGTGAGATTGCTAGATATATGGAGAGAAATGAAACCACAAGTCAAAGCCTATTCTTGTTATTCTAATACCTATAAGACATTCCTCACGTATTGACTACTTTTTGATCTCTACAGAATTAAGGTCCAAGATTCAAAACTGTTTCTAGATAACATTGTGATCTCTGAGCATGCACCCTGCTGTCTAATATATGTAGATAAGAAATTGACAAAGGACCCAGGAAGTGGCATTTTCAGCATAAATGGCTTCAGGATGAGGATTTGTAAGTACATAGAAAAACAGATAGATGAGTTCTTTGATATTAATACTACACAAACATCAGCATGTATAAAGTGGGAGGCTTTCAAAGTTTTTATAAGGGGGCATATTATTAGTTATACAGGTTCAAAATCTAGAAGACTCAAGAGGAGAGAGTCCAGTTGGAACGTAAAATAAAAATTCTTCAAGAAAAAAGTGTATGCAGGAAGTAACCCAAAGTTAGAGAACGAATTACTGATTCTGAGAGCTGAATATGACAAAAAAATCAGCGAATAGAGCTGCCTCGAGTCTTCTAAGATTGAAGCAAACTTTTTAGAACAAGGTGAAAAATCAGGAAAATTATTGGCATGGCAGATTAAACAATTAGAATTAAAACACCATTACCAGTATTATAAGTAACGGACAGGCAGTCGTAGATCCTTTGGAAATTAATAGCTCCTTTAGAGATTATTATGAAAAACTATATGATACAAAAAATGAAAATGACTTAACAAAACTAAATGGTTTTTAGGATGGATTATCTATACCGTGTATTCCAATGAAAACAGGGAGATTACTGGAGTCTAAAATTAGTCAAGAAGAAGTTGTGGCTAGCCATTGATAACATGAAATCAGGAAAAAGAGCAGGACCAGAGTGGTCTTCCAGTTACCTCTATAAAAATTTAAGAATAAATTAATAAAAACCACTTTTGGAATGGTTTTAGAAGCATTTCAAAATAGTAATTTACCACCATACATGAATAATTGCCTTAATTATACTGTTGCCAAAACCAGGTAAACCCTCTAATAAAATGTGAAAACATGAGACCAATAAGCCTAATAATGCTGACCTTAAGATAATCTGTAAAATTTTAGCAAGACGACTACAAGAAATATTACCAAATATATTAACCGAGATCAGAATGGGCTTTATAATGGGAAGACAAGGCTTCCATAATGTAAGAAGATTATTTAATATTATTTATTCCAATAAAGAAGCAACCGGATACAGCTCTCCTATCATTGGACGCCGAAAAGGCCTTGATAGGGTCGAATGGCCCTATCTTTTTGAAGTCCTACAAAGGTTTGGACTTGGAAATAATTTCATAAAATGGTCCAGATAATATACAATAATGCTACAGCAGAAATCCTAACAAACAGCAATATCTCAAAATCAATAAAAATCAATAGAGGATGTCGACAAGGCTGTCCACTTTCACCCTTATTGTTTACTATGGCAATTGAACCTTTAGCGATGGCAGTACGTTTACATCCACAAATATATGGAATCAAAGTAGGACCAACAGAACATAAAATCTCCCTGTATGCCAATGACATAATTTTGTTTATGTCGAATTTTAAAAAATCAATTCCGACCTTAAATTTAATAAAGAACTTTGGGGAAATATCAGGATATAAAATAAATAAAACTAAATCTTCAATATTAATGCTAAATGAGACCCAGAGAAATCACCCAGCGCCTGAGGTAAATTAATTCAATGTTGTAAATCAGTTTAAATATTTAGGAATTCAAATTTTGCCTAAGCTAGAAACAGTTGCCAGTGCCAACTATGAAGCCTTAATGACAGATATTAATGAGTTACTTCAGAGATGGATGTCACTACCAATGTCGATGATCGGGAGAATTAACCTCTTGCACTCCGTTGTACCGCAGGCGGGCAAGTCTCTGCGTCCCAGAGCGCACGAGGGCGCTCTCGTGCGCTCTAGGATGCATGATGGAGATGGAGGTGGTGATGGCGTCCAAGTGCGCACTGAAAATAAAAGCTGCAGACACAGCCGCGAACAGATTAGTTCATCTGATTGACCTCTCATTCGACTAATAAGAGCCTTGAATTGGGTTTCTGAAACCTTGAAGAACCAATGACTGAAAACCTAGCAAGAAGGACCCCGCCTACCAAGGCTGTGAATGCAGTGAGCCAATTGAAGCAGAGAAGTTCGCGAGCTGTTTTTTTTTAAGGCTGGGTGAAGAGAGACTGCTG
Source organism: Pholidichthys leucotaenia (assembly GCA_020510985.1). Classification (NCBI taxonomy): domain Eukaryota; kingdom Metazoa; phylum Chordata; class Actinopteri; order Cichliformes; family Pholidichthyidae; genus Pholidichthys; species Pholidichthys leucotaenia. Next base: position 183,285,917 of record CM035844.1, read on the forward strand.
CAGCAGATCAAAAAAGGACCCGCAGGAAGAACCGTCACAGACCCAGCAGCACGGAGACCACCCACAAATGCAACCTGTGTGACAGCGACTGCCATTCGCGCATCGGCATGTTCGGCCACAGGCGGTGCTTATTTTGTTTTTGTTCCAGCAGAGTAGACGTTATGATTTCTTCCATGGTCATCATAGACCGACGGAGGCTGATGACGAAGTCTGAGTGACACACACGCGTTCGCCAGTCTTTTTTTAATTATTACTGTTATTTGTTTTGAAAAATCGTTCACCAAAAACCGCAATCATGGAAGCACAAAACCGCAATAATGGAATTATGTTTTGATCGGGTCGCGAGACCAGAACCACGAGCGGACCAGCGTCGCGTTTGTCTGACAATGGGGAAGAGAAGTTCACCAGCTGCTGCTGTGAAGAGGTAAGGTGTTATAAGCTAAATTATTCTTTATCCCTGAAAATTGTAATCCAAAATGACTTTTGACCGATCGGTAAATTACAACTGTGCAGCGCACGAAGTCTGAAGTTCGTGCGCCGCGGTACAAGGGGTCGTTCGCCACGTCCAGGCCGTGAACGCCGTCCCCCCCCCCGCTATTCTTCTGTAGCGAGGGGGGGGGGGGCGCGGTGACTGCGCTGCTGTCGCCACATCGCCACATGAGGCTAATCCGTCATGTAGCGATGGCCGATGTCCATCCTCTGTAGCGAGCGGGCAACCCCCCCCCCCCCACACACACACACACACAGACACAGCCCTGAGTGTGACCTTTCATTAGAGCCCAAAATGAAGCTTCTATATTGAATCATTCAAAAGTTACAGACATTTTTCCAAACTGTGCCATTTGGCACAATTTGGCACAGTTCCAAAATGCCTGGGAACTACCTGAGGAAAAAGCTGTGTAATATATTCATTTTTTGTGGTATTGTTACAAAATTTGGAACTCAGCTGGATAACACTTGGTTCTACATTTCTGTTGCATTTTCCAGCCCGGATCTGAAGCTGTGTGTTATTTGCAAGCATTTGTATCCAAAAAAAACACCCAGGCCAAATTTATTTTCTTCAAGTTCACTATGTTTAGATGACTGTAACTCAGTGGCCGGAGCACTTAGAGAGATTATGACTGTTTTGCCAAAAAATTCAAAGTGGTTTCTTTTAAATGCGACCAACCCCATGAAGATGCTGCAAAGGATTGAAGAACAGCTTTGGATTTAATTTGGGCACATTAATTTTTGGCGTTTTTAGGGAAATTGACCAGAGTGCAAGGGGTTAATATACTTAAAAGTAATATCTTACCCAAAGTACTTTATTTATTTCAATACATTCCTTTACCACCACCTTCAGATCTATTCTCAAGACTTAAAAAAAAAGTTAGTGGAATTTATATGGAACAATAGGAAGGCTAGATTACGTCTGTCCTTACTATATTTACCATTTGATCGTGGAGGTCTGAAATGTCCAAACTTTATGTTGTATTACTGGTCAGCACAACTGAGGTCTATGACATATTATTTTTCATCAAATGATCTCCCTCACTGGACTGAAATGGAATCATACAATTTTACCTTTACCTCTTCCCTTATTCATATACTCAGACTTGGCTAAAAAATTACAGAAACAAGTTAAGAATCCAGTTGTAAAGCATATGATCAAAATATGGTGTGAAACTAAAAAATATTTAAAAGAACCACACTTATTGTCACAATTTAGCCCAATATGGGGTAATCAATATTTTACACCAGGGAGAGTAGATGCTGTATTTAAAGTATGGAATTTAAAAGGGATTCAAAAGATTCAAGACTTATATTTGTCATGTTCAGATAACATAATGTCTTTTGAAGAACTGAGGATCAAATTCAATCTTAATAGAACACATTTTTTTAAATATCTTCAGCTTAGGAATTTTATTCGATCAAATCAAAATAATGCTCTCACCCGACCTACTTATTCATCCTTGGAAAAAATTTTGACCAAAGATAGTAAGAGAAAGGGTATTATTTCAGAGTTTTATAACTCATTGACACTATCCTCAAGTGAAAACTCACAGAAAAGACTGAATTATTGGAAAGAAGACCTGCAAATTGAAATATCAGAGGAACAATGGGAACTGGCTTGTACAGAAGCTCAAACCAAATCAATAAATGTACGTCTTAAATTGATACATTTTAAATGGTTAATGCGGATGTATGTTACACCAGTGGAGTTAAATAGATATAACAAAAACATACCAGATACATGCACAAAATGTATGGAAAGTAAAGGAATCCTATTTCACTGCTTATGGGAATGTAGTAAAATCAGAATGTTTTGGGAAGAGGTGAGGGTAACAATTGAAAAAATAATTTTCAAATCAATTCACATTGAACTCTAAACTGTTTTTGTTGGGTCTGTATCCAGAAAAGCATAACTTTAATAAGAGTGAAAGAGCATTCATAGACCTCAGTTTGCTTAATGCCAAAAAATGTATTGCACTACTGTGGAAAAAGATTCATAGACCAGATGTGACTCAGTGGTTAAGAGAGATGTTAACAAACCTTCCACTAGAAAGAATAACATACAGACTGAAATCAAAGGAAAATGTGTTTGAGAATATATGGAGACCTTTCATTGATTATGTAAAGAAATTAAACATAATTTCTGAAGAAGAAGGTGAATGATGTGTGTGGACCTTGCAAATTCCAAATTGGTGAATGTATAATATGTATACTTATGTAATAGATTACCTAGACTAAACAGAGGAGCATTGTTGATGACTTGCCTTTGTTAGTGGTTGTTGGTGTTTTTAGTACATTTTTTTTGTAGTTAGTGTTTTGTTTTTTGTTTTTTTTAAGTTACTTTAGTGTTAGTGTTTGATTGTTTGTGCCATGTTTGTAAAAAAAAAAAAAGGTTCAATAAAAAATATTGTGGGAAAAAAGAAAGAGCCAATCCAATCCGTTGCATCAGTATCGGGTCTGATCCAGGCAAAATGGCTGGATCAGTATCAGTAAGGATTAAAAGTAATTTACCGATCAGATACATTAATAATAATAAAATGAAGGTGTGATCATGGTCTCAACTGTGTGCACAATGAGTGTGACATTACTGGAGCCTGTCTGTGGGACTCACCTCAGTATGTTGCTGTGTGGTACCAGCATTTACAATTTTATACCGCCAACTTGATAAAACACTTGCAAAAGTATCACGGCAGATGAGTATGCTGAGTTCTTTCAGGAGCCAAGCACAAGGACGTGTGTCACGCGGCAGCAGCTGTTGCAGTGCTGCTTTTCCAGCTCAGGAGGCTGGGCTCTAAAAGTGAAACCTAAAAAGAACAAAACTAAAAGTAAAAACCAGACTGGAGCATATCTTTCAGGGGAGAGTCTTACAATTGATAAGAGGCAGGTGACAGAAACATAAATAGCATTTTTTTTTGTATTTTGCATACTTTATTAATCCCAGAGGGTGCATGAACATGAAATGGAACAGGAATGACTTCAAAATAAGAGCAAACCTAAAAACTAAGAATGGACAGAGATTAATATCAAAAACACTACTAAATAAACCGAGGACCAGGAGAATACTTATGATAATAATAATAATGGATGACAAAAATACAGCTTAAAGGGTTAGTTCCTTTATTTTCAGAACAACAGCATAAAGTGGCACTTTGAATTTCATTTGAATGTTTACTTAAATACTCAGCTTCGTATAAACTTGCACTTAAAACTTCAGAATACATGTTTACACGGTGCCAACCAGTGAAATGCTGCCAATGTTGCAAAGTTTAAAATAAAAAAAAGCAGCAGTGTTGCTAAACTGAGTCAAATTTGTAATATATTCTTTGACTTTTCAATTTATGTTTTTATATGTGTACAAAATGCAACCAGTCACTAACAAAGTATGTTCTGTACTTTTTCTGTTTTAAATAAGAGAGATGGTATCAGGTTTGGATCGGTATCGGCCGATACTCAAAGTCACAGTATCGGTATCTGTATCGGTCTTGAAAAAGTGGTATCAGCGCATCCCTAGTAATTAGCTCACTGCAGCCCACATTGTTTGAGGTATTCAGAGAACACAAACACAGCAGCCAACCAGCCATTTAAATTGTAATTACAAAGCAATGTTTAAAACATGTTAGATATATAGAGATTATCTGTAATTTAATTCCCAGTTTCATGTTAGACTGACAGTTCTATGAAGAATCAGCATGTATAAAATAAACTAGTGAGTGAGTGAGAATTCTTTCATGTTGTCAGTAAGATCGATCAAAAAAAAATCTGTGCTATGGTGCACTTCTATCACACAGTTAGTATTACAACATAATATTACATCATAAAATACATTTAATAATCAGCAACATAAAATCATGTCACAACTGGCTGCACATAAACTGTAACGATATTAACATATAGCCACAAGCACAAGTACTTATAAACCTGCCATGGTAAAGTAATGGTAAAATAAGACAAGTCACTGTTGGTAGATCTGCGAGACCCATCCACCCAGGAAATACCAAACACGTCTCCTTCAGACTCAGCCCTTCTGGTCCACTCGACTGGTAAAATATTCAAAAGTGCCATTTAAAATTTATAAGCAACTAGAGATGGTACCAACCTCTAAAAATAAGCTTTATTCTGTCACAAAATATGAAATATTCATCTTCATATGAACCTCCCATAACATTCCATGTTTACTCCTCTCACGTGCAGGGCACTGATGAAGATGGGAGTCAAACCTGCAGCTCCTGTTGGGAGTCATGCCCCTTGACAGAAGGCTGAGACACAGCTCTACGCAAGTGCTATAATTTGTCATAAAAAAAAACACAACTTTCCACAAATGTGGCTTTCTCATAAGTCAAATAAAAGTTTGAAATGTAATTGTTAAGCTACCAATTTTAAATGTTTTAAATATTATGATATGTAACATGTTGGGGGGTAATTTAAATGTATCCCATTTAGTTCGATCTACATGCAGTGGCCACAGTTACATGGGCAAAATTTCTTCAATCTGATTACAATTCAGATCAGAATTTGACTGTTTACATGGATCCTGAAAAAGCTGATCTGATTAGGACGTGCGTTTCCATGTGTCACACTTTGAATGGAATAAATCATTTTGACATGCGCACTTTGACATTTCGACATTCCGAAAATAGTAGAAGAAGAAGCAACTTCCGGTGTTAGCGAGCCCCGCTTCATGTCGAAATTGACCTTATCATGTTATTCAGACTGTACTTTTGCTTCTGCTGGTGTCCGTAATGAAGCTACAAGTACATACTTCTGCATATGACGAACAGAGGGAGACAGCAGGACGATACAGACCAGTTTTGTTTTACTCCCGCTATGTTTTCCGCTAGCTGCTGCTAAGGCGGAAATACGTCATGTTGACGTGAGGCTGGTGTACAGACATGCGCAGTAAACATATTGTCTGCCCTATGTTCGGAATAAGTGTTTTCATGCGCACCATTCCGATTAACAATCGGCATAACCCACCCCTCTCAATCGGAATGAAATTTTGATCCGAATGAGCGTGATCGGGTTAGAATATTCAGATTGCCATGTTTACATGAAGCATTTTTATTCCGATCAGGCTTTTAATCCGGTTACTTGTGTCCATGTAAACATAGCCAGTGTTGGACATTTTTTATCTGACCTGACATTTCTTAAACTGAAATCTTATTCATTAAAACTAGTTGATAGAGCATCCACCCCACAACCAGGAGGTCGTGGATTCAAATCCCGGCCAGTTCAGACCAAAGACCATATAAAAATGGCACTTCCTGCCTTCTAGCTTGGTGCTCAGCGTAATAGAATGGGGGAAGGAGAAGTTGTTTGTGGCGGCGCCTTGCATGGCAGCAACCCCTCTGATTGTACATGTGATTAACATTATAGATAGGAGAAATGTAATTTCATTCTACCATACATGATGGACTGAATGACAACAGAGAAGGCTTCTTCTTCTTCTAAAATTTGGATAAGACCCAAAATATCTTAAAGGTATTCTCCTTTTGTCTGCTTGGATTTGACTTTGCATTTGCAAACACAGTGCCACTAGCAGCAAAAGTTTTGAGTGGACCGTAATAGGTTTGGTATGAGACAGATCTGCTATTGGTTATAAGGAGAGGCACTCTGCACTGGAGCCAACACTGATGAGGACCATGGGACACGCCCTTCACAGCAATGGGCTGACCATAAGATTTAAATTACACTAGTCAAACAGAAGAGAATATGAGAGAAATAAACAGGAAAAGTTTGAGAAAATGTGCAGTTGAAGTCATTATGGATGTTAGGGAGATGAATGATGGCCCTTGGAAATCACCATGGTACATTCCCTGTGTGCACATGGCCTGAGCTGGAACTCCTACAGCGTTCAAGAGCTGCTTTCCTCTCTGTTTTATCTGCTGCTTTCATCCCTTACTTCTGTGGCAATGGGTGTGTCCTTTGGCACCCAACCCAACTTCACTCCCACTTACCTTCCTTTGCTACACTTCATCAGACCTCAGAGTTTAGCCACAAAGGCTTCATCAATCTGAATATTACTGACGTGTATGCCCAGCAACTCAGTGACATCATGGCTATGTTTGGATAAAAGGTCCCTGCAAAGCCACAGTTGTTGCATGGTTAGATTGTTAGTACAGCACCAGTGTATTTAAAGAAAAAAAAAAAATAACATTTTGCAGTCATGATCTAGAACTTTTTCTATCATTACTAAATATCACTGCACATCAATAAACTCACAAAAGGTTAATTTCAGCTATATGAGTTAAAATGGACTGAGCTAGAAATAACAGACTGCAGATAATCTAAGAGCCCCAGAAGCTGAAAAAAATTGGACAGGGATAGCTGTTAGTAACGTTGATCAGGGTGGAGTTCACAAGAGTTCAAATGACCTGCTGCAGACACAGAGACAACCATGGGATTGATGCAGGGCGGGGCAGGTGTGGCCAAACAATAATGTTCTGGATTAGCGGAGGAGACAAGAATGTCATCTTTAAACTCGGCACTAATGTCACTTTCTGGAGACAACTTCCTCGCTGCTCTTTAACGAGACGCCAGGCACATGTGAATAACTGACCGGCACCTTTCATCCTCTTCAGCACAAAGTGCTGTTTCTTTACATTCAATTAAAACCAATCACAAACATCGAAATTGGATGAAAGCATTCTTTGAGTGTTTACCCAAACAGCATTCCTTCAACAGCTGACATCAGATCCTTTTTACAGCTACAACAGTCACTGCTTTTCTTAGACCTGTTCTATTCTGCTCTCTGTGAGCCTGACCAACAAAACCCGTTATGTAATACAGACCTGGGCCGCATGAGCTGAAGAAAAGACTACTTAGCTCTCCACCTCTTTCCTTGCAGAGAGGGCAGCTCAGCCATTACTCACAAGAATGTTTTCCGCCCAAGTTTGTCTGAGGGGGATTGAAACCCTGAAGCCACTGGGCTGACAACTCAGCACACCAAGTGTTTGTCTGTCAGTCTGTTGTTTTTTTTCTGGACTTGCAGTTAAGGAGTTCAAGTTGACCGATTAGTAATTTTTAGGGAAACCACCTACACATGATCTTTCTGAATAATTTTCGCGTCATACACATGGTTGATTTAACCACTCCACAGTCAGTAGATCAATTTTGGTACAGTCAGCACTGCAAAGAAAACAAGAACAACTACAAAAAATTAAAAATTGTTAAGGATGCTTGCTCTAAAACTATAAATAATATATGTAATAACAATGACATGTTAACAGCATGTCCTCAAAAACTATGATGGATAAAGTAGGTTAAAGGTTTAATGAGTAAACCACTGGTTTAACCTTCTATCTTAAAGGTGTAAAGAGATGGTTCTCTTCTTATTAGGGTGGTCACCATGGTGGTTTATACTGCTAAGCCAGGGGTCTCCAACCTGGGGCTCCTGGAACATTTAAGTTTAATGTTTATTTGAAAGGGACAATACATACTTAAGAACATTAATACAAATGTAAGTATGCCAGATTTAGGGTGCCTACAGATGTGTTCTGTAGGCACCCATGCACAAAAACAACAAATTATTTGCAAATCTTTGGCCCAATTAAGAAGTGAAATTAGAAAATTTCCCACAGAAACCTGAACGTTCCAGGAGCCCCAGGTTGGAGATCCCTCTGCTAAGCTAACCTTCTAAACACTGATATCTTAGACTAATGCTGCATTCCCATCTTTGTCACAAGTTGGTATTATCGACTCTAAGTCATCAAAGTCGGTATTATCGACTAGAGGTGTGAATCTTTTTATAGCATTTTAAGTGAATGAAATTTTATGTAAAAAATAAAGATCTTAAGATAAGATAAGATAAGATAAGATAAGCCTTTATTAGTCCCACAACGAGGAAATTCCAGGATTGCAACAGCACAGGGATAGCAACACTCAGAGCAACAATCAGAAGGCAAGAAAAAAAAAAAAAAACCAAGCAAGCAAGAGCAGCTAATATACATATGTACATATTACTATAAAATATATATATACACACACACAGACACACAGTGCAGAGCATTGTAGCTGGATGGAATAAATATATGAATATATAAACACACAGTGCAGAGCATTGTAGCTAGATGGAATAAATATGTAAATATATAAACACCCACAGTACGGAGCATTGCAGCTAGATGGAATAAATATGTAAATATATAAACACACACAGTGCGGAGCAATGTAGCTAGATGGAATAAATATATAGATATATAAAAACACAGTGCGGAGCATTGTAGCTAGATGGAATAAATATATAGATATATAAATATGAACACACCCAGTGCTGAGCATTGTAGCTAGATGGAATAAATATGTAAATATATAAACACACACAGTGCAGAGCATTGTTGCTAGATGGGATGAAACAGCATAACCCTCTACTTAGTTATCCTACATGGTATGATTATGTGCCCATACATATTCTCACCCTCCATAGCGACCGGTATTTTCCTAGTTGTATGCCGGAGGGGACCATTGTGTAAGTCTATTGCATCTTTTGCATTTAAAAACTATTAGTTTGTTACGTCTTTTTGCTATCTCTGCGAGCAGCCCTGCTTAGGTTGTACAGTCTGACAGCCGTTGGTAGGAAGGACCTACGAAACCTCTCGGTTGTGCACCTGGGATGATGTAGTCTGCTGCTAAATGAGCTCCTCAGTGCATTCAGTACGTCCTGCGTATCTTAAATACATGAACGATCACAAATAAAGATAGATGCACTACGTTCAACTCCTGCTCAGCCATGACAGTAACCGAGTGATGGGTTAATAACTTATGAATAATTGACTGCTCCCCCTGGCGGTGACAGTTCAGAATACACGTGGAAACCAGGACTGTACTTCAGCAGGCAGAGAGAACACCTTTCTGAACTCACTCATATGAAGACACTGGCACTCATCAAATATAAACAATTATCCCAAAAATAGAATTTCTCTATAATTTAATCACACATTTTAACTGTGACAGATGAAAAATTCATACATCATCCCACAGCTACAGTAACACAGTATACAACATAGAGTACTGCAGGCATTTGTATTTTTTAGACAGCAGTGCGGTGGCAGAGTGGTTAGCACTGCGGCAGCACAGCAACTCACCCTTGGCCGGGGGATCCTGGGTTCGATCCCAGCCCCCGACCAACAGTGATCTGTGTGGAGTTTGCATGTTCTCCCCATGTCTGCATGGGTTTACTCCAGGATTTCTCCGGTTTCCTCCCACATGCCAAAAACATGCAAGTTAGGTTAATTGGCATCAAACTGGGGATTCTAAATTGTCCTTAGGTATGAATGTGAGAGTGAATGGTTGTCTGTCTGTCTGTGTTGGCCCTGCGATGGACTGGCGATCTGTCCAGGGTGTACCCTGCCTCTCACCCAAAGATGCTGGGATAGGCTCCAGCTCCCCGTGACCCAAAAAGGATTAAGTGGAAGAAGATGGATGGATGGATGGATGGATTTTTTTTCGATACATTGTAATCAGAGCTTGACATTAACACCCGCCAACATGCCAGTGGCGGGTAGATTTCAGCTGTGGCAGGTAAGACAGCCACTCCCACTAGCCACTTTGGCGGGTTGTAGTTTTCTCAAGCGACATCTAAATAATAAACCTATCGCAAATTGAGACTACAAAACTACAACTCCCATAAGCACTATCTGTGCAGACAGTGTATTCTCACTGGTCCACTGTCGCCAGCTGCAGCCTGGTACACAGGAGATAACACTGACGGAATCTGGCTCTGCGGGTTGGTTCATTTTATTTCAAGTCTGGAGAACCGGCAATGAACAGACATCAGCCGCTCTCAGCGATCAGATCACTGCTACAACTTCCCCTGATCTCTCATTGTCCCAACAGTGAGAATAACCTGTACTCTCCACCCACATTAGCTCCTACCTCTGTGGTTAAATATGATTATTTTTAGAGCAAGGAGTTCCCATTTACTGTCCGCAATTGTGCAAAATTTAAGTTTTCATATGATAGAGAGAGAAAGTGACTGCACTTTGATATGTTGCTGTAAAGTGCAAATGAAGCTTCTTCTAAGGTGAACTTTCATTTATCTGTAATTATCTATGACTAGTGCATTGCCCGTAGAATACAAGCATTCCTGTCTGAAACAGGTATCCCAATCAGGCTTTACAGGCCCAAATGTAGGCTGTGTTTGAAAGTGGAATACAACGAGGTGTAGCCTATACAGTATGTTGGCAATCACATGTTAGACTTTGACAAATATAAAAGGGAGTAAATAACACTAAGATTTATTTGATTGTATGAATATTAATTACAGAATACCTAAATACTGAAAATGAATAGGACTTCCAATATTAGCGACGGTTTCAGATCTCCATTTGTTTGTCAGATCACTTATTTGTCTGATCTTTTATCACTTATATTCATAATAGTGTATCATGCACTTTGGGGAATGGGAGTTGTTCAGTCATCATTATAATTATTTTAGTTTATATCACTGTTCAGTGATGGAGTTCAGTGTAATATTAAATTTCTTATGTGTATCATCAATAAACTCATGCAGTACTATAACAGGATACGTTTACAAATATTTGAGACTCATTGCAGTGCATCTCTGTGCTGTGTGTGCATGCTGTGGTAGCGCATCTCGATAAGTAGCATAGAATTATAGAACATCAACAGCTGGCAGCTGCTGCTTGCTAGCTAGGGATGGGCGTAATGATACTCAAGTATCGATACATCAATACCAGCTGGTCGATACTTTGGAGTCGATACTTTTTGAAATATTGCAATACCACTATGTTAATACAAAACGTGCAATTTGTTTTCACTTCTGAGTTTTAGGCATTAAATTTAGGTGTGAAAACCGGTGGAAAAACCAGCCCAGGCATGCTTTAGAGATGGTCTGCCGTGTCACATGATTATGGTAGCCTATTAGATGTCAGAGCTGAAGACTCACTGCACACTGCGCAGCTAAACACTCACTCCTGTGCAGAGTGAGCTCAGCAGCGTCGGGGGTGGCAGAAGAAGTATTACTTCTGAAATGTTTCAACATTCATCCAAATTCTTTGGTGATACCAAGTAGCATAAAATTTGAAAAATAAACAAGATGAGTACTATTTAAGTTTGTAAAATAATCGGTATCAAAAAAAAGTCCCATAAATTAATGGCATATCAAAAGGAAAAATTCTGGACTTCCGGTTATGGCTGCCACGCAGGACGGACGTGTCTCGCTCTGCTCTGCTCCTGGAAAAAAAAAAATCGGCAAATAACTCTCTCATTTGGGACAGAACGTATCCCAGCATTTGGGCGAGGATATGTCGGCGAAGCCTAAGGCTGGAAAACCAGGAAAAGGAAAAAGCGAGCCGCCGAAACAGTCAAAATTAACGGACTGTCAGGTCTGTGACGCAGCAAACAAAACTCCATATATGGCGGAGGAGGCTGGCAACGCTGCGATTTCTGCGGGGAATGGCGCAGATGCGCTGATGGCAGCCATGAGTTCAATGAGAGCGGACTTTTCCTCTAGATTTGATGGGATTATGACAGCGTTGGAAGGAATAAGAAAAGAATTGGGTGACTGTGTAGAACGAACGGCGCAGATGGAGCTCCGTCTCGCTAGTGCTGAAGATGACGTCACCCGTCTTCAATTAAAGGTGCGCACTTTGGAAAAAAAAAATAAATCTCTGGAAGATAATATTTTGGATTTGGAATCTCGGTCGAGACAGAATAATTTGAGGCTGGTGGGTCTTCCAGAGGAATCAGAAGGTCGGGACGTATGTTCCTTTCTGGAAAAGTGGATTCCGGAGGTGCTGGGCAGCGAGGAGTTGCAATCAGCAGTGGTTCTGGAAAAAGCACATCGTATTGGCCCACGGAGAGATAAGGGACCGCCGAGGACCTTAATTATGAAGTTTCTTAGCAACAGAGACAGGATGAAGATCTTCAACGCTGCACGTGCTAAAGGAGAGATTAAACACCAGGACCAGCAGGTGCGGTTCTACCCAGATTTGGCCACAGGAATCCAGCAATTGAGGAAGCAGTTTGATCCTGTACGTAAGGAGCTGCGCAACCTTGGGATTCGTCATGGTGTAATCTATCCTGCGAGACTGCTGACCACGTATGAGGGCAGAACCCACATCTTCAAGACCCCAGAGGAGGCGCAGGAGTTCATCAAGAAGATCAAAGAAGAAGAAGAGACTGGTGGGAGCTAAGCATGAACAAAATATAAGGTAGAATAATTAAGCATTTGCACAGGCATCTGACTGACTTGAAGTAAATAGTAAGTTTACAAAATATAGATTGTATTATATATTAAAAAAAAACAAAACAAACAAAAAAAAAAAACTATGATGTACAAAGTTGTTAAAAATTTTGGAGTTAAGTTGGAAAACTACAGAGGAGAGTTAATGTTACGTCATTAAAAGCAGTAGAGTTAGGGTGATTGGGAGGATGAAGAAGGAGTGGCTTAGGCTGTTCCCCGTGGGTGTGGAACGGTCGATGGCTATATCGGGAGACAGAATTTTTCTTTTGATTTTGGGGGGTTTGCCACAAGTGTGGGAAGGGGAAATTTGTTTGTGTGTAGTTTGTAGGATGAATGTTCAACCACTCATGTTTTTGCTTCTCTGTATGAGCATGTTTACACTGCAAGGTAATCCCAAACTCTCTATTGATCATGGACCAAAGTGTTAATCTTAATTTAACTTCATGGAATTGCAGAGGTCTACAAAATTTAAAAAAACTTAAACAAGTTATGAATAAAATAAAGGACATGGGTTCAAGAATTGTGTTTTTTACAAGAAACTCATCTGATAGAGGAGGATGTTAAAAGAATTAGGAGTAGATGGCAGGGAAGTGTATTCACCTCTTCATTTTCATCCCGAGCCAGGGGAGTTATGACTCTCATACATAAATCAGTTCCTTTTCAAGTGAAAAATGTAATTGGAGACAAATTTGGAAGATATGTAATCATTCAAGATTCTTTGCTATTAGAAAATATAAATCTTGTGAACTTATATGGTCCCAATATAGATGATCAGAAGTTCTTTGCTAATTTATTTCTCATCTTATCATCACTTACAGGGCAACATATAATAGCAGGGGATTTTAATTGTACATTGAATCCAGGTGTGGATAGATCAACAGGACTGGATTGTACGCACATTGGATGTAGGATGACTATTAATCATTTTATGAAAGAATTGAGATTGTTAGATATATGGAGAGAAATGAAACCACAAGTTAAAGCCTATTCTTGTTATTCCAGTACCTACAAGACATTCTCACGTATTGATTATTTTTTGATTTCCACAGAATTAAGGTCCAAGATTCAAAACTGCTTTTATGATAACATCGTGATCTCTGATCATGCACCCTGTTGTCTAATATATGTAGATAAAAAATTGACAAAGGAATCAGGTAGATGGCAATTTCAGCATAAATGGCTTCAGGATGAGGAATTTGTCAAGTATATAGAAAAACAGATAGACGAGTTCTTTGACATCAATACTACACAAACATCAGCATGTGTAAAGTGGGAGGCTTTCAAAGCTTTTATTAGGGGACATATTATTAGTTATACAGGATCAAAATCTAAGAAGACTCGAGAGGAGAGAGCTAAATTGGAACATAAAATAAAAAATCTTCAGGAAAAAGTGTATGCAGGAAGTGACCCAAGGTTGGAGAATGAATTACTGATTTTGAGAGCTGAATACGACAAAAAATCAGCGAATAGAGCTGCCTCGAGTCTTCTAAGATTGAAACAATCTTTTATGAACAAGGTGAAAAATCAGGAAAATTATTAGCATGGCAGATTAAACAATTGGAAATTAAAACACCAATTACCAGTATTATAAGTAATGGACAGGTAGTTATAGATCCTTTAGAAATTAATAGAGCCTTTAGAGATTACTATGAAAAATTATATGATACCAAAAATGAACCTGATTTAACAAAACTAAATGGGTTTTTGAACGAACTATCTATACCGTGTATTCCAAATGAAAACAGGGAGATATTGGAGTCTAAAATTAGTCAAGAAGAAGTTGGGCTAGCCATTGATAATATGAAATCAGGAAAAAGTGCAGGACCAGATGGTCTTCCAGTTGACCTTTATAAAAAATTTAAGAATAAATTAATAAAACCTTTTTTGGAAATGGTTTTAGAAGCATTTCAAAATAATAATTTACCATCATACATAAATAATGCCTTAATTATACTGCTGCCAAAACCAGGTAAGCCCTCTAATAAATGTGAAAATATGAGACCAATAAGCCTATTAAACGCCGACCTTAAGATAATCTGTAAAATTTTAGCAAGACGAATACAAGAAATTTTACCAAATATTATTAATCGAGATCAGAATGGCTTTATAAAGGGTAGACAAGGCTTCCATAATGTAAGAAGACTATTTAATATTATTTATTTTAATAAAGAAGCACCGGATACAGCTCTCCTATCATTGGACCGCCGAAAAGGCCTTTGATAGAGTTGAATGGCCCTTTCTTTTTGAAGTCCTACAAAGGTTTGGACTTGGAAATAATTTCATAAAATGGGTTCAAATAATATACAATAATGCTACAGCAGAAATCCTAACAAATAACAATATTTCAAAACCAATAAAAATCAATAGAGGATGTCGACAAGGCTGTCCACTTTCACCTTTACTGTTTACTATGGCAATTGAACCTTTAGCGATAGCGATACGTTTACATTCACAAATATATGGAATTAAAGTTGGACCAACAGAACATAAAATCTCCCTGTACGCCGATGATATAATTTTGTTTATGTCGAATCTAAAAAAATCAATTCCAACCTTGTTGAATTTAATAAAGAATTTTGGGGAAATATCAGGATATAAAATAAATAAAACTAAATCTTCAATATTAATGCTAAATGAGACCCAGAGAAATCACCCAGCCCCTGAGGTAAATCAATTCAATGTTGTAAATCAGTTTAAATATTTAGGAATCCAAATTATGCCTAAGCTAGAATCAGTCGCCAGTGTCAACTATGAAGCCTTAATGTCAGATATCAGTGAGTTAACTCAGAGATGGATGTCACTACCAATGTCGATGATCGGGAGAATCAATATACTTAAAAGTAATATTTTACCTAAAATACTTTATTTATTTCAATACATTCCCTTATCACCACCTTTAGATCTATTCTCAAGAATAAAAAAAAAGTTAGTGGAATTTATATGGAACAACAGGAGGGCTAGATTACGTTTGTCTTTATTATATTTACCATTTGATCGTGGAGGTCTGAAATGTCCAAATTTTATGTTGTATTATTGGTCGGCACAACTGAGGTCTATGACATATTATTTTTCATCAAATGATCTCCCTCACTGGACTGAAATGGAATCATACAATTTACCTTTACCTCTTCCCATATTCATATACTCAGATTCGGCAAAAAAATTACAAAAACAAGTTAAAAATCCATTTGTAAAGCATATGATCAAAATATGGTGTGAAGCTAAAAACTATTTAAAAGAACCACAGTTATTGTCACAATTTAGTCCAATATGGGGTAATCAATATTTTAAACCAGGGAGAGCGGACGCTGTATTTAAAGTATGGAATTTAAAAGGGATACAAAAGATTCAGGATTTATATTTGCCATGTGCAGACAACATAATGTCTTTTGAAGAGCTGAGGATCAAATTTAATCTCAATAGAACACATTTTTTTAAATATCTTCAACTTAGAAACTTTATTCGATCAAATCAAAATAAAGCTCTCACTCGACCTATTTATTCATCCTTGGAAAAAATGATGATGAAAGATAGTAAAAGAAAGGGTATTATTTCAGAGTTTTATAACTCATTGACACTATCTTCAAGTGAAAATTCACTGAAAAGATTAAACTACTGGAAAGAAGATCTGCAAATTGAAATTTCAGAGGAACAATGGGAATTGGCTTGTACAGAAGCTCAAACCAAATCAATAAATGCACGCCTTAAATTGATACATTTCAAATGGTTAATGCGGATGTATGTTACACCGGAGGAGTTAAATAGATATAACAAAAATATACCAGATACATGCACAAAATGCATGGAAAGTAAAGGAACCCTATTTCATTGTTTATGGGAATGTAGATTAATAAGAATGTTTTGGGAAGAGGTGAGGGTAACAATTGAAAAAATAATCTCAAAACAAATCATATTGAATCCTAAACTGTTTTTGTTGGGTCTGTACCCAGAAAAGCATAATTTTAATAAAAGTGAAAGAACATTCATAGACCTCAGTTTGCTTAATGCCAAAAAATGTATTGCACTATTATGGAAAAAGACTCATAGACCAGATGTGACTCAGTGGTTAAGACAGATGTTAACAAACCTTCCATTAGAAAGAATAACATATATACTAAAATCAAAGGAAATTGTGTTTGAGAATATATGGAGACCTTTTATTGATTATGTAAAAAATTTAAACATAACTCTTGAAGAAGAAGGTGAATGATGTGTGTGGACCTAGTAAATTCCAAACTGGTGAACATAATATGTATACTTATGTATTGGATTGTCTAGACTAAACAGAGGAGCATTGTTGAAGATTTGATTTTGTTGGTGGTTGTTGGTGTTTTTAGTGCATTTTTTTTTTTTGTAGTACTTTAGTGTTAGTGTTTGATTGTTTGTATCATGTTTGTTAAAAAAAAAAAAGGTTCAATAAAGATATTGTGGAAAAAAAAAAAAGGAAAAATTCTGGTATCACCGATCTCTACTTGTTTACTTGGCGCTGCTGAGTCACGTGATGGTACAAGAGCGAGGAGGTAAAACCACAAGAAGAAGAGGAGCAAAGTGTGGCTGAGTGCGCCTGCTCCGTGCTGTGAAGGGGGTGGCAACACAGACACAGAGTATCGATCTCGTTACACATCAATATCAATACCAACGTTGGTTTTGATATTATCAATATTTGGATCGATCCTACTCCTGAGTACTTTCCCCTGGCGGGATTTTCCAGGCGCATGCGCAGTACCATGCCATTGACGGCAAAGGTGAGCTATTTTTGTGTTTATTTCAAAAACAAAGCGTTATTTTGAAATTCTGGCAAAATTCAAAGTCGAGAAAATATGGCGATACAATGATACATGCCTTTAGTTCCACTTAATTTTGATCGGGCAAGCTGAAACAGAGAGGAGGACAGGCAGACGGACAGATAAACACAGCCACAAACAGACGTACCAAGTGACTACTGTTTGCCTCTCAGTTTCATAATGAAATGAAAACCATACCATTAAATAACACAGGGTTACAAAAACAATTTTTTTGTAAGTTGTCTGTGTTTTTTCAACTGATTTAAGACAATTTTGCACCACTGAATCTGAAAATGACATCCGTTTCTCTCGATCAGGTGCTAAGTAAAAACCTGTACTTTTTTTTACTTAGTACTGTGCATGTACTTACCTTTATATAAAGGTAAGTACATGTAAATTGAATGTTACGTCATCACTGTTCAAAATTCAGAGAATTTCAAGACATAAAAAAGAATTTTGCTTCATATAAAGCAAAAATACCCGTACATGTAAACAAAAACGTATAAAACAACATGTGGCCATAATTCAAAAAGTTGACCTGATTGAGCAAAACCAATGTGATTTTTGGATGCAGCACATCAAAATTGTCCTAAATCAGCTAAAAACCTTCGACAATAAATTTGGTGTTGACCAGTGTAATAAGTACAAATATCATAAAACAAACTATACCTAAGATATTTCCCTAGGGTAAATAAACAAGAACAATTAGAGTGGAAACCAAAAGAAAAGCTGTCCAAAACTGTGACTCTGCAGCATCTATAATTTGTCTTTATCTTATGTGTTACTGTAAGAAGGAAAAAGAAGGGGCTGTTGGTGCTACTGAAAGCCCAGATTGAAGGCCAGATGGCTTCACCAATAAACTCCACTGACTGTCACTTGCTGGTGTGAGTGGGAGGAGGGGTGTTAGTATGTTTGTGTGTGTAGAAGAAGAAGTCAGTAATGGTGGTGACTGCACTGAGCTGAAGCCACTGATTAAGCATTAAATCTGTTTTTAATCTGCTGGCGGGTGGTTTCATCAGAGAACAGAAAGGATACTTGCATGGCTCTAGCATGTAATAAGTCAAACAGAAAACAGTGATGAAAACAATAACATGTGTGTGCTTTCAATGCCATGTAAAATGGAATTAAATTTCAAGGTTAAAAGTCAAAGGTTATGCGGGGGCAGCACCAGACAAGACACTTAAGCTGGATTCATGCTCCATTTCCCCTCTGGTCTGCGTGCACTTTGGACAAGCCCGGCGCGCACACGGTGCTGTACATTAGGGCTGTGAATCTTTAGAAGTCACACAATTCAATTCTATTCCAATTTTTGCGGTCACAACTCAATTGAGAATCAATTTTCGATTCAAAACCATTTTCAATTCACATTTGGCTCTGAGTTCAGTACAAAACCCCACTAATCTCAGTAAAAGAAAAGTCCACTGCCCTGCAAAAAGCACTGAGGTAAGCCTGAAAGCAGAGTACAGTGTGTTGGTGTTTTGGGGGGTTATATTTTTTTTTAAAATTACATCAATTGATTTGCAATAAAATACTGTTAAATGAATAAAGTAGGCTTAGGTTAGTACCTGCTTTACTTGGTTCACTATTCACTGCAGTCTTCATCAGAAGCCTGATGAAGACTTCAGTGAACAGTCAAAACATGTAAAGAAGGTAAAACATCTACCTTTCTTATCTTTGTCTTTAATAAGAAAACAAAAGGCTAATAATTAAAAGAAGACAAAATGAACCTACTCGAGCTATTAACTTTACATATTACAGCGGCCAGGACTGTGTTGTTTACAGGGAAAAAGGAATTTGCAGCATCCAGTAAATGTGCTGTTACTTTAAAAAAAAAAAAAAAAAAAAAAAGTGACATTATTGTGTGCCTGCTTGTCTGATTGTTTCAGCCCCGAACCTGCCCCCACACACAATTTTGAAGTTATTGTGCAGTCGGAAAAAGTTACAAATCCAATCCAGGTTACAATCCAGTGATAAAGGGAAGAAGATTGATTAAAAAGAGAGCACAAATGAGCTGTGTCTGCCATGCTTGCTGCATCCTCCACCACAGAATTGTCACGTCTGTCTCACTTCATTGAGGAAAAAGTTGCATGAAATGCCACATGACCGTTCAGACTGAGGTCGCTTTGGAAAATATCAGATACGTGTCCGAATTAGGACCACATATGAAAGTGGCCTGGGTCTGGTGTGAAAAAATCTGATATGTGTTGTTCAGACTGTTATTAAAAAATCAGATATGGGTCACATTTGTGCAAAAAAATCGGAATTGAGCATTAAAACCTACAGTGTGACCATAGTCTATGTGAAATAAAAAAGTCCTAGCTTGAAAATTGTGGGAAGAGTTTGCCGGACAACTCATACGCACGTATGGACAGACAGACGTTATACCATAACACCTGATAAGAGATAAAAAAAAATCGAAATCAGTGTATTTAAAGACAAAGAATAAAGAAAAGTTAAGAACAACCAACAGAATGATACATTACATTTGGGTATTTATAATAATAAAAAGCACTTAAAATAAAAACTAATAATATCTAGTTGGGTATAAAACAGAGACATAACCCAAACATTAACCCTTTTTCATTTGATGATAAGATACAAAACAAGACAGAATTTTCAAGAAAAAAGTCAGCATGTTTCAGAGAGCGGATCTGGGGTTGCACCAAACCCCAATAAGATGAGTTAACAATTTACTTTCAATTCTAGTTCATCACAGCGAAAAAAAATGGAAGCTACACTTACTAGCACAATCTGGCAATTGCTCAATACAAGCTAATTATGTATCAGTTAAATTCTCAAAGAGATAGACAATTATATTAACAAGTAAGATGTTCTCTGGTTCCGACTTCCGGTTATGGCTGCCACGTAAGACGGACGTGTCTCACTCTGCTCTGCTCCTGGAGAAAAAAAATCGTCAAATAACTCTCTCATTTGGGACAGAACGTATCCCAGCGTTTGGGCGAGGATATGTCGGCGAAGCCTAAGGCTGGAAAACCAGGTAAAGGAAAAAGCGAGCCGCCGAAACAGTCCAAATTAACGGACTTTCAGGTCTGTGACGCAGCAAATAAAACTCCATATATGGCGGCGGAGGCTGGCAACGGTGCGATGTCTGCGGGGGGAGGCGCAGATGCGCTGATGGCTGCCATGAGTTCAATGAGAGCGGACTTTTCCTCTAGATTTGATGAGATTATGACAGCGTTGGAAGGAATAAGAAAGGAATTGGGTGACTGTGTAGAACGAACGGCGCAGATGGAGCTCCGTCTCGCTAGTGCTGAAGATGATGTCACCCGTCTTCAATTAAAGGTGCGCACTTTGGAAAAAAAAAAAAATCTCTGGAAAATAATATTTTGGATTTGGAATCTCAGTCGAGACAGAATAACTTGAGGCTGGTGGGTCTTCCAGAGGAATCAGAAGGTCGGGACGTATGTTCCTTTCTGGAAAAGTGGATTCCGGAGGTGCTGGGCAGCGAGGAGTTTGCAATCAGCAGTGGTTCTGGAAAAAGCACATCGTATTGGCCCACGGAGAGATAAGGGACCGCCGAGGACCTTAATTATGAAGTTTCTTAGCAACAGAGACAGGATGAAGATCTTCAACGCTGCACGAGCTAAGGAGAGATTAAACACCAGGACCAGCAGGTGCGGTTCTACCCAGATTTGGCCACAGGAATCCAACAATTGAGGAAGCAGTTTGATCCCATACGTAAGGAGCTGCGCAACCTTGGGATTCGTCAGTGGTGTAATCTATCCTGCGAGACTGCTGACCACGTATGAGGGCAGAACCCACATCTTCAAGACCCCAGAGGAGGCGCAGGAGTTCATCAAGAGGATCAAAGAAGAAGAAGAGACTGGTGGGAGCTAAGCATGAACAAAATATAAGGTAGAATAATTAAGCATTTGCACAGGCATCTGACTGACTTGAAGTAAATAGTAAGTTTACAAAATATAGATTGTATTATACAGTATATTAAAAAAAAAACAAAAACAAAACAAACAAAAAAAAACTATGATGTACAAAGTTGTTAAAAATTTTGGAGTAAAGTTGGAAAACTACAGAGGAGAGTTAATGTTACGTCATTAAAAGCAGTAGAGTTAGGGTGATTGGGAGGATGAAGAAGGAGTGGCTTAGGCTGTTCCCCGTGGGTGTGGAACGGTCGATGGCTATATCGGGAGACGGAATTTTTCTTTTGATTTTGGGGGGTTTGCCACAAGTGTGGGAAGGGGAAATTTGTTTGTGTGTAGTTTGTAGGATGAATGTTCAACCACTCATGTTTTTGCTTCTCTGTATGAGCATGTTTACACTGCAAGGTAATCCCAAACTCTCTATTGATCATAAACCAAAGTGTTATCTTAATTTAACTTCATGGAATTGCAGAGGTCTACAAAATTTAAAAAAAACTTAAACAAGTTATGAATAAAATAAAAGACATGGGTTCAAAAATTGTGTTTTTACAAGAAACTCATCTAATAGAGGAGGATGTTAAAAGAATTAGGAGTAGATGGCAAGGAAGTGTATTCACCTCTTCATTTTCATCCCGAGCCAGGGGAGTTATGACTCTCATACATAAATCAGTTCCTTTTCAAGTGAAAAATGTAATTGGAGACAAATTTGGAAGATATGTAATCATTCAAGGTTCTTTGCTATTAGAAAATATAAATCTTGTGAACTTATATGGTCCCAATATAGATGATCAGAAGTTCTT
Organism: Pholidichthys leucotaenia; assembly: GCA_020510985.1. Classification (NCBI taxonomy): domain Eukaryota; kingdom Metazoa; phylum Chordata; class Actinopteri; order Cichliformes; family Pholidichthyidae; genus Pholidichthys; species Pholidichthys leucotaenia. The sequence goes on from CM035844.1 coordinate 183,308,094, forward strand.
TGCTAATTTATTTCTTATCTTATCATCACTTACAGGGCAACATATAATAGCAGGGGATTTTAATTGTACATTGAATCCAGGTATGGATAGATCAACAGGACTGGATTGTACGCACATTGGATGTAGGATGACTATTAATCATTTTATGAAAGAATTGAGATTGTTAGATATATGGAGAGAAATGAAACCACAAGTAAAGCCCTATTCTTGTTATTCCAGTACCTACAAGACATTCTCACGTATTGATTATTTTTTGATTTCCACAGAATTAAGGTCCAAGATTCAAAACTGCTTTTATGATAACATCGTGATCTCTGATCATGCACCCTGTTGTCTAATATATGTAGATAAAAAATTGACAAAGGAATCAGGTAGATGGCAATTTCAGCATAAATGGCTTCAGGATGAGGAATTTGTCAAGTATATAGAAAAAAAACAGATAGACGAGTTCTTTGACATCAATACTACACAAACATCAGCATGTGTAAAGTGGGAGGCTTTCAAAGCTTTATTAGGGGACATATTATTAGTTATACAGGATCAAATCTAAGAAGACTCGAGAGGAGAGAGCTAAATTGGAACATAAAATAAAAAGTCTTCAGGAAAAAGTGTATGCAGGAAGTGACCCAAGGTTGGAGAATGAATTACTGATTTTGAGAGCTGAATACGACAAAAAATCAGCGAATAGAGCTGCCTCGAGTCTTCTAAGATTGAAACAATCTTTTTATGAACAAGGTGAAAAATCAGGAAAATTATTAGCATGGCAGATTAAACAATTAGAAATTAAAACACCAATTACCAGTATTATAAGTAACGGACAGGTAGTTATAGATCCTTTAGAAATTAATAGAGCCTTTAGAGATTACTATGAAAAATTATATGATACCAAAAATGAACCTGATTTAACAAAACTAAATGGGTTTTTGAACGAACTATCTATACCGTGTATTCCAAATGAAAACAGGGAGATATTGGAGTCTAAAATTAGTCAAGAAGAAGTTGGGCTAGCCATTGATAATATGAAATCAGGAAAAAGTGCAGGACCAGATGGTCTTCCAGTTGACCTTTATAAAAAATTTAAGAATAAATTAATAAAACCTTTTTTGGAAATGGTTTTAGAAGCATTTCAAAAATAATTTACCATCATACATAAATAATGCCTTAATTATACTGCTGCCAAAACCAGGTAAGCCCTCTAATAAATGTGGAAAATATGAGACCAATAAGCCTATTAAACGCCGTCCTTAAGATAATCTGTAAAATTTTAGCAAGACGAATACAAGAAATTTTACCAAATATTATTAATCGAGATCAGAATGGCTTTATAAAGGGTAGACAAGACTTCCATAATGTAAGAAGACTATTTAATATTATTTATTTTAATAAAGAAGCACCGGATACAGCTCTCCTATCACTGGACGCCGAAAAGGCCTTTGATAGAGTTGAATGGCCCTTTCTTTTTGAAGTCCTACAAAGGTTTGGACTTGGAAATAATTTCATAAAATGGGTTCAAATAATATACAATAATGCTACAAGCAGAAATCCTAACAAATAACAATATTTCAAAACCAATAAAAATCAATAGAGAAGTCGACAAGGCTGTCCACTTTCACCTTTACTGTTTACTATGGCAATTGAACCTTTAGCGATAGCGATACGTTTACATTCACAAATATATGGAATTAAAGTTGGACCAACAGAACATAAAATCTCCCTGTACGCCGATGACATAATTTTGTTTATGTCAAATCTAAAAAATCAATTCCAACCTTGTTGAATTTAATAAAAAATTTTGGGGAAATATCAGGATATAAAATAAATAAAACTAAATCTTCAATATAATGCTAAATGAGACCCAGAGAAATTACCCAGCCCCTGAGGTAAATCAATTCAATGTTGTAAATCAGTTTAAATATTTAGGAATCCAAATTGTGCCTTAGCTAGAATCAGTCGCCAGTGTCAACTATGAAGCCTTAATGTCAGATATCAATGAGTTAACTCAGAGATGGATGTCACTACCAATGTCGATGATCGGGAGAATCAATATACTTAAAAGTAATATTTTACCTAAAATACTTTATTTATTTCAATACATCCCTTATCACCACCTTTAGATCTATTCTCAAGAATAAAAAAAAAGTTAGTGGAATTTATATGGAACAACAGGAGGGCTAGATTACGTCTGTCTTTATTATATTTACCATTTGATCGTGGAGGTCTGAAATGTCCAAATTTTATGTTGTATTATTGGTCGGCACAACTGAGGTCTATGACATATTATTTTTCATCAAATGATCTCCCTCACTGGACTGAAATGGAATCATACAATTACCTTTACCTCTTCCCATATTCATATACTCAGATTCGGCAAAAAAATTACAAAAACAAGTTAAAAATCCATTTGTAAAGCATATGATCAAAATATGGTGTGAAGCTAAAAACTATTTAAAAGAACCACAGTTATTGTCACAATTTAGTCCAATATGGGGTAATCAATATTTTAAACCAGGGAGAGCGGACGCTGTATTTAAAGTATGGAATTTAAAAGGGATACAAAAGATTCAGGATTTATATTTGTCATGTGCAGATAACATAATGTCTTTTGAAGAGCTGAGGATCAATTTAATCTCAATAGAACACATTTTTTAAATATCTTCAACTTAGAAACTTTTTCGATCAAAATCAAATAAAGCTCTCACTCGACCTATTTATTCATCCTTGGAAAAAATGATGATGAAAGATAGTAAAAGAAAGGGTATTATTTCAGGTTTTATAACTCATTGACACTATCTTCCAAGTGAAAATTCACTGAAAAGATTAAACTACTGGAAAGAAGATCTGCAAACTGAAATTCAGAGGAACAATGGGAATTGGCTTGTACAGAAGCTCACAGCCAAATCAATAAATGTACGCCTTAAATTGATACATTTCAAATGGTTAATGCGGATGTATGGTTACACCGGAGGAGTTAATAGATATAAACAAAATATACCAGATACATGCACAAAATGCATGGAAAGTAAAGGAACCCCTATTTCATTGTTTATGGGAATGTAGATTAATAAGAATGTTTTGGGAAGAGGTGAGGGTAACAATTGAAAAAATAATCTCAAAACAATCATATTGAATCCTAACTGTTTTTGTTGGGTCTGTACCCAGAAAAAAGGCATAATTTTAATAAAAGTGAAAGAACATTCATAGACCTCAGTTTGCTTAATGCCAAAAAAATGTATTGCACTATTATGGAAAAAGACTCATAGACCAGATGTGACTCAGTGGTTAAGACAGATGTTAACAAACCTTCCATTAGAAAGAATAACATATATACTGAAATCAAAGGAAATTGTGTTTGAGAATATATGGAGACCTTTGTTGATTATGTAAAAAATTTAAACATAACTCTTGAAGAAGAAGGTGAATGATGTGTGTGGACCTTGTAAATTCCAAACTGGTGAACATATGTATACTTATGTATTGGATTGTCTAGACTAAACAGAGGAGCATTGTTGAAGACTTGATTTGTTGGTGGTTGTTGGTGTTTTTAGTGCATTTTTTTTTTGTAGTACTTTAGTGTTAGTGTTTGAATTGTTTGTATCATGTTTGTTAAAAAAAAAAAAAAAGGTTCAATAAAGATATTGTGGGAAAAAAAAAAAGATGTTCTCTGGTTCCAAGGTTGTCATAGCCAGGAGCGGCACTGGGGTTAAGCTCCCAGTGCTCATAAAATGCTCCTTATGGCGTGCGTCTCAAAAAGCCTCTGACAACTAAGTCCAACTCCTAGCCTGCCCGTGTGGTTTAGTCTCTAAGCCCGACGGAACTGCTTTTACTAATAGGAGAAGGGGCGAGGGCGGATCTCTGGCGCCTTAAAACCAGATGCTTCGGGTAGATGGTGGCTCGTCAACCTGGGAAGGTAGCCCATCTAGGGAAGGTAAACCCTGATTTCAAACCTCCGCTGCCTTGCGGCACACCCAGTCACGGGAAAGGCTTCGGGAGTCAACCCTGAGGAAAAATCCAGAGTCGGAGCCCCTAAGGCAGGTCTATGTTGTGCTCAACATCGTTCTGGCAGCTCCTGCAACGGCGCTGGTGCCAAACTGTAGCAGCCCTGCTGTTCCTTTGGATTCATCAGTGACGTGGAGGGGGGGGGGGGGGACATGCTGCATGGGCAACATCTTGTCCTCCATATCTTCCTGCCCAGGCTTGAATCCTACCAACGCCCAACGCTGGAAGGTAGAACACCGGATCACTGGAGAGGACACTCCAGCTTCGCCTTTGGCGTCGACAAAACACGGGGAATGACAGTTACCGGTTATAAGCCACTGCTCAATTGGCGTAGAGCGCGGCGCCAGGGGTTGCTCCCGATGGTGGGAGGGATCATCGGATCTCACTGGACAGCTACCGCCCACCTCAAGCTGGGCAACCTCCAGCCAATAAGGTGTTGTCCCGCCACAGCTTGCTTTCCTCATTGGGTGCATGGGGATGAGGAGAAGTCTGAACGGCAGGCTGAGAACCTTCGCACCAGGCAAGATAATAAAACAAAAGAGACCAACTCTAAAACTGGGAACTTGGAACGTCCGCACTATGATGACAGGACTCACTGCTAACCTCAAGGACATCAACGACACCAGGAAGACAGCCATCATCAGTAATGAGCTGAAGAGACTGGAAGTGGATATTGCCACTCTCCAGGAAACACGGTTTGGCTGACGCAGGGCACACTGAGAGAGAAGGACTACACGTTTCTACTGCAGGGAAAGGGCAGTGACGAACACAGGAACACGGAGTGGGCTTCGCAGTGAAGAACACCTTGCTGATGATGGTGGAACTGGGCAGCAACTGGCTCTGCCACGACTCCTCACCCTCCGCCTGAACACCACTCAAGGCCCAGTCCACCCTCGTCAGTGTGTATGCCCCAACACTGACAGCCACACCAGAGGCAAAAGACGAGTTCTACGAGAATCCCGCAACAACTGTCAGGATCATCCCCAAATCTGAACAACTCATTCTCCTGGAGACTTCAATGCCAGAGTGGGTGCTGACCACGACTCCTGGCCCTCCTGTCTTGGACCTTTTGGCGTGGGCAGAATGAACGACAACGGACAGTGGCTGCTCGAGTTCTGCACATATCACGATCTGTGCATCACAAACTCGTTCTTTCAAGACCAAGCCCCAACACAAGGTTTCCTGGCAACATCCACGCTCAAAGCACTGGCACCAGCTGGACTTGATCCTGACCAGGCACATCTCACTGAAGAACGTGCTAATCACCCGTTCGTTCCAGAGTGCAGATTGCGACACAGACCATTCATTGGTGTGTTGCAAGGTCAAGCTGCAGCTGAAGAAATTCCATCGTGCTAGACAGGCCTGGAAAGGCACGGATTGACACCAGCAAGATGGCTCAACCAGAAATTGTTGAGCAGTTTGCCTCCACCTTTGAGAAGGAACTTGGTGTACCACAAGAAGGAGAATCTGCAAAGCAGAAGTGGGAAGAGCTGGCGAACACCATCCACCGCACAGCCTTGGCTACCTTTGGGAGGAAGACCTCGAAGTCACAGGACTGGTTTGATGCCAAGTTGACCGAGATGACCCCCGTCATTGAAGCCAAGCGCTCAGCACTTGCTGAGTACCAGAAGTACCCAAACGAGAAGAATCTCCAGATTCTCACAGGGCTTGCGAGAAGCAAAGTTCAGCAGACTGCTCGGCGCTGTGCCAACGAGTACTGGACTCAGCTCAGCCAAGACATTCAAACCGCTGCCATAACAGGGAACATCCGTGGTATGTACGATGGCATCAGAAAGCACTTGGTCCGGCTCAGAGCAAAGACGGCCCCCCCTCAAATCCTCCACTGGGGAGATGATCACACAGAAAAGAACAAGCAGATGGAGAGATGGGTGGAACACTACTCTGGACCTCTACTCCAGACAGAACACCGTGACAAACCGTCAGCCCTTGATGCCATCGACTGCCTGCCATCCATGGACGAACTTGACGCTGAGCCAACCATCGACGAACTCAGCAAGGCCATTGATAGCTTGGCCGCTGGCAAGGCACCCGGCAACGACGGCATACCCCCTGACCTGATCAAGCACTGCAAGACCACCCTACTGCTGCCACGGCATGACGTCCTCTGCCAGGTTGGAAGAAGGTGCCGTACCAAAGGACATGAGGGACGCCAAGATCATCACCCTCTACAAAAACAAAGGGGAGAGAAGCGACTGCAACAACTACAGGGGCATCTCCCTCCGCAGCGTTGTTGGCAAAGTCTACACACGAGTTGTTCTTGTTCGTCTACAGAAGCTTGCCGAACGTGTCTACCCCAAGTCTCAGTGTGGCTTCCGCACTGAGCGATCGACGGTAGACATGATATTCTCCATCCGCCAACTCCAGGAGAAATGCAGAGAACAGAACATGCCCCTGACGTCGCCTCATCGACCTCACCAAAGCATTCGATCTGGTCAGCAGAGAGGCCTTTTCAAGATCCTGCCAAAGATAGGATGCCCACCAAAGTTGCAAAGGCCTCATCGAATCGTTTCACACCAACATGCAGGGGATAGTGCAGCATGATGGCAAGGTCTCAGAGCCATTCAACATACGCAGCGGAGTGAAACAGGGCTGTGTACTTGCGCCAACCCTCTTTGGGATTTTCTTTGCTATGCTCCTGAGGCATGCCTTCAGCACAGCAACAGAGGGAATCTACCTGCACACAAGATCTGACAGCAGGCTTTTCAACCTCGCCCGCCTGAAAGCCAGAACCAACGTACGCGAGGCTCTAATCAGAGACATGCTGTTCGCAGACGAAGCTGCAGTCGCAACCCACACACAGCAGGAGCTTCAGACCCTGATGGACCGCTTCTCCCAGGCATGCAAGGACTTCGGGCTTACCATCAGCCTGAAGAAGACTAATGTCTTGGCGCAAGGCACGGAAAGCACCACCAACCATCACCATCGACGACTACGAGCTGGAGGTCATGAATCAGTTCACGTACCTGTGGTCCACGATCAGCAACAACCTCTCCTTGATACAGAGATCAACAAGAGGATTGGAAAATCAGCCTTCACACTCGCTCGGTCTCACCACACGAGTGTGGGAGAATCCCAAACACTCTGTCAAGACGAAGATGGCAGTGTACAACGCCTGCGTCATCAGCACACTGCTCTATGGGAGTGAGACGTGGACAACTAACGCCCGGCAGGAAAAGAGACTGAACTCCTTCCACTTGCGCTGCATTCGCCACATCCTGGACATATCCTGGCAGGACAAAGTGCCCAACACAGAAGTTCTGTCCCGCGCCGGCCTTCCCTCCATGTTCACTCTACTCAGGCAGCGCAGGCTCCACTGGCTAGGCCACGTTCACCGTATGGAGGATGGCAGAATCCCCAAAGACGTCCTCTACGGAGACTGGCAACTGGCAGGAGAAACGTTGTGCCGCCCACAGCTGTGCTTTAGAGACGTCTGCAAGAGAGACATGAAGGCCCTGGAGATCAACACAGAGCGCTGGGAGGACCTTGCAACGGACCGCTCCAAATGGAGAGGCACCCTGACCAGACAGCTCAAGGCGGTGACGAGAGAGACTGACTGCCGCAGCAGATGAAAAAAGGACCCCGCAGGAAGAACCGCCACAGACCCAGCAGCACGGAGACCACCCACAAGTGCGACCTGTGTGACAGGGACTGCCATTTGCGCATCGGCCTGTTCAGCCACAGGCGGTGCTGTTCCAGCAGAGTAGACGTTTAGGATTCTCTTCCATGGTCATCATAGACCGACGGAGGCCGACGACGAAGATGTTCTAAACAGTGAAAGTTGCTAATACCTGATGTTTGGACAACTGACCCAACTCACAGACTAGCAGTGATTGCTTATAAATGTGTAATATCATAGTGTAAACGATGCACCTGCTTGAGTCACCTCGTCAAGAAAATGCAACATTAACAGGGAAGATGACTGTAGCTACCAAACATGTATATATCCACAGTATCAGCAGTATTTGGGATTGTAGGGCTGCACAATTAATCGAATTTTGAATCGCAATTACGATTTTGGCTGCCACGATTAAAATAATGTGATCGTCGGCGATATTAACATTTAAAATGTGGGCCTCTGCTAACATATCAAATCAAGCATTTTCTCAACCAACAGCCAGCCGACCACCAGGGGGTGAATGCACATTTGGGCAACATTAAGCTGTAGAACTGACAAGCGAGCACACTATGTAGCGGCAGTCTTAAGTTGGTTTGATGGTGAAACACAAACCAGATGTCAGGTACACAAGGTGACAGTACGGCAACACGTGGAGGCGAGGAAGCTAGTGCCTCAAAAGGATCATCATTTGTTGTCTGGAGTGTTTTTGGATTCAGGGCAAGTAATGCTGACTAAAAAAGGAATTATATTCTGAAGAAGAGGTGAATGATATGTGTGGACCTTGCAAATTCCAAACTGGTGAATGTATATTATGTATTCTTATGTAATAGATTACCTAGACTAAACAGAGGAGCATTGTTGTTTGATTTGCTTTTGTTAATGGTTGTTGTTGTTTTTAGTACATTTTTTTTTTGTTAGTGTATTTTTTTTTTATTTTTAAATTACTTTAGTGTTAGTGTTTTGACTGTTTGTGCCATGTTTGGTAAAAAAAAGGTTCAATAAAAAATATTGTGGAAAAAAAAAGGATTATATGCAAACTAGAAAAGCATTCATAAGTGCATACCTCCGCCAAGGCTCCTTCCGTTTGTCATGGATCACCTCCAAAATGTAATGGGTTTGTGTGTAGGCTTATAGCCACTTGTGGTGAAAATGGCATCAAAGTCTGTCCATCAGTTTTGAAGTATTGTTGCTAACACACTGTGAGAAGAGGTATGCATTCTTAGATCATCACCAAAATATAATGGGTTCCTCTCTAGCCCAAGAACCACCTCTGATGAAAATTTCATCCAAATCCATCCAGTAGTTTTTGTGTAATTCCTGCTGCACAAATACAAACAAAGCCCTTGGTGGAGGTATGCACTCTCAGATCATCACCAAAATCTAATCATCTGTTCCCCGTGCCATTACTCACTTTCCTGAAAATTTCGTCAAAATCCACTGATAACTTTTTGAGTTATGTTGGTAAGAGACAAACAGACAGACAGACAGACAAACCCCAGTAAAAACATTACCTTCTTGACGGAGGTAATTAACTGTCCGGCGCCGACCCAGCCAATCATAGTATCAACCAAGTAAAGAGTTTCGCCATATCCATCCGCCTCACAAAGACACGCTAAAGCAACTGATGCAATGGTGTTTTATTTGGCCAAAGACAAGTGTCCACTAAATACTATATGAGCAACAAAAGCTTTAGAAACATGGTCAAAACACTGGACAAGAAATACGTGATCCCCATGTGCTTCTCCAAAGTTGCATTACCTGCACTGTATGAAAAATACAGATGGATCGCAACTGTCCAGTACTTTGCAACTATGACTGACCTATGGTCAAGCAGAATAACGGAGCTGTACCTGCCCCTGACAATTCACTATATTGATGGAGATTTTAAAATGAAGAGTTGATGCTTGCAGATGCCGTTTTTCCACAAGACCACACAAGAGAAGCTATAGTCCACAGACTGAGGGAAGTGCAATCATCTTGGAGCCTGCAGGAGAAGGGATTAGTTTGCATAAAAACAGACAGCGGATCTTATGTCGTCAAGGCAGCTTCTCTAAATAAATGGACGAGGCTCCAGTGCTTTGGCCACAGGCTTCATCTAGCATTGGTAAGTAGATGAATAAAAAAAGTTTAATTTCATGTAATCTGTGTTCTTCCTAAAGTTAATGAATAATCATGATTAATAATCATGATTTCATATTGATCAAAATATTGCAATCATCATTTTGGCCATAATCGTGCAGCCCTTCTGGATTGTCTCTGATATGGGTAGCTACTTGCCAAGTAGTAGCACTAAGAAACTGATGCTTGCTGATGGGGCAACAAGCCATGGTTAAATGGCTGAACAGGTAAAAGATATACTGAGACAAACTACCATGAGTTCAGCTAAATTCAGACCTCATTAGATCAAGACCTTGACAAACCAAACTGGCATGGACTGATCAAGCAGATAAGTACAGGTCAGCATGGCAGCTGAAGAGCCACAGATAGCTTTCAGCAACTGTAGCAGCCATCAAAGGATGTCCAGTCTCTATCCTATAGGTTCAACTACTCTAATCCTATTAGGAGAGGTGTGATCAGTTGCTAAACTGAACAAACCTCACTTAGTCAAACTCACTGACTGAAATGTTCCACTACACCATCAAGAGTAGTGACAAGTATCAGTCTGTGTGCTAGTGTTGCTGCCTGAGGCCTTCACTGATGTGACAGAGCTGCTGAAGTAAGAAAACAGCAACACAACTTTATGCTGTTTATGCTTTTCATCTTCACTTGGATAAATGTATCGTTAGGTCAGAAATACAGTCTCTTTATCATCATTAAATCTACAATAATGGCCACACTCAGGGCAACAACACACATATATCTACAGTTAAAAATACAACATGCAGCTGGAGATGGAGTCTCATGTCACAGACATTTTGACGGAAGTTATGGAAGTGTGCAAATGCTTTGCTGCATAATTTGCACTATTTAAAGGGCCTATATCATGCTATTTTAAGCCTTTCAGAGTAAACTATATGCATGTATGTGATAGTATATTATCTTTGGTACACTGGAGAATGAATTTCTTATGAAATATGAGTTATTTTCGCGAGCTACTTTTCCAACCCGGAAGTAAGATGCCTCGATCTCTGAGGCTCAGCCTCTCCTTCTTGTGGCTGCTGCCCATTTCATGACGTAACCCCTGAGCCGGCTGCTGCAGCGTGTCGCTGGGTTCCGCCCACGAAAACTTAGAAGACATTGTCTTACGTAAAAAAGCAAACAGTTGTTGTCACTGAGCAGATTAGGTGCGAGAGGAACTACTTCTTCACAGCGTCAATGCTAAAGTGAAAGAGTTTTGCCGATCACCGCTAAGCTAGCTACGCAGAGAAAGTGGGTGTGTGCGTTAGCCTGGGGGCGGTGCTGGCAGCACAGGCACTTCCTGGAGTGGGCGGCTCACCCACGTTCATACGTATGAACGTGGGGACCCAGTCATTATCAGGGACAGGGCGGAGCAGCAGCTCAGAGGGCAGGGTTGAGGAGGAATACTCAGAGATGCGTGAATGGAGCAAAATACCACTTTGGGGGTGTTTTTGGTGAGGAATTAACATTATAACATGCTTAAAAGCTCAAAAAAGTCGATTTTGCATGATATAGGCCCTTTAATATTTTTAGCAAATTTCATGGTGTAAACACTTTTGCACTTGTAAAAGTGTGTAACCCCCTCACTTTTACAATTATACTGCTCGTAAAAGAGATCATTTTGAAAGCAAGCATTTGCCTGATAAAATAAAGGTTAAATAAACTGAGGTATGATATGAACTTCCATATTATCCTTAACTGTTTGTTGACCAAACAGACTGCACTTCTGCCTATGCAGACTTTTTGATACTATAACAGTTTTGCCATGGATATACCAATATATCACCTCGGCAGAGACAGATATTGGATCTATGACTAGTAGAAGCAAAAAATGCTAGTGGACAACAATTATTGTTGAATGTACATTTTGACTGCCAAAAAAGTTTGAAAACCACCAAACTAAAAAATAATAAACAAAAACAGAGAAAAAACTTTAGGAATTTAACTGTCAGATTTCATTTCAATAGTACCCAATGACTATACACTACTCACAAAAAGTTAGGGATATTTGGCTTTCAGGTGAAATTTATGGAAAATGTAAAAAGTTCATGCTAGAGTGATGTTATATCATGAAAGTAGGGCATTTAAATGGAAGCATGCAATGGTGATTTTCTCATCTCAAACGATTCATTGAAACAAAAGCCAACAACAGTGGTAGGTATACCACAATAAAAAATGTCAGTGTCTCAATAACGTGTCATGTGCCCTTGAGCACCAATTACAGCTTGGCAAAGACATCTCATGCTGTTCACAAATCAACTTATTGTCTGCTGAGGCATGGCATTCCACTCTTCTTCAAGAGCGGCCTTCAGGTCATTGAGGTTGTGGGGTGCAGGGTTACGAACCTCTATGCGGTGACTCAGCTGATCCCATAGGTTTTCTATGGGATTCGGGTCTGGAGAAAGTGCAGACCACTCCATTTGAGGCAGCCCAACCTCCAGCAGACGTTCCCTAATGATGTGACCTCAATGAGCCGGAGCACTGTCATCCATGAAGATAAAATTAGGCCTGTGTTGTTCATGCAGGGGCACAATGACTGGATTAATGTTATTCAGGTAGTATCGACTGGTCACTGTACCATTCGCAAGGTGTAGGGCAGTTCTGTATTCACTAGACACACCTGCCCAGACTGTAACATCACCACCACCAAAGGCTCATCTGGTGATAACAGTGACTGATGCATAGCACTCTCCATGACTTCTCCAACATCGTTGGCAGCCATTATTTCTGCTCAACGTGAATCAGCTTTTATCAGAGAACGGCGCTGAGGCCCACTGGTCCCTTGTCCAGCGTAAATGCTCCCTGGCCCATGCAAGATGATGACTCCTGTACATGGTGGTGTGGCCACGTACCCTTGCAGGTCATCTAGTATGCAGACCGCACTGATGTAAATGGTTTTGAATGGTCTGACGTGACACTTGAGTGCCTCTCACCTCCGTTAAATGTGTCTGGGGTTGAGTGGCATTCATCCTCCACTTCCGCAGGGCACTGTTCACAATGAAGAAGCCATCAGTGTGGGATGTGGCCAAAGGGCATCCATTTCTAAGCCTATCTGTGACTCTTCCAGTCTCTCTGCATCTCTGCTGCAACCTGCTGATGACACTCTGTGACACTCTAAGCTCAGTGTCCCCTTCCCTCTGAGAACCTCCTGCTTAAAGCCTCGCAATGGCGAGGTATTGTTAATCAATTGTTAGGTGTCGTCTTGGTCTCATGATGTCAAAATGTGAACAGCATGGTGAAAATTTTAGAGAAGGCCAAATTAAGTTCATATGTAAAGGTTATAGTACATTATATGTGCATCCTGAAAGTTATCCCTAACTTTGTCAGTAGTGGTATATCCTAATCCCTTGCATCTGATTTTACCCATGGATTTTACAACTGCAGCATCTCTACAATGTAGTGAATGAGGACGTGGAGAGGTTTAGTGTTACAGTGGAAGATGCAATGGATAAGGTATGATGGAGGCAGATGATCCACTGTGGTGACCCCTAAAGGTTGCAGCCAGAAGAAGAACAAGAAGAAGAAATCACCTCCGTATGTTCTCACTTGTTCCGCTTACAGTTGCATAGGCTGAACTTGTTATTTAGGGCACAGTTTATATCAATGCATTCTATAGGCCATGCAACAACATTTTTCATTAAACAATAGCATAAATAAGGACTACAAGGCAAGTTTAGTTGTATAGCACATTTCGTGTACAAGACAATTCAAAGTGCTTTACATAAAAACATTAAGGCATTACAGGAAGTTGCAAAAGGAATACATAAGAATTTACAAGCAAACTAAAAAGTAAATTGGGGACTTCCGGTTATGGCTGCCACGTAGGACGGACGTGTCTCGCTCTGCTCTGCTCCTGGAGAAAAAAAATCGGCAAATAACTCTCTCATTTGGGACAGAACGTATCCCAGCATTTGGGCGAGGATATGTCGGCGAAGCCTAAGGCTGGAAAACCAGGAAAAGGAAAAAGCGAGCCGCCGAAACAGTCCAAATTAACGGACTTTCAGGTCTGTGACGCAGCAAACCAGGGCTCCATATATGGCGGAGGAGGCTGGCAACGCTGCGATTTCTGCGGGGAATGGCGCAGATGCGCTGATGGCTGCCATGAGTTCAATGAGAGCGGACTTTTCCTCTAGATTTGATGGGATTATGACAGCGTTGGAAGGAATAAGAAAGGAATTGGGTGACTGTGTAGAACGAACGGCGCAGATGGAGCTCCGTCTCGCTAGTGCTGAAGATGACGTCACCCGTCTTCAATTAAAGGTGCGCACTTTGGAAAAAAAAAATAAATCTCTGGAAGATAATATTTTGGATTTGGAATCTCGGTCGAGACAGAATAATTTGAGGCTGGTGGGTCTTCCAGAGGAATCAGAAGGTCGGGACGTATGTTCCTTTCTGGAAAAGTGGATTCCGGAGGTGCTGGGCAGCGAGGAGTTGCAATCAGCAGTGATTCTGGAAAAAGCACATCGCATTGGCCCACGGAGAGATAAGGGACCCGCCGAGGACCTTAATTATGAAGTTTCTTAACAACAGAGACAGGATGAAGATCTTCAACGCTGCACGAGCTAAAAAAGGAGAGATTAAACACCAGGACCAGCAGGTGCGGTTCTACCCAGATTTGGCCACAGGAATCCAGCAATTGAGGAAGCAGTTTGATCCCGTACGTAAGGAGCTGCGCAACCTTGGGATTCGTCATGGTGTAATCTATCCTGCGAGACTGCTGACCACGTATGAGGGCAGAACCCACATCTTCAAGACCCCAGAGGAGGCGCAGGAGTTCATCAAGAAGATCAAAGAAGAAGAAGAGACTGGTGGGAGCTAAGCATGAACAAAATATAAGGTAGAATAATTAAGCATTTGCACAGGCATCTGACTGACTTGAAGTAAATAGTAAGTTTACAAAATATAGATTGTATTATATATTAAAAAAAAAAACAAAAAAAAAACAAAACAAACAAAAAAAAAAAACTATGATGTACAAAGTTGTTAAAAATTTTGGAGTTAAGTTGGAAAACTACAGAGGAGAGTTAATGTTACGTCATTAAAAGCAGTAGAGTTAGGGTGATTGGGAGGATGAAGAAGGAGTGGCTTAGGCTGTTCCCCGTGGGTGTGGAACGGTCGATGGCTATATCGGGAGACAGAATTTTTCTTTTGATTTTGGGGGGTTTGCCACAAGTGTGGGAAGGGGGAAATTTGTTTGTGTGTAGTTTGTAGGATGAATGTTCAACCACTCATGTTTTTGCTTCTCTGTATGAGCATGTTTACACTGCAAGGTAATCCCAAACTCTCTATTGATCATGGACCAAAGTGTTAATCTTAATTTAACTTCATGGAATTGCAGAGGTCTACAAAATTTAAAAAACTTAAACAAGTTATGAATAAAATAAAGGACATGGGTTCAAGAATTGTGTTTTTACAAGAAACTCATCTGATAGAGGAGGATGTTAAAAGAATTAGGAGTAGATGGCAGGGAAGTGTATTCACCTCTTCATTTTCATCCCGAGCCAGGGGAGTTATGACTCTCATACATAAATCAGTTCCTTTTCAAGTGAAAAATGTAATTGGAGACAAATTTGGAAGATATGTAATCATTCAAGGTTCTTTGCTATTAGAAAATATAAATCTTGTGAACTTATATGGTCCCAATATAGATGATCAGAAGTTCTTTGCTAATTTATTTCTCATCTTATCATCACTTACAGGGCAACATATAATAGCAGGGGATTTTAATTGTACATTGAATCCAGGTGTGGATAGATCAACAGGACTGGATTGTACGCACATTGGATGTAGGATGACTATTAATCATTTTATGAAAGAATTGAGATTGTTAGATATATGGAGAGAAATGAAACCACAAGTTAAAGCCTATTCTTGTTATTCCAGTACCTACAAGACATTCTCACGTATTGATTATTTTTTGATTTCCACAGAATTAAGGTCCAAGATTCAAAACTGCTTTTATGATAACATCGTGATCTCTGATCATGCACCCTGTTGTCTAATATATGTAGATAAAAAATTGACAAAGGAATCAGGTAGATGGCAATTTCAGCATAAATGGCTTCAGGATGAGGAATTTGTCAAGTATATAGAAAAACAGATAGACGAGTTCTTTGACATCAATACTACACAAACATCAGCATGTGTAAAGTGGGAGGCTTTCAAAGCTTTTATTAGGGGGCATATTATTAGTTATACAGGATCAAAATCTAAGAAGACTCGAGAGGAGAGAGCTAAATTGGAACATAAAATAAAAAATCTTCAGGAAAAAGTGTATGCAGGAAGTGACCCAAGGTTGGAGAATGAATTACTGATTTTGAGAGCTGAATACGACAAAAAATCAGCGAATAGAGCTGCCTCGAGTCTTCTAAGATTGAAACAATCTTTTTATGAACAAGGTGAAAAATCAGGAAAATTATTAGCATGGCAGATTAAACAATTGGAAATTAAAACACCAATTACCAGTATTATAAGTAACGGACAGGTAGTTATAGATCCTTTAGAAATTAATAGAGCCTTTAGAGATTACTATGAAAAATTATATGATACCAAAAATGAACCTGATTTAACAAAACTAAATGGGTTTTTGAACGAACTATCTATACCGTGTATTCCAAATGAAAACAGGGAGATATTGGAGTCTAAAATTAGTCAAGAAGAAGTTGGGCTAGCCATTGATAATATGAAATCAGGAAAAAGTGCAGGACCAGATGGTCTTCCAGTTGACCTTTATAAAAAATTTAAGAATAAATTAATAAAACCTTTTTTGGAAATGGTTTTAGAAGCATTTCAAAATAATAATTTACCATCATACATAAATAATGCCTTAATTATACTGCTGCCAAAACCAGGTAAGCCCTCTAATAAATGTGAAAATATGAGACCAATAAGCCTATTAAACGCCGACCTTAAGATAATCTGTAAAATTTTAGCAAGACGAATACAAGAAATTTTACCAAATATTATTAATCGAGATCAGAATGGCTTTATAAAGGGTAGACAAGGCTTCCATAATGTAAGAAGACTATTTAATATTATCTATTTTAATAAAGAAGCACCGGATACAGCTCTCCTATCATTGGACGCCGAAAAGGCCTTTGATAGAGTTGAATGGCCCTTTCTTTTTGAAGTCCTACAAAGGTTTGGACTTGGAAATAATTTCATAAAATGGGTTCAAATAATATACAATAATGCTACAGCAGAAATCCTAACAAATAACAATATTTCAAAACCAATAAAAATCAATAGAGGATGTCGACAAGGCTGTCCACTCTCACCTTTACTGTTTACTATGGCAATTGAACCTTTAGCGATAGCGATACGTTTACATTCACAAATATATGGAATTAAAGTTGGACCAACAGAACATAAAATCTCCCTGTACGCCGATGATATAATTTTGTTTATGTCGAATCTAAAAAAATCAATTCCAACCTTGTTGAATTTAATAAAGAATTTTGGGGAAATATCAGGATATAAAATAAATAAAACTAAATCTTCAATATTAATGCTAAATGAGACCCAGAGAAATTACCCAGCCCCTGAGGTAAATCAATTCAATGTTGTAAATCAGTTTAAATATTTAGGAATCCAAATTATGCCTAAGCTAGAATCAGTCGCCAGTGTCAACTATGAAGCCTTAATGTCAGATATCAGTGAGTTAACTCAGAGATGGATGTCACTACCAATGTCGATGATCGGGAGAATCAATATACTTAAAAGTAATATTTTACCTAAAATACTTTATTTATTTCAATACATTCCCTTATCACCATCTTTAGATCTATTCTCAAGAATAAAAAAAAAGTTAGTGGAATTTATATGGAACAACAGGAGGGCTAGATTACGTCTGTCTTTATTATATTTACCATTTGATCGTGGAGGTCTGAAATGTCCAAATTTTATGTTGTATTATTGGTCGGCACAACTGAGGTCTATGACATATTATTTTTCATCAAATGATCTCCCTCACTGGACTGAAATGGAATCATACAATTTACCTTTACCTCTTCCCATATTCATATACTCAGATTCGGCAAAAAAATTACAAAAACAAGTTAAAAATCCATTTGTAAAGCATATGATCAAAATATGGTGTGAAGCTAAAAACTATTTAAAAGAACCACAGTTATTGTCACAATTTAGTCCAATATGGGGTAATCAATATTTTAAACCAGGGAGAGCGGACGCTGTATTTAAAGTATGGAATTTAAAAGGGATACAAAAGATTCAGGATTTATATTTGCCATGTGCAGACAACATAATGTCTTTTGAAGAGCTGAGGATCAAATTTAATCTCAATAGAACACATTTTTTTAAATATCTTCAACTTAGAAACTTTATTCGATCAAATCAAAATAAAGCTCTCACTCGACCTATTTATTCATCCTTGGAAAAAATGATGATGAAAGATAGTAAAAGAAAGGGTATTATTTCAGAGTTTTATAACTCATTGACACTATCCTCAAGTGAAAATTCACTGAAAAGATTAAACTACTGGAAAGAAGATCTGCAAATTGAAATTTCAGAGGAACAATGGGAATTGGCTTGTACAGAAGCTCAAACCAAATCAATAAATGCACGCCTTAAATTGATACATTTCAAATGGTTAATGCGGATGTATGTTACACCGGAGGAGTTAAATAGATATAACAAAAATATACCAGATACATGCACAAAATGCATGGAAAGTAAAGGAACCCTATTTCATTGTTTATGGGAATGTAGATTAATAAGAATGTTTTGGGAAGAGGTGAGGGTAACAATTGAAAAAATAATCTCAAAACAAATCATATTGAATCCTAAACTGGTTTTGTTGGGTCTGTACCCAGAAAAGCATAATTTCAATAAAAGTGAAAGAACATTCATAGACCTCAGTTTGCTTAATGCCAAAAAATGTATTGCACTATTATGGAAAAAGACTCATAGACCAGATGTGACTCAGTGGTTAAGACAGATGTTAACAAACCTTCCATTAGAAAGAATAACATATATACTGAAATCAAAGGAAATTGTGTTTGAGAATATATGGAGACCTTTTATTGATTATGTAAAAAATTTAAACATAACTCTTGAAGAAGAAGGTGAATGATGTGTGTGGACCTTGTAAATTCCAAACTGGTGAACATAATATGTATACTTATGTATTGGATTGTCTAGACTAAACAGAGGAGCATTGTTGAAGACTTGATTTTGTTGGTGGTTGTTGGTGTTTTTAGTGCATTTTTTTTTTTTTGTAGTACTTTAGTGTTAGTGTTTGATTGTTTGTATCATGTTTGTTAAAAAAAAAAAAAAAGGTTCAATAAAGATATTGTGGAAAAAAAAAAGTAAATTAAAGAGAAACAAAAACAAGTTAAAATATAATAAGACAGAAAAGGTGCAAGAGATAAAATTTACAGTACATTGTAGAAAATTAACAATTGTTCTACTGAAAGGCCACGACAAATAGGAAAGTTTTTAACCTGGATTTAAAGCAGCTGAGAGTTTCAACAGCCCTGATGCTTTATGGGAGTTTGTTCATTATGTGAGGAGCATAAAAACTGAATGCTGCCTCACCATGTTTGGTTCTAACTCTGGGCACAGATAGTAGGCCTGAACCTGACGACTTGAGGGCTCTGGGTGGTTTGTAATGTACCAGCAGATCTGAAATGTATTTTGGCTCTAAACCATTCAGAGCTTTATAAACCAACAGCAGTATTTTGAAATCCATACTCGGACAGACAGGAAGCCAGTGTAAAAATCCGAGGACTGGAGTTATATGAGCTGCTTTCTTGGTCTTAGTGAGGACTCAAGCTACAGTGTTCTGAACTAACTCCAGCTGCCTGATGGACTTTTTAGGGAGACCTGTAAGGAAAGCATTACAGTAGTCCAGTTTACTGAAGATAACTGCATGGAAAATTTTTTCTAGATCCTGCTGAGACATCGGACCTTTAATCCTCGCTATGTTCTTTAAGTGATAATAGGCTGACTTCACTACTGCCTTAATGCGGCGGTTAAAATTCAGGTCTGAGTCCAGAACCAAACCCAGATTTCTGGCTAGGCTGCTGGTTTTTAGCATCATTGATTGAAGCTGAGTACTAACTTTGAGTCTTTCTTCTTTGGCTCCGAAAACTATTATTTTGGTTTTGTCTTCATTTAACAGGAAAATTCTGGCACATCCACTCTTTAATTTGACCAATGCATTTGATCAGGGTTTTAACTGGATCATAGTCTCCTGGTGAGACGGTTATGTAGATTTGTGCATCATCTGCATAACTGTGGTAATATATTTTGTTGTTTTTTATGATTTGAGCTAGTGGGAGCATACAGATGTTGAAAAGCAAAGGTCCTAAAATGGAACCTTGGGGAACTCCACAGGTTAGTTTTGTTCACTCAAATTTGTAATTATCTATCGAGACAAAATAGTCCCTGTCTTTTAAATAGCACTCAAAGCAGCTCAGTGCTGTACCAGAAAGTCCCACCCAGTTTTTCAGCCGGTCTAGTAAGATGATATGGTCGACCGTGTCGAATGCAGCGCTGAGATCCAATAAAACCACAAGACACCTGAATGTAGAGACATATTTATGATCTGTAGTAGATCTGAGGCCATACAATATGAAACTTTTAAAAAAAAAACCCTGTTGGGAGAGTATCAAGGCAGCAGGTAGTGGATTACAGGTGGCGTATGATGTCATCCAAGTTTTTATGATTGATTGGAAAACGGTTTGCCATGGTGTTTACGTCTTCTCTACGTGGACATAGAGGAAGCACATGTCCTGCACCTGGCATAGGAGCACTGACTGTCTAATTTTCTGAATTTTGTCAGTAAAGAAAAGGCAAAGTCATTGCAGGCACGGTTGCATAGAAGTTCAGGAGCTATTGACACAGGAGGATTTGTTAGACTGTCAACAGTAGTGAAAAAGGTATGTGCATTATTGTTGTTTTTAGCAATGATATCAGAAAAATATGCTTGTATTTCTCAGCTCCAAATTATAAATGCTCAATCTCTCATTATAGATTTCATAATGAATCTGTAATTTAGTTTTTCGCCACATGCGTTCAGCTTTACAACACTCGCTTCCTCACTTCACTGGCTTCCTGTTTCCATCAGGATCAAATATAAGGTCTCCCTCCTTACTCACCAGTGCATCCATGGAAATGCCCCCCTTCCCCCCACCTCAAAGAACTACTAACTCCACTAACCACAACACGTTCCCTCCGTTCCACTCACTCAAACCACCTTCATACACCCAGGACAAAACTCAGCACCATGGGGGATAGGGCTTTTTGTGCTGCTGCCCCACGTCTGTGGAATGCCCTCCCTGACACCTTGAGGGCATCACAATCCACAGACTGTTTTAAAAGAGGACTTAAAACCTTTTTTAGCAGGACATTTGATCAGTGAGTTGCTGTTTTAACCTCTTTTTATTTTTGGTTTTATCTTCTCATCCCCTTTTTTTTCATTTTATGAATTTGAGTTTTATGCTTTTTACATGTAGCACTTTGAAATTTTTTTATGTAAAGTGCAATACAAATAAAATGTATTATTATTATTATTTTTTCAACTCTTACTAGTTTGGCATTTCTCCATGGAGGTTTCTTTTTAACACTAGAAGACCCAGAGAGGGGCCATTTGGCCTTTTTTGGCTAGAAAACCCATAGGGGGACCATCAAGTGGCCACAAGAGGGCTAATGTCTGGGTCTTCTAGTGTTAATAAGGACCACTGTCACCTTGATGGGAGAAATGGCATTGATAATATTTGTGATTTTACCATTGAAATTTTCCACAAGGTCATTTACTGAAGGCGAAGAGAGGGGGGTGAGGAAGAGAAAGCCTGGAAGAATGTTTCACTGGTATTATCAGTGATGTACCGTTTTTTGATGATCTCTGTGTGGATATTTCTGTTGACATTAATAACACTCTCAAAGAAAACACAAAAACGGTCAGACAGTGCAACACCCATCACCATAACCTTTGCGATGTTCAGACTTTTGGAGATGACCTAGTCCAGACTGTGTCCTCTGATGTGTGTTTTTTCCGTTACATGCTGTGTCAGTCCAAAGTGATCAAGGACACAACACAGTTCTTTACGCTTTAAACTATTTTTTGCTTTTAAGCTATTGAGCTCCAAGTCATCACTGAAAATTACAGATTAAGGAACTTGTTCTGCCAAGTTTTCCCAACCTGGGAGGAAAGAAATTCATGCATTTAATTATCCTACAAATTTGTCTATTAACGACTTTTTTCCTTCTATTTCAAAACAAAAAACTATGGTTACATCTCTGGGGATTAAATCTAGCAGACTGTGACATCCAAGGTTAGTTCCTTCTGTGTCCACATTTTGTAAACCTAAACCACACTCAACATGTGGACAGGACCCGCTCTGTTGGAGGTGAACTTTGAGAAAGCCCGTGTGAAACTATCCCAGACGTTTCCTCTGGCACGGATGTGTTCTGACCTTCACCCAGGTTTGTGCGGCCAACAGGCATGCACTGAGAATGAGACGACAGTCCCTGTAATGTGAGGCCTCACCACCGAGGCAGAGGGGTGATGAGGGGGAGGAAAGGGGAGATTAGTAATACAGTATCCACGTAACGGTTGTAAACACTGTCAAAGCAAGACTGAACACTGAGCAAATCAGAGCACGACACCGTATAATGATACGCTGACAAAGACCAGGTATTGTAGTAGTCAGTCAGCTGAGCGGATGAAATTACTCTTTGTGTTTATGTGTGTGATGCTTTTGAATTTTGCACCTGCCAACAGAACTAGCTGTATTTTCCTTCACAAACTCTGTGTCTTACACATCGAAACAATGTTGAACAAAATTTGAACATCCGCCAAATCTTGTTCATACTCCATAAGGCCACTATATACTGATCTTAAGTTCTTCATAGCAAATTCTGAAAAATTTCTGCCTTTGTGCCAATGTTCCATAATAATAATAATAATAGTATAACTTTCAATATACAACCACCTTGTTTCTGATGCTATCAAAGCACATCCTGTGATGATGCTCTCCAAAAGTACAGAGCTCCTGCACAAATACTCCATGCGTGCAGTCCGATGATGGAAAATATTCGCTAGTAAACCACAGGAAAAGAGGGAGCCTTAGAAATACATGAGTTGAAGACAGCAGGGCCAGTGTACATGCTAGCCAGCACACATCTCTGAGGAGGGTGACGCAAGACAGGGTGGAAGAGGAGAGAAGAGAGGGGGCACAAATATGTTGACTATTACGAGCTCAGGACCCCCTCCTCCTCCTGCTCCTCCTCCACCTCCTCCATCACGTCCACGGCAGTCCCACCCAACACTGAGGCCCATCTGGAGTGCCTCGTGATCCAGCTGATTAAAAGCAGTTGGGGCCTTCGGTGAGATATGGCCAGTGGAATTTGGAGCCTGTGGAAATGTCCAGAATAGGTGTGTGTGTGTATGAGATGTGTACCCCTCTAAAACGTGTGTGCGCATGCACTGGTGTTTCTGAATGACACGTGTGTATGCAGCCACGTTTCCATTAGTGGCAGTCATCAGTGATCAATCAGATTTCAGAAGACAAGGCCCTGAGCTAAGTTGATGGATGCGCCCCCCCAGGACTGATGGATGGCTGAAAAGGAGCATCTCTGCACCAGAATCACACTGCTGTATCCTACTGTTCTTTGACCCCATTAGCCTCTGCACAAGAGTAGTGTAGAGGCTAGGATAATACCCATTAACCTTTGTGGCACTTTTGCTATCTTCCTAGATGATCCTCAGCTCCTCAACCCAAACCCGGCAACCTGGCTTTTGCTATGCCCAAAGCATTTATTGGCTCCGCCGCTGAGCAGCATCACCCTATTCTGCTGGAGGTACAAATTGAAACCAGGCCAAGAGTCTCATCTCTGCTGATGGAGCATGATATAAGAGCCCATAGTTGATCTTTACTGCTCTCGTCCCAATAGGGGCTCCTCTATGCGGTTGATGCTAAGCTTAACATGTGTTTTACGGCTTAATTGAGTAATGAAGCGATGAGAGAGGAAGAAAAACCACACGACTGAGGGCTGCACCAAAAAGCTGCTAGAGGAGGATTGTGTGGTGAGGGCTGAGTACTCTGGTTTAAAAGTGGTGTTCTTTTAAGTGCTGTGGCTGCATGGCTTGTCAGCGACACTTTCATTATCTTTTCATACATGCCAAAACTTAATCCTACACAGTGCAACAAAAATGACCACCCCTCTTCCTCCTGTCACACACGATCCATCAAAGCGATCACTAAAGCAACTGATTTATCTGTAGCATTTTTTCCATCAAGTTTAAGCCATATAATTCAATTTGGCTAATATAAGACAACTCAAGCCATGTTTTCACCAAGTCTTTACCGTCCAACTGGCTGCCTGAACATTTTTCTTCCTGTAGTTGTTTAGATCTTTGATTGCTCTGAATGTTTTTTCCAACACAGGGTCTCCACACAATTATCAACCTTTTGATGAAACTACATGCGCTTTGTTATGTATTTTCATCTTTGCTTTCCCAGAAACAGAAATTAAGTTTTTCCACATTTTCACCTCTTCCTTCAAATAAGGAAATAAGGATTGGGTGGTGCGGTGGCACAGTGGTTAGCACTGCGCCAGCACAGCAACTCACCTTTGGCCTTGGGATCCCTGGTTCGATCCCAGCCCCTGACAAACAGTGATCTGTGTGGAGTTTGCATGTTCTCCCCGTATCTGCATGGGTTTACTCCGGGATTTCTCCGGTTTCCACCCACAGGCCAAAAACATGCAGGTTAGGTTAATTGGAGACTCTAAAGTGGCCCTAGGTGTGAATGTGTGTGTGAATGGTTAAGGGATAGCGCCGTACCGTGGCTGCTTCATCCATCCAGGTGGATGCCCTCAATTTACCCTCTGGGGATCAATAAAGTATACAAAATCAAAAATCAAAAAATAACAGCTTTTGCTTAATTCTTTTTTTTTTAAAAGACAAGAATAACAAGAAGTTCTCTCATTTGACATAAAATTGCCAAGGCTTGTTGTGATTTTCAAAGTAAATAATAGTAATTTTATTTACTTAATTACAGTAACTAAAACAGACCCTCAGACTTTAATGAAACTCGTGCATCTTCACATACTGTCATTCATCTGGGCATGTTCATGGGATTTTACATGTCTTATGTAATAATGATTTTTACAGATTTATAATTTTTTGCAATTTTGCCATCTTCTCAAAAAGTCCTTGAAAAGCACACAGTTTATTTAAATCCTTCAACCTTCAGGTACTCGCCACATTCATAATGTCTCTAAGTTCCCTACATGTCTTGAGTGCTCTATCTCCAGCTCTGGGGTCAGACCCATCAGCTCTTCTTTTGAATTCTGTTGTTGATCCACACATTTTGCAGAAGGACAGACTTGTCCTGCTGCTACTTGTCTCTGTATCTGTTCACTGCTTGGACCCTATATTCGTTCTACTGTACATGATTGGTTGTATGGTTGAATGACAATAAAGGGTGACTTAATATAATGTGACCACCATGCTGAATTTCTTTTCTCCTTATGCTGTTCTAGAAGGTGAGACTATTCATCCTTGTGCTGGCATCATTCCTTTTAAGGTGGTTTTGAGTCTGGACAAGTGCAGCTTAATATGAAGGTCTCGACAATCTGCTGTGCTATGAGGCTGTTTCCTTCCTGGTGTGTTGTCCCACATGGTAATTTTAAGGGATAAAGACCTGTACTTATATAGCACTAGTCTCAAAGAGCTTCACTAGTACTAAACCTCTATTCTAAGGGTCTATAGGAGACAGATACCTAGGGACAATTTTGAATGACCAATTAACCTAATATGCATGTCTCTGGATTGTGGGAGGAAACCAGAATAAACCCACACAGCACAAGGAGAACATGCAAACGCCACACAGAAAGGTTCCTATCCCTGCCAGCCTGGGGATTTGAACCTGGATCTTCTAGCTGTTAGGCAACAGTGTGAACCACTGTACCACCATGGGCAGCACGGTGGTACAGTGGGCAGCACTGCATGCATCCTGTCCTTAACTTAAACCACATGTGCACTGGTGTCCCAGTGTAACACTTGCAATGGCAATGGTAAAGCAACTAGAATTGCACTAAACAGAGATGCAGACCCACACTCTGGAGCCCTAGCCTAATTGGGGTGGAGGTCAATGGTAAATTCTAAGTATCTCACTCCCTATCCACCTTATTCCTGAGGGTGCAGCATCTTCTCATCCCTCGATAGTCGTGGAAAGTGGTATGATTATATTACTCTTTCTGAAGTGCAAAAGGCCATGCTCCCCCATTTTTGATGCCGAAGTCATTGTTTTTAACAAGGAAAAGTGTCCCATTTCTGTGACAGCCCCACTTTCTAAACTAGTACCAGAAGTTGCGCCCATAATTCACGCAAGGCATCATGGGGGCTAGGAATAAGATGGATTGTAATGAGAATGTCCAAATTAAGTAGAATCAGACCAAACCAACCCCAAGGCAGGGTTAAGATCATGTCATGTTTGGATGATGTATGACATTATAGCTTACAGTGGAGAAAATAAATATTGAACACGTCAACATTTTTCTCATTAAACATATTTCTGATAGAGCCATTGACCTGTGATTTTCACCAGATATCAGTAACAACCCAAGTAATCCACACATACAAAGAAATCAAGGCAACTGTGTTCACAAAACAACTTAAATTCAATAAAGTTGAATGACACAGGGAATAAGTATTGAACACATGAAGAAAAAGAGGTGCAAAAAGGCATAGAAAGCCAAGAAACCAGCTGAAATCATCAGATTTTAGGAAGCCATCCTATCCCCCATCAGTGTAAATTAATTTCAGCTGGTTAAGTCCTGACTGATAGCCTTTAAAAAGGTCTGTGAATATCAGATTGTCACACCACAAAGAACTCATGATGGGTAGAAGCAAAGAGCTCTCTCTAGACCTTTGCAACCTTATTGTTGCAAAACATAATGATGGCAATGGTTACAGGTACATTTCTAAACTGCTGAATGTTCCAGTGAGCACTGTTGGAGCCATCATTCGGAAGTGGAAAGAACATTATTTTACCATAAACCAGCCACAACCAGGAGCTTCTCACAAGATTTCTGACAGAGGAGTCAAAAGAATTATCAGAACAGTTATCCAAAGAGTGACTTTCTTGTTTAGTGCCATGTCAGCATCTATGGCTATTTCATGGCAAAAAAAATAAAACTACTAAGAAAATTGAGTTAAAAATTATATACAGATAGGATGATAAATGAAAGAATAAATAAATAGATGGATAGATACAGTGGTGTGAAAAAATGTTTGCCCCCTTCCCGATTTCTCATTTTTTTGTATGTTTGTCACACTTAAATGTTTCAGATAATCAAAAAAATTTAAATATTAGACAAAAATAACACAAGTAAACAGAAAATGCAGTTTTAAATTAAGGTGTTTATTATTAAGGGAAGAAAAAGATCCAAATCTACATGGCACTGTGTGAAAAAGTGATTGCCCCCTAAACCTAATAACTGGTTGGGCCACCCTTAGCAGCAACAACTGCAATCAAGCCTTTGCGATAACTGGCAACAAATCTTTTACAGCGCTGTGGAGGAATTTTGGCCCACTCATCTTTGCAAAATTGTTGTCATTCAGCCACACTGAAGCGTTTTCGAGCATGAAACGCCTTATTAAGGTCATGCCACAGGATCTCAATCGGATGCAGGTCAGGACTTTGACTAGGCCACTCCAAAGTCTTCATTTTGTTTTTCTTAAGCCATTCAGAGGTCGACTTGCTGGTGTGTTTTGGATCATTGTCCTGCTGCAGAACCCAAGTGCGCATCAGCTTGAGGTCACAAATAGATGGCCGGACATTTCTCCTTCAGGATTTTTTGGTAGACAGCAGAATTCATGGTTCCATTTACCACAGCAAGTCTTCTACTAGGGGTGGGTTCAAAAGATCAATATATCGATATGGATCGATCCACGTTTGACTGAGCCGATATCGATCCACAAAATCCGCGGATCGATCTTTTAATATTAATATGTTTTAATATAATATTTTTACGTTTGTGAACGTCTGCTGAGTATAATCGGGTCGAAACTGGGTCAGTGAGCCAGGAACAACAGCCGAGAACCATAAACAACCGATGCGATAACGGAGCTAGCAAGCTAACGGATATGCTAGTTCTTCTTCTGTGGTGTTAAAACGATTCTCATCCAGCAAGAGTTTCCTGCCGCGCGTGCTCTTTCGTGTTTACACGAGCGGAGATAATAACATGCGTCTCTTAATTTAGCAACAAAAGTCACCGTAAAGATTGTCCTCAACAGCTTCTGAATATTCTTCATAAATAAAACTTCTGTGTTCCCTGCAGCGCGTGCACACGTCTTTCGTGTTTACATGACGCGGAGTTAACGTGCATCTCTTAATTTAGCAGCAAAAGTCACCGTATAGACTGTCTTCAACAGCTTCTTAATATTTTTCATAAAGCGGGGATAAACGGACTTTTACTCTGTGCAGCGCTGTGTTGGAACATCAAGTTGATGACTGATAAACGGAAAATGCGCGGAGACTGGCTGAAACCCGTGAAGCAGAGGGAGACTTGGAGCTGCTGAGACTGTAAGTATAATATTTGTTTGTTTTAACGTTTGTGTCGTCAATTAATAATTTATCTGGCATGATGATGGTTTCTTTTACAAACTATGGACACAGAGAGAACTGTTGGTTAAGCGCTGTGAATAAATGCAGAATTAAGGTATATTTTATGAGATTATGGACTTCTGATGTGAAGAGAATAAATCACAATAAAATTAATAAAGGCTGCAGTACAACAAGCTATTTTTACTCAGTAGAACTAAATTGAAATGAACAAACCTTCTCAGGAAATGAATTGAAACCCTTTTCAAACACTGAAAGTTAATTTGTAGTTAAAATATAAAAAAAACCCTAAATTATTAAACCCTACTGTGGTGTGGCGATCTAAAAATGTGAATGTTAATTTTACTGTGAAATCTATTCTTTTTATCTGCCTTCAGATGTGTGAAGACTGGAAGCTTCATTCTCACTGAGACCTTCTGAAGGTCAGAGGTCGTCAGTGGAGGAACCATCCCTGCTTCATGTGGATTTCAGCACAGAAGAAGACCTTCAAGATTCAAGGAGGTGCTGCCATCGTTTTCTCCACACTAACATGCATTCAATGCAATTTAGTTGCTGTAATGACAAATTCTTTTATTTCTTTTTTTAAAGTTCTCAGCAAGAACACAATATTGGTCATTTTTTTTTTACAATTTTACTGAGCATTTAATTCTAAATAAATCACTGTTTAACAAGAAATTTTTGGCAATCCTGTACTTTTCTTGTGGTGTTACATAGAATAGCATCACTGTAAACTATGGAAAAAGCAGCTGCTTTAAAATTTGTACTTCCTCACACAACTTTGAGTGCAAAAAAACTCTCAAAGTGCCATAACTTTTTGGAAAAGCTCCCACAAATCCAGGCTTTTTGGGCCACATCAATCACAAAAACAGCTGACAAAATCCTGGAGGGACTGAAATACAATGAGATTATGAATGCATGGTTCATGCATTGAATTTGTTTACTTACTCTGGGTGGTGAACTTGACACGACACATCCTTTGCACTAAAGAAAGCACCTGTGAGCACTTTATGAAATGATAAGTTAAATAATAAAAAGTGCATTATTGTAACTGATTTTGGGTCAGTTCTATATGTGATAATTTATGTATTAACAAAGTTAGAAGATTCTTGGTACAATTTGCAGCATTAGGTCTCGAAGATTTTTGTTTCATGGGAAGTAAAATGGCTATTAAAATGGTAATTCCCCAGATCAAATCGGGATAGAATCGAATCGAATCGGAATCGAATCAAATCGATTCAGAATCTCAAGAATCAGAATCGAATCGATTCTGGAAATTAGGGATCGTTCCCAGCCCTATCTTCTACGTCCTGAAGCAGCAAAACATCCCCAGACCATGACACTACCACCATTATATTTTACTGTTGGTATGATGTTCCTTTTCTGAAATGCTGTGTTACTTTTATGCCGGATGTAATGGAACATACACCTTCCAAAAAGTTCAACTTTTGTCTCGTCAGTCCACAAAGTATTTTCCCAAAAGTCTTGGGGATCATCAAGATGTTTTCTGGCAAAACTGAGACAAGCCTTTATTGATAAGAACCTGTTGCCATCTGCCCAGATGCTGAAGATGAAACAAGGGTAGACATTTCAGCAAGGCAACGATCCCAACCAAACAAATAGCCAAGGAAACTCGCAACTGGCTCCAGAGAAGGAAAATAAAGCTGTTAGAATGGCCCAGTCAGTCACCTGACCTGAATCCAATTGAAAATCTATGGAACAAACTGAAGATCAGAGTTCATAGAAGACACCAACAGAACCTTCAAGGTTTGAAGACAGTTTGTGTGGAAGAATGGGCTAAAATCACTCCTCCGCAATGCCTGCACCTCGTTTCTCCATACAGGAGGCATCTGGAAGCTGTTATTACCAACAAAGGCTTTTCTTCTAAATATTAAATGAATTTCACCAATCATGTTCAACACTTATTCCCTGTGTCATTCCACTTCATTAAATATAACTTGTTTTGTGAACACAGCTGCCTTGACTTCTTTGTATGTATGGATTACTTGGGTTGTTACTATCTGATGAAAATCTCAGGTCAATGGCTCCATCAGAAATATGTTTAATGAGAAAAATGTTCACGTGTTCAATACTTATTTTCCCCGCTGTATATGGTCAAGAGTCAGTAGATGAACACTTGATGAACAGTAGATGAACAAGGATTCTAGACCCTGTGACCCTGACCTTTGACCTTGTGACCCGAAAAACATAGCAACACGTACTGAGCCTGAGGTTCACCGTATAACAAGTTTGGTGACCCTGGCTTCATTCTTTCTCAGCAACTACCCTACCCATGCCTCGACTTTGTCAGCGTGGGTAGCAAAGATGATGAAGGACTTTAATAAATGAAGACAATATGTTACTGAAGCCTAACAGGTGAGTGTCTCAACAACATAATTATTCTAGCCAGTATGATTAAGTGTAATTTGAGTTTGTTCTCAAAAATTATGTTGTTACAACTAATCTACTCCCCTAAACCACGAGTTTCTGTATTTGTTGGTTATTGTGTTTTCTTGCATTGATTCATTTATTGGTATTGTTATGACATTAAAATTATACATTTTAAGCACTGATGACAGTAGAATATCCCTATTACAAAACTTTGGTCTGTCCGGCACTAATTATAACTCTACCTCAACTGACCCTCTCAGGCAATAAAACCTTACAGCACACTAGTTAGATTTATAGTGTGCAGATATTTAGTTTGGCTTGCATGGTTTTCAAACACTGCAATACATCACTCTGCAAAGGAAAAAGCACGCATCATTGCTGATGCGTATCCTGCAGCCAAACACTGCCCTTATAAGCTTCCAATCTACAAATAAATCTCCAAAAGGCAACAATTTCAGAGAAATGATATCACATGAGAGCACACAATTAAATCACATTTGAGTCAAACACGTGCAAGACCATATGTAGATTTTTTTTTTTTTTTTTTAAAGGCACACACACAAAAAGAGAAGCCATTTGGCAGATGATTGTGAAGGAGGACTCAGAGCAGAACTAAACAGCAGGTCTCCGGGCTGTAATAGCCACACCCGAAGCCAGCTGGAAACAATAAAATCCTCATATTCCTCTTTTCGTTCTTTCCGTCTCCTGTCCTCTTACTGTCCCTTTCGCTCTACACTTCACAGCGACTTCAGGATGTCAGTCCTCAAAGTCTGTGTTTTTGCCTTTTGTCTGCCCCATCAGACGGTTTTATAATCTTTCTTGGGCCCCTTATTACACAGAGGGAGTGTCCACTACATTCTCCATCACCACAGTAAACAGTAAATCAGTGAGCCACTCACTCTGGCATGCACACGCCTCTTTAAAAAAAAAATAATTAAAAAAACAGCGAGAAAATAGCGAGGGAAACAGATGTCATTTGTGTAATAAAGACAGATAATTGCAGTCAAATAGATTTTCAGGCAAAAATTTAACACCATCTTCCCTGTGTGACCTTATCTATGACACAGTCATATTGGTTTTGGTTATAATTCATCACCATTCATTATCAAGTCAGGGCTCAGCTTATCTCAGATCGTTATCAAAGGTTTGGAGATGCTCTGAATGCTAATGTAGCACCATCTCATCCACATAAGAACAAAGAAACACACACACACACACACATACACACACAGATGGATAGAGGACAGCGGGCATCATTACCATTGCAAAGCCTGTACAGTTTGAGCCGCCTGCCAATCATGTGCTTTGGCACTGAACTAGGCAGTCAAGTAACGCCCCTTTTACTGCTATGCCTCAGGGCTTCATAAAAAAAAAACAAAAAAACAGAAGAATAAGCTGGATTCGCCCTTTTATTTGAGGACAGGGAAGGACGAGGTGGAGTTTTTAATGCTTTAATTTTTCACAGTTTTCAAGACAAATATTTTACCCCAATAGCTGAAAGAGGCAGTGGTAGCACAGGGTTAGATTACAGTACAGACAGGGTGACCAACACACATCAGTGATCTACAGCTTCTGTCGCTGTGTCAGTCTTGCATGACATAACATCTCTTACATGGTTGTTCAAATGTAAATGTGTTGCGGAAAGAAAGGCAGCTCAGCCAGTCAGATGATGACAAAACAAATACGTCTACACAGAACAACAAAAACCTCCTCCTCCAGCGCCAGATATTTACATCATCATCTCCAGAGAGTCTGAGGTAGGTGGGAGGTGAGGTTGGGGTGGTAGGGGGCCAATGTGTAAACAGACGAGAAACAACAACAGTACCTTCCAACAATCACAGGCTCACAGAGCTCCACCCACTCACGGCTGCTCCTCCCCGCCCTGCCTGCATTGCACCAAAGAGCGCTGCATCATTTCCAAAGCAGTTTTTCATCATCCAGGCCAAGGAGACTGAGTAGTATGTAGCTATTCACATCATTCACTCTCTCTGGATTAGGAAAATAACACTGAACAGAGGCACCTGTACTCCAAGGGTGAGGTGTTTAATAAGAGCATCTCTCTTTACTAAATTCAAGTTCAAATTTTTGTAGAATTAAGTCACCGTGTGAAGGAGGAGGTTACGCTGCAGTGTGACATGAATCAGCATTCCGTTCACAACTGCTGAGGACTAAGGCACAGCTTAAATTTACAGCTGCAGGAAGACATGCCACACTGAGGTAGTCCGCTGCAGCTGCATGCAGAGGCAGTGACGCAGCAAACAGTCACTAGAGAAGGAAGATCGCACTTTTCTCATTAAATCTAGCAGTTATTTGTACGAGTAAGAGTATAGGCTGATTCACCATATTCCATCTGTTATTCTTCTACTCCCATGCTCAAAAATTATGAACTATGGATGAATGTTTTAGGGACAGAATTAGGGCTGCATGATAATGACCAAAATGATTATTGTGATTATTTTTGATCAATATTGAAATCTTGATTATTAATCACGATTATTCATTAACTTTAGGGAAAACAGATTACATAAAATTCATCCATCCATCTTCTTCCACTTAATCGCGGTCGCGGGGGGGGGGGGGGGGGGGCTGGAGCCTATCCCAGCATCTTTGGGCGAGAGGCAGGGTACACCCTGAACAGATCGCCAGCCCATTGCAGGGCCAACACAGAGAGACAGACAACCATTCACTCTCACAGTCACACCTAAGGACAATTTAGAATCCCCAG
Organism: Pholidichthys leucotaenia; assembly: GCA_020510985.1. NCBI lineage: Eukaryota > Metazoa > Chordata > Actinopteri > Cichliformes > Pholidichthyidae > Pholidichthys > Pholidichthys leucotaenia. Next base: position 183,341,554 of record CM035844.1, read on the forward strand.
TTTGATGCCAATTAATCAATCAATCAATCAATCAACTTTATTTATAAAGCACTTTAAAAGCAACACTGGCTACACAAAGTACTGTATGTGTATGTGTGTACAGCAAGAGAACATAAAAGCAGGGCACTAATACAAAGGGCGCTAACACAAGAACCACAGTAAAAATAAATAAATAAATTCATAAATAAAATAAAAAGTAAAATAAATAAAAATCCATTTCATTCAATAAAATCAATGTCTCATACTGGGTCGAAGGCCAGGGAGTAAAAACGTGTTTTAAGATGTGTTTTAAAAATGGACAGTGATGGTGCTTGTCTAATGTCCAGGGGTAAATCATTCCATAACCTGGGGGCCATGATCGAAAAGGCTCTGTCCCCTCTGAGCTTGTGCCTCACCTTTGGTACCTTCAAAAGCAGCTGTTCAGCTGACCTGAGGGACCGGGTGGGAGCGTAGGGATGCAGAAGCTCAGAGAGGTAAGGCGGAGCAAGACCATTCAAGGATTTAAAAACAAATAAAAGAATTTTAAAATGAACTCTAAAACACACGGGCAGCCAGTGGAGTGAAGCTAAGATGGGTGTGATGTGATCTCTTCCACGTGTACCTGTTAAAAGACGAGCAGCGGCATTTTGAACCAGCTGCAGACAGGAAAGAGATGACTGGCTGACACCGGCGTAAAGTGCGTTACAGTAATCCAGCCGAGATGAAATAAAAGCATGGATTACTGTTTCCAAGTGTGGTCTAGAGAGAATGGGTTTTACTTTTGCTAAATGCCTTAAATGAAAGAAGCTGGATTTTACCACAGAACGAATCTGCATGTCTAATTTAAAATCATTGTCCATGATAAAACCAAGGTTCCTAGCTGTGGATTTAACATAAGGAGTAAGGGGGCCCAAGTATACAGGAAGGGACTCACAGGGGCGACTAGGTCCAAACACCATCACTTCGGTCTTCTTATCATTAAAATTTAGGAAGTTTAGGGCCATCCAAGACTTTATGTCTTCAATGCATGCCAGGAGTGAGTTTACTGATGAGGCAGCTTTTTGTTTTAGAGGGACATAAATCTGACAGTCATCAGCACACAGGTGGAAAGAGATACCATACTTTTTAAAAATGGAACTCAATGGAAGTATGTATTAACCTAACTTGCATGTTTTTCGGCATGTGGGAGGAAACCGGAGAAATCCCAGAGTAAACCCACGCAGACACGGGGAGAACATGCAAACTCCACACATCACTGTTGGTCAGGGGCTGGGATCCAATTTTTTTTAATTCATCCTACTTAACAATTGCTAGATGAAGCCTGTGGCCAAAGCACTGGAGACTCGTCCATTTATTTAAAGAAGCTGTCTTTACGACATATTCTGCTTGACCATAGGTCAGTCGTAGTTGCAAAGTACTCGACAGTTGTGATCCATCTGTATTCTTCATACAGTGCAGGTAATGCAACTTTGGAGAATCACGTGGGGATCACGTATTTCTTGTCCAGTGGTTACACCATGTTTCTGAAGCCTTCGTTGCTCAAACAGTTTTTATTGTACACGTCTTCGGCAAAAAAAAAAACGCTATTGCATCAGTTGCGTTAGCGTGTCTTTGGGAGGCGGATGGATACGGTGAAGCCCTGTGCAGGGTTGATACTATGGCTGCCTGGGTCAGCGCCGGACACAGGCTGTGATTTAGTGAAGTGACATTAGCTTTAGCCTTCATGCATTTATCATACTTGTGTTTGTGGTGTTTTTTAAGGTGGCTGAATAAGTTAGTTGTGCTGCCCCACAGTGCAGACACAGCTCTATGGCACTCATTGCATATAATTTCTTTTTAGTCAGCATCACTTGTCCTAAATCCAAAACACGTCCAGACAAAGGATGATGATCCTTTCGAGGCACTAGCTCTTCGCTTCCACATGTTGCTGTACTGTCACCTTCTGCTCCCGACATCTGGTTTGTGTTTCACCATCACACCAGTCCGCCATTGAAAACTTAAGGCTGCCGCTACAGGGTGTGTTCGCTTGTCAGTTCTGCAGCTTAATGTTGCCCTACCGTGCATTTGTCCCCTGGTGGTCAGCTGGCTGTTGGTTGAGAAAATGCTTGATTTGATATGCAGTAGAACCCACATTTTAAATGTTAATATCGCCAACAATCACATTAATTTAATTGTGGCAGCCAAAATCGTGATCACGATTAAAATTTGATTAATTGTGCAGCCCTAGACAGAATACATGTGTATCAATGAGAGGGAGGCAGGTGTGACAGTGAAGATGCAAGGAGAAGAGGTAGTGAAGAAGAAGCCATCTCTGTTGTCATTCAGTCCATACAGCCAATCATGTACAGTAGAACGAAATTACGTTTCTTCTACAATGTTAATCACATGTAGAATCAGAGGGGTTGCTGCCATGCAAGGTGCCGCCACAAACAACTTCTCCTTCCCCCATTCTATTACGCTGAGCACCAAGGTAGAAGGTGGGAAGTACTATTTTTATATGGTATGACCCGGCCGGGACATGAACCTCCAACCTCCCGGTTGTGGGGAGGATGCTCCATCAACCAGGAGGAAGGTGAAGGTAGATGAGTTTAAATACCTAGGGTTCAACAATCCAAAGCAAAGGAAAATGCACAAGGGAGGTGAAAAAGAGAGTGCAGGCAGGGTGGAGACAAATGTCAGGGGTGATCTGTGACAGAAGGACAGCAGTTACAGTGAAAGGAAAAATTTACAAGACAGTCATGAGTAGGGGTGGGCAATGTGGCCTAAAAATAAAACCACAATATTTCTGTGAATTTTCACGATAATGGTGTTTTTCCCGATATTAGAGAATACAGTTTTTTTTCTTTTAAATTTATGCAAAAAGGACAGTTTCACAGGTCAGCATTATTTACCTTCAACATATTCAGGAAAAACAAAGCAAAACAAAACCTCTTATTTCTCCATTTTATAAACAGCAGCTCAGATTTAGTAGCTTAAAATGTTTGGTTTTTTTTATTTCTGTATCAAATATTACAAGAAAATAATAAAAGCCAGCACATCTTAACTGCACACAAATGTTGGGTTTTATGCTGAATCACTTTACGTGCATTACTCTCATTGCACGGACCTGTCCTGGGGCTTTTTGGCTCTCGTTGCACTGAATGGATGTTTTTTTCTTCTCTCTTGGGGTGGTTGAATAAAATCAACAAGAAGCTGCCAAAATGGAACTAAGATACAACTACAGCCACTTCGAGCGGCACATTGTGCAACGTTAATACAGCTCCAGTGGTGTTGTAGACGTGCAGGGAAAAAAAATGCAGGCAGATTATCCATACTGCTGCACCATTTTTTTAACATGACAGCAGTCTGAAACAGAATGTGAAACTTAAATATTTCCACTCAACAGGATATAGGCCATCTGACTTCGGAGCTGCAGCTTTCTCGCACCATGTTTGTTTTGCCGTTTCTATGCTGACGTGCAACTTCCGCCGGCAGCATAACAGTGTGATGTCATCACATAGCAGACCCCAAATATTGCATTTTTACACCGGTATGAAAATTTATACCGGTATTATCATGAATGATACGATACGGCACATCCCAGTCAATAGGACATGAACCGGCCCTGGCGTACAATAAGTACAGAAATATTCATGAATGAGTGAATGGTGGCCCAAGGTGACTAGCCGACACTAGTAGCTAGCTGCTAAAAATAACATCTAAAACCACATACAGCGGGGAAAATAAGCACTGAACAGGTCAACATTTTTCTCAATAAACATTTTTTTGATGGAGCCATTGGCCTGAGATTTTCACCAGATATCAGTAACAACCCAGGTAATCCATACATACAGTACAAAGAAATCAAGGCAACTCTGTTCACAAAACAAGTTATACAGTGGGGCAAAAAAGTATTTAGTCAGCCACCAATTGTGCAAGCTCTCCCGCTTAAAAGATGAGAGAGGTCTCCAATTTTCATCATAGGTATACCTCAACTATGAGAGACAAAATGAGAGGAAAAAAAATCCAGAAAATCACATTGAAGAATTTTTAATGAATTAATTGGTAAATTCCTCAGTAAAATAAGTATTTGGTCACCTACAAACAAGCAAGATTTCTGGCTCTCACAGACCTGTAACTTCTTCTTTAAGAGGCTCCTCTGTCCTCCACTCGTTACCTGTATTAATGGCACCTGTTTGAACTCGTTATCAGTATAAAAGACACCTGTCCACAACCTCAAACAGTCAGACTCCAAACTCCACTATGGCCAAGACCAAAGAGCTGTCAAAGGACACCAGAAACAAAATTGTAGACCTGCACCAGGCTGGGAAGACTGAATCTGCAATAGGTAAGCAGCTTGGTGTGAAGAAATCAACTGTGGGAGCAATTATTAGAAAATGGAAGACATACAAGACCACTGATAATCTCCCTCGATCTGGGGCTCCACGCAAGATCTCACCCCGTGGGGTCAAAATTATCACGAAAACGGTGAGCAAAAATCCCAGAACCACATGGGGGGACCTAGTGAATGACCTGCAGACAGCTGGGACCAAAGTAACAAAGGCTACATCAGTAACACACTACGCCGCCAGGGACTCAAATCCTGCAGTGCCAGATGTGTCCCCCTGCTTAAGCCAGTACATGTCCAGGCCCATCTGAAGTTTACTAGAGAGCATTTGGATGATCCAGAAGAGGATTGGGAGAATGTCATATGGTCAGATGAAACCAAAATAGAACTTTTTGGTAAAAACTCAACTTGTCGTGTTTGGAGGAGAAAGAATGCTGAGTTGCATCCAAAGAACACCATACCTACTGTGAAGCATGGGGTTGGAAACATCATACTTTGGGGCTGTTTTTCTGCAAAGGGACCAGGACGACTGATCCATGTAAAGGAAAGAATGAATGAGGCCATGTATCAAGAGATTTTGAGTGAAAACCTCCTTCCACCAGCAAGGGCACTGAAGATGAAACGTGGCTGGGTCTTTCAGCATGACAGTGATCCCAAACACACCGCCCGGGCAACGAAGGAGTGGCTTCATAAGAAGAATTTCAAGGTCCTGGAGTGGCCTAGCCAGTCAGTGGCCTAGCCAGTCTCCAGATCTCAACCCCATAGAAAATCTTTGGAGGGAGTTGAAAGTCTGTGTTGCCCAGCGACAGCCCCAAAACATCACTGCTCTAGAGGAGATCTGCATGGAGGATTGGGCCAAAATACCAGCAACAGTGTGTGAAAACCTTGTGAAAACTTACAGAAAATGTTTGACCTCTGTCATTGCCAACAAAGGGTATATAACAAAGCATTGAGATGAACTTTTGTTATTGACCAAATATTTATTTTACCGAGGAATTTACCAATTAATTCATTAAAAATCCTTCAATGTGATTTTCTGGATTTTTTTTTCTTATTTTGTCTCTCATAGTTGAGGTATACCTATGATGAAAATTGGAGACCTCTCTCATCTTTTAAGTGGGAGAACTTGCACAATTAGTGGCTGACTAAATACTTTTTTACCCCACTGTATTTAATAAAGTGGAATGACACAGGGAATAAATATTGAACACACGGTTAAATTGGGCATAGAGCCCATGTTGGTTGAGTACATTACTTATTGTTTTCCTTTTCTTCTTCGTTCAGACCACTGGTTGAGGGATAGGTGCGTCGTAATTCCAGTTTATGAGCACGATCCTGAAAAAGTGGCTTTTGACCCTGTTCAGGAAAGCCCGTGCATGCCCATAGAAACCAAGAAACTGGAGCACCCGGAGAAAATCAGCGCTTTGCTTGGCATTTTACACATTTGTAGTGTAGACTGGCATTCGTCACGGTTACACATTTGCCATCATGTAGGCATGGCGAGTCGTCCTATGATGAGTTCATAGGATGTGCTATGATGACGAGGCAGAGATCATAGGCCGTCCTATGACGTCCTAGAAACATGCTTTAACTCTTTAGATGCCCTAGGTGGAGCCTGGGGAAAAGCAAGGCAACTCAAGGCCCCCTCTAGTTGTCAAGAGTGGTAAAAAAAATTTGTTAATAAAATAGTTCAGATTTCCAAGGCTATAGCTTGAAAGTTGCATGAGATAATGGCTCACTGTCAATTAGAAAGACGTAGAATATGATCCAAAGTTTCAGATAGGAATAAATTTACGCATCTAATTTGCACAATGTCACGGCAGCTATATAAATTACATAACTCAGTCAAAAGTGGACTTTGGACACATTTACACAAAAAATGGTCTGGTTTTTTTTTTACGCAGATTTGTCTACAGGGGTATGTTTTTATCTAATCTTCAAAGTATATGAACCAGAAAATCAATAAAATGTAAAAAAAACCAACCCATAAATTATGTTGGGTGAGCGAGCTCCCCTACCCCCCCGGGTAGGGGGGGCTCGCTCACCCACGTGACTGGTCCGTTTTCATCCATCGTTGCCAATGTTTCGCGTTTACTTAGTAATTTACACCCGCTTACACATCTACAAACCCTTATGATTATCCCACATGAATTTCATTTGGGATCAGTCCGCCAAGGTCTCCGCCTTTGACTGCCACCTAATCCACATAGCACCGGACTTCCATGATCCCTCCTGCAGGTGGTGAACCTACTGGAGGGCGGACCCATGTAACTCCTTCGGGCTGAGCCCGGCCGGGTCCCATGGGTGGAAACCCGGCCACCAGACGCTAGCCTTCGAGCCCCTCCCCCAGGAGGGGAGACCCCTCGTGGATTTTTGTGGGGGGTGCTTCGGGAGTATGGGGTATCGGGCTTGTTGTTACGAGCTATTCGGTCTCTGTACGACCGTTGTGAGAGTTTAGTTTGCATTGCCAACACTCGGTCGGAGTCATTCCCAGTGAGAGTTGGACTCCGCCAGGGCTGCCCTTTGTCACCGGTCCTGTTCATAATTTTTATGGACAGGATTTCTAGGCGCAGCCAGGGAATGGAGGGTGTCATGCTTGGTGACCACAGGATCTCATCTCTGTTGTTTGCAGATGATGTTGTCCTGTTGGCTTCATCCAGCAATGACCTACAGCTCTTGCTGGGACGGTTTGCCGCTGAGTGTGAAGCGGCTGGGATGAGAATCAGCACCTCCAAGTCCGAGTCCATGGTCCTCAGCCGGAAAAAGGTGGATTGTCCTCTCCGGGTTGGGGACAGGCTCCTGCCCCAAGTGGAGGAGTTTAAGTATCTTGGGGTCTTGTTCACGAGTGAGGGGAAAATGGAGCGAGAGATCGACAGACGGATTGGAGCAGCATCTGCAGTGATGCGGACGTTGTACCGGTCTGTTGTGGTGAAGAGGGAGCTTAGTTCTAAGGCAAAGCTGTCGATTTACCAGTCAATCTACGTTCCTACTCTCACCTATGGTCACGAGCTTTGGGTAATGACCGAAAGAACGAGATCGCGGATACAAGCGGCTGAAATGAGCTTTCTCCGTAGGATTGCTGGACTCACCCTCAGAGATAGGGTGAGGAGCTCAGTCATCCGGGAGAGGCTCAGAGTAGAACCGCTGCTCCTCCACATTGAAAGGAGTCAGTTGAGGTGGTATGGGCATCTGATTAGGATGCCTCCTGGACGCCTCCCACTTGAGGTGTTTCAGGCACGTCCCACTGGGAGGAGACCCCGGGGCAGACCCAGGACTCGGTGGAGAGACTATGTCTCCCAGCTAGTCTGGGAACGCCTTGGTATCCCCTCTGAAGAGCTGGAGCAGGTGGCTGGGGAGAGGGAAGTCTGGGCTTCTCTGCTTGAACTGCTGCCTCCGCGACCCGGACCTCCGGAAAAGCGGTAGAAGATGGATGGATGGATGGATGGAATTTCATTTGTATTACGCGGCTATTTCCCCCATTTCATGCAGTTTCAGTCATCATCGCGGCAGCGATGACCAATCATGAAGGCATCCACATTGGTGCTGTGAGCTCAAAGCAGAAAAAGGAAGAATAATAATGAGGATTTCTTCTTCTTTGCTGTATTCACTCAAAGCAGAAAAAGGAAGAATAATAATGAGGATTTCTTCATCTTTGCTGTATTCCATGTCAGCCATGATTCCTTCGGCGCGTGTCTGCCACCTTCTAAACTGTCAGATCAATACAGATTAGTACAAATTCTCAGTATAGCCGGGGGATGTCAATAAGTTGACCGGTGCAGTTGCTGCGCTGTGCCATTGGGGGCACGCAACCCGTCCATTTAATCTGGGCAGTTAAAGGGTTAAAGTCTGTCGTACCCTATGCTGGTGAAGTACATCGGGTGCGATGTACTGCTAGAACCTCTGGTGTTTCATCTTCGTGGCATCTTTTCTGGCGTGCAGCAGTTGTCGTCATTCTATTGCTCTCCATCTGGTGGGTCTTCTTCTTCTTCTTCGTTGAGACCACTGGTTGAGGGATAGGTGCGTCGTAATTTCAGTTCATGGACAGGATCATGAAAATAGATCTGAGCAAAAAGAGGCTTTCCGGCATGGACTCACTGTATATAACATTATAGACATGAAGGCAGCCTTGATGTATATGACATCATAAAGGCATGTTGCCTGATGTCTGTCACTGTATATGACATCATAAAGACATGAAGTCAGGCTTGATGTATATGACATCATAAAGACACATTTGTCTATGTGCCGTCATATAGGCATCGCGAGTTGTCCTATGATCTTAAGTCGTCCTATGATGCCTGAGATCATAGGACGTCCTATGATGTTCAGGCAGAGATCATAGGCCATCCTATGATGTCCTATGAACGTGACTATGGATTATTTGGGTTGTTACTGATATCTGGTGAAAATCTCAGTTCAATGGCTCCATCAGAAATATGTTTAATGAGAAAACGTTGACGTTGTCAATACTTATTTTCTCTGCCGTGCATGGTCAAGTGTCAGTAGATGAACAAGGATTCTAGTGAGGGTGAATGGAATGTATACAAAATAGTGATCAAAACCGGCCGGATTGACAATTAAGCTAACGCCAGACAGCCTGTCTGTGTGAGCCTCTCCTGCTGAGGTGAGTTCTAATGTGATTAGACCGACCAACCCCAACTGCCAAGCCAAGCTAATGCTTATGGTTTGATGTAGCTTCACAGTGAAAACACAACAAATAAAATACGCCAGAATGGCATGAGATATATTACCAACTGTGGATTACTGAACCAGCTGGAAACAGGGATGTCTATTCGGGTGACTGAAATTTAAAGAAAGTAACAATATAAACCGTGCTTGGTAATCTAACTCCCTAGTAACACACTTAGCTCTGAAGCCAGCAGGGTGGGCTTCCTGCTCAACTAAGTGGAGACTGGATCATCACAGCCAATAAGCATGGTGGTGGGTTGTAGGTGAAGACCAAAATGTCTGTCAGTGACATGGGGGAAAAGATCCCACAGGAGCAAAAACGGCTTCTGCCTATTCTGTCAAAATGTTAAAATCTAATTATTTCTACGTGAAGAGAGATTTTAACATTTTTACTGTAGTCACATAACCCAACAAATCATTTTGGAAGGTTAAAACCCACAAACACAATTTTTGAGTGAATGGGACCTTTAAGTCCGAAGACCTCCCATTCATCCTGTCAGTGTTCATTATGAATGGAGGCACTCAACCACAGGAAAAAGGTTTCGATAATAAGACTGCTCTTCTGTGAGCTGATACTGATAGTACAAATGTAATCAGATCCAACGTCTAAACATCAATTTTCTACCATTATCCATACAACTCTTTTGGGAAGGGTATGTGTTCATTTTTTGCATACAAAGTCATGATTACATTAAATATGGCATTCTCATAGTTATGACAAACTTCAGAGCAGAAAATAAGACTGTTAATGGGTACATAGTGCCCCACATGAACAACTCAAGAGAGAGCAAAGTAAATGTTTGATTGATTTTATGTCTGAGACACGTGTAGAAAGAAGCAGGTATATGACATCACTATCGATGTCTGGACATGTTTGATTGAAAGAGAGTGAATGAAAAGACAAAATAATCAATGTTCAGTGACAAGCTACCATTGTCAGATATAACGGCTCAACAGAGAGCCGCATCTAATTTCCAGGCATCAGACAAAATTAGCAAAGTAACTGTTCTCCTTGGATTGTAGAAACTACAAAGGACTCAGAGAGCACAAACCTCTGCCAACACTGAATTGCTTAATAGAGATTTTTATTTGAATACCATATTTCACATACTCAATAGATACTCACCTCCCATATACCTCCACATATTTTTCATCAAATTCCAAACATAATTCTCAGAGAAATTAACAGAATGTCAAAAAGCATCCTATCGCAATTTGGAGAAAAAAAAGAATCATTGAATGTCAAAAAAAAAAAAAAATCCAAAAGAGAAGAAAGAGAAGCGTAGCCTCCACACGGTAAATAATTATTAAGTTCCACACAAGCACATGTTATAGCATGAAACTGATTAAAGTTCTGGCGTCTCCTCAGACCTGATGTGTTTCATGACTCACCCCTCCCACCTCTTTTCCCGCCTGATTTTGCACCCCCTCAGCTTCTTTCATATGCTAATGCTTAGGCAATTGTGCAGGCCAACACCCTCGGATTTGTCTCCACAAAGGAGAAATGGGGCTGTAAGGAGAGAGGACAGAGGACAGACAAAATAGAGGAAAAAAGAATGATGACAGCATGAGAGGTCCAAAATGCAAGCTGACCAGAGGCTTTCTTCTGTAGTGTGCACTATTTTTATTAAGTTTAGCACTAGAAGTATAAAATATCAGAAATTTAAAAAAACTTGCACATCAAAAAGCCACTTAATTTTTTGGCATTTTATGTAATAAAATGTGCAAAAACATTACAAAACAATTTTAAAATGCCTAGGTACAGCATCCGTTACATATATTTTTACCATTTGGCATTCCTCCTTTGTAGCACACAAACACACAGTTTGGGAGGCCCTCCATTCTTCTTCTTGGCCCTTCATGGGTGTGGTTCGTATGTACAGGGATGTCAGTGAGATGTCTACCAACGCACCAACGAGAAAGCCATCACCACCACCACCCAGAGGCACCCGAACAAAGGAGAAAGAAAGGACAGAAGCCACACTTGAATCCAGCCAGCCACCTCAGATAAGCCTTCACAGACAGAGAGCAGGTGGGCCAATTAAGGCCCCTAGGGCCCCCCACCCAGATGCGAGCAAAACCCAGTGTAATTGGTTTCCTCGTCTATGAATTATTAATCCCGGTCGCTGTTTGAGGTTTTTTTGACAGGACAGGGAGGTGACAGCGTGCCCTCTGACACACACTCTCATCTGTTTAACCCCCCAGTGCCATGTTAGCACTCAGAACAAAGGGACATGAAATATCCACAAACCTAAAAACAAACCGGGTTACATAAAGGTTATTATAAATTATTTAATGTAACTTATGTTATATTAAGTACAGTACTCTGCAGGTAAATCAAAATGTTTTGAAAATTTTATGTTTAGCCTATAAAATCTCTAAAGGCGCATTCACATGGCCACTGTTTGGTCCGGACCAAGGGAACTCTGCTCTGCTTCCGCGGATAGTTCGGTTTGTTTGGTGTAGTCTGAACGCGTGTTCAAACTCTGGTGCGCATCAAACAAGCCAACTCTGATCCGCCTGAAAATGGGGGTCTTGGTTCACTTGCAAACGAAGTCTGGTGCGCTTAGCTTGCAGTGTGAATTAGGGATGGGCATAATTTACCGATTAACCGATAATTGATCATTAAGAATTTCACCGAGGAAGTTCATTTTCGTCGACAAACCGTTTTTTTTTTTAAACAATCCGACGTTATTAGGCCTAGTGCAGGGCCGTCCTCAAACAATGCAATGGCAAAATTTGGGCACCAGGGGGCAACATTACACCATCGCCGTACCCTGGCGTGCCTCAGTTGATACATGCGGGCTTCCGTAGGGCAATCGCCAAATCATGAAGCGGTTACGGCGAAGTGTTGCGTGGGACCATTTCAATTTAAAAAATGACCAGGTGTACTGCAATCACTGCAATGCAGCATACAAATATACCTCATCGACAGGGTCCATGGAACACCCTTATTACTAACTAACTAACTAACTAACCTGCACTTATATAGCGCGAAGAAACCGCCAACAGTGGTTGCGCGCTGAGTAATGGCGGTCGTGAAGAATCTTTTTTTTTTTCAGAAACTTTATTGAGAAGGTCATGAAGATTCGGTGTACACACGTCGAGGGAAGCTGCAGGAGGCGGCGTAGTGGCTCGACGGGAAGACTATTTCGCACAAAATGGCACAAGAGAACAGCAAAAAGTTCTGCGCGGCTAGACTAAGTAACATGAGCGATAGAGCAATGAATGCGGTCTTCGTTTGTTGGGTGGCCGCTCGGCAGGGACAGAAGCTGGGTAAAACGTCTCGGCCAATCAGCTTGCGGGGTGAAACGTCTCGGCCAATCAGCTTGCGAGATTCCCGAGCCGAGCCAACACGAGAACAGAGAGAGGGCTCTCCGTGCTGATTCCTGATGTTCTAATGTAGTCTACCTGCCTTGTTACGTACCTAAAAATGTTAATGATTAACCGATTATTAATCATTAATTCTCCCGACAATCGGTGAAGAAAATTTCACCGAATGCCCATCCCTAGTGTGAATACAAATGGACTGTCCAACGAACCAAAGGACGGAAATGCCCCTGGGCATTTGTGTAACCATAGCAACACTTAATCTGAGAAAAGGAAGTGAGTGGCGTTTACCATAGCACATTTTTGTGTAGAAAATAATAAAGACAACTGCGCGGAGCCAAGAAATCCTTTTACCGAAGAAACCCAAGGAGAAAAGTTAAAAAAATGTCTCGTTTGCGGTGGACAAACAACCCAGTTGAAGGAAACGGATTCCCATTTTCGGTCTTCGCCAATCGATGAGCCAGATTTTTCTTCTTCGCCGAGATTTTTTTCTTCCTGGTCAGTGGTGATTTCGGCTACAGCGCCCCAAACGAGCAGTTATTGTAACTGCGTGATGTTGTCCAGGCAGTTTGGTCTGCTGCAGTGTGAATGCAAACCAAACCAAATGAAGGTGCGAAATTCTCGACATTACCCGCCCAATCGAACAAAGACCCCAGGATTATCCTGGCGTGAATGCAGCCGAAATGTCTTTAGATGAAAAATTATGCAAATATGGGAAAAGCTAATGATGATTCGCCTTCTAGCCAACGGGACAAAGAAGTGCACTAATGATATGGTACATCCAATCTCTGGCTGCATTCTTTCTTGCATTCTTACGCCCATTTTTCTACAAAAAAAAAAAACATTTAATAAATGAAACTGCATCGGTCCTTAAAGCTGTTTACTGGCAAAATCCATTTTACTGTGGGTCAAGTTTTCAAAGCAGCTGTCCGAAAATGCTAACTGGCCCTAGAGGCTAACTTTAGTTAGGCCAGAAACAGTTCTTACATCCTGATTGGCTCAACACTACAGACCTGTTACAGTGATGTCACCAAAAACGCTCTGTCTAAACCTGCCGTTTTCCAAGGGAAGGAGATTTACTCAAATTTCACAGCAAAAAAACACAGGCATGACAAGTTTGAGTGACTTCGCTCTTGATATGTCTTGTAAGTCATAAAAACATGTTACAGACATGTTAACAAGGAAAAAAAAAGATTTTTGGCAGCGTGTCTTTAAGAGTGAATATGAACTTACTTTCTCTGCATTATTTGCTCTAAAGGCATATCGAAAAACACATCTAAAAGCAACATACTCACCAGGTCAAAACATTGATAGAGCTCAAACATATGAGTTCTTGGTGGCAGTGTTGTTGATTCCCTGTCTGAGACTCACACCAGGTGTTAGCCTCTAAATATTTTATGGAGCTTCTGTGTTGTCCTACTGGCAGCACAAAGGCCGTTTTCAGTCCCTTGGGCAGCAGCAGCTCTCTGGAAACAGAGGCCTATCAGTCTGAGTTGGGTCGCAAACAATTTTCAGCACAGCTAAAATTAAATTAGGGGAAGGGGCAAACCAGAGAGCAGAGCTGCCACATTGCTCAACACGGCAAGACTTCTTTAGTCCTCACATCAGGCATCTCATGGCAAAATGAAAAAAGGGAGAGAGGGAAAAATGTACAAAACAATGAGTTGTCTGTGTGGGTATTCAGCAAGAAAGCCAAAAAGGCATGTCAGAGATATGAAGGGGTTATAAGGGTGCCAAGTTGACTGCTGTGCATATAGAGGAAATGACAGAAAAGGGAAAACAGCACCGTATGAAAGAGAGATCATTTATATTCATATCTTCAGATGTCACACTTACATCATTCTCTGAACATAAAAAGGCTTCAGTCTTTACACTCTCACACTTGACAATGTATCCATATTGAAAGAGAACATCTCTGTAGCAGCCAGGCTTTGATGTAAGACAGAAATCTGCAGCCAGCAGAATGAATGAATCTAGTTACAAATGTACAACATTTGGAAAAAGTGCCAGTATTTTGGGTTGGGCAATATGTTAAAATTTTCCATCTGACTACAATTAGTGCACCAGCTCACTGCTGTCTACACTAGGAACACACAGATGCCTTATCTAGCTTGGCTTCCAAGATAGCCACTTAGCTCAGAAAACTGTCAGATAGGAACAACTTCCACACAGCAGCTTTGTTCTTAAGTATTATATGAGTCATAACACCAGGTCTTGAAAACAGTGTATTTGATAGTCAGGCGTGATGAGGCGTGATGAGGCGTGATGAGGCGTAATGAGGCGTGAGTCTCCAATAGTTTAAACTGCAATAAAACAAAGAACTAAACTGGGAATTTAAGAGTTAATGCTGTTTAACGAACGATGTCTAGGATAGGTTGTTAGTTCAGAAATCTGTGCGACATGAATCATGATTTTAATGAAAGCACCATAGGTGCCATGCCTCGGTGCTTGTGCACTGCCACCTACTGGGCCCTTATAGCTATTAAAAAAATTTTCACAGCTTCAGTAAGTCAGTGTGAACATGTGTTGTCTCCGTGTTTATCTTGACAACAAAGCCTCATCTCAAAATTTTGGTAAAGTAAAAGTCGAGAAAACATGGTGATTGATACAAGGGTGTGCTGAAAAGTTCATAGGCTAAAAGTTCATCGTGGTCAAATTTGACCAAATATGGTTTAATTTTTAATCGCAGGGATCCAAGTGCTGCAACACTGATGGAAGAAGTGTGTGGACTGAAGGGGAGACGATTGAAAAATAAACCACATTTGGTCAAATTTGACCACTATGAACTTTTCAGCCCCTCAGCTATTTACTCCGCAGCCATTTACTCCATAGCAGGCCTTCCAGAAAGTTATATTAGGCAAAGAGAAAAGCTTGTTAAATCACTTGGTAACACAAATTCTCTAAAATTAAATTTAGTGTTGAGCCACCTAAGGCTGCACGAGGTGCTCTGTCTGCCAGAACAGGGACACTCAGAGGTCAGCATGCCATGCAACCCTCCATCTCCAGTTTCACACTGCACTTCTGAATGAACGCTGGCTATTAATACCCAAAATGTCAGGGATGCCTTTTCTTGGCGAAGTCCACAGTGCAAATAGCAAGAGAGGGAGACGGGCTCATAAAAAGCTTACGGGGAGGTGACCAATGTTTACAGGTCAAAATAATTTAACAAAATTGATTGCAGCAGTGATATTCAAAGCCGAGATACTATAATAATAACAACAGTAATAATAATAATAATAATAATAAAGAGTGATTATCAGATTCAGTAAATATAAAAATCAATGGAAAAATTACACTGACCTGATTGCTCCAGGCACAGTACAGATCACAGATCAGACTCCAGTTGTTGTTAATCATGCAGTCAAGAACTTTAAGGTGAGCCATTTTCACCGGACAATACAAGATACCCAGACACCTGCACCTTAGCTGTGTGTACCAAACCCTGCTGTGGCTTGCAGCACCCTGCTGGCAGTGACGCTCCTTGATGTATCCTCAACAGGACGGAAAGTGTGAGGAGACGAGAGGGAATCATCACCAGAAGGGTACATCTCCATGCCCATCTGTGAGCTCAGCAGGTTTCCCTGTCAGCTGTACCCGTTGCTCTGGCTGCTCTTCATGAACAATATAGCAATGATTCTTGCTGCACACAAACCCGGAGGATTATATTAGCCATAGCATAAAGAGTCAGAGATGCGACCGAAAAGAGCTGTCAGCAGTCCCAAGCAAAAAAAATCCACTTAGGTATTAATGCATAAAAATGCCGGCTGGTCGGTGGTGATGACGCCCAAAACACAATTTCACAGGTTGCACTTTACCAGATACTTTGGTAGCCCACCCTCTTTTTGATGCTCTCTGTCTTTGCTTCCAGCCGGCTGTGCCTCCCTGTGCTCGTCTCTGCTGCGGTGCCAGGCACAGGCAGCCTGAGAATCAGAGCAGCAGAGGATCACTCCAAATCTGCATGCATCAGGCCGCAATGCAGGACTCTTCAAAGGACTTCGTCACAGACTTGATCCACATCTTCCTTCATCCTTTTAAACTGTGCCTGCAATACCTCAAGAGGCTTCAAGTTGCCATGCATAAAGTTACAGAACTGTGTATGTAGCCTTTCTCCCTCTACCTGCAAACCTGACTGATGCTGCTCTTTGCTGGCAATGCGGGACACTTTGCAGCCTGACTTATTTATTTCATTACACTGCAAAAAGTCTTCACTCTACTTTGCAGAGAGAAGACTCCTTAAGAAAAAAAGAGGAGTGTCCCAACCCCCATACCACCCACCAAAGTCAACAGTGCTGTTTAGTAAATTGGGATCCATTAAAAAGAAAAATAGAGGTTTTTAAAGAGTGGAAAAACAACATTTAAAAAAAGACAGCCAGGAAACTACTGAATATCAGTAAATAGAGGTTGTATATGCTACTGTTTGCAATCCAGATGGTTGTTACTCTGCCATTAGCTGATGACTGAGCTCATGTCAAGTGAGAATCTTCATACCTGTAGCTAACAGCATGAAGGAGTAGCCTGAGGTGAATTTTACATTAACCATACATTTTTAATAACATTTCGGTGCCGCTTAAACCTTGTGTCTTTCATCTACAGTGACTGGTAACAACACACCAAGCAACAATTTTAAGTAACCAGATAAATAATCCTGTATCCCTAAGACTGTAATTTAAAACTTCTGCCTATAAACAAATTTGATAGTGGCCATACTGCTTTAATGTGGTCCTCTTTTTTTTTTCCAAACATTCAGTGAGAACTGGACGTTTTGCAGATAGCCTTGTGACCAGGCATAGAGTCATTCAAACTAATCAATCTACAAAACTTTTTGTAACATTATACTGCATCTTTGGACCAAACAGCACGTGTCACTGTTGACCTTTTAACTTTTCGGCTGTCATAAAACATGTGTGTCACCTGCTGCCTATGTCGCAGGTCCGCGCCTGTCACGTGATTTGTCCCAAAAGCACAGAAAACCCAGTTGTAACAAGCATTTCACATCACAAGATGTCAGACACGTATAGCTTACTGTTCTTCACTGGAAGACTGGAGGACTTCACCCAAACAAGCCACCTCAAAACATCATTTCTGGAAACGCAAAGAAGAGAATGTAAACAAAGGCTCCATCCCAACATATATTTCCACACGCAGGAAGCGTTTGCTCCAAATTTTGCCAACTATGATTCTAAAATGAGGTTATTTAGCTTCTTTTTTTTTTTTTTAATTTAAGTTTTTGTAAAGGGTATACAGGTCATTACAGCACTGCATCTTCTTCTGCTGCACATTCACCAACCAACCATAATGCTCTGCACTGTGTGTCTATATATATACATTTATAGTAATATGGACATATGTTTACTAGATGTTGTTTTTTCTTGCCTTCTGATTGTTGCTCTGAGTGTTGCTATCCCTGTGCTGTTGCAATCCTGGAATTTCCCCATTGTGGGACTAATAAAGGCTTATCTTATCTTATCTTATTATTTACATTTTCATCACATGTTCCCTTCTTTTTTGCTATTTGACAACATTGGAAGAATAATTGTTACAACACCCCCTTTTTTTTTTAAAGTGAAAGAAAAAGTGAAATTAAAGCAAATAAACAAACAAACAAAACAAAAGAGCAAAAAACAAACAAACAAACAGAAAAATAAAAATAAATAGTTAAAAATAAAAGAGCATCTGAGTAGCATTGGAACAAAGAGCGGAGCCATTATTGAAATGGTATTTGTCAAAGAATAGATCTAATGGAAGACACATATGCGATCCAGGGTTGCCAAAAGTTCAAGAACCCATCCATGTCCTGTCTCAGTGCGAATGTCAGCTTTTCCATGGAGTAAATGTCTTGGATCACGTTAATCCAATCTTCAGGTGTAGGACAGTCCTTCAACATCCATTTTTTAATTAGGGCTTTTTTACTTGCCAATATTAAAACAGTGAATAAGTATTTTTCTCCTCGTCTTTCCAGTGAGTCCGGAAGTAAACCCAAATACAAAGTTACAAAAGAAAAGGGGACTGTTATTTTGAATATTTTCCCTAATATTGTCTGTACATTGGTCCAATATTGGTGGATAACTGGGCATGACCAAAACACATGAAAATGATTTGCAGTCTCTTCACCACACAAGCGCCAACAATTCAACCCCTTATGAGTAAATTTGTTTTGTGCAGGTGTTCTGAAAAATCTTACCAAATTTTTCCATCCAAATTCTCTCCACTGCAGGGATGCGGTAGTTTTCCATTGCTGTTTATTTAGCTTTTCCCATATTTCCAGTTGTAAAGTGAAATTCCCCTCTTTTTCCCATCTCTCTTTTAAATATGATGTGTTGTCTCCTTTCAAGTCTTGAAGACCTTGGTATATTTTAGAAATGTATCTGATCCCTGGGATCCCTTTGTATGCCAATAAGAAGACATTCAGAATACCTGACTGCGCCCTATCCAAATCCTCCTTTTTAAGTATATTGTTTATGTGGTGTCTAAGCTGAAAGAACCTGTAAAGGTCTTGATTTATTAGACCTTGTTTTATCTAATCTTCAAAACTTCTTAAAATTTGCCCTTTAAAAAAATCGTAATATTTTATCAGTCCGTTCTCTTTCCACTTTTTAAATCTAGTGTCTGTTTTATTAGGAGTAAAGTCTTGATCATAGGCAATCCATTGCAGAAGTCGATAGGGCTCTTTAGTATGATTCTCTCTGACTATCTTAAACCAAATTTTTAGTGGGGTCTCTATCCACGGGTTAGTGCTATTCAAAAGTTTAGGTAAGGCATTGTTCCCTATTATTGCCTGTAGGGGGATGTCACTTGTTATTTGGCATTCGATCTCCTTCCATTGTGCAGTGTAGACTGGGTTACATATCTCTACTAAAGTTTTAATTTGTGCGGCTTTAAAATAGTCCCTGATATTTGGCAGCGCAAGCCCACCTTTGTCTTTGTTTAGCTGTAAAGTTCTATATCTGATTCTAGGTCTCTTGCCCTGCCATATGAATCTTGAGATCCTTCTGTCCAGCTCCTGCCATGTTTTTTTGGGAGGTTCTACTGGTATTGTTTGGAAAAGGTATAGAAGACGTGGAAGTATATTCATTTTGACTGCTTCAATTCTTTGTGCAGTACCCAAGAATGGTATCATATTCCATCTTGCTAGGTTAGATTTTATTTTAGCCACCAGTGGATCATAGTTTAGTGTTATAATTTTGTTGAGTTGTTTCGGGATATTGACCCTCAGATATTTCATAGATTCCAACTCCCAGTTAGTATTGAGTTTGCTTAGTGAATAATGATTTGGGTCATAGTTGAATGTTAAAACTTGGGTTTTATGCATGTTTAATTTGTACCCCGATAAATCTCCATACTCTGAAAAAACTGAGATTAGTTCTGGTAAAGAGATGTCCGGCTGCCCCAGGTATATTAAAATGTCATCAGCAAAGAGTGCTATTTTATGTTCCTTCTGACCAAGTGTAATACCCTGAATTTTTTGATTCTGTCTTATCCATTGGCTCAGAGGTTCTATGAAGATTGCAAAGAGCAGTGGAGACAAGGGGCAGCCCTGGCGACATCCTCTTTCCAGCTCAAAAGATGATGATAAATTACCATTAATCTTTATTTTAGCTGTTGGTTTTTTATATAGTGCCTGGATAGTTCTAATGAAGTTGTTATGAAAATTGAAACTGGATAAGATTCTGTATAGGAAAGACCAATCAACCGAATCAAATGCTTTTTCAGCATCTAATCCCAATATGACTGCATTTAAGTTATATTTTTTTATATGATGAATTATGTGTAAAGTGCGTCTAATGTTGTCTTGTGTCTGTCTTTGTCTTATAAAACCTGTTTGGTCTAAATGAATTAACCACTTGCACTCCGGGCAATTTTCCTAAAAATGCCAAAAAATAACGTGCCCAAAGTAAATCGAAAGCTGTTATTCAACCCTTTGCAGCATCTTCATGGGGTTGGTCTCATTTAAAAGAAAACACTTTGAATTTTTTGGCAAAAAAAACATAATCTCTCTACGTGCTCCGGCCACTGAGTTACAGTCATCTAAACATACTGAACTTGAAGAAAAAAAAATTGGACACAGTGTTTTTTTGGATACAAATGCTTGTAAATAACACACAGCTGTCCGATCCGGCTGGAAAATGCAACAGAAATGTAGAACCAAGTGTTATCCAGCTGAGATCCAAATTTGGTAACAATACCACAAAAAATGAATATTTTACACAGCTTTGTTCTCAGGCTGTTCCCAGGCGTTTTGGAACTGTGCCAAATTGTGCCAAATGGCACAGTTTGGAAAAACATCTGTAACTTTTGAATAATTCAATGTAGAATCTTCATTTTAGGCTCTAATGAAAGGTCACACTCAGGGCTGTGTCTGTGTGTGTGTGTGTGGGCGGGGGGTCGTCCCCCCCCCCCGCTACCAAGGACCGAGTTCGGCCCTCGCTACATGACGGATTACACTCCTTGCATGTTTTCACAGCGGCTCCCCTCCCCCCCCGCTACTGTGTGTGTGTGTGGGGGAACCGTGAACGGACCGTGAACGCCCCCCCCCCCCCGCTACAGAAGAGGGCCATCGCTACATGATGGAATAGACTCATATGCTTCCCCCCGCGGACCGGGGGGCGTTCGGACCGTGAACGCCCCCCCGCTCCTCTTCTGCAGCGGGGGGGGGGGGGGCCTTCACGGTCCGAACATGGCAAATGAACCGTTTATCGCGGCGCATGCACTTCGTACTTCGTGCGCAGTACAGTTGTAATTTACCGATCGGTCAAAAGTCATTTTTGGATTACAGTTTTCAGGGATAAATAATAATTTAGCTTATAACACCTTACCTCTTCAAAGCAGCAGAGTCGTGGTGAACATCTCTTCCCCATTGTCAGACGAACGCGACGCTGCTCCACTCGTGGATCCCGATCAAAACATAATTCCATTATTGCCGTTTTGGCGAATGATTTACGACTTTTGTCATCAGCCTCCGTCGGTCTAAGATGACGGAAGAGAATCCTAAACGTCTATTCTGCTGGAATGAGTGCAGGTCCCACTTGTGGGTGTTCTCCATGCTGCGGGGTCTGTAGTAGATTCGTCCAGCGTTCTTTGTTTTCATCTGCTGCAGCAGTAAATCTCTCTTCACCCAGCCTGAATTTCTGTGCTTCAATTGGCTCCTGCGTTCACAGTAGGCGGGTCCTCCTTCCTAGATTTTCATTCATTGGCTCTTCAAGGTTTCAGAAACCCAATTCAAGGCTCTTATTAGTCGAATGAGAGGTCAATCAGATGAACTAATCTGTTCGCGGCTGTGACTGCAGCTTTTTTTTTCAGTGGCGCTTGGAGGCCACACCACCTACATCACCACCATCATGCGTCATGCGTCCAAGCGCGCACGAAGGCGCTCTCGTGCGCCCTCGTGCGTCTTAGGACGCAGAGACTTGCCCGCCCGCGGAACAACGGAGTGCAAGTGGTTAAGTCTGTCAGTATATTTTCTAACCTTTTGGCAAGGATAGTGGTAAAAAGCTTATAGTCCTGATTTAATACACTGATTGGTCTGTAGTTGGAGCATTCTAGTTTATCCTTTTCAGGTTTAGGTATAACTGCAATGACCCCTTCTCTCCAGGAGGGGGGGATTTCCCCTGTTTGGAGGACATAGTTAAATGTTTTCAGGAGGAGAGGAGATAGTTGCTGTTTAAAGGTTTTGCACCACTCTGCTGTATAGCCATCTGCTCCTGGGGATTTGTTAGCTTTAAGTTTCATAATTGCTTTTTCCAATTCTTTGGGTTGTATTTCTGACAGTAGTGTTTTGTTTTGAGACTCAGTAAGTTGGGGAAGGTTTAATGTGTTTAGGAATGCTTCGGATGTGTTTTTATGTTTTTTGAGGGAGTATAAGTTCTTATAGTAGTTCTCGAAGCTTTTAAGAATATCCTGAATTCTGAATTTTATTTCCTTTGATACTGGGTCTCTGATTTTGTAGATTGCTCTTTCTGTTTGTTGTTTCCTCAATTTATAGGCTAGTAATTTTGCCGATTTACTGCCTGCTTCATAGTATTTTTGTTTCAGAAATGTAAGTTTCTTCTGGATTTCAATTGTGTAGATCTCATTTATTTGATTTTTAATTTCCTTAATCTTGAGCGAGTCATTAGAATGGGTGTTGCCTTTGTGTTCTTTTTCTAGGTTCTTAAGTTCTGACTCTAATGTGATTAGTTTTTTCTTGTCTCAGTTTCTTTTGGATTGCCAGTTTTGCAATAATCTTTCCCCTTATTACAGCTTTGCATGCATCCCACAGTATTAAAGGGGATACTTCTCCATTATCGTTTTCTTCCAAATATCTGAGAATATCTGATTCCAATTCATCTTTCAGTGGTCTTTTCAGGACATTTGAATTCAACCTCCAAGAAAATGTATTATTTGTGTACTTTTGGATACTTAAGTCCATATAGATCGGACTGTCGTTAGAGAGATCCATCAGTCCTATTTTACATGTTTTTACTCTTCCAATGTCTCTATTAAACATAAAAAAGTAATCAATCCTTGAGTAAGATGAATGTGGCATTGAGTAAAATGTATAATCTTTTACACTGGGGTTGAATTCCCTCCACACATCACAGATTCCCATTTCTTTTAGTAGCATTCAAGTTTTCCTACTTTGAGTGTTATTTTGATGTAGAGAATTACCTGATGCATCCCAGTATGGATTGAGTCTTAGACTGAAGTCTCCACCACATATCACTAAACCTTGGGCTTTGGTTATCATTAGGTCAAATACATTTTTATAAAATTTCCAGTTAGCCCCTGGAGGAGCATATACATTCAGCAGGGTGATATCTTCTCCCTCTAGCCGCCCAATTACCAAACTGTATCTCCCTTCTTTATCTTTGTGTTCTGATTTTTTTTCAAATGTAATTTTGGTTGATGACTTATATGAAGATGAAGAGATCATTTTAAACCCTTGTCTATTGAGTTTAGCGTGTTCCACGTCTGTTAGGTGGGTTTCTTGTAAAAATATTATTCCTGCTTTGTCTTTTTTCATTTTGCCTAGAATCTTGGATCTTTTAACTGCATTCAGGATCCCCTTTACATTATATGAGATTATTTTGGTTACACCCTGTTTCTCCATTGTGTTGTCTTATTTAGTATAACATTGTGGTGGCCCTCTTTTATGCTACTCAGAAACTGAAAGAACATTAAGAACATAAAAAACATTAAGAACATAGTGTATAAAACTTTAAAACAAAAAACTGTCAAAAGAACTTCCTGAGCTGAGGTCTTTTTAAAGACCCTAGAAGAGCCTTGATGGTGTGTAGGCTCTGAGGGAAATTCCTCAAACTCTGTTACGTGTTGAGGGCCCTCTCTTACCCCTGTAAGTTGTCCCATGTTTTTAACGTGAATAGCAGATCCTAATCCGAACTTGTAATGATTTTTTTTTTTTTTTATGCCTATACCCTATGAAATTGTGTGCACCCTCCCACCCCATCACAGCAGACATCCACGCTAATACAGTATTTGTTAGTGTGGGGAGAACATGTGGATCATTGTCACATTTCTATTTTAACAAGTTTTGTGTTTTGTTTTGTTTTTTAATTAAAAAGACTTATTTGTTTCTAATACTATAACTGATCCATGAAATGTTTTACCACATGCTGATTCTGCCTCTCCTTTAATGTTTGTTACCTTGTAGGAGGGGGGTTGGAAGTGCAGAATGACTAAAAAAAAAAAAAAAAGGTCGCTATTCCCTCCTGAAAACGGCCAGCTTATCCTTGTAGCTCTGGCGCTGGGTTTCCCATTGCTGGCCCGTGGATTTTGAAGGTCTCTGTGTGGACCACGATTGAGCCTTGATCCTGTCGCTCGGGTCTGCTGTGGGTTTAAATACCGTTACCGGGAGCCCTCTTCTTGCCATGTCAATTGTTGTTTCTTCCGCCGAATTATAGAGACATGTCTCTTCACCGTAGAAGACCCTTAACTTCGCAGGAAATGGCGTCTGAAAGCGCAGTTTTTTCTCTCGTAGCACCTTTTTTGCGTTGTTGTATTCCCGGCGCTTTTTAAGAACCTCCGGGGCGTAATCGTGTTCCATGAAGACTTTTCTCTCTTGGTGCATAAATCCTTTTTTCTGCCAAGCCAGTCTTACAACCTCTTGTTTTATTTTGAAATTGGAAAATCTCACCAACACCGAACGTGGGGGCGCTTCCGCCGCTGGCCTAGCGGCTAATGTACGATGGGCCTTTTCAATCTTCAAGTCAATGGTTTGGGGAATATCCAACTTCTCTCTCAGTAAAGATTCCACGCATTCTGCCATTGCGTTGAAACCATCTTCGGCTCCTTCTTTCAGACCGTGAATTCTTATGTTGTCTCTTCTCATTCTTCCTTCTTGGTCGGCTAGCTTAGCCTCTATTGTTGACTGTCTTTTGCGTAGGTCCAACACGGAATCTTCAAGCACTTTTATTCTTTCTTCTGCTTCCAAGATTCGGTTCTCGGCCTGGTCCACTCTGCTGTTTGTCCTTTTTAATTCGTCTCTGAATTCACGAAATTCGGCCCAAACCTCTCGGCAGAATTGTCGTAATTCTTCAAATAGCGTTTTCAAGCTAACCTTCTTGTTAGCTACATTCAGCTCCTCGTCTTCTGAACGGAAATCTTCCGGATCAGATTCTTCGGCCGATGCGTGTCCTGGCCTGGAAAAAGCCGGTTTCTTCTGTTTTCCTTTAGGCATGGTGATTTTGTCTTTTGGTTTTCACTATTCCAAAAATCCGATAAGTCTGATTTTCAACATATTTTCCTGGATTAGGTCTGGGAGCTTCAGTGTTAAGCTGCAATCACCATGGTGTCCAGACCGGAAGTCTATTTAGCTTCTGAAGGGAAATATTTACCTTCTGTGACAGCAGAAGATGTTCTGGAGTGTGTACACTTTCGTCTGCTATCGATGAAGCTGCATGTGATGACAGAGAACAATAGCGCCGGTTCCGTGGCATAATGTAACCAAAATTGAGGTGCAATAAATCATAAGATAAATGTGAGAGTTTCTGGATGTGGAAGAGAAAGCGAAAATGACTGGCAGAAGATGAAATAAGAACCGTGGATGACAAAAATGGACAAATGAAGACCTGACGAGCAGTAGGTCTGATTGGTTTTTATCGGTTTGTGTATATTCTACTGATTTTCTGGTTCATATACTTTGAAGATAAGATAACAAAAAATAAAAATGATGACAAAAAAACATCCTTTGTGTAAATATGTCCAAAGTCCACTTTTGACCGAAAGTTCAGGTTCAGGTTACTTTATTTGTACCCGTAGGTAGATTTGTTTTGCAGTCAGGTGACTTCCATATTTACAAACCACAATTACATTCAACATGAACACAAACACAGGCACACATGAAGCTGACTATGAGCACGATAAAAGTGCTCAAGGCTCCACCAATCAGGACATAGGACAAAGAGGTAAGAGAAAAAACAAAGAGATAAGAGAGAAGGGTCATATTAAAAAGTTAAAGACTAGTCAAAGAGGTTAAAAACTCAAAAGTCTAAAACCCAATAAAAGATTTAGAACCCAAATAAAAAACCTACAAAAATAAGTACATATAAAATAAAATTAATAAATAGGTAACTAAATTATGTGCAATATATTGTTACATCTTGTTCAACTCTTTGACAGCAGCAGGAACAAAGCTGTTTTTGTAGCGCTGGGTTTTACTTTTTGGGACAGCAAACCTCCGTCTGGAGGGAAGAAGCTGAAAGTGGCAGTGCAAAGGGTGGGAGTCATCATTTAAAATTGAGGTAGCAATCCTCTGTACCTGTCTGGTGTACAGGGATGTCAGGCTCAGCTGTGACTCACCAAGCAAATGACTGGACCATCTAACTACCTGATCCAAGGATTTCCTCTGTTTCAGTTTTATCCGGCCAAACCATGACACTGAAGAAAAGGCTAAAACAGATTCAATAAAAGCCCGATAAAACATTGTCATTATGGTTCGGATGTAACAAAGTTACATAATTCAATACGGCTGCTGTAGCATTATGCAAATTAGAGGCATAAATTTACTCCTATCTCAAACTTTGGATCAAATTCTACATCTTTCTAATTGACAGTAAGCCATTATCTCTTACCACATTCAAGTTAGAGCCTTTGGAATTTGTCATATCTAAACTGAATATTTTCTTGAAAAAAAACTTGACCATCAGAGGGAGGTGAGCTGACAGGAGCACTGTTGCGCCATAGACAGATAACAGGTTAAAAATGGTAAAATGGTAAATGGCATTCACTTATATAGCGCTTTTATTCACATCTCTAGATGACCAAAGCGCTTTACAGATCCTGCTATCCACCCATTCACACACACATTCACACACTGATGCCAGCATAGCTGCCCAACATGGCGCTGTCCAGACCCACCAGGGGCAATTGGGGTAAAGTGTCTTGCCCAGGGACACAACAGCAGGATATGTGGGGAGAGCGGGATTCGAACTGCCAACCATCCGGTTATTAGACAACCTGCTCTTGCTAGCTGCTCACAATGGCTGGCAGGTGAAATCAAACATATCTTTAAAAAGCGCTCACAGCAAGGTTTGTAGATTTTCCTGAGTAATTGTTTAATGATTTCAAAATATGATGTTGCTGCTAAGATTATAACTGTTATTTGAGAATAAAGGAAATACTGTATATTTGCTGGGCCAACCTTTAAAACTTTATTTTAGAGCAAACTGTCCCTTTGCTCGTTTGTAGAATATGTGCCTCCAAGTAGGTATGACTCGCGTAAAAATTGGGGGGGGGGGGGAGTATAAAAAGCTACTCTCAAGACTCAGTGAGACAAAACAAAACTTTTATTTGGTTGCTGTATTCATCATTCAAATGTGAAGGATCTCTGTCACCCACCCAGCTGTTTCCAGATTTTATAGCAGGATTAAATACATCAAAGGTCATATTTTTATACCTCATGTTAAAAACTGAACTTGACAAAATGCTTAAGTTAAGGGGATTTATAGAAGTAAATCTTCTACAGGAACATACTGGTGCAATATATCTGAGCCAAGCAATAAGTTCCACATGTTGACACAGTTCCCAGAGATGTTAATGAAGTAAGCTGTGAAATGCTTTGGCCAAAAAAACCCCCCACAGGGTTTAAATAACACAGCAGCTTTTTAAACCCAGTTGAAGGAGCCTTCCTCACAACAAGCTGTTTTTGTGGATTTTGCTTTAAGTGCTAATGAGCCCCAGTTCCCCCCACCTACAGCGCCATCTAACCCCACTTTCCCTCTTTTGTCACTGCTGAGATCTATGGTTGATGACACCATTGTGATGCTAATGTTAGCTGGTTAGCTTATAGCTCCAGCACAAAACACAGCCAGAGCTAATGTAAAATTGGCTAAATTTTACAAAGAGCCATAACAACTCGGGTCAGGCCGTTAAGCTAATTCCCACAGTAGCACTGTCAGTAGGTGGGTTTGGATGCTCACAGGGATACTCGCACCATCTCATGGACATGCTTTTCCTGGAAAGTATGACCAATCGAATAAATAAGCCACAAAAACGTCCTAGTTGCAAGGCTTGTAAGAAAAGTCTTAGTTTATGTTTAAAAGAATTAAAACAGAATACATATAATTCTCTTTTTTTTCCTTTGTCTTTTGGAACTTTTAAGATGAACAATCACTAACACTGCAGGTACAGACGTGGACAAAATTGTTGGTACCCCTCTGTTAATGAAAGAAATACCCACAACGGTCACAGAAATAACATGAATCTGACAAAAGTGGTAATGAATAAAAATTCTATGAAAATTAACCAATGAAAATCAGACAATGCTTTTGAATTGTGGTTCAACAGAATTGTTTTCAAAAACAAACTCATGAAACAGGCCTGGACAAAAATGATGGTACCCTTAACTTAATATTTTGTTGCACAACCTTTTGAGGCAATCACTGCAATCAAACGATTTCTGTAACTGTCAGTGAGACTTCTGCACCTCTCAGCAGGTATTTTGGCCCACTCCTCATGAGCAAACTGCTCCTGTTGTCTCAGGTTTGAAGGGTGCCTTCTCCAGAAGGCATGTTTCACCTCCTTCCACAGATGTTCGGTAGGATTTAGATCAGGGCTCATAGAAGGCCACTTTAGAATAGTCCAATGTTTCGCTCTTAGCCATTCTTGGGTGTTTTTAGCTGTGTGTTTTGAGTCATTATCCTGTTGCAAGACCCATGACCTGCGACTGAGACCAAGCTGTCTGACACTGGGCAGCACATTTCTCTCTAGAATACCTTGATAGTCTTGAGATTTCATTGTACCCTGCACAGATTCAAGACACCCTGTGCCAGATGCAGCAAAGCAGCCCCAGAACATAACAGAACCTCCTCCATCTTTCACAGTAGGGACAGTGTTCTTTTCTTGGTATGCTTCATTTTTGCGTCTGTAAACATAGAGCTGATGTGCCTTGCCAAAAAGTTCCAGTTTTGTCTCGTCTGTCCATAGGACATTCTCCCAGAAGCTTTGTGGCTTGTCAACATGCAGTTTGGCAAATTCCAGTCTGGCTTTTTTATGATTTGTTTTCAACAGTGGAGTCCTCCTTGGTCGTCTCTCATGAAGTCCACTTTGGCTCAAACAATGACGGATGGTGCAATCTGACACTGATGTACCTTGACCTTGGAGTTCACAATGAATGTGTTTAGAGGTTGTTCTGGACTCTTTTGTTACCCTTCGTAATCCGTCTCTTCCATTTTTCATCAAGTTTCCTCCTGCGGCCACGTCCAGGGAGGTTGGCTACAGTCCCGTGGATCTTGGATTCGTGGTTCTGAATAATATGTGCAACTGTAGTCACAGGAACATCAAGTTGCTTGGATATGGTCTTATAGCCTTTACCTTTAACATGCTTGTCTATAATTTTCTTTCTAATCTCCTGAGACAACTCTCTCCTTTGCTTCCTCTGGTCCATGTTTAGTGTGGTACACACCATGTCACCAAACAACACAGTGACTACTTGTGACCCTTTAAATAGGCCGACTGATTACAAGACACATCTTGGTTGAACATGTCCCCATGGTCACATTATTTTCAATCTTTTCTAGGGGTACTATCATTTTTGTCCAGGCCTGTTTCAGGAGTTTGTATTTTAAAATAATTCTGTTGAACCACAATTCAAAAGCATTGTCTGATTTTCATTGGTTAATTTTCATAAAATTTTTATTTATTACCACTTTTGTCAGATTCAAGTTATTTCTGTGACCACTGTGGGTTTTTCTTTCATTAACAGAGGAGTACCAACAATTTTGTCCACGTCTGTACATCAGAAATTATGGAAAAGCATGCTATTGGCCCTTTAATAATCTCCCTAAACGCAGGACAACATTCCAGTATGATAAATACATTTTGAAATTGATTCAAAACATATTCTTAGATAACTGTTTTTAAAAATTTGTGACAATGTATTGTTTAAAACAGGAATTTGCGGGTTCATTAGACTTTGTTTTACTGTAGATCTGTGCAGCAATTAAAGACACCATGTTAGTTCCAATTACCTCATGATGGAATAATTCATAGCATAACGTGTTAAATTAATAAAAACACCACAGTGTGAATAACATCTACACAGCTAAACCGCTGTGGCATCATGCTGCACCATGTGGCTGCAAAACTCCCTCCGTCACAAGCCAGGAATAGTCCAGTAAAAAGTAAAAGCATGTGTCCTGCCCCCCCACTGAAGCCAATAAAATCCAATCAATTGTGAGTTATGGATCTTGTGGTGCTCTCACGCAGTGACTACCACACAAACTCACACAGAAAACACAACACAGCACATGTGTGTGTTCTGAGGATGTTGATGTGGAAGACTCTGGAAATAGAAAATAAAAAATCCATAAAAGTCACAAAATGTTCTGAGACTTGTTGAGATAGTTCATAGTGGTTTGGTTAGTGAACTTAGTGCAGAAGAAGGATTATTTTTCCAGATGATCATTTTTTCTATGCATCTATCCAAACATATGGGGGGCTGAAAAGTTCATAGGCTGACCATGATGCAGTGATCAAATTTGACCAAATGACGTTTATTTTTCAACATAGCCTCCCCTTCAGTCCACAAACTTCTTCCATCAGTGTTACAGTGCTTGGATCCCTTTGGTATAGAAGCTCTCTTCTTGAGTTGCTGTAGCACAACTCCTTCTTAGTCAGCCTATGAACTTTTCAGCCCCCCGTACATCTATTTTCTTTCCAACATTTTTAAGCTGCAGTTGCAAATAGAGTGGCTAGTCCCAGTCCCAGCTGATTTGGGACTGATTTGGACTGTGAAGAAATGGACTGAGGAATCAAAGCTGAAGTTACAAGCCTGCTTTGACTGCACAGATTGGAGTGTTTTTGAAGCTGCAGCCATTAACCTAAATGAACTCACTGACACTGTGACGTCATACACCTGTTTCTGCGAGGACATGTGTGTGCAGACCAAGACCTTCTGCATATACAACAACAATAAACCCTGGTTCATTCCTAAACTGAAGCAGCTACGTCAGACCAAGGAGGAGGCCTACAGGACTGGTGACTGGACTCTGTACAAGTGGGCCAGAAACATGCTGACGAAGGAGACCAGGCTTGCTAAGAGGAGCTACAGTGTGAAGTTACAAAAAAACTTCTCAGCCAACAACTCTGCTTCTGTCTGGAGAGGCCTACGGAATATCACCAACTACAGGAGACCATCCCCCCACCCTGCGGAAAACCTCCAGCTGGCTAATGACCTAAACAGCTTTTACTGCAGGTTTGAAAAGAACCTACAGTTCTCACCTCCCACCCACACAAAAGGATTATCTGCAGCCCCAGGAACTCCATCCCTCCTCCACTCTGACCTCCCACCAGCACTAATGATCTGTGAAGAGGAGGTGCGCCGGGTCTTTCAGAGACAAAAGATCAAGAAGGCTGCAGGACCTGATGGTGTGTCTCCGTCCTGCCTGAGAGTCTGCTCCAACGAGTTGGCCCCCATCTTCACCCGGATCTTTAACAGATCACTGGAGCTGCGTGAAGTGCCTTCCTGCTTCAAACGCTCCATCATCATTCCAGTTCCCAAGAAACCCTCTATTACAGGATTAAACGACTACAGACCTGTTGCCCTGACCTCTGTGGTCATGAAATCCTTGGAGAGATTGGTGCTGAACCACCTGAAGGTCATCACAGGCCCCCTGATGGACCCACTGCAGTTTGCCTACCGGTCAAACAGGTCAGTGGATGATGCAGTGAATATGGGACTACATTACATCCTGCAACACCTCGACTCCCCAGGGACGTACGCCAGGATCCTGTTTGTCGACTTCAGCTCAGCGTTCAACACCATCATCCCAGGCATTCTTCATCAGAAACTCCTCCAGCTCAAGGTGCCCCCCTCCACCTGCCAGTGGATCTCCAGCTTTCTGACTGACAGGTGGCAACAGGTGAAGCTAGGGAGATTTACATCCAGCTCCCGAAAAATTAGTACTGGCGCCCCCCAAGGATGTGTCCTTTCCCCACTGCTCTTCTCCCTCTACTCCAACGACTGCACCTCAGAGGACCCTTCGGTGAAGCTCCTGAAGTTTGCGGACGACACCACAGTCATCGGTTTGATCCGGGATGATGATGAGTCTGCATACAGGCGGGAGGTGGAGCAGCTGATCCTCTGGTGCAGCCAGAACCACCTTGAACTTAACCCAGCCAAAACGGTGGAGATGACTGTGGATTTCAGGCGACACCCCCCTTCATTCCCCCCACTCACCATCCTCAACAGCACAGTGTCCACTGTGGACTCCTTCAAGTTTCTGGGTACCACAATCTCCCGGAACCTGAAGTGGTCCTCCCATATAGACACTGTCCGGAAAAAGGCCCAGCAGAGGTTGTTTTTTCTGCGTCAGCTCAAGAAGTTTGATTTGCCTCAGGAGCTGCTGGTTGTCTTCTACACTGCCATCATCCAATCTGTCCTCTGCTTTTCCATCACTGTCTGGTTTGGATCTGCCACTAAACAGGACAAGACCAGACTGCAGCGGATCATTAAGTCTGCGGAGAGGATCATTGGTACCGACCTACCCTCCATTGAGAACTTATATCGGTCCATAACCAGGAAACGGGCGGGAAACATCTGTGCTGACCCATCACACCCCGGCCACAAACTGTTTGAACTTCTATCTTCTGGTCGTCGTTACAGATCACTGAAGGTCAAAACCACCCGTCACAGGAACAGTTTCTTTCCTCAAGCCATCACTCTGATGAACTCCTAACATTCACCTAGTCCTACCTGTTTGCTGTACTCATGACTTTTCATCCATTATTACATTGCACATAACTCTCACACTGCTTTTTACTTCATTCACATTATATCACTGAATCTGAGTCCACATTGAAATACTGTGTGATTGTATATTTTTTCATATATTCTGCAAAGTGTGGTTAGTCCGAGTAAATAACTGCATATATTCCTGTATATATTTGCATCCTTTTATAGAAACGTGGACAGACTGTAATTTACTGTACATACTCTGGTTGTCATTGAATCCTTATTTAAATCCTTCACCTGAACAACGAGAGCAAGTTTTTCGCCGAAGTCAAATTCCTTGTATGTGTTGTGCATACTTGGCCAATAAAGCTGATTCTGATTCTGATTCTGATTCTGATTCTGATTTACAGTAAGAGGTTCACCCTGGACAGATTCCCTATCTAGTTAGCCCAAGCAGAGTGGTTTAAAAAATGTCACCCTACCATAAAACAGATTACACCCCAGAATTAACCTCTTGCGCTCCGTTGTACCGCAGACGGGCAAGTCTCTGCGTCCTAGAGCGCACGAGGGCGCTCTCGTGCGCTCTAGGACGCATGATGGAGATTGTGATGTAGGTGGTGTATGGCGTCCAAGCGCGCACTGAAAATAAAAGCTGCAGACACAGCCGCAAACAGATTAGTTCATCTGATTGACCTCTCATTCGACTAATAAGAGCCTTGAATTGGGTTTCTGAAACCTTGAAGAACCAATGACTGAAAACCTAGCCAGAAGGACCCGCCTCCCAATGCTGTGAATGCAGTGAGCCAATTGAAGCAGAGAAGTTCGTGAGCTGTTTTATTTAAGGCTGGGTGAAGACCGGCTGCTGCAGCGGATCAAAAAAGGACCCACAGGAAGAACCCCACAGACCCAGCAGCACGGAGACCATCCACAAATGCAACCTGTGTGACAGGGAGTGCCATCGGCATGTTCGGCCACAGGCGGTGCTTATTTTGTTTTGGTTCCAGCAGAGTAGACGTTATGATTTCTTCCATGGTCATAGACCGACGGAGGCTGACGACGAAGGCTGAGTGACACACACGCCTTCCCTAGTCTTTTTTTAATTACTACCGTTATTTGTTTTGAAAAATCGTTCGCCAAAAACCGCAATCATGGAAGCACAAAACCGCAATAATGGAATTATGTTTTGATCAGGTTGCGAGACCAGAACCACGAGCGGACCAGCGTCGCGTTCGTCTGACAGTGAGGAAGAGAAGTTCGCCAGGACTCTGCTGCTGTGAAGAGGTAAGGTGTTATAAGCTAAATTATTATTTATCCCTGAAAATTGTAATCCAAAATGACTTTTGACCGATCGGTAAATTACAACTGTGTGGCACGGCGCAGTTCATGCGCCGCGGTACAAGGGGTTGTTCGCCACGTACAGACTGTGAATGCCCCCCCACCCCCGCTATTCTTCTGTAGCGAGGGGGGGGGAAGCCGCGGTGACTGCGCTGCTGTCCCACATCGCCACATGAGGCTAATCCGTTGTGTAGCGATGGCCGATGTCCATCCTCTGTAGCGAGGGGGGGGGACAACCCCCCCACACACACACACATACAGACAGCCCTGAGTGTGACCTTTCATTAGAGCCCAAAATGAAGCTTCTACATTGAATCATTCAAAAGTTACAGACGTTTTTCCAAACTGTGCCATTTGGCACAATTTGGCACAGTTCCAAAACGCCTGGGAACTACCTGAGGGAAAAGCTGTGTAATATATTCATTTTTTGTGGTATTGTTACAAAATTTGGACCTCAGCTGGATAACACTTGGTTCTACATTTCTGTTGCATTTTCCAGCCCGGATCTGAAGCTGTGTGTTATTTGCAAGCATTTGTATCCCAAAAAACACCCAGGCCAAATTTATTTGCTTCAAGTTCACTATGTTTAGATGACTGTAACTCAGTGGCCGGACCACTTAGAGAGATTATGACTGTTTTGCCAAAAAATTCAAAGTGTTTTCTTTTAAATGAGACCAACCCCATGAAGATGCTGCAAAGGGTTGAAGAACAGCTTTTGATTTAATTTGGGCACATTAATTTTTGGCGTTTTTAGGGAAATTGACCGGAGTGCAAGGGGTTAATGAACATGGAAGTCGACAACAGTGAATGATCCACAGTGGCAAACTGTGAATCACAAGTAGGGCTGGGCAATATGAAAAAATTCCAGTCACAATAATTTTTTTTTTTTTTCATACTGGCCAATATCAATGTCAGGGCGTGGGCGGGGTCCCTTACCCTCATCCTAATTTATAATTTGTATTTTCTTGTTTTCGGGGCAAGGGCCTCAGTCCATGCCCTCACTTTGAGTTATCTTTATTATTCTCTGTGAATTATGGTTATTATTCTGCCTTGTATGTTCTTTTCTCTGTTGGTTTGCTTTTGGTCTCAGTTATTATTATCATTGTTATTTTCATTATCATTGTCTTGGTCTTGTCTCCCCTGGTTCCTCTGTTCATGTTTTGTGCATCCTCTGTCTGATCATCTGTGTATCCCTGCCCGTTCTGTCTGATCAGTCCCCGCCAACTCTGTTTGCTCCTGATTGTGCTCACCTGTTCTGCATTATGTTTGATTACTCCTGTGTCCATTTATGTCAAGTCCCAATCTGTGTTTCCTCATGTATGTCGTTAGTCATGACTACGTGATCAACACGCTTCTGTATTCTGCCTGCTTACCTTGTCTGATCCTGCCTAGTTTTGTAAGTTTTTGTTACAGCTTCCGAGATGTCTGTCAGTTTTTGTGTTTTATCGAGCTGCGCCCATCTGGTCAGCTCGTTAATAAATCAATACCGAACTTTAAATACTGCATTTGGGTCCAATTCACCACCACTCGTGACAGTCGATACATATTTCGATATAAATCACATCACTATTTCTGTCAAGCTTAAAGGTTCCTTTTTACTCTTAAGTGAGATGTGAAGTTATCACAAGATTAATTTTAAATATTTATTTTCTGTCAGAAGTTGAACACGACAAATGTAGTGTAGAACATTATACAACTGTATTTCAAATAATTATACAACATTATAAAATAAAAATATTTTATAATATTCTGCTCACCAACTTAGTGATAGCTGAGTGAAGTACATGCCCAAAGCACTGCAGCTGTGTCCACTTGTTTAGTGATGTGGCCTTCACTATATTTGTCCCACTGTCTGATGCAGACTTGTTAGTCTTCACTCAGTTTCCAGGATGCAAGTGCTTTAGTAGGGCTGTCGCAGTAGAGGAATTTCCCCTGCGGTAACAGTGGATAGCTCAATACCCAGGGATGAGAATGGTGTTTGGGAAAAAAAGAGGAAACTAAGCCGGGGGTCTGGTGGGACGCAGGCCCCCAAGCCAGATCCAAGGCAGAGCCTTGGTGGGGGGTCTAGGGGGGCAACGCCCCCCAGAAGCTAACGAAATCTGGTGTTTTAGAATGCTCAAATGTGGTCTTATATTTAAAGTTAGAAGTAAGTACAAATGCATTTATAGTTTACCTTTTTAATCTGCTGCTGCATCACATGTGTAATCATCTTCAATACTGTTTTGATTCAGTGTCACACTTGATTGAGAAATAGAAAATGTCACTTCCATATTTACATGCCTGTGCTACTACTCTATGAACTTATGTACAAGTCAGTGTTAATGTGTGCATTTGTTAGTGTTACTAGGAATATAAAAAAAGTTGCATATTAGTATATTTTAATATTTGAAAGATAATCTAAGAAAGTAAGTAAAACCTACAAGATGTTTAATATTTTTATGCAATGACCACAAAGAAATTATGTTTACTAATAAAAGCAAAGATATCTTAGGAAAGGCAACCCATCACCACATGACAAAAAAACTTACACATACATTATGTAACTCCTCCTAGTGAAACAAAAAATGATAAATTATATTCAAAATTCTTAGATTGCATTTCAAATTGTGAGAAAATATGTAATAACATTTATCTATTAACAATCGATAATCACTTCCGGTTATGGCTGCCACGTAGGACGGACGTGTCTCGCTCTGCTCTGCTCCTGGAGAAAAAAAATCGGCAAATAACTCTCTCATTTGGGACAGAACGTATCCCAGCATTTGGGCGAGGATATGTCGGCAAAGCCTAAGGCTGGAAAACCAAGAAAAGGAAAAAGCGAGCCGCCGAAACAGTCCAAATTAACGGACTTTCAGGTCTGTGACGCAGCAAACAAAACTCCATATATGGCGGAGGAGGCTGGCACCGGTGCGATGTCTGCGCGGGGAGGCGCAGATGCGCTGATGGCTGCCATGAGTTCAATGAGAGCGGACTTTTCCTCTAGATTTGATGGGATTATGACAGCGTTGGAAGGAATAAGAAAGGAATTGGGTGACTGTGTAGAACGAACGGCGCAGATGGAGCTCCGTCTCGCTAGTGCTGAAGATGACGTCACCCGTCTTCAATTAAAGGTGCGCACTTTGGAAAAAAAAAATAAATCTCTGGAAGATAATATTTTGGATTTGGAATCTCGGTCAAGACAGAATAATTTGAGGCTGGTGGGTCTTCCAGAGGAATCAGAAGGTCGGGACGTATGTTCCTTTCTGGAAAAGTGGATTCCGGAGGTGCTGGGCAGCGAGGAGTTGCAATCAGCAGTGGTTCTGGAAAAAGCACATCGTATTGGCCCACGGAGAGATAAGGGACCGCCGAGGACCTTAATTATGAAGTTTCTTAGCAACAGAGACAGGATGAAGATCTTCAACGCTGCACGTGCTAAAGGAGAGATTAAACACCAGGACCAGCAGGTGCGGTTCTACCCAGATTTGGCCACAGGAATCCAGCAATTGAGGAAGCAGTTTGATCCCGTACGTAAGGAGCTGCGCAACCTTGGGATTCGTCATGGTGTAATCTATCCTGCGAGACTGCTGACCACGTATGAGGGCAGAACCCACATTTTCAAGACCCCAGAGGAGGCGCAGGAGTTCATCAAGAAGATCAAAGAAGAAGAAGAGACTGGTGGGAGCTAAGCATGAACAAAATATAAGGTAGAATAATTAAGCATTTGCACAGGCATCTGACTGACTTGAAGTAAATAGTAAGTTTACAAAATATAGATTGTATTATATATTAAAAAAACAAAACAAAAACAAAACAAACAAAAAAAAAAAACTATGATGTACAAAGTTGTTAAAAATTTTGGAGTTAAGTTGGAAAACTACAGAGGAGAGTTAATGTTACGTCATTAAAAGCAGTAGAGTTAGGGTGATTGGGAGGATGAAGAAGGAGTGGCTTAGGCTGTTCCCCGTGGGTGTGGAACGGTCGATGGCTATATCGGGAGACAGAATTTTTCTTTTGATTTTGGGGGGTTTGCCACAAGTGTGGGAAGGGGAAATTTGTTTGTGTGTAGTTTGTAGGATGAATGTTCAACCACTCATGTTTTTGCTTCTCTGTATGAGCATGTTTACACTGCAAGGTAATCCCAAACTCTCTATTGATCATGGACCAAAGTGTTAATCTTAATTTAACTTCATGGAATTGCAGAGGTCTACAAAATTTAAAAAAACTTAAACAAGTTATGAATAAAATAAAGGACATGGGTTCAAGAATTGTGTTTTTACAAGAAACTCATCTGATAGAGGAGGATGTTAAAAGAATTAGGAGTAGATGGCAGGGAAGTGTATTCACCTCTTCATTTTCATCCCGAGCCAGGGGAGTTATGACTCTCATACATAAATCAGTTCCTTTTCAAGTGAAAAATGTAATTGGAGACAAATTTGGAAGATATGTAATCATTCAAGGTTCTTTGCTATTAGAAAATATAAATCTTGTGAACTTATATGGTCCCAATATAGATGATCAGAAGTTCTTTGCTAATTTATTTCTCATCTTATCATCACTTACAGGGCAACATATAATAGCAGGGGATTTTAATTGTACATTGAATCCAGGTGTGGATAGATCAACAGGACTGGATTGTATGCACATTGGATGTAGGATGACTATTAATCATTTTATGAAAGAATTGAGATTGTTAGACATATGGAGAGAAATGAAACCACAAGTTAAAGCCTATTCTTGTTATTCCAGTACCTACAAGACATTCTCGCGTATTGATTATTTTTTGATTTCCACAGAATTAAGGTCCAAGATTCAAAACTGCTTTTATGATAACATCGTGATCTCTGATCATGCACCCTGTTGTCTAATATATGTAGATAAAAAATTGACAAAGGAATCAGGCAGATGGCAATTTCAGCATAAATGGCTTCAGGATGAGGAATTTGTCAAGTATATAGAAAAACAGATAGACGAGTTCTTTGACATCAATACTACACAAACATCAGCATGTGTAAAGTGGGAGGCTTTCAAAGCTTTTATTAGGGGACATATTATTAGTTATACAGGATCAAAATCTAAGAAGACTCGAGAGGAGAGAGCTAAATTGGAACATAAAATAAAAAGTCTTCAGGAAAAAGTGTATGCAGGAAGAGATCCAAGGTTGGAGAATGAATTACTGATTTTGAGAGCTGAATACGACAAAAAATCAGCGAATAGAGCTGCCTCGAGTCTTCTAAGATTGAAACAATCTTTTTATGAACAAGGTGAAAAATCAGGAAAATTATTAGCATGGCAGATTAAACAATTGGAAATTAAAACACCAATAACCAGTATTATAAGTAACGGACAGGTAGTTATAGATCCTTTAGAAATTAATAGAGCCTTTAGAGATTACTATGAAAAATTATATGATACCAAAAATGAACCTGATTTAACAAAACTAAATGGGTTTTTGAACAAACTATCTATACCGTGTATTCCAAATGAAAACAGGGAGATATTGGAGTCTAAAATTAGTCAAGAAGAAGTTGGGCTAGCCATTGATAATATGAAATCAGGAAAAAGTGCAGGACCAGATGGTCTTCCAGTTGACCTTTATAAAAAATTTAAGAATAAATTAATAAAACCTTTTTTGGAAATGGTTTTAGAAGCATTTCAAAATAATAATTTACCATCATACATAAATAATGCCTTAATTATACTGCTGCCAAAACCAGGTAAGCCCTCTAATAAATGTGAAAATATGAGACCAATAAGCCTATTAAACGCCGACCTTAAGATAATCTGTAAAATTTTAGCAAGACGAATACAAGAAATTTTACCAAATATTATTAATCAAGATCAGAATGGCTTTATAAAGGGTAGACAAGGCTTCCATAATGTAAGAAGACTATTTAATATTATTTATTCTAATAAAGAAGCACCGGATACAGCTCTCCTATCATTGGACGCCGAAAAGGCCTTTGATAGAGTTGAATGGCCCTTTCTTTTTGAAGTCCTACAAAGGTTTGGACTTGGAAATAATTTCATAAAATGGGTTCAAATAATATACAATAATGCTACAGCAGAAATCCTAACAAATAACAATATTTCAAAACCAATAAAAATCAATAGAGGATGTCGACAAGGCTGTCCACTTTCACCTTTACTGTTTACTATGGCAATTGAACCTTTAGCGATAGCGATACGTTTACATTCACAAATATATGGAATTAAAGTTGGACCAACAGAACATAAAATCTCCCTGTACGCCGATGATATAATTTTGTTTATGTCGAATCTAAAAAAATCAATTCCAACCTTGTTGAATTTAATAAAGAATTTTGGGGAAATATCAGGATATAAAATAAATAAAACTAAATCTTCAATATTAATGCTAAATGAGACCCAGAGAAATTACCCAGCCCCTGAGGTAAATCAATTCAATGTTGTAAATCAGTTTAAATATTAGGAATCCAAATTATGCCTAAGCTAGAATCAGTCGCCAGTGTCAACTATGAAGCCTTAATGTCAGATATCAATGAGTTAACTCAGAGATGGATGTCACTACCAATGTCGATGATCGGGAGAATCAATATACTTAAAAGTAATAGTTTACCTAAAATACTTTATTTATTTCAATACATTCCCTTATCACCACCTTTAGATCTATTCTCAAGAATAAAAAAAAAGTTAGTGGAATTTATATGGAACAACAGGAGGGCTAGATTACGTTTGTCTTTATTATATTTACCATTTGATCGTGGAGGTCTGAAATGTCCAAATTTTATGTTGTATTATTGGTCGGCACAACTGAGGTCTATGACATATTATTTTTCATCAAATGATCTCCCTCACTGGACTGAAATGGAATCATACAATTTACCTTTACCTCTTCCCATATTCATATACTCAGATTCGGCAAAAAAATTACAAAAACAAGTTAAAAATCCATTTGTAAAGCATATGATCAAAATATGGTGTGAAGCTAAAAACTATTTAAAAGAACCACAGTTATTGTCACAATTTAGTCCAATATGGGGTAATCAATATTTTAAACCAGGGAGAGCGGACGCTGTATTTAAAGTATGGAATTTAAAAGGGATACAAAAGATTCAGGATTTATATTTGCCATGTGCAGACAACATAATGTCTTTTGAAGAGCTGAGGATCAAATTTAATCTCAATAGAACACATTTTTTTAAATATCTTCAACTTAGAAACTTTATTCGATCAAATCAAAATAAAGCTCTCACTCGACCTATTTATTCATCCTTGGAAAAAATGATGATGAAAGATAGTAAAAGAAAGGGTATTATTTCAGAGTTTTATAACTCATTGACACTATCTTCAAGTGAAAATTCACTGAAAAGATTAAACTACTGGAAAGAAGATCTGCAAATTGAAATTTCAGAGGAACAATGGGAATTGGCTTGTACAGAAGCTCAAACCAAATCAATAAATGCACGCCTTAAATTGATACATTTCAAATGGTTAATGCGGATGTATGTTACACTGGAGGAGTTAAATAGATACAACAAAAATATACCAGATACATGCACAAAATGCATGGAAAGTAAAGGAACCCTATTTCATTGTTTATGGGAATGTAGATTAATAAGAATGTTTTGGGAAGAGGTGAGGGTAACAATTGAAAAAATAATCTCAAAACAAATCATATTGAATCCTAAACTGTTTTTGTTGGGTCTGTACCCAGAAAAGCATAATTTTAATAAAAGTGAAAGAACATTCATAGACCTCAGTTTGCTTAATGCCAAAAAATGTATTGCACTATTATGGAAAAAGACTCATAGACCAGATGTGACTCAGTGGTTAAGACAGATGTTAACAAACCTTCCATTAGAAAGAATAACATATATACTGAAATCAAAGGAAATTGTGTTTGAGAATATATGGAGACCTTTTATTGATTATGTAAAAAATTTAAACATAACTCTTGAAGAAGAAGGTGAATGATGTGTGTGGACCTTGTAAATTCCAAACTGGTGAACATAATATGTATACTTATGTATTGGATTGTCTAGACTAAACAGAGGAGCATTGTTGAAGACTTGATTTTGTTGGTGGTTGTTGGTGTTTTTAGTGCATTTTTTTTTTTTTGTAGTACTTTAGTGTTAGTGTTTGATTGTTTGTATCATGTTTGTTAAAAAAAAAAAAAGGTTCAATAAAGATATTGTGGAAAAAAAACAAAACAATTGATAATCAGCATTCAATGCAATTAGTGTTTCAAAACAGGTATGACATCACAACTTACACATGCTATTTCATAACAAATTCATTACGCGAAAATTCTCAAGTACATTACTTATAACGAGAAAAAAATCTTACCTCGGAATGTGTCTTCCGATCACTAATTGCTGTAATCGGGGCCGATTGTGATGAACTTTTCAACCACAACTTCGGTATTTTTACCGATCTTTACAGTCACTGACACAGTTTTTTCGAGCCATTCCCAACAAAACTTGTTCCTTATCCCTTTGTCGATTTCTAAAATTCTTGCTTCGTTGTCTTTCGTGAGTTTTAGGTTCACCATTTTCACGAAATCGGGAAAACTCGGTTGATTATTTTGAAATGTCCGCCATTTACATTTCGCTCCACGTGTTGTATATGACAAAGGAAATCTAACAAAATCGCCGATTGGTTGCTTCAATAAGTATCAGCCAATCAGTGGCCTTGTTACATTACATTACTGATCTCGCTGGGTAGTGTATTCTGCGCGGTGGATTTTAGCAGCCGATCGAAAATACGATTCGCCGGTCATAACATACCTCACCTCCCCCCCCCTAAAATTTTCTCCTCGAATTTAGACGATTCACGAGAATGACCCTAGACATGATCAAATCCGTGGAATTCCGCGGATCCGTGGAAAATTCTCATCCCTGAATACCGTGGTATGCGGTATTATTGCAAATGTTTTTAGGACCCTGTGGATTCGTAATTTAAACAGGGTTTATAACTTGGGTAGCAAATGAGGGAAGCTGTGAGAGTCTCGCTGCAGCTCGCTCTCAACTTTATGCATGTGTGTTACAACTGTGCGGAGTCCGCTCTTTATGCAGGCATGAACTGTTGATTCTGTTAAAAAAAAAGATCATTTTCATAAAGCAGTGGCGGTAACTGAGGGTGCGTTCACACCAAACACAAACGGACAAATTTTTCGAGTAGCACGATTACATTATAACTCAATGTAAACACGTGAACAGACATAACTTCCCCTTCTGAGTGAGATGCAGACAGGCGAAGTTGCCTTTATAACTCCTGCAGCTGTGTTGAACCTGCTGTGGAAATTCCCAAAATAAACGTTGTGCTTAGGTTTACATTATCCGACACGGGGCTCACCTGAAAATGTCGTCTCAAGTCTCCAAAACTTCACAGAAGATGGGTGTTTTCGTTGCTAGCTTACTAGGACGTCCGTGGCCAGAAACAGTGCATAAATAGCTCCAAAATCCCGATTCAGCTGAAGAGTTCTCTGTCCTCCTGTCTCCCAGTGAGTGTGTTTCATTTTCTAACTAGTTTACTCTGCAATGGTGATAATTGTACTCCTTCT
This sequence comes from Pholidichthys leucotaenia, assembly GCA_020510985.1. Taxonomy (NCBI): domain Eukaryota; kingdom Metazoa; phylum Chordata; class Actinopteri; order Cichliformes; family Pholidichthyidae; genus Pholidichthys; species Pholidichthys leucotaenia. The sequence continues at coordinate 183,384,901 of CM035844.1, forward strand.
GCTAGCTGCTAGCATAGCTAGCTAGCGGGCGCGAATGCGCGACGGGGTGTGTGGACTAGAGACTGCAGCAACATTCAGCTTATAGGCAGGGCAGTTTCCGTACAGGACCCTGTGTGGCTCTTGTCTCCGTAATTTTTGCCGCTGTCCGAAAATTCTAGTTCAAACAAGCTGCTCTTGGAGCTCATACACAGAGCATACACAGTCAGGATCATACACACTCCGTTCAGAAGGAAATAACACACTTTGTGCCCTTTCAGTGCTCACTGTTACAGCTGTATTTAACAAGGAGTCCAAACACTTTCACCACTAACTGCCTGCCTTAACAATTTATTTAATAATCAATAGGGGCACATAAGTGAACAACGAGATATAGCCACACACACACACAAAAAGTGAACACCGCAGTTGTTGCGGTTGGTCATTTTCCTCTGCGGTAGGCGTGTCCATACCGCGGTATTACATAATTGCGGTTATCGCGACAGCCTTATGCTTTAGTCAATCCTAAAGCAATGACTTCACCTGTAAGCTCTTCAGGAAAGTTTGAAGACACGGGCTTTTCAAATTCCAATCTTGATCAATGAAATGGGCAGTGAGGCTCATATATGGTTCAGATGAGTGACTTGCCACAAATCTGACGTAGCAGTGAAGTATGACACACTTTGCAGCTCCTTTTCAACCGCTTCTCTACATTCCATGTACAGCTGGGGAAGTGCCATCTGGGAGAAATACTTATGGCCAGGGAGTTTGTAACGAGGGTCATTCACTTTAACCAGCCGCTTAAATCCGACATTTTCAACTGTACTTAATGGCAGCATGTCTTTTGCAATAAAGTAGGCTATTGCATTTGTAATATCACTGTGTCTCTGTTTTTTTGTTGTAAGCCATGGCACTGAAGAAACTGACCACTATGGTCTGTTGTTGTTGCCCATGTATCACACTAGTAGTTTTAGGAGGACCGACAGCACTTGCTTGGGTCTGGGACTGTAAAATCTTGCATTCTGTGTGCTCAACAGGATGGCACTGCTTCAGATGGTAAAAAAGATTTGTAGTGTTGCCTGATTTTGTGGGAATGTGCTTGCAACACAGTTTGCAGTGCACGCTAAGCTGCTTCTTGTTAGACTTTACATAGCCAAAATATCTCCACACTACTGAATTCCTCTGACCCTTCTTTTCAACAATCTCCTCGTCCATTGAGCATTGGGTGGCGTCCGTTTCTGTGTCTTCTTTGGTAACACTGTCACTGGACTTTTCATTAATGTTTTCTGTCATCATTTACTCCTACTGCATCTGTAGAAATGACATGCAGTGCCTTATGAGTGGCTTTCCACAGCTAATCAGAAGGGGCTGCTGCTCCAAAAACACTGTCCCTCGGCAAACCATTCATAAAATCATTCCTTCATCAGAGTGCCCTTGCTCATTTCCAGCACTGATGCTAACAGGAAATAATGTGGTTTCCTGCCAAAACCTCAAAGCCTGCACCAACATCACAGGTTGAGATATGTCCTGTAAAAACCCTCTTACATAAGACATGATTAAAAACAAATACTGCTGATGCACAATAAAAATACCTAAATATGTAAGGTCAACTGTAATGTATGTCCCCTAAGTTGTGTGCGCTCTACATGACCAGTGTATACAATACAAACTCATTATCTACCAGTCAATACATTCTCATTGGATTACATAATCTGCAGTTTATGAAGCCTCTAGGTTGTAGAATATGACAGGATGGAGGAGTGTGAATAATGCCTAAAGAAAAATGCCCTGAAGAGGAACTGTGCACTTCCACAATTTGCATGCACACACTTGACTACTGTATGTCATATCTCTGAAGCAAAGACGGGGACCATTAGGGGGCAAGTATTAATGGAGATGCTTTAGGTACGTGTAACAGATAGCATCTCGGGCTCACTGAGCATTAGAGTGGTTCTGTTCTGCCTGTCTGCCTTCTTCTGTATCCCTTCCCCCTCAAACACCCTTCTCTCTCACCATCTTTGTTTTTGCCCTCCCTTTATCTCACAGAGGGGCAGGGGCACCCAGGCAGAAGAAGCTGTGACACTGAGTCAATTGGAAACATATAAAGATTAAAAAAAAAACCTTTGGGGTGTGGGCTTTTTTTCCAGTGGTTAAATCCTCATCTGACACCTCCTGCCCTCATCCTGCACTCCTTCCTCTCTCCCTTTCTAATTCCAATCCATCAATCATCTCTAAAGCCTCCGGGCTTCAACCAGACTGAGGGATGGCATGCAGACAAGCCATACCGAGCATGAATGTCATGGCTCCACCAGAGGAAAAAACAAAGCTGCCGCCCAACACACGTATGCATGCATATTCCTGGTGGCCTTGATTCTGACGTTGCATGAGTGCAGATTTCCCTTTTTGTGTTTTCCAGGAAAAAATATCTGGGAAGCTTGATTCTGATAAGAAAGAACATACTCACACACACACAAATACTCTGGTTTGAGTTTGGCCATCAGAATGACGGAGATCTAATGTTTTGAAATGAGGAAACCCTTCGGAGAGCGTACTCCCATGTCACCTCCGCTCTGTGTGTATGTGCTATATCAGAATGAGGTCACGTCCAGGTCAGGCTCTCGTTTGCTAAATATTAAAGCATGCTGCTGTGCTGCACAAGACACATTTGCTTTGCAGATGTATGCAAATTGAAATAGTTTTGTTGCTGCTTTGATGAACAGCCATGACTCTAAACACTGATAAATGTGCCAGTAATCAAGTTTTTAAAATGCGCTTTTCCCTGAAATGACTACATTAAACCACTAGACATCTGAAAATGACATCATAAGGAGCTTAATTAGGGTTGGGCTGAGATTTAAAACGTCCAGCTGTGTATGTGTGTGGACAAAAATAGGGATGTGCTCTTCCTAATTTCTAAACAAACATCAGAAACTGACCATGGTTACATTCCCAGACTACTTAAATGATACCATGATGACCAACTGTTCATGTGTTTTAATGCTTGTAAGAGCATTCAAGAGAGAAAGGACAGTGATTCCAGTACAGTGATCCCATTTTCCCCTCCTAGCATTCATCTTTCCACCGGTTAAATATAGCATCACTGAAAACATGCGGGAATAGAGGACGGGTGAAAGACAAGCATGCGTACGTAGAGAGGGGGAAAAAAAGAGCAGGGGTTTACAGAGTTGAGCTATATTTAGTACAAAGACGAGAGCATCACCAATACTCAGAGCAATGCCACTGGTCTCATTCTCCCCAACCTACAAGAGGAATGCAATCAATATACAGTACACAAGATATTTTTCTATTTCCAGGTGGTTTGAAAACATTGAACATATGCATGAAACATGATGCACCATAAAGAAAATAAAGGTTAGAAATTTAAGTAAAGAAAGAGTGAGAGATGCATATACGTATACTACCCCAGTGAAAGATATGCGATATAAGCCTTACGCATATTAATCTGTACTATTTGTGTACATAAAAAGTAAAACATTTTCAAAGTTTGTCACTTCTCTCTGTAAACAACAGGACATTGTCTACTAGTACATATAGTAAATGGCATTCACTTACATACATAGTGTTTTACAGATCCTGCTATCCACACATTCGCACACATTCACATGCTGATGGTGGCAGAGCTGCCACACACAAGTGCTGGCCTGACCCACCAAGAGCAACTGGGGGTTCAGTGTCTTGCTCAAGGACACTTCGACATGCAGACTGCAGAGAGAGCGGGAATCGAACCACTGACCCTCCGATTAGTACTTGGCCACACTACACCTGCGCCACAGCCACCCATATGTTCTTACAAATTCTTACAAATAAATTTAGCTTAGTCCATAAACTATAAAACATCATGATGTCCATTTTTACAGGATCCTGATTTGAAGCCTTATACTGTACTGGCACCCTCCTTTTTTTCTGTTTTGAAACTTAATGTGACAATTAATGGGAGGTGAGGAACACTAAACTCATAGGGTAGGGACCAATTAGATATCCCATTTCATCATCCTTCTTGAAACTAATACAAATCATAATTAAAAAAAAAATAATTAAAAACTAGTGTTTTAGTTTGATTACAGAAAAGAGTTATTATCGTCATTAATAATAATAATAATAATACATCAGATTTATATAGCGCTTTTCATAGACACTCAAAGAAATTTTACAATGGATACATTATTCATTCACTCCACAAACATTGATGGTGGTAAGCTACTACTGTAGCCACAGCTGCCCTGGGGCAGACTGATGGAAACGTGGCTGCCAAGCCGCACCAACGGCCTCTCCAACCACTACCGAACATTTATACACATTCATACTAGGGATGGGCATAATTTACCGATTAACCGATAATTGATCATTAAGAATTTCACCGAGGAAGTTCATTTTCATCGACAAACCGTTTTTTTTTTTTTTTTTTAAACAATCCGAGGTTATTAAGGCCTAGTGCACGGCCGTCCTCAAACAATGCAATGGCAAAATTTGGGCACCAGGGGGCAACATTACACCATCGCCGTACCCTGGCGTGCCTCCGTTGATACATGCGGGCTTCCGTAGGGCGATCGCCAAATCATGAGGCGGTTACGGCGAAGTGTTGCGTGGGACCATTTCAATTTAAAAAATGACCAGGTGTACTGCAATCACTGCAATGCAGCATACAAATATACCTCATCGACAGGGTCCATGGAACACCCTTATTACGCGAAGAAACCGCCAACAGTGGTTGCGCGCTGAGTAATGGCGGTCGTGAAGATTCTTTTTTTTTTTTTTCAGAAACTTTATTGAGAAGGTCATGAAGATTCGGTGTACACACGTCGAGGGAAGCTGCAGGAGGCGGCGTAGTGCCTCGACGGGAAGACTATTTCGCACAAAATGGCACAAGAGAACAGCAAAAAGTTCCACGCGGCTAGACTAAGCAATACGAGCGATAGAGCAATGAATGCGGTCTTCGTTTGTTGGGTGGCCGCTCGGCAGGGAGAGAGAGCTGGGTAAAACGTCTCGGCCAATCAGCTTGCGAGATTCCCGAGCCGAGCAAACACGAGAACAGAGAGAGAGAGATTTGAGAGAGAGAGGTAGATTTGAGTTGTGCGGCTCTCCGTGCCCTCCGTGCTGATACCTGATGTTCTAATGTAGTCTACCTACCTAAAAATGTTAATGATTAACCGATTATTAATCATTAATTCTCCCGGCGATCGGTGAAGAAAATTTCACCGAATGCCCATCCCTAATTCATACCCGGTGTCATGGACACTGGAGGAAAGGTGGGTAAAGTGTCTTGCCCAGGGACACAACAGCAGAATGTCTGGGGGGAGTGGGATTCGAACCGCCAACCCTCCGGTTATTAGATGACCCACTCTACCCCCTGAGCCACTGCCACCCACATTTCCCTCCTCCGTTCCAGTTTTGCTGAGCACCAAGCTGGAAGGTAAGAAGTTCCATTTTTTATATTGTCTTTGGCATGACCCAGCCGGGACTTGAACCCCAATCTCCCTGTTGTGGGGCAGATGCTCTACCTCTAAGCCACCACTCTATCCCGCCACCACCAACATGACAACACCCCACCCTGCCATGCCACAAACCAATAAACCAAGGTCAAACATTGTAAAGATTTGCAAAAAAAAAGACAAAACTATTGGAAACACTGCGTCATTTCATTAGGAAAGTGACTGTCAGGTGTACACATGTGGACAAAATTGTTGGTACCCCTCTGTTAGTGAAAGAAAAACCCACAATGGTCACAGAAATAACTTGAATCTGACAAAAGTGGTAATAAATAAAAATTCTATGAAAATTAACCAATGAAAATCAGACAATGCTTTTGTGAATTGTGGTTCAACAGAATTATTTTAAAAAACAAACTCATGAAACAGGCCTGGACAAAAATGATGGTACCCTTAACTTAATATTTTGTTGCACAACCTTTTGAGGCAATCACTGCAATCAAACGATTTCTGTAACTGTCAATGAGACTTCTGCACCTCTCAGGAGGTATTTTGGCCCACTCCTCATGAGCAAACTGCTCCAGTTGTCTCAGATTTGAAGGGTGCCTTCTCCAGACGGCATGTTTCAGCTCCTTCCACAGATGTTCAATAGGATTTAGATCAGGGCTCATAGAAGGCCACTTTAGAATAGTTCAATGTTTCGCTCTTATCCATTCTTGGGTGTTTTTAGCTGTGTGTTTTGAGTCATTATCCTGTTGCAAGACCCATGACCTGCGACTGAGACCAAGCTGTCTGACACTGGGCAGCACATTTCTCTCTAGAATACCTTGATAGTCTTGAGATTTCATTGTACCCAGATGCAGCAAAGCAGCCCCAGAACATAACAGAACCTCCTCCATGTTTGACAGTAGGGACAGTGTTCTTTTCTTGGTATGCTTCATTTTTGAGCATCTGTGAGCATAGCGCTGATGTGCCTTGCCAAAAAGTTCCAGTTTTGTCTCGTCTGTCCATAGGACATTCTCCCAGAAGCTTTGTGGCTTGTCAACATGCAGTTTGGCAAATTCTAGTCTGGCTTTTTTATGATTTGTTTTCAACAGTGGTGTCCTCCTTGGTCGTCTCCCATGAAGTCCACTTTGGCTCAAACAACGACGGATGGTGCGATCTGACACTGATGTACCTTGACCTTGGAGTTCACCATGAATGTGTTTAGAGGTTGTTCTGGGCTTTTTTGTTACCATTCATATTATCCGTCTCTTCCATTTTTCATCAAGTTTCCTCCTGCGGCCACGTCCAGGGAGGTTGGCTACAGTCCCGTGGATCTTAAATTTCTGAATAATATGTGCAACTGTAGTCAGAGGAACATCCAAGCTGCTTGGACATGGTCTTATAGCCTTTACCTTTAACATGCTTGTCTATAATTTTCTTTCTAATCTCCTGAGACAACTCTCTCCTTTGCTTCCTCTGGTCCATGTTTAGTGTAGTACACACCATGTCACCAAACAGCACAGTGACTACTTGTGACCCTTTAAATAGGCCGACTGACTGATTACAAGACACATCTTGGTTGAACATGTCCCTATGGTCACATTATTTTCAATCTTTTCTAGGGGTACCATCATTTTTGTCCAGGCCTGTTTCATGAGTTTGTTTTTCAAAATCATTCTGTTGAACCACAATTCAAAAGCACTGTCTGATTTTCATTGGTTAATTTTCATAGAATTTTTATTTATTACTACTTTTGTCAGATTCAAGTTACACGTATTTCTGTGACCATTGTGGGTTTTTCTTTCATTAACAGAGGGGTACCAACAATTTTGTCCACAGCTGTATATGTCAAGTCTACACGCATGCATGCGCAGACACATACCTCTTTCGGCTGCTCCTTATTCGGACTTCTACACAAATTGAGGTTTTACTTAACTGACCAAAAAGAACATTTCACCCACTATAGACTGGCTTCACTTTTCTGACAGGAAGCAACAGTAGTTTTTATGCACAGTCCACGGTTAGGCTGAGCGAGCTGTTAGGATACAGAGGCAGAACACATTGGGCTCTATCATGACAATCTATTCAACAGTTTGTCTTTGGTGCAGACCACATTTATGGCTGTAGCCAAGTCTATTTTGTTAGCACGGCAGCAGGAAAAGGGTCTCTTTGCTGGGTGAAAAGTCCAAAGAGGCTGTTCTACAAGGTGGGGCTGAAAAGTTCATAGGCTGAAAGGTTCATAGTGGTCAAATTTGACCAAATGTGGTTTATTTTTCAACTGCAGGGATCCAAGCGCTGCAACACCAATGGAAAAAGTGTGTGGACCGAAGAGGGGACCATGTTGAAAAATAAACCACATTTGGTCAAATTTGACCACTATGAACTTTTCACCCCCACACCCTTGTAATTATTCACAGGTGTGTTTTGGGTAATCTAATCCACAGTGCTCCTGCCCATCCGTTTAATGCACAGAGGCACATAATTAAAGGTGAACTCTGATCATTATGGCTTGTCAATGGGTTTTGTGCTGGCCACAGTACATGTGTGAAAATGCACGATAGTAAAGCTGTTTTTCATTAAGCCTGGCATTAACCACAACTGATGCCCAGTTAGTTATTTTATGGAAGACCATGGGAAAGAAGAGATGATGAACCCATTAGCCGGGACAATCAAGCTGACTTTAATAGATTTAATGTAGCATGCATGGATGCAACATGCAGACATGAATGGGTTTGAACCACAGAAAAAGAGGATGATAAGTTGAACCTATGTACCATTTTTTTCTCTGTACAGTGAAAAACTCTGCCTGCTGTGTCATCAAATAGTTCATATTTACCTCCGCCAAGGAGGTAATGTTTTTGCCGGGGTTTGTCCGTTTGTTTGTCTGTTTGTCTGTTTGTCCGTCTGTTGGTTAGCAAGATAACTCAAAAAGTTTTGGACGGATTTCAATGAAACTTTCAGGCGTTGTTGGAAATGGTACAAGGAAGAACTGATTAAATTTTGGTGGTGATCCGGATCACCGTCCAAAAGAAAACCACCATTACGGAAAATGCCATTTTCGTGAATAACTACTGAACCACTAATCCTATCATTGTCAATCCAATTGCTAGTCATATGTTCTCATGGTCAAGGAATCTGAAAACGTACACACAAACACTGTATGGGGGGAACTGTGGCCGCCGTTACGGAAAATGCCATTTTCCTGAATAACTACTGAAACACTAATCCTATCATTGTCAATCCAATTGCTAGACATATGTTTTCGTGGTCAAGGAATCTGAAAACGTACACACAAACACTGTATGGGGGGAACTGTGGCCGCCATTACGGAAAATGTCATTTTCGTGAATAACTGCTGAACCACTAATCACATCATTGTCAATCAAATTGCTAGTCATATGTTTTCATGGTCAAGGAATCAGAAAACGTACACACAAACACTGTATGGGGGGAACTGTGGCGCTTGGCGGAGGTCTGCGCTCTCCGAGTGCTTTTCTAGTTATGTCATGAATTGCTCCTCGGGGCAGGAAGGAAGACCCAGGCGCTGAACTGCGAGTTTGTGAGATTTAATGTAAAACATAAAGTCCAAACAGAGCACAAAACAAAACTTACAATAAAGGCAAAACTGGTAATTTGCAGGACAAATGTAGGAACGCACGTCAGAACAGGAATGGGTTCCAAAGGAACGGAACGGAACGGAATGGGTTCCAACTATCATTTCATCCACTCATTGCTGGAGTGAATGAAATGGTAGTCTTTAAATAGGGCAACCAGCAAGTGGTAGCAGGTCTGGATCACATGAGCGGGGAGGTAGACCTAATTATTTGACAGGTGTCAGCTGTCACAACCTGCAAACTTGAACCAATGACAGAAGAAAACAGAATGAGCTCAAAATCGTAACTACTACAAATACAGAATGATTCCAAACATAGGACAGACTGGAGGAGAGGTGAGGGGCTCATGCCAAACAGAAACAAAATATTAAGGCTAAAAAAAAAAAAAAAAAAAAAAAAAGGCTGAGAACTAGATGAAAGAAGACGCCTAAGGAAACTGACAGAATGACAATGAGAACAAGAATTACATAAATAGAAACAACTGGTAAACTCAAAACACATCATACAACCAAAACCAGCACACAGTAAAATAATATACAGGAAATAATCAGAAATAAACCGAGAACATGAGCATGGTGACACACCGCGCTCAGCCTCATGACAATTTAACTGTCTTCAATTTACAGAAAACAATGGCTGAGTGTGTATGTTTCATTAACCGAGAGAGGAGACGCACGCACATGAACGGACACGAGATATGATATTATATGCTATGATATGATGACAGACATGACAGATTAATATGTGGACAGAATAGCCTACTTTGTCACAGATGAGAGGTTTTTTTTGGGGGGGGGGGTTTGTTACTTATTTGTACCCGTAGGTAGATTTGGTTTGCAGTCTGGTGACAAGCCACCGGCTGCTGGTCGCTGCGTGCGCGAGCGCCCTAAACCTACATGTTTTTGGTATGCGGGAGGAAACCGGAGAAATCCCGGAGTAAACCCACGCAACACGGGGAGAACATGCAAACTCCACACAGCTCACTGTTGGTCGGGGGCTGGGATCGAACCCACGATCTCATGATCTCCGCGATCCCCCGGCCGAGGGTAAACTGTGCTGCCACAGTGCTAAACCACTGCACCACCGTGCAGCCATTTGGTAGTGGTTTGTCGTTTAAAGTGACAAAAACAGTGGGGTTTTTTGTTTTTTTTTAAATCTGTCTGTAACGTGTTTTACGACTTAAAGACATATCAAGAGTGAAATCATTCAAATTTGTCGTGTCTGTGTATTTTTGCTATGAAATTTTGGTTAAACCCCAGGTAGCATTTTTGGACAGCTGCTTTTAAAACTTGACCCAAATTAAGACTGCTTTTAAGGACCGATGAAGTTTCAGTTATTATCCTGGGCCACCATGCATACAACTGGGCATGTCCATTAACTGGTAAGTCTTTTTATCACAAGATTTATTCTGTTTACTGTAGCGCCAGCCACTATTAGCCTTGTGGGATGTGGGTAGGAATATTCACAGATCCTGTGTTTGAAGGAAGGGGAAAAGTGAAAAGATTCTGACATGAAACTCTAAGACAATGAAAGGTCTTTTTTGAAGAAAAAAGGGCATAAGATACCATTTTAGACAATATAGATTTCTTTTAATAGGGGATTTATATCCACCAGAGTGCGTCTTTAACTTAATTTAACATGGAATTATTTTTGATTAAGATCTGTTCTTTAATTTACATATTAAACTTTTAAAAAGCAGTCTTAGAAACAATTTACATATTAAACTTGTTTCTAAGACTGCTTTTTATCATTTCCATAATGCTGTGAAACTAATCCACGCTTTTTGTTAGCTCTAGATTAAATTATTGTAACTCTTCATTATCAGGCTGTCCTAAAATATCTCTAAAAAGTTTTCAGTTGATCCAAAATGCCGCAGCTAGTTTTAACAGGTAGCTACTAGAAAGAGAGATCATATCTCTCCAGTTCTGGTCTCCCTTCAATGGCTTCCCATAGAATTTAGAATTAAGTTTAAAATCCTTCTCCTCACGTACAAAGCTCTAAATGATCAGGCCTCTTGTTATTTAAAAGATCTGATACTACTTTATCATTGTAACAGAGTACTATGCTCCCAAAATACCTGTAATACCTAGAATCTCTAAAAGTGCAATGGGAGGCAGAGCTTTCAGTTATCAGGCTCCTCTCCTTTGGAACCAGCTGCCAATCTGGATTCGGGAGACAGACTCTGTTTTTAAGAATAGGGTTGAAACTTTTCTTTTTGACAAAGTCTACAGTTAGGGTGGGATCAGGTAACCCTGAACCTTCCCTTAGTTATGCTGCTAACAGGTTTAGACAGCCAGGGGATCTCCCTGATGCACTGGGCTTCACTCATCAATTCACTCCCAATGTAATATTTTTGCTGATCATCATCTGTCCATCTGTTTGTTTTCTCCCTTAGATTGAGTCCCTGTCATGCTGTTTGCCCTCTACATGTCTGTTCTTTTCTTCTTCTCTATCCCCTCATCCCCCAGCCAGTCACAGCAGATGACTGCCCCTCCCTGAACGTGGTTCTGCTGGAGGTTTCTTCCTGCTTAAAAGGAGTTTTTCCTCTCCACCATCGCCAAGTGCTTATTCACGGGGGATCACCTGATTGCTGGAATCTTTCTGCAATTGTGGAGTTTCCCTCTACAGTTTGACAATGCTAATGATATCACAGTTGTTGTGAAATGGCACTATATAAAGTTTTATTGAAACTGAACTGAATCTTCTGACTAACAGCATCCCACCACGACTCCGTTTACCACATCCACACACTCCCTGTTCATTCAACCATTCCCCTAAAAAATAAATACTTTAATGCCTAATTTATAGGCTATACTCCACCTGTTAGTCAATGATTAAGATGAAAATGTGGATGGCGTAAAAGAAAACTATTAAGTGCATCATATTATAATTAAAATGAGGGGTGATCAGATTATAACCATTACAACTCTGTTCATTAAAATAACAGAAAATCCCAGTGCATGCTGTTTCCTCGTGTGCTCCTGTCTGTAAGAGCTGCATGATTCCAAAACATGCTGTTGAAATATAGTAGCACTAACAATGCCCTTCTGATGACAGACCTCCTTTTTCCTGATCAAAACTGCATTGTCATGAAATGCACTAAAACACCAATGAGCACAGATTGAGCAGCTGACACACCTCTTACTTTTTTCTTTTTCAAAACTTTATTAGTTTTCAATGCAGCAAAATAAATTCATACAAGGGGGTTAAGGCAAGTATTAAATGCGTCATCAACATCGTAAAACCCAGTTGAGTAATTCAGTAATATAGGAACACTCAGCCTTATTGAAATTAAGTAGATTACAGGGAACAAAGATCAGACTACAATACCATCCCCCCTCATTACATATTTAAGTTAGAAATAACATTAAACATTAAGGACTTCCGGTTATGGCGGCCACGTAAGAAGACGTGGTTCACTCTGCTCTGCTCCTAAAAATAAAAAGTTGGCAAATAACTCCCAATTGGAACAAAATCTATCCCAGCGTTTGGGCGCGGATATGCCAGTAAAGCCTAAGGCTGGGAAATTAGGTGGAGGAAAAACTGAACCGCCGAAACAGTCCAAGTTAACGGACTTCCACGTTCGTGACGAAGCAGAAAGATCTCCAGATATGGCGGAGCAAGCTAGCGGCGGAGGGCACAGGTGCGGTGCTCGCTGCCATTAGCGCAATGAGAGCAGACTTTTCCGCTAAATTTGATGGGATTATAGCAGCGATAGAAGGAATGAGGAAGGAAATAAGTGACTGTATGAAGCGAGTGTCGCAGGTGGAGCTCCGAATTTCCAGCGCTGAGGATGACGTCACCAGCCTACAATTAAAGGTGTGCACATTGGAATTAAAAAATAAACGTCTGGAAGATAGTGCCCTGGACTTAGAATCCCGGTCGAGACGGAACAATCTGAGGCTGGTGGGCCTCCCGGAGGGAACAGAGGGACGGGACCCATGTTCCTTTTTGGAAAAGTGGATTCCAGAAGCGTTGAACAACGCAGAGCTGCAGTCATTGGTCGTCTTAGAGAGCACCCACCGAATCGGCCCACTGAGAGATAATAAGGCACCACCGAGGACGCTGATTATGAAGTTCCTCAGCTACAGAGACAAGATGACGATCTCCAACGCAGCGCGAGCTAAAGGAGAAATTAAATATCAGGATCAACAGGTGCGGTTTTACCCAGATCTGACCACAGGAATCCAACAATTAAGGAAACAGTTTGACCCCGCCCGTAGAGAGCTGCGCAACCTCGGGATTCGTCATGGAGTGATTTATCCGGCAAGACTGCTGGTCACAAATAAAGGGAGAACCCACACCTTCAAGACCCCTGAGGAGGCGCAGGTGTTTATCAAGCAGATCCAAGAGAGACTGGTGGGAGCTAAGCATGAAGCATGAACAAAATATAAAGGTAGAATATTTAAGTATTTGCACAGGCATCTGACTGATCTGAAGCATATAGCAAGTTTACAAAATATAGATTGTATTATATAAAAAAAAAAACCTATGATGTACAAAATTGCTATAAAATTTTGGAGTTAAGTTGGAAAACTACAGAAGAGAGTTAATGTTATGTCATTAAAAGCAGTAGAGTCAGGGTGATTGAGAGGAGAAAGAGTGGTTTTGACTGATCCTCGCGGGTGTGGACAGTAAATGGCTATAGCGGGAGATGGAATTTTTTTTTGATTTTGGGGGGATTACCACGAATGTGGGAAGGGGGAATTTATTTGTGTGTAGTTTGTAGGATGAATGTTCAACCACTCATGTTTTTGCTTCTCTGTATGAGCATGTTTATATTGCGAGGTAATCTCAAACTCCCTATTGATCATAGACCAAAGCGTTAATCTTAATTTAACTTCATGGAATTACAGAGGTCTACAAAATTTAAAAAAACTTAAACAAGTTATGAATAAAATAAAAGACATAGGTTCAAAAATTGTGTTGTTACAAGAAACTCATCTAATAGAGGAGGATGTAAAAAAAATTAGGAGAAGATGGCAGGGAAGTGTGTTCACCTCATCATTTTCATCTCGAGCCAGGGGAGTTATGACTCTCATACATAAATCAGTCCCATTTCAAGTGAAAAATGTAATTGGAGACAAATTAGGAAGATATCTAATCATCCAAGGATCTTTGTTATTAGAAAATATAAATTTGGTGAACTTGTACGGTCCCAATATAGATGATCAAAACTTCTTTGCTAATTTATTTCTTATTTTATCATCACTTACAGGGCAACATATAATAGCAGGGGATTTTAATTGTACACTGAATCCCGGTATAGACAGATCAACAGGACGCACAATGGATGCAGGATGATCATTAATCATTCTCTGAAAGAATTGAGATTGCTAGATATATGGAGAGAAATGAAACCACAAGTTAAAGCCTACTCTTGCTATTCTAATACCTACAAGACTTTCTCACGTATTGACTATTTTTTGATCTCCACAGAATAAAGGTCCAAGATTCAAAACTGTTTCTATGATAACATTGTGATCTCTGATCATGCACCCTGCTGTTTAATATATGTAGATAAGAAATTGACAAAGGAACCAGGTAGGTGGCAATTTCAGCATAAATGGCTTCAGGATGAGGAATTTGTTAAGTACATAGAAAAACAGATAGATGAGTTCTTTGATATCAATACTACACAAACATCAGCATGTATAAAGTGGGAGGCTTTCAAAGCTTTTATTAGGGGGCATATTATTAGTTATAGAGGTTCAAAATCTAAGAAGACTCGAGAGGAGAGAGCCCAATTGGAACATAAAATAAAAATTCTCCAAGAAAAAGTGTATTCAGGAAGTGACCCAAAATTATAGAACGAATTACTGATTCTGAGAGCTGAATATGACAAAAAAAATCAGCGAATAGAGCTGCCTCGAGTCTTCTAAGATTGAAGCAAACTTTTTATGAACAAGGTGAAAAATCAGGGAAATTATTGGCATGGCAGATTAAACAATTAGAATTTAAAACACCAATTACCAGTATTATAAGTAACGGACAGGCAGTTGTAGATCCTTTAGAAATTAACAGTGCCTTTAGAGATTATTATGAAAAACTATATGATACAAAAAATGAAAATGACTTAACAAAACTAAATGGGTTTTTGGACGGATTATCTATACCGTGTATTCCAAATGAAAACAGGGAGATACTGGAGTCTAAAATTAGTCAAGAAGAAGTTGGGCTAGCCATTGATAATATGAAATCAGGAAAAAGGGCGGGACCAGATGGTCTTCCAGTTGACCTCTATAAAAAATTTAAGAATAAATTAATAAAGCCATTTTTGGAAATGGTTTTAGAAGCATTTCAAAATAGTAATTTACCACTATATATGAATAATGCCTTAATTATACTGTTGCCAAAACTAGGTAAACCCTCTAATAAATGTGAAAATATGAGACCGATAAGCCTATTAAATGCTGACCTTAAGATAATCTGTAAAATTTTAGCAAGACGACTACAAGAAATATTACCAAATATTACTAACCGAGATCTGAATGGCTTTATAAAGGGAAGACAAGGCTTCCATAATGTAAGAAGACTATTTAATATTATCTATTCTAATAAAGAAGCACCGGATACAGCTCTCCTATCATTGGACGCCGAAAAGGCCTTTGATAGGGTCGAATGGCCCTTTCTTTTTGAAGTCCTACAAAGGTTTGGACTTGGAAATAATTTCGTAAAATGGGTTCAGATAATATACAATAATGCTACAGCAGAAATCCTAACAAACAGCAATATCTCAAAATCAATAAATATCAATAGAGGATGTCGACAAGGCTGTCCACTTTCACCTTTACTGTTTACTATGGCAATTGAACCTTTAGCGATGGCAGTACGTTTACATCCACAAATAAATGGAATTAGAGTAGGACCAACAGAACATAAAATCTCCCTGTATGCCGATGACATAATTTTGTTTATGTCGAATCTTAAAAAATCAATTCCGACCTTGTTGAATTTAATAAAGAATTTTGGGGAAATATCAGGATATAAAATAAATAAAACTAAATCTTCAATATTAATGCTAAATGAGACCCAGAGAAATCACCCAGCTCCTGAGGTAAATCAATTCAAAGTTGTAAATCAGTTTAAATATTTAGGAATTCAAATTGTGGCTAAGCTAGAATCAGTCGCCAGTGCCAACTATGAAGCCTTAATGACAGATATTAATGAGTTACTTCAGAGATGGATGTCACTACCAATGTCGATGATTGGGAGAATTAATATACTTAAAAGTAATATCTTACCCAAGATACTTTATTTATTTCAATACATTCCTTTACCACCACCTTCAGATCTATTCTCAAGAATTAAAAAAAGTTAGTGGAATTTATATGGAACAATAGGAAGGCTAGATTACATCTGTCCTTACTATATTTACCATTTGATCGTGGAGGTCTGAAATGTCCAAACTTTATGTTGTATTACTGGTCAGCACAACTGAGGTCTATGACATATTATTTTTCATCAAATGATCTCCCTCACTGGACTGAAATGGAATTATACAATTTACCTTTACCTCTTCCCATATTCATATACTCAGACTCGGCAAAAAAATTACAGAAACAAGTTAAAAATCCATTTGAAAAGCATATGATCAAAATATGGTGTGAAACCAAAAAATATTTAAAAGAACCACACTTATTGTCACAATTCAGCCCAATATGGGGTAACCAATATTTTAAACCAGGGAGAGCGGATGCTGTATTTAAAGTATGGAATTTAAAAGGGATTCAAAAGATTCAAGACTTACATTTGTCGTGTTCAGATAACATAATGTCTTTTGAAGAACTGAGGATCAAATTCAATCTTAATAGAACACATTTTTTTAAATATCTTCAGCTTAGGAACTTTATTCGATCAAATCAAAATAATGCTCTCACCCGACCTACTTATTCATCCTTGGAAAAAATCTTGAAGAAAGATAGTAAGAGAAAGGGTGTAGTGGTTTGATTCAACCCCCCACAACACAGAGACAGAACACAGAGACAGTCAGCTCGCACTCCTTGGTTTTTCCCGCTGCACTACTGAGATGTAATGTGCCATTCATGTATTGTGATGTAATGTGCCATTCATGTATCGTGATGCAATGTGCCATGCATGTATTGTGATGTAATGTGCCATTCATTTATAGTGTTCATGCGTCCTGTCCTTACTGTGACCTAGAGGCTGAGATCAATATGTAGATGTGCCTTGTGACCTCTTTGTCCTGCAAGCCGGAGCAGAGGCTGCATCTGCCTATTGTTATGTAGGTCTTACAAATGCAAATGTCTCATGCCTGTTCTGCAGTCCCTTTGATCAGACCAACTGCTGTGAATCTGCTTTGATGTATTGTTTGAGTTTGGTATAAATACTACACAGGTTCTGTAACACATTCTCTCATTCCCACTTCTGCAACTGCTGCTGCTGGACACAGACTTTGTGTCCCTCTTCTCTGAGAGCTGTTTGGGCTCGCTCCCGGCGCGCATGCACGGTGCCGGGAGCGGAGCCCGTGACGGCGGTATGATAATAAACTCTACTTAAAACCACAGCATCGCTGTTTATATTTTTTTATCATGCGCCGCAAGGGTATTATTTCAGAGTTTTATAACTCACTGACATTATCCTCAAGTGAAAATTCACAGAAAAGACTGAATTATTGGAAAGAAGACCTGCAAACTGAAATTTCAGAGGAACAATGGGAATTGGCTTGTACAGAAGCTCAAACCAAATCAATAAATGTACGTCTTAAATTGATACATTTTAAATGGTTAATGCGGATGTATGTTACACCGGTGGAGTTAAATAGATACAACAAAAACATACCAGATACGTGCACAAAATGTATGGAAAGTAAAGGAACCCTATTTCATTGTTTATGGGAATGTAGAAAAATTAGAATGTTTTGGGAAGAGGTGAGGGTAACAATTGAAAAAATAATTTCAAAACAAATCATATTGAATCCTAAATTGTTTTTGTTGGGTCTGTATCCAGAAAAACATAACTTTAATAAGAGTAAAAGAGCATTCATAGACTTCAGTTTGCTTAACGCCAAAAAATGTATTGCACTATTGTGGAAAAAGACTCATAGACCAGATGTGACTCAGTGGTTAAAGTAGAACTGAACTCACCTTTTTGCCAAAAAAGTAGAATAGCAGATTAATTCCTTATTACCTATTGTATTTTTCAACACATAAAAGAAATTTTTAGGCCGTGCGATGGCCAAGCTATAAGCCGATAAACTTTTGCCTCTGGCTGGCACTGCCAAACAAACCGGAAGTAGTGCAGACGACGCTGCGTGACGTCACGAGTGTGACCCTTATCAAAACAACAATGGCAGATGATAGCAGTTCCAGCAGTCAAGAACACCAGAGTTTTCACAGTGAAGAGGCATTCAGGATCGGTGACAAGACAGAGGAGGATGCAGGAGTGTCAAGTGAACAGGAAGAGAGCGAGGGAGGCATCGAACCGTACAGATTAGAGCCAGAATTTTCGGGGGATTCCGGCACCGACTCAGACCGCAGCAGTGATGGGGAGGAGAGTCGCTTATTGAATACAGAATGGTGAGTCTTTACTTTGGCATGTTTGGGGTGTCAGGATAAGGAAAATTAACAATAAAAAAGAAAGGGAAAAAAAACCATCAGCATTTTTCCAACTTATTACAGTGATCCCTCACTTATTGTGTTTAATGGGGACCAGAACCGACCGCGAAAAGTGAAAAACCGTGAAGTAGCGTCACCCCCCCCCCCAAGGGCGTCACAAGCACTATTTTGCACAAAAAGGCACAAGAGAACAGCGAAAAGTGCCACTAAGCAACACGAGCGATAAAGAACAATGAATGCGGTCTTCCTTCGCTGGGTATAGGCGCTCGGCAGGGAGCGAAGCTGGGTAAAACGTCTCGGCCAATCAGCTTGCGAGGTAAAACGTCTCGGCCGATCAGATTCCCGAGCGGTGAAGAGGTGGGCGGAGAGGAGTGGAGCGGTGATCAGAGAGGTAGATTTTGAGTTGTGCGGGCTCTCCGTGTTGATACCTGATGTTCTAATGTAGAAGGCAGGGAGAAGGCAGGGAGACTACATTAGAACATCAGGTATCAACACGGAGAGCCCGCACAACTCAAAATCCACCTCTCTGACCACCGCTCCACTCCTCTCCGCCCACCTCTTCACCGCTCGGGAATCTCGCAAGCTGATTGGCCGAGACGTTTTACCTCGCAAGCTGATTGGCCGAGACGTTTTACCCAGCGAAGGAAGACCGCATTCATTGTTCTTTATCGCTCGTGTTGCTTAGTGGCACTTTTCGCTGTTCTCTTGTGCCTTTTTGTGCAAAATAGTGCTTGTGACGCCCTTGGGGGGGGGGGGGTGACGCTTACTTCGCGGTTTTTCACTTTTCGCGGTCGGTTCTGGACCCCATTAAACGCGATAAGTGAGGGATCACTGTATATCTAGAAACGCATCGCTTCCCGGTCGCTTTTCCTCCCCCTTTCTTTTCTTTCGTCGCCATGACAGCTTTCCTTGGCCACTGAACAGATCTTCCCAGGTGTTGGAAGTGTTTTGTAGTCGACTATCACGACAAAATGCACCAAAAACAACCAGTGTCGACGTGCTCGCAATGGTAAACATGGAGGACTGTGTCACACTCGTGACGTCACGCGGAACTCCGGCTGCACTTCGGCGGATTTGTCTGATTTTTCAGGGCGGGAAATTCAAAATCGCGATTTTCTCCAAGATTCCGGGATTTGTGGAGGGGGTGCCAATGATAAATTATCTTTATAATTGTACGTACTATCACCCAGTGCTGTTCAATGCCGTTCAGTTCAGTTCTACTTTAAGACAGATGTTAACAAACCTTCCACTAGAAAGAATAACATACATACTGAAATCAAAGGAAATTGTGTTTGAGAATATATGGAGACCTTTCATTGATTATGTAAAGAATTTAAACATAACTTTTGAAGAAGAAGGTGAATGATCTGTGTGGACCTTGTAAATTCCAAACTGGTGAATGTATAATATGTATACTTATGTAATGGAGTACCTAGACTAAACAGAAGAGCATTGTTGAAGACCTGCTTTTGTTAGTGGTTGTTGGTGTTTTTAGTATTTTTTTATTTATTTTTTTTATTTTTTTTAATCACTTTAGTGTTAGTGTTTGATCGTTTGTGTTATGTTTGTAAAAAAGGTTCAATAAAAAATATTGTGGAAAAAAACCCCATTAAGCATTAAGAACAGAAGACAGCCAGTCAAACAAAATTTAAAAAAAAGAAACACACAAAGACAAAAAAAAAAGCCTGCCATGCCCAAGAAAATCATGTAAGGTCAGACATATTAGAAAAATCTAACTGTTTAACATATTTAAAAAAAGGATCCCAAGTCCTATAAAATTTCTCATTAGAGCTTCTTAACACATGTCGAATCCTCTCCATATTGAGACAATTGAGGATTTCTTTTACCCACTGGGTGTGTGAAGGAGCTGTTGGAGATTTTCACTTAAGTAATATTGTACATCTCGCCAACAAAGTAACAAAAGCAATAAAATTTGATTCTGTTGATGTAAGCAATACAGTCGAAGCAATCCCAAACAAACCCATCAAAACATTCGGCTCAATATGTTTTCAAGTAATACTTGATAGGGATTTGAAAATTTCTGCCCAGAAAGATTGCAAGGCAGGGCAAGACCAAAACATGTGGACATGGTTTGCTGGAGCTAGGCGACACCTGTCACAGATCAGGTCTGTGTCTCTGTAAATTTTAGATAATTTAACCTTAGTGAAGTGAAGACAGTGTACAATTTTAAACTGAATTAATCCATGCTTTGCACAAATAGATGATTTATGCACTCTATAAAGAATATTTCTCCAAAGATCATCTGGAACATTATAACCT
This sequence comes from Pholidichthys leucotaenia, assembly GCA_020510985.1. Lineage (NCBI taxonomy): Eukaryota > Metazoa > Chordata > Actinopteri > Cichliformes > Pholidichthyidae > Pholidichthys > Pholidichthys leucotaenia. The sequence goes on from CM035844.1 coordinate 183,405,781, forward strand.
AACTCTGCTTCCCATGAAGTTTTGATAGGATCAAGAGAGACCAAACAAAGGGAATGAATCAGGGAATAAATATGAGAAGTCATTCCTTTAAATTTACTAACAGGCTCTAGCAAGATGTCCTGAGGGGAATTATCAGGTAGACATGGGGAATGAGGGAATGTTTTGGTCACAAAGCTACAGATTTGTAAATATCTAAAGAAATGTCGCTTAGGCAATTCAAATTTATCAGACAATTGCCCAAAGGAGGCACATAAATTATCAATATATAGATCTTTAAATGATTTAATACCCAGGTTGAACCACATTTTAAATGTGTCATCCACTAAGGTTGGGGGAAACAAATGGTTAGCGGTTATAGGAGCACAGATCGAATATGTTTGAAGATGGAAACTACGTTTAAATTAATTCCAGATTCTCATTGAGGTCTTAACAATAATATTTCTTGTATAATCAGGAGAGGAAGTTTTAATGGAGTGAGCCAAAGCTGACAAAGATACTGGGCCACAGGAGGCAGATTCCATTGTAAGCCAAACAGGCGGAGGTTGGAAAAGTTCAGAGTGCAACCAGAATTGAATGAGTCTTAAATTAGCCGCCCAATAATAATATTTGGTTAGCCCATAACTCCAGTTTCTTTAGGTCTCTGTAAGAACTGTTGTCTAATTCCTTAGTAGTATGTCAACTTTATTTAAAAAAAGCTTAGAGGAAGAAAGATTGATATACATTGAAATATACACAAGAGTTTAGGCGAAGTATTCATTTTAACCACAATGGTACAGAGTTTGCATATTCTCCCCGTGTCTGCGTGGGTTTACTTCGGGATTTCTCCGGTTTCCTCCCACATGCCAAAAACATGCAAGTTGGGTTAACTGGCATCAAACTGGGGATTCTAAATTGTCCTTAGGTATGACTGTGAGAGTGAATGGTTGTCTGTCTCTCTGTGTTGGCCCTGCGATGGACTGGCGATCTGTCCAGGGTGTACCCTGCCTCTCGCCCAAAGACGCAGGGATAGGCTCCAGCCCCCCCGCGACCCGAAAAGGATTAAGCGGAAGAAGATAAATGAATGAATGAATGACATGGCCGGCTAAAGACAAATTCAACACAGACCAACGATCAAAATCTTCTTGTATACGGGTGAGGAGGGGAGCCAGATTTGCTTTATATAATTCGTTGAATTTATGAGTTACCTCCACCCCTAAGTATGTAAAGCTGTGTTGTGCTACCCTGAAGGGTAGAGTGTGCAATGGATATTTTTCTGCTGCTTTATTTAAAGGAAAGAGTGCACTTTTATTCATTTAGTTTATAGCCCAAAATAGCACCAAAGGAGCTCAAGATATTAAGAGCTCTAGGAACAGAAATTGAAAATTCAGAGATGTACAACAGAAGGTCATCTGCATACAGAGAAATTCAATGCTCCATTCCATATCTGAGAATCCCAATAATAGAGGGATCGTTACGAAATGCAGTGGAAAGTGGTTCAATGGCTATTGCAAATAGGAGTGACCTTAAACGGCAACCCTGCCGAGTGGAGCGGTAAAGAGGGAAATATCCATCCATCCATCCATCTTCTACCGCTTTTTCGGAGGTCCGGGTCACAGAGGCAGCAGTTCAAGCAGAGAAGCCCAGTCTTCCCTCTCCCCAGCCACCTGCTCCAGCTATTCAGAGAGGATACCAAGGCGTTCCCAGGCCAGCTGGGATATGTAGTCTCTCCAGCAAGTCCTGGGTCTGCCTTGGGGTCTCCTCCCAGTGGGACATGCCCATAACACCTCAAGAGGGAGGCGTCCAGGAGGCATCCTGATCAGATGTCCATACCACCTCAACTGGCTCCTTTCAATGTGGAGGAGCAGCGGTTCTACTCTGAGCCTCTCCCGGATGACTGAGCTCCTCACCCTATCTCTGAGGGTGAGTCCAGCGATCCTACGAAGAAAGTTAATTTCAGCCGCTTGTATCCACGATCTCGTTCTTTCGGCCATTACCCAAAGCTCGTGACCATAGGTGAGGGTAGGAACGTAGACTGACTGGTAAATCAACAGCTTTTCCTTAGAGCTCATCTCCCTCTTCACCACAACATACCGGTACAACATCCGCATCACTGCAGATGCTGCTCCGATCCATCTGTCAATCTCTTGCTCCATTCTCCCCTCACTCATGAATAAGACCCCGAGGTACTTAAACTCCTCCACTTGGGGCAGGAGCCTGTCCCCAACCCGGAGAGGGCAATCCACCTTTTTCCGGCTGAGGACCATGGACTTCATCATATTTCCCTCTTGGAGAATCAGCACCTCCAAGAAGGAAATATGATGAATAATTATTATTGGTTCCAACTGCAGCTTGTGGGGATGCATATAGTATTTTAATCCATAAAATAAAATTTTTACCGAACCCAAACTTCTCCAGCATGTAGAAAGATACTGCCATTCCACACGGTCGAAGGCCTTTTCCGCATCCAGAGAGATTATAGCCTGTGGACTGGATGTTTGGGAAGGGTGATAAATAATGTTAAACATTCGTGTTAAATTTAAAAGGGAGTGCCTATTTTTAATGAACCCTGTTTGGTCAGGGGAAATAATTAATGGCAATACAGTCTCCAGACGTAAGGCCAATATTTTAACATCCACATTTAATAAGCTAATTGGGCGGTAGGAAGAGCAGCTAAGAGGGTCCTTATCTTTCTTCAATATTAGAGAAATAGATGCTTGGTAGAGTGTTGGAGGCAAGTTACTTAGCTTAAAGGATTCACTAAACATATCCAGCAAAAGAGGGGCTAATTTGTGTTGAAATTTCCTGTAGAACTCAATAGGATAGCCATCTGGGCCTGGGCATTTGCCACTCTGTGTTGAGGAAATAGCTGCTAATATTTCAGGAACTGTCAGTGGCTTCTCCAGTTCCTCAACCATTTCAAATCCTACAGTGGGAATTTCGAGTGTGTCAAAGAAATTATTTATGTCTTGAATGGTTGAAGAGTTTTCCAAGGTACATAACTGACAGTAAAAGGGCTGAAATTCTTTTTTTTTTTTCACCCTTATTGTCATTCAACCGTACAACCAATCATGTACAGTAGAACGAGATTGTGCTTTACCTATCTACAGTGTCTTTATTAATTTCCTTAGGATCCGTAAGAGGTTTGTCGAAATTGATGAGCCAGTAATCTGCCAGCCTTGTCACCATGTTCGTAGTAGGTACTTCTGGATTTAGCGAGTTCTGCAGCATGATCTGCTGTTAGTACACTGACCTCCAACTGTAATAAAAGACGTTCTTTATACATGTCTGGAGTTGGTGAAGTAGCATACAGGTGATCCAAATAAGCAATACGAGCCGTTAATTCATTCAATCTCTCTCTTCCACATTTTTTCTGAAAACTTGCATAAGCTATGATTTGCCTTCGTAGATAAGCTTTAAGTGTTTCCCAGAGGGTAGACACTGAAACATCAGGAGTCCTGTTAACACCCAGGAATATGTCAATTTGATTACTAATCATTTCCAAAAATTTAATGTCTGAGAGGAGACATGTATCACAATGCCAAGGGGTGCATAAGTTGAGAGGACAATCCATCTGTATGCTCATTATGACAGGTGAATGGTCAGAGATTACAATCGGCTCATAAAAATATGGTTCCACAGAGGGAAAAATTCTGCTATCAACTAAGAAGTAATCTATGTGCGTATATGTATGATGCACCTGTGACAAAAAAGAATAAGCCTTACCCACTGGATTATGAGCACGCCAAGGATCTGAAATTAAGAACTCACTCATAAAAGCTTTAATTATTCTGACTGATTGTGAGGAGGAAGCAGATTTTGTAGAGGATCGATCCAGTTCTGGGTTTAACCAGCAGTTAAAGTCCCCCCCCCCCCCCCAAGACAAGGGAATGAGAAGACATATCAGGAAGCTTAAAAAATAAATGTTTAAAAAAAATCTCCATTATCCCAGTTAGGAGCATACACCTTCATCAGGATAACAGGAATACCACACATTGTACAAGTGATGATTAAGTATCTACCATTAGGATCTGAAAGCACATCAGTGCATGTGAACGAGAGAGATTTATGAATCAAAACTGCGACCCCTCTGGATTTTTTTATAGAACGAAGAATAATAATCCTGCCCAATTCATCCACACTTGGTCCTAAGAGTTATGGAGGGTTTCAGGTAACCATGTGAGCTTTTAGTCGTTGAAGGTGATGTCGGACCTTACTGTGTTTTATTGGGGAATTAAGACCTTTACAGTTCCAACTTACAAACTTAAGTGAATTTCCCCTCTGATGTTGATTCAATCTAGATTGGGTCATTTAGATCTAATGCGAAGGATATCAAAGTAAATATGACTTGGGCAGGCAGGCATAATACAAACACTAACAGAGCAAAACAAAACAGAACTCCCAAATCTAACATAATAAAAGAAAAAAGAAGACAAAGTACAATCCCCCCCACCAATCCCTGCACTAGCATCTCCCCAAATGAGACGTGTGCAAAAAACAAAACTCTCGAAGTCCAGGAAGTTTCATAAGAGTCTTAAAAATGCAAAAAAAAAAAAAAAAAAAAAAAAAAAAAAGCCCCTAACTACAGCTACTCGAGATTAATATGACCCTATAAATGCAGTGTGATTTTACCAGGTGCCTATGACTTATTTACACTTAGCTTTTACGTACATAATAATTACATATTTGGATAAAAGCGATTTGTGGTGCAATGAAAAAAAAGAAAAAAAATTAATCGGGTAAATTAAGCAAAGCATCAAAGGATGTAATCCATTTACTTACAATATAACACCTTCACGGGCTACCTCAGCTTCTGTGTGGACAAATCCGTTCCCACCAAGACCATACGGCGTCACTCAAACAACAAACCCTGGATCAACCCTGAGATAAAAACACTTCTGAGAGAGAAGAAGAGGATCTTCAGGTCGGGGAACAGGGAGATGCTGAAGTCCGTACAGAGGGAGCTGAGGAGAAAGATCAGAGAAGGCAAGGACAGCTTCAGGAAGAAGATGGAGGACAAGCTGCAACAGAGCGACATCAGCGGGGTCTGGAGAAACCTCAAAACCATCTCGGGGCTCCAGAATACCTCCCCCCAGGCCACGGGGGGCAGGGAGTGGGCGAACAACCTGAATCTGTTTTTCAATAGATTTGACCAACCGCCCTCCCCCCTGTCTGCACAACAACCACTGCTGCCTCTAAGAAATCAAGTCCTGCTACCCACTCCCCACTCCACCGACACCCCCCCCACTCCCAACACACAGCCCCCCATCCTGACCCTGACCAAGACCCAGGTGAGGACGGAGCTGAGGAAGATCAAGGCGAGGAAGGCGTCGGGACCGGACGGCATCAGCGCAAAGCTCCTCAAGTCCTGTGCAGACCAGCTGTGTGGGATTGTGACGTATATCTTCAACATGAGCCTGAAACTGGGGAGGGTACCACAGCTGTGGAAAACATCTTGTGTGGTACCTGTACCAAAAACTTCCCACCCCAAAGACCTGAACAGCTTCAGACCGGTGGCCTTGACGTCCCACTTGATGAAGACCCTGGAGAGACTGCTCCTTGCTCATCTCCGCCCCCTGGTGGAACCAGCGATGGATCCACTCCAGTTCGCCTACCAGCATGGCATTGGGGTGGAGGATGCGGTGATCTTCCTCCTTCACCGTTCTCTGTCTCACCTGGAGAAGCCCGGGAATATGGTGAGGATCATGTTCTTTGACTTCTCCAGTGCTTTCAACACCATCCAACCGATGATCCTGAAGGACAAGCTGCTGCGCGCAGGGGTGGACCAGCACCTGTCATCATGGATCCTGGACTACCTCACGAACCGGCCTCAGTTTGTGAGAACCCGGGACTGTGTTTCCGACACGATAATCAGTAGCACGGGGGCCCCCCAGGGAACGGTGCTGGCTCCCTTCTTGTTCACTCTTTATACTGCGGACTTCTCACACAACACAACACATTGCCATCTACAGAAGTTCTCTGATGACTCTGCGATCGTTGGTCTCATCTCCAGCGGAGATGAAGCTGAGTACAGAGGGCTTATCCAGGACTTTGTGGACTGGTGCCATCGGAACTGCCTCCAGATCAACGCGAGGAAAACTAAGGAGCTGGTGGTGGACTGCCGCAGGCATGGGCAGCCCCTCACAGCACCAGTAAATATACAGGGAACAGACATCGAGATGGTGACATCCTACAAGTACCTGGGTATTCATCTGAACAATAAACTAGACTGGTCACACAATACTGACGCACTCTACAAGAAGGGACAGCGCAGGCTGTTCCTGCTGAGGAGACTCAGGTCTTTTGGTGTACAAGGGGCGCTGCTGAAGTCATTCTATGACACGGTGGTGGCATCAGCCATCACTTTTGGAGTGGTCTGCTGGGGCAGTGGCATTACTGCAGCCGATAGGAAGAGACTGAACAAACTGATTAAGAAAGCTAGCTCTGTCCTGGGGCAACGCCTTGATCCGATGGAGGAGATAGGAGAGAGAAGGACGGTGGCTAAACTGTCATCTCTGCTGGAGTCCGAGTTCCACCCTATGCAGGACATACTGGATGCACTGAGGAGCTCATTTAGCAGCAGACTACATCATCCCAGGTGCACAACCGAGAGGTTTCGTAGGTCCTTCCTACCAACGGCTGTCAGACTGTACAACCTAAGCAGGGCTGCTCGCAGAGATAGCAAAAAGACGTAACAAACTAATAGTTTTGTTTGTTTTTTTTTTTTTTTTTGAATGCAAAAGATGCAATAGACTTACACAATGGTCCTCTCCGGCATACAACTAGGAACATACCGGTCGCTATGGAGGGTGAGAATATGTATGGGCACATAATCATACCATGTAGGATAACTAAATAGACGGTTATGCTGTTTCATCCCACCTAGCAACAATGCTCTGCACTGTGTGTGTTTATATATTTACATATTTATTCCATCTAGCTACAATGCTCTGCACTGGGTGTGTTTATATTTATATATCTATATATTTATTCCATCTAGCTACAATGCTCCGCACTGTGTTTTTATATATCTACATATTATTCCATCTAGCTACATTGCTCCGCACTGTGTGTGTTTATATACTTGCATATTTATTCCACCTAGCTGCAATGCTCCATACTGTGGGTGTTTATATATTTACATATTTATTCCATCTAGCTACAATGCTCTGCACTGTGTGTTCATATATTCATATATTTATTCCATCCAGCTACAATGCTCTGCACTGTGTGTCTGTGTGTGTGTGTGTGTGTGTATATATATATTTTATAGTAATATGTACATATGTATATTAGCTGCTCTTGCTTGCTTGTTTTTTCTTGCCTTCTGATTGTTGCTCTGAGTGTTGCTATCCCTGTGCTGTTGCAATCCTGGAATTTCCCCTTTGTGGGACTAATAAAGGCTTATCTTATCTTATCTTATCTTATATAAACATGTAGCTTTTAACAAGCATTTCATGGAGGGAAAAGAAAAAAGAGAAAAGAAACGCACATAACTATATGCAAGCGTATTAGTCAATGTATGAAAAAACAAAATACTCTCTCAGACAAAAATGCTTAATAGAACTCCCAAAAGTTGCCTACTGTAAAGCTTAAATAATGCTATAGCTAAAAAGGAGAAACTTAAGGGTGAAATATATAAACAAAAGAGGAAAAAAAATCACAGTCAGTAGGACTGACTAAGGCACCTGTACAAATGGTCCTATAATATGAAATAAGAAAGAAAAAAAAAAGAAAAAGGAAAAAAGAGAGGAAAAAAAAGAAAAAAACTCTTCAGTCTGAGTTCTCTTATTCAGTCATTCCAGAAAACAGGATAGGTTTGTTCAGAAAGTTACTCAGAGATTTTGTTTATGAAATCTGTAGCAATCGCAGGATCATCAAACCTGTGTGTCGTTCCATCTGGCGTAGTGACTCTCAAAATCGCCGGATAGAGGAGACCAAATTTCAGCACTGGGTAGGAGCAAAGAGTCCGTTTCACCGTGATGAACGAGGCCCGCTTCTTGGCGACAGAAGACGTGTAGTCAGGGAATATGGAAATTCTCTTGCTTTTATACCAGAGGGGGGAGTTCTCCGCGGCCCACTGCAGCAATAGACTTCGGACGTGGAAATAATGCACTCTTGCAATAAGAGGACGAGGTGGGTCTCCATCCCTGGGCTTTTCCCACACGGCCCGATGTGCACGATCAAGCAAGGGTTTCTCCTCCAAGCCAAGCAGATCTTGAAGTTATTGGGCAACAATGTTCAATTCAATTCAACTTTATTTATATAGCGCCATTTCACAATGGCGCTATATTCATCTCAGTCAGTCACGAAGTCAGTCGGTCAGGGTCCCTCCAGTCCTTCCGGTACGCAAAGCACACGTATATTATTACTTTGAGATCTGGCCTCCAGCTCTTCACACCGTTCATCCAAGTGCTTGACTTGTGTTGTTAGCAAGCCAACTGTAGCTTTTAGCTCGTTTACCCGAGTGCCATTATCCGTGGCCGCTAGCTCCAATTCTCCCACTAGTGACTCATTTGCCTCGAGCCTGCGTTCAAGTGGTTCAATTGAATTCTTCAGTTCTTGTCTCACAGATATTATTTCAGAGTGCAGACTTGTAGACAGAGCATCAATTTTACCATATATATCATTTTTAAGAGTGTCAATTATGGCTTGAAACAGCACAGCATCTAGGGTGGTCTCATCAGAATAAGGCGGACTCTGTGAGACAGGAGCAGGTGTAGCTGGCTCAACAGGTAACAGTGCTTTGCGGCCTCCTCTCGAGGATTCCTGTTTAACTTGGGATTTCGACATTTTATGTCAAGAGTAGATGGAATAAATGACACTGAAGAGTTCTAATAAAATTGTTAAATGTCCAGGACCATATATGAGCAAGGGTAAAATTATTTAAATAATATTTTCTCGGCGCTGCACCAAGACAAGTCTACTTCCCGGCAGCCATGATCTCAACAAGGTGAAGATGGGATTAAGTATTGGAATATACAGACGTGGACAAAATTGTTGGTACCCCTCTGTTAATGAAAGAAAAACCCACAATTGTCACAGAAATAACTTGAATCTGACAAAAGTGGTAATAAATAAAAATTCTATGAAAATTAACCAATGAAAACCAGACAATGCTTTTGAATTGTGGTTCAACAGAATTGTTTTCAAAAACAAACTCATGAAACAGGCCTGGACAAAAATGATGGTACCCTTAACTTATTATTTTGTTGCACAACCTTTTAAGGCAATCACTGCAATCAAATGATTTCTGTAACTGTCAATGAGACTTCTGCACCTCTCAGCAGGTATTTTGGCCCACTCCTCATGAGCAAACTGCTCCAGTTGTCTCAGGTTTGAAGGGTGCCTTCTCCAGATGGCATCTTTCAGCTCCTTCCACAGATGTTCAACAGGATTTAGATCAGGGCTCATAGAAGGCCGCTTTAGAATAGTCCAATGTTTCTTGGGTGTTTTTAGCTGTGTGTTTTGGGTCATTATCCTGTTGCAAGACCCATGACCTGCGACTGCGACCAAGCTGTCTGACACTGGGCAGCACATTTCTCTCTAGAATACCTTGATAGTCTTGAGATTTCATTGTACCCTGCACAGATTCAAAGCAGCCCCAGAACATAACAGAACCTCCTCCATGTTTCACAGTAGGGACAGTGTTCTTTTTGTGGTATGCTTCATTTTTGTGTCTGTGAACATAGAGCTGAGGTGCCTTGCCAAAAAGTTCCAGTTTTGTCTCGTCTGTCCATAGGACATTCTCCCAGAAGCTTTGTGGCTTGTCAACATGCAGTTTGGCAAATTCCAGTCTGGCTTTTTTATGATTTGTTTTCAACAGTGGTGTCCTCCTTGGTCGTCTCCCATGAAGTCCACTTTAGCTCAAACAACGACAGATGGTGTGATTTGACACTGATGTACCTTGACTTTGGAGTTCACCATGAATGTGTTTAGAGGTTGTTCTGGGCTCTTTTGTTACCATTCGTATTATCCGTCTCCTCCTGCGGCCACATCCAAGGAGGTTGGCTACAGTCCCGTGGATCTTAAATTTCTGAATAATATGTGCAACTGTAGTCACAGGAACATCACGCTGCTTGGAGATGGTCTTATAGTCTTTACCTTTAACATGCTTGTCTATAATTTTCTTTCTAATCTCCTGAGACAACTCTCTCCTTTGCTTCCTCTGGTCCATGTTTAGTGTGGTACACACCATGTCAACAAACAGCACAGTGACTACTTGTCACCCTTTAAATAGGCCGACTGACTGATTACAAGTTTGGAGACACCTGCGATGTTAATTAGAGGACACATCTTGGTTGAACATGTCCCTATGGTCACATTATTTTCAATCTTTTCTAGGGGTACCATCATTTTTGTCCAGGCCTGTTTCATGAGTTTGTTTTTTAAAATAATTCTGTTGAACCACAATTCAAAAGCAATGTCTGATTTTCATTGGTTAATTTTCATAGAATTTTTATTTATTACCACTTTTGTCAGATTCAAGTTATTTCTGTGACCATTGTGGTTCTTCTTTAATTAACAGAGGGGTACCAACAATTTTTTTTTTTTTTTTTTTTTTTTTTTTTTTTTGTTACTTATTTGTACCCGTAGGTAGACTTGGTTTGCAGTCTGGTGACAAGCCACCGGCTGTTGGTCGCTGCGTGCGCGAGCGCCCTAAACCTACATGTTTTTGGTGTGCGGGAGGAAACCGGAGAAATCCCGGAGTAAACCCGCGCAACACGGGGAGAACATGCAAACTCCACACAGCTCACTGTTGGTCGGGGGCTGGGATCGAACCCACGATCTCATGATCCCTGCGGTCCCCCGGCCGAGGGTAAAACTGTGCTGCCACAGTGCTAAACCACTGCGCCACCGTGCAGCCCACGGTGGCGCACGGTGACCACGTCTGTACGCATGGTGACCATGCGTACACGCATGGTGACCACGCGTGGTGACCACGCATGGTGACCACGCATGGTGACCACGCACCACGCATGGTGACCACGTCTGTACGCTGAAACAAGAATGGGTTCCAACGGGGATGAGAATGATGCTGAGACTCTGACCGACACACCTCTTTTAAATAAGCCCCCTGCCTTGTAGTGCAAAGCAGTCACACTATCTACTGGTAATTAGATGGTGTGATGTAAAGCACAAAAACAGACAATGTGCTTACAGAAACTAACAAAATCACTGATGCAAGATGCAAAACACAGTGCAAAAGCCCACTGTAGACTGTCAAAACAGAGCCCATAACATCACCTTGCTATTAGTGAATCCACAGTAAAAATCAGCTGCATCATCGACTTCCGGTTATGGCGGCCGCCTAGAAGGACACGTATCACTCTGCTCTGCCCCTGGAAATAAAAATTCGGCAAATAACTCTCTCATTTGGAACAGAACTTTTCCCAGCGTTTGGGTGAGGATATGCCGGTGAAGACTAAGGCTGGGAAATCAGGAGGGGGAAAAATTGAATCGCCGAAGCAGTCCAAATTAACGGACTTTAAAGTTTGTGGCGCAGTAGAAAAAGCTGCGGATATGGCGGATGAAACTAGCGGTGGTGCGGTAACTGCTGCTGCTGACGATGGCGGCACAGGTGCAGTGCTGGCTGCCATTAGCTCAATGAGAGCAGACTTTTCCGCTAAACTTGATGGGATTATGGCAGCGTTGGATGCAATGAGAAAGGAGTTGGGTGACTGCGTGGAGCGAGTGACGCAGGCGGAGCTTCGTGTTTCAAGTGCGGAGGATGAAATTAGCGGACTTCAAATAAAGGTGCGCACTTTGGAAAAAAAAAATAAAGATCTGGAAAATAGCGTTCTGGACTTGGAATCTCGGTCCAGAAGGAACAACCTGAGGCTGGTGGGTTTACCGGAGGGAGCCGAAGGTCGTGATTCATGCTCCTTTTTGGAGGGGTGGATCCCGGAGGCGCTGAACAACGCGGAGCTAAAATCATCAGTCGTCTTGGAAAGCTCCCACCGAATTGGCCCACCGAGAGGTAACAAGGCAGCACCGAGGACGCTAATTATGAAGTTTCTCAGCTACAGAGACAGGATGACGATCTCCAACGCGGTGCGGGCCAAAGGAGAAATTAAATACCAAGATCAGCAGGTGCGGTTCTACCCAGATCTGGCCTCAGGAATCCAACAATTAAGGAAGCAGTTTGACCCCATCCGCAAAGAACTGCGCAACCTTGAGATTCGTCATGGAGTGATTCACCCTGCAAGACTTCTGGTCACATATGAGGGCAGAACACGCATCTTCAAGACCCCCGAGGAGGCGCAGGAGCTCATCAAGAAGATCCAGGAAGAGACTGGTGGGAGCTAAGCATGAACAGAATATAGGGTAGAATATTTGAGCATTTAACTGATTAGAAGCATATAACAAGATTACAAAATATAGAATGTATTACATATTAAAAAAAAAAAAAGTACAAAATTGCTAAAAAAATTTTGGAGTTAAATTGGAAAATTACGGAAGAGAGTTAATGTTACGTTATTAAAAGCAGTAGAGTTAGGGTGATTGGGAGGATGAAGAAGGAGTGGCTTTGACTGATCCTCGTGGGTGTGGAACGGTTGATGGCTATATCGGGAGACGGAATTTTTCTTTTGCTTTTGGGGGGATTGCCACAAATGTGGGAAGGGGGAATTTGTTTGTGTGTAGTTTGTAGGGTGAATGTTCAACCACTCATTTTTTTGCTTTTCTGTTTGAGCATGTTTACACTGCAAGGTAATCCCAAACTCCCTATTGATTATAAATCAAAGCGTTAATCTTAATTTAACTTTATGGAATTGCAGAGGTCTACAAAATTTAAAAAAACTTAAACAAGTTATGAATAAAATAAAAGACATGGGTTCAAAAATTGTGTTTTTACAAGAAACTCATCTAATAGAGCAAGATGTAAAAAGAATTAGGAGTAGATGGCAAGGAAATGTTTTCACCTCATCATTTTCATCCCGAGCCAGGGGAGTTATGACTCTCATACATAAATCAGTTCCATTTCAAGTGAAAAATGTAATTGGAGACAAATTTGGAAGATATGTAATCATTCAAGGATCTTTGCTATTAGAAAACATAAATTTGGTGAACTTATATGGTCCCAATATAGATGATCAAAAGTTCTTTGCCAATTTATTTCTTATCTTATCATCACTTACAGGGCAACATATAATAGCAGGGGATTTTAATTGTACATTGAATCCCAGTATAGATAGATCAACAGGACTGGACTGTACGCACAATGGATGTAGGATGACCATTAATCATTTTATGAAAGAATTGAAATTGATAGATATATGGAGAGAAATGAAACCACAAGTTAAAGCATACTCTTGTTATTCCAATACCTACAAGACATTCTCACGTATAGAGTATTTTTTGATCTCCACAGAATTAAGGTCCAAGATTCAAAACTGTTTTTATGATAACATCATGATCTCTGATCATGCACCCTGCTGTCTAATGTATGTAGATAAGAAATTGACAAAGGAACCAGGTAGATGGCAATTTCAGCATAAATGGCTTCAGGATGAGGAATTTGTTAAGTATATAGAAAAACAGATAGATGAGTTCTTTGATATCAATACTACACAAACATCAGCATGTGTAAAGTGGGAGGCTTTCAAAGCTTTTATTAGGGGACATATTATTAGTTATACAGGTTCAAAATCTAAGAAGACTCGAGAGGAGAGAGTCCAATTGGAACATAAAATAAAAATTCTTCAAGAAAGAGTATATGCAGGAAGAGATCCAAGGTTGGAGAACGAATTACTGATTTTGAGAGCTGAATATGACAAAAAATCAGCGAATAGAGCTGCCTCGAGTCTTCTAAGATTGAAACAATCTTTTTATGAACAAGGTGAAAAATCAGGAAAGTTATTGGCATGGCAGATTAAACAATTAGAATCTAAAACACCAATTACCAGTATTATAAGTAATGGACAGGTAGTTATAGATCCTTCAGAAATTAATAGAGCCTTTAGAGATTACTATGAAAAATTATATGATACCAAAAATGAATCTGACTTAACAAAACTACATGGGTTTTTGAATGAACTATTTATACCGTGTATTCCAAATGAAAATAGGGAGATACTGGAGTCTAAAATTAGTCAAGAAGAAGTTGGACTAGCCATTGATAATATGAAATCAGGAAAAAGTGCAGGACCAGATGGTCTTCCAGTTGACCTTTATAAAAAATTTAAGAATAAATTAACAAAACCTTTTTTGGAAATGGTTTTAGAAGCATTTCAAAATAGTAATTTACCATCATATATGAATAAAGCCTTAATTATACTGTTGCCAAAACCAGGTAAGCCCTCTAATAAATGTGAAAATATGAGACCAATAAGCCTATTAAATGCCGACCTTAAGATAATTTGTAAAATTTTAGCAAGACGAATACAAGAAATTTTACCAAATATTATTAATCGAGATCAGAATGGCTTTATAAAGGGAAGACAAGGCTTCCATAATGTAAGAAGACTATTTAATATTATTTATTCTAATAAAGAAGCACCGGATACAGCTCTCTTATCACTGGATGCCGAAAAAGCCTTTGATAGAGTTGAATGGCCCTTTCTTTTTGAAGTCTTACAAAGGTTTGGACTTGGAAATAATTTCATAAAATGGGTTCAGATAATATATAATAATGCTACTGCAGAAATTCTAACAAATAACAATATTTCAAAATCAATAAAAATCAATAGAGGATGTCGACAAGGCTGTCCACTTTCACCTTTACTGTTTACTATGGCAATTGAACCTTTAGCGATGGCGATACGTCTACAGTCACAAATATATGGAATTAAAGTTGGACCAACAGAACATAAAATCTCCCTGTATGCCGATGACATAATTTTGTTTATGTCGAATCTTAAAAAATCAATTCCGACCTTGTTGAATTTAATAAAGAATTTCGGGGAAATATCAGGATATAAAATAAATAAAACTAAATCTTCAATATTAATGCTAAATGAGACCCAGAGAAATTACCCAGCCCCTGAGGTAAATCAATTCAATGTTGTAAATCAGTTCAAATATTTAGGAATCCAAATTGTGCCTAAGCTAGAATCAGTCACCAGTGTCAATTATGAAGCCTTAATGACAGATATTGATGAGTTACTTCAGAGATGGATGTCACTACCAATGTCGATGATCGGGAGAATTAATATACTTAAAAGTAATATCTTACCTAAAATACTTTATTTATTTCAATACATTCCCTTACCACCACCTTTAGATTTATTCTCAAGAATAAAAAAAAAGTTAGTGGAATTTATATGGAACAACAGGAGGGCTAGATTACGTCTGTCTTTATTATATTTACCATTTGATCGTGGAGGTCTGAAATGTCCAAATTTTATGTTGTATTATTGGTCGGCACAACTGAGGTCTATGACATATTATTTTTCATCAAATGATCTCCCTCACTGGACTGAAATGGAATCATACAATTTACCTTTACCTCTTCCCATATTCATATACTCAGATTCGGCAAAAAAATTACAAAAACAAGTTAAAAATCCATTTGTAAAGCATATGATCAAAATATGGTGTGAAGCTAAAAACTATTTAAAAGAACCACAATTATTGTCACAATTTAGTCCAATATGGGGTAATCAATATTTTAAACCAGGGAGAGCGGACGCTGTATTTAAAGTATGGAATTTAAAAGGGATACAAAAGATTCAGGATTTATATTTGCCATGTGCAGAAAACATAATGTCTTTTGAAGAGTTGAGGATCAAATTTAATCTCAATAGAACACATTTTTTTAAATATCTTCAACTTAGAAACTTTATTCGATCAAATCAAAATAAAGCTCTCACTCGACCTATCTATTCATCCTTGGAAAAAATGTTGATGAAAGATAGTAAAAGAAAGGGTATTATTTCAGAGTTTTATAACTCATTGACACTATTTTCAAGTGAAAATTCACTGAAAAGATTAAACTACTGGAAAGAAGATCTGCAAACTGAAATTTCAGAGGAACAATGGGAATTGGCTTGTACAGAAACTCAAACCAAATCAATAAATGTACGCCTTAAATTGATACATTTCAAATGGTTAATGCGGATGTATGTTACACCGGAGGAGTTAAATAGATATAACAAAAATATACCAGATACGTGCACAAAATGTATGGAAAGTAAAGGAACTCTATTTCATTGTGTATGGGAATGTAGATTAATAAGAATGTTTTGGGAAGAGGTGAGGGTAACAATTGAAAAAATAATCTCAAAACAAATCATATTGAATCCTAAACTGTTTTTGTTGGGTCTGTACCCAGAAAAGCATAATTTTAATAAAAGTGAAAGAACATTCATAGACCTCAGTTTGCTTAATGCCAAAAAATGTATTGCACTATTATGGAAAAAGACTCATAGACCAGATGTGACTCAGTGGTTAAGACAGATGTTAACAAACCTTCCATTAGAAAGAATAACATATATACTGAAATCAAAGGAAATTGTGTTTGAGAATATATGGAGGCCTTTTATTGATTATGTAAAAAATTTAAACATAACTCTTGAAGAAGAAGGTGAATGATATGTGTGGACCTTGTAAATTCCAAACTGGTGAACACAATATGTATACTTATGTGTTGGATTGTCTAGACTAAACAGAGGAGCATTGTTGAAGATTTGATTTTGTTGGTGGTTGTTGGTGTTTTTTAGTGCATTTTTTTTTTGTAGTACTTTAGTGTTAGTGTTTGACTGTTTGTATCATGTTTGTTTAAAAAAAAAAAAAGGTTCAATAAAGATATTGTGGAAAAAAAAAAATCAGCTGCATTGTACTCACAGGTGCAGAATCAGACATCTCATAGAAGGAGCTGGTTAACGTCATACAAATGTCAAACATTTGTGCTCTCACATATATGTAAAACACCTGAGGGTGTATGCGTGGAATAAAAAAAAATCAATAACCTGTACAACTCTTCTTCATTTGAGAGGGTTACTTAAGGGCCTTTTCCACTAGCACGCTTTAGCGCGACATGGGACGGCTCAGCACGCTTTGTACGCTTTTCCACAAGCCCCAACACGGTTTAACAGCCGTGATTCTCAGCCCCGCTGAAGGGCAGGGTACAGCAGTGCTGAGCTGTGCCGTGTTGTGACGTTAACAGACTGGTCGCCGCTGATTGGTCAGGTCGTAACCGGCGCTGATTGGTCAGGTTGTAACCGCCCCTCTCCTCCTCCTCCTCTACCAAATCTTCATGACCTTCTCAATAAAGTTTTTGAAAAAAAAAAAAAAAAAGAATCTTCACGACCTACTCAGCACGCAACCACTGTTGGCGGTTCCTTTTCAGTGTATTGCTGTGCTATTTTTCATTTATTCTCTATCAAAAATGGCTTCGCGTAATAAGGGTGTTCCATGGAGCAGTAAGGAGCTGCAGTGTCTGCTCACTGCATCGTCAGACGAACGTATTCAGCGCGAGTTAGAAGGAGCCGCCCGGAATGAAAAAATATACCGGGAGGTCTCGACATCGGAGTCCTTTAACGGTGAGTTTTAATTTTTTTTTATTGTGCGTTTTTTCGCAAATATATTCGGTAAGACGCTCAGTTTATTTATGCAATAAAAAAGCTGTTCATTTGTGGATGGATCGCTGCTTTATTGCAGCACACTGCGGACTAAAGCTTTTATTGTAATTATTCATGTGAACAATACGCTGAAATAAGCTTATGTATTCTTGTTAAAAACTATTGTCTTTTCTGTATATATTTCGTGCTGTATTTTATTGTGTGCATTTTCCTTGTAGAATCATCCCACGCGTCCGCCGTGACAGCCCGTCCGGATTATTCAGCCGAGCCTTCCTGACCCACAGCTGGCAGAGACGCCTTCATTCAACCGAGCCTCAGCACTCAGTGGTTGGCGTGTATAAAATGTCGATTAACCTTCATGTTGTGTTGCAAAGTTTTTTTTTATTTTAATATTTTGTATATAATAAAATGGAATTGTTTTGGAAAGTGTGGTTTGTCTGTTATAACACTGAATTATAAAACAGTATAATTACATAGAAATTCCATTGCCTAGTCTGATCAAAATGATGCTGAGGGTCAAGCATTGTAAAGGTAATGTAATTTTTAACTAGACCAAAAAAGAAATCTTTTTGTACACTTTCTGTTCTTTTAATTGAAATATCATAAAAAATTAGCACCAAGTCAAAGGTACAAGTATATGTAAATTGAATGTTCTATCGGCATTCCAAATTCAGAGATTTACAATACTTTAGAAGGAGTGTAGCATCATCTAAACGGAAAATAATAATACTGTTGTTCCAAACGTTGACCTGAAGGTGAAAAACATGAATTTTTTTAATTCAGTACATCCAAAATGCCCTAGGATGTGGTGTAGTCCAGTGTGCCACCGTCTCATTATTTAATACGAATAAAAACAAGTTTCAGCTCATTATTTCTAGGTCATTTGGCAGTTAATTCAAAACAAAAGTGACTTGTGTTGTTGCAGCTTAATTATGAGATAAAATTAATTGTGAGATAAAACCACAGAGCGTGCAAGGCAATAATCCTTGGATCCTCCATTTTTTGTCTGGTGTAAATAAGGACTCAGTCCGGTGCATAACATCACGGGAGTGTGGCCCCGCCTCGCTGAGAATCTGCTGCTGCCCCGCAACACTGTGCTAATGGAGACAGAAGCGTTCCGAGCTGTACTGAAGTGAATCGAGCCGTACCGAGGTGTGCTGGGCTAGTGGAAAACAGGCTTTACTGTATATATTAATGGCAAGGATGTCAGGACCCCTTGCTCTTACTATGACAGCCCTTCTTCCTTCCACTTCCCTAATGAAAGGCTGACCAGTTCACGGCCATGGAAGCCCTTGCAATAATTTGACTGCCTTTCCAGTAAGTTTCCCATTCACGTTATCCCCAGCTTCTTGCACCACAGCCAATTTATTTTGCTCTAGAGAGTTGCTGGGCTGAGGACTAACCAGAATCAGCAGAAGGTAGAAAAAATGTTCATGTCCATGTCCATGATACATCATTGCTAGTAACTAATAAAAATACACTGAAGGAGGAACTAAAAGTCATCATTTATTTATACTTGGTGGGGAATACTACTTATTGTATTCTTCTTTCTGCAACGCATTCACACACAAAAAAAGATCAGCATCCTAATGATTTTTTACTTAACTGGCGAAGAACGCTAAAAGTGTGTTCAGACCAAACGCAAAGCACATTTTTCGCATGGCACAAATACATACAAAGTCAAAGCAAAGAGACAAGCACATACGAATCTCGCACATTCGCGTGTTCATGTCAGTGGGACAGCGCTAGCTAGCGATGGCCTTGAGATTCTGTCGTCACCGGAATAAAAGTATCAACGTTAGAGAGTAAACTAGTTTGAAAATGAGACTGACACTCACCTGGAGACAGATAGACCGGGAGCTATGCAGCTGAATCGGAGTGTCGGAGATTTTTACCCACAGACTCCTGCCACGGACATGCTAACAAGGCTAGCAATGTAAACAACCCATCATCCAGGTGAAATTCTGGAGGCAGGGACATTTTTTTCAGGTGAGACCCCCATCAGATAACGTAAACCTAAGCATGACTGTGTTTTGGGGATTTCCACAGCAGGTTGAACACAGCTGCAGAAGTTATAAAGGCAACTTCGCCTGTCTGCAACTCACTCAGACGGTGAATTCATGTCTATTCACATGTTTACACTGAGTTAAAATGTAACTGCACTGCGCAAAAAAATTGACCTGTTCACGTTTGGTCTGAACACACCTTTAAAGATAAAAGTATCATCCAACTTTAACAAAGCTACATGTCATGAACACTCCTGCATAAAAACACTTTTCCCTCTGAACCCCCCTTGGATGCAAACTGCTAAGGGCCTCAGCTGCTTCACAGCTACCCTCCTAGTGCAAGTGACAGCAGGTTGAGTGAGGAATGTGAATGAGACAGAAACAGCGAGCGAGGCAAAGGCAAGCATTACACACGTGGGGTGTTTTTCTCTTAATGACCTGGGCAGCTGTGCCTAAATTACCCCGGCGCCCCTTCCACTGCTTTGGCACTAGCAGGGCAGTGGGGGTAGTTTCAGGGGAGACACCCCTTGAAATCTCCCTCATTAGTGAGCCAAGATGTCACGGGGGGGGGGGGGGGGGCTCAGCCCTCATTAGTCACCAGGGGGACAGTAGTTCATAAGCAGCGAAGCTTCAAAGTTGGGGTGAGACCTGTATCTGCTTCTGGCACGTATCAAGACGATAAAAACACCTGCCTCGCACCAGTGTCAGGCCGTGGGCTGCAAATAATCAGGTTAAACACCTGCACTGAGTCACAACTGAGTCACGGCTTCTGCAGCGAAGCAGCCATGTGGGAAAGTAGTTCTGTCTGTATGTAATAAAGACACTGCTGGAGTCAGATTTTATTTTTTATCAGGAAGCAACTGAATGGGTGGGCAAGCATCATTACTATTTACTGAAACTGATATTACTGCAAAATTTGAATCTTCAATCATGCTCACATGAAATTTGAATTTCCTCAGGGTTGATGTCCCCCTAGGTAATTAAGTTATTCAAGTGAAAAATCTGAAACTAGCCCAACCCTCACAACCAAAAGGAGCAACTGAACAGTAGAAAGTCACAGATCTACAAGGAAAATTTTGCAAATTGAGAGAAAAAAATGGCAAATTTACAACAAGAAGTCACAGATTTAAAAGAAAGATTTTGCAAATATCTGAGGAAAAAAGATACAAATATACAAGAAGAAAAGTCACAAATTTATGGGGAAAAAAGTTGCAAATCTACAGGAAAAAGCTGCAAATTTATGACAAATAATTTTTCTTGCTCTCATTTTACTTTGTTAAAATGTAAAAAAAAGTAACTACAAATACACAGAATTTAGGATTTCAAATTTTTTAGGATTTCAAGTTTTTAGGATTTCACCACCTACATGTAGGACGATCATATTTATCATAACTGTTTATAACCGTTAACATAACTTTTTATAACATCTGAAAGGTGGATTTAAGGAATAACTAATTTTCAAGGATAATTGTGGCCTTATTTTTGGTTAAACAAATTTAGAACATTTCAAGACTTTTTAAGGATCTGAGGACTCGGATCCTTAAAACAGCCTTAAAGGGGACCTGTGGTGGTCGTGAAAAAAAAGATATTATATTGAGCCCCTGGCTCACGTTCTAGTTCAAGTTTAAGTTCAAGTTCAAGTTCAAAGCAATGCGATATAAATCCATTGCTGATGTGCTGGTTCATCTATGTCAGCAAAACATGGGCGCAGCCATGCTAGCGGCTACATGGCCTGCCAAGACGCTTCCTGTGACGTAGTGTCATGGATACCGCGATCTGGATCAATATTGGCTGAGCCTGGAGCGCCCGGATGAGCAGTGGCTTTTGGGATATTCAAATTCAAATTCAAACGTTTATTTCAAACTCAGAGTTCATATTAAATGCAGAACTAAAACGAGTAGAAAATAAATAAATAAATGCTTAAATTCAGCGGGTCGTCTCGTCTGATCTGAGGTCGTAACAGCCGCCAGACGGCAGATGATTCGGCGCTGGGCTCTTCCCTCGCCGCTAAAAGTATATACAGATCAGCAGACACTCGGCGCTCTTGTAACAACAAAAACATACAATGCGATATGGATATCGCAACATGGCGGAATGTAAAGCCTTTGGATGTCTCAATAATAAGCGAAAAAACAAAGATAAACACTTCTTTTGTGTACCCAAACCCAGCTCACCTTGTCGGAAGATCGTAGCGGAAAAGTGGTTGCGCAATCTCGGAACAGGGCACAGACGTTTCCTTTCAGACGAAATTGCGTTGTGTGTGAGGACCACTTCGTCACTTTCACCCTCAGAAGACCTTTCTGGCTCAAACCTGTAGCCATGTTGGACGAATTCTTCCTCAGAGTCCGACAATTCAGCCATAATAGAATAAAAACACTCACAAAAGCACCCTAGTTGCTCATACAGGCGGAGTATTGACTTTTCAGTAGCAACGTAGTGACGTCACATCCGCATGTGTCATGGCTGCGCGCATAGTTTTCATTGGCTGGCCATGCCTGCGGTCGTATTTGCATATTTCTCTGGTGGTATATGGCTGGCAATAATTATTTAACCAAATAACGAATACTTTGCCTAATGTTTTCAAGTTGAATGCGTTTAGACGACCACCACAGGTCCCCTTTAAAACTAAATTACTTCCTCACAATCAGACGCAGATCTTCCAAGCCCGGAGCACTGCTTCCCACGCCATGTTTATTTTCCTGTTTCTACGGTAACATGTAACTTCCGTTGGCAGCGTAACAGACCCCAAATGTTGTGATATTCATTTTTACACCAGTATCAAAATTTATACCGGTATTATCATGAACGACATGATATGGCACACCCCATCTTAAAATATGTGAGAACTGTAATACTGTGTTGGATACTTTAATTTCCAGTGAGACGCTGTTTGAAAAGAAATACCTCTGTGACCCTGAAGTCCTACCTTTGCAAACATCTGCAAGATATTTCATGTCTGTTTAAAGAAATAAGCAAGCTAGAGTTGGATTTATTGTCTTGCTTAGCAAACAACAATACCTTTGTGGTGATGCACTTTGTATTCCATCTGAAAATGCATGGAAAAAGTGAGTGAAGTGTGCAGAAGTTAAAATCGCTAGCATGCTAACTAGCCACCATCGTGATGTCACAGTCATTCAAACCCTACTCAACAAGTGACCGTATGGATTAGAAACACTTTGCTTACTTTAAATATGTGTGAAATGACAATAGGCCTGATCTTTTCTATATTGCTCATTGAAGTGTTCAGCAAGAGTTAACTGGGTACAATTACTAGGGACAATTTTTCTCAGTGGAGCAAAATAACATTAATCAAACAAATACAATATTTTGTCCTGCGTTAGCTGTCATTTAATAAACCGCTCTTGTGGAACTGTTGTATAAAAGCAACATTACACCCAAGGCTGTGCGGTATCATGAATATTTTAACTGTGGTGATGTCTTCGGCCCTCCACTTTGCATTGGGCTTAAGACAAATCACTGCAGTTAAAATAGTCATTGATACAGCACTCCCTCTTGTGTAATATTGCTTAAATACTATGTGAAACTTTGGGTCTCAAAGGCATCCTTTTGTAATGATTGGTGGGTTTTGAGTTCTATTTATGTTTAGTTTATTCTCTGTTTTTAGTTATTGCCTCATCCTGGATTGTGATTTCATTCTTAAGCTTATTGAAGAGTATAGTATATATAGTATATTTATTATTTTCGTTAGTATTTTTGTAAGTTACTTCTCTTTTTATAAAAATCTATTTGGCTTTACTCTTGCAATGCCCTGATTATGGTAGGTGTCTTCACCTGCACTCCTTCTCAATTATTCCAATTATTCCAAGTGTATAGAGTTTGTTGTTTAAGCCTCTGCTCTTGTCAGGTCAGTCCATACCTCATTCCCTGTTTTCTTGTGCCTCTGTGAATTCAAGTTCCTGAGTTCTGAGTAGGGCTGTCGCAGTAGAGGAATTTCCCCTGCAGTGACGGTGGATAGCTCAACACCACAGTATGCGGTATTATTGCAAATGTTTTTAGAACTCTGTGGTCTCGTAATTTAAACAGGGTTCATAATGTGGCAAACATTGGAAGCTATGAGAAACTCGCTGCAGTTCCGCTCTCAACTTTATGTGCGCGTGTAACAACTGTGCGGAGCTCCGGTCTTACTAGGCATGAACTGCTGATTCTGTAAAAAAAAAAAAAAAAAATTTAAAAAAAAAATTAATTTTCATAAAGCAGTGGCGGGAACGCCAGTATTTCAACTATGGTGTGTGTGGACTGGAGACTGCAGCGACATTCAGCTTATTTAAACAGGACAGTCTCTGTACAACACCCTGCGTGGCTCTTGTCTCCGTGATTTTTGCCGCTGTCTGAAAAATCACGTTCAAACAAGCAATGCACTTCGCAGTAGCTGTTTCACTGTCAGAGCTCAATTGTCAGGATCATAAACATTCCGCTTAGAAGGAAATAACACGCTTTGTGCCCTTTCAGTGCTCACTGTCACAACTGTATTTAGCAAGGAGTCCAAATGCTTCTACCACTGACTACCTGCTGGAGTCCGTCTGAAGAGAGAGTGCCCCACACGGTACTGACGCTGCCAGCACCCGGTGCTATGGAAGCTTCAACAGCACCGGGTGCTGCCGCCGTCAGTATCGGATGCAAACATGCTGTTGGCAATAAAAATACACAACAATTTATTTATTAATCAATAGGGACACATAAGTGAACAACGAGATTTAGCCCCACACACAAAAAGTGAACACCGCTCTGTGGTAGGCTTGTCCATAGCGCGGTATTACATAATTGTGGTTATCGCGACATCCCTAGTTCTGAGGATTTAATTTTATGAGGTTTATTCCCTGCTTTCATGCAGTGTTTTGTTTGTACTCAGTTTAGTTTAGGTTCAAACTCCTGTCCATGAGCAGTGTTTGTTTGGTGATTTTTTTTCCTTAATAAAGAGTTTGGTTTTGCAAGAATCTCCAATGCTTCAGTCTGCTCTTGGGTCCTCAACCTACATAACTATGACACCTTTTATTTGTTTGCTTTAAGTACCCTGACTTGCTGTTTTTATACCATTTTGGAAATAAATGCACTCATGTAAATATGTAAGTTTTGTAAATAAAAAAATGTGGGGGAAGGGAAGTTGGTCCATATATATCTCTGCAACTGGCAGCTGTTGAGCTGACGGCTGGAAAATTTGGACAAATCACCCACCCACAGAGGCAGTTTTCCACAGTTAGGGAGAATTAAGGGATGTTATTGGAAGCATTATTTTCAATTGCATAAACGGATGAAAGGGAAAACCTCACTGCTGTGACAAAGGAAAAAGTCTTACTGTTCCAAAATCAACTCTTTTCTCATTCCCTTGTGAGTTGAATCACTCTCACTGACTCTGGCATTAGATGGCCCTTAAACATCAGCATGTAAACGCTGCTTTTAATTAACAGAAATGACGACATTCAGTGATGCAAATGTTCAACAATCTGACAAATATTATTTCTCCCGCATTAAGTTTTATGTTTCACATAAGACATTAGCAGACACCTAAAGGCATTAGCAGACACCTACTCCCTGAACTCCACTTTAACTTCCTCAACCATTTTATAAACTCTGACCCTGTTAGGATGCTGAGTTA
The DNA here is from genome assembly GCA_020510985.1 of Pholidichthys leucotaenia. NCBI lineage: Eukaryota > Metazoa > Chordata > Actinopteri > Cichliformes > Pholidichthyidae > Pholidichthys > Pholidichthys leucotaenia. The sequence continues at coordinate 183,430,899 of CM035844.1, forward strand.
CCCCATTCCCAAAGATTTATGTCGTCCATCCTGAGCGAGTACCGACACAGTAAGAGGATTACAGCCACACACACAAACACGCAGCACTGTTGCCATTTTCTGATGATGGATTAATCCAAAACATGCCACCGCTCCAATGCTGTTATGACATGCTTCAAGCCTAGCTGCTCCACGATGATGATTATGATGATGTAACCGCTGAAGCCATCATGCCTAAGAGGGAAAGGATGAGCTCCACAATGTGCCATTTATCAGCGTTTGGCATGCAGACCCACAAAGGACCCAGTAAGATTAGTGCCACAAGTATAAAACTCCCCTTGTGCACTTAAACAGTTGTCAGAGTTGGAAAAAACAAACTCTATCACCCCAAACTCTCGCAGATGTGCAGTAGTCATGGTGGTGCTGTGCGGCGCAACACTTCCGCTGACTTCTTAACTCCTGTCATGTTTTTTTTTAAGTAAAAGACTTTGGAAACAGTGCTGATAAAGTTACACCCCTGATGCTTTTCATGGTGACAAGTTATGACAAGTGAATGAATCCAGGTGCAAGCACTCTGCACACCACTCCAGTGGCACTGAGCCCACACTGTGTCAAAAATGGAAAACACACAAGGAATATGGACATTCATTCTTGGATCAGCTCTTGACAAACGCTGTAAACATGATTCACTCTTTAAACAGCAGAATATGAATCAAACCAGCCATCCTGCCATAGCACATTGTCAAAAACACAGGGTCCTACCTCTGCAAACTGAGTTACGGCTCTGTGTTTATGCTCCTCATTGTCCTGGGGTGAATCACTCCAACGTGCTGCCATCATTTCATTTCAAACCGCAGAGGGGAAAGAAGTCCTTAAGTGCCCACATGGAGAAGGTGAGGGAGAGGGGCAGGAGGGAAAGAAAAGAAAAGAAAAAAGATCCTAATCCACACCGTCCTCCTTCTTCATGTCCATCAGTGACTGGAATCTAAACAAATAACAGAACAAGTGAATCAGAAGCTGGGAAACATACACCAAGTCATTCACCTTAATATCGCCTGTTAACATATGACATCTTGAAATGCATTAATGGAGATCGCATTAAAGCAGGAGCTGGCAACGTGATTTTGTTGTCACTGGTCAAACAAGTTAACAACGTGGCATCCTATTGAAATGAAAAAATCCCGAGAAGAAACATGACTCCTGTATCTCTTTAATATATCACCCTATCAAAAACAACAGGTTCACTGTAGGACAAAAGAAACTGATGCAAGGGGTCAAGCAGAATATGGAAAGAAAAGTTCAGGCTAATTATTATTTCTTGGTGTGTTTTCTATACTTTTTGCCCAGTGAAACTTGAAATTTTATGAGCCTAATACAATGTTCATTACTCATAACCTGATAGTACATTTATAACTAAGGCTCCATATTACTGTTATTACTGAAAACGAGATAGGATGGCAGGTGCACAGCTGTGATTTCTTCCTTTTTATTATTTAGTTGCTTCTAATTTGCAATAAAGAAATAGAGGCAGTGATATACCAAAGTGCTAATCTGTAGTCTCTTTAAAATGAAAAGTGCAAAACAAACCATACATATGGTATTATCATATAAAGGCGATTAACCGCACTGTAGATAACAACCGCCCTCTTTTATGACACAAATACAATGCTATTTTTTTATCTTTATTTTTGTGACCACTTAAGGTAACATCCCTCCATAACTGCTCATGTCCTCCAATAGGAACCAGGCGGACGACAGGTTGTTGCCATAAATTGGAAACCATACCTGCTAGAAATTCGGGGAAACGCTCCAGAACGACCATAAAGAAGCAGGGTCCATGTTCGTGCACGGAACAGGGGAGCCTCCGTGGACCCAGGGATGGGTTAAACCGGGCTGTCGGGAGATTACAGAGCGGGATATTCGGTCTCCTCACCGACCGTTGGGGCTCACTGACCGTTGACGCTCGCTACCTGTTAGGGAAAAGACACTGGAAAAAGCACGGTGAACGCCCCTCACTGAACATCTCTCCGTTGGGAAATTTAACCCCCGGCGTCCGCTCATTTCACCCTCATTTTCTACGTTTCAATTCGATGCTGAAAGAGTCTGAACAGAGACAAAAAAGTAGCGCTGTACTCCTGCGTGCTCCCGATTGGCGGCGCGACAATCTGTGTACACACTGGACTGACCGAATCTCCCTGCCAGCATCAAGGTCCGCCCCTCGCAGAGGAGTCGACCAATCAGATGGCCAGTTTAAATTTGGAATTTTGAAGCGGGCCAATTGGAAGCGTTGTTACATAACAATTTCAATATAGCGTGGAAGCTGGTTCATTCTGGTCACCCGTTATTATTATTTAGGTGTGTACTGAAGCTATTTAATTATACCACAACACCAATGTTTCGACAAAATACACAGCTTTCTTTTCACATCTATTCATCAGGAGCATTATTTTACAACTCTTCATTTCTATTTTATTTTTCATGTCCATGGAAAACTAGAGGAGAACCAAACTGCATATCTTTACCAAGGCTGTTTGTCTACCCATTAAAATGTGCATTAAAATTGACATTACATCATAAGTAGTCTATGCCTATTTTTTAGGTTGATTATCTTATTATTTTTTGTGATATTAGCAAAAATCTGCAACATTATAAGAGAGCGATCAGAAAGTGCATGCCTTGACCAAGGCAGATTGTCCACTAATTAAAATATGAAATGTGCTAGTTGACAGAACATCATAAAATGTTTCTGCCGGTGTATTTTCAGGGTACTTAACACATTATGTGTTATGTCCACAAACCTGGTGATAAATGAGACCAACAGATGTAGCACTTGTTATGTCGGTAAACGAGAACCAAGGACGAGACTGGACGTTGAATTGAAACACGACTTTACTGTTGACTCACTCTCACAGTACAATCGCTCCCGTCAAGGAGAGAGGAGGTCAAAGAGAGTGCCCCTCTTCCTCACATCCCTCTTATACCCCGGGTGGCGGCGGAACCAGAAAGGTGGAACCACCATCCGTGTCACACAATAATATGTCCCAATAACAACAAAACACCCCCCCCCCTTTCAAAAATGGTCCAAAACATACACATACAATCGAGACCCTCCCCAATTTGGAACCCGAATGACGCGCTAAAACTGAACAGAAATATTTGAAGGCCTATGACATACACACAAAACAACTAAAGCTGGAGGGGAACAGGTGGACTACCATTCCACCCCCGCACGGCCAGACGGATTATTCTGCTGTCTCTACTAAAACACAGTCCATTAAACAGAAAACTGCTGTGTTCCTAAAATAAACAGTATAAAACACAAAACAATCCCATTAACAGAACTAATGTACAACCCGGTTATTCCCCACTCCAACATCATGCAATAAACACATTGCCCAACCATCAGTCTCCCCCAGTAAAGGAACCACGCCCCAGAAAGCCATCAGACGGTTCCCCACCAGTGCAACTTCTTTTCTTCGCACCCGGGGATGACCCACATCAAAGCCCAAACACCTCCTTCTCCTCTTTGGTGCGCCGCAGCTCGTTGGGATACCTCCATGAGCCATCAGATAGCTGGAGGTAGCCATCCTCCCCAACAGCCACCACCTGCAGCTGCCCCTGGTCGTCTTGTCGTCAGTGCTTGCCTCAAACACCTCTTGACCAGGCCTCCTCTCTGGGTTGGACTACATCCGTGACCCCCAGAGGAGCCCAACTCAGTTTCCAGTGTCCCTGTTTGGCACGTCGTTTTACCGTACCAGCCGGTCCTGCCCAGCTTGCTTTCATTTTCGCCGCCGGCAAAGCCATTGTGACCCCTTGCTCCTCGGTACCTTCCAGCCGAACTTCAGAAGTAGAATGGGTCATCCACTTGGTCCCACCGCGCCACCCGGTTCCCTCAGCTAGGGTTACTTAGACACTGGCACCAGGACCCTCCCGTGATGGCCCTGGGTGGGGTTGGTCCTGCTCATCGTCCAGAATACTAGGCGAAGGTTCATCCCACACAGCTTTGTCCACCACTCGCGGAACTGGCCTGTGTCACAAACCACAGCCCGACCACTCTTCTCCAACGCTGCTGGTGATGGTGAAGCCCAATCCATAAAAGAGGTCACACTCTACAACATTCTCACCATAGGCAGTCACGATGAACTTCAGGTTGGACACCTCTGCCAATTTGTACTTCGCTGTCAGTTCCACCAATCCCACCGTGGCTAATCTTTTTCCACCATACCCACACAGCGGTGCTGAATGACCTCTCACTCGATAATGTGGGAAGAAACTCCTCACGGTAGACCAATTCAACACAGACCTCACTGCAACCGTGTCAATCAGTAGTGGCACCACCACCCTATCCAATTCACCCATACAATAGGTACGACCATCAGTGCTTAGGGAAACGGTGTGGATGACCGTGGGAGTTGGAGCGGGGGGGGTCCGCATTGCGTCTTTGGTCCCCTCGCTCAAATATATTACATGTCCTGGCAAAATGATGCAGGAGTCCACACTTGCCACAGCGTTTTCCTCTTACCAGACACTCTCTAGCCTTATAACGGTGCTTGGTGGACCCACAACCCAAACACCTGGGCGATCCCGGGGCAGACCTTACCTTCACAGCATTAGCATGTTCCTCCTCATCCTCCACGCCATCGTCGCTGTCTGGGTCCACTGCCTCTGCCATCAACTGTGATTCAAAATGGCGCAGTGCCGCTCTATCACCAAACTCTTGCGATAGCTTGCCTGCCGCCTCACACGGTTGAGCTAACTCGATGGCCATGGCTAACTTCAGCTCGCGCGAGTGTGTGAGAAGCTTCGACCTTGTCGCTGGGCAAAGGGTATGTTCCGCCAACTGGTCGCAGACCATCTCTTCCTCTAATGCTCCAAACTGGCAGTCCCCAGCCAGCTGATGTAGGTCTGCAACATACCGCTGTACTGACTCGCCAGTCCACTGGCGGCGTTGCTGAAACTGAATCCTCCGGACGATGACGTTTTCCGGGGCGCGAAAATGTCTCGCCATTAGCTCAACCACTCCTTCAAAGCTATCACTGTCATCCAAGGTACTAAGAATACATTGTCCTTCCATTCCCAGGTTGTGAACCAACAGTGCCCGTGCCCACAACTTCTCCAGTTTACCAAGGTTCAGTGCCACCAAATAATTTTGGTATGCAGCGAACCACCTCGCCCAAGGGACTGGCGGCTCACCAGGAACCTCCAAAAACGGCCGAACAGTAGCAACTCCCGCGTCCATACTTTTACCCTGATCGCCAAATGCTATGTCGGTAAATGAGAACCAAGGACAAGACTGGATGTTGAACTGAACATGACTGCACTGAATGTGGCTTTATTGATAATCAGGAACTCAGTACACAGGAGGCACCGTAGCAGAGTCATCCAGAACAAGGGGAAGTCCTCATGGCGGCTGCCCCCTAATATAGGGCGGTGTGATGACGCAACAGGAAGATGGCATCATTACAGCGCACTTCACATTAAAATCTCCACACAACATCCTCCCCCCCTTTTCAAAGTCCAAAACCACACACACCAAATCAAACCTACCCAAATTTGGAAACACAATCACACAAAACACACCACACTAAAAGCAGAAATAAAAGCAAGGCATAAAAACACTTTCAAAACCAAAATAGGACCGGTGGGTGGACTACCATATGGCCCGCACAGCACAGTGGGTTATTCTGCCACTGTTACTACTTTTCTTTTCACTTTATTAAAACAAACTAAAAACAGCCGTGCTCCTAAACTAAACACCAAAATCAGAACTATGAACAACACTGAGTCAACACTATGAACAACACAGTCATTCAAGCAGATGGTGGGTCAGGCAGGGGGGCCCTGGGCAGCCCCGCAGCAAGCGTGCCCCTGGAGGTGGCAGGCCCCTGGGGCGAGGACTGATCTTCAGGACGCAGAAGCCCAGATCCCAAACCACCTTCACTGAGTCCCGTCTGGCCTCGCCACCCGGAGCGTCCTCCTAGAAACACAGCTAGTTAGCGTGCCTCATCGAACCATCAGACAACTGGAACCACGCCACTCCAAACTTCGCCACTATCCTCAGGCGTCCCCGATGTTTCGCCGGCTGTCGTCTGGCCCAACTTCACCTTGGTTTTTCGTCAACCCGAACCCGAACCCAGTCCATGACCTGAAGTGGGACCTTACTCGGCCTGACATGCTGCTGAGCATGCGGTAACTCCATGCTCTTTTGTGGTTGTGCCCCACCCTCTTCTAACAACGATGCAGTGGTCACCGTCGTGGCAGCAGACCCCTCACCTAACTGCAGCCAAGTACTAAGGGTGTGCGGTGCTTTCATGATCCCACTTGTCAGAACAGGCATCCCGCTTTCACACTTGGCCCCCTTAACTACCTCCCGCCGAGCACAGGCACTGAAACTGTCCCATTCCGACACTGAGCAGGGACTGGCCGACTTGATGGCAGGGCTGCTCATCAGCTCTTTGTCCCAAACTACGTCATCATCAATCACTGGAGCCCGCGAGCCCCAGCGACCACAACCAGACCATTCGTTCCCAGCGCTGTCTCTGATGTCGAAACCCAGTCCATAGAATAGGTCATACCCCATGATGTTATCGTTGCGCGCCACCACTTGGAACGTGAAGTCGTGCACTGCTTCAGATTTGTAGCGAACAGTCAACTCCACAGTTCTGACATTGCACAGTCTGTTATCGCCGTAGCCATACAACGGCGCTGGGTTACTCCAAATCCTGTGGTTGGGGAAAAAATTCTTCACCGTAGCCCAATTCAGCATTGACCGCACTGCAGCCATGTTGAGCAGTAATGGCACCTCAACACCGTCCAATTCCACTGTACAATACGAATACCCGTTGGTGCTGGGACTCACTGAGTGGATGGTTGTTGTGGGCGAGTGGGGTGGTTTCTTTGGTGGGCTCTACAGTTCAGATAAACGGCACACCCTGGCGTAATGATTCAAACGTCCACACTTACGGCATTGTTTCCCTCTTGCCTGGCACACTCTTGCTTTGTGACGGTGCGTCGAGAACCCACAACCCCTGCAAACGAGGTTTCCCGGGGCAGACCTTCGGCTCGTAGTGTTAGTTTCGTAGTCTTCGTCCAAGCTATCTTCGCTCTCAGGGTCCATAACATTAGCTGAGGTGGGCGGCTCCGGCGGCTTCTGTGACTGGCGCCAGTTCAGCTCCAAAGCTAGCTTATCAGCAATCTCCAAGTGGAGAGCTAGTTTGACAGCCCTAGCTAACGTCAAGTCATTAGGCGCCATTAACAGCCTAGTACGTAGCCCAGTGTTGCATGTGTGCTCAGCCAGTTGGTCTCGCACCATCTCATCTTCCAGCAGTCCAAAACAGCACTTGCTAGCCAGCTGCCTAAGGTCAGCAATGTATTGATGAATTGGCTCACCGACACGTTGGCGTCTCTGGCGAAAACAAATTCTCCGTACTGTCATGCTGTCTGGGGTGGTGAAAAGGTTACCTAGCAGCTCTATAATGTCCTCATATGAGTCTGTCGTGCCGAGCGTTGACAGAATCCTCTGGCCCTCAATTCCCATGTCGTGGACAAGGAGCACATGTGCCCTCACCTTATCGAGCTTCCTGAGGTCCAGTGCCATGATATAAGTTTGAAAGGCCTCTAACCAGCGAGGCTATGGCACCGGTGGCTCACCCGGGAGCACAAGGAAGGGTTGGAGTGGTGTAACGCACACCTCCATACGTTAATCCTCAGTCGCCAAACGTAGTGTCCACAAACCTGGTGATGAATGACGCCGACAGAGATGTAGCACTGAACATGGCTTTATTGATAATCAGGAACACAGTACACAGGAGGCACTGTAGCGGAGTCATCTGGAACAAGAGGAAGCCCTCATGGTGGCTGCTTCCTAATATAGGGCGGTGTGATGACACAACAGGAAGGCGGCGTCATCACACCGCACTTCACATTAAAATCCCCACACAACATTATGTTTCATGATATTATCAAAAATGGCAAAAAAAAAAAAAAAAAAAAAAAAAAAAAAGTGGAAAAAGTGATCCAAAATGCTCATCCTGACCCTTGTGGTCCCACAGTGTTACTGGTTCATCCTTGGCTCAAGGGCCATCTCTGAAAATTTTGACCAAATCCACCCAGTAGTTTTTGCATACAGTAATCCCACTAACAAACAAACTGTAATAAAAAACATTGCCTCCTCAGCTATAGGGTTAAGCTTATAAAAACAGATGAAAATAAAATGATGACACTTTCCATGTACAGAGCTGTGCAATTACACTATACATTATTTTTATTTACTATATAAATGCTACATATATTACCATATAAATAAAAATAATTTGTAGAATATGTTGGTAAGTTTCTTTGCAAATGTAGAACAAAAATCATACATAGTGAAGAGGATGATAAAATAAAGGCAGCGTTGGATTTTTAAATAGCTTTATTATCATCCGCCTTCATCAGAACTCGGCTGCAGCCCATGGCTTGAGAAGGCTGCAACTTCGTTCCTCCAGCTCTCAAAGAGGAGGAGACACACAGTGCGTGTGTCCCGCAGCAGTTGAAGAGTGAGTGAATGAGAGGCAGATTTACAGCACAGTGCAGCATATATACTCAACTCAGACAATACATCAAAGACATTCACAGCGGTCAGTCTGGGCATTTGCATATCAGAGGTACAGACAGGATGCATGAACACAATGCATGGATGACACTTTAACCTCACAGCTGTAAACGCAGCATGCAGCAGAAAAAACCCAGGAGTGCGAGCTGACTGTCTCTGTGTGTTGTGGGGGGGTTGAATCAAACCGCTACACATAGTAATACAATCTTGTATTTTATTTTCATACCACTGAGAAACAAATATTTTTCCCCAATAATAAGGTAACATTGTAGATCTGTAGAAAAGAGCCAATATGTGAATTTGGTGTCCTCCATTTTAAGGATCATTTTGTTTTTGCTCTATACATTCCTTTAATTATTTCTTTCCAGATCTACATAATGTTGCAATTATAGCACAACAAGTATGCATTCTGTAGCCATACTACTTGCTGTGTCCAAATAATGAGGAGTCGAGGTGACATTTTATGGTTTTATTATAATATGAACTATATATACAGGAGTCCCCACCGCGAGAGCAGGAGCCACAGCGAAGAGACAATGTATCCCGCAGCTGGCTTATATACTACAGGTGATGCCACCCCCCAGAGGCGGGGCGTCACCCCTCCCAAGCCTAGGGCACCGCCATAATAATATAATAATAATAGCAATATAATATAAATATAATAATAGCAATAACAGACAAACAATGACGGTACCTGACCCCCTAAACTCGCAGGATACACACAATCAAACACAGAGATTCCTGATAAAATTACACAAGTAACACATTATAGGGAAATTATTACATACACACTCCATACAAACAATCGCACCCAGGTGATACTGCACCTTCAACGCACAACATTCAGTCGGCAGGCATTCACACGCGCAACGGTGGTCAAGTGCACATAAACAAATAGTCAAACAGGCAATCTCACAAAATTCACATCACCATATCGACAAAACTGTGTCTCTCTTTTTTTTTAAACTATTGAACATATCTTGAACACTATAACATTAATAACAACAGACACATTTTAAATGCACTAAATCAGACACACCGTAAGCCCCCATTCAAACCTAACCCAGGTCTCCTGAAGGCCCACCTCTGGAGTATCTGTCCCGCGGCCCACTTCTAGAGCATCTCCGCTTGCTTATGATAGGAGACGGGCTGCACTGACGTCCTTTTCTGCTCCGACGCCGCAGCTCGTTGGGATGCCGTCTCAACCCATCAGTCAAATACAGGTACCCATCGCTGTCAGACTGGACCACCTGTAGATTATCCTGTCCAACTCCCAGTTCTCTTGAACTGTGCACCCGACCAAGCCGAGGCTCGACCCTAGGGCGGACGTCATCACCCTCGCCCAGGGAAGTGCTCACTGGCTTCCTCCGCCATTTGCATCGTGATCTGGCACCCGTATGGCTCCTCAGCAATCCGCCAAGTTGACTCGAGTCAAGTCCCTTACTGTTATTTTCGGCATGGCTAGGGATTGTGCCATCAGATGTTACCCCAGTTGCTAGATGGTGATGTTGTTGCATCGGAGTGGCACCAACCACTGTTGGCTCAACAGTGGTATCCAGTCGGCCACCGGAGCCCTGTAGTTCATGCTCTCTGGACCTTTCCGCCACCGCGGGGGTCAAACCATGCCATCCGGGTCCACCGTCCTCGGGACCATGAACACTGGCACGGGACCTTCGCCTTGTCGACGTACTATGGTACTGGTGGTGTCCCTCTTCACCTGGAATGGGCCACCCAAAGTCCCATACTTCATTGCCACTTCCCACATAAAATGGCCGGTCCCATAGGCCACCACCTGACCACTCCTCCACTTCTCCGTAGGTGATGGAGAACCCGAGCCCGTAAAATAAGTCACAGCCCATTAGAATATGTCCATCCCGAGACACCATGAACTCGGCTGCGCACATAGAGGCCTCCTTGTACCTCACCTACAGCCACACCGAGCCCACGATGTCCAGGGCATTACTGCCATAACCATAACAGTATATACTAGTCTTTCTCATTGTGTAGTGGGGAAAACACCATCTTACTGTTTCCAAGTTTAGAATGGACACCGCTGAGCCCGTGTCCACCAACAGCGGTATCGGTGTCCCATCCAACAAAATTCTACGACACGGTGGTGGCATCAGCCATCACTTTTGGAGTGGTCTGCTGGGGCAGTGGCATTACAGCAGCCAATAGGAAGAGACTGAACAAACTGATCAAGAAAGCTAGCTCTGTCCTGGGGCAGTGCCCTGACCCAGTGGAGGAGATAGGAGAGAGAAGGATGGTGGCTAAATTGTCATCTCTGTTGGAGTCCGAGTCCCACCCTATGCAGGACATACTGAACGCACTGAGGAGCTCATTTAGCAGCAGACTACATCATCCTAGGTGTGCAACCGAGAGGTTTCACAGGTCCTTCCTACCTATGGCTGTCAGACTGTATAACCTAAGCAGGGCTGCTCGTAGAGATAGCAAAAAAACGTGACGACCTAATAGTATTGAATGCAAAAGACGCAATAGACTTACACAATGGTCCCCTCCAGTATATACAACTAGGACAATATCGGTCGCTACAGAGGGTGACAATATGTATGGGTACATATTCATACTATGTAGGATAACTAAGTAGACGGTTATGCTGTTTATTCCATCTTGCTACAATGCTCCGCACTTTGTATATATATTTATGTGTATGTATGTATATCCACTGCTCTTATTTATATCTTCCGTATCTTCTTAATTATTGCTCTGAGTGTTGCTATCCCTGTGCTGTTGCAATCCTGGAATTTCCCCATTGTGGGACTAATAAAGGCTTATCTTATCTTATCTTATCTTAAAATGTCACAAATAATACAACCGTCCGTGTTAGGCGAGACAGTGTGGACCACCGTAGGTGTTTTCTTCTTCACATTGTCCTTGGCAGGTCTCCGTTCCTCCTTGTCAAAATTGCGGCAAACTCTGGCAAAGTGATGGAGCAAACCACACCGTCCACAATGCTTGCCCCTCGCTGTGCACCCCCTGGCTTGATAACGGTGTCTGCTGGATCTGCAGCCGTAGCATCTCGGCGTCCCCGGGGCGGACCATATTTTAACGATGGCCGCGTTCTCGTTGTTGCATCCATTGTCCAAATAAAGGGCCAGGGTCTTCCACCGTGCGTCGTTCTTTGGCAGGGCCTCGTTATCACTGAGGTTTCTTGTTAGCTGTTCCGCTGTCTCATGTTGCTGCGCTAGCTCCAAGGCCGCTAGCAGAGATAGCTCACTAGCGTGAGTTAACAGGCGAACCTTCACCGAGGAGTAGGCCACGTGCTCAGCCAAGTGGTTGCGGACCATCTCCTCCTCCAAAGCCCCAAACCTGCACTCACCCGCCAGCTGTCAGAGGTCTGCCACGAACTGCTGGACCGATTCTCCGGGTTGCTGGCGCCACTGTCTGAACTGAATGCGCCACATAATGATGTTTTCAGGGGTGCGAAAGTAGCCGGCCATGAGCCTTGCGATGTCATCAAAACTGTCACCTCCTCCAAGCGTGCTCAGGATCCTCCTGCCCTCCATACCAAGGTTATGGACCAGAATAGCCCTTGCTCGCAATTTATCCAGGTCGCCGAGGTCTAACGCTAACAGATAGTTTTGGAAGGCCGCATACCACCTGGCCCAAGGGACCAGCGGCTCACCCGGAGCCTCCAAGAAGGGACGAAGCGTGGTAGCAGCCCTCTCCATCTCTGTATATCCTCGTCACCAAATGTTGTGTCCGAATAACGAGGAGTCGAGGTGACGTTTTATGGTTTTATTATTATATGAACTATACACACAGGAATCCCTACCACGAGTGCAGGAGCCACAGCGAAGAGACAATATGTCTCCCACAGCTGGCTTATACACTAAAGGTGATGCCACCCCCAGAGGCGGGGCATCACCATAATAATATAATATATATAATATACGATTCTACACTACTATTGCACTCTTCAGATATAATGTACATTCAGATTTAACTGAATGCTACTCAGCAGGTAAAATGTTTAGTTTTTAATTGCATTACAATAATTTTTACACCTGTATTCACAGAAAAAGAGCAACTCTTGGAACATTTCAGTCCTTGGTACTATCAAGTTGGTAGTCCAACTGAAGCAAACTATGGGTGGTAAGACACTGTCTAAAGATCTCCAGGATAAAGTTGTGGACAGGCAAAAGCCCGGAAATAGATTTCAAAAGCTTTATCAATCCCTAGAAGCACAGTGAAGTGTATTAAAAGTGAATGTATTTGGTACAGGACCTCCCTAAAAACTGGATGAAAGGGTGCAGGAAATTGGTCAGAGAGGCTTCAACAAGGCCTACAGCAATTATGAAGCAGTTGCAGGAATTTAGGATGACGAGTGGTCATTTTGTGCATGTGACAACCATATCACAAATTCTTCATAAATGTGGTGGTGTGTATGGGAGAGTTGCAAGAAAAAAAGCCACTCCAACCCAAGAAAGGCCACATACAGTTTTTCCAAAATCCACCTTGAAGATTCTGAGTCGAAGTGGAAAAAGGTGTTTTGGTCAGATGAGACTACTTCACCTCAATTCCAAACAATATGTCTGATGGAAAACAGCTCACCATCCAAACTGCATCATTCCTACAGTAAAGCATGGAGGCAGTAATATCTTGTGGTGGGGGTGTGTCTCTGCAGCAGGAAATGGAGCACTTATCAGGATAGTCAGAGCCTGAAGTTAAACCCTACTGAAAATCTGTGGAATGACTTGAAGACTGCAGTCCACCAATTGTCACCCTCAAATTTAACTGAACTAAAGCAGTTCTAAAGAAGAGTGGGTAAATATTGCAAAGTGTAAATGTGCAAAGCTGGTTGAGACTTATTTCACTGTTGCTGTTATATCTTTTAGTTGGAATTTGAGTAAATATCACTGGATAAAACAAAAGTTGTGTCCATCTTCATTTCAGGATGCAAAGTAACAAAATGTGATTTTTTTGAAGGGGTGATTCTTTTCTATACTCACTGTATATAACAGGGGTGTCCAATCATGTGCCATGGAGGGTCAAGACCCTGCAGGCTTTACCTCCAACCAATGTCTTCAACAGCAGATTTCACTGAACTTTTTCCCACTGATTGCTGATGAGTGAAAACACCTGCTGAAGAGACTGGGTAGAAGAGAAAACCTGCAGGATCTTGGCCCTCCATGGCATGTGATTGGACACCCCTGGTATATATGAATGGATTGTGCATGAATGGCTGTGCTCTTTGTTCTTCTTGGAGGACTTTCTTTTTAATCAGATAAATTGAAAGCATCACCCACAGCTTTGGGGTGATGATCTGTACTCATGAAGAGGACAAACACAACCACAATATGAACTTAGCCATTAGCTAATCAACACTTTCTACAACCACACTGTCAGTAAGCCCTTAACACTTGTTAAAGCCAGCAAATGAAATCACTGCAGCATCACTGTGAGCACTGAAGGAAAAGCCCCAGGGCCCACACATATGCCGAGCTCTCCAGTTTCCTAACGTTCAACTGGTGAAACATATTTTCTTTTCCATTATCAACTGTAAGGGCAGTATCCTTAACTTTATTATGGTGACATGTAGGGCATGGCAGCCACATGGGACTCTGCAGAGCGTAAAAAATAGGGCTGCCCAGCTGATTCAGACAAAGACAAAGACTGACAGTGTTCAGTTTGCAGGCTCCTCCAGCAGCACAATAGAAGATGGGACAATAGGACTCTTTTGGCCCATGCTGTGGTGAGGTTTCCCTGGATTCAGAGGAGAGCTATTGTCTAAAGAGCTGGTGTACCTAGAACTTAAACTGATGTAAGTGGGACTCAGTGTTATGTGATGGTAAACACGAGGCCCATATTTGATTCTATTAAATAGGATGTTCATTAAAGCTGTGCCTCATTTTTTGGTGCATTTGTTAATAAGCTGTAACACCAAAGGCTGCAATCATCACTCCTGTGTCTCACACGTGTACAAATTCTCTAGAAATCTGTCATAAAACTTTTACAGGTTTCTGCTTGTGTGGTGGTTTCCCTTTGAAATCCCACTTCAGTTAAAGTTGCAATTTGGACTCACGGCTCCAGTACAGTGAGAGGCATATGAATAGAGCCATGTTGTTTTTATGAATGGTGTGCTAATGCAGAGGATTTCAGATCAATGAACCAAAGCTCACTGAGGATTTAAAGTCAGTCTGCAGGCTGCTCCTGCTGACAGGGAAAGCTGTTTTTTTCCCCCCTTTCTTCTGAAAATGCTTCCCACTTTCTGTTAGAGTTAATCTTTTGTTTAAACTTCTGTAAAATACTTTCACTGCTGATTCCTTCATGCCACATGCTGCCGAGTTAGAATGAGTCAGACATTCAGCTGAGGAGAGATTACGGCTTCTCTCGTGGCAGCGTGATGTTTGGCTGGATTAGGGCGTCACATGAAGTTCAAAGCCACACACTGTTAGGATTGGGGCAGGTGGGAAATGACTGCCGAGAGTGTCTGAGACTGGTTTTCATCAACCAGCA
Organism: Pholidichthys leucotaenia; assembly: GCA_020510985.1. Classification (NCBI taxonomy): domain Eukaryota; kingdom Metazoa; phylum Chordata; class Actinopteri; order Cichliformes; family Pholidichthyidae; genus Pholidichthys; species Pholidichthys leucotaenia. The sequence continues at coordinate 183,445,951 of CM035844.1, forward strand.
CTCATCGTGCAGCCATTGTTCAAGATGTATACGTCTTCATTAAGGTATTTTTTTAAGCTGCAGTGGAGTCCGAGGATTTAAGAGGATGAGGATCACTCCCCAGTCCAGGTTGCGTAAGTGGAGCTGGCATGGAGTTGGTGGACTGGACCAAACCCAGCAGCAGTCAATCTATCAAACCCTCTGGGCCAGCCTGTCACTGAGAGGAACACAATGAATGGTGGAGAGGATGTTTTTTTTCCATTTGTGCGCATATCAGTAAAATGGTATTGTTGAAATTCCATCGTCCATTTTCTACCGCTTATCTGGGGATCTGGGTCGCAGGGGCATCAGTCCATGCAGCGTAGCCCAGACTTCCACCTGGTTCACATAGTACCATGATCCCCATGATCCCTCCTGCAGGCGGTGTGCCCACTGGAGGGCAGACCCATGTGTCTCCTTTGGGTACACCAAGTCCTTGATGTAACGTTATTCATGGAGAGCCACTGGATGGCTATTAGTCTGGCCCTTCACCCAGGACCAGTTTGCCTTGGGACACCATACCAGGGGCAAGTTGCCCCGACAACATAGCTCCTGGGATCATGTGGGCACTCAAACCCCTCCACCACAATAAGATGATGATCCACAGAAGGGTCATTAAATTCCAAAGCTCACTAATGAATTAACATATGGCATCATATGTTTGTGAATAAGATGTTTGTTCTACATTTGTATTTAACTTTTGTTCAATCTTCTTGTTAAGCAAAAAAAAAAAGAAAAAAAAAAGCTATTGTTTCTATGAAAGTGACGCTAAATCTGGATAACTAAATGGGATATGTTTCTCAACTAGGCAGGGAAAAAGAAGTTAAATTTGAAGCGCCATAAATTGCAGTTCACTGAATGACAGTTTGAGCAAAAATGAGTCATTCTGATACACCATATCCTTGTTTTCCAACCAGAGGTCCTAGGACCCCAGAAGGTCCTTGAGAGAATGTTCATGGGTCCTCGGGAAATTGCCTAATTTCACTCCTTAACTGGTCCCCAAAAAATTACAAATAATTTTGGCACTGTTGTGCATGGGTGCTTATAGTGGCTCTTCCATGTCAGTATGTGGCAGTACAGCGCAATAATAATGGCTACCATCTTCTTCTTCATATGTTTTACAGAGGTTAATGACCTTGCTGAGATGTGCTAGAGGTCATGTGACTAGATGAAAACCAGCAATTGATAAATATTTGAAGAAGAAAGATTCAGACTTTGAATTGGGTCCTGCACTGGTGGAGCAGCCGCCACGGTTGGGGGCACCATTAGCAGAGTGAAAGAGAGACACAGATGCTGTTATGTAATGAGTGAAGCCCTCATTGCTAAGATTTTATCAGCAGACCTAGCTCCTATGTGTAGATGATGTTGTGTGGATGGTAAACTTTGTAAAAACAAGACTTCTGAAAAGCTTATATTTGCATCATTATGTGAGGAAATGGAGCATGGCACAACACCTTATTGCCCCATACTGAGGTCCAATGGTTGTTGTGGGGCAGTGTGCATGAGTTAAAATTTTGCAACATTTTTGGTTAGTGGGGTTCCCCAAGCTTTTTCAATGTAAAAAGAGTTCCTTGACTCAAAAAAAAAAAGAAAAAAAAAAAAGAAAAACATACAACATACTGTATCTACAGTATATAAATAAGGATGATGTGCCACCACTTACAGAATGCCCATTGTTGAAAAATTAATCTCTACTTCCTGGATTTGGGCTGATGCTATCTTGCAGTTTTGGAACCTGGACCTGTGCAGTAGCATCCATGAAGCGCAGCCCAACATCAAGGTGCAGCCACCCATTACAGCCTGTGTGGGCAGCACATGGGGAGCTCCTGAAACCATGCTCACTCACATCCAGTCTGGCTTTAAAAAGTCCATCAGACAGCTGCAGTTAGTTCAGAACACTGCTGCACGAGTCCTCACTAAGACCAAGAAAGTGGATCATATAACTCCAGCCCTCAGATCTTTACACTGGCTTCCTGTCTGTCAAAGAGAATAGTTTTCAAAATACTGTATTTGATTTATAAAGTTCTGAATGGTTTGGGGCCAAAATATATTTCAGATCTTCTGGTCCATTATGAACCACCCAGAGTCCTCAGGTTGTCAGGCACAGGCCTACTATTTGTGCCCAGAATTAGAACCAAACATGATGAGGCAGTGTTGAGTTTTTACTGTATGCTCCTCACGTAAACTCCCAGAAAGCATCAGGGCTGCTGAAACTCTCAGCTGCTTTAAACTGAGGTTAAAAACTTTCTTATTTGCCGCTGCATTTCAGTAGAACAATCGTTAATCTCCCACAATGCATTGTAACTTTTATTTCTTACACTTTATCTGTCTTCTATTTTAGTTTGTTTCTCTTTTTTAGTTTGCGTTTAAATTCTTTTATGTATTTCTTTTGCAGCTCACTGTAATGCTTTGGACTGTAGGATAGTTGCCCACCAGTCAGTTGCTCATCGGACATTTACCAACCAGAAAAGTTACAGAAGGGACAGTTTCCCACCGTTTACATTCATCAGTATCATCTTACTTTATTTTCTCACTATGAATTGTTGCTGTCAAAAAAAAAACGAATGTAAAAATATAACATCAAATATAAAGTTTTATTTACACAACGATGAACTAAAAACATACACAAAGACACATATATTTAGAATTCAACAGCATAAGCTTATTTACAAATGAATGGCCAAGAGAATCAAGAAAATTGTGAACATCAGTTTCTTCTTGTGCAATCCAGTTAGTAAGTACACCAAGTGAGTACATATCAAAGTATAAAAGAATCTTTAATGATTGCAATTGCTTTAACAATCAAAGTTAATCACAGTTAGTACATATCAAAGCATTTGCTTAATGTTTTAAACCTCTTCTCAATTGCAATTGGTAAGTTCTGCAGAAGTTAGCTACTAGTAATTTAATTATCCAGGAGAAAATTCAATTGTTCTCCAATATCAAGAACTTTGTCAAGTATAAAAATATTTAAATTTCTATTCCATCATGGTGGGCAAATGTCCTCTTTGCAGCTTTTAGGGTGGGCAAATGTCCTGCCACACAATTGCCTCGTACATGAAATGTGCTATATACATACAGTATATACTTGCCTTGTATTGATCTATATAAAACTCCAAACTGGAATCTCAGGAGATCATGAATACACCAAAACATTTTATCTTAAATGAGCTATATCTTTCATCAATCTTTAGCATTTTTTCCTGCTTCAATCTTCATATGCAGCTCTAACTTTTGCCAAGACAGCTTCTCAAAATGTCAACCTCTCTAATGGTATGAGACTAACTTTTAGGGCCAAATCAGTTCTGTCTCTTGTTCATGTATGGTGAAATCAATCTATCCACTCTGTGTCTAACGGCAGGCTTCATATGTCCAAGGTAGGGATGTGCATCTATTCAAATGCACAATTCCTGTTTTGTTCCCATTGTGCTGACACCAGTTTACCTGCAGCCTACTTTCTGGCGGTCAGCCCCCAACCTCTGTTCCCTTGACAAAACCCCACAAAGACGCAGCATGTGAAACCTGTGAGGGTCTTTGTCCATTCAGGTTTTCACCAAGCCCCGCTTCAAGGTGAAGGACAATGGCCTGTAGGTTCCCAGGGCAGCACAGGGGGGCATTACTGGTGGGATAAGTTAACAACCACCACCAAGAGCTGATGCTTTATGATAAGAACCGTAGGGTGGTAGCCAGGGGTACAATGGAGTCATTGTGCCCCAGGCTGCAGAGACCGCACCTATCCAGACAGCTATGTAATTTGTTAAGTTTTGTTAATCTCACTCCTCTGCACCTTAGGGTTCACAAACAAATGGTAAAACCTGCCTGAATTTAGGGTGCTCCAAGTTCCTGTTTACCAGCACAGACTGAGAACCTGAGAGCATTTTTGAAATGAGCAAAACCTCCCATGACTCTCTTGTTTGTTCACGTGTTATCCAAACAGCAGCTCTTTTATCAGGTAATTTGAGTCGGGAGAAACCTTACAGCTGGAGCTGGACCATTAACATTGGTTTGGGAGTATTTTGGAAAGAACATTGTATGCACTGTATGTATGGAAGGATGTTTTTCATGAATAGATGGATGTCGTCTGTCAAACAGTGTTGGGATGGAATCGAGCAAGCCTTTTCGACACTGAAGAATAACCCCTGTGTGTACATGTGTTCCTGTTGTGTGATGTGAAGGCTCTTTGGAGTTTCAGGTGATTGAAAATCAAGAGCGCGTAACTCCACGATAACGGCTCCCCAAGTAGCAAGATGTGAAGCGAGGCGTGCTCTGTTCAGTCTGTTGACATGCACAATTGGTTCTCTGAGGCACCCCAGCAATGGTAGCACAACACGTGAAATACCTTATGTGTGTGTGTTTGTTTTCAGATCACTTGCTTCAGAGTTCAGGTCATTTGATCTCTTCCAAGAAGTCACAAGTTTAGAGTTAAATTTGCAGCGCTGCAATACTTATAGGTACATTTCTATAACTTGGGGGAGTAAGGACATTTACAGAGGGGGAAGTAAGGATAGAGGTGGTAGTACCCCCCCCTCCAAAAAAAAGTAATCAAGTCTGAGTCACCCAAAAAAATCATGTCATTAAGGGTAAAAAAAAAAAAGGATCATCTACAAAAGTTAAATTAGTGAGCGATAACTTTATTCTCCATTGCTTGTGACTTTTTCCCTCTTAAATGTACGACTGTTCTCATAAATGTCATTTTCTTGCCATTCTAAACTTGTCGTTGTTCTTGTAAATTTACAGTTTTCAGAAAATCTTACATTTTTCCTTAATAAATATTTGACTTCTAATAAATTCCTGACTTTTTTGTTAGAAATTTCCAGCTTTTCTGTGATAGATTTGATCCTCTTTCCACACAAATGTACTACATTGTATTTGCTTTTTTCGTGTACATTTGCAACTTTATTCCCACCAATGTGTGAGTTTTTTTCCTTTTAGATGCATTAGTTTGAGAAAAATCAAATATAAACTAGCCACTTGTGTGTTTTAATATCATTCAAATCACATAAATAAAGAGTAGAGCAATAAAACATTTCCTGAACCAGAACAGAAGAACAATGACTTTAAACCTAATGGAAAGACAACTGATGAGAGTAAAACATGATTCACACTCGGTCAAATTAGCAAAATCAAAAGTAATTTAGAATATGAGTAAAGAGTAAAATGTATCCTGCAGTAAAAGTACTCATGAAAGTACAGCTTTCTGAAAAAGTTACTTGAGTATGTCTACTTGAGTAAATGTACCTAGTTGCTGTCCACCTCTGGACATTTACTATAGAATTTCAAAATAAAACAAAAATGACTAATGATAATATGAGTATGTTACAATCAAATCAAAATATATCAAATCATAATGAACTAGAGAACACTCAAAGAGTGCATACCTCTGCCAAGGCCCTGTCTCTCAGAATGTACAGCTTGCTCGTTTTGTTTGCAGGATTATGCAAAAACTACTGGACGAATTTGAAATTTTCACCAGAGGTGGCCCGTGGGCTACGGATGAACCCATTAGATTTTTGGAGGTGATCCGGGTCAGAATGCAGATTTTGGATCACTTTTTAACTTTCTCTGTGAGATAGGGTCTGGGTGGAGGTACATGCTCATGAATCACCTTTTCTGGTGAAAGTTTCATTAAAATCCTTCTAGCAAATAAACAGAGAGACAAACAAACCAACATGATCACATTACCTTCTTGGCAGAGGTAATAATATACTGTATGTATCTTGTGGTTTTTGATATAAAATAACTGAGGCAGGAAATCTAATCTCTGTCACTGGTCAAACTTTACAAAGAGGCCCAGTTAAACTTGTTAATAGTAACAGCTTCACTGTGATATCTTCTTGCACCACTGTCCATTCTGGCACTATCACTGCATTGCACCCCATCACTGACTGTACATAGGTTTGAGTTATCTTTTCTGTCTGGTCTATTAGGTTATACCGCTTATTGTATTTATCCTATTTTTAATTGCATGGCAGAACACTAAAGGAGAGAGAAACGGCATTTTCATTCTTCTGTATGTCCGGTACACAGAGCAAACTGACAATAAAATCTTTGAATCTTATCTTTTGTTTTCAGTGTGACGCTGAAAAATGTCAGCTTGCTTGTATAATGGAAACTATCACTATAAAGTGACTTTCAGTGTTGATTTAAAAAGAAAAGTTATACATAGATATACAGAACTGTCAAGGCTGGGGGGTTAAAAAAGGTTAGAAAGCAGCTTATTTGAGCTCATCTTACTGCCTTTTGTGATCACAGTTTTAAAAAAATACTTTTTCCTTCACATTATGTAGTCAGTGTCATGAATGGTTAATTCTTTGGGCTTAAAAGTAATACTTGCATTTGATATACTGTATTTTGTAATCTAATCAGTTAGCAGTTTCCAACTTTTCCATTTTTCTTATATTAGTGTACTGCCTCCAAAAGTACTGAATCTATTTATCTTCTAATCTTCTAATGTCACACTCTGCTCATACATCATCCCGCACAGAGAAAGTCAAGCTCCCAAAGGAAGTAAAGTGATAAACAACACGACAGAAACGGAGACACACGGTGTGTCGTGAAGATGCTGTTGAGCCTGCTGGCTACACCCACTGTGTGTTTTCCATGAGTCAGAGCGGGAACCTTCCGGGCGCGAGGATGCCAACGTCCATAAGCTCTGTCCATCTGTTGTGAGGATTCTTGCTTTCCTTTTGTTTAATATATCCATCTCTTTGTTCCTGGTTTTATCGATGCAACGTGTAAAAAACAAAATTTAGGCATCAGTTTCCTGAGAAAATTATTATTTATTCAAAGATTTTTTTTAAGTGCTTGTCCAGAAGATTTCATCGTTTCTAATGAAAATGATTTTTTTACAAGAACACATTTCTAAATATATTTTTTCATAATATCATTTAATTGTATTCATAATACTGTGCGCTGTGGAGCTAAATTGACTCAAAAAGGTTTTGCCTTAAAGCTGTGCCTAAATTCCTCTTAAATCCTGTACTTCATCTTTCCAGATTTGCTGATGACACAGATGTGCTGAAATGAGAGGAGAGAGGGAGGAAGAAAAATTAAGTTGTGCTCATTTAATGTTACACCGACAGATTTGCTGCAGCATGTCACAAATGCGTTTGATGATATGTTTTACCAGAAATTCCATTTCCAGTAGAACACAATAAAAAATCTGAAAGCAGGGGCTGTAATCTACAAACACATGACGCAGTCATTAATCAAACTTTGGGTGCCCCGGGAGGTTCAGCTCATATTTCTGCTGTGGGATGAGGACAGATAAGAGGGGAAGCTTTAACTCTGCCTGATAATGAGATCCTAACCTCCACATTCCACAGGTCACGGTCCTTCAAGCTTTCATAACGAATACCGCCTCCCTCAAACATGCACGCTCACTGCATGTACAGCACATACTCATGCGGTGGGAGTCAAACTGAGTGTTTCGCATGAGGAAGAGGTGAGTTTGAGGCCACATCTTCATGGATGTAAAAATATTAGCATTCACCTAGATTTGAACTTATTTTGGTTGAAATTATCTGTCAGGAGTGTAACAGTTTGTAGATATGAGCAAAAGGAAGAGACTGTCAAATTTGTAGACATGCTGTTCAGTTGTAAAAGGTGGCTCTCAAGAATTAAAAGTAAGTGGAAACACCTAATATGAATTTTCAAATACTCAGATCTGATGTGGAAACAGACTACCTCAAGAGATCTACAGTGCTGTGAAAAAGTATCCCGCCCCCTCCTGATTTCTTAAATTTTTGCACATTTGTCACACTTGAATGTTTCAGATCATCAAATAAATTTTAATATTGGACAAAGATAGCCCGAGTTAATACAAAATGCAGTTTTTAAATGATGATTTCATTTATTAAGGGAAAAAAAGCTGTCCAAACCTATCTGACTTTATGTGAAAAAGTAATTGCCCCTAAACCTAATAACTGGTTGTGCCACATTTGGTTGCAACAACTGCAATCAAGCATTTGCAATAACTGGCAATTAGTCTTCTACATCACTGTTGAGGATTTTTGGCCCACTCTTCTTTGCAGAACTGTTTTATTTCAGCCACATTGGAGGGCTTGAGCTTGAGGTCACAAACTGATGGCTGGACATTCTCCTTCAGAATTTTCTGGTAGAGAGCAGAATTCATGGTTCTATCAATTACAACAAGTCATCCAGGTCCTGAAGCAGCAAAGCAGCCCCAGACCATCACACTACCACCACCATGTTTGACTACTGGTATGATGTTCTTTTTCTGAAATGCTGTGTTAGTTTTACGCCAGATGTAACAAGACGCACACCTTCCAAAAAGTTCAACTTTTGTCTCATCAGTCCACAGAATATTTTCCCAAAAGTCTTGGGGATCATCAAGATGGTTTTTTTGGCAAATGTAAGACAAGTCATTGTGTTCTTTTTGGTCAGCAGTGATTTTTGCCCTGGAACTTTTCCATGGATGCCATTGTTGCCCAGTCTCTACTGTTGAACAATGGACCAGTGTCCAAACTGAGACAAGTGAGGCCTGCAGTTGTTTAGATGTTGTTCTGGGTTTTGCTTCTCATCTGTTCTTGAATTTCTTTAGATCGCAGTATGATGTGTTGCTTTTTGGGATCTTTTAGCCTACTTCACTTTGTCAGACAGGTTTTATTTAAGGCGATTTCTTGATTCAACAGATCTGCCAGTAATCAGACCTGGGTGTGGCTAGTGAAACTGAAAGCTTTCCAAAAAAATGTGGTTAATCACAATTAATTCATGATGTAACAAGGGGGCAAATACTTTTTCACAGCACTATGTAACCTAATTTGGGAAGGTAATTACGATAACAGAGTGAGCACTCTTACCCAACATCTCTGCTCAGGCCACACTGCTGCAGCAGGAGTGCCAAATAGTCCTCCAACTACTATGTAAAAATTGTTGCACAGAACAGTCTCTCTGCTGAGGTGAGCTGTTATTTTTTTTTAGAAAGACATTATTCTGAGCTCTACCACAGCTGTTCACATTGCCCAACAAGGTTATGTTTTTGCCTCTGAGTATGTTAACAAAACTGCAATGGGTGCACTCTTCAGTGTTTCCTAGCGTTTTATACAGAGTGTGGTCTATATTAACCATATATTCCATAACCTACATATGTTAGAGCATGTGGAAATGTTTGGTGATTACATATGTAAGGAACTTCACACCTCTGAAAGGACAAAGGAATCTCACCCGCCGAGTGAAGAACAAAGACGTTCCCGGACGCGGCGGGGGAGACCGGATGAGCCACCCTCACCCCCCAAGGCGAGGAGAGGAATTACCATCACCTCCCAAGACGAGGAGAGGAAATACCAAGACAATGGGGGGATTAAGATAATGAGGGATGTCAGCCTTTGTTATGCATGTCTTTTGTTGTGTGCATGTATATAATCAGTGAGTTGGCAAAATTCTGTCTCTTTTCCCTTCTGCCGCTCTCTGCACCAGATGAGACTTGTTAGAAGAGCTGAACATTAAAACTTCGCTTATAAACCAAATCGCCTCTTCATTGCCAAGCTCCTCTACACTGGTGACCTTGACGCGAGTATGGACCGGAGGCGTTCTCCCACAAGCGACTCATCCGTGGCGACTCAGGCAGACGCCAGCAGCCACGCAGACGAGGGAGCAGACCCAGGCCACGGTGACAGTGACGCGGCCAAAACGTAACAGACAGAGCGACGTCTGTTATTATCACCACCGCTTCGCCGAGAAGGCCCGCAAATGTCTCCTGAGCCGGTGGACGGAGCCACTGTTTATAGCAGGATACGATACAGCAGAGAAGAGCTGCTAGCATTCAACCGCCACCCGGTCCCATTGGAAAAACTCGACATACCGAGAGAACTGAGGCGAAAACGCCGCGGCTGCCGGGCTGGAGTAAGGCGGAGGACAAAAAATATAAGGTACAGACCCTCCCTTCCATCTGTTGTCATGGGAAATGTACGGTCGATACTGGGAAAGTTAGATGAGCTAGCGGCTATCTCCCGTTATGATAGCACATACCGGGAGTGCTCTCTCCTTTTGTTTACTGAGACGTGGCTAACTGAACTAGCAGCAGATGCTAACATTGAGCTGGACGGTTTTCACATGATACGAGCTGACCGAACACCAGACAGTGGCAAGGCTAGGGGCGGTGGAGTGATAATGTATGTTAACAACAACTGGTGCAGACCGGGACATATCACTGTTAAACAACGACACTGCAGCAAAGACATTGAGTTGCTAGCTGTTAGCATGAGGCCTACATATCTCCCGAGAGAACACTCACACGTGATCTGCATTGTTGTTTATGCAAATCCGACGGCGAACGCTGGGACAGCACGTGACGTCATCCATTCAGTAACCAGCAGGCTGCAGACAGAACACCCAGATGCTCTTCTCCTCATCTCAGGCGATTTCAACCATGTTTCACTATCTCCCATTCTACCCACGTTCACCCAGTATGTCACATGCCACACTAGAGACAATAAAACACTGGATTTATTCTACGCAAACACTAAGGAGGCGTACACCTCATCACAACTCCCCCCACTCGGGAGATCGGATCACAACTTGGTTCATCTCCGGCCGGTGTACAAACCCCTAGTGCACAGACAACCTCCGGCCATGCACACTGTGGAGTTATGGTCTGAGGAGACAATGGACACTCTAAAGGGCTGTTTTGAAGCCACCGCCTGGAAGCAGCTCTGCGATCCACATGGTGAGGACATCGATGGCCTCATTCACACCTTCACGGGCTACCTCAGCTTCTGTGTGGACAAATCCGTTCCCACCAAGACCATACGGCGTCACTCAAACAACAAACCCTGGATCAACCCTGAGATAAAAACACTTCTGAGAGAGAAGAAGAGGATCTTCAGGTCAGGGAACAGGGAGATGCTGAAGTCCGTACAGAGGGAGCTGAGGAGAAAGATCAGAGAAGGCAAGGACAGCTTCAGGAAGAAGATGGAGGACAAGCTGCAACAGAGCGACATCAGCGGGGTCTGGAGAAACCTCAAAACCATCTCGGGGCTCCAGAATACCTCCCCCCAGGCCACAGGGGGCAGGGAGTGGGCGAACAACCTGAATCTGTTTTTCAATAGATTTGACCAACCGCCCTCCCCCCTGACTGCACAACAACCACTGCTGCCTCTAAAGAAATCAAGTCCTGCTGCCCACTCCCCACTCCACCAACACCCCCCCACTCCCAACACACAGCCCCCCATCCTGACCCTGACCAGGACCCAGGTGAGGACGGAGCTGAGGAAGATCAAGGCGAGGAAGGCGCCGGGACCGGACGGCATCAGCGCAAAGCTCCTCAAGTCCTGTGCAGACCAGCTGTGTGGGATTGTGACGTATATCTTCAACATGAGCCTGAAACTGGGGAGGGTACCACAGCTGTGGAAAACATCTTGTGTGGTACCTGTACCAAAAACTTCCCACCCCAAAGACCTGAACAGCTACAGACCGGTGGCCTTGACGTCCCACTTGATGAAGACCCTGGAGAGACTGCTCCTTGCTCACCTCCGCCCCCTGGTGGAACCAGCGATGGATCCACTCCAGTTCGCCTACCAGCATGGCATTGGGGTGGAGGATGCGGTGATCTTCCTCCTTCACCGTTCTCTGTCCCACCTGGAGAAGCCCGGGAATATGGTGAGGATCATGTTCTTTGACTTCTCCAGTGCTTTCAACACCATCCAACTGATGATCCTGAAGGACAAGCTGCTGCGCGCAGGGGTGGACCAGCACCTGTCATCATGGATCCTGGACTACCTCACGAACCGGCCTCAGTTTGTGAGAACCCGGGACTGTGTGTCCGACACGATCATCAGTAGCACGGGGGCCCCCCAGGGAACGGTGCTGGCTCCCTTCCTGTTCACTCTTTATACTGCGGACTTCTCACACAACACAACACACTGCCATCTACAGAAGTTCTCTGATGACTCTGCGATCGCTGGCCTCATCTCCAATGGAGATGAAGCTGAGTACAGAGGGCTTATCCAGGACTTCATGGACTGGTGCCATCGGAACTGCCTCCAGATCAACGCGAGGAAAACTAAGGAGCTGGTGGTGGACTGCCGCAGGCATGGGCAGCCCCTCACAGTACCAGTAAATATACAGGGAACAGACATCGAGATGGTGACATCCTATAAGTACCTGGGTGTTCATCTGAACAATAAACTAGACTGGTCGCACAATACTGATGCACTCTACAAGAAGGGACAGCGCAGGCTGTTCCTGCTGAGGAGACTCAGGTCTTTTGGTGTACAAGGGGTGCTGCTGAAGTCATTCTATGACACGGTGGTGGCATCAGCCATCACTTTTGGAGTGGTCTGCTGGGGCAGTGGCATTACTGCAGCCGATAGGAAGAGACTGAACAAACTGATTAAGAAAGCTAGCTCTGTCCTGGGGCAGCGCCTTGATCCGATGGAGGAGATAGGAGAGAGAAGGACGGTGGCTGAACTGTCATCTCTGCTGGAGTCCGAGTTCCACCCTATGCAGGACATACTGAATGCACTGAGGAGCTCATTTAGCAGCAGACTACATCATCCCAGGTGCACAACCGAGAGGTTTCGTAGGTCCTTCCTACCAACGGCTGTCAGACTGTACAACCTAAGCAGGGCTGCTCGCAGAGATAGCAAAAAGACGTAACAAACTAATAGTTTTTTGAATGCAAAAGATGCAATAGACTTACACAATGGTCCCCTCCGGCATACAACTAGGAACATACCGGTCGCTATGGAGGGTGAGAATATGTATGGGCACATAATCATACCATGTAGGATAACTAAGTAGACGGTTATGCTGTTTCATTCCATCTAGCAACAATGCTCTGCACTGGGTGTGTTTATATATTTACATATTTATTCCATCTAGCTACAATGCTCAGCACTGGGTGTGTTTATATTTATATATCTACATATTATTCCATCTAGCTACATTGCTCCGCACTGTGTGTGTTTATATACTTGCATATTTATTCCACCTAGCTGCAATGCTCCGTACTGTGGGTGTTTATATATTTACATATTTATTCCATCTAGCTACAATGCTCTGCACTGTGTGTTCATATATTCATATATTTATTCCATCTAGCTACAATGCTCTGCACTGTGTGTCTGTGTGTGTGTGTATATATATATATTTTATAGTAATATGTACATATGTATATTAGCTGCTCTTGCTTGCTTGTTTTTTTCTTGCCTTCTGATTGTTGCTCTGAGTGTTGTTATCCCTGTGCTGTTGCAATCCTGGAATTTCCCCGTTGTGGGACTAATAAAGGCTTATCTTAAATGCGTTCCCCCCTGCAAATTTACGATGTCGGGAAACGCCAAAGCTGAGAGCCGTTAACAGCAGCGGTTCTCGGCGAGAAAAATAAGCTGTTGTACGTGACGGATGGACACACAGGCAAGCAGTTCCTCATCGACACAGGAGCTCAGCTGAGTTTCGTCATGCCCTCCCACGCAGATCGAGCCATGGGCACCCGGGGCAACGGAGCAGTGGCAGCCAATGGCTCTAACATCGACACGTTCGGCGAAAAGAGCCTACACCTCCTCATCCACGGCTGCAGCTACAGATGGACATTTGTTGTAGCGGCAGTGAGTTTTAACTTGTTAGGCGCAGATTTTTTGTGTGCACACAGGTTATTAGTGGATCTAGCAAATAGGCGCCTGGTTAATGCACTGTCTTTTGCTTCTATTCCATGCTCAGCTCGAGTTTCTCCACCACCTGTGCAGGCCAACGTCACCACGGCAGGAGGTAAGTTTGAGCAACTCCTCACCCAATTTCCAGCACTCACAATCCCCAAATTCTCAGCCACTGTGGCTAAACACGGGGTTGAACACTTCATTCCCACAACGGGACCTCCCGTTTTTGCCAAAGCTCGCCGCTTAGACGCGGCCAAGCTCAACATAGCACGGGACAAGTTTACAACTCTTGAAAAATTGGGCATTGTTAGACGCTCGAAGAGCCCCTGGGCCTCACCACTTCACATGGTTCCGAAATCCGACGGTTCTTGGAGACCGTGCGGAGATTACCGCAGACTAAACAACGCTACAGCGCATGACCGTTACCCAATCCCTCACATTCAAGATTTTTCACTACATCTAGCGGGTGCGCGCATTTTTTCAAAAATAGACTTAGTCCGCGGTTATCACCAAGTCCCAGTCCGAGCAGAAGACGTTCCTAAAACAGCGGTAATAACCCCTTTCGGCCTTTTTGAATTCCTGCGAATGCCTTTCGGCCTCAAAGGCGCTGCTCCAACTTTTCAGCGAATGATGGACGCGGTCCTACGCGACCTCCCCTTTGTTTTCGTCTACCTCGACGACATGCTGGTAGCCAGCTCGTCTGAGGAAGAACACGAGCAGCACCTCACTACGGTTTTTCAGAGGCTAGAAGAGCACGGGCTAATAATCAATCCAGCCAAATGCAAATTCGGCGTATCGCAAATTGATTTTTTAGGACACAAAGTCTCTCCGAAGGGGGCAGTTCCACTTCCAGACAAAGTTCATGCGATAGAAGGTTTTCCACGGCCGCAAACGGTCAAATCGCTACAGGAATTTTTAGGGATGGTTAATTTTTACAACCGCTTCCTCCCCCACGCAGCTCAGCTCATGCAACCCCTATATGACGCGCTCAAAAAAAAGAAAGCTTCCAACGCGGTCGAATGGACCCCGGAGCGCGAATGCGCTTTCGCGGAAGTAAAAAACGCCCTAGCTAACGCCACATTGTTAGTTCATCCAGATCCCTTGGCCCGCATTGCACTAACCACAGATGCTTCAGACCTAGCTATAGGGGCAGTTGTAGAACAACTTGTCAGCGGGGTCTGGCAACCTTTAGCATTCTTTAGCAAATCGCTAAACCAAACTGAACGCAAATACAGCACTTTTGACAGAGAGCTGCTGGCGCTTCATTTATCCATCCGCCTCTTCCAGTTCTGGTTAGAAGGGTGGAGTTTCACGGCTTTTGTAGACCATAAACCGCTCACCTTTGCTATGGCTAAAATTTCAGAACCATGGTCAGGCAGGCAACAAAGACAGCTAGCTGCGATTTCAGAGTTCACCACAGACATTCGACACGTGGCAGGCAAACTTAACGTAGTAGCGGACTGTCTCTCTCGCGCTGTGGCACCACCAGAGCGCGGGGAGACAGATTATACTGCCTCAGCAGCAGAACTCTTCACTAACGCAGACACATACGCAGCACCTATCCATGAAGGGATAGATTATGCAGCCATGGCAGAAGAACAAAACAGTGATGCGGACGTGCGCGCACTCCTGTCTGGACCAACAGGGTTAAGGCTGGAGAAAAAGGGTTTACGCGACGGCGTGCCCCCCCTAATATGTGATGTTTCAACCGGCCAACCTCGCCCGTTAGTACCAGCTACATGGCGCCGCCGCATTTTTGACGCAATTCACTCCCTCGCGCACCCAGGTGTGCGCGCCTCGGTTAAAATGGTCGCCAAAAAGTTTGTGTGGCCAGGCCTGCGCAAAAACGTAAAAGAATGGGCAAAAACTTGCATTTCTTGTCAACGCGCCAAAATACACAGACACACAAAAGCCCCTCTGGAGCCTTTTCCAATCCCTGCTAGAAGGTTCGACCACGTTCATGTCGATCTTGTGGGGCCACTACCTTCCTCCCAAGGTTTCACACACCTGTTAACAATGATAGACCGCACCACACGCTGGCCAGAGGCAGTCCCTCTAGCGGCAACCACAGCGGAGGAAGTCGCTCGCGTTTTTTTGACAAACTGGGTGGCACGTTTCGGCGTCCCATCGGACATCACGTCCGATAGGGGGCCTCAATTTGTCTCAGAGCTCTGGTCAGCCATGTCCAGCAGCTTAGGGGCAACAATTCATCGCACCACCGCTTATCGCCCTCAGGCTAATGGGTTATGCGAGCGTTTTCACAGGTCTTTAAAGGCTGCCCTCAGAGCCTCACTAACGGACACAAATTGGGTAAATAAACTTCCCTGGGTTTTATTGGGGTTGCGTGCTGCACCTAAAGAGGATCTAGACGCCTCTCCCGCAGAATTAGTTTTTGCACAACCTCTCAGGCTCCCAGGTGAATTTTTGCCAGAGAACCCAGAGCCAGGGCGCCTTCCAGTCCCAAGGTTTTTAGGCAGCAACGGACCGAACTCTCTCCCCGGTCCAGCTCATCACTCCTTCCCACGGGTTTTTGTCCCTCAAACTTTAAAAAACGCTGAGTTCGTTTTTGTTAAGCATGAAGCTCTAAAACCAACTTTACGCCCAGCATTCGATGGGCCATTCAGAGTGCTGGAACATGGTGATAAACACTTTGTGCTTGATTATGGGGATAGAAAAGAAACAGTCAGCATTGACAGACTTAAATCTGCCTTCTTGTTGAAAGACGAACCTGCACAGTTGGCGAGAGCACCTCGGCGAGGTAGACCCCCCAAGAGAAAAGACTCAGCCCCCAGGCAGGGAACAAATAACCTCTCTCCTTCCCACACTGCAGATTCCTCACAAGAAGGTCCCAGCAGGACGCCTAAACCAACCTACAGCAGTTTTGGGAGAAGAATTAAACCCAGACAGCACAGGGACTGATGCAAACTACTCCACAACTATTCACTAATTGTGCTGCAACAGTTTAGGACTGACTTATGATTTTACTATGCTGCTATGTTACCACTGAACTCTCTTAGGAGCATGGCTGCTGGAAAGTTTCTTCCGTGGCAACAGCTGTAACACGTAGTATGTCGTAATAACTATCCTAGACTGTGAACCTTTCTGTTGTCCTTTCTTAGTTGTTTGGGGGGCCTGTGGTCTATATTAACCATATATTCCATAACCTACATATGTTAGAGCATGTGGAAATGTTTGGTGATTACATATGTAAGGAACTTCACACCTCTGAAAGGACAAAGGAATCTCACCCGCCGAGTGAAGAACAAAGACGTTCCCGGACGCGGCGGGGGAGACCGGACGAGCCACCCTCACCCCCCAAGGCGAGGAGAGGAATTACCATCACCTCCCAAGACGAGGAGAGGAAATACCAAGACAATGGGGGGATTAAGATAATGAGGGATGTCAGCCTTTGTTATGCATGTCTTTTGTTGTGTGCATGTATATAATCAGTGAGTTGGCGAAATTCTGTCTCTTTTCCCTTCTGCCACTCTCTGCACCAGATGAGACTTGTTAGAAGAGCTGAACATTAAAACTTCGCTTATAAACCAAATCGCCTCTTCATTGCCAAGCTCCTCTACACAGAGTGTCTTTTTGTTTGAACATCAGTCAGTCTGAATTATTTTTTTCAGTCTGGGTGAGCATTATCACCTTGAAGAAACAAAGTTAACAGCACTGACTATCATCCTGAATTAATGTTTTCGGGCTGATGTGTCATCATGCAAAGAAACTTTTCACATTAGCCATGTTTACAAGTACACAAACCAGTTATGATTGGATTTCTGGAGTTATCTGATTATTCAAGTGTAAACAGAATAATCCGATAAAGACCAAGTAACGGGGATGATTAATTTAAGTGGTTTACCTTCAAATAATCCATTTATTCAGTGCCTATAAACACAACAAAACTGATTGTTGCCATCATCAATTTATTCCCAGTAATCAGTTTATTGTGACCATGTAACCGGGGTCACTGATATGGGCGGTCTGCTGTGCTCTTATGTGAAATATCTCCTCAGACTGAGAGGACTGCTGAGTCTATGGGATTCAGGGAGAGGAAAACCATCTCTTTGAATCACTGAATCACTGTTTACTCTCCCCTCCTGCCTCTTTCATGCCTTTCTCCGAGCTCGTCAAAAGGTCATGTGCCGTGCCAATAGTGTCTGACTTACGTTCAGGTCCCGGAAATATTCATTGTAGTCGAGGGCGTAGCCGACAACAAATCGGTTGGGAATTTCAAAGCCAACGTCTGTGGAAGTAAACATATTTTTGTAATGTTAGTAATTTGCTGTTGTTTCGTGGAGGCCTTTTAGAACTTGTGATATCACCAATAAATATTTAGAACAATATTTTGTGTTAAAATCAACAAAAAACACATGGTAAGAGTAACACCTGTTGCTGAAAAGTCCCAATAATGTCATCTGATCTCAAAAGAAACTTATTTGTATAGAAGGCTGTAAAGTCTTTGGTGTAGGGCAGAGGTCAGCAACATCTAAAGAGAGAAATTTTGAGCAATACTTGATTTACAAAATTCTGCATGTAGCCGCAAAACCTATTTTAACCTTAAAATTAAGGATAAAGCAGCTGAGCAGTGATACTGAGTTCTAGAACAAACCGGCCCACCAACATTATTAACAGGAGGATTGTGTAGCTTTGTTCTCCTAAATTTAGGACTTCTTGTTCCATAAACAACCCTCTTTTTTAGGAATTCTACACCTTTTTTCTTGCTATTTTCCTCCAATTGTATTTTAAATTTGTGATCTTCTTCATTATCAAAGTTTCCTCTTAAATTGGTGACTTTTTCCTTGTACAGTGCATCTGGAAAGTATTCACAGCGCTTCACTTTTTCCACATTTTGTTATGTTACAGCCTCATTCCAAAAGGGATTAAATTCAGTTTTTCCTCAAAATTCTCCACATAATACCCCATAATGACAATGTGGAAAAAGTTTTTTTCTGAGATTTTTGCAAATTTATTAAAAATAATAATAATAAACTAAGAAATCACATGTACATAAGTATTCACAGCCTTTGCCATGAAGCTCAAAATTGAGCTCAGGTGCATCCTGTTTCCACTGATCATCCTTGAGATGTTTCTGCAGCTTAACTGGAGTCCACCTGTGGTAAATTCAGTTGATTGGACATGATTTGGAAAGGCACACACCTGTCTATATAAGGTCCCACAGTTGACAGTGCATGTCAGAGCACAAACCAAGCATGAAGTCAAAGGAATTGTCTGTAGACCTCTGAGACAGGATTGTCTCGAGGCACAAATCTGGGGAAGGGTACAGAAAACTTTGTGCTGCTTTGAAGGTCCCAATGAGCACAATGACCTCCATCATCCGTAAATGAAAGAAGTTTGGAACCACCAGGAGTCTTCCTAGAGCTGGCCGGCCGTCTAAACTGAGCAATTGGGGGAGAAGGGACTTAGTCAGGGAGGTGACCAAGAACCCGATGGTCACTCTGTCAGAGATCCAGTGTTCCTCTGTGGAGAGAGGAGAACCTTCCAGAAATACAACCATCTCTGCAGCAATCCACCAATCAGGCCCGTATGGTGGGGTGGCCAGACGGAAGCCACTCCTTAGTAAAAGGCACGTGGTAGCCCACCTGGAGTTTGCCAGAAGGCACCTGAAGGACTCAGACTATGAGAAACAAAATTCTCTGGTCTGATGAGACAAAGATTGAACTCTTTGGCGTGAATGCCAGGCGTCATGTTTGGAGGAAACCAGGCACTGCTCATAACCACGCCAATGCTGGTAGCAGCATCATGCTGTGGGGATGTTTTTCAGCGGCAGGAACTGGGAGACTAGTCAGGATAGAGGGAAAGATGAATGCAGCAATGTACAGAGACATGCTGAGGCTGTAATTGCTGCCAAAGGTGCATCATCAAAGTATTGAGCAAAGGCTGTGAATACTTATGTACGTGTGATTTCTTAGTTTTTTATTTTTAATAAATTTGCAAAAATTAAAAAAAAACAACCTTTTTTCACATTGTCATTATGGGGTATTGTGTGTAGAATTTTGAGGAAAAAATTAATTTAATTCTTTTTGGAATTAGGCTGTGACAACAAAATGTGGAAAAAGTGAAGTGCTGTGAATCCTTTCTGGATGCACTGTAAATGTACGTTTGTTTCTCTTGTAAATTTGTGACTTTTTTCTTGTATGTTTGTAAGGCTGTCAATGCTTGACATCAACAGCTCACTAACCAATAGGTGAAGTCAGCATGCTATGAGTATGGCTTTGTAGTATTTGGCTAATACATTATATAAAGTGCCATGAAATAACTTGTGTTATGATTTGATGCTTTACAAAAAAGGCTGTACTGAACTGAAATAAACTGAAAACGAATTGAATTCGGACTTTGTGTGGGTGGATGTCAAAGCCCCCATCCTTATTAACACAACGGACAAGGCTGGACTCCTTTCCGAGGAAGAAACACTTCTGACTTCACACTTTTCAGACTTATTGAGATAATTTTTCTTGTTAATGAACACAGATCTACTGTACATTTTGAGCATCAACATAACAAACACAGTTTAAACAGTTAGGTGGTATGACAGTGTGGGGCAGCGTGTGAATAATGCGGGGTAAAATCATAGTTACAGTCTATCAGACTTTCAGCCATGTTAGGGACCCTCTTCACCAGCAGCCTGAAACACAGGAAATACATGAGTGACGACCACCAATAAATTCTAAATGATCATTTTGAAAAAGATTATAAATGCTTTTCTTCAGTAAACTGTTAATGTAAGAAATGTCACATTAATAGTTCGCCGACTACAACTGATGCTTCAGCTGTGTTGACGGCCTAACATTAGCACCGCCAGCCAAATGCTGGCAGGATTCAGTGGTGGCCCGCAGCTTTTTTTAGCCACTTTGGCAGGTGAGATGTCACTTTCTGATCTGTATGCAGAACGATCTGCAGCCAGCATGCACCAGAAACATTCCAGTCACTCATGCTGCACTTCATGGAATTTTTTGGAAAACATTTTATTTATTTTCTTAAAGAATAGATGGTACCTATTGTAAAACCAAGGGGTAAATTTAACGAAATACAATCTCCTTGCTAAAACAAAACCTGACAGATAAAACTCATGCATTACATTATAGTGCATTGATTTAATCTGTGATGTCAAGAAAATAGAATAGCAGCCATGGGCATTCTTGGTTTTAATAAAAATTTCAGGAAAAAGAGGAAATTTAAGAGGAAAAAAGCCCTGATTTAATGCTTATTTGTCCAGTTTACCATCATAATATTAGTGCTTTATTTTGCCTTTGAGAGGATGGAAAAAAAATTATAGCACTACGGATATATTTGTTGACAAAAAATTCCTAAAAACCAATCTGTCCATCAGAGATTGCTGACCCGTTGGCTAGTGAAAATGCTGAGAGGCTAATAAGTGGTCACCACAGATGTTTATCCAGCCTCCGTAATCTCAGGAGTGCACAGGAACACAAGACAGCAGTGACTGCAGAAAAGTGATATCTGTCTGTACTCGTCACACACTCGGCATTTCCCTCAGTGGGGGAAAACACAGGCGACTGAAAATCTGGCTCACCCTGCGACCTTGACCATCTTGGGTTCAAAGGTCTCCACATGCTTCAGGAGGGCCTTCATGGTCTTTCCTGTGTCGACTATGGCCTGAGGGGGGGAAGAGAGGAGGATGAAGAAGATGAAACAATGTGGGTGTGTTTGGGGAGTAAGAGGAAAACACCAAAACATGAAGATCTTAGAATGAAATTTGAATGTATGGATGAGATATACAGTAAATCATCCTGTAATGTCCTGTTGTCAAATGTAAAGATTGCAGAATGCATTCTGCCTCTTGCCCAAAAGAGGCAAAACAAACACAAGGCTGTTGACTGCTTGGCAGAAATGAAGTGCTTTAAAAACAAAATAAACACATTTACCCACCTCAACAATGAGAACGCTCTTGGTAACATGTGGAGGAAAAAAAAAAGAAAATACAGACACACATTACCACCACCTTTATATTTTTATACCAATCAGACATTGTGAAAATAAAGGCACAGTGGAATCCTTCCAGTTCTTAGGAAGAGCATCAATAGCAACAATGTTGGCAGCGTGTTTAACCAAAACACAGACGGCTCTTTCTCCTCTCAACAGTAATGAACATCTGTGTCTGCAGTGAGCGAAAGTCACTTCTGAGTCGCACACATTCCCGGCTGCAGGGTTTCAAATGAATTCCTGTTCCCCCCTGGCTGGCTCTATGGGGCTCTTTGTGAGAGCAGTGGAGAGTATCTATGGTTTGGAGAGAGCGATCGCAGAGAATGCAGGCACCCGGCCAACGTTGCCGCTCTACACCTGAGCGCTGTTATGCAACACTGGTTAGGGACAAATAAAAGAGCAAAAACTGAAGTATAACCAACCTGTCCTGTTGAATGGTGCAGACAGTAAACAGTTTAGGGGTTGGCACGGCTGAAAGAGCTGCTCTGAGCAATTTTTGTCTGAAACACTATCTAGGGAGCCGTAACAAAACTTGGCTGTACTACCTGCGTTTAAAGGCTCAAATATGATTATATTGTCAACTCTAGCATCAGGTGACTTTTGTTCACTTTAATATCCAACTTTTCTCTCATAAATGTGACACTTTTCTTGTAAATTTGCAGCGTTTGTCATAAAAATTTGATATTTTTCTTGTAAATTTGTGAGGGGGTTCACACTTTTTTTTCCATAGGTTTATAATGTTCATTCATTCATTTATTTATTTATTTTGTTAAATCAACTTGTGAAGACCCCTGAGCTAGCAGGACATTGAGTGCAGTGGCAATAATTTAGCTGTGTATCACTGTTTCAGTTTTTATTGTCTTCCTCTGATGTCTGCTGCTGGCCTTATATCACTGCTCAGTGGAGAGCGTGCTCACCTACTGTCTGGGTGTGTGGCACGCCGCCTCCACGGCCGAGAACAGGAAGGCTGTGCAGAGGGTCATCAACACCGCCCAAAAAATTATCAGCTGCCCTCTGCCCTCCCTGGAAGACATCTCCAGATCCTCCTGTCTCAGAAGGCTCAAGGTCACCACAGGAGACCCCTCACATCCCGCCCACCACCTGTTCGACCTGCTTCCCTCTGGACGACGGTTCACATTGATCAGGTCTCACACCTCCAGACTGACAAACAGTTTCTTCCCCTAGGCCATCTGAATGACAAACAGTCAGAGGCCCCCCCCCCACCCCTCCAACCCCGATCACTCACATGCTCAGAACTGAGGACCTTTTAATTATCACTATAACTCACCTGTCTTTGCACTTCTCACTTTCATGTATATTGACCCATCCGTGAAACCACTGCTGTGTATATTTTCCATAATCCTTGGGCCATTTTACTCAATTGTGTGTTCAGTTGTGTGTCTACACTTTGCACTCTTATGTACATAGTTCCACCCGCAAAGCCGCTACCATACCTGTGTATATTTTTATAATCCTGGCCCATTTTTATTTTATTTTAATTTTCATTTATTTTTTATTTCAGTTGTGTGTTTAATTGTGTGCTCTGTAACCATGTTTTATCTAATCCTTCTCCCTTACTTTATAGCGCAGTAGCCTGGTGGAGCACCCACAATTTTGTTGTACTGTACTACTGTACAATGACAATAAAGCCTATTCTACTCTATAAGTTTACATTTTTTTAATAAGTATGTTATTTTTCTTGTAAATTTGTCAGGTTTTTCTCTTATATTTGCAGCTTTTTAATGAATTTGACATCTAAGATAAGATAAGATAAGATAAGATAAGCCTTTATTAGTCCCACAACGGGGAAATTCCAGGATTGCAACAGCACAGGGATAGCAACACTCAGAGCAACAATCAGAAGGCAAGAAAAAAAAAAAAACAAAAAACAAGCAAGCAAGAGCAGCTAATAAACATATGTACGTATTACTATAAAATATATATATATACACACACACACAGACACACAGTGCAGAGCATTGTAGCTGGATGGAATAAATATATGAATATATGAACACACAGTGCAGAGCATTGTAGCTAGATGGAATAAATATGTAAATATATAAACACCCACAGTACGGAGCATTGCAGCTAGGTGGAATAAATATGCAAGTATATAAACACACACAGTGCGGAGCAATGTAGCTAGATGGAATAATATGTAGATATATAAATATATAAACACCCACAGTACGGAGCATTGTAGCTAGATGGAATAAATATGCAAATATATAAACACACACAGTGCAGAGCATTGTTGCTAGATGGAATGAAACAGCATAACCGTCTACTTAGTTATCCTACATGGTATGATTATGTGCCCATACATATTCTCACCCTCCATAGCGACCGGTATGTTCCTAGTTGTATGCCGGAGAGGACCATTGTGTAAGTCTATTGCATCTTTTGCATTCAAAAAACTATTAGTTTGTTACGTCTTTTTGCTATCTCTGCGAGCAGCCCTGCTTAGGTTGTACAGTCTGACAGCCGTTGGTAGGAAGGACCTACGAAACCTCTCGGTTGTGCACCTGGGATGATGTAGTCTGCTGCTAAATGAGCTCCTCAGTGCATTCAGTATGTCCTGCATAGGGTGGAACTCGGACTCCAGCAGAGATGACAGTTTAGCCACCGTCCTTCTCTCTCCTATCTCCTCCATCGGATCAAGGCGCTGCCCCAGGACAGAGCTAGCTTTCTTAATCAGTTTGTTCAGTCTCTTCCTATCGGCTGCAGTAATGCCACTGCCCCAGCAGACCACTCCAAAAGTGATGGCTGATGCCACCACCGTGTCATAGAATGACTTCAGCAGCGCCCCTTGTACACCAAAAGACCTGAGTCTCCTCAGCAGGAACAGCCTGCGCTGTCCCTTCTTGTAGAGTGCATCAGTATTGTGTGACCAGTCTAGTTTATTGTTCAGATGAATACCCAGGTACTTATAGGATGTCACCATCTCGATGTCTGTTCCCTGTATATTTACTGGTACTGTGAGGGGCTGCCCATGCCTGCGGCAGTCCACCACCAGCTCCTTAGTTTTCCTCGCGTTGATCTGGAGGCAGTTCCGATGGCACCAGTCCATGAAGTCCTGGATAAGCCCTCTGTACTCAGCTTCATCTCCATTGGAGATGAGGCCAACGATCGCAGAGTCATCAGAGAACTTCTGTAGATGGCAGTGTGTTGTGTTGTGTGAGAAGTCCGCAGTATAAAGAGTGAACAGGAAGGGAGCCAGCACCGTTCCCTGGGGGGCCCCCGTGCTACTGATGATCGTGTCGGACACACAGTCCCGGGTTCTCACAAACTGAGGCCGGTTCGTGAGGTAGTCCAGGATCCATGATGACAGGTGCTGGTCCACCCCTGCGCGCAGCAGCTTGTCCTTCAGGATCATCGGTTGGATGGTGTTGAAAGCACTGGAGAAGTCAAAGAACATGATCCTCACCATATTCCCGGGCTTCTCCAGGTGGGACAGAGAACGGTGAAGGAGGAAGATCACCGCATCCTCCACCCCAATGCCATGCTGGTAGGCGAACTGGAGTGGATCCATCGCTGGTTCCACCAGGGGGCGGAGGTGAGCAAGGAGCAGTCTCTCCAGGGTCTTCATCAAGTGGGACGTCAAGGCCACCGGTCTGTAGCTGTTCAGGTCTTTGGGGTGGGAAGTTTTTGGTACAGGTACCACACAAGATGTTTTCCACAGCTGTGGTACCCTCCCCAGTTTCAGGCTCATGTTGAAGATATACGTCACAATCCCACACAGCTGGTCTGCACAGGACTTGAGGAGCTTTGCGCTGATGCCGTCCGGTCCCGGCGCCTTCCTCGCCTTGATCTTCCTCAGCTCCGTCCTCACCTGGGTCCTGGTCAGGGTCAGGATGGGGGGCTGTGTGTTGGGAGTGGGGGGGTGTTGGTAGAGTGGGGAGTGGGCAGCAGGACTTGATTTCTTTAGAGGCAGCAGTGGTTGTTGTGCAGTCAGGGGGGAGGGCGGTTGGTCAAATCTATTGAAAAACAGATTCAGGTTGTTCGCCCACTCCCTGCCCCCTGTGGCCTGGGGGGAGGTATTCTGGAGCCCCGAGATGGTTTTGAGGTTTCTCCAGACCCCGCTGATGTCGCTCTGTTGCAGCTTGTCCTCCATCTTCTTCCTGAAGCTGTCCTTGCCTTCTCTGATCTTTCTCCTCAGCTCCCTCTGTACGGACTTCAGCATCTCCCTGTTCCCCGACCTGAAGATCCTCTTCTTCTCTCTCAGAAGTGTTTTTATCTCAGGGTTGATCCAGGGTTTGTTGTTTGAGTGACGCCGTATGGTCTTGGTGGGAACGGATTTGTCCACACAGAAGCTGAGGTAGCCCGTGAAGGTGTGAATGAGGCCATCGATGTCCTCACCATGTGGATCGCAGAGCTGCTTCCAGGCGGTGGCTTCAAAACAGCCCTTTAGGGTGTCCATTGTCTCCTCAGACCATAACTCCACAGTGTGCATGGCCGGAGGTTGTCTGTGCACTAGGGGTTTGTACACCGGCCGGAGATGAACCAAGTTGTGATCCGATCTCCCGAGTGGGGGTAGTTGTGATGAGGTGTACGCCTCCTTAGTGTTTGCGTAGAATAAATCCAGTGTTTTATTGTCTCTAGTGTGGCATGTGACATACTGGGTGAACGTGGGTAGAATGGGAGACAGTGAAACATGGTTGAAATCGCCTGAGATGAGGAGAAGAGCATCTGGGTGTTCTGTCTGCAGCCTGCTGGTTACTGAATGGATGACGTCACGTGCTGTCCCAGCGTTCGCCGTCGGATTTGCATAAACAACAATGCAGATCACGTGTGAGTGTTCTCTCGGGAGATATGTAGGCCTCATGCTAACAGCTAGCAACTCAATGTCTTTGCTGCAGTGTCGTTGTTTAACAGTGATATGTCCCGGTCTGCACCAGTTGTTGTTAACATACATGATCACTCCACCGCCCCTAGCCTTGCCACTGTCTGGTGTTCGGTCAGCTCGTATCATGTGAAAACCCTCCAGCTCAATGTTAGCATCTGCTGCTAGTTCAGTTAGCCACGTCTCAGTAAACAAAAGGAGAGAGCACTCCCGGTATGTGCTATCATAACGGGAGATAGCCGCTAGCTCATCTAACTTTCCCAGTATCGACCGTACATTTCCCATGACAACAGATGGAAGGGAGGGTCTGTACCTTATATTTTTTGTCCTCCGCCTTACTCCAGCCCGGCAGCCGCGGCGTTTTCGCCTCAGTTCACTCGGTATGTCGAGTTTTTCCAATGGGACCGGGTGGCGGTTGAATGCTAGCAGCTGTTCTCTGCTGTATCGTATCCTGCTATAGACAGTGGCTCCGTCCACCGGCTCAGGAGACATTTAGGACGATCTGTGTGTCCGTGATATAAGTGGGGTGAAAAAAAAAGACGGATCAAAAGAGAGAGGAAGGGAAAAAGACTCGGAATCGAGCCGCTGTTGCAAAAGGCAGCCGACTCGTGTGGCGCCGAGAGAAAAAAAAAAAAAAAAAAAAAAAAAAAAAAAAAAAAATCTATGTATTTCGTGTAACGATGTACCTTTTTTCTTCATAAATTTGCATGTTTTTTTCACATAAATTTGCACCTTTTTCTTGTAAATTAGCAATTTTTCTTCAGAGAAATTTGCAAGATTTCAGTGGTGTGAAAAAGTGTTTGCCCCCTTCCTGATTTCTTATTTTTTTGTATGTTTGTCACACTTAGTAAATGTTTCAGATCATCAAACAAATTTAAATATTAGACAAAGATAACACAAATAAACACAAAATGCAGTTTTTAAATGAAGGTGTTTATTATTAAGGGTTAGAAAAAATCCAAACCTACATGACCCTGTGTGAAAAAGTGATTTCCCCCCTGTTAAAACATAAATTAACTGTGGTTTATCACATCTTTGGAAATCTGACTTCAATTTCTGTAGCCACACCCAGGCCTGATTACTGCCATACCTGTTCTCAATCAAGAAATTATTTAAATAGGACCTGCCTGAGAAAGTGAAGTAGACAAATAGATCCTCAAAAGCTAGACATCATGCTGCAATCCAAAGAAATTCAGGAATGAATGAGAAACAAAGTAAGTGAGATCTATTGGTCTGGAAAAGGTTATAAAGCCATTTCTAAAACTTTGGGACTCCAGCAAACCACAGTGAGAGCCATTATCCACAAATGATGAAAACTTGGAACAGTGGTGAACCTTCCCCAGGAGCGGCCGGCCGACCAAAATTACCCCAACAGCGCAGCGACAACTCATCCAAAAGGTCACAAAAGACCCCACAACAGCATCCAAAGAACTGCAGGCTTCACTTCCCTCAGTTAAGGTCAGTGTTCATGACTCTACCATAAGAAATGGTCTGCATGGCAGAGTTCCAAGATGAAAACCACTGATGAGCAAAAAGAACATAAAGGCTCGTCTCAGTTTTGCCAGAAAATATCTTGATGATCCCCAAGACTTTTGGGAAAGTACTCTGTGGACTGACGAGACAAAAGTTGAACTTTTTGGAAGGTGTATGTCCCATTACAGCCGGCGTAAAAGTAACACAGCATTTCAGAAAAGGAACATCATACCAGCAGTAAAATATGGTGGTGGTACTGTGACTGTCTGGGGCTGTTTTGCTGCTTCAGGACCTGGAAGACTTGCTGTGGTAAATGGAACCATGAATTCTGCTGTCTACCAAAAAATCCTGAAGGAGAATGTCCGGCCATCTGTTCATGACCTGGCTGTTCATGGCTGCACGGTGGCGCAATGGTTTAGCACTGTGGCAGCACAGTTCACCCTCAGCCGGGGGATTGCGGGGATCATGAGATCGTGGGTTCGATCCCAGCCCCCGACCAACAGTGAGCTGTGTGGAGTTTGCATGTTCTCCCCGTGTTGCGTGGGTTTACTCCGGGATTTCTCCGGTTTCCTCCCGCATACCAAAAACATGTAGGTTTAGGGCGCTCGCGCACGCAGCGACCGGCAGCCGGTGGCTTGTCACCAGACTGCAAACCAAATCTACCTACGGGTACAAATAAGTAACAAAAAAAAAAAAAAAAAAAAAAAAGACCTCAAGCTGAAGCGCACTTGGATTCTGCAGTAGGACAATGATCCAATACATACCAGCAAGTCCACCTTTGAATGGCTTAAGAAAAACAAAATGCAGACTTTGGAGTGGTCTAGTCAAAGTCCTGACCTGAATCTGAGATGCTGTGGCATGACCTTAAAAAGGCGGTTCATGCTCGAAAACCCTCCAATGTGGCTAAATTACAACAATTTTGCAAAGATTAGAGGGCCAAAATTCCTCCACAGCGCTGTGAAAGACTCATTGCCAGTTATTGCAAACGCTTGACTGCAGTTGTTGCTGCTAAGGGTGGCCCAACCAGTTATTCGGTTTAGGAAGCAATCACTTTTTCACACAGGGCCATGTAGGTTTGGATTTCTTTACCTTTTATAATAAACACCTTCATTTAAAAACTGCATTTTGTGTTTACTTGTGTTATCTTCGTCTAATATTTAAATTTGTTTGATGAACTGAAACATTTAAGTGTGACAAACATACAAAAAAATGAGAAATTAAGAAGGGAGCAAACACTTTCACACCACGGTATGTGAAATTTTTTTTTTACATAAAAGTTTGAAAATATCTTCATGTATGTAAATTTGCAACTTTTTTAAAAAAAAAAAAAAATTGATTTACCATTCTTTCACATAAATTTGAAACTTTTTTCCATGAACAGTAAATTTCTGAGGGTTTTTATTGTTTGTTTTGTTTTTGGCAAAGTCACTGGTTATAGGTAAAAAAACTGCACGTGACTCTGGAGCCACAGGTTCAAGACCCCTTATACAGCTATAAAGAAACTTAAGCAATTTATCAGGCAACCAACACTTTCTTTTCTTTCTTAAAAATTACATAACTGTTCTCTTTATGCTAAAGTTGAGAAAGACATAACCCTGAAATCATTTAGGATTAATACATCGAAGTACAAATTCAAATTAAATCAAACACTCCTAAAATCCAAAGCGCCTGTTCTATTTACCTGACTGGTTAACATAAATATCTCTGCAAGTTGTCATTAAGTTCCAATCCTCACAGCACAGATTAATAGATACTTCAGAAGCAATGTTAATAGCACCACTTTACTTGAAACTGGGATTTAGCAGCTTTTCCTCTCCAAAGTTTAACTTAGAACACTGGCTAATGATGAGGTTTTGGATGATGCATCAGCCTTCTGGGAGAAATGCATCTGGCATTTCAAGATAAAGGATTATAACAAGTGCAATGACTTAAATGATTCATATTTTCAGTGTGAGGTACCTGTCAGACTTTCTATTTTTATTCCCCCTGACCTCTTACCCACCAGCGAAAATATGTCTTCGCTACAGCCCATTTTGACAGCTTACTTCAAAGAATACAACATCTGTCTTTATAAAGAAAATGCATGTTGACATATTTGTGTGTCCATTCAGCTTACTTAATAGCATTTTTTGCCTTCTGCCTATGTCAGAATAACGTTGTGACTTGGGGGAGATAATTTCTCATAGCACTGCAGTCAGTGTCCCACAGACTCCTTGGTATTTACAAGAAGTCAACAGGGATAAATCATTAGTAAATCTGCCTTGTGCTAACATGCATTTGACTGAAATATCTGATTCATTACCAGAACAGAGAAGGCACTTAAACAATGTGACTCAAGGAGAAAGGAGCACAAGGGGGGTTTCTGTGAGGAACAATTCTCCCAATATGCAAGGACATGGATGTATTCTGCCTCAGTGGAATAAGGCAAAGGTCTGCAACCTGTGGCTCTGGAACCAGATGCAAAACTTTTGTCCATATCAAGAAATTTCCTATGGATTTGATCAAAATGAAGAAAACCCCCCCCTAAAGAATCTACAAGAAAAGTCTCACATGAATGTGTAAAATTTCAAAGTCTCATATTGTCACAAACCCCCGTGCACCATGTTATGACGCACGAGGGAGAGAATGGAAAGCCCAGTCGCAGGAGTAGAGAGTGTCATATTTATTAAAGTTCACAAAACCACAAGTTCAGTTCCACCACAAAAATACAGAGGGATGCAATGATAAGGTTAGGCCACCAAACATACAGGGTGCCAGTCGGACGCTCTACAGCCCGGTCAACAGAAAGCCTAGTGCTGCAGGGCTGCGTTACGCACAAAAACAGGAAAGGCGATCAGCCTAGTGCTGCAGGGCTGCTTAGCACAAGACAGAAGGCGAACAAGACACTTACAAGGCTGGCACAAATCCAGGGGGGAAAGTGCAGTCTGGAGGAAGAGGCAGAGAAGCGGAATTAGCCGAAACACCAAGGAATGGATCGTCTTAAATGTCCGGCTGAGTTGAACGCAGGGAGTGATACTCATAAGGGGAGAACTAGCTGCCGCATATGGAGGCGAATGCCCCAACAATCTCTCTCCTCAGAAGCGGCAAACATATACTCCTGAAGCTAACGAGGAAAGAGATTGCCGGTGTGAGAATGCGTGGGCAGAACTGATTGACACCAGGTGTGTGAGAGAGCATGTGAATGAGGGTGAATGGAGCGTGTGCATGTGTGTGTGTGCGTGTGGGTGTGTGTATGTGTGTGAGCACCCGTGACAGTGCAGCTGACGGTGCTTGACAGGAGGAGGGGGAGTGCCAGAGCAGTCAGGAAAAAAACTAGGCCAAAGCATAACAATAAGTCAGAATTGGGTTTGGAGGCCAAACCCGGATTCATGACACATATTTACTTATAAAAAAACAGATAAGCTAAAATTTATATACAGTATTTACAAGAAAGAATCCACAGTGATAAGTAAAAAGTCACACATTTGTGAAAAAGGTTCCTATACAGTGGGGAAAAAAGTATTTAGTCAGCCACCAACTGTGCAAGTTCTCCCACTTAAAAGATGAGAGAGGTCTCCAATTTCCATCATAGGTATACCTCAACTATGAGAGACAAAATGAGAAAAAAAAATCCAGAAAATCACACTGAAGGATTTTTAATGAATTAATTTGTAAATTCCTAATGTAAAATAAGTATTTGGTCAATAACAAAAGTTCATCTCAATACTTTGTTATATACCCTTTGTTGGCAATGACAGAGGTCAAACGTTTTCTGTAAGTCTTCACAAGGTTTTCACACACTGTTGCTGGTATTTTGGCCCATTCCTCCATGCAGATCTCCTCTAGAGCAGTGATGTTTTGGGGCTGTCGCTGGGCAACACGGACTTTCAACTCCCTCCAAAGATTTTCTATGGGGTTGAGATCTGGAGACTGGCTAGGCCACTCCAGGACCTTGAAATGCTTCTTACGAAGCCACTCCTTCGTTGCCCAGGCGGTGTGTTTGGGATCATTGTCATGCTGAAAGACCCAGCCACGTTCCATCTTCAATGCCCTTGCTGATGGAAGGAGGTTTTCACTCAAAATCTCACGATACATGGCCCCATTCATTCTTTTCTTTACACGGATCAGTCGTCCTTGTCCCTTTGCAGAAAAACAGCCCCAAAGTAAGATGTTTCCACCCCCATTCTTCACAGTAGGTATGGTGTTCTTTCTCCTCCAAACACGACAAGTTGAATTTTTACCAAAAAGTTCTATTTTCAATTCAATTCAACTTTATTTATATAGCGCCATTTCACAACAACAGTCATCTCATAGCACTATCAACTGTAGGGGGGAACCCCCACAGTTGCAGAAAGACCCCAGCAATCAGGCGATCCCCTGTGAGCAAGCACTTGGTGACGGTGGAGAGGAAAAACTCCCTTTTAACAGGAAGAAACCTCCAGCAGAACCAGGCTCAGGGAGGGGCAGTCATCTGCTGCGACTGGCTGGGGGGTGAGGGGATAGAGAAGAAGAAAAGAACAGACATGTAGAGAGCAAACAGCACGATGGGGACTCAATCTATGGGAGAGAACAAACAGATGTTAATGACCAGCAAAAAAAAAAAAAAAAATTCATAAAGAGTGAGGAAAGGAGTGAGGCCCAGTGCATTACTGGAGGTCCCCCGGCTGACTAAACCTATTAGCAGCATAACTAAGGGAGGGTTCAGAAACACATGATCCCTCCCTAATTGTAGGCTATATCAAAAAGGTAGGTTTTAGCCCTATTCTTAAAAACAGAGATCGAGTCTGACTCCCGAATCCAGATTGGCAGCTGATTCCACAGGAGAGGAGCTTGATAACTGAAGGACCTGCCTCCCATTGTACTTTTGGAGATTCTAGGTATTACAAGTAATCCTGCATTTTGGGAGCGTAGTGCTCTGTTAGGATAATACGGTAGTATCAGATCTTTTAAATAAAAAGGAGCCTGATTGTTTAGAGCTTTGTAAGTAAGAAGAAGGATTTTAAACTTAATTCTAAACTCTATGGGAAGCCAATGAAGGGAGGCCAGAACTGGAGAGATATGATCTCTCTTTCTAGTACCTGTTAAAACTCTTGCTGCAGCATTTTGGATCAGCTGAAGACTTTTTAAAGATGTTTTAGGACAGCCTGATAATAAAGAATTACAATAATCTAATCTCGAGCTAACAAAAGCGTGGATCAGTTTCTCAGCATCACTCTGAGACAAGATGCTCCTAATCTTGGCAATATTACGCAAATGATAGAAGGCAGTCTTAGAAACAAATTTAATATGTGAATTGAAGGACAAATCCTGATCAAAAATTTTGGTT
Source organism: Pholidichthys leucotaenia (assembly GCA_020510985.1). Classification (NCBI taxonomy): domain Eukaryota; kingdom Metazoa; phylum Chordata; class Actinopteri; order Cichliformes; family Pholidichthyidae; genus Pholidichthys; species Pholidichthys leucotaenia. The sequence goes on from CM035844.1 coordinate 183,479,171, forward strand.
TCATCTGACCATATGACATTCTCCCAATCCTCTTCTGGATCATCCAAATGCTCTCTAGCAAACTTCAGACGGGCCTGGACATGTACTGGCTTAAGCAGGGGGACACGTCTGACACTGCAGGATTTGAGTCCCTGGCGGGGTAGTGTGTTACTGATGTAGCCTTTGTTACTCTGGTCCCAGCTCTCTGCAGGTCATTCACTAGGCCCCCCCGTGTGGTTCTGGGATTTTTGCTCACTGTTCTCGTGATCATTTTGACCTCACGGGGTGAGATCTTGTGTGGAGCCCCAGATCAAGGAAGATTATCAGTGGTCTTGTATGTCTTCCATTTTCTAATAATTGCTCCCACAGTTGATTTCTTCACACCAAGCTGCTTACCTATTGCAGATTCAGTCTTCCCAGCCTGGTGCAGGTCTACAATTTTGTTTCTGGTGTCCTTTAACAGCTCTTTGGTCTTGGCCATAGTGGAGTTTGGAGTCTGACTGTTTGAAGTTGTGGACAGGTGTCTTTTATACTGATAATGAGTTCAAACAGGTGCCATTAATACAGGTGACGAGTGGAGGACAGAGGAGCCTCTTAAAGAAGAAGTTACAGGTCTGTGAGAGCCAGAAATCTTGCTTGTTTGTAGGTGACCAAATACTTATTTTACCAAGGAATTTACCAATTAATTCATTAAAAATCCTTCAATGTGATTTTCTGGATTTTTTTTTCTCATTTTGTCTCTCATAGTTGAGGTATACCGATGATGAAAATTGGAGACCTCTCTCATCTTTTAAGTGAGAGAACGTGCACAATTGGTGGCTGACTAAATGCTTTTTTGCCCCACTGTATGTATAAGAAAAATGTTGCAAATTTGCATGAATTAAAGAATATACTTAACACAAAAAGTTGCAAATTTACAAAAAAGGTGAATATGAAAATTTTGCAAATGTAAGAGAAAAAAATATCAAAAAGTCATAAATTTATGTGCAAAAAGTTAAACATTTATAGCAAAAATGTTCCAAATTTGCAGATAAAAGTGTCACAAAGTGTATATTCATAGATTTTTATTTGTCAGTACTTCTATATGTACAGGACATACAGTAGAACTGAAATGCCATTTCTCTCTCTCTCAGTAGTGTGTGCAATATATAAGACAAGTAGGAATAAGAATGGAAAACAACAACAATCTATGTACAGTAATGTTACCCGTAGAGCAAATAAAGGTGAAAACACAGCAATCTTATGTACAACCATAATACTGGTAAACTGCAAGTTCAGTGCGGTAACAGGGGTGCAGACAGTGACAGATTGGTCTGTGCATGTTCAGTACTGCAATGATATTTAAGTATATGCGCCACCTAGCATGCCTTCACGCGCTAGGTGGTGTGTCAACATGCAGTGGCCTCTCTTCTCTCTTCGTGTTTTGTGCCATTTAGTGTTGTTTATATTACACCTAAATGTACAGTGGGGCAAAAAAGTATTTAGTCAGCCACCAATTGTGCAAGTTCTCCCACTTAAAAGATGAGAGAGGTCTCCAATTTTCATCATAGGTATACCTCAACTATGAGAGACAAAATAAGAAAAAAAAAATCCAGAAAATCACATTGAAGGATTTTTAATGAATTAATTGGTAAATTCCTCGGCAAAATAAGTATTTGGTCAATAACAAAAGTTCATCTCAATACTTTGTTATATACCCTTCGCTGGCAATGACAGAGGTCAAACGTTTTCTGTAAGTTTTCACAAGGTTTTCACACACTGTTGCTGGTATTCTGGCCCATTCCTCCATGCAGATCTCCTCTAGAGCAGTGATGTTTTGGGGCTGTCGCTGGGCAACACGGACTTTCAACTCCCTCCAAAGATTTTCTATGGGGTTGAGATCTGGAGACTGGCTAGGCCACTACAGGACCTTGAAATGCTTCTTACGAAGCCACTCCTTCATTGCCCGGGCGATATGTTTGGGATCATTGTCATGCTGAAAGACCCAGCCACGTTTCATCTTCAATGCCCTTGCTGATGGAAGGAGGTTTTAAGATAAGATAAGATAAGCCTTTATTAGTCCCACAACGGGGAAATTCCAGGATTGCAACAGCACAGGGATAGCAACACTCAGAGCAACAATCAGAAGGCAAGAAAAAAAAACAAGCAAGCAAGAGCAGCTAATATACATATGTACATATTACTATAAAATATATATATATACACACACACACACACAGACACACAGTGCAGAGCATTGTAGCTGGATGGAATAAATATATGAATATATGAACACACGGTGCAGAGCATTGTAGCTAGATGGAATAAATATGTAAATATATAAACACCCACAGTACGGAGCATTGCAGCTAGGTGGAATAAATATGCAAGTATATAAACACACACAGTGCGGAGCAATGTAGCTAGATGGAATAAATATATAGATATATAAATATAAACACACCCAGTGCTGAGCATTGTAGCTAGATGGAATAAATATATAGATATATAAAAACACAGTGCGGAGCATTGTAGCTAGATGGAATAAATATATAGATATATAAATATAAACACACCCAGTGCTGAGCATTGTAGCTAGATGGAATAAATATATAGATATATAAATATAAACACACCCAGTGCAGAGCATTGTAGCTAGATGGAATAAATATGTAAATATATAAACACACAGTGCAGAGCATTGTTGCTAGGTGGGATGAAACAGCATAACCGTCTATTTAGTTATCCTACATGGTATGATTATGTGCCCATACATATTCTCACCCTCCATAGTGACCGGTATGTTCCTAGTTGTATGCCGGAGAGGACCATTGTGTAAGTCTATTGCATCTTTTGCATTCAAAAAAAAACTATTAGTTTGTTACGTCTTTTTGCTATCTCTGCGAGCAGCCCTGCTTAGGTTGTACAGTCTGACAGCCGTTGGTAGGAAGGACCTACGAAACCTCTCGGTTGTGCACCTGGGATGATGTAGTCTGCTGCTAAATGAGCTCCTCAGTGCATCCAGTATGTCCTGCATAGGGTGGAACTCGGACTCCAGCAGAGATGACAGTTTAGCCACCGTCCTTCTCTCTCCTATCTCCTCCATCGGATCAAGGCGTTGCCCCAGGACAGAGCTAGCTTTCTTAATCAGTTTGTTCAGTCTCTTCCTATCGGCTGCAGTAATGCCACTGCCCCAGCAGACCACTCCAAAAGTGATGGCTGATGCCACCACCGTGTCATAGAATGACTTCAGCAGCGCCCCTTGTACACCAAAAGACCTGAGTCTCCTCAGCAGGAACAGCCTGCGCTGTCCCTTCTTGTAGAGTGCGTCAGTATTGTGTGACCAGTCTAGTTTATTGTTCAGATGAATACCCAGGTACTTGTAGGATGTCACCATCTCGATGTCTGTTCCCTGTATATTTACTGGTGCTGTGAGGGGCTGCCCATGCCTGCGGCAGTCCACCACCAGCTCCTTAGTTTTCCTCGCGTTGATCTGGAGGCAGCTCCGATGGCACCAGTCCACAAAGTCCTGGATAAGCCCTCTGTACTCAGCTTCATCTCCGCTGGAGATGAGACCAACGATCGCAGAGTCATCAGAGAACTTCTGTAGATGGCAATGTGTTGTGTTGTGTGAGAAGTCCGCAGTATAAAGAGTGAACAGGAAGGGAGCCAGCACCGTTCCCTGGGGGGCCCCCGTGCTACTGATGATCGTGTCGGAAACACAGTCCTGGGTTCTCACAAACTGAGGCCGGTTCGTGAGGTAGTCCAGGATCCATGATGACAGGTGCTGGTCCACCCCTGCGCGCAGCAGCTTGTCCTTCAGGATCATCGGTTGGATGGTGTTGAAAGCACTGGAGAAGTCAAAGAACATGATCCTCACCATATTCCCGGGCTTCTCCAGGTGGGACAGAGAACGGTGAAGGAGGAAGATCACCGCATCCTCCACCCCAATGCCATGCTGGTAGGCGAACTGGAGTGGAACTTTTCACTCAAAATCTCACGATACATGGCCCCATTCATTATTTCCTTTACACGGATCAGTCGTCCTGGTCCCTCTGCAGAAAAACAACTCCAAAGCATGATGTTTCCACCCCCATGCTACACAGTAGGTATGGTGTTCTTTCTCCTCCAGACACGACAAGTTGAGTTATTACCAAAAAGTTTTATTTTGGTTTCATCTGACCATATGACATTCTCCCAATCCTCTTCTGGATCATCCAAATGCTCTCTAGCAAACTTCAGACGGACCTGGACATGTACTGGCTTAAGCAGGGGGACACATCTGGCACTGCAGGATTTGAGTCCCTGGCGGCGTAGTGTGTTACTGATGTAGCCTTTGTTACTTTCGTCCCAGCTCTCTGCAGGTCATTCACTAGGTCCCCCCGTGTGGTTCTGGGAATTTTGCTCACTGTTCTCGTGATCATTTTGACCCCACGGGGTGAGATCTTGCGTGAAGCCCCAGATGGAGGGAGATTATCAGTGGTCTTGTATGTCTTCCATTTTCTAATAATTGCTCCCACAATTGATTTCTTCACACCAAGCTGCTTACCTATTGCAGATTCAGTCTTCCCAGCCTGGTGCAGGTCTACAATTTTGTTTCTGGTGTCCTTTGACAGCTCTTTGGTTTTGGCCATAGTGGAGTTTGGAGTCTGACTGTTTGAGGTTGTGGACAGGTGTCTTTTATACTGATAACAAGTTCAAACAGGTGCCATTAATACAGGTAACGAGTGGAGGACAGAGGAGCCTCTTAAAGAAAAAGTTACAGGTCTGTGAGAGCCAGAAATCTTGCTTGTTTGTAGGTGACCAAATACTTATTTTACCAAGGAATTTACCAATTAATTCATTAAAAATCCTTCAATGTGATTTTCTAGATTTTTTTTTTCTCATTTTGTCTCTCATAGTTGAGGTATACCTATGATGAAAATTGGAGACCTCTCTCATCTTTTAAGTGGGAGAACTTGCACAATTGGTGGCTGACTAAATACTTTTTTGCACCACTGTATATTCATGTGTTTAACGTACACATATGATGCTGCGCACAAGCTACAGTCACCACAGCCTTCTGGAGACAAGGAATATGACCAAACATTATGTCCTGGATCAGAGCATTACAGAGGAACTCTGTGGCCTAGGTCTTCTCCACTAGACATCCACACCCCCGGACTCGACTGCTGTGTCTCATTCGAAATGGAGATGCCATAGACGGTGTCAGCAGCAACAAAAGAGAAGTAAACATGGAGGTATCTGAACGAAGCTAACCACTAGCCCACGCAAACTCCCAATTCCTTCCCTCATTCTGGCCAACGTACGCTCACTACACAACAAAATAGACCACATACAGCTCTTGAGAACTACACAACGTGATGCATGGAACTGCTGTGTTTTTATCTTTATGGAAACATGGTTAAATGACAATACACTGGACTCTGCCATTCAGTTAGCTGGGCTAACATGCTACCGTAGCGACAGAGTGTCGGAAGGAGGGAAGACATGCGGGGGTGGCGTCTGTGTTTACATCAGTGATGCTTGGTGTCATGATGCAACTGTTGTGCATAAACACTGTTCTCCATTTGTGGAGTTTATGATCATCAAGCGCCAACCCTTTTACATTCCGAGAGAATTTTCAGCTGTCCTACTAGCCGCCGTGTATGCCCCCCCCACCGGCATCAGCGAGAGAAGTAAAGCACTAAAAGAACTCTATCAGGCCATCAGTGAGACACAAACAGTGCATCCAGATGGATTCCTCATCACAACAGGAGACTTCAACCATGCAGATTAAAAGGCCCTCCTACCAAATCTACACCAACATGTGACTTCCTAACAAGAGGAGGCAATTTGCTGGACCTGATGTACACAACTCACAAGAAAGCATACAGAGCCGCCCCCCTTCCCCACCTTGGTCTCTCTGATCACATCGCCATCTTGTTAAGGCCGGCATACAAACCCAGGGTGAAAACAATCAGACCAACAAAAAAGCAGGTACGTATGTGGCCAGAGGCCGGGGCCTCTGATGCTCTGAAAGACTGCTTCAGCACTACAGACGGACACTTTCAAGCATGCAGCCACTCACAATGGACACACAAACCTAGAGGAGTACACTGAGGTTGTTGTAGCATACATAGCGAAATGCATTGATGATGTCACTCACTGCAAAACCATCACTGTTCATGCCAACCAAAAGCCATGGATGACAGCAGAGGTCCTCAGGCTCCTGATGGCTAGGAACGCAGCCCTTCAGGGCCAGCGACACTGCAGAACTAACAACAGCTAGGGCCAATCCGTCCTGCGGCATCAAGGAGGCAAAATGGCAGGACAGGAAAATAATATCTGGCCACTTCAGCAACACCAGAGATGCACGTTCCCTCTGGCGTGGCATACAGACCCTCACCAACTACAAACCTCTACCTCAGACCTGTGCAAGTGACATCACATTGCTTAACAACCTAAATGACTTCTTCAGCCGTTTTGAAGCACAAAACAGCACATCAGCACATAAGACCACTCCTCCTCCAGACGAGCAGGCCATAAGTCTGGATCCGGCTAGTGTGAAGAGGACACTCTGCATAATCAACCCACGCAAGACAGCTGGTCCAGACAACATACTGGGCCGCGTTCTGAAGGACTGTACAGAGGAGCTCAAGAATGTCCTGGCTGGCATCTTTAACATCTCCCTGACTCAAGCAGTTGGTCCTACATGTTTCAAAACTGCCACCATAATACCAGTCCCAAAGAAGCCCGTCCAATCCAGCCACAACGATTGCCAGCCCATAGCACCGACCCCCATCAAGTGCTTCGAGCGGCTGGTCATGCAGAACATCAAGTCCATCCTTCCTCCCTCCCATGACCCATCTCAGTCTGTATACAGGTCAAACAGATCCACAGAGGATGCCATAGCTGCTGCTCTCCACCCAGCCTTCACCCACCTGGACTCAAAGAACTCTTATGTGTGAATGCTGTTCTTGGACTTCAGTTCAGCATTCAACACAATCATCCCCCAGCACCTAATACAAAAACTCAGACACTTGGGACTCAAAACCTCTCTCTGTAACTGGGTGCTGGACTTTCTCACAAGGATGCCACAGAATGTGCGGGTTGGCAGCAACACCTCCAAGACCATCACACTGAGCACAGGGGTCCCACAAGAGTGCATGCTCAGCCCACTGCTTTTCACCCTGCTGAACCATGACTGTGTACCAGCCTACAACACCAACCACATCATCAAGTTTGTGGATGACACGATGGTGGTGGGCCTCATCACCAACAACGAGGAGGCCAACTATAGAAATGAAGTGAGCCAACTGGTCCAGTGTTGTAAAGACAATAACCACTTCCTGAGCATGGGAAAAACCAAGGAGATTGTGGTTGACTTCAGGAGGGGACACACACAGCATCCCCCTCTGATCATTGATGGAGCAGCTGTGGAGAGGGTGAGCAGCACCAAGTTCCTGGGGTGCACATCTTTGAGGACCTCTTCTAGTCCAACAACACTACATCACTGGCCTAGAAAGGTCAAACTCGCCTTGATTTCCTCCGCAAACTGAGGACAGCATGAGTCCCACCCCCCATCATGTGCTCATTCTACCAGGGCACCATTGAGAGCATACTCACCAGCTGCATCACTGTGTAGTATGGAAGCTGCACCGCCTCCTGCCGGAAGACACTACAACACACAGTGAAAGCAGCCAGCAAGATCATCGGTGCCCCCTGCCCCCACTCTCAGATATCTACCTCACCCGCAGAGCCATCAACATTACAGGCGACACCTTCCACCCCTCACACCCCCTCTTCAGCCCCCTGCAATCAGGGAAAACGTACCAGGGCCTCCGGGCCCGCTCCACCAGACTGCTAAACAGCTTTGTTCATCAGGCCATCAGGACCCTGAACTCTGTCCACCCCTTTCCCCCCGGACCTTAACACACTCACCTGCACAATAACCACCTCAGCTGTTGACACAGAAAGACTGGCACACCAACAGTAATACATTTGCTGCTGTATGTCTCTGCACTTTACTGCAACCATTTACACAAATGCCATATCTGCTGCTGTCTGTCATTGCAATACTGATCATGTGCAGTCCTATCTGTCACTGTCTGCACCTACACTACTGCATTGAACTTGGTACTACGAGTATTACTGCTCTACTTTTCTGTATATAAGATTGCTGGGTCTCATCATTTATCTTTATTTGCACTACGGGAGGTCTGGGTCCATCTTTTGTCACCATTTGCATTACGGGTAGCATTACTGTACATAGACTGTTGTTGTTGTTTTTCCAGCCTTATTCCTTTTTCTTTTTTATATTGTGCACACCACTGAAGAGAGAGCGAAACACCATTTCAGTTCTCCTGTATGTCCTGTAAGTATAGTAGTATTGACAAATAAAATCTTTGAATCTTTATTAATCCCAGAGGGAAATTCAGGGAATCCACCTGGATGAATGAGGCAGCCACGGTGCGGTGCCAATCCCTTCACCATTCACACACATTCACACCTAGGGCCACTTTAAAGTCTCCAATTAACCCAACTTGCATGTTTTTGACCTGTGGGAGGAAGCCAGAGTAAACCCAAGTAGACAAGGGGAGAACATGCAAACTCCAGACAGAATGGTCACCAATGGTCAGGGGGTGGGATTGAAGATGAGAAGAATGTGAGAAAATACATACATTTAGTAAAAAAAAAAGTTAAAGTTATGATGAAAACAAATAGTGTATTACTGATACTGACATGTCAGGTAGTACTTCAAATACTGAACTCTGTTTTGCTGCTCTGCATTTTTGCCCAAAAGTTTTTCAGAATGGATAAAATACCTTTCCTCGAAGAAACGACAGATCTCGGGATCCAACAATGTGCAGGTCTTCTGTTGATTGATCATTCTGGAGAAAAGAGGGGAAAACTGATTATTCTCTACAGGGATTTCCTTCCTTCCTTCCTTCTGATCTAGCTATAGTATCTATCAACAGTATCTATCTATCTATAGGCCATTTCTATACTGGGGGCTTGAAATTTGGTGATACACCTGTACATCAGTTATTATGTCACAAACACTTCGATATTAAATGTATTTAATATCAACAAAATCAAGCACACTCTGTTCCTTTAGAAGTCCCAGTGTGTGCGTGTTGACGGGGCTGTTATAGATGTATGACTTGGATAAGAGCAGCAGTGGGACAGACAAAACCCTGGCCTCGGGGCAGGTCACATGCCTCCACCATGACGATTGAGATTGACTAACAACATCATTATTTAGGCACAGTGTCCTCCAATAGCCACTGGTAACACTATGTTGATTTTTGCTATGGCAGTGCAACTGGTAGAGGCAGTACAGCTAATATGTTGTTTGGATAAATGACTTTAATTTTCCATCCATGTAAGTACTTCATGCCCACAGAATACAACTTCAAAATTTACATATATTTTATGAACAAAAGGAGCAGGATGAAGTCTTATAAATACCGGCCCCTACCTCATGTCTAACATAAACAGTAATGCTACAAGTACTGATGGTCGACAGCTACAACTTTACTTAGGATTCTATAAACATGAAAAATGTGACCATATGCATAGAAATATCAGCCTTCAACCCCCCTACTATACAACAGCTAAATCTGTTGACAAATGCTGTGATTGTAAACCTTGTTGTATGAATAATTCCACAGTTTACACACTCCAGGTGTTAGACTCTGCCTCAGCATGATCTGTTTTTCTTGGCAGCAGCAGCAGCAGTAATTGGCAGCCTGATATTTTCATGACCTGAACTCTGCAGTCAGACGGCTCATCGTCCTTGAGGCGTCCTGCGTGAGTGCGATTGTTCCTCACCAAACAGGAACAACAGTGACATCTGGTGGCTAAAACAACTGTCAGCCAGTTGCATGATGTGTAAATAGATTTTTAGATTTCGATTCCTTTATTAGTCCCACAATGGGGAAATTACAGGGCATCCACATGAGTGGACGAGGCAGCCACTGGGGCGGCGCCCAACCCTATCACCATTCACACACATTCACACCTGGGGCCACTTTAGAGTCTCATGTTTTGTCAAATACTGGAATGTGCATCTGAGCATGTATGAAGGGTTCAAATGAAGAAATTGTTGTGATTCTCATGTAAACATTTATCTGTTTTGCAGTGAAAATACTACTTACTATTTGCCATATTTCTTCCATTTTGTACCTGACTGTCCTGTCACCTGTGTGCTACTGCCAAATTTACATTGTTATTTTTCCTTGTATAAGTTCTGACCGTCATCCATTGTGTAGTGACAATGAAGACATGCATTCATCTAGCGGACTTCTGAGACAAATTTGTGATGTGTGAAAAAATCCACCCACCCGGTAGCTCTTCAGACGGATGAACTCCACTCGCGTCTCCACGTACTTATTGGAGCTGCGGCCGAGAACCTTGATGAACTCCACCAGATCTGCGCAGAACTTGTAGCCTCCCTTCAAAGTGCAGAGAACCATAATGCTGTCGTCCCTGAAGTCCTCCATGATGTAGTGGGCCAGACGCTCGGTCCTGGTAGAGAAATCATAACATTAAAGCTGTACAGTTGCAATAATTTTGACCACACTTTGTCCTGAGCTGGACCAAACATGCACAGTATATAATATAGGCTATAGATGCATGCAATTTAAATGTACCAACCTAAAACCACAAACATTTGGAGGAGCTCTAGTTTCCTTTTAGACAGCTTTTTAACCTGACAAGGAAGGTTTTGATGTCTCGTGTAACCCGATTTTAGTTTGCAGATGGATAAGTATTCAACAGGTGACCACACTTTTGTCCAAAAGTAGGTTGATTTGATACTGTACTGTTGTGCTGTATGGTTTCACTAAAACTCGAGTTTACAAACATTCTATGCAGTAAGTTTAAGAATATACAAATGAATAAAATTTCCAAAGCAAAGGAGGTCAGATATTTTCAAAATTTTGAAATCATACCATCCAACAGGTTTTTTATTCAGCATTTTTTACAGAAGGATGTCAGTCATTTAGTTGTAGAACATAAGTGTCATACAAACTGACAAATACAGGAATATCAAAGGATGCATATGGAGGTTGGCTCTGCTTCAGAATGAAAAGAAAAAAACTCTTAAAGACATTTTTTCCAGTCCACAACAAGATGATCGTATTCCTTTTTACCTGTTCATAATGACTCCATGTGGGATGTAAACACTCTCGATGTCGTCATGGTAATGTTCTGGGTAGCTGAAGAGATCCAGGCTGTAGCCTGACCAGTCATCTTTTATCTGGGATTGACAGATTCTTGTTAGCTACAGAAACCTGCTCAAACAACAATGAGCAGAAATAGTGAAATGTAGTCATACTTTATACTATACTTTTAAATAAACTTTTGAAAATGTTGAAGTCTGTAAACTTTAAAAACTTATAGGCTAATCGAGACTGAAAATAGATTAACTTTTTTATGCTTAAATGGGTCACTGACTGCAATTTTTCCACATGCTGACAACTCCCACAGGTCTTAATGAAATGTTTGTGACATATTTTGGTCCATTTTTAAAAATTATTTAATTATTGCAGCATCGGAGTGAATCATCTTTTGCAGCCTTGATCAGAATGTCTCATTTCAATGCATGTCTCTTTAAAATGCCCAAGAGCTCTTACATCACTATTGCTAGTCTTACCTGGCTAGCCCCTAGCACGGGTAACAAACCTGAGCCAACTAACACAAATGTGTCTTCAAGAATGAATGAAATAATGCATCATTAATGGACAGGGGTATGTAGTTTCTGTGGCTGACAGTATATGACTATACTATGGGCGGTGGTGGCCTAATGCTTAGGGATGTGTGCTTGTGATTGAAGTGTCGCTAATTTGATCCCTGGACCGGCAGAATCAGATCTGGGTGGACCAGATGACAGAGCAGTGTGTCATCTGTCCCAAATTTTCTAACCGCGCGGCCTGCCCACGATCTGAACACGCTGACAGAGCATGTGCAAGACTGAACGTCCCATTCACAAGTTGGCGCTACCAACACAACATACAAAGACAAAGTAGACGAGGAAGACAAGGAGGAGGCAGAAAATGAGAATAAACACATGAATCCTTTTGCAGCAGCAGCAGCTTGAGTGGAGAAGAGCACTAGAAAACGGTAATTCCTCCTTTTCCTTGAAACAACGCCATTGTTGTTGCTACAAAAATGTGTGCCACTCTCGTGTTTCATAGCCGGTGAACAAACTGGCGTGTTAACGCATTTGCACTACCCATAGGGCTGGGGCAAAACTACAAATAACAGTTGTACGCATGCGTCAACTCCTTGGCCTGGTAGACGAAAAAAGTGAGCATGTACAATGCTGCGTGCACGCCAGGCTCGTCCAACACGCACGTGGACCAAAGTGGACTAGAGGGGAAATGCAGCATGAATAAGGCTTTAACCCCAAATGCTACTGGGCCGCTTCCAGGAGTGAATGTGCAATTGTGACAATGTGATCAGGACGTCCTTGAAAAAGAGAAGTTGCCTCTCAGTGGACCTCCCCTGAATAAATAAAAGTTAAAATTAAAAATATACAGAAGTCAACCGTGCCCTTTGACCTTATGTCCCCAAACCCATAGTCAGAGGTCATGGTCTCAGTGTGAACATGTGTACAAAGCTTGGTGATCCTAGTTGGTGTTGTTGAGATGTAGTTTAAATGGTGATTGGACCTTGACCTTTGGTCCCCAAATCCATAGTTGTAGGTCGGGGTCCCAAGGTGAACCTGTGTACCAATTTTGGTGACCCTAGGTTTCTTTGCTGCTGAGATGTAATTTAAATGGTGATTTGACCTTGACCTTTGACCTTGCAATCCCAAAACCATAGTCAGAGGTCAGAGTGACAGGGTGAACATGTGTACAAAGTTTGGTGACCCTAGCTTTACTCATTGTATAGTAAAAGTGCACAGGGAAAGCTAACTGTAACCTATGACCTTTTGACCCCAAACCCCTAGTCAAAGGTCAGGGTTTCAGGGTGAACATGTATCAAGTTTTGTGACCCTAGCTTTACTTGCTCTATAGTAATGGTGCAAAGAAAATGTTAACATTGACTTCTGACCCCAAACCCAAAGTCAAAGGGCAGGATCTGAGCCATCCAAGACTTGTCTTAGGCATGATGATATCAATTTGAAAAAGCTGCATCATTCTTTTGTGTAGTTACTGAGTTAGAAGATTTAGGGAAAACTGACCTCTGAAGTCAGAGGTCACCCAAAGGTCAGAGGTCACTCAAATTTGAACTTGTCCAAGATTTTTCATAGATACAACTATGATATCAATTTCAAAAGCCCACATCATTTCTTTCTCTAGTTATTGCATTCACAAAGTAAACGTCGCCCATCCACCTGGCGGGGTGACAACACCCCTTCAGCCTTAAAAGGCTGAGGGGTAAAAACTTGTGATACAGAAAATTACTGTCACTGTTAAGGAAATATATTTGTTCTAGCTAGTTAATAAGTTATTTGCATTTATTACCCCTAAAATGCAACTTGGAGCTGAGGACTATCAGATATTTAATAGTGACAATATACATCACTTTAAACTAATCATGTCAATTTCAGCTTTTATATTTTAAAAAAAATTGCTCATATATACTGTCAAATGTTATATCTTTAGCCTATTGACTGTAAAAGTAAGAAAAAATGTATAATGCCACTAACCAACAAAATGAAAAACAGCATTTACATTTACTTAATTACCTTTACTTATTTTACTTAATTACATAATGTAAACAAATGCATAGTCATGCATAGTCAACAAACACCCATCCATGGGCGGCACGGTGGAAGAGTGGTTAGCACTGCGGCAGCAGAGCAACTCACCCTTGGCCGGGGGATCCTGGGTTCGATCCCAGCCCCTGACCAACAGTGATCTGTGTGGAGTTTGTATGTTCTCCCTGTGTCTGCGTGGGTTTACTCCGGGATTTCTCTGGTTTCCTCCCACATGCCAAAAACATGCACGTTAGGTTAACTGGCATCAAACTGGGGATTCTAAATTGTTCTTAGGTATGACTGTGAGAGTGAATGGTTGTCTGTCTCTCTGTGTTGGCCCTGCGATGGACTGGCGATCTGTCCAGGGTGTACCCTGCCTCTCGCCCAAAGATGCTGGGACAGGCTCCAGGCCCCCCCGTGACCCGAAAAGGATTAAGCAGAAGAAGATGGATGGATGGATGAAACAAATGCAAGATGTATAGGTACATCTCGAAAAATTAGAATATCATGAAAAAGGTCAATTTTTTTGTCACTCATTTCAGAAAGTGAAACCCATATATTATATAGAGTCATTACACAGAGAATGATATATTTCAAGTGTTTATTTATTTTAATTTTGATGATTATGGCTTACAGCCACGAAAAACCCAAATTCAGTTTCTCAAAAAAATTAGAATATTGTGGAGGTATAAAATATAAGGGCAGGCGAACACGGCGAGCTGAAGGTTTAAGAGTTTTATTCCTCCATCATGAGACACTGCAGCACTGTGTGCTGTGTGTGAGCTCTGAGTGCGTTGTCAGTCTGTTAGTGGGGCATGTAAAGTCAGCTCTTTTATACAGTGATACAGACAGAGAATGCATGGCACATTAGCATATCAATTGTCATCCAATACACATCGGTCAATACACATGATTAGCATGACATTGGTTGGCAAAGAAGATGCATGTATTCAGTCCCGTCTGACTGTCTCCTGTGGTTCTTTTGGTCATATGCAAATCCCTGCTGAGCGTGAATATTATCAGTCTGCATTGTGCTGGGTGCCCACGCGTGTGCTGGGTGCCCACACCGCTCCCCCTAGAATGGTCAGAAGGGGTTGTGACCCCCCCCCCCCCCGGTTGTTTGGCTCTAGCTCCGGTAGAACTGTCGGCAGACATGTCAGTCCGTGAGGGGGACGGGGGAGGGGTGGAAAGGACAGTGTGCTCGGCTCCGAGTTCCAGAGGTGCGGGAAAAGCTCTGTGCAGGAGGAGGTTGAGGGGGTGGGAATAAGCGAGTGCTAGCCCGGGACGTGGTGTCTGGGCCGCGCAAAAATTGCGTGTGGATCCGTGATGGTGAGGAACTTTTCCCGTTAAACGTGGCGGAGATCCACAGCGGCTGTGAAAAAATTATATCTCTGACCTCTCTCGTGTTTTGGTCCAGTGAGGATGTGGGGAAGGTGAGCGGCCAAATCCCCGATGGCTGTGATAAACTGAAGCTGTGTCAGGGACTTGTCAGTTTGGCTTTAGGTGTGGGAAACAGTCCTAAAGTCATCGGGGAAAGCAATCGGCCAAATTCCCGATGTGTGCCGCGGCTGAGAAACCCATACAAAGTCCTGTGTGGGGGCTGCACGTCCACTCCAGGTACGTGAGCAGCCCTGAAGTTTCTGAGGGTGGCGATCGGCCGTTTTTCTCGGGCCTGTGCAGCGGTGGAGAACGAAGTATCAGTCTGTGGAGCCGGTATTGTCCCGTGCGTGGCACGTGCTTGGCGCAGTGACCACATAGCTGAAAGTTGTGCAGAAGGTCCGTTGTTGAGAGTTGAAGTCAGGGTCAGGGAGCTTGATGGAAATCAACGCAGTCGGCGCCGATGGTCTTCCCTATTCAGGCTGTTTCTGTGCATTCGCTCGTGTCACTGATCAGAAGGTTCCGTGCATCTCGGTTCCTGGAGGTCGCCATCGTGGAGAGAGGACAAGGCGCGTGCGCTCCCATGTGGGTGCAAAGGATGTAGGCGATCTCTGGTCCTCTGGGATCCACAGCGCGGTGAGAGGCAGCAGACGGTCATTCTCCCTCGTCAGGTCACCAGTGTGGAGGTAAAAAAATCAGGCGAGGGATGCACCATGACACGTTCTGAGGCTTCCCGTCTGGGTCATCTCCGGGGTGTTCGCCTCGTGTTCCTTCTTCGTCAAGGGTCACCAGTGTGGAGGTATAAAATATAAGTGCAGGTGGACACAGCAAGCTGAAGGTTTAAGAGTTTTATTCCTCCATCATGAGACACTGCAGCACTGTGTGCTGTGTGTGAGCTCTGAGTGCGTTGTCAGTCTGTTAGTGGGGCATGTAAAGTCAGCTCTTTTATACAGTGATACAGACAGAGAATGCATGGCACATTAGCATATCAACTGTCATCCAATACACATCGGTCAATACACATGATTAGCATGACATTGGTTGGCACAGAAGATGCATGCATTCAGTCCCGTCTGACTGTCTCCTGTGGTTCTTTTGGTTGTATGCAAATCCCTGCTGAGCGTGAATATTATCAGTCTGCATTGTGCTGGGTGCCCACACCGCTCCCCCTAGAACGGTCAGAAGGGGTTGTGACCCCCCCCCCCCTTCCGTTGTTTGGCTCTAGCTCCGGTAGAACTGTCGGCGGGCATGTCAGTCCGTGAGGGGGACGGGTGGAAAGGGCAGTGTGCTCCGCTCCGCGTTCCAGAGGTGCGGGAAAAGCTCTGTGCAGGAGGAGGTTGCGGGGGTGGGAATAAGCGAGGGCCGGCCAGGGACGTGGTGTCTGGGCTGCGCAAAAATTGCGTGTGGATCCGCGAAGGTGAGGAACTTTTCCCGTTAAACGTGGTGGAGATCCACAGCGGCTGTGAAAAAATTATATCTCTGACCTCTCTCGTGTTTTGGTCCAGTGAGGATGTGGGGAAGGCGAGCGGCCAAATTCCCCGATGGCTGTGATAAACTGAAGCTGTGTCAAGGACTTGTCAGTTTGGCTTTAGGTGTGGGAAACAGTCCTAAAGTCATCGGGGAAAGCAATCGGCCAAATTCCCGATGTGTGCCGCGGCTGAGAAACCCATACAAAGTCCCGTGTGGGGGCTGCATGTCCGCTCCAGGTGCGCGAACAGCCCTGAAGTTTCTGAGGGTGGCGATCAGCCGTTTTTCTCGGGCCTGTGCAGCGGTGGAGAATGAAGTATCAGTTTGTGGAGCCGGTATTGTCCCGTGTGTGGCGCGCGCTTGGCGCAGTGACCACATAGCTGAAAGTTGTGCAGAAGGTCCGTTGTTGAGAGTTGAAGTCAGGGTCAGGGAGCTTGATGGAAATCAACGCAGTTGGCACCAATGGTCTTCCCTGTTCAGGCTGTTTCTGTGCGTTCGCTCGTGTCACTGATCAGAAGGTTGCGTGCGTCTCGGTCCCTGGAGGTTGCCATCGTGGAGAGAGGACAAGGCGCGTGCGCTCCCGTGTGGGTGCGAAGGATGTAGGCGATCTCTGGTCCTCTGCGATCCACAGCACGGTGAGAGGCAGCAGACGGTCATTCTCCCTCGTCAGGTCACCAGTGTGGAGGTAAAAAAATCAGGCAAGGGATGCACCATGACGCGTTCTGAGGCTTTCCGTCCGGGTCATCTCCGGGGTGTTCGCCTCATGTTCCTTCTTCGTCAAGGGTCACCAGTGTGGAGGTATAAAATACAAGTGCAGGTGGACACAGCGAGCTGAAGGTTTAAGAGTTTTATTCCTCCATCATCATGAGACACTGCAGCATTGTGTGCTGTGTGTGAGCTGAGTGCGTTGTCAGTCCGTTAGTGAGGCATGTAAAGTCAGCTCTTTTATACAGTGATACAGACAGAATGCATGGCACATTAGCATATCAATTGTCATCCAATACACATCGGTCAATACACATGATTAGCATGACATTGGTTGGCAAAGAAGATGCATGCATTCAGTCCTGTCTGACTGTCTCCTGTGGTTCTTTTGGTCGTAAGCA
Source organism: Pholidichthys leucotaenia (assembly GCA_020510985.1). NCBI lineage: Eukaryota > Metazoa > Chordata > Actinopteri > Cichliformes > Pholidichthyidae > Pholidichthys > Pholidichthys leucotaenia. Next base: position 183,496,772 of record CM035844.1, read on the forward strand.
AATCCCTGCTGAGCGTGAATATTATCAGTCTGCATTGTGCTGGGTGCCCACAATATTACATAAAATTAATTTTAAAAAATTGTTTTTTAATTGAAATGTTGGGCGACTGAAAAGTATGTCCATGTACACACTCAATACTTGGTCAGGGCTCCTTTTGGATTAATTACTGTATCAATGTGGCGTGGCATGGAGGTGATCAGCCTGAGGCACTGCTGAGGTGTTATGAAGGTCCAGGTTGCTTTGATAGTGTCCTTCAGCTCGTCTGCATTGTTGGGTCTGGTGTCTCTCATCTTCCTCTTGACAATACTCCATCGATTCTCTATAGGGCCTTTTCCATTAGCCCCGCTTAGCCCAACACGGGACAGCTCAGCACGCTTTATAACGCTTTCAACTAGCCCCAACATGGTTTAACAGCTGCGATTTTCGTTCCCGCTCAAGGGCAGGGTACAACTGTGCTGAGTCGTGCCGTGTTGTGACGTCAAAAGACTGGTCGCCGCTGATTGGTCAGGTCGTAACGTCACGAAAGCGACCGTCTTCTGATGAATCTACACACGACCGCCATTTGCAATATTTCACGGACTAACTCGGTCACGGAGTAAAGAGTGATTTGTAATAATGTGCATCTGTTCGCTTATTTATCCTGTTGGTGGTAAGCTCACTTTTTTTGAGTCATACAGCACTGTTCTGTGCTGACTAACGAGTTTTAGCTAACGAGTGTTAGCTAGTAGCTAGCTAGTACCAACTGCTGATTCGCGCTTGTTTTCTCCTAAATATTCGCTTGTGAGAGCAAAACGATGAAATATGTTAATCCTGGTTAAAGTCCTGGTTTGTGTATGTATTGCACTTTGGTGCTGCGCATTAAACTGTGTGCAATTTAATGCTAGAATGTGTTTCCACATGCCAGGGGTTAGCCTCCCTGTTTATATTGTGATACTGGTGAAATGGACCACAGGAGCCGAAATCTCGTCATATTAAAATTGCTTTTTCAAACCAGTGATTTATAAAGTCATTTATATAATTTTCTAAAGCGTCAGAATAAACCCACACACCTATTCTGTGGATCCTGCAGTGCTTGTCAGGGAAACGAAGCATTTTTGTCACATCCCACCACTGACTTTCACAGGTGTATTTCCCTAATACAGGTACATCTCCAAAAATTAGAATGTCATGAAAAACTTCAATATTTTTTGTCATTCATTTCAAAAAGTGAAATCCGTATATTATATAGATTCATTACACAGAAAGTGATATATTTCAAGCATTTATTTATTTTAATTTTGATGATTATGGCTTACAGCCCCTGAAAACCCCAAATTCAATTTGGCAAAAAATTAGAATATTACATAAAATTAACTTTAAAAAATAGTTTTTAAATATAAATGTTGGCCGCTGAGGTGTTGGTTAATATGGGCTGTAGCCGTAATCATCAATATTAAAATAAACACTTGTAATATATCACTGTCCCTGTAATGAATCTATATATGGGTTTCACTTTCTGAAATGAGTGAAAAAAATATTGAATTTTTTCATGGTATTCTAATTTTTGAGATGTGCCTGTATATGTGTTGAACTTGCTTGAAACTAACCACCATCCATTTCTGTCGTTCATCTAGGCAAGAGGAAATCAGCCGCTTCACAACCTACCTCGCCACTGTGGAAAGAACTGAAATCCTTTGCTTTTATAGGTAAAGTGTCATAACCAAAGTAGCACAATTTCCACTTAATATAAAAGGGACTGAACTGAGATTTATTTGATTGTGTGAATATGGCACATCAACTGTAAAATAAACCAATTGTTTTTTTTTTCCACAATATCTTTATTGAACCTTTTTTTTTAACAAACATGATACAAACAATCAAACACTAACACTAAAGTACTACAAAAAAAAAAAAAAGATGCACTAAAAACACCAACAACCACCAGCAAAATCAAATCTTCAACAATGCTCCTCTGTTTAGTCTAGACAATCCAATACATAAGTATACATATTATGTTCACCAGTTTGGAATTTACAAGGTCCACACACATCATTCACCTTCTTCTTCAAAAGTTATGTTTAAATTTTTTACATAATCAATAAAAGGTCTCCATATATTCTCAAACACAATTTCCTTTGATTTCAGTATATATGTTATTCTTTCTAATGGAAGGTTTGTTAACATCTGTCTTAACCACTGAGTCACATCTGGTCTATGAGTCTTTTTCCATAATAGTGCAATACATTTTTTGGCATTAAGCAAACTGAGGTCTATGAATGTTCTTTCACTTTTATTAAAATTATGCTTTTCTGGGTACAGACCCAACAAAAACAATTTAGGATTCAATATGATTTGTTTTGAGATTATTTTTTCAATTGTTACCCTCACCTCTTCCCAAAACATTCTTATTAATCTACATTCCCATACACAATGAAATAGAGTTCCTTTACTTTCCATGCATTTTGTGCATGTATCTGGTATATTTTTGTTATATTTATTTAACTCCTCCGGTGTAACATACATCCGCATTAACCATTTGAAATGTATCAATTTAAGGCGTACATTTATTGATTTGGTTTGAGCTTCTGTACAAGCCAATTCCCATTGTTCCTCTGAAATTTCAGTTTACAGATCTTCTTTCCAGTAGTTTAATCTTTTCAGTGAATTTTCACTTGAAGATAGTGTCAATGAGTTATAAAACTCTGAAATAATACCCTTTCTTTTACTATCTTTCATCATCATTTTTTCCAAGGATGAATAAATAGGTCGAGTGAGAGCTTTATTTTGATTTGATCGAATAAAGTTTCTAAGTTGAAGATATTTAAAAAAATGTGTTCTATTGAGATTAAATTTGATCCTCAGCTCTTCAAAAGACATTATGTTATCTGCACATGGCAAATATAAATCCTGAATCTTTTGTATCCCTTTTAAATTCCATACTTTAAATACAGCGTCCGCTCTCCCTGGTTTAAAATATTGATTACCCCATATTGGACTAAATTGTGACAATAACTGTGGTTCTTTTAAATAGTTTTTTTTTTTTTTTTTTTTTTTTTCTTGCCTTCTGATTGTTGCTCTGAGTGTTGCTATCCCTGTGCTGTTGCAATCCTGGAATTTCCCCATTGTGGGACTAATAAAGGCTTATCTTATCTTATCTTATCTTAGTTTTTAGCTTCACACCATATTTTGATCATATGCTTTACAAATGGATTTTTAACTTGTTTTTGTAATTTTTTTGCTGAATCTGAGTATATGAATATGGGAAGAGGTAAAGGTAAATTGTATGATTCCATTTCAGTCCAGTGAGGGAGATCATTTGTTGAAAAATAATATGTCATAGACCTCAGTTGTGCCGACCAATAATACAACATAAAATTTGGACATTTCAGACCTCCACGATCAAATGGTAAATATAATAAAGACAGACGTAATCTAGCCCTCCTGTTGTTCCATATAAATTCCACTAACTTTTTTTTTATTCTTGAGAATAAATCTAAAGGTGGTGATAAGGGAATGTATTGAAATAAATAAAGTATTTTAGGTAAAATATTACTTTTAAGTATATTGATTCTCCCGATCATCGACATTGGTAGTGACATCCATCTCTGAGTTAACTCATTGATATCTGACATTAAGGCTTCATAGTTGACACTGGCGACTGATTCTAGCTTAGGCACAATTTGGATTCCTAAATATTTAAACTGATTTACAACATTGAATTGATTTACCTCAGGGGCTGGGTAATTTCTCTGGGTCTCATTTAGCATTAATATTGAAGATTTAGTTTTATTTATTTTATATCCTGATATTTCCCCAAAATTCTTTATTAAATTCAACAAGGTTGGAATTGATTTTTTTAGATTCGACATAAACAAAATTATGTCATCGGCGTACAGGGAGATTTTATGTTCTGTTGGTCCAACTTTAATTCCATATATTTGTGAATGTAAACGTATCGCTATCGCTAAAGGTTCAATTGCCATAGTAAACAGTAAAGGTGAAAGTGGACAGCCTTGTCGACATCCTCTATTGATTTTTATTGGTTTTGAAATATTGTTATTTGTTAGGATTTCTGCTGTAGCATTATTGTATATTATTTGAACCCATTTTATGAAATTATTTCCAAGTCCAAACCTTTGTAGGACTTCAAAAAGAAAGGGCCATTCAACTCTATCAAAGGCCTTTTCGGCGTCCAGTGATAGGAGAGCTGTATCCGGTGCTTCTTTATTAAAATAAATAATATTAAATAGTCTTCTTACATTATGGAAGCCTTGTCTTCCCTTTATAAAGCCATTCTGATCTCGATTAATAATATTTGGTAAAATTTCTTGTATTCGTCTTGCTAAAATTTTACAGATTATCTTAAGGTCGGCGTTTAATAGGCTTATTGGTCTCATATTTTCACATTTATTAGAGGGCTTACCTGGTTTTGGCAGCAGTATAATTAAGGCATTATTTATGTATGATGGTAAATTATTATTTTGAAATGCTTCTAAAACCATTTCCAAAAAAGGTTTTGTTAATTTATTCTTAAATTTTTTATAAAGGTCAACTGGAAGACCATCTGGTCCTGCACTTTTTCCTGATTTCATATTATCAATGGCTAGCCCAACTTCTTCTTGACTAATTTTAGACTCCAATATCTCCCTGTTTTCATTTGGAATACACGGTATAGATAGTTCGTTCAAAAACCCATTTAGTTTTGTTAAATCAAATTCATTTTTAGTATCATATAATTTTTCATAGTAATCTCTAAAGGCTCTGTTAATTTCTAAAGGATCTATAACTACCTGTCCATTACTTATAATACTAGTAATTGGTGTTTTAATTTCTAATTGTTTAATCTGCCATGCCAATAATTTTCCTGATTTTTCACCTTGTTCATAAAAAGATTGTTTCAATCTTAGAAGACTCGAGGCAGCTCTATTCGCTGATTTTTTGTCGTATTCAGCTCTCAAAATCAGTAATTCATTCTCCAACCTTGGATCACTTCCTGCATACACTTTTTCCCGAAGACTTTTCATTTTATGTTCCAATTTAGCTCTCTCCTCTCGAGTCTTCTTAGATTTTGATCCTGTATAACTAATATGTCCCCTAATAAAAGCTTTGAAAGCCTCCCACTTTACACATGCTGATGTTTGTGTAGTATTGATGTCAAAGTACTCGTCTATCTGTTTTTCTATATACTTGACAAATTCCTCATCCTGAAGCCATTTATGCTGAAATTGCCATCTACCTGATTCCTTTGTCAATTTTTTATCTACATATATTAGACAACAGGGTGCATGATCAGAGATCACGATGTTATCATAAAAGCAGTTTTGAATCTTGGATCTTAATTCTGTGGAAATCAAAAAATAATCAATACGTGAGAATGTCTTGTAGGTACTGGAATAACAAGAATAGGCTTTAACTTGTGGTTTCATTTCTCTCCATATATCTAACAATCTCAATTCTTTCATAAAATGATTAATAGTCATCCTACATCCATTGTGCGTACAATCCAGTCCTGTTGATCTATCTATACCTGGATTCAATGTACAATTAAAATCCCCTGCTATTATATGTTGCCCTGTAAGTGATGATAAAATAAGAAATAAATTAGCAAAGAACTTTTGGTCATCTATATTGGGACCATATAAGTTCACAAGATTTATATTTTCTAATAGCAAAGAACCTTGAATGATTACATATCTTCCAAGTTTGTCTCCAATTACATTTTTCACTTGAAAAGGGACTGATTTATGTATGAGAGTCATAACTCCCCTGGCCCGGGATGAGAATGATGAGGTGAAGACACTTCCTTGCCATCTACTCCTAATTCTTTTTATATCCTCCTCTATTAGATGAGTTTCTTGTAAAAACACAATTTTTGAACCCATGTCTTTTATTTTATTCATAACTTGTTTAAGTTTTTTTAAATTTTGTAGACCTCTGCAATTCCATGAAGTTAAGTTAAGATTAACACTTTGGTTTATGATCAATAGAGAGTTTGGGATTACCTTGCAGTGTAAACATGCTCATACAGAGAAGCAAAAACATGAGTGGTTGAACATTCATCCTACAAAACTACACACAAACAAATTCCCCCTTCCCACACTTGTGGCGAACCCCCCAAAATCAAAAGAAAAATTCCGTCTCCCGATATAGCCATCGACCGCTCCACACCCACGGGGAACAGCCTAAGCCACTCCTTCTTCATCCTCCCAATCACCCTAACTCTACTGCTTTTAATGACGTAACATTAACTCTCCTCTGTAGTTTTCCAACTTAACTCCAAAATTTTTAACAACTTTGTACATCATAGTTTTTTTTTTTGTTTTGTTTTTGTTTTTTTTAATATATAATACAATCTATATTTTGTAAACTTGCTATTTACTTCAAGTCAGTCAGATGCCTGTGCAAATGCTTAATTATTCTACCTTATATTTTGTTCATGCTTAGCTCCCACCAGTCTCTTCTTCTTCTTTGATCTTCTTGATGAACTCCTGCGCCTCCTCTGGGGTCTTGAAGATGTGGGTTCTGCCCTCATACGTGGTCAGCAGTCTCGCAGGATAGATTACACCATGACGAATCCCAAGGTTGCGCAGCTCCTTACGTATGGGATCAAACTGCTTCCTCAATTGTTGGATTCCTGTGGCCAAATCTGGGTAGAACCGCACCTGCTGATCCTGGTGTTTAATCTCTCCTTTAGTTCGTGCAGCGTTGAAGATCTTCATCCTGTCTCTGTTGCTAAGAAACTTCATAATTAAGGTCCTCGGCGGTCCCTTATCTCTCCGTGGGCCAATACGATGTGCTTTTTCCAGAACCACTGCTGATTGCAACTCCTCGCTGCCCAGCACCTCCGGAATCCACTTTTCCAGAAAGGAATATACGTCCCGACCTTCTGATTCCTCTGGAAGACCCACCAGCCTCAAGTTATTCTGTCTCGACTGAGATTCCAAATCCAAAATATTATCTTCTAGACATTTTTTTTTTTTCCAAAGTGCGCACCTTTAATTGAAGACGGGTGACGTCATCTTCAGCACTAGCGAGACGGAGCTCCATCTGCGCCGTTCGTTCTACACAGTCACCCAATTCCTTTCTTATTCCTTCCAACGCTGTCATAATCCCATCAAATCTAGAGGAAAAGTCCGCTCTCATTGAACTCATGGCAGCCATCAGCGCATCTGCGCCGCTCCCCGCAGATTTCGCACCGTTGCCAGCCTCCTCCGCCATATATGGAGTTTTGTTTGCTGCGTCACAGACCTGAAAGTCCGTTAATTTGGACTGTTTCGGCGGCTCGCTTTTTCCTTTACCTGGTTTTCCAGCCTTAGGCTTCGCCGACATATCCTCGCCCAAACGCTGGGATACGTTCTGTCCCAAATGAGAGAGTTATTTGCCGATTTTTTTCTCCAGGAGCAGAGCAGAGTGAGACACGTCCGTCTTACGTGGCAGCCATAACCGGAAGTCAAATAAACCGATTGTTAATGTATTTATTTTTTTGTCAGATCACTTGTGTGATCCTTTGTGAGTTATGTTCATAACTGTATGTTTTGGCGAATGTGAGATGTTCAGTCGTCAATATAATTTACTTTATATGTGTAGTTTATAGTCTATCATCAATAAACTCATGCAGTAACAGGACACATTACAAATATTCGAGACCCATTGTAGTGCTTCCTTTTATATTTTAGCAATACAAGTATAAAACACCGCCCACACATGAAGCCAGGGCGACAAGAGACACTTTTACAGACAAGACAAACTTTTATTGATAAAAACTTCATATTTTGACTGAGCGACTCCATACTCGGTGATGCACACCTTCAGTTAAAGTACTATATTCCATTCAAGTGAATGTATTAATTCATTCTGATTGCTGAGGCAACAGTAAAAACAGATGATTTTAAATGTAACGCAGCCCTTGTAAAATCTACCGAAGTGCAGCTACATGAAAATTGTGGTTAAATACAACAACGAAGTACTTTATTGTCACATTCAAATTGTAATCCCTCCTGTTTTGTTTTTCTTTTGAATTCTTGGATGAAATATGGTGGGCAATATAAGCTGCAGCTTCAGCCATCACCCATTTCAGATAACCTATGTTGAACTGTATAATCAGAGGAGTTATTGTTTAATTTGACCTTGTTAGATTTTTTTTCCCCTTTGTTATATTATTCTATTTTCTTTTAATCTTTACTTTTAATCAATCCGAAATAAAGATTCATTCATCAATTCACATTCCACCACTGGCTTTTAGCAACAAGTGTATTTCCCAAATATGTTTTTAACTTTCTTTAATTAACCACCACCCATTTGTCTTTTGTCTAGGCAAGAGGGAAACTGTCCACCCCAACTAGACCCTGCCTCACTATTCACAGAGATGCAGACTGAAGATCTGCTGAACCAGGACCAGTACGAGGGGCCGATCCAGTTGCTTCTCAGTGAGGCAGCGTAGCTGCCGTGTGTGACCATTCCAGTTTTTTTTTTACAGTTTGAATTTTGCACATTCTGAATAATCTGGAATTTTCTGCTGATTGTAATAAACAATTTAGTGACTTATGTGTTTGCATCATGATTTTCTATTTTGTCTGTTAAGACACCGGTGGGAAAAGAGTCAACTGTACAAAGGATTTATCAGTGACCTTGAAAATAATGGCTCATTTTTAAGAAAAAAGTAACCAAAACAATTATTTTATTAACTGAAGACTGTATTGTTGGATGTGCCACTGCAGAAGACCCTGCATACTTTAGTGACAGTACCAGTATATGGAGGAATTCTGGGTCATATTAGCATCTGCTCTTCATCATAATGGGTTTGGGCGGGGGTGTCTAATCATGTGCCATGGAGGGCCAAGACCCTGCAGGCTTTACCTCCAAACAGTGTCTTCAACAGCAGATTCCACTGAACTTCTTCCACTGACTGATCAGTGAGAACACCTGCTGAAGAGACTGGGTAGAAGAGAGAACCTGCAGGGTCTTGGCCCCCCATGACACATGATTGGAAGCCCCTGGATTAGGTTTAATGGGATTTAACATTTTAACACAAACTGCTTTATGGTTCATAATTCTGTTGACAGACTTACACCAAACCAAAAGTGATTTCTCAAACTGCTGGATTATTCTTAGCTTTTCCAATCTTTCAGTATTTAATTTATGCCACATGGTGGTAACCTTCACATATAAAAAAAGAGACATCTGGAAAAACTTCAGAGGTTTATTGTCAGTGCAATTCCCAGTGCAATACAACATTAATGCATGTCTAGTACATTGTTGATGCAGAGAATATATATTTCTACAGTACATGTATCTAGTAAATCAAGTATTTTCTATGTAACCTTGTGACTGCATTATTTTAATTGCTTTTAATCCTAGATCAAGTTTGTTTTGGCCTAAAATGCATGATAACTGTAAAATATATCTTATTATACCTAACTCAGTACTGTTTACTTTTTGAATATATATTTTGTGGCTAATATAGTTATTAACATGGCGATCAAGTTGTGTCAGCTGATCATTTTTTTCTATAACACCACCTCAGACTCAGTTCTGCAGAAGCAGGTACGTCCATGATGTCTCAACAGTCTCTCCATGATTTTCAAGCAGATCAGCGCAATTTGTTGTACAAGAAATAAACGTTTCCACAGACATTCTTAAGCTCTATAACCACTGATCGTTTGTGAACCTGTGCTGACATCAGTGACAGGCTGATGACATCCGTGACAGGCTGTGCTGAACGCCCAGACCGACTGAAGCAGTAATTTCCCCACAACAGAGCCATCTGAAACACACACAGCATACATATTTTAGTACCTAACAGCGATAACTTGCAGACATTACAGTGTAGTACGACGTACTTATAGCAAACTAGCAATAGCAACATTAGCTTACCGTCATATATGACCTAGTTTGTATCCTCACGTCTTTGGCTCTCCCAGAAGCTGCAGAACTATTCCAGAGTGTTTCATCTCGCTGCCTGTACCCTTGTCTGGCGGTCCTTTTTTGGCATTTACGGTGAAAAAAGCCACAGACCGAGGAGTGGCCTTATACAGCCGCATGTGTTTATGTTTTGCTTGGGTCGCGTGTTTTACGTCACGGGAGTGTGGCGCCGCCTCGCTGTTATAGAAATCCCACCCACCCCAGCTTAACACGGTTGTAATGGAGACAAAAGCGAGCCGAACCGTGTCGAAGTGAATCGAGACGTGCCGAGGTGTGCTGGGCTAGTGGAAAAGTGCCTATATGGGATTTAGGTCAGGAGAGTTTGCTGGCCAATCAAATGCAGTGATGTCATAGTCATGAAACCAGGTTTTGATACTTTTGGCAGTGTGTGTGTGTGTGTGGTGGGGGGATGCCAAGTCCTGCTGGAAAATGAAATCAGCTTCTCCATAAAGCTTGTCAGCACAGGGAAGCATGAAGTGCTCTAAAATTTCTTGGTAGATGACTGTACTGACTTTGGTCTTGATAAAACACAGTAGATCAACACCAGCTGATGACGTGGTTCCTCAAATCATCACTGACTGTGGAACCTTCACACTAAACCTCAAGCAACTTAAATTCTGTGCCTCTCCACTCTTTCTTGAGACTCTGGGACTTTGATTTCCAAATGAAATGCAAAATATACTTTTATCTGAACAGAGGTCATCTGCTGGTGTTTGTCCACTGTGTTTTATCAAGACCAAAGTCAGCGCAGTTGTCTACCAGGAAATTTTAGAGCACTCCATGCTTCCCTCTGCTGACAAGCTTTATGGAGAAGCTGATTTCATTTTCCAGCAGGACTTGCCCCCCCCCACACACACAATGTCAAAAGTATCAAAACCTGGTTTAATGACCATGGCATCACTGTTTGATTGGCCAGCAAACTCTCCTGACCTAATCCCCCAAATCTATGGAGTATTGTCAAGAGGAAGATGAGAGACACCAGACCCAACAATGCAGACGAACTGAAGGTCACTATCAAAGCAACCTGGGCCTTCATAACACCTCAGCAGTGCCACAGGCTGATCACCTCCATGCCATGCCACATTGATACAGTAATTAACCCAAAAGGTGCCCCGACCAAGTACTGAGTGTGTACATGGCCATACTTTTCAGTCGGCCAACATTTCTGTTAAAAAACCATTTTTTTAAAATTAATTTTATGTAATATTCTAATTTTTTGAGAAACTGAATTTGGGGTTTTCATGGGCTGTAAGCCATAATCATTAAAATTAAAATAAACACTTGAAATATATCACTGTCTGTGTAATGAATCTATATAATATATGGGTTTCACTTACTGAAATGAGTGACAAAAAATATTGAACTTTTTCATAATATTCTAATTTTTTGAGATGTACCTGTAAATTATCAAGGGGAAGTTATCTTGTTAATTTGCTTTGGCACATGCTGTAACTCTTGAGTGAAAATAACTGGAGCGCATGGTCAGAACAGTGCAGTTGAATAAACTGCAACTCTAATATATCAGTAAAAGCTCAGCATCATCATTGCATATTTCATCTTAATGCTAAACTTACCACAATTCCGCTTTTCATCCCTCTGTTGTCCGTTGCTGCTGACATTGTGACAGCTGTAGTTCTTACTCAGGTAATGTGGCAGGGATCTTCTGTGAAAATACACAGACTACACAAATGCAAAAGGATATGATGAACTTCTAGTCTTTCCTCCTGCTGGTTTAAAAATGATTTCACAAAAACAATAAAAAAATTTTTAAAGGCAAACCATGAAAAAGTTTTAATATTATCCAGAAAACCAACATTTCTGATCCAAATCAACACTTACTACTTTGCTGTTTTCTTTTTGGTGCCCGAGCACAGAGTAAAGATGGAAAAAGAGGAAGAAAAAGAGATCCAGAGGAGTCCCGGGAAACCACATGGGCCTCCAGATCATGCCTGATTCATTTGTGCAGAAGGAAAGCCTTGTTTTGGCTGCTCAGACATAACAAGGATCATCATCTTCATGTGATGCTATGCTGACTTGCAGCGGCATTGCAGGCCACTGCAAGGGAGGGATGGAAAAAAATGTATATACAGTATATATACAGTAGATAGATATATAGATATGGTGCCAAAAAGTTTATTTGGTTAGAAGGAATTAAACAATACCTGACATTTGGATGTAGCAAAGAACAGAACGTGAAATTGTCATTAACTTTAGTTAAACTAAAAGATTTTACTTTTTTAATATATGTTGATTTTCATTATCATGATAAAGAAGCAAATTGTGATAAGAAGATATTATGTTCCATTTTATCCTATGTGACACAAAAAGACAAACCACTTTAAGTGAAAATGAAACTTTTGCGGCATTTTGCTTGTTTTGACAAACCACAGGAGTAAGTCTTTTTTTTTTTTAATTTCCATTCATTTATTCAGTGTAGCACATCCGGTCACAACCCTGTCATCTTTAGTTGGGTATGTAGATGGTTTTGGACTTCTCAAATGTGCCAATGTCATCCTCCAGACGCTTCATCGCCTTTTCAAGTCTTTCCTTGTGAGCCTTCTTTGAGATGGTATCAGTGACGAGAGACAGAGACTGGTACTGGTAATTCAGCTCATTCCACTTCTCCTTTAAACCCTGGAGAGAGAGCCAGCATCACAAGACACACGGTCAAGCCCTTTTAGAGCAAACAGACATTAGTCAGAGATATTGTTTGCAATTGAGTAACAATACAAGGTTAATTCACTGATTCTTGAGAGAAATATTTTCTTTTAAGTGTTAACTGGAGATGTGACAGTGTTGAGTTTTACACTATTAAAGACATTTTCTGGATATTCACTCTCAACAGTGATTCAATATGATCTTAATTTAAACATGGGTCAATCTACACTATATATATATACACGTATATATACTGTATATATATATATATATATATATATATATATATATATATATATATATATATATATATATATATATATAAACATTTTTATATATTTTATATAAAATATAACATTTTTAAAACATTTTTTTATTTATCTTAATAAACAAGCAAAAAAGAGATCAAGACAAACAAATAACAAATACAAAACAAAAAGTAAACAAACAGAAACACAAATAAGAGTGTACGAGGAACAATTAATCATTTCCAGTTTCAGTAAATCAACTCAAATATATCTTACATGACATCAATGCACAAACATTAGTCTCTGAAACAAGAAAGTGAAACCAGACTAATTCATGCACCATAAACAGGAACATACAACTTCATCTTTTCTCCATAAGCTGACAGCACCATCATCACATACTGTATATAGCTGTCTACATACAACCTGAAAGACCATTATGCTGAAGCTTATTTGTCTTTTCCAGACAACATTTTCTTAATCACATGGGAAGTATGAGAAGCCTTCATATTCGATATTATAAAAAGAGCATCATACAAGAATTGAAGCTCGGTGCAAAACCACCGGATATTAGGTAAAACTTCAAAAGTTCTGGCTTTGTGTATGTGATATTTACCTATGATACAGATAAGTTTAATAGCAGAATCAAGAGAAAGTGAACCTGTGTTACAGTGGAGAAAAAAAGAATGTCCTCTGATATAGGAATCAGTGTGTTAAAGCTCTGAAAAATCAGCAGAGACAACCTAGTCCAGAATATTTGAGAATAATGACAATCATAAAACAAATGGGAAACTGATTCTGTTGCATTTTTACAAAAAGAACATGCTGAAGCAATATTGGCTTTGAATTTGTTTAATAATTTATTACAGGGGTAGAATCTATGCAATATTTTTAACTGGATTTCTTTTACTTTGTTTGGCACATAAAACTCATTAGGGTCGAACCAAATTTTCTCAGCTAAAATTTCTGGAAAATGTATTTTCCATGAGACAGTGGAACTGGGGTGCAAGCTTTGCTCTGCTATTAAAGTCTTCCCGATATGATAATTATTACAGCTGTGTTCTAAAAGAGCTTTGCCACCAAGTAACAATTTGGGAATTTCCGACAAAGAATCATCAGCTAAAGAACATCTAACAACAAAAAACAGCTTTGGTGAAATACTTTTAATAACATAGATGTAATCTTTCTGAGAAACATTTATATTTCTATTATAAAGAAAATCATCATAAGGATAAAAGTTCCCATTATCAGTAAGTAATGTATATCAGTAGCAAAGATAACATCCCCATCAATCCACTCTCTCATGCACAAGGACTTGTTTTTAAATAAGACATGCTGATTATTCCAAATTATACATGAATGTGGGGAGAAATTATGTTTGAAGGCAATCTTCCAGGCTTCAATTGCTTGTTTATGAAAGTTAGAAAGCTTTAGAGGTAGTTTGTCACATTTATAATTGCATGACAACAAAAATTTCAGGCCACCACACTTATCAAACAACAAATTGGGAATATAAAACCACTGAATGTTATTTTGGGATAAACACTCTTTGAGCCAATTAATGTTAAAAATCTGATTTGTTATTTGAAAATCTACAGCATTAAAACCTCCATGAGAGTAGCTTCTAATACAGGTTTTTCTTTTAACATATTCAGTTTTGTTTTTCCAAATAAATTAATAGCAGCACAAGTCTTTGGATCCACATAAAGAGAAAGGGCAGGATAAACTAACCTGGAGATGCCTTCAGCTTTTGATAAGAAGATACGGCCCTGTATACAGATAGATACTGGAGTCAGTTTGTCTTGGCCCGTCCTTGCCACTGATAATACCTCTATCTGCCAAGAATGTGCCGCTAGACCAGCAAAAGCTAGCGGTACTCAAATACTTTGCAAGCAGTTTCATGAAATGGTCAGTCAGAGAACAACTCATACTGGCTCGGACGTCGCTCGGGTTAACAAGGTCAGGTGTTCCTGGCAGCGGAAGGCAAAGGACAGAGCTGCGTGGAGGAATCTGATCAGACCTAAATGAAACAGTCATTGTCGCCCCCGACAGACTGCTATGATGACAGTTATGCACTGGAAGAATTTCACATTTACTGTGATTAAAAGTGTGGTACCAAAGGCTTTATAGAAATAAAAAAAAAAGTATCATGGCATTTTCACTAACATATTCAGGGTAAAGGTGGATTCACACTACAACGTTTGGACTGACTTTTACTAACATTTTGGCAAACGTCTGGCTCTCCTGGCAAAAGTTAATGATTGCTGGTGTTTGTTGGCAAATGCTGGCAAAAGTTGTGCTTGAAAATTTTCAGCCTGCTGAAAATTTACCGACATTTGGAAATACACGTTGGTCAACACTGCTCATTTTGTAAAAGTTCCTGAGCGCTGAGCTAAGTTATGCACAATTTACCTAAGTCAGCCTAAGTTAAAGCTGGGTTCACTCTACAGCATTTGGACCGATTTTTACAGACGTTCTGAAAAATCAGAGAAACACTCAGCGCAGGGTGGCGCTCATATAAAGATCAGTGTTTGTGGAGGCTTCCTGCTGTTCTGGACCTGCTTCTGGAGTGAACATATCTCCCTTGGGCATACGTTTCAGTATTTATTTTCGTTTTATATTCCTATGTAGTTACTTCTACGTACCCTTTTCCCCTGTCCATTCATTCATTCATTCATCTAAAAAAAATTATAAAATAATGCTATAGTATATTATAAAATATTAAAATAAATAATTATAAATATTAAAATAAATAATTATTATAAAATATTAAAATAAATTAAAAAAATTATAAAATAATGCTATAGTAAGTCCGCATATATATATATGCATATAATACTAAGTCCACAATTAAAATGTAAATATGGATGGAATTAAAAAAATTATTAATGAATCATCATATTAAAAAAATGACGGGTGATTATATTTTGACTGTTACAACTCTCTCCATTAAAACACATTTATTATGTAGCAGGCAGAGAGTAGACAGACTCTGACTGAAAATTTCATGAAAAACCTTTATTCCATGGACCAAGAAAATGTTTTTTTTTTTTCCAGACAGCAAAAAAAAAAGGCTGTTGTTTCCAAGGCAACCAGTAATCCGTACTGGCAAAAGACATGTTTGCGCAACAGCACAGCCTGGTGGTAGAAAAATAATACTGCAAAGACACGAAATCACCCACAAAACCACACCCATCACCTGCAAACAAACCTACAAACACACAAATGTCTGTATATATATACTATATATACAGTGGGGCAAAAAAGTATTTAGTCAGCCACTAATTGTGCAAGTTCTCCCACTTAAAAGATGAGAGAGGTCTCCAATTTTCATCATAGGTATACCTCAACTATGAGAGACAAAATGAGAAAAAAAAATCCAGAAAATCACATTGAAGGATTTTTAATGAATTAATTGGTAAATTCCTTGGTAAAATAAGTATTTGGTCATCTACAAACAAGCAAAATTTCTGGCTCTCACAGACCTGTAACTTCTTCTTTAAGAGGCTCCTCTGTCCTCCACTTGTTACCTGTATTAATGGCACCTGTTTGAACTCGTTATCAGTATAAAAGACATCTGTCCACAACCTCAAACAGTCAGACTCCAAACTCCACTATGGCCAAGACCAAAGAGCTGTCAAAGGACACCAGAAACAAAATTGTAGACCTGCACCAGGCTGGGAAGACTGAATCTGCAACAGGTAAGCAGCTTGGTGTGAAGAAATCAACTGTGGGAGCAATTATTAGAAAATGGAAGACATACAAGACCATTGATAATCTCCCTCGATCTGGGGCTCCATGCAAGATCTCACCCCGTGGGGTCAAAATGATCACGAGAACGGTGAGCAAAAATCCCAGAACCACATGGGGGGACCTAATGAATGACCTGCAGACAGCTGGGACCAAAGTAACAAAGGCTACATCAGAAACACACTACGCCGCCAGGGACTCAAATCCTGCAGTGCCAGACGTGTCCCCCTGCTTAAGCCAGTACATGTCTTGCTAGAGAGCATTTGGATGATCCAGAAGAGGATTGGGAGAATGTCATATGGTCAGATGAAACCAAAATAGAACTTTTTGGTAAAAACTCAACTTGTCGTGTTTGGAGGAGAAAGAACACCATACCTACTGTGAAGCATGGGGGTGGAAACATCATACTTTGGGGCTGTTTTTCTTCAAAGGGACCAGGACAACTGATCCGTATAAAGGAAAGAATGAACGGGGCCATGTATCGTGAGATTTTGAGTGAAAACCTCCTTCCACCAGCAAGGGCACTGAAGATGAAACGTGGCTGGGTCTTTCAGCATGACAATGATCCCAAACACACCGCCCGGGCAACGAAGGAGTGGCTTCGTAAGAAGTATTTCAAGGTCCTGGAGTGGCCTAGCCAGTCTCCAGATCTCAACCCCATAGAAAATCTTTGGAGGGAGTTGAAAGTCTGTGTTGCCCAGCGACAGCCCCAAAACATCACTGCTCTAGAGGAGATCTGCATGGAGGAATGGGCCAAAATACCAGCAACAGTGTGTGAAAACCTTGTGAAAACTTACAGAAAACGTTTGACCTCTGTCATTACCAACAAAGGGTATATAACAAAGTATTGAGATGAACTTTTGTTATTGACCAAATACTTATTTTACCGAGGAATTTACCAATTAATTCATTAAAAATCCTTCAATGTGATTTTCTGGATTTTTTTTTTCTTATTTTGTCTCTCATAGTTGAGGTATACCTATGATGAAAATTGGAGACCTCTCTCATCTTTTAAGTGGGAGAACTTGCACAATTGGTGGCTGACTAAATACTTTTGTACCCCACTGTAATATACAGTATATATATATATATATATATATATATATATATATATATATATATATATATATATATATATATACAGTATATATCCCACACACTACATTTTTTTTTAAAAACATGTCATACACACCATGTTATCACCAAACAAATACTCTACATTGTCCTCTTACATATATATTTTCTTTTTTAACTCCTCTACTCTCTAATTCTCTTTCATTCCTGCATGTCTGAACTGAGTTTTGATCTAAAAACATCTGTTTTCACCAGCATTTCAGTCAACATTTGCCAGTGGAGCTTAACTTGGGTTGACTTAAGGTGCTTTCACACCAAATGCGAATGGGCAAATTTTTCATGTGGCATCATTACAATATAACTCAATGTAAACACACAAATAAACATGAATTCACTGTCTGAGTGAGATGCAGACAGGCAAAGTTGCCTTTGTAACTTCTGCAGCAGTGTTCAACCTACTGTGGAAATCCCCCAAATAATGTCATGCTCTAGGTTTGCATTACCCGACGGAGGGCTCACCTGAAAAAGATGTCCCTGTCTCCAAAACTTTATAAGATGATGAGTGTTTCCATTGCTAGCTTGCTAGCCTTGTTAGCACATCTGTGGCAGGAAACCGTGGGTAAATATCTCCGAAATCTCAATTCAGCTGAAGAGCTCCTGGTCCTCCTGTCTCCAGATGAGTGAGTCTCATTTTCAAACTAGTCTACTTTCCAGTGTTAATACTTTTATTCCGGTGATGGCAGAATCACAAAGCTAGCGCTATCCCTCAGACGTGAACGCGCGAATCCACAATTTCGCGTGTGCTCGCGTCTTTCCATTGACTTTGTATGGATTCGCACCACCCGGAAGGCATTTTAGACGAACTCTGCATAACTTAGCCCAGTGCTCAGGAACTGTTACAAATTGAGGACAACTTTCACCAACGTTTATTTCCAAACATCAGCAAATTTTCAGCATGCTGAAAATTCTCAACGAATACAACCTTTGCCAGCGTTTGCCAACAAACACCAACTTTTAGCAACTTTTGCCTGCTGAGCCAGACATTTGCCAAAACTTTAGTAAAAGTTGGTCCAAACGTTGTAGTGTGAATCCACCCAAAAAAGCAGGTCCAGGATGGCAGGAAGCCTTCACAAACGCTGATCTTATATGAGCGTCACCTGACGCTGATGTCAGCTGAACTGCGCTGAGTATTCGTTTGCTTAAGTTAACCTAAGTTGGGAACTGTGACACATACGCTAGCCTAAGCTGGGAAAAGTTTAACAACGCTGAATGCAATGCTGGCAAATGCTAGCAAAAGTTTGTAAAAGTTCGTAAAAGTTGGTGTGTGCTCACGAACATAATTTCACTAACGTTTGGACTGATTTCTCAGATTTTTCAAAACGTCAGTAAAAGTCGGTCCAAACGTTACAGTGTGAACCCAGCTTAATCTATGATATCCAAAATTAACCAAATATTATTATGTATGTCTCTCCCCTTCATAAAGCTAGACTGAGTTGGCAAAATTATTTCATTAAGACAAAATTTTAACCTCTTGGCATAAAGGGAAGCAAACAATTTATAATCTGAATTTAACAAAGAAATTGGGTGCCAGTTATCCAAATGTGAGCTGTCTTTATTAGATTTAGGGATTAGAATAATAAGGCCTTGCTTCATTGAGTCAATCGGTTCTCCACGATCCTTAAAAGCTAACAAACTCAGGTCTTTAATATCCTCCCAAAAAGTTTTATAAAATTCAAAAGGTAACCCATCAGGACCAGGGCTTCATGATTTTCCTTACTTATTTTAGGAATAAATGAATGAACTTCGTCAAAAAAAGAGGAGCAAAAACAAATGTTAAAGGAAGAAGAATACAAATTTTGATAAAAACTTGAAACAAAAGTAGAAATCACTTTTTCATCGGTAGTTAGTAGTTAGTGAGTTTTGGTTATGGTAATTTAAAAATACCGGAGTAGTGGCCTAGTTGGTAGAGCATCTGCCCCACAACTCTGAGGTCGAGGATTCAAATCCCAGAACGGGGAAAGGAAAATTAATGAACAGAGCTACCAGAGGACTGAACCCCCACTGTAGCTTTCACTGCTCACAGTAGCTGTGTGGCCTAGGGTCAGTGAAAGGGAGACAGGTGCCACCCCATACACCACACAGTGTCCCACATGCTGTGGAAGGGGGATTAATGGTTTTACACAATCAATTAGTATTACGGTAACTGGAAAATATTATGTTCAGACAACATGATTTGAACAGTGTGATGTGAATGAGATACTTTGGTTTAACGAGCAATAATTAACTGAGAGGAAGAGGAAAAGTATGTCGGTTGGATACATTTGGATCATGTGGGAAGGATGTACACATTAAAATCAAGTAAATTCAAAGAACTTTTTTTTCAGTGTATACAGGATTGCGCAGCTTTCATACTGAAAGACAGCATACTCACAAAATTTGAAAAGTACATGCGCACAAAAATTTTCAGATTTATATAAAACTGTGCGCACGCCCGATTCTCTGCTCCTTTTCTTTATACATCCCCCCTCATGTGAAAAGTCAGCGCATGTGCACAATCTCTTTACACCACCTCGGCTCCTCCCACTAATGATAAGATAAGATAAGATAAGATAAGATAAGATAAGATAAGCCTTTATTAGTCCCACAATGGGGAAATTCCAGGATTGCAACAGCACAGGGATAGCAACACTCAGAGCAACAATCAGAAGGCAAGAAAAAAAAGCAAGAGCAGCTAATATACATATGTACATATTACTATAAATATATATATATATACACAGACACACAGTGCAGAGCATTGTAGCTGGATGGAATAAATATATGAGTATATAAAAACACAGTGCGGAGCACTGTAGCTAGATGGAATAAATATGTAGATATATAAACACCCACAGTACGGAGCATTGCAGCTAGGTGGAATAAATATGTAAATATATAAACATACACAGTGTGGAGCATTGTAGCTAGATGGAATAATATGTAGATATATAAACACACAGTGCGGAGCATTGTAGCTAGATGGAATAAATATATAGATATATAAATATAAACACACCCAGTGCGGCGCATTGTAGCTAGATGGAATAAATATGTAAATATATAAACACACACAGTGCAGAGCATTGTTGCTAGATGGGATGAAACAGCACAACCGTCTACTTAGTTATCCTACATGGTACGATTATGTGCCCATACATATTCTCACCTTCCATAGCGACCGGTATTTTCCTAGTTGTATGCCGGAGGGGACCATTGTGTAAGTCTATTGCATCTTTTGCATTTAAAAACTATTAGGTTGTTACATCTTTTTGCTATCTCTGTGAGCAGCCCTGCTTAGGTTGTACAGTCTGACAGCCGTTGGTAGGAAGGACCTGCGAAACCTCTCGGTTGTGCACCTGGGATGATGTAGTCTGCTGCTAAATGAGCTCCTCAGTGCATTCAGTATGTCCTGCATAGGGTGGAACTCGGACTCCAGCAGAGATGACAGTTTAGCCACCGTCCTTCTCTCTCCTATCTCCTCCACCGGGTCAAGGCGCTGCCCCAGGACAGAGCTAGCTTTCTTGATCAGTTTGTTCAGTCTCTTCCTATCGGCTGCGGTAATGCCACTGCCCCAGCAGACCACTCCAAAAGTGATGGCTGATGCCACCACCGTGTCATAGAATGTCTTCAGCAGCGCCCCTTGTACACCAAAAGACCTGAGTCTCCTCAGTAGGAACAGCCTGCGCTGTCCCTTCTTGTAGAGTGCGTCAGTATTGTGTGACCAGTCTAGTTTATTGTTCAGATGACTATGACTATGCAAATGAAGAAAAACGCCCCTTCTGTCACTCTTCTGTCAAACTATGATCTAGTGGGGCAGATTAGTGAAAGAATCTTTCACTTGGTGATACAAGCACCAAAATTGGCACAAATGAAGTTCAGGACCTACTTTTTAAGAAAAGTACGCTCTCCAGCTGAAAATCCAATATGGCCACCATTTTTTCAAGATGGCCGCCTCTGATATGGGTTTACAGCAGTATTTGGCTTAAATTCTGACGATATCATGCTACTTTTATGATCTATATATCAAAATATATGTTTTTGGAGACAAGAAATCCAATTTTGCCTTCCAAATATCATAATTATCAACTACTATGATGATATATTGAAAATACAATGAAGAAACACTACCTGAGTGAAGATACTGATATGATGTGATGTATGTTTCCTACCACTCAATACAGAGATGTAGTATAGACTGAACTGGCTAGCTTGAATTGACTCTTGGTCACCTGTTTTACTCCTTGCATTTGCAGGAACACAGTTGTGTACATTTCAGGGTGCGGCGGTAGCATTTACATGGTCCACGACATTCACCCGTGCAGCGACATTTTGTCAGCTGCTGGCAAGACTGAGCAATGGGTGGCAGGGTTGACCAGACAACTGCCCAGACTTCACCATTCTTCTGCCAGCCCCAGTTGGCAGGGCTTTCAGGTTGCATTTTGCACGATGTTGCCTGGCCCCATATACAGGCTGCCTGGAAGACAGAACGTCTAACATGCTGAGTGAGAGATGCACTGGTTGGTGGAATAGAATCGTAAGATCTCTGCTTCCAAGCAAACAAGTGCAGTCTTGCCTCATCGACCTTGGTGGTGTTGCTGTGCTTGTCGTACATGGTGACAACAAATTTCTCAAGGATGTTGAGGTCAGCATCTTCTATGATAGGTGGGTATTGACTGAGCTTCTTGAAGACTGGGCTCACTTCAGGACAAAACCCCCATGTTTGCCATGCAGTTGTCTTGCCTCTACCTCGAAAGGCTGACACCACGTCGCAACCAGTGAAAGCATGAAAGAAGCACATACCACTAGCTTTCTCTGGACCAAGCTTATCTACCAGATCGTGAATAGGAAACCATCTTATGGACTGACCCTGACCAAATTCTACCCACACCATTTCCAAGCCTGCATCCTGAAGAGTTGCAAAGACACTGACTGCAATAACCAGAATATCTGTGTCACATGCTTTGATCAAGACAGACTTCGTCTGTTGCTTTGCTTCATGAAGAGCATGTGTGAATATCCTGGAGTCAGCTTCTTCATGGTTGCAAGGACTTAAGCCATCAAGGTTGAAGGTCTTGTTTGACAATGCCCGATCATCCTTGGTCACAATTACAACATTGTTGGGACACATGGATATAATCTTGTCTGCAAGGTAGTGAAAGAGCTCAGTCTTGTTGTCACTGTCTCTCAGGAAGCTTGACCAGATGGGTGGTAGTTTGGTTTTGTCTGTCACTCTACGCCGAGTTCCCTTTCCTCGCTTTGACCTTGTTTCAGCTTTCAGGCTTGATGTTTTGTATACATCAAAAACTATGTCTGTGCGTTCATACTTTGACGAGTAAAACTGGATCTTTGGTACTACATCACGTACAGCATATTCCTCAAAGGTCTTTGATGTCTTTGGAGACAGTGAGTGAACAAGAGCAGAACCATCAATGATGATAGCATCACATTCTGGTTGAGTGTCAGGGAAAGAAATGGCATCTTCCAGATGGTCAGCAAGGTCAGACTTCTTTCCAGAATGGAGATTCCCCATGTCACTCAGTGCTGCAGGAAAGGACTGATTCTCGTGCCTGAAGAACTCCAGTAGATCACACTCTCGAGCTTGACATGAAATGAAAAGCTGCAAGAACAGATTGCAGTCACTTTTAAGTACCTCCTTCTTTTTGTCGCTGGAATCTACAGCTGCCTGTTGCCGAAAGAATTCAGTTTTGTTCTTTTTGATTGGCTTGTAGAAGGAAGCCTCATCACCCAGACCATTGAAAAAGTCTTTGAAGGCAACTTCACCTTTCTCAAAATGAGTCCTAACAAGCTCTGCAGCACTGGGATGTGCGATGAGCTTTGTGTCCAGTGTGAGCAGATCCTTGGATTCCTCCAGGAAAGGATTGCCCAGGTCCTTCATCACACCAAAAAACTTCTTGACCTTGTCAGTGAAGGACTTCTGAGACTGGCTGTTCTGCTCATGATGCTTGATATCTTCATTTGCAGCTTTAAACTGTAAAGCCAACTCATACTGGTTAACTAACTGGCTAACTTCTGGTCCAGAAACCATCCATCGCCTCAGTGCAGATGGATCCTCAGTAACTCCAATGGCACCACCATCACCTTTCACGACAGCATTGGCCTGCTCATGAGCTTGGTCAATGGCTATGCCGGAGAATTCCCTGTGAGTCTTGTGGACCACAAACTTTCCCAGCTGAAATTCGTGGAACACTCCAGGGTGACTTTGCTCCAAAGAAACCATGTCTTTTAAGGTGGATGGGGAGCCATCGAGCATAGTTCACATTGTTGTTAGCAAAGAAGAATGGGATTAAAGCAGACAGTGCTTGACAGTACAAGTTGAAGTTAGCCTCTCTGAAAGATCTGACCAACGAGAACACCACCAACTCCAATGACAGGACAAGCTCCCAGAATTGAAACTGTGGACTTTCTTTCCTGCGTGTCTCACACCATTCATCAAAATTCAGGGCGTCATTCTCCTCTGCACAGTGATACTCATATGCCTCCTTTTGTAGCATGTAGAGGCAGTTTGCTGTGACTTCATGCATATGGCGTGATTTTGTGACATTGGAGGCTGAAAGAAAGGATTGGTTGTGCTTTGCAATCCTGGTTGTGCTTTGACATCACTCTCATAAAAGCAATAAACTAAATTGAATAACATTTTATCACATCAATGAAATAAGTAACCATGGACTTTTAGGTTTTGGCTGCATAGCTGTGTGGCTGCACGGTGGCGCAGTGGTTTAGCACTGTGGCAGCACAGTTTTACCCTCGGCTGGGGGATCGCGGGGATCATGAGATCGTGGGTTCGATCCCAGCCCCCGACCAACAGTGAGCTGTGTGGAGTTTACATGTTCTCCCCGTGTTGAGCGGGTTTACTCTGGGATTTCTCCGGTTTCCTCCCGCACACCAAAAAAAACATGTAGGTTTAGGGCGCTCGCGCACGCAGCGACCAGCAGCCGGTGGCTTGTCACCAGACTGCAAACCAAGTCTACCTACGGGTACAAATAAGTAACAAAAAAAAAAAAAAATAGCTTACAGAGACAGATTTTCAGCTAGAAAACTGCAATTTACAGCCATTTAGCAGCCGCCATTTTGAAATATGTTGGTCATATTTAAATTCAGAACATAGAAATGAGATAAATGTATTAAAATACATGCCGTTTAATGTTCAGATCATTCAGAAACAATGCATATTGGATTTCCACTTCGCAAATAGAAAATATCGGAGATTGACACGGTCGCCATCTTGAAAAATGGCGGCCATCTTGGATTTTCAGCTGGAGAGCATACTTTTCTTAAAAAAGTAGGTCCTGAACTTCATTTGTGCCAATTTTGGTGCTTGTATCATCAAGTGAAAGATTCTTATGAAAAATTGGCTTAATCTGCCCCACTAATCGTCAATCCTGCAGAAAAGCACAGCATAAAAAAATAATAACTTAATGGACTGTGATGCCGAGGTGTTGATAACGGAGGTGGAGGTCAAAATTTTTTTTATTTTGTTCTGACCCTCCGGAATCAACAACAAACCTAAGTTTACCAAGTGGACCGTGCTACAATGACAGGCCATTCATTCATTTTTGTTTATTTCTGTCAGATCATAACAAGACAAAAAAAGAAAGGGAAAGAGAAAAAGATATATTTTGGACAGAAAGGGTGTAGGCTGAAGCAACAACTTGTGCCTACACCTCAATTAATGCAGCCGACTCAGACTGAAATAAAATAAAATGGCGTTAAAGTCTATAGACTGATCACTATATGACAGTGTGATGGCGAGAGAGGGGGTGGGGGCTGACACATGGAAAAAAAAATACTGTGAAAGAAAGCCCTCGGTAATCCGCATGAGTAAAATAAGTAAATAAAATAAAGTAAATCCAATCTCCAATCTTACAGCTCAATTTATAAGTTACAAACCAAATCTGTGTCAGAATGCAAATTATGCAAGACAGCCTTTCATTTTATATATGTATATATACAGTATATATTATACATATATAATTATTATATTATATTATAATCTCCAGAGATATTTTAGACTATGGAAACATCTCTTCACTCCGATACAGCTGCAAATGTCACCGCTGCAGCTACCAGGGTTCACCTGCAGGGATCTGCAATCCAGTTGCCTCCAAGTAGTCTGCAGCCAGGGGCTTCTCATTCCCTCGGTACATATTGTGCTGGAGCTGGGGCTCAATTAGAATGCATTTGCCAAACAGAATTCCTCCCAGGAGAGATGGATCTGTGCACGTTGCCTCATGAGTCAACTGTATAGTCTCAGGTAAATTTCTTAATCTCTATGTTGTGGGCACCCAGCACAATGCAGACTGATACTATTCACGCTCAGCAGGGATTGCAAATGGACAGAGAGCCCCTGGGGGGACAACCAGAACAATGGACTATTGTTTATACATCCCCGGATTAAGGAGAAAACATCTGGGTGCCAGTTGGTCAGGCTAATCATATGTATTGACTGATACGTATATCAGTATGCTAATGTGCCATGCATTCTCTCTGTTTGTATAACATATAAAAGAGCTGACGATACATGCCTCAGCAACACAACACAGCACAACACAGCACACGGAGCACAGCACAGTACAGCACTGTAGCGCACAGCGCTACAAGTACGTCTCATTATGTTGAAGGAAATAAAACTCTGCAACCTTCCAGCTCGTCATATCCCGCCTGAACTTAGTCCTCCACACTGGTGACCCTAGACGTGTCATGGTGCGCCCCTCGCCTGATCTATACCTCCACACTGGTGACTTGAAGCGAGAATGACCGTCTGCTCCCTCTCACTGCGCTGTGGACACAGAAGACCAGAGAACGCCTGCAACCTCTTCATCCTCACTGTAGCACGCGCTCCGGAGCGCAGCGCTGGGACTGACAGGCACCATGAACAGCAACACGAGCGAGCCGAAGGAAGCAGCCCGAACGGGGAAGGACATCGGCGCCGACTGCGTTGATTTCCGCCAAGCTCCCCAACTCTGACTCAACTCACGGCAGCCGACCTCCCGTGCACAAAAGCCCCGCATGCACACCGCAGGATTACGAGGACAGCGCAACTGCCAGCTAAGTGGTCACTGCACCACCCGCGCGCCACGCACAGGGTCAAGCCGGCTCCACAGACTGATACAGCGTCCTCCACCGCTGCACATGCCCGAGAAACATGGCCGATTGCCAGCCTCGGAACCTTCAGGGCTGCTCACGCACCTGAAGCAGACGTGCAGCCTGCACACAGGACTTTGTATGGGTTTCTCAGCCACGGCGCACAAGGGGAATTTAGCCGATTGCTGTCCCCGATGGCTTTAGGGCTGCTTCCGCACTTAAAAAAGCCAGACCGCCAGGTCCCTCACACAGCTGCAGCTGTTTCACAGCCACTATGCATCCTTGGGAGAATTTGGCCACTCGCCTTACCCACATCCTCGCTGGATTGAGCAGCAAAAGGAGTCAGAGACTTAATTTTTTTTTCCACAGCCGCTGTGGATCACCGCCAGGTTTAATGGGAAAGTCCCTCACCATCGTGGATCCACACGCAATTTTTGCGCGGCCCAGACACCTTTGACGTCCTGGGCCGGCACTCACTTACTCCCACCCCCCTCCCCCTCCTCCTCCACAGTGCTCTTCCCACACCTCACTCCCTAAAGCCGGCCAATCGCCGTCTGGTTCCATTACGCACGACGTACACCGGCCCCAGCGCCCACCATCCACGGCCGTGCAATGTGCTGGAACTCGGAACGGAGTACACTGTCTTTTCCCCCCCTCCCCCCCCAAGGACTGACATGTCCTCCGACAGTTCTACCGGAGCTGGAGCCCAAACGATGGGGTGGGGTCACAGCCCCTTCTGAGTGTTCTGGGGGGAGCTGTGTGGGCACCCAGCACAATGCAGACCGATACTATTCACGCTCAGCAGGGATTGCATACGGACAAAGAGCCCCTGGGGGGACAACCAGAATAATGGACTATTGTTTATACATCCCCGGATTAAGGAGAAGACATCCGGGCGCCAGTTGGTCAGGCTAAACTTATGTATTGACTGATACAGTGGGGCAAAAAAGTATTTAGTCAGCCACCAATTGTGCAAGTTTTCCCACTTAAAGTCCAAATGTCACGTAATTTTTTTTTCCAAATGCCAACGAATTTTGATAAAATACACATAGCTTAAACCAAATATTCATACCGGAGACCATATCATCCACCCGTATTTACATAATTGCACAAAATACACCAGGCGAAGGCCCCGCCTTGCTCGCTGGCTTGTGACAGCCAATCCAGACCGCGGCCATGTTTTTGACGTCACAAATTTAACCCTGGCTGCCCTGCCGTATCCACATTCACACTTATCAACATTGGACAATCATGACGGAAAGTGACAGTGATTGTGAACAAATTAGTTTAGTTTTGTCCTCTGGTGAATCGGACTTGGAATTCAGGGAAGACGACACCCCAGATACTGATGACAGTGGTTCAGACAGTGACAGAGGCATAGATCCTTACAGGTTCGAGCCGTCCGAGACGGAATCAGATGCTTTGTCTGATAACAACAGTTCCGACGATGACGAACCAGTGGAAAATGTCATTGAATTGGACATTAATCGCCTCCAGAATGTTGAATGGTAAGCCAAAAGAAATATGTGATGTTTAATAAATTAACTATAACCACCGGCAAAATTGGGAAGCCGAAGGGGGTCTGTCGAGGGCGCCCCATAAATATCGATTTTTCGGAAGCCATTATTATGACGATACAGTGGGGCGCTAGCTTACAGTAGAACCCTTTCTTTCCTCATTCAGTTGTAGCAACAAAATCAAGGATGAAATGGAAGTAATTGTGGAAAATGACTTGTATTAAAATCCCCAGGATCGTGTGTATAGGGCCATAACCAGGAATGTTCCTTTCTCACTGTAGATGAATTAGAAATCTAGCTTGTTGTTTTGTACGCCAGCTTCAAGGTTTGATAACTAGAAATAATTGGGAAAAAACTATGTCTCTAGCACATGGCACTTCATGGGGAGGGCTTGAAAGTTCTATTAATAAACAAAGACAACATGAATAATGCAATGGATCTTTTCACTTTATTTTACATGAGTTCTGCAAGGCATTTATGAGGTGGATATGGTGTAAATAATATGGACAGGATGTGAACACATTATTGAATATTATATATATTAAATTGTTACAAAATTTATAAAAGCTCACAATTGCAATATCAACAAACCTGTGCTTACAATATCAACAAACAAGCATATTTATGTATACATGCATTCAGAAAATATTTGCAAATTCTTGTACTTGAATTTTTCAATAGGTGCACCTGTGAGTGTTGCCAAGCAATGCCAACAGTGGAGGATAGCCGCTGCTGTCAAGAAATTGACCAGATCAGAATGAGAATGGAGGCGCATACCTGTCAAGTGATACGTTTTCGACGTATTTTAATACGGGGAAAATGCAATTTTAGCAAATACGGGCGTATTGCCATTTCTCTACGCCCAAAAGAAAAATATATGGGAAAAAAAATTATTGAGTGTGTTGAGGAACACGTCGTGTGTGTGACCCCCACAGCTAGGGGGCTGGCAGAGCGCTCAGCATGAGCTATTCTCACTACAGTTAGAAGTGTGGACTCAATCATTAGGCTGATGGCCGGGGCGGGCAAAGAGCTCAGTGTGAGCTATTATCACCACAGTTAGAAGTGTGGACTCAATCATTAGGCTGATGGCCTCACACTTTCTACTGTCTTGCGGCTCCGGAACAGAGAGGAATCGCCTTCCAAATCCAGAATTCTGCTTTTTTTATTTCGAGCAGGACGCTGAGTTGTGTTGTTATTGTCAAATATCCATGAATCCTTAAAATATTTGACAATAACAACACGAATTACATTTAAAACATTTCCCAGAAAAGTGTCCCTTATTACCCAGCCGTCCCTTATAGCCCCGTTTTACGGTGCCATCCAGCAATACGATAGATGATTTATTTCTAAGGATAAAATTGTTGGTCGTTGTTACGTTGGTAACGAGGGGTAACTAAGAACAAAAATAGTGATTGCCTTCCACAAACAAAGGAAAAAAACTGTCTATGTATTAAAAATATGCGGTACCTCTTCCAGTCTCCATATAAACAATCAATCGGGATACCCCAAGCATCAAACTAAGGTACAATCTGTTTCGTCACTTCCGCCTTCTTCCCCAGGCGATTCCGGGAGCCGTGAGTAGAAACGTCAGGCCAAGCGCGGCAGTTTTAAATTAACGAATGTTCCGGCGTTACTGAAGCATATGCACCAAGACCCGAACGGATCGGTTCCCTTTTATATCTAGTTTCAAGACATTTTAAGGACCCTATTACGTGACATTTGGACTTTAAAAGATGAGAGAGGTCTCCAACTTTCATCATAGATATACCTCAACTATCACATTGTCTGATTTTTAAAGAATTTATTTGCAAATTATGGTGGAAAATAAGTATTTGGTCACCTAAAACCAAGCAAGATTTCTGGCTCTCACAGACCTGTAACTTCTTCTTTAAGAGGCTCCTCTGTCCTCCACTTGTTACCTGTATTAATGGTACCTGTTTGAACTCGTTATCAGTATAAAAGACACCTGTCCACAACCTCAAACAGTCAGACTCCAAACTCCACTATGGCCAAGACCAAAGAGCTGTCAAAGGACACCAGAAACAAAATTGTAGACCTGCACCAGGCTGGGAAGACTGAATCTGCAATAGGTAAGCAGCTTGGTGTGAAGAAATCAACTGTGGGAGCAATTATTAGAAAATGGAAGACATACAAGACCACTGTTAATCTCCCTCGATCTGGGGCTCCACGCAAGATCTTACCCCGTGGGGTCAAAATGATCATGAGAACGGTGAGCAAAAATCCCAGAACCACATGGGGGGACCTAGTGAATGACCTGCAGAGAGCTGGGACCAAAGTAACACAGGCTACATCAGTAACACACTGCGCCGCCAGGGACTCAAATCCTGCAGTGCCAGACGTGTCCCCCTGCTTAAGCCAGTACATGTCCAGGCCCGTCTGAAGTTTGCTAGAGAGCATTTGGATGATCCAGAAGAGGACTGGGAGAATGTCATATGGTCAGATGAAACCAAAATAGAACTTTTTGGTAAAAACTCAACTTGTCGTGTTTGGAGGAGAAAGAATGCTGAGTTGCATCCAAAGAACACCATACCTACTGTGAAGCATGGGGGTGGAAACATCATGCTTTGGGGCTGTTTTTCTGCAAAGGGACCAGGACGACTGATCCGTGTAAAGGAAAGAATGAATGGGGCCATGTATCATGAGATTTTGAGTGAAAACCTCCTTCCATCAGCAAGGGCATTGAAGATGAAACGTGGCTGGGTCTTTCAGCATGACAATGATCCCAAACACATCACCCGGGCAATGAAGGAGTGGCTTCGTAAGAAGCATTTCAAGGTCCTGGAGTGGCCTAGCCAGTCTCCAGATCTCAACCCCATAGAATATCTTTGGAGGGAGTTGAAAGTCCGTGCTGCCCAGCGACAGCCCCAAAACATCACTGCTCTAGAGGAGATCTGCATGGAGGAATGGGCCAAAATACCAGCAACAGTGTGTGAAAACCTTGTGAAGACTTACAGAAAATGTTTGACGTCTGTCATTGCCAACAAAGGGTATATAACAAAGTACTGAGATGAACTTTTGTTATTGACCAAATACTTATTTTCCACCATAATTTGCAAATAAATTCTTTAAAAATCAGACAATGTGATTTTCTGGATTTTTTTTTTTCTCATTTTGTCTCTCGTAGTTGAGGTATACCTATGATGAAAATTGGAGACCTCTCTCATCTTTTAAGTGGGAGAACTTGCACAATTGGTGGCTGACTAAATACTTTTTTGCCCCACTGTATGTATATCAATATGCTAATGTGCCATGCATTCTCTCTGTTTGTATAACATATAAACGAGCTGACGATACATGCCTCAGCAACACAACACAGCACACGGAGCACAGCACAGTACAGCACTGTAGCGCACAGCGCTACAAGTGCGTCTCATTATGTTGGAGGAAATAGAACTCTGCAACTTTCCAGCTCGTCATATCTCGCCTGAACTTATTCCTCCACAATGTCACATTTACAGAGACAGGATCCAGTTTCCAGTGGTGCTGGTTTTGGACCATGAATGAGGCAGGTTATATATGGAGCAAATTGGTTATTATTCATCAGGGTTTCACTGCGCTCAATAAGCCAAGATGTGGAGATAAATCTTGTAATAATAATAATAATCATCATATTTTTCAACCACTAATTCATAGACAAATCATTTCAACTGAAGTAAAAATGTTATTTTAACACATTCTTTCAGTTTCAGCTGCTTTGTAGTTAAATACACCCACCTGACAGAGTCAAACAGAATTTTGCAGAGAGCCCGCAACTTCTCATGGCAGGTGGAAACTTTGCGGCTTGACCCACAAACTCTCCCGTCACGTTTGATTTTATACATCCCACTGTGTGCGTGAAAATCAGCCTACACTGTGTTTTTGTGCGTGCGCACCGTTTATACTGTACATGAGGCCCCTGGACTTCTTTGTTTAATAGCCTTTGAAGAGTACAGGACAAGATGAATTCCGGAATGATCTGCTAAAGATGCAGGAGAAATTAAACAAGAACATAAAAATGATGCCAAAGAATCAGAAATAAGCCAAAGATGTATTTGTGATTTCTGATAAATCAGACTTAAACCATTTATACGAATCACATGAATTTGGAGATAAAGATCTAAAAGCATCTAATAAAGATAAATGACAACAAAAATCATGAATTACTAAATTTAAATTATTTGCTCTATCTCTTGAAGGAAATCTGTACATATGTAAATCTGGAGCCTCATTGAAGTCATCACCTATTATCAGTGAAGTTATTTTTCATTGTAAGTACTATGGAAGCTAAGTCCTGAAGAGAAGTTTATGGTGTACCAGAGCAAGAGGATGAGAATACTAAAATGAGTGTGGTGGACCTCCTGTCCAAGGTCTCACCAGGGTTGAAGGATACCCTCCAAAGCTCCATGGATGTAGTGCATCGCCTTAGACCCAGAAACATCAGGAATGGGAGAAGCAGTGGCACTACACCCCCTCGCCGCATAATTGTCCAGTTTGCGTCATGCGCACACACCAGGACCATGTGTGGGCAGAG
Source organism: Pholidichthys leucotaenia (assembly GCA_020510985.1). Classification (NCBI taxonomy): domain Eukaryota; kingdom Metazoa; phylum Chordata; class Actinopteri; order Cichliformes; family Pholidichthyidae; genus Pholidichthys; species Pholidichthys leucotaenia. The sequence continues at coordinate 183,529,591 of CM035844.1, forward strand.
GCAAAAAAACTCTGAGGTCCTGAAGCAGAAGAAAATCATGATCACGGAGGACTTGACACAATACGAGAGGGATGCGAGAGCCAAGTTGTGGCCGCTTGTGGAGCAGGCAAGGGAAAAGGGGAAACTGGCTGGCTTTAGTGGTCCATTCGCCTTCAGTGATGGCAGAAGGATCAGTGTGCAGGATGTCGTCACTTCAGACACTTGAAAGGTTGTGATAATGCTGTGATGATCAGGCGAGCATGCTCCCCCTCCCCTCCTGTTCCTGTCTTCCCGGCTCCAGAGTAATTACCACACCTGCTTGATTCGCTTCGCTGCACCTGCTGCCCTCCGGCGCCTCAGTGTATTTAAGGTCCAATGTGTGAATACAGCACCGCTGGACTGTTGGGTATTGCTGCCCGGTTATACTCTTTAGTTATTGCTCTTTAGGTTGACCTATGTTTTTTTTACTCCCGTGTCTTCTTCCTCTTCTCAGGTTTGCTGCCACCTCAGCAGTGTGTACTCCGGGGCTGATCACGCTCGCTTGACCCGAAGACACCGGACATCTGTCTTTCCCCTGTCATCCCCTGATCCCACGCAGGAGTTCCCTGCTGGGCTCCTCTGCTCACTGTAGTAAGAAGTGTTCTCCTTTTCTTACTCTCCTCTTGCGGAGATTCTGCCTCTAATTATCTCTCTCTGCTCTCTTTCCCCACGCTGCGTGTGCTCCAGCGGGCACCTTTTGTGTATAAATTTAAGTGTGTGATTTTGTTTGCACTTTTCTTTAGTTGTGCACTTTATTTTGGTTTGAGTATGTTGGTTTGCTTTTTCATTAAAGTGGTGAAACTTTTACCATCTAAGTCTGAGCGTTTGTTTGGTGTGGTAGATCAGCAATTGAGCCTCCTTCTTGTGTTGAATTATGACAGAACAGTCCAGCCAAGATCGGGTCGTTGCGGCAGACTCCGGATGGAACGACGTTGCTCTATGCAACACCTTCCTCTGGGGCCTGAATCCACATCTTCGCGACGAGCTGGCTATCCGCACATCCACCTCCTCTCTGGATGAGCTGATTGCACAGGCAGTGACTCTGGACAACCGGTTTAGGGAGTGCGCGAGGGAGCAGAAGGCCACTGCTTCCCTGTTCACTCCACGGCTGACTCCTCTGGCTGGCTCCTCCGGCCTCTGATGCTGTTCCACAGGTGCCATCTCTGGAGCAGACTGTCCTCGGTCGGGCCCGTCTGACTTTGAGGGAACACTGGTGCTGCAAGAGGGCAGGAGTGTGCATATATTGTGGGGTCCCTGGCCACACAATACTGAAATGCCCAATTCGGCCCGAAAGATCCGGCCCGCCAGTCGCTGTGGGAGGCCTGGTGGGAGGGTCTTTGCAAAATCCTCCCAATCGTTTTGAACTCCTGGCCCTCATTCAGTTACTGGGGGCCGAGTTCAAAACCTCCGCCCTGATTGATTTGGAGACAGAGCAGAATTTCATTCAACTGGCACTGGTCCGAAAATTTCAGATTCCCACCAGGAACCTCCTGATGCCCTTGAATGTCTCGGCAGTTTCAGGCAACAGCATCATGGCAATTATCGAGCAAACTGAGCTCATTTCAGTCATTTTGTCCGGTAATCACCGTGATACTGTCCAGTTCTATGTGCTGCCTCAATCTACTACCCCCATGATTCTGGGGTATCCGTGGCTCTAAATTCATAACCCTATAATAAATTGGAGCCAGGGCTCCATTTCGTCCTGGAGCTCTTTTTGTCTCTCATCGTGTCTCCACTCGGCCGTATGCTCGCCCTCTCTCCCGATCTCCTCCCCTTCGGCTGAGCCAGCAGATCTCAGCTCCGTGCCCGAGGTCGATCATGACTCAGGGGAGGTCTTTAGCAAGTCTAGGCCCTATCTTTACCACCTCACCGGGCCTACGACTCTGCTATCAACCTCCTCCCGGGCATGCAGCTGCCATCCAGCCGGCTCTACAGTTTATCTGGGCCGGAGAGGGAGGCGATTGAGACCTACATAAAAGACTCCCTCAGCGCCAGCATTATTTGTCCATCGTCCGCCCCTCTCGCCGCTGGGTTCTTTTTTGTAAGGAAAAAAGGATGAGACATTGCGGCCATGTATTGATTACGGGAACTTAACACGATTACCCGTAAGGATAAATATCCACTGCACCTTATTAACTCAGCATTTGAGCTTCTCCAACGGGCACGTTTTTTCACCAAGCTCGACCTCCGGAATGTGTACCACTTGGCCCGCATTCGTGAGGGAGACGAGTGGGAGATGGCATTTAAAATGTCTCTGGGCCATTTTGAGCATTTGGTCAGTATTTGGTCATGCCATTCGAGCTGACCAACACCCCCCGCCATCTTCCAGTGGTTAATCAATGACATCTTGCGAGACATAGTGAACCAGTTTGTTTTCGTTTATTTGGACGATATTCTGATTTTTTTCCTTCACACTGGAGGAGCATGTAGTCCACGTTTGGTCCATCCTGCAGAGGCTGCTGGAGAATCAGCATTTTGTGAAAGCGAAGAAGTGCAAATTCACCACTCGCTCAACTTCTTTCCTGGGGTTCATCATCACCAAGGGCGCGTTAAAGGCCGATCTGGAGAAAATCAAGGCGGTTGTAGACTGGCCTACTCCCCAGTTCAGGAAGCGTCTCTAACGCTTCCTGGGCTTTGCCAACTTCTACCACCGATTTATCCGCGATTACAGTAAGGTGGCGCAACCGTTGACGCAGTTGACATCAACCAAAAGCCCGTTCAAGTGGTCGAAGGCCGCTGAACGAGCTTTTGTGACCCTGAAAGGCCTCTTCACTAACATGCGTGTCCTGGCGCAGGTGGATCCCCAGCGCAGTTTGTGGTCGAGGTGGATGTGTCCGATTCAGGGCTGGGCACTGTCCTCTCCCAGCACTCCAGATCCGACTAGAAGCTCCATCCGTGCGCGTATTTCTCCCGGCGGCTGATGCCAGCTGAGAGCAATTACAATGTTGGGGGCCGCGAACTGCTGGTCATCAAGCTGGCATTGGAGGAGTGGAGACACTGGCTTGAGGGGGCTAGCCAACCGGTCATTGTCTGGACTGATCATAAAAATTTTGAATATCTTCGATCTGCCAGACAGTTGAATTCATGGCAGGCTCGGTGGGCCCTGTTCTTTAATAGGTTCAATCTCTCCATCTCGTACTGACCAGGGTCCCGCAATGCCAAGGCTGATGCCCTCTCATGCCAGTTCTCTCCCAACTCCTCTTCTTCCACCACCCTCTCCGCAGCTGCTGTTTCTCCCCCGGAGACTATTCCCCACCCCTCCTGCTTTCTCAGGGCGCTCTCATGAGAGATCGAGCAGAGGGTCCGGCGGGCCCAGTCATCCGAACCCATCCCGGAGGGAGTTCCATCCGACCAGCTATATGTGCCCTCCACGCTGCGCAGTGAGGTGATAAAGTGGGGGGACGCCAGTTTCTTTGCCTGCCATCCTGGCATTTCACGGACCATTGAGCTGCTGAGGAGAGCGTTTTGGTGGCCCACACTCGGGAGGGATGTGCAGGAGTACGTGAAGGCCTGTCACACCTGCACCGCTAACAAAACGGACTCTTCCCCTCCAGCTGGCCTCCTCCATCCCCTCTCGGTGCCGAGTCATCCGTGGTCCCACATCACTCTGGACTTTGTCACTGGCCTCCCTCCATCCCAGGGTAACACAATCATACTCACCATCATCAACCGTTTCTCCAAGGCTCTCCACCTTGTCCCTCTCCCTAAACTGCCATCAGCTGCGGAAACGGATAACTTATTGACTCAACATGTTATCCGCTTGCATGGGATCCCCATGGACACTGTCTCAGACTGGGGGCCCCAGTTTATATCTCAGGTGTGGAAGGCGTTTTGTCGATTCCTGGGTGCTACAGCCAGCCCGACGTCCAGATACCACTCGCAGAGCAACGGTCAGGCCAAGCGTGCTAATCAGTCCTTGGAGGCCACCCTGAGGTGTGTAGCATCCTGCAGTCTCACCACCTGGAGCTCCCACCTGACCTGAGTGGAGTATTCTCACAACTCTGCCGTCTCCTCTGCCACTGGGCTGACACCATTCGAAGCCTCAATGGGTTACACTCTGCCTCTGCTGCCTATGGCCTAGAGGGGGTCTCGCCGTCCCATCTGTGGAGGTCCACAGGCGCCGTTGCCGCCATCTGTGGAGGGCCACGAAAGCTGCCTTCCTCCGCTCTGCGGAGCGGAACCAGCAGTATGCAAACTGCAGACGTGCGCCAGTGTCGAAGTACACAGTGGGACAGAAGGTCTGGCTGTCCGCCGAGCAGATTCCACTAAAGACGGAGTCTTGGAAGCTGTCACCATGCTATCTGGGCCCATTTCCCATCAAGCGCATCATAAACGATGTAACTGTTCGGCTGGATCTGCCACCTTTGATGTGGATCCATCCCACCCACCTTCCATGTCTCCTGCATCAAGCCCCTCTCCAGATCCCCCACCTCCCCCCGGGTCATCAACAGTCAAACCACCTACACCACAGAGAAGATCTTGGACGTCCATCAACGGGGTCGTGGCTGCCAGTACCTGGTCCACTGGAAAGGGTATGGTCCAGAGGAGAGGTCCTGGATTCAAGGCTCCAACATCCTGGACAAGCGGATGGTACAGGTATTCCATCGGGCACACCCACAGAAGCTGAGTGGGACGCCAGGAGGCGCCCCTTGGGGGGGGGGGGGCACTGTGATGATCAGGCGAGCATGCTCCCCCTCCCCTCCTGTTCCTGTCTTCCTGGCTCCGGAGTAATTACCACACCTGCATGATTCACTGCACCTGCTGCCCTCCGGCACCTGAGTATTTAAGGTTCAGTGTGTGGATACAGCGCCGCTGGACCATTGGGTATTGCTGCCCGGGTATACTCTCTTGTTATTGCTCTTTTGGTTGGCCTGTGTTTTTTCACTCCTGTGTCCTCTTCCTCTCCTCAGGTTTGCTGCCACCTCAGTGGTGTGTACTCCGGGGCCGATCACGCTCGCCTGACCCTTAAGACACTAGACGTCCACCCAAGTCATCCGTTTTTCCCCTGCCATCCCCTGGTCCCACGCAGGAGTTCCCTGCCATGCTCCTCTGCTCACTGTAGTAAGAAGTGTTCTCTTTTTCTGAAGCCTGCTTCATGCTGCATTTCCCCTCTAGTCTGCGCATGTTTTGGACGAGCCCAGCATACACGCAGCGCTGTACATGCTCACTTTTTTCATCTACCCAGGCCAAGCGGTTGACGCATGCGCACAACCATCATTTATAGTTTCACTCCCACCCGATAGGTAGAGCCAAGGCACCGACATGCCAGGATTTTCACCAATGAAGAAACGGCGGACTTCTTCACAAAGTTTCTCTTCAAATATAAAGTCCATTTCTGCTGTTTAACTTCCCGGTTTTCACTCCTTTTCCACAAAGATGCTGCTGCCGCTGTGAAAGAAAATATGTATGCATGATTCATGTATGTTTTTATTATTGCTTTCCGCCTCCTCGCTGTCTTCTTCGTCTATTGATGTATGCTGTGTCGATACCACCTCGTGAATGGGACGTTCAGTCTTGTGCATGTGCTTTTCAACGCGTTCAGATCATGGGCAGGTGGCGCGGACACAAAATTTGGGCTGCACGCAGTCGTCCGTGGTCAAGCACTGCGGACACTAGAGGAGTGGAGACAATGATGTAAATTTCATCACACAAGGTTTCTGGTTACACGTAGATGGACAGCAGAGGTAGCATGAAGCAGGCTTTACTCTCCTCTTGCAGAGATTCTGCCTCAAATTATCTCTCTCTGCTCTCTTTCCCCACGTGGGCTCCAGTGGGCACCTTTTGTGTATAAATTTAAGTGTGTGTTTTTGTTTGCGCTTTTCTTTAGTTGTGCACTTTATTTAGGTTTGTGTATGTTGGTTTGCTTTTTCAGTAAAGTGGTGAAACTTTTACCATCTGAGTCTGAGTGTTTGTTTGGTGTGGTAGCTCAGCGTTTGAGCCTCTCTCTTGTGTTGAATTATGACAAATGCATGGTTTGACTTTGATATTTGCTTTTCTCTTTTCCCATACAAAACCTTTGAGGATATCTTTATGCACAGACAATTAGTTTTTGTAAAGTCAAATGTATTAATGAATCTTGTGCAGGTTAATTGAGACAATGTTCTCTATTTGGTTTTCGAGGAATTTCTTTATTTATTTTTTTCTTTTTTGTACTGATTCAGTTATTGCTAGTTTGGATCTTTTTCGGGTCTTCTCAGGAATATATCTGCATATTTCAGTATGGGGTGTATTAATATTTTTTGTTCAGCCCCCCCCCCCCCATTACAGTTCAAAAGTTTAAAGTTTTTATTTTTGTAAGTTAGGTTTGTGGTGCATTTTTTGCATTATGTCTCAATTATTTTTGACTTGGTTTTCTCTTAATGTACAAGGTATTAGAGAAACTACGAAAAGAAAAGCTTTATTTTTATATTGTAAGGCACAAAAGGAGATATATATATTTTTTGCAAGAAACCCATTCATGCCAGACAGATGAAAGGTTTTGGAGTAATCAATGGGGAGGGAAAGCTTTCTTCTGTCATGGTTCAAATCATTCTGGAGTTCTCATCTTATTTAGTCTTCGCTTTAATGGTCCCATTATAGAATCACGTGTCTCCCCCTGAGGGTAGATGGATCTTGATTATTGTGAAAATGATGGACATAGTACTTATTTTGATTAATATTTATGAGTTTAATAGGTCCATATGAATGCCAGGAAAACATTGCTGACCATCATCAGGGGTTGCGAAATGAGGTGATAAAGTGGAAAAAAATTATGATATGGCACTCTTGCTGAGTTTTGGTCCTGATACGTAGCAGCACCCCATGATGTTATTCTTGGATTATGTCACACTACTTGTTACGTATGTGTCATTACATCTACCAAGGAGATAATGTTTTTGCTGGATCACTTTTCATTTTTAACATTGTTAGATAGGGCCTTGGTGGAGGTATGTGCTCTATGAGTGCCCTCTGTGACTTTACATTGCATAACTCTGCCAAGGGTCTATCTCGCTAACCCAAGAGCCACCTCTGGTGAAAATTTCTTCAAAATCTGTTCAGGAGTTTTTGCATAATCCTGCTAACAGCCTGCCTGTTAGCAGGATTCAGACTCTAGTTTGTAAATGATTCATTCTAAAGAACTAGTTCTTCTGGGTGAACAAACTGTACTGAATCACTTACTGAAGCAATTCATTCATTTTACAGTTCAGTCAGTAAGTTCAGTCAGATTGTGAATCATGCAGTGAGCAAGCAGAGACAAGCCTACTGCAATCAAACAGGATTTGCGCTGTTGCCATTAAAGCAACACTATGTAAGATTTTCACCATAAAATAATATTTCCAAAATCATTTTGATGGTACATCAGGCTTTCACCAAGTGAATGTCACTTCACCCATAGCCAGAGTGGGGCATACTGTCTGCAACAGCTCTGTTCTTGGTAGCCACCAACAACTAAGCACCTTGTGATTGGCTGTTGGGACTGAGGACTGAGAACAAGAGAGTTACACAGTGCTGCTTTGAGCTGAGGATCACAAGCAAAACTGCAAAAGCACTGTGAGAGTGCATACCTTCGCCAAGGCTCCTTCCATCCCTCATGGATCACCTTCAAAATGTAATGGGTTTGTGTGTAGGCCAGGATCCAGTTCTGGTCAAAACTGCATCAAGGTGTATCCACTAGTTTTGGAGGATTCTTGCTAACACACTGTGAGACGTTAAGAGCCTTGGTGGAGGTATGTGTTTTCAAATCATCACCAAAATGAAATGGTTTCCCCTCTAGCATAAGAACTACCTCTGGTAAAAGTTTCATCCAAATCCATCCAGTAGTTTTTGAGTAATCCTGCTGCACAAATACAAGCAAGGTCCTTGGTGGAGGTATGCACTCTCAGATCATTACCAAAATTTAATGAGTTCATCCTTGGCCCAAGGACTACCTCTGGTGAAAATTTCATCAAAATCCTTCCAGTAGGTTTTTGCGTAATCCTGCTAACGGGCAGACAGACAAACAAACAGACAGACAAACCACTCTGATTACATCAACTCCTTGGTGGAGGTAATTGTGCCCAGCCCCCAATTCAGCTGCATTTCAGTTTTGTGAGTAGTGACTCACTGAATGTACCAGTACACAGTGAACATGTCATGAGTGAGTTAGCAGCAAACGCCTCACCTCTGTTCAGCAGCGTTTCATTTCAGTGAGCGGTAGACACTTGTAGCTCCAGTAAAACACTAAATGATTCTGTGAACAAATATTCTGAACAATCCTTTTTATTGAACTGATTCTAATGATCCCCTCCATGAATCGCCACCTTATCGTGGTGGAGGGGACTGAGTGCCCGAGTGGATCCAGGAGTTATGGTGTTGGAGACAACTTGCCCCTGGAGGGGTCTCCTTGGGCAAATTGGTCCTGGGTGAAGGACCAGACCAAGAACGGTTGAGTGGATTCCTATGAAAAAAGCTACATCAAGGACCCAGTATACCCAAAGAAAGCACGTGGGTCCACCCTCCAGTGGGCTCATCTCCTGCAGGAGGGATCATGGGGATCATGGTGCTATGTGAACCAGGTGGCAGTTTGGGCTGGGCTGCTCTGCCTGGACTGCTGCCCCCACGACCTTCAGATAAGTGGTGGGTGGGTGGATGGATGATTCTAATGATTCAGTATGCTGAAATGAACTGTGATGTACGTCACTACATATTGTACAGCCATTCATCATACCTGACATTCATACAATAATCAAATCCAAGTCTGTATGGTGGTAAGCCGCAACAAAATTGGCTTAATTCATGTAGTTTGAACAGGGCATTACTTTTTTCTTTTGCGGTTGTCACCACGGGAACAGGTGTTCCTTTCTTGGCTTATACAGGACAGGGGTCGCCACTCCTCTCTGCCCTCCTTTCCCCGTTCTATTCTGCTGAGTACCAAGCTAGAGGGTGGAAAGTACAATTTTTATCTGGTTTTTGGTATGACCTGACTGGGATTTGAACCCCAGCCTCCCGGGTTTGGGGCGGATGCTCTACCAACTGAGCCACCACTCCAGTTACTAGGACTAATAAAAAAAGAGAACATCCTGTCCTCGTTTGATCAACCTTCTTTCCTCTAGTTATTCCAGATGTTTCTATTATGCCCTGCTCTTTTAAGTAGAAAAGTGCTTTTGGGCTGTCATGTGCTTGTGTACCTTCAATATAGCTTCTCTTTCCTCCTCTGTTAAATGCTTCAGGGGTCCCTGCTCCCTCTGTTGTTTCATCATGTTGTTATACTCTTCCTGTGCCCGGTGCGCCTCTTCAGTGCGCTGTTGGAGGTACACAGGTACTTTACCATAATCCTGCAGGTGGGAACAGTATATCAAAATAAAACACCTTGACCTATAATAACATGTGAATTTAAATACTGGATTTACATGTTGGAATTCAAGACTAGGACTATGTTTACGCTATTAAAAAGAATGAGATCTCATTCTGAATAAGACAACACCATGTAAACAGCAGTTTCTGATCTTTTTCAGAGGTTTCAGGAGGACACTAAAAAAGTGAGTGGGTAGGCCAGCAGTGTGAACGAGTCAGAGAATAACTGAAGGAGAGCTGGAGGGAACCAGCTCTCAGCTACTGCTTAAGATTTGAGCTGTTCATTTATTTTAATAAAAAAAAACCAAAATTTAACTTACAGCACCTTTAAGAGTCAATTCATTCCATTTTACATTAAACTAGAAAAGCACTCAGAGAGCGCATGCCTCTGCCAAAGGAGGTATATGGATCACCTCCAAAATGTAATGGGTTGGTGGGTAGACCAAGAGCCACCTGTGATGAAAATTTCATCAAACTCTGTCCAGTTGTTTGACTTTTTCTCCTCCGGACCAGCCACAGAATGAATCCCTCATGGACAGACTTGAGCTCTGCTGCTGGCCCTGTACAGCAGCAGAGCTCAAGTCTGTACATGGGTACAGACTCAAGTCTGTACAGAGCTACCTGTACATGGGTAGTCTCCAATGTGGGTTGGTTTCCCATCCTGCCCCAGTTGTTGTTCCTACCACAACCCAGCCAGAAGAAATGTGTGGTCTGCTTCCAAACAGCACTAAGTGTGCGCTGCTTCTGGGGTGCTGAGGTATGGCCGCATCTGCGGGCACGTCTTAAAGGGGAAGTACATGAAAAGTACAATATATTGTAAAATAATACTTTAAAAATTCCTGATCCAGACAGTGAACCGGATCAGCACCACAAAACAATCTTTTGTTCCTTGGCCCATTTCCTACCTTCCCTGAGATTTTCACTAAAATCTGTTACTACTTTTTGTGTAATGTTGCTAACAGACAAACAGACAAATGCCGGCAAAAACATTATCTCCTTGGCAGAGGTATTCTTTTTGATTTAAGAGGAAGAAAACTAAAAGTGAAACTTGTCCTCAGATGATTTAATCATATGAAAGTGATTTACTAATTGATTCTTTCTCATTAAATTTTGATTTCTACCAATGAGAGGGACTTTGCTGCCAGGTTGAATTATTAATCTAAATTAGTTTACAGTTTCCATGTATTATTTATCTAAGGTTTAAGTATTATCATTTTTTGTCGATAAAAAGATACATACATTTTTTTTAAGCTGCTTATTTTGGGTTTGTTTTCACGGTTCCTTGTTTGAGGAAGAATACCTTCTTCATAATGAACTTGGGGACAAGTCCCGAGTTTTCCAGAAGCTGTTTGTGACCATTCCTCGTGTCCACAGTTATGGGCTTCGGCTTCATTGGCATTGCTACAGTTGTTTTGGTAAAGTCTCTCTTGGTGTGAATACCCATTGGAGGGATGTCAGTCTTCAAAGGAACCAATGGTTTTCTAAGAGTGTGGGAGTGGGTCAAACTAGCATCTTTCAAACATTGAGTCTCTGAAAAATAGAAAATGCAGAAGCACCAACATAAAGAGGACTCAAACATGGATAAGTTAATCTAAAAAACAAACTCACTTTCAGGGAGTTGAGGCTCTTTTGAATGCTTCTTGAGGTATTTATCTGGTGAGGGTGGTTCCACTTTAGCAGGCCCCATCGTCCTCATTACATCCTTTCTCTGCTTGTTCTCCCGAATAATGTCAGGTCTGAACTTCGACACATACCTTTAGAAATAGAACAACAGTTAAATAACATCAACTGCTCTATTTAGAAATAAAATATATATATATATACTGTTGTTATCAAGGATATTATGATGAAAGACCCACTCTGGCAGCTCTAAAACCATCTCAAAAACCAATGTGTTTTACCCAAAATAGTATACCGAGGGGAAAAAAAAGTATTTAGTCAGAATCAGAATCAGAATCAGGTTTATTGCCATTGTTCATGTAGTACACAAACTAGGAATTTGTCTCGGTACAATGCTGCAACATTAAACATGATAAGATAAGAGAAATAAACTATACATGTAATAAAGTGTAGGATAAGATTAAGTGATACTGGTCAACAGTTAAAATATATATTAGCCAGCAGCAGATACTGTGGAGAACTATATAGTGCAGTCGGTAATGCAGGAAGAAAACAGTGATGATTGACATGAGTCTGGTTGAGCTGCTGTACATGGTGCACGAGAGTCAATAAGTCACTTAGTGTTCAGCAGTCTAATGGCAGAGGGGAAGAAGCTGTTCATGTGACGGGAGGTTTTAGTCTGGATGGACCGAAGTCTACCAGAGGGGAGGGGGGCAAACAGTACGTGACCAGGGTGTGAGGGATCGGCTATGATCCGGCCAGCACGCCTCCGGGTCCTGGAGATGTACAGATCCTGGAGAGATGGGAGCTTGCAGCCGATCACCTTCTCAGCAGTGCGCACGACGCGCTGCAGCCTTAGTCTGTCCCTGGCAGTGGCTCCTGCGTACCACACGGTTATGGAGGTGGTGAGGATGGACTCGATGATGGCTGTGTAGAACTGCACTAACATCTTGGTGGGTAGCTTGAGCTTCCTCAGCTGCCGCAGGAAGAACATCCTCTGCTGGGCTTTTTTGATGAGTGAGCTGATGGTCAGCTCCCATTTGAGGTCCCTGGTGATGGTAGTGCCTAGGAAGCGGAAGGAATCAGCAGTGGTGATGGGAGAGCCTGAGAGGGTGAGGGGGGGCAGAGGAGTAGTGACTTTCCTGAAGTCTACAATCATCTCCACTGTCTTCAGAGCGTTCAGCTGCAGGTTGTTATTGCTGCACCAGGACGCCAGCTGGGCCACCTCTCTCCTGTAGGCGGACTCGTCGCCGTTGGAGATGAGCCCGATGAGGGTGGTGTCGTCCGCAAACTTGATCAACTTGACAGACTGGTGGCTGGAGGTGCAGGAGTTGGTGTAAAGGGAGAAGAGTAGGGGGGAAAGTACACAGCCCTGGGGTGATCCGGTGCTGATGCTAGTATAGTCTGAGACAGTCTTTCCCAGCCGCACATGCTGCCTCCGGTCCGTCAGGAAGTCGATGATCCACCTGCAGAGGGAGTCAGGCACGTTGAGCAGGGACAGCTTGTCCCGGAGCAGAGCGGGGTGGATGGTGTTGAATGCGGAGCTGAAGTCCACAAACAGGATCCTGGCGTAGGTTCCCGGGGAGTCCAGGTGCTGCAGGATGGAGTGGAGGGCCAGGTTGACTGCATCGTCTACAGACCTGTTGGCTCGGTAGGCAAACTGCAGCGGGTCCAGGAGAGGGGTGGTGATGGACTTGAGGTGGGACAGGACCAGGCGCTCAAAGGACTTCATGACTACAGAGGTGAGCGCTACAGGTCTGTAGTCATTAAGTCCAGTGATCCGTGGCTTCTTGGGGACAGGGATGATGGTGGAGGATTTGAGGCAGGACGGCACGTGGCATAACTTAAGGGAGGTGTTAAAAATGTCTGTGAATACAGGAGCCAGCTGTTTCGCACAGAGTCTCAGAGTGGAGGGAGACACGCCGTCTGGGCCGGGGGCCTTGCGCGGGTTCAGTCTGGAGAACTGTTTGAGCACATCCTGCTCACTGATGATAAGGGGAGGGGGGGAGGAGGGGGGGGGGGTGCCTTAAATGAAGTAGCGAATGTGGAGGCTGTGGAGCTGGAGGGAGGGGGGGAGTTGGACACAGATGACGAGGTGTCAAAACGGGCATAGTGTTGGGACAGTCTTTGACAAAGGGCTTTGTCATCCTGACCTTTAGGAGCCTTAGGTCGATAGTTGGTGATTTGCCTCAGTCCTCTCCACACGGAAGCCGAATCATTAGCAGTGAACTGCTGCTGGAGTCTCTCTGAGTATAGAGATTTAGCCCTCTTCAGCTCTCTGTTAAACCGGTATTTAACCTCCCTGTAGCAGTCCCTGTCTCCACTTTTCAGCGCTGCTTCCTTCTCCTTCCTGATCTGTCTGAGCTTAGCTGTGAACCAGGGTTTGTCATTAGAGTAACTCACCCTGGTGCGTGATGGAAGAATGTTCTCTTCACAAAAGTGGATATATGAGTTCACAGTGTCCGTGTACTCATCCAGATCATGCGTGGCTCCTTTAAGCATGCCCCAGTCAGATATTTCCATGCACGTTTCCAGCTTCTCCTCAGCATCACTGGTCCGTATCTTCGTAGTGCTCACAACAGGTTTAGTGAGCTTCAATCTCTGTCTGTATGTGGGAATGAGGTGAACCATCACGTGATCAGATAATCCCAGCGCAGCTCGAGGGACAGCGCGATATGCGTCTTTCACTGTGGTGTAACAGTGATCCAGTGTGTTTAATCCTCTGGTGGGGCATTTAATAAACTGTTTGTAGCGGGGGAGATCGTGGCTCAGATTGCACTGATTAAAGTCGCCAGCCACAATAATCAGCGAGTCTGGAAAACTCCGCTCTGTGTGTTGAATGTGATCCGCGAGCACGCGCTGAGCTTCGCGCGTGTCCGCATCGGGAGGGGCGTACACAGCGATCATTATGAAAGAAGCAAACTCCCGCGGGGAATAGAAGGGCTTGCAATTGATAACAAGAAATTCCAAGGCAGGAGAACAGTGTTTGGAAATTACCGTTACATCAGAGCACCAGCTGCAGTTGATGTAGAAGCAGACACCGCCTCCTGTGGTCTTGCCGGAAAGCTCTGTGTCACGATCAGCACGGAAGAGCTGAAAGCCGTCGAGGCGCAGCGCGCTGTCCGGTATATTTTCCCGGAGCCAGGTCTCAGTAAAGCAGAGGACAGCTGAGGAGGCGAGGTCCTTAAAACGCATCAGCAGTCTCAGTTCATCTACCTTGTTAGAGAGAGAGTTGGTATTGGACAGAAATATGCCAGGCAGCGCCGTTCGCGAGCCTCTCCTGCGAAGTCGTACGAGAGCGCCCGCTCGTCTTCCTCTCTTCCGCCGTCTCACTTTCCGAGCCAAACAATAAACCAGATCGGCGGCAGGGGCTAGAAAAACTGGGAGGAGGTCCGTGGGGGTGAAAGTCCTGATATTTAGAAGTTCTTCACGGGTATAAGTGCAAGCAGACACACAATTGACAAACAAAAACAAACAAAGAGCGCAGCGAAGCACCATGTCGACCGCTGTGGGCGCCATCTTGGATGTTTCAGCCACCAATTGTGCAAGTTCTCCCACTTAAAAGATGAGAGAGGTCTCCAATTTTCATCATAGGTATACCTCAACTATGAGAGACAAAATAAGAAAAAAAAAATCCAGAAAATCACATTGAAGGATTTTTAATGAATTAATTGGTAAATTTCTTGGTAAAATAAGTATTTGGTCAATAACAAAAGTTCATCTCAATACTTTGTTATATACCCTTTGTTGGCAATGACAGAGGTCAAACGCTTTCTGTAAGTCTTCACAAGGTTTTCACACACTGTTGCTGGTATTTTGGCCCATTCCTCCATGCAGATCTCCTCTAGAGCAGTGATGTTTTGGGGCTGTCGCTGGGCAACACGGACTTTCAACTCCCTCCAAAGATTTTCTATGGGGTTGAGATCTGGAGACTGGCTAGGCCACTCCAGGACCTTGAAATGCTTCTTACGAAACCACTCCTTCGTTGCCCGGGTGGTGTGTTTGGGATCATTGTCATGCTGAAAGACCCAGCCACGTTTCATCTTCAATGCCCTTGCTGATGGAAGGAGGTTTCACTCAAAATCTCACAATACATGGCCCCATTCATTCTTTCCTTTACACGGATCAGTCTGTCCTGGTCCCTTTGCAGAAAAACAGCCCCAAAGTATGATGTTTTCACCCCCATGCTTCACAGTAGGTATGGTGTTCTTTCTCCTCCAAACACGACAAGTTGAGTTTTTACCAAAAAGTTCTATTTTGGTTTCATCTGTCCATATGACATTCTCCCAATCCTCTTCTGGATCATCCAAATGCTCTCTAGCAAACTTCAGATGGGCCTGGACATGTACTGGCTTAAGCAGGGTGACACGTCTGGCACTGCAGGATTTGAGTCCCTGGCGGCGTAGTGTGTTACTGATGTAGACTTTGTTACTTTGGTCCCAACTCTCTGCAGGTCATTCACTAGGTCCCCCCATGTGGTTCTGGGATTTTTGCTCACCGTTCTCGAGATCATTTTGACCTCACGGGGTGAGATCTTGCGTAGAGCCCCAGATCGAGGGAGATTATCAGTGGTCTTGTATGTCTTCCATTTTCTAATAATTGCTCCCACAGTTGATTTCTTCACACCAAGCTGCTTACCTATTGCAGATTCAGTCTTCCCAGCCTGGTGCAGGTCTACAATTTTGTTTCTGGTGTCCTTTGACAGCTCTTTGGTCTTGGCCATAGTGGAGTTTGGAGTCTGACTGTTTGAGGTTGTGGACAGGTGTCTTCTATACTGATAATGAGTTCAAACAGGTGCCATTAATACAGGTAATGAGTGGAGGACAGAGGAGCCTCTTAAAGAACTGAAGATACAGGTCTGTGAGAGCCAGAAATCTTGCTTGTTTGTAGGTGACCAAATACTTATTTTACCGAGGAATTTACCAATTAATTCATTAAAAATCCTTCAATGTGATTTTCTGGATTTTCTTTTTCTCATTTTGTCTCTCATAGTTGAGGTATACCTATGATGAAAATTAGAGACCTCTCTCATCTTTTAAGTGGGAGAACTTGCACAATTGGTGGCTGACTAAATACTTTTTTCCCCACTGTATTATGGCTTTTTATACACACAAAAAAAACTTTCATTGCCTTAGAATGACTTGGAAAGAGCTGTTATGTCTTTGACTGACTTAAGTATGTGCGGCTGTACGAATATTCTAATTAGCTCCACCCATACTCTCGCCCACCAGTAGCTGGAAGAAGATGAGGACATTGTACAAGGCTCCGAAAAGGCGATCTAACTCGAGGAAGTACCTTCGTAGGTGAACCCATGGAAGAGTCGCTGCCCGGCCCGGCGGGGAGTAATGAAAGGCTTCCCGCCGGTCTCTGGTTACCCACTCACCGTGGATCGCTTTGCTGGGACCCAGTGAGCAGTTCGCCTCGGTCCGGTGCACCCGCCAGCCAGCTCGCCTCCAAGGCGCTCCCCAGCCTCCTTCCTTCGGAGCTTGTCTCGCTTCGAGCTGCTCCGAGGCGAACTGCTTGCCGGTCCTCAGCGAGGCGATCTGCAGTGAGTGGGTAACCAGAGACCGCTCAGTTCCTTCGGAGTGTTCTCCCCGGTTCGCTCCAGGGAGAGGCAAGGTGGCTGGCGGGGTGCACCGGCGGGTGCTACCAGCGAGGTGAGGGGAGCTCTCCAGCTGAGCAGCGACTGCCTCTCCACTCCACTGAGAATGATCATTCTGCAGGTTCACCTACGATGATACTCGGCCGACTGTTGCACCACGCACACCAGGGCTGTCTCCCCCAGCATGCAGGCTGCAAACCTGCATCGTCTTCGGTATTTTAGGAGGGACACTGAGGTTTCTCCAAATAAAATTTATCATTGCTGTATTTTCATGTCTGTGGGTAAGACATGCAATTTAAAAGAGGATTTCTTGCTCACACAGCCAAAAACTGAACATGTACACGGGGCTGAAAAGTTCATAGTGGTTAAATTTGACCAAATGTGGTATATTTTTCAACAGTCTCCCCTTCGGTCCACACACTTCTTCCATTGGTGTTGCAACGCTTGGATCCCTGCGGTTGAAAAATAAACTACATTTGGTCAAACTTTACCACTATGAACTCCCCCTCCCCCCCGCCGTCGTAAAATTTTGTAAAAAGCTGAGCTCCTGCTTGCTTCTCGGCTCCTCCCTCTTCCCCCAAGACAGTCAAGTAGGGGTCTCAGTGCTTGGCCTGATTGGTTAATGTTATAACCAATCAGACTAAGCAGGAATACTGACGTAGCTAGAAGCATTCTGGGTGTGCTCCGATCGCCCAATAGTGTACTCCGAAGTGGACTGCACAGGGTATTCCACCATATTAAGTGAGATTCCAAACCGAAGGGAGTGAACGGTCTTCAGTTCAAAGGGAACTGAGAACTGAGCAAGGAAGAAGTGTACAACAGTACATCACTTCACCGGAACTTGACAAGAACATACCCATAAGCCATTGCGCCTCAAATACGAGTAACACTTTACGAGAAGTAAATACTTCTCACACAACACAACACACTGCCATCTACAGAAGTTCTCTGATGACTCTGCGATCGTTGGCCTCATCTCCAATGGAGATGAAGCTGAATACAGAGGGCTTATCCAGGACTTCGTAGACTGGTGCCATCGGAACTGCCTCCAGATCAACGCAAGGAAAACTAAGGAGCTGGTGGTGGACTGCCGCAGGCATGGGCAGCCCCTCACAGCACCAGTAAATATACAGGGAACAGACATCGAGATGGTGACATCCTATAAGTACCTGGGTGTTCATCTGAACAATAAACTAGACTGGTCACACAATACTGACGCACTCTACAAGAAGGGACAGCGCAGGCTGTTCCTGCTGAGGAAACTCAGGTCTTTTGGTGTACAAGGGGTGCTGCTGAAGACATTCTATGACACGGTGGTGGCATCAGCCATCACTTTTGGAGTGGTCTGCTGGGGCAGTGGCATTACAGCAGCCGATAGGAAGAGACTGAACAAACTGATTAAGAAAGCTAGCTTTGTCCTGGGGCAGCGCCTTGATCCGGTGGAGGAGATAGGAGAGAGAAGGACGGTGGCTAAACTGTCATCTCTGCTGGAGTCCGAGTTCCACCCTATGCAGGATGTACTGAATGCACTGAGGAGCTCTTTTAGCAGCAGACTACATCATCCCAGGTGCACAACCGAGAGGTTTCGTAGGTCCTTCCTACCAACGGCTGTCAGACTGTACAACCTAAGTAGGGCTGCTCGCAGAGATAGCAAAAAGACGTAACAAACTAATAGTTTTTAAATGCAAAAGATGCAATAGACTTACACAATGGTCCCCTCCGGCATACAACTAGGAAAATACCGGTCGCTATGGAGGGTGAGAATATGTATGGGCACATAATCATACCATGTAGGATAACTAAGTAGAGGGTTATGCTGTTTCATCCCATCTAGCAACAATGCTCTGCACTGTGTGTGTTTATATATTTACATATTTATTCCATCTAGCTACAATGCTCAGCACTGGGTGTGTTCATATTTATATATCTATATATTTATTCCATCTAGCTACAATAAGATAAGATAAGATAAGATAAGCCTTTATTAGTCCCACAACGGGGAAATTCCAGGATTGCAACAGCACAGGGATAGCAACACTCAGAGCAACAATCAGAAGGCAAGAAAAAAAACAAGCAAGCAAGAGCAGCTAATATACATATACTCCGCACTGTGTTTTTATATATCTATATATTTATTCCATCTAGCTACAATGCTCCGCGCTGTGTGTGTTTATATACGTACATATTTATTCCACCTAGCTGCAATGCTCCGTACTGTGGGTGTTTATATATTTACATATTTATTCCATCTAGCTACAATGCTCTGCACTGTGTGTTTATATATTCATATATTTATTCCATCCAGCTGTCTGTGTGTGTGTATATATATATTTTATAGTAATATGTACATATGTATATTAGCTGCTCTTACTTGCTTGTTTTTTTTTTTTCTTGCCTTCTGATTGTTGCTCTGAGTGTTGCTATCCCTGTGCTGTTGCAATCCTGGAATTTCCCCGTTGTGGGACTAATAAAGGCTTATCTTATCTTATCTTATCTTAAAACAGACTATTGTTGCTAATGTTATTAAAAAGCTAAACTGACCTTGGTTATTGTTTATACTAACTGATAGTAATATAAATATATCTGTATTAATATTTATTTAAGAAATATAAATTATCCTCCATAGTATCAGTAAGTGTACATGGTTACTGTGGTAACACATGGAGGAGGGAGCCGACGGTTACAGGGTGTTTCAAATAGAGAAATTTTGTGAAGGGCAGTTAACTGATATTCCCTGAAAATGGAGCAGGGAGCAGGCAATACAGTTGAAGTACACTGTGGATCAGAACTTAGCTTCTGTCCAAATCTGCCTTTTTTTGGGCGGGGGGGGGGAGGGCTTAAGCCGACATTCACACCACAAAACATACTTGGGAGTTTAGACCCATCTGGATGCAGCGGCAATATGGCTGCCGAGTCATCTGTGTACTGGATCTGTGTACCGGAAGGGACACCAAGTTCCATGGAAAGGATGCCCTTGTGTGAGCTGGAGACAGGAAGTTGGCCACTCCAGGAAAACAAAATATAACTAAAAAAAACATTAAAATATACAGCATTTAAAAATGACTTGAAAAGTTTTTATAAATCTATTGCTAAGATAGAAAAAACAAATGTCTTGAGTCATCTGTGTACCGTATCTGGGGACCGGAAGTGACACAAAATTCCGTGGAAAGGACGCCGTATTTTAACCCCTTGCACTCCGGTCAATTTCCCTAAAAATGCCAAAAAATAACGTGCCCAAAGTAAATCAAAAGCTGTTCTTCAACCCTTTGCAGCATCTTCATGGGGTTGGTCTCATTTAAAAGAAAACACTTTGAATTTTTTTAGCAAAACAGTCATAATCTCTCTAAGTGCTCCAGTCACTGAGTTACAGTCATCTAAACATAGTGAACTTGAAGAAAATAAATTTGGCCAGGGTGTTTTTTTTGGATACAAATGCTTGCAAATAACACACAGCTTGAGATCCGGGTTGGAAAATGCAACAGAAATGTAGAACCAAGTGTTATCCAGCTGAGGTCCAAATTTTGTAACAATACCAGAAAAAATGAATATATTACACAGCTTTTTCCTCAAGTAGTTCCCAGGCGTTTTTGAACTGTTGAAGAGGATGATAAAATATAATAAGCAGCGATGCTGTAGGTTTTAAGGAGAGTTTAATTATATCATCCAGCCGTCACAAGCTCCGCTCCCGGCGCCGTGCATGCGCGCCGGGAGCGAGCCCACGGCTCTCAGAGAAGGAGGACACAAGAGTCTGTGTGTCCAGCAGCAGTTGAAGAGTGAGTGAATGAGAGGGTTTGCGTTACAGAGTTTGCAGCCTATATACTCGACTACAACAATACATCAAGGGCATACCCCAGCAGTTGGTATGATCAAAGAGATAACAGAACAGGCATAAGACATTTGCATTTGAGAGACATACTGATCTCAGTCCCTAGGTCACAGTGAGGACAGGACGCATGAGCACAATGCATGAAAGGCAACATTAACATCACAGAAGTGAGCCAGACGAAACGAGTCTGCCTGTAGACATTAATACACATTTCACTGTTCTGTTATTTGCTCTAGCCGAGCGCTGTGTTTGACCAGTCTGTTTGTGGGGGTTACACCAAAGCACATCTACATATCAGTAGTGCAGCAGAAAAAACCAAGAGAAGAGAGCTGAGTGTCCTTAATCTGTTGTGGGGGTTAACCGAACCGCCACACTGTGCCAAATGGCACAGTTTGGAAAAACGTCTAACTTTTGAATGATTCAATATAGAAGCTTCATCTTGGACTCTAATGAAAGGTGACACTCAGGGCTGTGTGTGTGTGTGGGGGGGGGTTGTCCCCCCCCCCCTCGCTACAGAGGACGGACATCGCCCATTCCGCCGCGGTCCGTCATGCAGCGATGACGCACAGCTGTAATTTACCGATCGGTCAAAAGTCATTTTGATTACAATTTTCAGGGATAAAGAATAATTTAGCTTATATCATTTACCTCTTCACAGCAGAAGCGGAGCTGGCGAACTTCTTCCTCATTGTCAGACGAACGCGACGCTGGTCTCGCCACCCGATCAAAACATAATTCCATTATTGCGGTTTTGCGCTTCCATGATTGCAGTTTTGGCAAACAATTTTTCAAAACAAATAACAGTAGTAATTAAAAAAAGACTGGCGAACGCATGTGTGTCACTCAGCCTTCGTCGTCGGCCTCCGTCGGTCTATGATGACCATGGAAGAGAATCCTAAATGTCTACTCTGCTGGAATAAAAACAAAAAAACACCGCCTGTGGCTGAACAGGCCGATGCGCGAATGGCAGTCCCTGTCACACAGGTCGCACTTGTGGATGGTCTCCGTGCTGCTGGGTCTGTGGGGTTCTTCCTGCGGGTCCTTTTTTCATCTGCTGCAGCAGTCAGTCTCTCTTCACTCAGCCTTACACAAAACAGCTTGCGAACTTCTGTGCTTCAATTGGTTCGCTGCATTCACAGCGTTGGTAGGCGGGTCCTTCTTACTAGGTTTTCAGTCATTGGTTCTTCAAGGTTTCAGAAACCCAATTCAAGGCTCTTATTAGTTGAATGAGAGGTCAATCATATCCGATCTGTTCGCGGCTGTGTCTGTTGTGGGAGAACGGAAATGCAGCTTTTTTTTCCAGTGCGTTCTTAGGACGCAGCGCCCTCGTGCGTCCTAGAGCGCACGAGAGCGCCCTCGTGCGTTGTAGGACGCAGAGACCTGCCCGTCCGCGGTACACCGGAGTGCAAGAGGTTAATGTCTTTTAGCCGATTATAATGTTAACATTTTGTTTTCCTGGCTGCTACGTGGGCAACTTCCTGTCTCCAGCTCATATGAGGACGTCCTTTCCATGGAACTTTGTGTCATTTCCGGTTCCCAGATATGGTACACAGATGACTTGGTAGCCATATTGCCATTTTAAGGTATTTCTTTTTTCTAACATTTATAAAAACCTTTCAAGTCATTTTTAAATGCTACATTTTAATGTTTTTTTTAGCTGATTATAATGTTACATTTTGTTTTCCTGGCTGCTACGTGGGCAACTTCCTGTCTCCAGCTCACACGAGGGTGTCCTTTCCATGGAACTTTGTGTTACTTCCGGTCCCCAGATCCGGTGCACACATCTGGTACACAGATGACTCGGCGGCCATATTGCTGCTGCATCCAGGTACTCTTGAGGGAGTTCTTTTCCTTCTTCTTCTCTTAGATTTGATTGGCGGTTGGCTACCAGCTTACAGGTGCATTACCGTCACTGACTTCATTATCACCACTCTACTTCTGAAAAACTCATTATGTGTGAAAAAATTTTCCGTCCTTGGACTGTGTCCTCGGCGGTGGAGTCTACCCATACCTTGGAATGATTTTGCTCTTGTAAATCACAAGAAACATGTTACAGACATATTAACAGTAAAAAACTTTTTTTTTTTTTTTTGCCGGAGTGTCACTTTAACTGAAATTCAGATGTCAAAAAAAAAAGTTCAGTTACGTGACAGAATTAACCTTTCTGACTTTAAATCACACACTGCTGAAAAATATTCTCTACTTTAATGACATGTGCTTTTTTTTTCCACAATATCTTTATTGAACCTTTTTTTTTTTTTTAACAAACATGATACAAACAATCAAACACTAACACTAAAGTACTACAAAAAAAAAAAAAATGCACTAAAAACACCAACAACCACCAACAAAATCAAGTCTTCAACAATGCTCCTCTGTTTAGTCTAGACAATCCAATACATAAGTATACATATTATGTTCACCAGTTTGGAATTTACAAGGTCCACACACATCATTCACCTTCTTCTTCAAGAGTTATGTTTAAATTTTTTACATAATCAATAAAAGGTCTCCATATATTCTCAAACACAATTTCCTTTGAATTCAGTATATATGTTATTCTTTCTAATGGAAGGTTTGTTAACATCTGTCTTAACCACTGAGTCACATCTGGTCTATGAGTCTTTTTCCATAATAGTGCAATACATTTTTTGGCATTAAGCAAACTGAGGTCTATGAATGTTCTTTCACTTTTATTGAAATTATGCTTTTCTGGGTACAGACCCAACAAAACCAGTTTAGGATTCAATATGATTTGTTTTGAGATTATTTTTTCAATTGTTACCCTCACCTCTTCCCAAAACATTCTTATTAATCTACATTCCCATAAACAATGAAATAGGGTTCCTTTACTTTCCATGCATTTTGTGCATGTATCTGGTATATTTTTGTTATATCTATTTAACTCCTCCGGTGTAACATACATCCGCATTAACCATTTGAAATGTATCAATTTAAGGCGTGCATTTATTGATTTGGTTTGAGCTTCTGTACAAGCCAATTCCCATTGTTCCTCTGAAATTTCAATTTGCAGATCTTCTTTCCAGTAGTTTAATCTTTTCAGTGAATTTTCACTTGAAGATAGTGTCAATGAGTTATAAAACTCTGAAATAATACCCTTTCTTTTACTATCTTTCATCATCATTTTTTCCAAGGATGAATAAATAGGTCGAGTGAGAGCTTTATTTTGATTTGATCGAATAAAGTTTCTAAGTTGAAGATATTTAAAAAAATGTGTTCTATTGAGATTAAATTTGATCCTCAGCTCTTCAAAAGACATTATGTTGTCTGCACATGGCAAATATAAATCCTGAATCTTTTGTATCCCTTTTAAATTCCATACTTTAAATACAGCGTCCGCTCTCCCTGGTTTAAAATATTGATTACCCCATATTGGACTAAATTGTGACAATAACTGTGGTTCTTTTAAATAGTTTTTAGCTTCACACCATATTTTGATCATATGCTTTACAAATGGATTTTTAACTTGTTTTTGTAATTTTTTTGCCGAATCTGAGTATATGAATATGGGAAGAGGTAAAGGTAAATTGTATGATTCCATTTCAGTCCAGTGAGGGAGATCATTTGATGAAAAATAATATGTCATAGACCTCAGTTGTGCCGACCAATAATACAACATAAAATTTGGACATTTCAGACCTCCACGATCAAATGGTAAATATAATAAAGACAGACGTAATCTAGCCCTCCTGTTGTTCCATATAAATTCCACTAACTTTTTTTTTATTCTTGAGAATAGATCTAAAGGTGGTGATAAGGGAATGTATTGAAATAAATAAAGTATTTTAGGTAAAATATTACTTTTAAGTATATTGATTCTCCCGATCATCGACATTGGTAGTGACATCCATCTCTGAGTTAACTCACTGATATCTGACATTAAGGCTTCATAGTTGACACTGGCGACTGATTCTAGCTTAGGCATAATTTGGATTCCTAAATATTTAAACTGATTTACAACATTGAATTGATTTACCTCAGGGGCTGGGTAATTTCTCTGGGTCTCATTTAGCATTAATATTGAAGATTTAGTTTTATTTATTTTATATCCTGATATTTCCCCAAAATTCTTTATTAAATTCAACAAGGTTGGAATTGATTTTTTTAGATTCGACATAAACAAAATTATATCATCAGCGTACAGGGAGATTTTATGTTCTGTTGGTCCAACTTTAATTCCATATATTTGTGAATGTAAACGTATCGCTATCGCTAAAGGTTCAATTGCCATAGTAAACAGTAAAGGTGAGAGTGGACAGCCTTGTCGACATCCTCTATTGATTTTTATTGGTTTTGAAATATTGTTATTTGTTAGGATTTCTGCTGTAGCATTATTGTATATTATTTGAACCCATTTTATGAAATTATTTCCAAGTCCAAACCTTTGTAGGACTTCAAAAAGAAAGGGCCATTCAACTCTATCAAAGGCCTTTTCGGCGTCCAATGATAGGAGAGCTGTATCCGGTGCTTCTTTATTAAAATAAATAATATTAAATAGTCTTCTTACATTATGGAAGCCTTGTCTACCCTTTATAAAGCCATTCTGATCTCGATTAATAATATTTGGTAAAATTTCTTGTATTCGTCTTGCTAAAATTTTACAGATTATCTTAAGGTCGGCGTTTAATAGGCTTATTGGTCTCATATTTTCACATTTATTAGAGGGCTTACCTGGTTTTGGCAGCAGTATAATTAAGGCATTATTTATGTATGATGGTAAATTATTATTTTGAAATGCTTCTAAAACCATTTCCAAAAAAGGTTTTATTAATTTATTCTTAAATTTTTTATAAAGGTCAACTGGAAGACCATCTGGTCCTGCACTTTTTCCTGATTTCATATTATCAATGGCTAGCCCAACTTCTTCTTGACTAATTTTAGACTCCAATATCTCCCTGTTTTCATTTGGAATACACGGTATAGATAGTTCGTTCAAAAACCCATTTAGTTTTGTTAAATCAGGTTCATTTTTGGTATCATATAATTTTTCATAGTAATCTCTAAAGGCTCTATTAATTTCTAAAGGATCTATAACTACCTGTCCGTTACTTATAATACTGGTAATTGGTGTTTTAATTTCCAATTGTTTAATCTGCCATGCTAATAATTTTCCTGATTTTTCACCTTGTTCATAAAAAGATTGTTTCAATCTTAGAAGACTCGAGGCAGCTCTATTCGCTGATTTTTTGTCGTATTCAACTCTCAAAATCAGTAATTCATTCTCCAACCTTGGGTCACTTCCTGCATACACTTTTTCCTGAAGATTTTTTATTTTATGTTCCAATTTAGCTCTCTCCTCTCGAGTCTTCTTAGATTTTGATCCTGTATAACTAATAATATGCCCCCTAATAAAAGCTTTGAAAGCCTCCCACTTTACACATGCTGATGTTTGTGTAGTATTGATGTCAAAGAACTCGTCTATCTGTTTTTCTATATACTTGACAAATTCCTCATCCTGAAGCCATTTATGCTGAAATTGCCATCTACCTGATTCCTTTGTCAATTTTTTATCTACATATATTAGACAACAGGGTGCATGATCAGAGATCACGATGTTATCATAAAAGCAGTTTTGAATCTTGGACCTTAATTCTGTGGAAATCAAAAAATAATCAATACGTGAGAATGTCTTGTAGGTACTGGAATAACAAGAATAGGCTTTAACTTGTGGTTTCATTTCTCTCCATATATCTAACAATCTCAATTCTTTCATAAAATGATTAATAGTCATCCTACATCCAATGTGCGTACAATCCAGTCCTGTTGATCTATCCACACCTGGATTCAATGTACAATTAAAATCCCCTGCTATTATATGTTGCCCTGTAAGTGATGATAAGATGAGAAATAAATTAGCAAAGAACTTCTGATCATCTATATTGGGACCATATAAGTTCACAAGATTTATATTTTCTAATAGCAAAGAACCTTGAATGATTACATATCTTCCAAATTTGTCTCCAATTACATTTTTCACTTGAAAAGGAACTGATTTATGTATGAGAGTCATAACTCCCCTTGCTCGGGATGAAAATGAAGAGGTGAATACACTTCCCTGCCATCTACTCCTAATTCTTTTAACATCCTCCTCTATCAGATGAGTTTCTTGTAAAAACACAATTCTTGAACCCATGTCCTTTATTTTATTCATAACTTGTTTAAGTTTTTTTAAATTTTGTAGACCTCTGCAATTCCATGAAGTTAAATTAAGATTAACACTTTGGTCCATGATCAATAGAGAGTTTGGGATTACCTTGCAGTGTAAACATGCTCATACAGAGAAGCAAAAACATGAGTGGTTGAACATTCATCCTACAAACTACACACAAACAAATTTCCCCTTCCCACACTTGTGGCAAACCCCCCAAAATCAAAAGAAAAATTCTGTCTCCCGATATAGCCATCGACCGTTCCACACCCACGGGGAACAGCCTAAGCCACTCCTTCTTCATCCTCCCAATCACCCTAACTCTACTGCTTTTAATGACGTAACATTAACTCTCCTCTGTAGTTTTCCAACTTAACTCCAAAATTTTTAACAACTTTGTACATCATAGTTTTTTTTTTTTGTTTGTTTTGTTTTTGTTTTTTGTTTTTTTTTAATATATAATACAATCTATATTTTGTAAACTTACTATTTACTTCAAGTCAGTCAGATGCCTGTGCAAATGCTTAATTATTCTACCTTATATTTTGTTCATGCTTAGCTCCCACCAGTCTCTTCTTCTTCTTTGATCTTCTTGATGAACTCCTGCGCCTCCTCTGGGGTCTTGAAGATGTGGGTTCTGCCCTCATACGTGGTCAGCAGTCTCGCAGGATAGATTACACCATGACGAATCCCAAGGTTGCGCAGCTCCTTACGTACGGGATCAAACTGCTTCCTCAATTGCTGGATTCCTGTGGCCAAATCTGGGTAGAACCGCACCTGCTGGTCCTGGTGTTTAATCTCTCCTTTAGCACGTGCAGCGTTGAAGATCTTCATCCTGTCTCTGTTGTTAAGAAACTTCATAATTAAGGTCCTCGGCGGTCCCTTATCTCTCCGTGGGCCAATGCGATGTGCTTTTTCCAGAACCACTGCTGATTGCAACTCCTCGCTGCCCAGCACCTCCGGAATCCACTTTTCCAGAAAGGAACATACGTCCCGACCTTCTGATTCCTCTGGAAGACCCACCAGCCTCAAATTATTCTGTCTCGACCGAGATTCCAAATCCAAAATATTATCTTCCAGAGATTTATTTTTTTTTTCCAAAGTGCGCACCTTTAATTGAAGACGGGTGACGTCATCTTCAGCACTAGCGAGACGGAGCTCCATCTGCGCCGTTCGTTCTACACAGTCACCCAATTCCTTTCTTATTCCTTCCAACGCTGTCATAATCCCATCAAATCTAGAGGAAAAGTCCGCTCTCATTGAACTCATGGCAGCCATCAGCGCATCTGCGCCATTCCCCGCAGAAATCGCAGCGCCGCCAGCCTCCTCCGCCATATATGGAGCCCTGTTTGCTGCGTCACAGACCTGAAAGTCCGTTAATTTGGACTGTTTCGGCGGCTCGCTTTTTCCTTTTCCTGGTTTTCCAGCCTTAGGCTTCGCCGACATATCCTCGCCCAAACGCTGGGATACGTTCTGTCCCAAATGAGAGAGTTATTTGCCGATTTTTTTTCTCCAGGAGCAGAGCAGAGCGAGACACGTCCGTCCTACGTGGCAGCCATAACCGGAAGTCCATGACATGTGCTTTTAATAAACATTTTAAATATTTGCAACAAAAAATTAATTCCAATGGTGTAAAATTTATTTCAAATTATTAGACACCCTGCCGTAGCGAGCTTTTCTAAAATCACATTTAAATAATGGCAGGGGGTTATTTTCATGAATAAAAAGATAGAAAACTAACTTTTTTTTCCACAATATTTTTTATTGAACCTTTTTTTTTATACAAACATGGCACAAACAATCAGACACTAACACAAAAGTAATTTAAAAATTAAAAAGAACAATAACAAAAAAAAGTGTAATAAAAACAACAACAACCATTAACAAACACAAGTCAACAACAATGCTCCTCTGTTTAGTCTAGGTGATCTATTACATAAGAATAAATAATATACATTCAACAGCTTGGAATTTGCAAGGTCCACACATATCATGTGGTTCCAGTTCCGCCGGACCGGCGGCGCCACACGAGTAGGCTGCCCGTTGCAACAGCCTTTTTTTATCTTCCTTCTTCTTTCTACACCTTTCCCGCTACATATATATCACGGACACACAGATCGCCCCAGGGGTCTCCCGAGTCGGCGGACGGAGCCACTGTTTACAGCGGGAGACGTTACAGCAGGGAGGAGCTAGTGCTAGCTAGCACTCGGCCGCCGCCCGGTGCTAATGGGAAACTCGATATACCGGGAGCTGTAACGAAAACGACGCGGGTGCTGGGCTGGAGTTTAGGCGGCGTGCAAGAAATATAAGACAGAATAATAAAGAGCGATGGCAAGAACCAAGCAGACCGCCCGTAAAACCTACTGGAGGAAAAAGCCCCCCAGGAAGCAGCTAGTCACCAAGGCTGCTCGGAAAAGCGCTCCGGCCACCGGCGGAGTGAAGAAGCCTCACCGTCACAGGCCTGTGGCTCTGAGAGAGATCCGTCGCTACCAGAAATCCACGGAGCTGCTCTTCCGTAAGCTGCCCATCCAGCGCCTGGTGAGGGAGATCGCTCAGGACTTCAAGACCGACCTGCGCTTCCTGAGCTTTGCCGTCATGGCTCTGCAGGAGGCCAGCGAGGCCCACCTGGTGGGTCTCTTCTTTGCTAAGAGGGTCACCATCATGCCCAAAGACTCCCAGCTAGCCTGCCGCATCCGCGGAGAGAGAGCTTAGACTTTCTGCTGCACATTCACCAACCATAATGCTCCGCACTGTGTGTCTATAGATATATATATTTATAGTAATATGTACATATGTTTAGTAGATGTTCTTGTTTTTTCTTGGCCTTCTGATTGTTGCTCTGAGTGTTGCTATCCCTGTACTGTTGCAATCCTGGAATTTCCCCATTGTGGGACTAATAAAGGCTTATCTTATCTTATCATTCACCTTCTTCTTCAGACATTATGTTTAAATTCTTTACATTATCAATGAAAGGTCTTCATATATTCTCAAACACATTTTCCTTTGATTTCAGTATGTATGTTATTCTTTCTAGTGGAAGGTTTGTTAACATTTGTCTTAACCACTGAGTCACATCCGGTCTATGAATCTTTTTCCACAGTAGTGCAATACATTTTTTGGCATTAAGCAAACTGAGGTCTATGAATGCTTTTTCACTCTTATTAAAGTTATGTTTTTCTGGATACAGACCCAACAAAAACAGTTTAGGGTTCAATATGATTTGTTTTGAAATTATTTTTTCAATTGTTACCCTCACCTCTTCCCAAAACATTCTGATTTTTCTACATTCCCATAAACAGTGAAATAGGGTTCCTTTACTTTCCATACATTTTGTGCATGTATCTGGTATGTTTTTGTTATATCTATTTAATTCCACTGGTGTAACATACATCCGCATTAACCATTTAAAATGTATCAGTTTAAGACGTACATTTATTGATTTGGTTTGAGCTCCTGCACAAGCCATTTCCCATTGTTCCTCTGAAATTTCAACTTGCAGGTCCTCTTTCCAGTAATTCAGTCTTTTCTGTGAGTTTTCACTTGAGAATAGTGTCAATGAGTTATAAAACTCTGAAATAATACCCTTTCTCTGACTATCTTTCATCAAAATTTTTTCCAAAAATGAATAAGTAGGTCGGGTGAGAGCATTATTTTGATTTGATCGAATAAAAGAAAACTAACTTTTAAAACAATGTATACAAAATATAATTAAAAATGAAAAGAATCAATAAATTAAAAAAACAATGAAAAACAAATAAAACAATAATTTTAATGTTCCCTTTTTTGTTTTCTTAACAAAATAATGTAGATTTAAATTTTAAGTTGTATACAGACAACATAAGTGATACAATCACTGTTTGCTTCATTCAGATTTATTTATTTATTTTTAACAACAGGCCAACAATCATGGACTATGAACAGAATACGTCCCAAACTTTCTGTATTGCACTGACTACAGTCTGGTTTAATTTTAAATCTAGTTTCAAGGTCAATTTAAACCCAAGGGAAGTAATGTTTGTTTTCCAACAGTAATTAAGCTAATATGGAGAGAACCTACCTCGGAGGCTTTTTGTGTTGTCTCTTTTCTGCTGCAAAGCCATAAATGCTTTCTGGTGGATAAGTTTCAGACATGGCGAATACGAACAAAACGTGCTATTTTAAATCATCTTCTTCTTTTAGATTTGATTGACGGTTGGCAAAGAAATCTCTCGCAATTTTAAATCTTCTTCTTATAGGTGTGTCTGTCTGTGTGTCTGTCACGACCATAGGACTCACTAAAAGATCATAGGATCGCCTATGATGTGCCTATGATGTCTACATGATGTCATATAGACACCATATGTCTGTCTGTCACGATCATAGGACTCGCTAAAAGATCACAGGACTCGCTATGACATCATCAAAGATCATAGGACTCGCTATGACATCATCAAAGGCCTTGCTATGTCACAATCATAGGACTCACTAAAAGAGCATAGGACTCGCTATGACAACAAAGATCAAAGGCAGGCATCACTCACAATCATAGGACTCGCTATGACGGCATCAAAGATCATAGGACTCGCTATGCCATCATCAAAGATCATAGGACTCGCTATAACATCATCAAAGATCAAAGGCAGGCATCACTGAACGAGTGGTGACGTGCTTGCTTACACCTGCTTTCTACAGGCATGCAGAAATACTTGCTTATGCTTGGTTTCTATGGGCATGCACAGGTATGCACGGGCATGCACAGTTATGCACTAGTATAATTCAAGAAATCTCTGTGTGTGTGTCTGCATGTCTGTCACAACCATGGGACTCGCTAAAAGATCATAGGATCGCCTATGATGTGCCTATGATGTTGTTCAAGTACCCCACGTCATGACCCCAGCAACCGCAAAAAGGCTGAAAGCAGCAGACCCTCCCAATCACACCGATATACCCCCTATGAAAAGAAAATGGGGAATCCTGCTTCAAACGGCCCAAGAATACAGAAAACATCAAAGGAAGGTCAGCCAGGGTCACGGAATTATCAGAAGGCGCACACTCCTGTGGTCAGAAAAGATGGGAGCAGACATGGCTGGTGAATCATGGAACTGAATGCAAAGCAGTATTGAAAGCATATGCCATGAAATGTAATATCTTGTGTAATCAGTAAAGCAAATGTATACTCATTGATTAATATGTATGTAATCGACAAAAATAATGAGTGTAATCACACTGTGTGATCATATGTACATTTTAACTGCACAAAGGAAGGTGTGCACAAAGGTGGGGTCAGATTGTGAAATGTTTCGTAAGGCCTATTGACTGGAAAGCATGTGATAAAGAGGAAGTGAAAGTTGGTTGTAACAGCAAGTTGAGGTATTTTGGTGATTGATCCAAGATGGCGCCCACAGTGGTCGCCATGGTGCTTCGCTGCGCTTTTTTTTGTTTGTTTTTGTTCGTCAATTGTGTGTCTGCCTGCTCTTACACCCGTGAAGAGCTACTAAATATCAGGACTTTCACTCCCACGGACCTACTCCCAGTTTTTTTGGCTCCTGCCGCCGATCTGGTTCACTTTTTAGCCCAAAAAGTGAGACGGCGAAAGAGAGGAAGACGAGCGGGCGCTCTAGTGCGGCTTCGCAGGAGAGGCACGCGCACGGCTTTGCCTGGAATATTTCTGTCCAACGTCAACTCTCTTTATAACAAGGTAGATGAACTGAGACTGCTGATGCGATTTAAGGACCTCTCCGCCTCGTGTGCCCTCTGCTTCACTGAGACCTGGCTCAAGGAAAAGACACCGGACAGCGCGCTCCTCCTCGAGGGATTTCAGCTGTTTCGTGCTGATCGAGACACGGGGCTCTCCGGCAAGACCACAGGCGGAGGAGTCTGCTTCTACATCAACAGCAGCTGGTGCTCCGATGTAACTGTGATCTCCCAACACTGTTCTCCCGCTCTGGAATATTTATTCATCAACTGCAAGCCATTTTATTCCCCGTGTGAGTTTGCTTCATTCATCCTGGCCGCTGTTTACGTCCCACCCGACGCGGACGTGCGCGAGGCTCAGCGCACGCTCGCGGATCACATTCAGCAAGCGGAGCGGACTTTCCCGGACTCTCTGGTTATTGTGGTTGGCGACTTTAACCAGAGCAACCTGAGCCACGAACTCCCCCGATACAAACAGTTTATTAAATGCCCCACCAGAGGAGAGAACACGCTGGATCACTGTTACACTACAGTTAAGGACGCGCGTCGCGCTGTTCCCCGCGCTGCGCTCGGACTACCTGATCACGTGATGGTCCACCTGATTCCCACATACAGACAGAGACTGAAGCTCACAAAACCTGTTGTGAGCACAACGAGGAAATGGACCAATGAAGCTGGGGAAGAGCTGCGCACGTGCTTGGAAATAACTGACTGGGACATGTTTAAAGGAGCCACGCATGATCTGGATGAATACACGGACACTGTGACCTCATATATCCACTTTTGTGAGGAGAGCATTCTTCCATCGCGCACCAGGGTGAGTTACTCCAACGACAAGCCCTGGTTCACAGCTAAGCTCAGACAGATCAGGAAGGAGAAGGAAGCAGCGCTGAAAAGTGGAGACAGGAACTGCTACAAGGAGGCCAAATACCGGTTTAGGAGAGAGCTGAGGAGAGCTAAATCTGTGTATTCTGAGAGACTCCAGCAACAGTTCACTGCTAACGACTCTGCTTCTGTGTGGAGAGGACTGAGGCAAATCACCAACTATCGGCCTCAGGCTTCTAAAGGACAGGATGACAAAGCCCTTTGTCAAAGACTGTCCCAACACTATGCCCGTTTTGACACCTCGTCAGCTGTGTCCAACTCCCCCCTCCCCCCAGCGCCACTGCCTCCATGGTCCCCACTTCATCAAAGGCGGCCCCCCCTCCTCCCCCACTGCCCTTGCCATCAGTGAGCAGGACGTGCACAGACAGTTCTCCAGACTGAACCCGCGCAAGGCCCCCGGTCCGGACGGTGTGTCTCCCTCCACCCTGAGACACTGTGCGGAGGAGCTGACTCCTGTCTTCACAGACATTTTTAACACCTCCCTGAAATCATGCCACGTGCCGGCCTGCCTTAAAACCTCTACCATCGTCCCTGTCCCCAAGAAGCCACGGATCACTGGACTTAACGACTACAGACCTGTAGCGCTCACCTCTGTAGTCATGAAGTCCTTTGAGCGCCTGGTCCTGCCCCACCTCAAGACCATCACCACTCCCCTCCTGGACCCGCTGCAGTTTGCCTACAGAGCCAACAGGTCTGTGGACGACGCAGTCAACCTGGGCCTCCACTCCATCCTGCAGCACCTGGACTCCCCGGGAACCTACGTCAGGATCCTGTTTGTGGACTTCAGCTCTGCATTCAATACCATCCGCCCCGCTCTGCTCCAGGACAAGCTGTCCCTGCTCAACGTGCCTGACTCCTTCTGCAGGTGGATCACCGACTTCCTGATTGACCGGAGGCAGCATGTGCGGCTGGGAAAGACTGTCTCAGACTCTGTTAGCATCAGCACCGGATCACCCCAGGGCTGTGTACTTTCCCCCCTGCTCTTCTCCCTGTACACCAACTCCTGCACCTCCAGCCACCAGTCTGTCAAGCTGATCAAGTTTGCGGACGACACCACCCTCATCGGGCTCATCTCCAATGGCGACGAGTCCGTCTACAGGAGAGAGGTGGCCCAGCTGGCGTCCTGGTGCAGCCACAACAACCTGCAGCTGAACGCTCTGAAGACAGTGGAGATGATCGTGGACTTCAGAAAAGTCACAGCCCCTCTGCCCCCCCTTACCCTCACAGACTCTCCCATCACCACTGTGGATTCCTTCCGCTTCCTGGGCACCACCATCACCCGGGACCTCAAGTGGGAGCCGACCATCAGCTCCCTCATCAAAAAGGCCCAGCAGAGGATGTTCTTCCTGCGGCAGCTGAGGAAGCTCAAGCTACCCACCAAGATGTTGGTGCAGTTCTACACGGCCATCATCGAGTCCATCCTCACCACCTCCATCACCGTGTGGTACGCAGGAGCCACCGCCAGGGACAGACTAAGACTGCAGCGCGTTGTGCGCGCTGGTGAGAAGGTGATCGGCTGCAAGCTCCCATCCCTCCAGGACCTGTACATCTCCAGGACCCGGAGGCGTGCAGGTCGGATCATAGCTGACCCTTCACACCCTGGACACGCACTGTTTGCCCCCCTCCCCTCAGGCAGAAGACTTCGGTCCATTCAGACTGAAACCTCCCGCTACATGAACAGCTTCTTCCCCTCTGCCATCAGACTGCTGAACAGTAAGTGACTTATTAGACTCTCGTGCACTACATACAGCAGCTCAACCGGACTCATGACAATTATCACTGTTTTCTTTTTGCACTACCAACTGCACTATGTGGAACTCCACAATATCTGCTGCTTGTTAATATATTTAAAAATTGCATAGATTAGTATTACTTATTCATATTCTACCTTTTATTGCATGCATAGTTTTTTATTTTTATCTTTAGCGCTACTCCATGTTTAATGTTGCAGCATTGCACCGAGACAAATTCCTAGTTTGTGTACTACATGAACAATGGCAATAAATCTCATTCTGATTCTGATTCTGATGGAAAATGATGAGATAGGCGAAACCAGACAGCCACGAGCTCGGTGCATGAGCAGCACATGGTTTTACTGAAACTGGGGGGGGGGGGGGGGACAGGTGCAGAATGAGGTAATTGTTATATAAAAGTTAACATTAAGCCAATCACAGGAGCCAAGAAGCCTATGGTGAGATTGCTGGCCAATCACAATTGAGTGTTACAAAGGTATAAAAACTGTGACTAAAGGCCCCAAAATGTTCATTTTCGGCGGACTCCAAGACCCCAGCATCCCACAGCAGGAGATTGAAGATAGGGAGACGGTCACAGGAAAATGGATCAACTACCATCTCATCTCTTCAATTTTTAACAACTATAAATCTTCTGCAGCAAGAAGGGAGAAAATAGCACTTGGGCGAACAGAAGAAGGAAGTGGGAGTCACCACAGCTGGTGGCTCTCCCAACATACTGCATTACATCATGGGTCCCTGCAGAGGAGAGAGAGGGAGCCGGGGCTGCAAGATTTCTCCGGCTTGAGGTCTCCGCTTCAAGGGCTCTTCTCAGCTTCCTCTTCCCGGCAGACGGCTTTACAGACCACAGGTCCAGCTGATGGAAGAACAGAAGACGGAGCCTCAAGAGTCAGCTACCCCACCTCGCCCTCTTCTCCCCTCTTCTTTCCAAGAAAGGGGAGCATCAATGGAGAAGACTAGCTATTAATCATCCTCTTTCCCCAATCTCACCAGCCAGGCTTTTTAGACATTTATCCACAAATTGATTAGATGTTTTTACCAGGTTTTATGATTCAAAGGGTTTCCCTTATTTTGAATATTTACAGATTTTTTTTATATTTTTGGTTGATTTTACATTTTGATTTTCTGGACTGATTGGTGATTTTTGAATTTTTAAGCTTTTTGAATCTTTTATTTTTTGATCAAATTTTTTTTTTGATTTTATAACTACCAACTTTTGAATTTAGGTTTTTCAATCAGTTTTTGGTTTGACTGTGAATTTCATCATTTTGATTTAATTGACTGTTTTCATGCAAGTATATCCTGTTTTGGCTGAGCTTTGCAGACCTTCAATAAATACTACAGCATATTAAAAGACAGTATGGGAGTTTGTGAGATCACTGATTCAGTGTCCATCTTCCTGGTTATTTTTTAAGAAGGTATTGTTCTACAAGAGGTGTTACATTTTTATGAGTTTTTAAAGGTTACTCTTTAAGGTGATTTTTAAAACAGACCTCCTATAGATCAATTTTCCTGATCTTAAATATTTACCCAGATTTACCAAGAGCAATGTAAGACCATGAGAGGCTGTCGTTAATACCAAGGGTGTGTTCCGGATGTCTGACTGGACAGGTCACTCAGTCAGAGGTCTGGTATACAGGCAGTGGAGGTCGTCTGGTAGGCTATAGTGTAGCTGGACAGTGTAGCTGGACAGTGTAGCTGGGTTAACTCTCAAAAGTCACCAAGCACAAACACACATGTGACAGAATTTCCTATGAGGAAGATTCCTCTAGGAACTACCAGGTGGTGAGCCAAACTTCAATCTTGAGGTACAAAGTCAAAGGGTCTTTGACAATGTCTACATGATATCTGTATGATGTCATATAGACACCATAGTACAGAGTGATTCAAGAAAATCTGTGTGTGTCTGTGTGTGATCAAAGGCAGACATCACTCACAATCATAGGACATCAAAGATCAAAGGCAGGCATCACTCACGATCATAGGACTCGCTATGGCATCATCAAAGATCAAAGGCAGGCATCATTGACATCATCAAAGATCACAGGACTCACTACGACGTCATCACAGATCATAGGACTTGCTATGATGTCAAAGACCATAGGACTCCCTATAACATCATCAAAGATCAAAGGCAGGAATCACTGAACAAGTCGTGATGCGCTTGCTTGCACCTGCTTTCTATGGGCATGCAGAAATACTTGCTTATACTTGGTTTCTATGGGCATGCACAGGTATGCTCTAGTGATATGTCTATATGGTGTCTATATGACATTAAATAGACACCATATAGACATCATGTAGACAGCCATATAGCAGAGATTTCTTGAATTACATCACTCTATAACTATAAATTTAAGAAATCTTTGTCAGTTTGTCAGTCCGTGTGTCACGATCATAGGATTTCATAGGACGGCCTGTGATGTCTGCTGGATGTCCTGTGATGTTCCTATGATGTCAGAGACCATAGGACCATCTACATGAGGTCTACATGACGTCACAGAAACCGTAAGGCTGATGTTCCTATGATCTCAGAAGGATGTCTATATGACGATATACAGACCGTAGGACTCGCTAAAAGACATACACAGACATAGATAAGCAACATAACACAGAACAGTAACAAGCTGGGGCAAACAGAGACACCAGGGCATGGTTACAGAAAACGGCATGGGCGGGGCTGCCCAGATAATCACACACAGGGGACCAGAGGGCAGACAAGACCAAGGCAATAATGATAATGATGATGATGATAATAATATGGCCTGGGACCCATGCCCTGGAGACAAGGAATATCATCACTCTATACAGTATATAATTCAAGAAATGTCTGTCATGATGTCATGGGGAGACAAGACCAAGGCAATAATGATAATGACGATAATAATAATAATAATAATAATAATAACGCTGATAAACTAAGAGGAAGACCAATGAAGAAATAAATATGCAAGACAGAATCACTCTATAACCACTCTATAAATTCAAGAAATCTCTGTCAGTTTGTGTGTGTGTCTGTCTGTGTGTCACGATCATAGGACATCACAGGACGGCCTATGATGTCTGCATGATGTCCTATGATGATCCTATGATATCAGGCAACATAGGACTTGCCATGCCGTCATATAGACAATAGGATTGGCTACCTATGATTGTCATATAGACAATAGAACTGCCTACCTATGATGTTGGCATGATGTCCTGTGATGCCTGCCTTGATGTCTTTATGATGTCATACAGACCATCACTTACCAAAGAAGAGATACTCATCACCCGATTACGAATAGGACACAGCATTTTAAACCACACCCATTTGAAGCAGTAAATCTGGAAATCTTACTCATCACCCAGTTAACAAGAGGACACACTATGTTAAACCACACCCATTTGAAGCAGTACATTTGACCAACAAAACGGACATTGCAATGGCTCAAGATTGAACAAATACAGCCTCACCTGTTGGTTGCAACATCTGTGATTAGTGTCAATGCTGGACGCACTCTCCTGATTCCAGGAATCACACTCACACCATCTGACAACATGTTTCCATTCACCTTGCAACGTAAACAGTTTCCAGTAACACCCTGCTTTGCCATGACTGTGAATAAGTCACAGGGCCTGTCTTTACAGCGCGTTGGTGTTTTCTGCACAAGAGATTTCTTCAGCCATGGCCAATTCTACGTTGCCGCGAGCAGAGTTGGCAGATCAAGCAGTCTTCGTATTCTTGCTCAAGATGAAGAAACTAAGCAAAAGCGTTGCTTTCTGAGCAATGTTGTTTTTAAAGAGGTGCTGACACAGTAAAAATGAGTAACCTTGAAGAATGGCAGTCTACATTACAAATGTGTAAAATGCCAAGCAAAGCGTTGATTTTCTCTGGGTGCTCCGGTTTCTTGGTTTCTACGGGTATGCACGGGTCTTCAAAGATCAAAGGCAGGCATCACTCACGGTCATAGGACTCGCTTTGACATCATCAAAGATCAAATGCAGGCATCATAGGAGTTGCTATGACATCACCAAAGATCATAGGACTCACTATGACATCTTCAAAGATCAAAGGCAGTCATCACTCAATCATAGGACTCGCTATGGCATCATCAAAGATCATAGGACTCGCTATGACACAATCAAAGATCAAAGGCAGGCATCACTGAATGAGTGGTGACATGCTTGCTCACACCCTTGCTTTCACCTGCTTTCTACGGGCATGGAGAAATACTTCTTCTTTTAGATTTGATTGGCGGTTAGCAACCAGCTTATAGGTGCATTACCGCCATGTACTTCAATCTTTAATGCAAAGTGATCACCTAATTTATCCATGCAGAAAGCTTACACACTTCTATATACTATAATTCAAGAAATTTCTGTCTGTGTGTCACGATCATAGGACTCGCTAAAAGATCATAGGACTCACTATGACATGCTATGACATCATCAAAGATCAAAGGCATGTCTGTGTGTATGTCATGATCAGCGGACTTGCTATGACATCATCATAGATCATAGGACTTGCTACACCATGATCATGACAGACAGAGATTTCTCGCTATGACATCATCAAATATCAAAAGCGTGTCTGTGTGGAACGTGAAATATCAAAAGCGTGTCTGTAGTTCAAGAAATCTCTGTATGTCTGTCTGTCACGATCATAGGACTTGCTAAAAGATCATAGGACTCGTTATGACATCATCAAAGATGGACTCGCTATGACATCATCAAAAAATCATAGGACTCACTATGACATCATCAAAGATCAAAGGCATGTCTGTGTCTGTCTGTTATGATCATAGAACTCGCTATGACGTCATCAAAGATCATAGGACTCACTGCGCTATGATCGTGACAAGACACATAATTCAAGAAATCTCTGTATGTCTGTCTGTGTGTCGTATCTGTCACGACCACAGGACTCGCTAAAAGACCATAGGATTGCCTATGATGTCTACATAACGTCTATTTGACATCATATAGACACCTCAAAGATCAAAGGCAGGCATCACAGATCAAAGGCCGGAATCACTGAATGAGTGGTATGACACCAAAGATCACAGGACTCGCTATGACATCATCAAAGATCAAAGGACTCACTATGACATCATCAAAGATCATAGCACTCACTATGACATCATCAAAGATCATAGGACTCGCTATAACATCATCAAAGGCAGGCATCACTTACGATCATAGGACTCGCTATGACATTATCAAAGATCATAGGACTCACTATGACATCATCAAAGATCAAATGCAGGCATCACAGGACTCGCTATGCCATCAGCCTATGGTGTCTATATGATGTCATATAAACACCATATAGACAGCCATATAGCAAACAGAGATTTCCTGAACTATAGTGATATAGAGTCTATATATCACTCTATATCATCACTTTATAAATTCAAGAAATCTGTCTGTGTGTGTCACGACCAAAGCTCATACGACCGCCTACGATGTTCCTATGATCTCTGCATGATGTCCTATGATGTTCATATCTATAATGACTCCTTATGTGTGAAATGTCCTATGATGTTCCTATGTATAACGACTCGTGTGAAAAAATTATCCATCCTTGGACTGCATCACTCACG
Organism: Pholidichthys leucotaenia; assembly: GCA_020510985.1. Taxonomy (NCBI): domain Eukaryota; kingdom Metazoa; phylum Chordata; class Actinopteri; order Cichliformes; family Pholidichthyidae; genus Pholidichthys; species Pholidichthys leucotaenia. The sequence continues at coordinate 183,570,032 of CM035844.1, forward strand.
ATCATAGGACTTGCTATGACATCATCAAAGATCAAAGGTAGGCATCACTCACAATCACAGGACTCGCTATGACATCATCAAAGATCATAGGACTCGCTATGACACAATCAAAGATCAAAGGTAGGCATCACTCACGATCACAGGACTCACTATGACATCATCAAAGATCAAATGCAGGCATCACTCACGATCATAGAACTCGCTATGACATCATCAAAGATCAAAGGCAGGGTTACGAGCCGATGCTGTGATCGCGAGATGTTTCGAGACTTATTGCGCAATAGCCTAATCCAAAATGGTGACTCCCGTCGAGGAGCTTAAACAAACGTTTCCATCCATCCATCTTCTTCCACTTATTCCTTTTCGGGTTGTGGGGGGGCTGGAGCCTATTTTTTTCTCTTTTTGTAATTAATTCATTAACTGTCTGTGTTTATCTTTCTTTTTTCGTATGTAGCTGGAGGAGCTAGAGAACTATATCGACGAGTTTTATTACCGTTGCTGTGTCATGGAGCAGGCGAATGTGTTTCCTGTTCCTGCTTCTCAGTCTAAATGGCCGAGACCCGCAGACTCGCCAAAAATAATGCCCGAGAAATTATGGGAGGGCACTGAGGTTAGTGACATCCTTTTCTCTATTGACAATAAACTTACCAGCATGGATGGTAGACTGGCGCTGGTCGAGCTGCTTCATAAAGAATTCCAGGGCTTGCGTGAGAGTTTAGAGATCAAACACAGCTCGTCTCTCTCCTAGAGGAGAATAATAGCCTAAAAAAGTCAGTAAACACACTAACCACGTGTCTTGGCGTTGTTGAGCGAGAAAACCAAAAAATGAAGGAAACGGTTCTCAATTTGCAGTCACACAGCATGAGAGATAACCTTGGGTTTTTTGGAATCATTGAAAAAAATAATTAAAATCCAGAACAGCTGGTCTGTGAATTTATGTCAACACAACTGAAACTATCCCCTGAAGACACAAATTCAATTACCTTCCACAGAGTCCACCGAATTAGGCAAAAAAATTCCCAGAATAAACGTCCCAGATCTATTGTTGCAAAATTTGAACATTTCAAGCAAAAAATTTTGGTACAGAGGCAGGGCAGGCAACTTAAAACCACCAATTATGGTCTAAATGATCAATTTCCACAGGAAATCTTAAAAAGGAGAAGGAAGCTTTTTCCTATTAGGAAACAAAACATCCAAGAAAGTAAATGAGCTATTGTTTCTATGGATAGACTGTATATAGATGGCAAGCTGTTTATGGATGAAACTATAATGCCCTGGTTATTCTAGAGCCTATTTTTTTTTAGCTACAGGTGGAAAAAGAGTGCGATTGTGTGCGGGTCTCTTACTCGATCTCAGTTTAATTTGTTAACATTTGTCAAATGTTTTTTCTTTGTTGCTGAGGTTGTTGTTTGTCTGTTTTAGTTACTTTTTTTGGAGTTGTTAGGTCGTTGTATGTTATCTGCATTTTTTCACCACTTACTAACCTTTATGTCTGTTTTCTCTCATACTTCTGGTTTATAGGAAATAACTTTAAGTACATGCACCCCATTTGCTTGCAATTGCAGGCAAATGGAACAGAGACATCATGCGTGCACACCCAATCATTTATGTGTAGGTGTATATTTTACACACAACATAAAATACACACACATATGCATACATTACGGACATATAATCACATAGGCACATTTAGTTAGCCTTTAGCACATAACCAGTTAGTGAAAACATGTCCACATTTAAGTTTGTCATGTGGAACACATGTGGAATTGGTACCAGGGAGAAGAGGCTAAAAGTTTTTAATCGACTGAAGGAACTACAGGCAGACTTTGTCTTATTGCAGGAGACACATGTCTCTAAGTCATCTGTAGATGCGCTCACCTCCCCGGAATTCCCCCACATGTACTCAACCGGCTTTAATTCTAAACAAAGTGGGGTAGCTATACTGGTAAACAGAAGAATGTGTTTTATTGTGAATAATACCATAACAGATCCGGAAGGTAGATTTATAATACTAAAAATCTCAAATCAAAATTTGGATCTATGTATTGCAAGCATTTATGGCCCAAACGTTCCTATTTTCACACTTTTTTCACTTCTCTTTCAGAGCACTTGGACACTACACTCATAATAGGAGGAGACTTCAACCTGGTATTAAACCCTGCAATCGAAAGGCTCAGTGCATCGGGGAGTTACTGAAAATGGCAGGCTACTGACACTGTCAAATAATACATGAATGATTTTGGTCTTTGCGATGAATAGCGTTCTCTTCACCCAACTCTTCGGGAATACACTTTTTTTTTTCATCAGTTCATAGTTCACATTCACGTCTAAATTTCTTTTTAGCCAGTAACTCTGTTGTGAGGGACATCACAGACACTGAAATATGTTCAAATAAAGCTATTAGCGATCACCATCCAGTATCTTTTACACTAGTAAATAGGAAAGCTACAAGGGAAACTAGGAGCTGGAAATTTAATATATCACTACTGAAAGACAAAGACTTTATTAACTACTTTAATAAAGAGTGGGAATCATATCTGGAATATACTGATGGGCCAGGAATATCCCCAGGTATTCTTTGGGAAGCAGCAAAAGCGGTCAAGCGAGGTAAAATAATCTCTTACTGTTTATATAAGAATAAAAAAGAAAAAGCACTGGTACTGGAGTTAGAACAGAAAATTAAATCACTGGAGACAACCTGTGCCGTTTCCCCACAGGAACAGACACTTAACAATCTGAGAAAATTAAAGCTGGAATTAGAAATTACAAACAAAACAGCACAGTTTTTAATACAAAGACTGTGTCTTGAGAAGTTTGAATACAGTTATAAATTGGGGCGATATCTTGTGAACTGGCTTAGATTGAATAAAGAAAAAACAACTACCCACTCTATTAAGGATATGACTGGAAATATTACCCATGAACCTGAAGAAATAAATAACTCCTTCAGAAAGTTTTATAAAAACCTCTACTCATCTCAAATTAACCCATCTGACTCAGAGATACATAAATTTTTGGACGATATTAACTTAGCACGATTAAATAATGAACAGATTGCAGCTCTGGATGCACCTCTTCAGGTGTCTGAACTCCAGGAGGCACTTACAGTAAGCACATCCCAAACAACAAAGCTCCGGGACCAGATGGTTTTCCTGTAGAATTTTATAAAGAATTTTGGCCTGTGATGGCACCTACTTTCTTTAAAATGGTGAACCAAATTAAAGAAGATAATGTAATCCCACCAAATATGAATTTGGCTAATATTATCCTGCTCCTTAAACCTGGAAAAGAACCTACACTTCCATCCAGCTACCATCCCATCTCACTTATGAATGCCGATCTTAAAATAATTTGTAAAGCTCTTGCCAAAAGACTGGAAAGGATAATTCCATTTATTATACACCCAGATCAAACAGGTTTCATCAAGGGTAGACACTTGGCTAATAATACACGCAGGCTATTTAATTTAATAGACTACTGCAAGATCAATAACTTAGAAACTACAATCTTGTCCCTGGATGCAGAGAAAGCCTTTGACCGTGTTAACTGGAAATTTCTTTTTATGGTGTTAAACAAGTTTGGGTTTTGTTCATCTTTCATAAACCGGATTAAAACACTATATAGCTGTTCAGCTGTGTCTGTCCAAACAAATGATCAGACTTCCCGAAGCTTTAAATCTCCAGTGAAGTACTAGGCAGGGGTGTCCACTCTCTCCCTCACTTTTTACTATCTTTATTGAACCATTAGCAGCAGCCATACGACAAAATATTGATATCAGAGGTTTCCAAACTGGAGAAAAAGAACACAAGATAAGTTTTTATACTGATGATGCATTGATTTTCCTTGAAAACTCACAAAGATCTCTTCTTCAGACAATGGGGCTCATTGATAAATTTTCATCATTATCAGAATACTCTATTAACTGGGGTAAATCAATAGTTCTACCTATAAATTGTAATTTCTCAAATACATCTACTATTCCAATACAATCAGGTAATATCAGATATTTAGGAACAGATATTTCCCCCAGGCTCTCAGAGTTATTGTGACTAAATCACATTCCCCTTTTAAAAACAATACAAGACGACCTTACGCGCTGGAGGACACTACCTGTATCACTAATGGGAAGAGTTGCAACCGTTAAAATGATGGTCCTTCCTAAAATCAACTATTTGTTCTCAATGATTCCTACAAAACCATCAATGGCCTGGTTTAAGTCTCTAGACTCAAATATAAGTACATTTTTTATGGAAGGATAAACCATCACGGATTAGTTTAAAAATTCTTCAAAAAGCGAAAGAATACGGCGGCTTAGATCTTCCAAATTTTTTTAATTACTTTTTAGCCAATAGACTGCAGTTTGTTTCAAAATGGACAAAATCAACCCCACTAGGAAACCCATGGTTAGATGTTGAACAGGCTCTCTGCAGGTCGCTAAATATCTCTGACTTACCTTTTATAAGTCCCTGTATTAAACGCCATGATTATTTTAAAAGCATTAATATCAGCTCCTCTCTGACGACTTGGTGGAAATTTTTAAAAATAACGGGGTCTTCACTTGTCCCTTGTAAACTCACGCCCATTTGGAATAATCCTGATATCTTGCAACAAAAGAGGACATTAAAATTTCCACTATGGCAAGAGAAGGGAATAAATAACTTAGAACATCTTATTCAAGGTGGAAATTTTATCCAATTTCAGGATCTAGTGTCACAGTACGACATCAGTGATAAAAAGTATTTTGAATACCAACAGCTTAAATCCATAATAAAAGCAAGATTTAATCTTAATCAGACAGATTTAGAGGCACTAGTTAAGGTGGCAGAGTTTCTAAATCAGGGGTCCCCAAACTTTTTCCTGTGAGGGCCACATAACTTTTGCCTTCTCTGATGGGGGCCGGGGTCAGTTTGTAACAGAAAAAGTGTGACGATCGCAGGGGTGCCTAAACGTAAACATTTATTGTTTTCCAGAAAGCCACACATAACCAAATATTAATAACCCTTTCCGGGATCTTCACAGGAAAAAAAGTCAGAAAATAAATAATAACACTATTAATGAAATAAATAACACCATTTATGAAATAAATAATAACCAAATAACCCTCTCTGGGTTCTTCACAGAAAAAAAGTCCATGGAACATTAACTTTCTGTTGTGCCGTGCACAATCTTAACAGGTAACATCTCAGCAGAATACATTTGTACGCCAAGCTCAGCTGAACCAGTCATCCGTTCGGGCCAGCTTTCGGGTTGCTTAACTGATAGCAAGCAGCGGTAAACCTTTCACTGATGGAGAATTTGTCAAGAAATGTTTGAATGCTGTCGCGGAGGAGGTGTGTCCCGAGAAGAAAGATGTCTTTAATGCCGTGAGTCTGTCGGCGAGTACAATCACCAGCCGAGGCGCGCCCCCGTGTGAATGGCCCCGCAGGGCGGACGGTGTGTGTGAAGTGTGCGGGTGAGTAGAGAGAGAGGCGACCGGAGCAGGTAGCGAACTAGAATTGATGTTATTAACGGTGCAGTCTGATAATAAAGCCCCCCAAACTTCAGCAAAACGGCCTGTTCTTCGGTGTACCATCATATTGTTGTTAACAACCGTGAGGTTTACTCGGGAGTTAACCCTGGAGGAAAAGCTACCTCCGGCCCTGGAGAAGACAGATCTCCCCTGCGTCCTCCAACCATGGTTAGGAGACCAAAGCAGGAAAGGTTAATACTAGGATTTTTTTTTTCTGGCGGGGGGGGGGGGGGGTGTCAGATAGGGGCATAGACTGCAGAAGGGTGGAATAGAATGTCATGTTCTATGCGTGTATTAGTCTCGATCGCGTGGCCAGACTGAAAAAAAAAAATCATAATGCGCATCTGGTATTGTTCAGGGGGCCGGGCCAAATGTGGAGGCGGGCCGTATCCGGCCCACGGGCCATAGTTTGGGGACCACTGTTCTAAATCTTCGATCCTCCAAATTGATATCGAAAATACATGGACTATTATCAAAACTGGATGAGTCCGTATCTCTTCCAATATCAAAATGGGAGACAGACTTATTGATCAATAAGGAGTAAAGTTTCTGGACACAAATATGTTTAAACACTTTTAAGATGACTAAAAACTCTAACCTACAACTTATACAGTATAAAGTTCTACATAGAATTCATTACACAGGACAAAGGATGTTCAAACTGGGCCTGAGTCACACAAATATCTGCTCTCACTGCACTAGCATCATCCCAGATAGTTACATGCATGCTATGGGGTCCTGTGCACTGGTTCAAAAGTTCTGGCAGAACACATGTGACGACTTGGCATGGCTTGGGTATAGTGTCCCATCCTCATCCACACTTTGAATATTAGGTGAATTAAGTGAAATAAATATAGACGTATGGATGTCACACATGGTTCTCACCGCCTTATGCATTGCAAAGAAAACTATCCTCATGAACTGGACATCAAGAAATAACTCATGCATGACTTATTATAATAACACTATTAGATTATATTAGCCTGGAGAGATTGTCAGCCTCCTCAAATAATCAACTGGCAGAATTCAATTCTCTCTGGTCCCCACTTATTAATTCTATAACCTGAGGGGTCATGGGCGGTGGCTTGCTCTCCTTGGCACCTCTGGTGGCTGGCTGCGCCCCAACTGTGGGTGTCCGGGGGGCCTGTTCTGGGGTGGCCGTTTGTCTGGCCTGGGGTAGGCTGGGGGGGTGGGCTGTGGCCCCCGGCCGGCTGGCCTCGTCTCCCGGGGGGGTCTGGGTCTGGCCCTGGGCCCCTGGTGCTGGTGGGGGGGGGGGGGGGTTCCTCCCCTGGGCCGGGGTCAGGTGTGCGCCGGTGGTGCGGGTTGGCCCTGGTGCATCCTTGCACAGTGGGATCATGTTCTACCTGGCGCCCTGGCGGCACCCATCCTGGGTCACCCTCTCCGTTCACTGGGGTCTGCGAGTGTGGGTGTGCATGTGTGTGTGTGTGTGTGTGTGTGTGAGTGGGTGTGAGTGGAGGCTTGTGTATGAGTGGGTGCGGAAGTAGGTGTGTGTGTTCTGAGTGGGCAGGTGGGGCTGTGTATGGGTGTAGGTGGGCATGTGTGATGGTGGGTGGGGGTACGTGTGTGTATGGGTGCGATTACCTGTGGGTGGATGTCTGGGGGTGGAGGATGTGTGTATGGGTAGGAGAACTTTGTTGGATGGCGGGGGTGGGGCAGTCCATCTAGTGGTATGGGGGTTGGTGTTTCGGGGCCTGCTTGTCCCGGCCGTCCTGCTGTTGTGTCGCGGGGTGGGGCGCTTTGTCGCATTGCTCCTGGTGTCATTGGCGGCGGGTGTGTGTTGGTGCTTGGGGGTGGTTGGGGGGGCCGTTGACGCGGGTTGGTGGCCGTGTTTCCGTCGGGTTGCTCTGGGGTGGCTGTGGCTGCAGGGCGGCCTGCCACTGTCGGTGTGCGTCTGGGGTGGGTGGTCGGTGGGCTTGCGTGGGTGCTCGGAGGTGTTGCTTGGCATGTGGGGCACCGTGTGGGTCCAGCCCATTGTTCACTATTGTGACTATTGTTGTCCATGTTTGTGTGTGTAAGATAAGTGGGAATTGGTATAGCTGCTCCATCATGTTTGTGGTGCTGGGAGCGCTAGGGCGCGATGCTGGTGGGTCCTGGGCTGCTTGCACTGGTGGTCCTCGCCCTGGGTTGGGATTTGGGGGCGATGGGTGGCCTCATGAACCAGTTTGCAAGCTGGCTTCGGGGGGGGGGGGCGCTGCCTATTGCAGTGGCTAGTGGTGCTCCAATCACGATCCCCCGAATTCTAATTGCACTTTGGTAGTCCATACATTTACACACAATTACATCATATAACCAACATACACCCACCATGTTTTGTGTGTGTGTGTGTGGGGGGGGGTCTTCCCCCACCCCTGTTGTCCTCCTCTTGCTGGGGGTGTGAGGGCCCAGTGGGGAGCCTGGGACCCATCATGTTGTCAAAATCCCTGGGTGCTACTGAATGTATAACCAAGGGAGTGAGAGCATGACTGAATATGAGCATAAGTGAGAGTGAGGGGGTGATGAATGGAGGTGGTGATGGTGGGTCGGTTTTGTGCGGCACTTTGCATGTCGGGTGGCATCTTGGGACGACTGCGTTGGTCTGCTGATCAGTCGCTCAGGTGGGCGCCGGGGGTGGGGGTCTGCTTCTGTGGCATGTGCTGGCAGTCTCCCCGTCCACTGCTGGGCACTGGTGCGCATTCAGGCTTGCTGCATCTGCTTCGCAGCCGCCTTATGAAACAAGGGTGGATGAGGGGTGAGTTTGAACAGGTACAGGAGTGAGAGAGAATGGGTTGGTCCGGGTGAGTGAGAGTGAGTTAGTGCATATGGGTGCGCATGGGAGCATGTGGGTTTGAAGATGTGGGGAGGGGTGTGTCTGCGAGTCGGGAGGTGCTGGATTAAGGGGGTAGTGCCTATCAGCAATGTGGGCTCCCCTGGGTGGGGGGACTTCTTTGGGCATGGGGGTCCCCAGATTGTGTGGCGGTGGCGCTGGGGCAGGCCCGCTGTGAGGGTGCCTGGGGGGGAGGGCTTGCGCCGGGGGGCACGGGCCGGTCTTTGGCTCGGGGGGTGGGGTCGCTGGCCTCCTGGTGCCTGGGGCCCGGGGGCGGGCATTGGCCCCGCTGAGGGGTAGAGGGCGGACGGGTCCCAGGGTGTGGACTTGCCATGCCGGCCGCTGAGCAACCTGGCCTCCCTCGATCGTCCCTCCGGGGGCGGATGCCTGGCTTTCCTGGGGCTTGCTGACCTTGGATGTTTGTGCCCTGTGGGGGTTGGTGGCACTGCCTTGCCTGCTCAGGGTTCCCGGGGGGAGAGCTGCTGCAACCGGCCCTCCGCTTTGTATGTTTCCTGACAAACCACTCACATGCACACACTTATTTTGCGCGCGCTCTCATATATATGCACGCAGACGTACATGCATAAGTGTCTCTCCTTTAACAGGTGCGGAAACCAGACTTGTGTTGAGACATCTTTGATGAAAGAAGCAGTTTATCTTTTGTTTGTTTTAGTTGTTGGTTTGTTTGTTTTTTTGTCTGTTCCCCTCCCTTTCCCCCCCCCCCCCCACACACTTCCTTTCCCTCTTCCCCATCCTGTCGGGTCTTCCATGGGTAAAATAATTAAAGTATTAAAAGTTATTACAGGAGGAGTTTACAACAATATACAATACACAGTCAGGTACCAGTACTGTATAAGCTCCTCTTGGCAAAGTAAATCTGTTTTGGCACAATAAGAGATGCATAGGACTCGCTATGACATCATCAACAACCATAGGACTTGCTAAAAGATCATAGGATCGCCTATGATGTCTACATGATGTCTATATGACATCATATAGACACCTCAAAGATCAAAGGCAGGCATCACAGATCAAAGGCAGGTATCACTGAACGAGAGGTATGACACCAAAGATCATAGGACTCGCTATGACATCATCAAAGAGCATAGGACTCACTATGACAGCATCAAAGATCATAGGACTCGCTATGACATCATCAAAGATCATAGGACTCACTATAACATCATCAAAGATCAAAGGCAGGCATCACCGAACGAGTCGTGATGCACTTGCTTACACCTGCTTTCTACGGGCATGCAGAAATGCTTGCTTATACTTGGTTTCTACGGGCATGCACGGGTATGCACTAGTTTCACTAAGCACAAAGAGAAGGAAGTCCACATCCCTTGTCTTTAGTCCAAAAACATCTTACCAAAAGCAAGTGTTCCACGCTTACTTTAAAATAGCAATATAAAGTCCAAATAATTCGTTCTTTTTGGGGGGTAAGCTGGAGACTGAGTTCTGATACACATTAAACGCAGCCCACTCAAGCTTACAAAGTAACATCTGGGTAGTGCCGCCAGAAATTTTACTCGAGTAAAAGTAGAGTTACCTTATATTAATCACTCAAGTGCATGAAAAAGCAGCTACTCACCAAAGAAATGACAGTAAGAAATAAAAGAAGAAATCAAAATGTTACTAGTTAGTACCTTTATTCTCACCAATTTGGGAAGTTTTTCTCATTAAATTTTTACTTTTTCTCACAAATTTTCTATGTTTACTTAAAAATGTATGACTTTTCTAATGAATCTGTAGTTTTTTCCCTTTTAAATCAGTGGCTTGTGTTACATGTAGATATATTGGCAGATGGGCAGTGTGGACGTGAGGACGCAAGCAGGGTGATGTCATCATGCCATGCCTACTTAGGGGGACTGTTGGCGGGAGTAGAGTTGGTGGCAGTAGGACACTTTTAAGCAGGCTTGCTGAATACCACACTTCACCTTACAACCAATTACAAGAAATAGATGGTGACAAGAGGCTGGAACTTCAAACCGGTGTGGCACGACTGGGTTGTGAATGGACAGGAGATAGCAGAGCAGGCAGCGGAAGGTGATGAACCAGGGAGTGAACTAGGAGGAATGGAGGTAGGAAGCGGGAAAGAGGAAGTTTGGAGTTTGGTGGAGTCTAAAAGAAGCAAACACAAACGTAAAGAAAAACAATCAAGAGCGTTATCAAGTGCTGATGAATCAGAAGATGAACAATCCTGGAATAAACAGAAGGAGTGTGAAGTAATTAAACTTAGGAAGGGGCATCATTTCGTGAGTGAAACCCAATTAAGCTCACAAAAGCAATTAACAAGTTACTTGGGAGAAGTTTTAAATTCTTCTTTTAGATTTGATTGGCGGTTGGCAACCAGCTTACAGGTGCATTACTGCCACTAGTTCCTCATAAAACATATCACTCTATATATAATTCAAGAAATCTCTGTGTGCCTGTGTCAGAAGTTTTAAATGCGAGAATTCTTCATAGTGGTTCATTACTAGTTACATGTAAAGATAGTGTTCAACAAGGAAAAGCAATCAGAGTCAATAAGATGGAGGGGAAAAATGTGCAGCGTTCAATACTGGAAGAAAATAAGGCAATGAGAGGAGTTATATCGGGCATTTCAATGGCCGTCTCAACTGATGAAATAATGGAAAACTTAACTGGAGCAAAAGTGACAGAGGTACAAAAACTGAAGACTAATAGGAATGGTGAAAAATGTGATAGTCTGTCGGTAATGTTAAAATTTCATGAAACAAGACTGCCAAGTAAGGTGTATATTGGCTACATGAGCTATGAAGTCAGACTTTACGTTCCTCCTCCGCTCAGATGTTTCAAGTGTCAAAAGTTTGGTCATGTAGCCGCGATATGCAAAGGTAGACAACGATGTGCCAGATGCTCCGGTGAACATGAATATGGCAAGCGTGAAAGACAAGCCAAATTAAAGTGCTGTAACTGCGGTGGTGAACATAGCTCTGCATATCAAGGTTGTGAAGCCAGCAAAAGAGCAGCAGAAATTCAGCAGGTAAAAGTCTTCCAGCAATTAACATAGGCAGAAGCTGCGAAAAAGGTGCCAGCTAAAAAAGTGGGAGTGGACTCTAACAGGGAAAGTGTGCAGGCTTGCAGTGCATGCAGTAGAATTAAGGAAGATACTCTGGTTATGAAGGAAAATTATTTTGTCTTATTTGTGGTAGATGTGATAAACTGCACCATGCAGACTTCCAAGAAAACAGAAAAAATCAAAATCATTGTGAAAGCAGCAGAAAAATATCTTGGCATTAAGAGGCTACATTGGGAAGCAGTTGAGGACTTGTTAAGTGGGGGATCTTTAAATTCACATACATCATGGGCTCGTGGATCATAATGGTAATCACGATTTTGCAATGGAATGCCAGGAGTTTATTATCAAATGGGTAAACAAACCCCAGGTAATCTGTATACAGGAAACATGGCTAAAACCTCAGTTGGATTTTGTATGTTAGGAACTACAGTCAAAGAAATATATGTAGATCTATTTAAATATTTAAGTGCAACTGGATTAATGAAAAGAATTTAGTTTTTTTCCCTGCCATTCTCTTGCCCACACTCCAACCCGGTAGGTGGTGGTAATGCACCTGTAAGCTGGTTGCCAACTACCAATAAAATCTAAAAGAAGGAGAAGAAAAAGAAGAAGAGTCGTCCTCTTTGGTGCCTTGCCTTCAAGCCAACTACAGCCTGTAGCAGCTTAGTGTTAACTTACTAGTTACCAAACCCTGACATGTGTAACATACAGTGGGGCAAAAAAGTATTTAGTCAGCCACCAATTCTCCCACTTAAAAGATGAGAGAGGTCTCCAATTTTCATCATAGGTATACCTCAACTGTGAGAGACAAAATGAGACAAAATGAGAAATGTTTGAACTCGTTATCAGTATAAAAGACACCTGTCTACAACCTCAAACAGTCAGACTCCAAACTCCACTATGGCCAAGACCAAAGAGCTGTCAAAGGACACCAGAAACAAAATTGTAGACCTGCACCAGGCTGGAAAGACTGAATCTGCAATAGGTAAGCAGCTTGGTGTGAAGAAATCAACTGTGGGAGCAATTATTAGAAAATTGAAGACATACAAGACCACTGATAATCTCCCTCGATCTGGGGCTCCATGCAAGATCTCACCCCGTGAGGTCAAAATGATCACGAGAACGGTGAGCAAAAATCCCAGAGCCACACGGGAGGACCTAGTGAATGACCTGCAGAGAGCTGGGACCAAAGTAACAAAGGCTACATCAGAAACACACTACGCTGCCAGGGACTCAAATCCTGCAGTGCCAGATGTGTCTCCCTGCTTAAGCCAGTACATGTCCAGGCCTGTCTGAAGTTTGCTAGAGAGCATTTGGATAATCCAGAAGAGGATTGGGAGAATGTCATATGGTCAGATGAAACCAAAATAGAACTTTTTGGTAAAAACTCAACTTGTCGTGTTTGGAGGAGAAAGAACACCATACCTACTGTGAAGCATCGGGGTGAAAACATCATACTTTGGGGCTGTTTTTCTGCAAAGGGACCAGGACAGACTGATCCGTGTAAAGGAAAGAATGAATGGGGCCATGTATCGTGAGATTTTGAGTGAAAACCTCCTTCCATCAGCAAGGGCATTGAAGATGAAACATGGTTGGATCTTTCAGCATGACAATGATCCCAAACACACCACCCGGGCAACGAAGGAGTGGCTTCGTAAGAAGCATTTCAAGGTCCTGGAGTGGCCTAGCCAGTCTCCAGATCTCAATCCCATAGAAAATCTTTGGAGGGAGTTGAAAGTCTGTGTTGCCCAGCGACAGCCCCAAAACATCACTGCTCTAGAAGAGATCTGCATGGAGGAATGGGCCAAAATACCAGCAACAGTGTGTGAAAACCTTGTGAATACTTACAGAAAACGTTTGACCTCTGTCATTGCCAACAAAGGGTATATAACAAAGTATTGAGATGAACTTTTGTTATTGACCAAATACTTATTTTACCGAGGAATTTACCAATTAATTCATTAACTAGAAAAGCACTCGGAGAGCGCAGACCTCCGCCAAGCGCCACAGTTCCCCCCATACAGTGTTTGTGTGTACGTTTTCAGATTCCTTGAGCATGTAAACATATGACTAGCAATTGGATTCACAATGATTATTTGTTTATTTGACAGGGACAGTGCAATAAACACACAATTAATCAATGACAATCAATCTGATAGTTATAGGATTAGTGGTTCAGTAGTAAAAGCATTGCCTCCTTGGCGGAGGTAATAAACTGAAGTGTTGCTGTTGTGTCCATCTCCTCCACTGACGGATGCAAATTGGGTAGACAGGTTGCCGTGGGTTTTATATTATATTATTTTGGGGTTGGGCTCCGCGGCAAACAAGAATTTAGAAGCTTCGCCAGCAGAGAGCTCGTTTTTGCGCAGCGCCTATGGCTGGCCGGTGAATTTCTGCCAAATGCGCAGCTCCTATGGCTGGCCGGGGAATTTCTGCCAAAGAATCCGTTGGCGGACAGCTGCCCGTGTCAGGTTTTGCAGTTGCGCGCAAACACAGGCACGCTGGCGGGCCCAGGCCAGCAGTGTTTTCCGCGTGCTTTTGTGCCTAAAACGTTGAAGAACGCAGAGTTTGTGTTGCAGACACGACGACCAGCGCCCTCCATTGCGCCTGCGCACATGTTGAAAATGGCCGTATGTCACAGTGTTGAAAAATGCTTTAAAAAATTCCTGTATCCAGACGGTGAACTGGATCACCCCCAAAATTTAATCAGTTCTTCCTTGTAACATTTCCAACAACGCCTGAAAGTGTCATGGAAATCTGTCCAAGACTTTTTGAGTTATCTTGCTAACCAACAGACAAACAGACAGACAAACAGACAAACACACAGACAAACCCCGGCAAAAACATAACCTCCTCCTGGCCTTTTCGGCCTGGCGGAGGTAAAAATCCTTCAATGTGATTTTCTGGATTTTTTTTTCTCATTTTGTCTCTCATAGTTGAGGTATACCTATGATGAAAATTGGAGACCTCTCTCATCTTTTAAGTGGGAGAACTTGCACAATTGGTGGCTGACTAAATACTTTTTTTCCCCACTGTATTTGTGTCTTGTAATAAAGTTCGGATTCAGTGCAACTCCAGCCTCTGCTGTCCTATTTCCAGACATAACAAATGGCGATGAGGAGAATAACTGGCCTTCCGGAAGAAAACTTGACGTTTTTCCTGAAGATAGATGCATGTCTGGCATCCCGGTCAGAGAGTGACGTGGCTGGACGAGCTGGATTCCACTGTCTGGCGAGCAGGTGCAGGTTTGGGCAACTGGAGGACGAAATGGTGCTGGACCAGCTAGTGGAGCGCACCAGCAACCCATGGCAGTGGAAGAAGCTAATCAGGATGCCCGATGACCTACTGCTGACGAAAGCGGTGGATCAGGTGTTCCAATTGGAGGCCACTGACAAGCTAACATCACAACTGGGTGAGCCACAACAACAAATTTTGCTAGCTTATGCAGTTACCCCAGTAGAAGTACCCGTCAACACCGCGACTTGCTAGAAAGATGCCAAGGTGAACATTGTGGGGCAACGGAATATCATGGGACACCATTTGTGTGGTAACTGTTGTATGTTCAAAGATGCTCTTATCTGTGAAGTGCGGTGTAGTGGCGCCCACTTCCGTTTCTGCCACTACACTGCTCCTATAAATATCAGCGGGCAGAAGAGTCCGACCTCTTTGCCAATGTCCCTGCCTGACGGTTGTATTGTGATTATCGCAGCATCAAAAAAGTTAAGTTCAATTGTGCACCTGGCATCATTCTTAAAGGAGTATTTTCAGACATAACAGTAACTGCGACTCCCCGAGGCACTGAGAGCGAGTGTGAGCCTGCCCGGCTGGAGGGGAGCAGCAATCCAGACACTGCGGCAAGCTCAATCACTTCGTCAAGGTGTGCCGATCGACACGACTGACATCAAGCCCACACAGTGAAAACAGTCATCATCAAGTGGAGAAAATATGGCACAACAGTGACATTACCAAGAACTGGACGACCCTCCAAAATTGATGAAAACACGAGAAGAAAACTGGTCAGGGAGGCTGCCAAGAGGCTGACAGCAACATTGAAGGAGCTGCAGGAATTTCTGGCAAGTATTGGCTGGTTTAGTACGTGACAACAATCTCCCGTCATCATATGTCTGGGTTATGGGGTTGGGTGGCAAGTTGGAAGCCTTATCTTATGAAGAAAAATATCCAAGCCCAGCTACATTTTGCAAAAACACATTTGAAATCTTCCAAACGTATGTGGGAAAATGTGTTATGGTCCGATGAAACCAAGGTTGAACCTTTTGACCATAGTTCCAAAAGGTATATTTGGCGCCCACAACACTGCTCATCACCAAAAGAACACCATACCTACAGTGAAGCATGGTGGTGCCACCATCATGCTTTGGAGCTGTTTTTCTTCAGCTGGAACTGGGACCTTAATCAAGGCGGAGGGAATTATGAACAGTTCCAAATACCAGTCAGTGTTGGCACAAAACCTTAAGACTTCTGCTAGAAAGCTGAAAATGAAGAGGAACTTCATCTCTCAGCATGACAATGACCCAAAGCACACATCCAAGTCAACAAAAGAATGGCTTCACCAGAAGAAGATTAAGGTTTTGGAATGACCCAGCCAGAGTCCAGACCTAAATCTGATTGAACATTTGTGGGGTGACCTGAAGAGGGCTGTGCACAGGAGATGCCCTCACAGTCTGTCAGATTTGGAGCATTTTTGCAAAGAGTGAGCAAATATTTCCACATCAAGATGTACCATGCTGATAGACTCCTACATAAAAAAAGATTGAGTGCTGTAATAAAAGCCAACGGTGCTGCAACAAAGTATTAGTTTAAGGGTGTGCATATTTATGCAACCAGGTTATTGTAAGTTTTTTATTTTTTCCCCTTAAAAGATTTCAGTTTGTTTTTCAATTGGGTTACAGGTTATAGGTCACATTATTGGTGGAGAAAGTTTTGAAATGACTTATCTTGGTCTCATTTTTTACATCACAAAAACCTGGCATTTGAACAGGGGTGTGTAGACTTTTTATATCCACTGTAGATATATTGGCAGACAAGCAGTGCGGACGTGAGGACACAGGCAGGGTAACATCATCACGTTGTGCCTACTTAGGGGGACTGCTGGTGTGAGTCGTCCTCTTTGGCGCCTTGCCTTCAAGCCGACCACATCCTGTAGCAGCTTAGCGTTAGCTTACTTGTTACCAAACCCTGACACATGTAACATCTTTATGTCTTGTAATAAAGTTCGGGTTCAATGCAACTCCAGCCTCTCCGCTGTCCTATTTCCAGACATAGCAGCTTGTTTATTATTTTTCCTTAAAATTTGCAACTTTTCATCATAAATTTATCACCTTTTACACATATATTTACAACTTCATACAAAAAAAATGCTACTTTTTCTGGTAAATTTGGGATTTTTCCTCCCCCAGATTGCAAACCTTTTTCTGGTAAAATTGCATATTGACTCTCACCACTCACTAGCTGTGTTGGGCAAGTTACTAAAAATTAATAACTAATTACAATTACTAGTTACTTCTTTTCAAAAGCAATTGAGTTACTTTACCAATTACTGCATGCTTAAAGTAATTACGGCCCCTTTACACAGCACGGAAATCGTTGAGAGATTGGGACAATTTTTGACACCACTAACTAGCAGGACCACTCTGTACTGTGTACTGAATGTTTCGCATGGACGCGTATGAAACGAACGTAGCGTTCCATAAGGAACATTCTGTAAGAAAGGTTCCGTATCTAATGTTACATGTTTGTAGCACACTTGACACCGCTAGCTAGTAGGACCATTCCATACGGAATGCGTATAAAGGCACATTGACATAGAAGTGACAGCAAACAGGATTGGTAAACATCCCATAGACAGGATCAGTAGACATCATTGTTATGTCTGGAAAACAGGAGCACTGGAGGCGATGGCTGTGCTGAACAGTAGCTCTTTATTGAAGAGGCTAGGTGCACACGTAACACACGAATAGGCTAATATACTAGCTAACTGGGAGTACAGGCTGGTGTATGTTACAGAGGTGGAGCCCCAAAGAGAGTAGGCTGCCGCCAACAGTCACTTATTATAGGCATGGCGTGATGACATCAGCCGTGCCTGCGCCATGTCCGTGCTGCTTGTTGTTAATATGGGAATATATAAGTCATGTACGGAACATGTTCTGTACGAAACGTGGGTGGGACGTTCCGTACCATTTGCTCCATATTTTAGTAATCTCCCAATTTTTGATCTTTGGAATCATTAGATCCTTGTGTGTTTTGGACGGAGTCAAAACACTGAGGAGACAGAGGGGTACTGC
This sequence comes from Pholidichthys leucotaenia, assembly GCA_020510985.1. Lineage (NCBI taxonomy): Eukaryota > Metazoa > Chordata > Actinopteri > Cichliformes > Pholidichthyidae > Pholidichthys > Pholidichthys leucotaenia. Next base: position 183,587,710 of record CM035844.1, read on the forward strand.
ATAAAAGTAGAGTTAAGAAAGCCAGGATAACTAAAAAATTGGGGCTTGACATAGTTTGACCATATCCTGGCTTAATCAGTTGCACCATTGCCAAGCCAGTATGAGAAGGTGGAGGTACATCGAGCTAGGTGTATAGTTGGGATAAGTGCACGTTCACAACAAACTTAAATAGACCACAAGTTCGATCACAAAATCATTGATCCTACTGCAGATAAGACAATGAATAAGACATGACTAAGACTCCTTCAAGTTTCTGGGTACCACAATCTCCCGGAACCTGAAGTGGTCCTCCCATATAGACACTGTCCGGAAAAAGGCCCAGCAGAGGTTGTTTTTTCTGCGTCAGCTCAAGAAGTTTGATTTGCCTCAGGAGCTGCTGGTTGTCTTCTACACCGCCATCATCCAATCTGTCCTCTGCTTTTCCATCACTGTCTGGTTTGGATCTGCCACTAAACAGGACAAGACCAGACTGCAGCGGATCATTAAGTCTGCGGAGAGGATCATTGGTACCGACCTACCCTCCATTGAGAACTTATATCGGTCCATAACCAGGAAACGGGCGGGAAACATCTGTGCTGACCCATCACACCCCGGCCACAAACTGTTTGAACTTCTATCTTCTGGTCGTCGTTACAGATCACTGAAGGTCAAAACCACCCGTCACAGGAACAGTTTCTTTCCTCAAGCCATCACTCTGATGAACTCCTAACATTCACCTAGTCCTACCTGTTGCTGTACTCATGACTTTTCATCCATTATTACATTGCACATAACTCTCACACTGCTTTTTACTTCATTCACATTATATCACTGAATCTGAGTCCACATTGAAATACTGTGTGATTGTATATTTTTTCATATATTTCTGCAAAGTGTGGTTAGTCCGAGTAAATAACTGCATATATTCCTGTATATATTTGCATCCTTTTATAGGAACGTGGACAGACTGTAATTTACTGTACATACTCTGGTTGTCATTGAATCCTTATTTAAATCCTTCACCTGAACAACGAGAGCAAGTTTTTAGCCAAAGTCAAATTCCTTGTATGTGTTGTGCATACTTGGCCAATAAAGCTGATTCTGATTCTGATTCTGATTCTGATTCTGATTCTGATGAGCAGCATATTTCTCACCAGCAGTGACTTCTCAAGAAACCCTATGACGAAATGAAGCATATAATATCTAAAAATTGAAAAACGGCTGCTATAAATAAATAAGAGAAACATTGCAGCCTTCTGAATGAATGCAACCACTAAGACTGATGGGAAATGTTTGATGTCTAAAAATGAGCATGTTCTCTTAAGCAAATTGTTTGGAAAACATATTAAATGGTCAGTTACTGTGCTAAAGTTGCTCGGTTGACATGTTTTTGCGTTGCAGTTTGTATGTCGGCACAATCTTTGTGAGTGCTGTTGTGGGGAGAGATTTCCCTTTGCTGTATTGTTGTAAAAACACTTAAAAAAGAAAGATGGTATCACTGAAGGCTGTTGAACTTCCTGTTAGGGCTATCCATCCAAAAATATAACCAGAAAGAGAAAATGGGAGTTACTCATCCTGTCTTATAATCAACAGTTACAGACTTTGACTTAAATATGACCAGCAGAAGTGCATGTTACTCATTTAGTATTAAAAGTTGTAATATTTCCATCTATTGGTCCTTCATAAAGAACAAACATGTGTCCAAAAAAGGACGTGGCATATATGTTAAATTTTCTTACCTGCAGTGTCTTGTAACAAACTTCTCGATCCACCAGATGAGGATGATGCAGTGACTTCTCTTATTAAAATCAGAGGCATAGGATGTCCTGTCAGAACTGTTAATACAAGTCCTATTGAATATGGGGGGGGGGGATGTACAGTGGGGCAAAAAAGTATTTAGTCAGCCACCAACTGTGCAAGTTCTCCCGCTTAAAAGATGAGAGAGGTCTCCAATTTTCATTATAGGTATACCTCAACTATGAGAGACAAAATGAGAAAAAAAAATCCAGAAAATCACATTGAAGGATTTTTAATGAATTAATTGGTAAATTCCTTGGTAAAATAAGTATTTGGTTAGGTACAAACAAACAAGATTTCTGGCTCTCACAGACCTGTAACTTCTTCTTTAAGAGGCTCCTCTGTCCTCCACTCGTTACCTGTATTAATGGCACCTGTTTGAACTCATTATCAGTATAAAAGATACCTGTCCACAACCTCAAACAGTCAGACTCCAAACTCCACTATGGCCAAGACCAAAGAGCTGTCAAAGGACACCAGAAACAAAACTGTAGACCTGCACCAGGCTGGGAAGACTGAATCTGCAATAGGTAAGCAGCTTGGTGTGAAGAAATCAACTGCTGGAGCAATTATTCGAAAATGGAAGACATACAAGACCACTGATAATCTCCCTCGATCTGGGGCTCCACGCAAGATCTCACCCCGTGGGGTCAAAATGATCACGAGAACGGTGAGCAAAAATCCCAGAGCCACACGGGGGGATCTAGTGAATGACCTGCAGAGAGCTGGGACCAAAGTAACAAAGGCTACATCAGTAACACACTACGCCGCCAGGGACTCAAATCCTGCAGTGCCAGATGTGTCCCCCTGCTTAAGCCAGTACATGTCCAGGCCCGTCTGAAGTTTGCTAGAGAGCATTTGGATGATCCAGAAGAGGAGTGGGAGAATGTCATATGGTCAGATGAAACCAAAATAGAACTTTTTGGTAAAAACTCAACTTGTCGTGTTTGGAGGAGAAAGAACACCATACCTACTGTGAAGCATGGGGGTGAAAACATAATACTTTGGGGCTGTTTTTCTTCAAAGGGACCAGGACGACTGATCCGTGTAAAGGAAAGAATGAATGGGGCCATGTATCGTGAGATTTTGAGTGAAAACCTCCTTCCATCAGCAAGGACATTGAAGATGAAACGTGGCTGGGTCTTTCAGCATGACAATGATCCCAAACACACCGCCCGGGCAACGAAGGAGTGGCTTCGTAAGAAGCATTTCAAGGTCCTGGAGTGGCCTAGCCAGTCTCCAGATCTCAACCCCATAGAAAATCTTTGGAGGGAGTTGAAAGTCCGTGTTGCCCAGCGACAGCCCCAAAACATCACTGCTCTAGAGGAGATCTGCATGGAGGAATGGGCCAAAATACCAGCAACAGTGTGTGAAAACCTTGTGAAGACTTACAGAAAACGTTTGACCTCTGTCATTGCCAACAAAGGGTATATAACAAAGTATTGAGATGAACTTTTGTTATTGACCAAATACTTATTTTACCAAGGAATTTACCAATTAATTCATTAAAAATCCTTCAATGTGATTTTCTGGATTTTTTTTTCTCATTTTGTCTCTCATAGTTGAGGTATACCTATGATGAAAATTGGAGACCTCTGTCATCTTTTAAGTGGGAGAACTTGCACAATTGGTGGCTGACTAAATACTTTTTTTTCCCCACTGTACATCTGCAGATGAAGAGACTGTGCTGGATTCAAGAAGGCTTGAGGTATCATAAGACATATCGGTACTCAATTCACTTAAAGACACAGAACTGGCAGAAGCCAAAATAAGACTGAAAGAGAGAAAATTTTTGGATCTGGATTTATGGAAATAAAATGCAAGATACTGAGAAAAATGGACCTGGAGATCCAGAAACTGGAAAGAGATGTAAATGAATATTTCATTCCACACTGTAACAATGTCAGTAAAACTATATCTTTTTTCCCTCTCTTCAGCTTCAAGGTGACAAAGAGACTGAAATTTAAATAAATAAATAAATAATACAAAAAAAAAACTTCAACATTGAGGTGTCCTAATGTTTAATGTTTATTTGAAAGGGACATGACATACTAATGAACATTAATAAAAAATGAAAGTATGCCAGATTTAGCAATACTGCTAATTTGCATCTGTACTGCCCCGGTGGGTCACAAAAACACACAAACAAATAGTCATACACGAGATGATAAATGGTAAATGGAATTCACTTATATAGCGTTTTTTTTTTACTCATTTCTGGATGACCAAAGCACTTCATAGATCCTGCTATCTACCCATTCACACACTGATGGCGGTGGAGCTGCCATACACAGGCACTGGCCTGACCCACCAGGAGCAACTGGGGGTTCAGTGTCTTGCTCAAGAACACTTTGATATGCAGACTGCAGACAGAGCGGGAATTGAACCCCTGTAGTTGGCCACACTACACCTGCGCCACAGCTGCCCCCAGAGCATTTACAATAAAACTGTACAAAGTGAATATGCAAAAGTGCAAAAGTTAAGGTGCTACAAAACAAAACATTCAAATGTCACACAAGTGAAGTGCTGTGTATGCACACACACATCCTCCCTTCAGCATGACTATCCAGTACACCATTTTGTAGAGCCAGTGAAACTAACCTGTAATCTGAAAATATAACAATGTGCTGTGACAGTAATGTCTAGGGTTGCCAACTTTCTCACAGCCAAATAAGGGACAGAGGGTTTTAACCTCTTGCGCTCCAGGATACCGCGGGCGGTCACGTCTCTGCGTCCTCGTGCGTCCGAGTGCGCACTGTGTGTCTCAGTGTGCACTGAAAAAAAAAAAGCTGCATTTCCGTTCTTCCACTACAGACACAGCCGCGAACAGAAAGCCAAAGGAGTGCTTTGATTGGTTTAGATTTGATTGACCTCTCATTCGACTAATAAGAGCCTTGAATTGGGTTTCTGAAACCTTGAAGAACCAATGACTGAAAACCTAGCAAGAGGGACCCGCCTACCAATGACTGCGAATACAACGAGCCAATTGAAGCAGAGAAGTTCAACGATTGAAAGCGTGCGTCCCGTGCGTAAAATCTGTTTTGTGTAAGCCGCTGTGTGTAACGGTAGCGTTCGCCAGTCTTTTTTTATTACTACTGTTCTTATTTGTTTTGAAAAATCGTTCGCCAGAACCGCAATCATGGAAGCGCAAAACCGCAATAATGGAATCATGGTTTGACCGGGTCGCGTGACCAGAACCACGAGTCGTAACAAGCGGACCAGCTTCATGTTCGTCTGACAATGAGGAACAGATGTTCGCCAACGACACTGCTGTTGTGGACAGGTAAGTGTTATAAGCTAAATTATTCTTTATCACTGAAAATAGTAATCAAAATGACTTTTGACCGATCGGTGATTACAAGTGTGCGTCATCGCCACATGACGGACCGTTGACGGACCGTTTTTTTGTGCGCCACACATTTTTTATGTGGCATGCTTCTTTGTGTGTGGGGGGCTTGTTTGTTCATTCATTCATTCATGAATGAATAAACAACCCCCCCCCACACACACACACAGCCCTGAGTGTCAGCTTTCATTTGAGCCCAAGATCAAACTTCTATGTTGAATCATTCAAAAGTTATAGCCGTTTTTCCAAACTGTGCCATTTGGCACAATTTGGCACAGTTCAAAAACGCCTGGGAACAAACTGAGAAAAAAGCTGTGAAATATATTCATTTTTTGTGGTGTTGTTACAAAATTTTGACCTCAGCTGGATAACACTTGGTTCTACATTTCTGTTGCATTTTCCAGCCAGTATCTGACAGCTGTGTGTTATTTGCAAGCATTTGTATCTAAAAAAAAAACACACAGGCAAACTTTATTTTCTTCAAGTTCAGTATGTTTAGATGACTGTTACTCAGTGGCAGGAGCACTTAGAGAGATTATGACTGTTTTGCCAAAAAATTCAAAGTGTTTTCTTTTTTTTTTTTATTTAAGTTTTTGTAAAGGGTATACATGTCATTACAGCATTGCATTGTTTACATTTTCATCACATGTTCCCTTTTTTTTGTTTTTTGACAACATTGGAAGAATAGTTATTACAACACCCTTTTTTTAAGTGAAAGAAAAAGAGAATTAAAGAAAGAACAAAAAAAAACCCAACAAAAAACCCAACAAAAAACAGAACAAGAAAAGACAAAAAACGAAAACAAAAGAACAAAAAAAAAATAAATAAAATACATAAAAATAAAAGAGCACCTGAGTAGCATTGGAACAAAGAGAGGTGCCATTATTGAAATGGTATTTGTCAAAGATTAGATCTGATGGAAGACACATATGCGATCCAGGGTTGCCAAAAGTTCAAGAACCCATCCATGTCCTGTCTCAGTGCGAATGTCAGTTTTTCCATCGAGTAAATGTCTTGTATCACGTTAATCCAATCTTCAGGTGTAGGACAATCCTTCAGCATCCATTTTTTAGTTAGAGCTTTTTTACTTGCCAATATTAGAACAGTGAATAAGTATTTTTCTCCTCGTCTTTCCAGAGAGTCCGGTAGTAAACCCAAATACAAAGTTACAAAAGAAAAGGGGACTGTTATTTTGAATATTTTACCCAGTATTGTCTGTACATTGGTCCAATATTGGTGGATAACTGGGCATGACCAAAACACATGAAAATGATTTGCAGTCTCTTCACCACACAAGCGCCAACAATTCAACCCCTTATGAGTAAATTTGTTTTGTGCAGGTGTTCTGAAAAATCTTACCAAATTTTTCCATCCAAATTCTCTCCACTGCAGGGATGAGGTGCTTTTCTATTGTTGTTTATTTAGCTTTTCCCATATTTCCAGTTGTTTAAAGTGAAATTCCCCTCTTTTTCCCATTTCTTTTTTATATATGATGTGTTGTCTCCTTTTAAGTCTTGAAGACCTTGGTATATTTTAGAGATGTATCTGATCCCTGGGATCCCTTTATATGCCATTAAGAAGACATTCAGAACACCTGACCGGGCCCTTTCCAAATCTTCCTTTTTAAGTATATTGTTTATGTGGTGTCTAAGCTGAAAGAACCTGTAAAGGTCTTGATTTATTAGACCTTGTTTTTTCTAATCTTCAAAACTTCTTAAAATTTGCCCTTTAAAAAAATCGTAATATTTTATCAGTCCGTTCTCTTTCCACTTTTTAAATCTAGTGTCTGTTTTATTAGGAGTAAAGTCTTGATCATAGGCAATCCATTGCAGAAATCGATAGGGTTCTTTAGTTTGATTCTCTCTAACTATCTTAAACCAAATTTTTAGCAGGGTCTCTATCCATGGGTTAGTGTTATTCAAAAGTTTAGGTAAGGCATTATTCCCTATTATCGCCTGTAGGGGGATGTCACTTGTTATTTGGCATTCCATCTCCTTCCATTGTGCAGTGTAGACTGGGTTACATATCTCTACTAAAGTTTTAATTTGTGCGGCTTTAAAATAGTCCCTGATATTTGGCAGCGCGAGCCCACCTTTGTCTTTGTTTAGCTGTAGGGTTCTATATCTGATTCTAGGTCTCTTGCCCTGCCATATGAATCTTGAGATCCTTCTGTCCAGTTCTTGCCATGTTTTTTGGGAGATTCTACCGGTATTGTTTGGAAGAGGTATAGAAGACGTGGAAGTATATTCATTTTGACTGCTTCAATTCTTTGTGCAGTACCCAAGAATGGTATCATATTCCATCTTGCTAGATCAGATTTTATTTTTGCCACCAGTGGATCATAGTTTAGTGTTATAATTTTGTTGAGTTGTTTCGGGATATTGACCCCCAGATATTTCATAGATTCCATCTCCCAGTTAGTTTTGAGTTTACTTAGTAAATATTGATTTGGGTCATAGTTGAATGTTAAAACTTGGGTTTTATGCATGTTTAGTTCGTACCCCGATAAATCTCCATACTCTGAAAAAACTGAGATTAGTTCTGGAAAAGAGGTGTCCGGCTGCCCTAGGTATAGTGCTATTTTATGTTCTTTCTGACCAAGTGTAATACCTTGAATTTTTTGATTCTGTCTTATCCATTGGCTCAGAGGTTCTATGAAGATTGCAAAGAGCAGTGGAGACAAGGGGCAGCCCTGACGACATCCTCTTTCCAGCTCAAAAGATGATGATAAATTACCGTTAATCCTTATTTTAGCTGTTGGTTTTTTATATAATGCCTGGATAGTTCTAATGAAGTTGTTATGAAAATTGAAACTGGATAAGATTCTATATAGGAAAGACCAGTCAACAGAATCGAATGCTTTTTCAGCATCTAATCCCAATATGGCTGCATTCAAGTTATATTTTTTTATGTGATGAATTATGTGTAAAGTACATCTAATGTTGTCTTGTGTCTGTCTTTGTCTTATAAAACCTGTTTGGTCTAAATGAATTAAGTCTGTCAGTATATTTTCTAACCTTTTGGCAAGGATAGTGGTAAAAAGCTTATAGTCCTGATTTAATACACTGATTGGTCTGTAGTTGGAGCAGTTTAGTTTATCCTTTTCAGGTTTTGGTATGACTGCAATGACCCCTTCTCTCCAGGAGGGGGGGATTTCCCCTGTGTGGAGGACACAGTTAAATGTTTTCAGGAGGAGAGGAGATAGTTGCTGTTTAAAGGTTTTGTACCACTCTGCTGTATAGCCATCTGCTCCTGGGGATTTGTTAGCTTTAAGTTTCATAATTGCTTTTTCTAATTCTTTAGGTTGTATTTCTGACAGTAGTGTTTTATTTTGAGACTCAGTAAGTTGGGGAAGGTTTAATGTGTTTAGGAATGCTTCGGATGCATTTTTATGTTTTTTGAGGGAGTACAAGTTCTTATAGTAGTTCTCGAAGCTTTTAAGAATATCCTGAATTCTGAATTTTATTTCCTTTGATACTGGGTCTCTGATTTTGTAGATTGCTCTCTCCGTTTGTTGTTTCCTCAATTTATAGGCTAATAATTTTGCCGATTTGCTGCCTGCTTCATAGTATTTTTGTTTCAGAAATGTAAGTTTCTTCTGGATTTCTATTGTGTAGATCTCATTTATTTGTTTTTTAATTTCCTTAATTTTGAGCGAGTCATTAGAATGAGTGTTGTCTTTGTGCTCTTTTTCTAGGTTCTTAAGTTCTGACTCTAATGTGGTTAGTTTTTCTTGTCTCAGTTTCTTTTGGATTGCCAGTTTTGCAATAATCTTTCCCCTTATTACAGCTTTGCATGCGTCCCACAGTATTAAAGGGGATACTTCTCCATTATCGTTTTCTTCCAAATATCTGAGGATATCTGATCCCAATTCATCTTTCAGTGGTCCTTTCCGGACATTTGAATTTAACCTCCAAGAAAATGTATTATTTGTGTATTTTTGGATACTTAAGTCCATATAGATCGGACTGTGGTCAGAGAGATCCATCAGTCCTATTTTACATGTTTCTACTCTTCCAATGTCTCTGTTAAACATAAAAAAATAGTCAATCCTTGAATATGATGAATGTGGTGCTGAGTAAAATGTATAATCTTTTACACTGGGGTTGAATTCCCTCCACACATCACAGATTCCCATTTCTTTTAGTAGCATCCGAGTTTTCTTACTTTGAGTGTTATTTTGATGTGGAAAATTACCTGATGCATCCCGGTATGGATTCAGTCTTAGGTTGAAGTCTCCACCACATATCACTAAACCTTGGGCTTTAGTTATCATTAGGTCAAATATATTTTTATAAAATTTCCAGTTAGCCCCTGGAGGTGCATATACATTCAGCAGGGTGATATCTTCTCCCTCTAGCCACCCAAGTACCAAACTGTATCTCCCTTCTTTATCTTTGTGTTCTGATTTTTTTTTCAAATATAATTTTGGTTGAGATCAATGTCGCTACTCCCCTCCTCCTCCCTGACTTATATGAAGATGAAGAGATCATTTTAAACCCTTGTCTATTGAGTTTAGTGTGCTCCACGTCTGTTAGGTGAGTTTCTTGTAAAAATATTATTCCTGCTTTGTCTTTTTTCATTTTGCCTAGAATCTTGGATCTTTTAACTGGATTCAGGATCCCTTTTACATTATATGAGATTATTTTGGTTACACCCTGTTTCTCCATTGTGTTGTCTTATTTAGTATAACAGTGTGGTGGCCCTCTTTTATGCTACTCTGAAACTGAAAGAACATCAAGAACATAAAAAACATTGAGAACATAGTGTATAAAACTTTAAAACAAAAAACTGACAAAAGAACTTCCTGAGCTGAGGTCTTTTTAGAGACCCTGGAAGAGCCTTGATGGTGTGTAGGCTCTGAGGGAAATTCCTCAGATTCCGTTACGTGCTGAGGGCCCTCTCTTACCCCTGTAAGCTGTCCCATGTTTTTAACGCGAATTTCAGATCCCAATCCGAACTTGTCATGATTTTTTTTTTTTTATGCCTATACCCTATGGAGTTGTGTGCACCCTCCCACCACCATCACAGCAAACATTCACGTTAATACAGTATTTGTTAGTGTGGAGAGAACATGTGGATCATTGTCACATTTCTATTTTAACAAGTTGGTTTTTTTTTTTCCTTTTTAAAAAAAAAAAAGAAAAAAAAAGACATTTGTTTCTAGTATTATGACTGATCCATTAAGTGTTTTACCACATGCTGATTCTGCATCTCCTTTAATGGTTGTTACCTTGTAGGAGGGGGGTTGGATGTGCAGATTGACTAAAAAAATCGTTATTCCCTCCTGAAGACGGCCAGTTTTTCCTTGTAGCTCTGGCGCTGGGTTTCCCGCTGTTGGCCCGAGGATTTTGAGGGTCTCTGTGTGGACCACGATTGAGCCTTGATTCTTTCGATCGGGTCTGCTGCGGATTTAAACACCGTTACCGGGAGTTCTCTTCTCGCCATATCCGAGGTTGCTTCTTCCGCCGAGTTATAGAGACATGTTTCGTCGCCGTAGAAAACCCTCAGCTTCGCCGGGAATGGTGTCTGAAAGCACAGTTTTTTCTCTCGTAGTACCTTTTTAGCGTTGTTGTATTCCCGACGCTTTTTAAGGACCTCCGGGGCGTAATCGTGTTCCACGAAAACTTTTCTCTCTTGGTGCATAAATCCTTTTTTCTGCCAAGCCAGTCTTACAACCTCTTCTTTTATTTTGAAGCTGGAAAACCTCACCACCACCGATCTTGGTGGCGCTTCCGCCGCCGGCCTAGGGGCTAATGTACGGTGCGCCCTTTCTATCTTCAAGTCGGTGGATTGGGGAATATCCAACTTTTCTCTCAATAAGGATTCCACGCATGCCGCCATTGTGGTGAAACCATCCTCGACTCCTTCTTTCAAACCATGAATTCTTATGTTGTCTCTTCTTAGTCTGCCTTCTTGGTCGGCTAGCTTAGCCTCCAGTCTTGACTGTCTATTGTGTAGATCGAGCATGACGTCTTCCAGCCCTTTTATTCTTTCCTCTGCTTCCAAGATTCATTCCTCGGCCTGGTCCACTCTGCTGTTCGTCCTTTTTATTTCTTCTTTGATTTCACGAAATTCGGCCCAACACTCTTGGCAAAATCGTCTTAATTCTTTATATACCATTTTCAAGCTAACCTTTTTGCTAGCTTCATTCAGCTCCTCGTCTTCTGAATGGAAATCCTCCGGATCGGATTCTTCGGCTGATGCGTGTGCTGGCCTGGTAAAAGTCGATTTCTTCTGTTTTCCTTTAGGCAAGATGACTTTGTCTTTTGATTTTCACTCTTCCAAAAATCTGTTAAATCTGATTTTCAAGGTATTTTCCTGGATTGGGTCTGTGAGCTTCAGCGTTAAGCTGCTATCACCATGGTGTCCAGACCGGAAGTCCCAAAGTGTTTTCTTTTAAATGAGACCAACCCCATGAAGATGCTGCAAAGGGTTGAAGAACAGCTTTTGATTTACTTTGGGTATGTTATTTTTAGGCGTTTTTAGGGAAATTGACCAGAGTGCAAGGGGTTAACTATTGCTCGGTGCCACGATGTTGTGGACATTAGTATTGCCATAATACTGAGATTTTTTTTTACCTTGATAATACCTTAAAAATACTGATATTCAATGCCATTTTTAACGCTACAAGAAAAAAAACCACACTGTATACCTCGAAATTTCAGATTTTACAGAATACAGAATCTCAGTTTAAAAATGTGTAATAGCTATGTTTTAATGGATTGCATTTATACAGCACTTTTCATGACACCCAAAGACACTTTACAGACAATGATAGTGTTAAGCTGTCTCTGTAGCCACAGCTGCCCTGGGCAGACTGATGAAAACATGGCTGCCAATCCATGCCAATGGCCTCTCCAACCACCACCGAACATTTATTCACATTCATACATTAGTGTCATGAACCATGAACACACTGAAGGCAAAGTGGGTAAAGTGTCTTGCCCAGGGACACAACAACAAGGTGGGGGGAGTGGGATTTGAACCGCCAATCCTCCAGTTATTGCACGACATGCTCTTCCTCCTAAGCCATTACGGCCTCATTTTTGTTTCTCTTTGAGAAATAATGCAACTTTGAACTAAAAAACACAGCTACACTGCAAAAAGTCATTAAGGCTGTTTATGCTTGTTTTTTGTCTGACAAGATATTTATTCTTGCAGTGCAGTTTATCCATCCATCCATCCATCTTCTACTGCTTTTCCGGAGGTCCGGGTTGCAGAGGCAGCAGTTCAAGCAGAGGAGCCCAGACTTCCCTCTCCCCAGCCACCTGCTCCAGCTCTTCAGAGAGGACACCAAGGCATTCCCAGACCAGCTGGGAGACATAGTCTCTCCAGCAAGTCCTGGGTCTGCCCCAGGGTCTCCACCCAGTGGGAGGCATCCAGGAAGCATCCTGATCAGATGCCAATCCATTGTCCTGCTGGGGGACTTCAATGTGCACGTGGGCAATGACAGTGAAACTTGGAGGTGGGTGATTGGGAGGAACCCGAGTGGTGTTCAGTTATTGGACTTCTGTGATAACCACAGTTTGTCCATAACGAACACCGTGTTCAAACATAAGGATGTCCATATGTGCACCTGGCACCAGAACACCCTACAGTTAGGCCCAAAAATATCTGGACAGTGACACAAGTTTTGTTATTTTAGCTGTTTACGAAAACATATTCAAGATACAATTATAGAATCAATGTGGGCTTAAAGTGCAGACTCTCAGCTGTAATTTGAGAGTATTCACATCCAAATTGGAGCAAGGGTTTAGGAATTACAACTCTTTAATACGTAGCCGCCTCTTTTTCAAGGGACCAAAAGTAATTGGACAATTGACTCAGAAGGCTGCAAAAAAAATAACAAGGCTGCATGGGTTCTTTCCTCATTAACCTGTCATCAATTAAGCAGTTAAAAGGTCTGGAGTTGATTCCTGGTGTGGCGTTTGCATTTGGAAGCTGTTGCTGTGAACACACAACATGCAGTCAAAGGAGCTCTCAATGGAGGTGAAAAAGACCATCCTGAGGCTGAAAAAAAAAGAAGAAATCAATCAGAGAGATAGCAGAAATGTTAGGAGTGGCCAAATCAACAGTTTGGTACATTCTGAGAAAAAAAAAGAGTGCACTGGTGAGCTTGGGAACTCAGAAAGGCCTTGACGTCCACAGAAGACAACAGTGGTGGATGATCGCAGAATCCTTTCCATGGTGAAGAACAACCCCTTCACAACATCCACTCAAGTGAAGAACACTCTCCAGGAAGTAGGTGTATCGGTATCTAAGTCTACCATAAAGAGAAGACTTCATGAAAGTAAATACAAAGGATTCACCACAAGGTGCAAACCATTAATCAGCCTCAAAAATAGAAAGGCCAGAATTGACTTTGCCAAAAAACACCTGAAGAAGCCAGCCCAGTTATGGAACAGCATTCTTTGGACAGATGAGACTAAGATCAACGTGTACCAGAATGATGGGAAGAAGAAAGTTTGGAGAAGAATTGGAACAGCTCATGATCCGAAGCACACCACATCTTCTGTAAAACATGGTGGAGGCAGTGTGATGGCATGAGCATGCATGGCTTCCAATGGCACTGGGTCACTTGTGTTTATTGATGATGTGACAAAAGACAGGAGCAGCCGGATGAATTCTGAAGTGTATAGGGATATACTTTCTGCTCAGATTCAGCCAAATACAGCAAAGTTGATTGGACGGCGCTTCATAATACAGATGAACAATGATCCAAAACATACTGCAAAAGCAACCCAGGAGTTTTTTAAAGCAAAGAAGTGGAATATTCTGCAATGGCCGAGTCAATCACCAGATCTCAACCCAGTCGAGCATGCATTTCACTTGCTCAAGACAAAACTTAAGGCAGAAAGACCCACAAACAAGCAACAACTGAAGACAGCTGCAGTAAAGGCCTGGCAAAGCATCACAAAGGAGGAAACCCAGCGTTTGGTGATGTCCATGGGTTCCAGACTTCAGGCAGTCATTGCCTGCAAAGGATTCTCAACAAAATATTGAAAAGTAACATTTTACTTAGGGTTATGTTTATTTGTCCAATTACTTTGGAGCCCCTCAAATGAGGAGCATTTGTATAAAAATAGCTACAATTCCTACATGTTTAATCATATACTTTTGTTCAACCCCTTGAATTAAACCTTAAAGTCTGCACTTCAATTTCGTTGTAGTTGTTTCATTTCAAATCCAATGTGGTGGCATGCAGAGCCCAAATCATGAAGATTGTGTCACTGTCCAAATATTTCTGGGCCTAATTGCTATGTCGCAGGTTGATGATCAATTTTGTTATTGTGTCATCAGCCCTGCAACCGTATGTCTTGGACACTTGGGTAAAGAGAGGTGCAGAGCTGTCAACTGATCACCACCTGGTGGCGAGATGGATCCGATGGCAGGGGAGGAGGCCATTCAGATCTGGTAGACCCAAACGTATAGTGAGGGTGTGCTGGGAACGCCTGGCTGAGGCCCCTGTCTGGAAGGTCTTCAACTCCCACCTCCAGAAGAACTTCGACCACATTCCGAAGGAGTCTGGAAGCATGGACTCTGAAGGCACTTTTCCATTTGGAACAGTTTGGCCTCGTTTGGCCTGGAACGGAACAGTACAGTTCGGTACAGTTCGGCACGCATGTTTTTCCACAGCACAAGGCTCACTGTAGTATGGGTGGGAGAAGGAGGGAGTCGGAGGCGGGATTTGGAGGGAGTTGGAGGCGGCGCTACGCTCCCAGTGAGGCAGCGCCATATTCCTGTTCAGTAAAATCAACATCAAAACATGTAGCAGTACATCTCCAAAAATAATGCAAAAGTTAAATATTTTTGGACACTCATGTCAGAAAGTGAGACCCATATATTATACAGAATCATTAATCAGACAGTGAAGTATTGTTAGATTTTAATCATTTATTGGCTCAGTGCATGAATATCAAAAATTACTTTTCTCGACAAATAGATGGTTAGGTAAAAATACATGATCTATGTCAAAATCATGGAGAGACTGTTGAGACGTCATGGAATTTATCTGCTCCAGCCAGTGGTGTCGTGGCAAAACATGGATCAGGTGCCATATGAGCCGTTAAATATATATTTCAACAGGTAAACAGTACTGAGTTAGGCATAAGATATATTTAGCAATTATGATGCATTTTAAGCCAAAACAAATGGATCTAGGATTAGAAGTAATTAAAATAAAGCAGTCCCAAGGTTACATGGAGAAATACGTGGATTAACTGGAAATATATCGTATTGAGTATTGCTGACTACCTGTAGATACTGTATAAATATATATTCTCTGCATCAACAGTGAACTATACTTGTATTCATGTAGTATTGCCCTGGGAATTTTGACAATAAACCTTTGTACTTTTGCAGATGTCTCTATTTTGTTTTACAGTCTTCAGCAAATAATTGTGTTGGTTACTTTTCTTAAAATGAGCCATTATTTTCAAAGTCACTGATAAATGGTTCGTACTGTTGACTCTTTTCCCATCGGTGTCTGAAGAGACAAAATAGAAAATCATGATGCAAACACATAAATCACTAAATTGTTTATTCCAATCAGCAGCAAATTACAGATTATTTAGAATGTGCAAAATTCAAACTGTAAAAAAAAAAAAGAAACTGAGACAAAACGTGACAAAAAATAAGCAACAGCACAACACAGACTGGATATGATAATCCTTGTGTGATTTTACATGTCGTTTTGTATATACAGCTGTGGACAAAATTGTTGGTACCCCTCTGTTAATGAAAGAAAAACCCACAATGGTCACAGAAATAACTTGAATCTGACAAAAGTGGTAATAAATAAAAATTCTATGAAAATTAACCAATGAAAATCAGACAATGCTTTTGAATTGTGGTTCAACAGAATTATTTTAAAAAACAAACTCATGAAACAGGCCTGGACAAAAATGATGGTACCCCTAGAAAAGATTGAAAATAGGCCATAGGGACATGAACATGACCATAGGGACATGTTCAACCAAGATCTGTCCTCTAATTAACATCACAGGTGTCTACAAACTTGTAATCAATCGGCCTATTTAAAGGGTGACAAGTAGTCACTGTGCTGTGACCATTGTGGGTTTTTCTTTCATTAACAGAGGGGTATCAACAATTTTGTCCACGTGTGTGTGTTTGGAGTATTTATTCCTTTAGTTTTTGTTTAAATTGTCCAAGCTTTGTACATGATTTTAATTCAGGTCCAAAAGCGTTCCACAGTCTGACTCCTTGCACTGAAACACAGTGTTGCTTGGTAGTAGTTCTCAGACCCCAGGGCAGACCCAGAACTCACTGGACAGACAACATCTCCCAGTTGGTCTGGGAACACCTTGGTATCCTCTCTGAAGATCTGGAGCAGGTGGCTGAGGAGAGGGAAGTCTGGGCTTCCCAGACTTCTGCTTGAACTGCTGCCTCTGCGACCTGGACCTCTGGAAAAGTGGTAGAAGATGGATGGATGGATGTCATGTATGGGAGCATTAATGAATGATACAAAGTCTATAGTGTGGGTTGATTCAGCAAATATTTCACTCTGCGCAGTATTGTGACTGATTTGCATATTTTACCTTTAATATAATTAATATGTGACTTCCAACACAGTTTATCATCAATTATTACACCAAGGATTTTAATTTTGGATACCCTTTCAATCTCTACACCATTTATACTGAGTTTAAATACTGAGTTGTTGTGATGGTGTGAAATAACGTTATCAATAAAATTTAGCCACCGCTGTGTCGCCCTGGTTTCAAGTGTGGGTGGTGTTTTGTGCTTGTATTGCTAAAATATAAAAGGAAGCACTACAATGGGTCTCAAATATTTGTAATGTGTTCTATTACTGAATGAGTTTAAAGATGAAATACTATACACATATAAACTAAATTCTAATGGTGACTGAACATCTCCCATTCCCCAAGGTGCAAGATACACTATTATGACTATAACTCATAAAGGATCACAGAAATGATCTGATAAAAATAAATAAACAAGCGGTTTATTTTATGGTGGCCATTATTGGATGTGCCATTCATTTTCAATTACTCTGTAATTAATATTCACACAAATAAATCTCAATTCAGTCCCTTTCATATTAAGTGGAAATTGCGCTACTTTAAATTTGGCACTTAGTTGGATCCGGGAAAAAAAATGCTTTTTTTGCGTGCATGGAAAGAAAATCCTACAGACACATATAGCGCGATTGTCTGCGAGTGTGAATGACCTCTTCCATAAGCAAATGTACGTTTTTTGGTCCGTGGCTGTTTAAATTGAATTCTTTCCTCCCGAAAATATCATTTTTGAATATTAATTACAGCTAAATGGGAGCAGTTTCGATGCCGACATTTCACATCCTAATATACGTGTTCTATACACCATCGGCTTTTGCGTATCCGACTACCTCGCTTTAAAAAGCAAAAGATTTGACTATAAATATGATGTGTTGTTTACCTGTCACAATACATTGGCGTCAAAATGTTGCCATTCTGAGCAGATCCGGTTTGGACTCTACAATGAAATACACACAAATTAAGTACATGCACAGCACGAAAGTGCAACATGTAAAAAAAAAAAAAAAAAAATAAAATAAACTTTTTAACCAGGATTACAACTACCTTATTTCATCAGATATTGTCAACACAAAAAAACAACATACAAGGACGGACATAGCATTAAGCTAGGTCATCGTTTAAACACGATTAAGTTTTCGTCTGTCCTAAGTGAACTTTCCACTGTTGGAAAAAATAACATAAAGCATGAATATCATATCACTCACCATCCTGTATATCACAATATCAAGGCTTCAACTGCTGAAGTTGGGTGCGTCACGGCTGTACATTCAATTCAATTCGGGTGGCTGGGTCTAATTCCCGGTGCGTCTCCGTCTATTTTCTGGTGCGTCTGTTTGTGCGCACCACTGCAAGCTCAGTCTGCTTCCCTCTGCATTCTCTCATCAGCCGAAACGCACAGGAAACTCTGCTGGACTGCGGTGTTAGATTTCTGCTGATTTCTGTTAAGCCATTCTATCGTTGTGGTTTATAATATCAATTGTTCGCGGGCTCACTGACGAAAAATTGCAAATGGCGACCAGCAAGCGATTCTCGAAAGTCAGCGTAACGCCCACTCTCATGATGCTACGCCCAGACCAATGAATGGCCAGCAGTGGCGTGACAAAACCGTGCCGGTACCCTTCGGACCTACTTTTAACGGTGTCGATAAAAGTGTCGATAAAAGTGGAACAGTTCCGTAAAAACGAACTGTGAGACCATTGGGTGCCGTGTGGAAATGTGAAAGGACGAGACATATGTGTGCCACATATGTGTGCCACAGCCAAAAGGAAAAGTGGACAATGGAGGCCGAACCGTTCTAAAGGGGGCCAAACAAGGCCAAACAGTTCCAAATGGAAAAGTGCCTTGAATGGCCATGTTCTCCACCTCCATTGTTGAAGTGGCTGCCCAGAGCTATGGCCGCAAGGTTGTTGGTGCGTCTCATGGTGGCAACCCACGAACCAAATGGTGGATGTTAGATATGCTCGCATATTAACAACAGACAGCACGGACATGGGGATGCAGGCACGGGTGATGTTATCATGCCATGCCTATATCAGGAGACCGTTGGCAGGAGCTGTGGTGTTTGGTGCTTCACCTCCGCAACAACCTCAGCCTGTACTATTTTAGTATTAGCTAGATTGTTATATAATACACACGTGTACCATCTTGTGTGTTCTGCAATAAAGTTTCTGTTCGGCTCGACTCCTGCCTCCACTGTCCTATTTCCACACACAACATTGGTGACGAGGAGAAAACTTAATCTTCTGGAGGAAAACTAAACATTTTCCCGAAGATGGACTCAGAAAGAGTGCCTCTAATTCCCACCACAGTTCCTCATGACCCTGGGTGAGCCACCCATCCCCTGGCCATGTTGGATTGAGTTGCTTCAGTCATTTGTGTCGGCTAAGGACCTAGCTAACGCTAGCAAGCGTCATCAATGTGCTGTGAAGGACTTTTGTCTTGGCCTTGTGGGACAACATGTGTTGGAGGCACTGGGCCCTGCAGAGACTTTCAGTGAATGTGCCGCCATGATGGCCGAGTATTTCACTGCCCCACAGGACGTGATGGCCCAGACATTTGTGTTTTACCAGCACAGACAGTGAGAGAACGAGTCGCTCATACAGTATGTAGACGCCCTTCGCTGTTTGGCTAGCATGTATGAGTTCGGACACGCGGAGCACAGATTGATATAGTTAACTGAAATGGTTTGCCACGAATTCAGTGATACGGGCCATGCTGGAGGCGGGGATGGATGACCAGACAGTGGCAGACACAGTGAAAGAGCTATAGCAGACACTGTTGAAGATGGTACACTTCATATCGGAGACGGAGGTGATGGAATTGGTGTCCCAGCTGGAGATGACGGCCCAGGTGGCATTGCAGCTGGCGGGGCCCCGCCCACATTGCATATGGTCAGCTCCATTGGTACAACCGGTTGCCCCGGTAGGTGAGCCTGCCAACTCCACACCATTTCGGGAGGGCCCCGAGGTGGACACTGTGGGACAGCAGGGCACCACAGAACAACAACCCAGTGACAAACTCAGCTTGAGAGACGACGACTCAAGTCCTCTGCACGCAGACGTGGATGCAGCCAACACCTGCCCTGCACCGCATGCCAAACAGAACCCAGTAGAACCGGAGCAGCTACAAGAGCCCCAGTCCACAGCCACACGGGATCCGGAGCCAGTCCCCGCGCAGCACAAGTGTTCTCGAGCTGCAGCCTCATTGCAGGAGGGAGAGTATGATTTCACGGATGTGGGCACAGCCGAAGATCAGGGCATGGAGAGAGAACGCAGCACAGAGAGAGAACACAGCACGGAGAGGAAGCACAAACCAGATTCACCCCCGATCCTCACCCAGCATGAGCTTCAAGCAGCCACCGTGGAGCCAGAGGAGAAGGAGTTCATGGAGAAAGGGGACCCCGAGGGCTGAAGACAGCCAGCGACACATCACTGCGACCACAACCAGCACCAGGTGAGAGAGAGAAGCCGAACTTATCTCGCATCCTCGCCGAGTATCAGCCTCATGGAGCTGCTGCAGCACAGCAGGTCCCAGCAGAGCAGCACCAACTGAGGACACGTCCTGCCACTGGCGTGGATGGCACGCCACCACAGCAGCAACCAGCATCAGAGACGGGAGAGCAGCAGCACCGAGTGCAGCTAAACCAATCACTGCGTGCACTTCTTCATTGGGTTCGGGTCCAATAATGCGACCACCTGGACCCACAGAGGGTTCCATCATCGCCGATGAGAATCACCGCACAAAAGAGGCCAGCCGCTGTCCAGATGGCTGATGGTTCGAGAGGGCACGTCAGCTGTCTGTGGAAGGTAAGAGCAGTTGCCTCGAATCAAGATGCAGCGCTGGAGCCGATCCAACTGGTATGGGACCCGGGCTGTGACGTTGCTGATGAGTGAGCCATGATTCCAGCGAGATGGCACCAAGGAGTGTGCCCACCGTGGCCTCAACTGAGGCCCCTGAAGCTGAAATGTAAGCAATGACTGTTTTGAAATTTTTAGATAGAGCATGACTGCTTCAGCGGTGGCAGAATAACCCACCCAGTCGTGCAGGATTAACCGGCAGTCTACCAAGTGGCCTAGGTTCTTTTACTCTGCTTGTTGTGAAAAAAAGAGAGAAAAACTGTTGTGAGTTAAGCTGCTGTGCCTTGATAATGTTTTGAGCTTTTTTCAGAGGGGGGATAAATGTTAGATATGCTCCCATATTAACAACAGACAGTACGGATGTGGGGACACAGGCACGGGCGACGTCATCACGCCGTGCCTATATCAGGAAACCGTTGGAGGGACCCGTGGTGTTTGGCACTCTGCCTCCGCAACAACAGCAGCCTGTACTATTTTAGTATTAGCTAGATTGTTATATGATACACATGTGTACCATCTTGTGTGTTCTGTAATAAAGTTTGTGTTCTGTTTGACTCCTGCCTCCGTTGTGCCCCGAGGGTGGACGAGATTCGCCCTGAGTACCTCAAAGTTGTAGAGCTGTCATGGCTGACATGCCTCTGCAACGTTGCGTGGGAGTCGGGAACAGTACCTTTAGCATGGCAAACCGGGGCGGTGGTTCCTTTCGTCAAGAAGGGTGACCGGAGGGTGTGTTCTAACTTTAGGAGGATCACACTCCTCTGCCTCTTTGTGAAGGTCTATGCCACAGTACTGGAGAGGAGAGTCCAGCGGTTGATTCAAGAGGAGCAATGTGGTTTTCGTCCTAGCCATGGCACTTCGGACCAGCTCTTTAGCCTCTCAAGAATCCTCGGGGGTTCGTGGGAGTTTCCACAACCAGTCTACATGTGTTTTGTGGACTTGGAGAAGGCATTCAACTGTGTCCCTCATAGTTTTTTGTGAAGGGTGCTTCGGGAGTATGGGGTATTGGGGTTGTTGTTATGAGTTTTCTGGTCTCAATACGACCATTGTCAGAGTTTGGTTCGTATTGCCAACACTCGGTCGGACTCATTCCCAGTGAGAGTTGGACTCCACCAGAGCTGCCCTTTGTCACCGATCCTGTTCATAATTTTTATGGACAGGATTTCTAGGTGCAGCCAAGGAACAGAGGGTGTTATGTCTGGTGCCCATAGGATCTCATCACTGCTGTTTGCAGATGATGTTGTCCTGTTGGCTTCATCAAGGAATGACCTGCAGGTCTTACTGGGACAGTTTGCTGCTGAGTGTGAAGCGGCTGGGATGGGAATCAGCACCTCCAAGTCCAAGTCCATGGTTCTCAGCTGGAAAAGGGTGGACTGTCTTCTCTGGGTTGGGGATAAGCTCCTCCCCCAAGTGGAGGAGTTTAAGTATCTCGGGGTCTTATTCACGAGTGAGGGGAGAATGGAGCGGGAGACTGACAGACGGATTGGAGCAGCATCTGCAGTGATGCGGCCATTGACCTATTTTTGTCTGTTTTCTAAAAGCGCTTTGAGTGGTCTTTGTGACTAGAAAAGCGCTATATAAGTGCAGGTTAGTTAGTTAGTTAGTTAGTAAAATACAATTACTGTTTTTTAAATAAATTTGAAACATACTGTGGTATTTTTTTTTACTTTTTCCTTAACAATTTATGTTTTTGACCATAACTTTGCAGTCAGAACAGAACAATAACTTAACTCTCATTACAAAGAAAAAAATATTAATAAAATTGTATTTAATGATTTAAATTAACTTAAATGATCAAGGATGCCGTTATTTCTGTTATAATATTTCTATATATTTATAGGTTGCTTTTTTTTTTAAATCTCCTCATCGCCAAGAAAAGCCTCCCTTATTTTGAAATCCAAATGCTGGCACGTTCAGTTTGTCTGAAGGCTGCTGACGGATTAAAATCACTGACTTGGTGAATTTCGGTCATCTTAACTTGCCAGGTACATAATTGGGAACATAACTTAATATTGTAGTGGCTGGTGAAATATATCCTCAGCAATTCAGTAGTCCCCCTGGCCTTTCCCTTCATATGAAGCTGGCTGCATTTGAATTCTAACCCCATCTCTTAGCTAAGCAACTTTTCCATTATTGCTCCCGTTTCCAGCGGGTTAAAACCGTGATAAATGCCTCCAGTGCTTACATACCTCTGATGATTTTTTTCCCACGTTTAAAGTACTTTAATAAACTCATGTTTCTGTCGGACAGTCAAGTCTTATTCATGCTGCATTTGCCCTCTAGTCCCCCTTGGTCCGCGTACGCTTTGGCAGAGCCCGGCACGCACGCAGCGCTGTACATGCTCACTTTTTTCATCTACCCAAGACAAGCGGTTGACACATGTGCACAACCATCATTTGTAGTTTCACTCCCACCCGATAGGTAGCGTCAAGGCGCTGACGTGCCAGGATTTTCACCAACGAAGAAATGGCGGACTTCTTCACAAAGTTTCTCTTCAGAGTCCATTTCTGCTGTTTGACTTCCCGATTTTCACTCCTTTTCCACGAAGATGCTGCTGCCGCTAGCAAGACACTGCCTGCCGACTGACTGGAAAGCTCGCATCAGCGGGGCGCTTCTAAACTCCGCACGGATGACGGCCATGGCCATGCACGTTGATGTGCGCGCTTACGGAAAGTCATTGCTTCATATATTTTTCTTAAATTCATATCTCCTTCTTGGCGCGGCGGTAAATTTTCTGACAAGACAGCCCGCCACAGAGGAATGTTACCAGAGGAAACCCTGAACAGCAAGGTCAGTGAACGAGGTCACAGAGAC
This sequence comes from Pholidichthys leucotaenia, assembly GCA_020510985.1. Taxonomy (NCBI): domain Eukaryota; kingdom Metazoa; phylum Chordata; class Actinopteri; order Cichliformes; family Pholidichthyidae; genus Pholidichthys; species Pholidichthys leucotaenia. The sequence continues at coordinate 183,611,061 of CM035844.1, forward strand.
TGAGAGAGCTGAGCAGACCTCTTACATTTTCTAGGTTCAGTATGTGATGCTAGTGAGGAAAGTGAACAGTGGACTGGGTTGCTACATGTGGATTCCGTTCCAATGGAATTCAAGATCGACACAGGAGCTGATGTCACCATCATAAATGAGAACACATTTCACACACTCACTCCTGAGAGAACACTAGCATCACCTGATATCCATCTGGATAGCCCTGGAGGGGAGCTGTTGTGTCTGGGCCGATTCAATACAACAGTCAGTCACAAAAGAAAGGGCTACCTACTCACAGGTTATGTAGTCCGTGGACACAGAGTCAACAATCTACTCAGCCGGACCTCATCAGTGAGGATGATTCTGGTGAGGCGAGTAGATGAGGTAAAACTACACACCAGCCATCTGCAAGCCTATGGTGAGCATGGTACACTACAAACTGAACCAGTCAAAACTGAGCTAAAGGACAACGCTGTACCATATGCTGTGCACACTGCATGCCATGTGCCCTTTCCCACGCTGCAGAAAGTCAAAGAAGAACTAAAAAGGATGGAGGACAATGGCGTCATCAAACCAGTGACACAACCTACTGAATGGTGTGCACCCATGGTTCCAGTTCTGAAAAAGAACACAGGAGAAGCCAGGATCTGTGTTGACCTGACAAAACTGAACAAGTCAGTAAAAAGAGAACACTACATCCTGCCAACCCCGGATGAGGTAACAGCCAAGCTGAGTGAAGCTACAGTGTTCCCTCCCTCGACGCAGCCAGCGTCTTCATGGATGACATGGCGTGTCTTCATGGATGACATTCTAGTCCACGGGACCTTGATGGAGCAACATGATGCCCGACTCGAAAAGGTGTTGCAATGTTGCAGTGCAAGGTGTTGCAATGCGTCAAGTCAGCAGGCTTGAAGCTCAACAAAGAGAAATGCTCTCTCAGACAGAGCCAACTTCGCTTCCTGGGTCATATCATTGACCAGTCAGGGGGACCCTGACAAAGTGGAGGCCATTCACCAGCTGCCACCACCTGGAAATGTGCAGGAGCTTAAAAGAGTTCTTGGTATGGTGAATTATCTGGGAAGGTTTGTGCCTGCCCTCGCAACAGTGGGGCAGCCATTGTATGAGCTTCTAAAGAGCAAGAACATCTGGGTCTGGGGCCATTCACAGCAGTCAGCTTTTGAGGACATTAAAAGAATGCTGACAAATGCTCCAGTTCTAGCCTTTTATGATGTCACAAGGCCCATAGCCGTGTCTGCCGATGCCAGCAATTATGGACTGGGAGCTGTGCTACTCCAACTCCATGCAGAAGAGTGGAAGCCGGTAGCATACTGCTCCAGGCGTCTCTCAGAAGCCAAAACACGCTATGCCCAGATAGAGAAAGAGTGTCTGGCTGGCGTATGGGCCTGTGAAAAGTTTGACAAATACCTCTGTGGCTTGGATGAGTTCAGACTTGAGACGGATCACAAGCCGTTAGTGCCGCTTATCACCAACAAGAATCTTGACAACGTTCCCCTGAGATGTCAACGTCTTCTAATGAGACTCACGAGGTACAAACCAGTGGCTGAATACGTGCCCGGGAAAACCCTCTTCATTGCTGATACCCTGTCCCGAAGCCCACAAACCTACACAAAGGAAGAGACTGACACATATTGCAAAGTGGAATGCTATGTAGCCTCAGTGATACAGGGCATTCCAGCATCCCCAAGCAGAATGGAGAGCATCAAAAGCCTGTTTTCTACTAGCCCAGCACACCTCGGTACGGCTCGATTCACTTCAGTACGGCTCGGAATGCTTCTGTCTCCATTAGCACGGTGTTGTGCTTGTGCTGTGATGGTTTGTGTTAGGAGGTTTTAGAAGCGGGGCGGCGGCAGATTCCCAGCGAGGCGGGGCCACACTCCCGTGACGTTACGCACCCGACTGAGTCCTTATTTACACGAGACAAAAAATAGAGGATCCAAGGATTATTGCCTTGCTCGCTCTGTGGTTTTATCTCACAATTAATTTTATCTCATAATTAAGCTGCAACAACACAAGTCACTTTTGTTTTGAATTAACTGCCAAATGACCTAGAAACTAGAAAAGCATTTGGAGAGCGCAGACCTCCGCCAAGCGGCACAGTTCCCCCCATACAGTGTTTGTGTGTACGTTTTCAGATTCCCTGAGCATGAAAAGATATGACTAGCAATTGGATTCACAATGATTATTTGTTTATTTGACATGGACAGTGCAATAAACAGACAATTAATGAATGACAATCAATGTGATAGTGATAGGATTAGTGGTTCAGTAGTGTAAAACGGGGCTATAAGGGACGGCGGGTTAATAAGGGACACTTTTCTGGGAAATGTTTTAAATGTACTTCTGCTTTTTTTATTTTGAGCAGGACGCTGAGTTGTGTTGTTATTGTCAAATATCCATGAATCCTTCATCAAATCTAGGCGGAAGCAAAATTAAAAAAGCAGAATTACATTTAGAAAAGTGTCCCATATTACCCTGCCGTCCCTTATAGCCCCGTTTTACGGTTGTAAAAGCACTGCCTCCTTGGCGGAGGTAATAAACTGAAGTGTTGGTGTGTCCATCTCCTCCACTGACGGATGCAGATTGGTTAGACAGGTTGCCGTGGGTTTTATATTATATTGGGGTTGCGCTCCGCGGCAAAACAGAATTTAGAATCTTCCCCGGCAGAGAGGTCGTTTTTACGCAGCGCCTATAACTGGGCGGGGAATTTGTGGCAAATAATCGGGCGGCGGACAGGTGGCCGTGTCAGGTTTTGCAGCGTGGCGCAAAAACAGGCACGCTGGCGGACCCAGGCCAGCAGTGTTTTCCGCGTGCTTTTGTGCCTAAAACGTTGAAGAACGCGGAGTTTGTGTTGGTCATACACGACGACCAGCGCAATGTGCGCAGCGCCTATGGCTGGCACAGGCACGCTGGCGGGCCCAGGCTACCAGTGTTTTCCGCATGCTTTTGTGGCTAAAACGTTGAAGAAGGCGGAGTTTGTGTTGGTCAGACACGACGCCCAGCGCCCTCCATTGCGCCTGCGCACATGTTGAAAATGGCCGTATGTCACAGTGTGGAAAAATGCTTTAAAAAATTCCTGTATGCAGACGGTGATGCGGATCATCCCCAAAATTTAATCAGTTCTTCCTTGTACCATTTCCAACAACGCCTGAAAGTTTCATTGAAATCCGTCCAAAAGTTTTTGAGTTATCTTGCTAACCAACAGACAAACAGGCAGACAGACAGACAGACAAACAGACAAACACACAGACAAACCCCGGCAAAAACATTACCTCCTCCTGGCCTTTCGGCCTGGCGGAGGTAATAATGAGCTGAAACTTGTTTTTATTCGTATTAAATAATGAGACAGTGGCACACTGGCCAACACCAAATTGTATTATTTTTTACATCCTAGGGCATTTTGGATGTACTGAATAAAAAAAATTCATGTTTTTCACCTTCAGGTCAACGTTTGGAACAACAGTATTATTATTTTCCGTTTAGATGATGCTACACTCCTTCTAAAGTATTGTAATTCTCTGAATTTGGAATGCCGATAGAACATTCAATTTACATATACTTGTACCTACTTTGACTTGGTGCTAATTTTTTATGATATTTCAATAAAAAGAACAGAAAGCTTACAAAAACATTTGTTTTTTGGTCTAGTTAAAAATTACATTACCTTTACAATGGTTGACCCCTGACAGGATGATCAGCATCATTTTGATCAGACTAGGCAATGGAATTTCTATGTAATTATACTGTTTTATAATTCAGTGTTATAACAGACAAACCACACTTTCCAAAACAATTCCATTTTATTATATACAAAATATTAAAATAAAAAAAAAACTTTGCAACACAACATGAAGGTTAATCGACATTTTATACACGCCGACCACTGAGTGCCTCTACACCAGCTTCCCAAACTGGGTCAGCAAGGCTCGGTTGAATGAAGCCGTCTCTGCCAGCTCTGGTTCAGGAAGGCTCGGTTGAATTAATCCGGGCGGGCTGTCGCGGCGGACGCGTGGGATGATTCTACAAGGAAAATGCACACAATAAAATACAACACGAAAGTGCAAGATATACAGAAAAGACAATAGTTTTTAACAAGATTACATAAGCTTATTTCAGCGTATTGTTCGCATGAATAATTAAAATAAAAGCTTTAGTCCACAGTGTGCTGCGATAAAGCAGCGATCATCATCCACAAATGAACAGCTTTTTTATTGCATAAATAAACTGAGCGTCTTACCGAATATATTTGCGAAAAAACGCACCATAAAAAAAAAATTAAAACTCACCGTTAAAGGACTCCGATGTCGAGACCTCCCGGTATATTTTTTCATTCCGGGCGGCTCCGTCTAACTTGCGCTGGATACGTTCGTCTGACAATGCAGTGAGCAGACACTGCACCTCCTTATTGGTCCATGGAACAGCCTTATTACGTGAAGCCATTTTTGATAGAGAATAAATGAAAATAGCACAGCAATACACTGAAAAGAAACCGCCAACAGTGGTTGCGTGCTGAGTAAAGGCGGTCGTGAAGATTCTTTTTTTTTTTTTTTTCAAAAACTTTATTGAGAAGGTCGTGAAGATTCGGTAGAAGAGGAGGAGGAGAGGGGCGGTTACAACCTGACCAATCAGCGCCGGTTACGACCTGACCAATCAGCGGCGACCAGTCTGTTAACGTCACAACACGGCACAGCTCAGCACTGCTGTACCCTGCCCTTCAGCGGGGCTGAGAATCGCGGCTGTTAAACCGTGTTGGGGCTTGTGGAAAAGCGTACAAAGCGTGCTGAGCCGTCCCGTGTCGCGCTAAAGCGTGCTAGTGGAAAAGGCCCTAAAATGGCCACCGCAGCCGAAAGCGAGCTGCAGACTGTCATCAAACTCATGAGAACAGGATGGCCAGAACATAGTGGGAATATCCCAGTGAACACCCGCACATACATAAAGGTGAAAAATGAGCTATCAGAGGCTGATGGCTTGCTCATACGTGGGAGCAGGATTGTCATTCCACAGTTACTGAGAGCTGACATCTTGGAGAAAATACATGATGGACATCAGGGGCTGACTAAGTGTAGAGAAAGGGCAAAGTCATCAGTGTGGTGGCCGGGACTCTCTGCAGAACTTAAAAACACAGTGATGTCGTGCTACACCTGCCAAGAACAGAAGCAGGCCCAACAAAAGGAGCCACTTATCTCCACACCTCTGCCCAATCGTCCGTGGAAAAGAACAGCCCTCGACCTCTGTGAACGCAATAAAAACAACTACCTCGTCATATCTGACTACTACTCACGGTTCCTTGAAGTGCTACACTTACCATCCACTACCAGCACTCAGGTTATTCAGAGACTCAAAGCAACCTTTGCAAGGTTTGGGATCCCGGATGAGGTGGTGAGTGACAATGGCCCTCAATTCTCCAGAGCAGAATTTCAGGAGCTGGCAAGACAGCTAGACTTCAGACTCATCACATCTAGTCCTCACCATCCTCAGGGAAATGGTCATGCGGAGAGAGCAGTACAGACTGCAAAGAAAATCCTCCGACAAGAAGATCCATTAAAAGCCCTCATGTGCTATAGATCAACTCCCTGTGCTACTACAGGAATCAGTCCTCTTAATGAGGAGAAAGATCAGAACGACACTCCCTACACTGGAGAAGACTCTGCAGCCCAAATGGCCTAACAGAAAGACTGTTAGACAAAAAGATGCTGGTGAGAAGGCGAAACAAGCTTTCTAGTATTACAATCGGCGTCATGGAGCTAAACCTCTTCCACCGCTTCAACCAGGTGACACAGTCCTCACCAAATTGGATCAGGAAAAGGCCTGGGCAACATCAGCAGTCGTTTCGAAGGAATGTGTTACTCCAAAGTCGTACCTCATTAACACATCGCAAGAAGCAATGCTGAGGCGGAACCGCCACCATCCCCAGGCAGATATGTCTCCTCAACCTGCCCAAAACACCCCTCCTGCTTCAGCTGAGGATGCTGGAGTGATTTCCAATCTGCAAGTGTCATCACCCCAGAGACTGTTTCTCCTAGCCCAGGTGAGGTCACAAGTCTTGTGCACACTCCCACATGTGCGCTGGGACAGTTTTGCACCAGAGGCAGACGAGTGTGCAAACCAGTCAACAGGCTAGACCTGTAGACAGACACTGAAGTGTCAAACATATGGCCTTTGGGGGGGAATTGGGGAAGTAAAGACTAAAAAAAAAAATAAATAAATAAAAATGGAAAAGATGTATGCTGACTGTAATCTCCATGTTGTTTTATGGATACAGTAACAGAAATATTGCAATGCATTATTTGAGTTCAAGATTGGCATATACTGTATGTTGCAATATTTGATAAGATTTAAGTTAAGGAAATTGCATTTTGAGTTAGGAATGGCATGATTACTGTTATTGCACTTTAAGTTTGTTTACATGATTATCTCAGTTCTAGGAGAAATGTTTACTAGGTAAATGTGTTTACTAGGAAAAGAGAAAAAAACAAACAAACAATCAAACCGCTAAGGATACATCTTATGCTTGTAAAGAAAGCCTACTTGAAATATTTTCTGGAAGTATATTGTTTATTATGGTTTATTGAATACTGTTAAATGCACCTTGTGTTATTAGAAATAACATAAAAAAGAGAGGGCGATGTCATAATATGATTTATATTAAGTAGAAGTAATGTTAATGGTCACAGTAGTTTTTACTACTGTTAGGCTTTTATGCTGAAAGGGATGTTTAGCGGATGTGAAAAAGCAGAGTCTCTCATGCTAGATACTAAAGGCTGGATGCTGGTGCCAAGCTGTCAATAAAGCCAAGTACAATGGAGACAAGCCTACTCTCGATCATTCTACAGGTACAGGCTGGTGTTTTACTAGAGGTGGAGTGCCAAAGAGGCCAAGCTTCATCTTCTTCTAGATTTGATTGGCGGTTGGCAACCAGCCTACAGGTGCATTACCGCCACTGACTTGATTATCATCACACTATATCCTTGTACAATGAGTTCTTATAAGGAGTTCTGAACAACTCCTTATGTACGAAAAAATTATCCGTCCTTGGACTGTGTCCTAGGAGCAGCTGAAGAGTTCCCAGTCCTCATCATAGAGGCCGAGCTGCTGCCAACAGTCCCTTAAATAGGGCTGGACGTGATGACTTCACCCGTGCCTCTGTCATCACGACCGCGCAGTCTGTTCTAATGTGGTGCTTCACATCAGGCAGCACAGCATATACAGTAGTTTAGTCAGCATTTGCCTCTCATTTTAGGCTCACTGGGAGAAACGGTATTAGTCGATAAGGGTATGTTTAAGCAATTGTGCCACATTACATTATCACTGTGCCACCCTAGGCTCCATGGGGTTTTGACCCACCATGGCTGAGGGTTCTTGAGGGCTAGTGCCTAGGGTGGCACAGCGCATAGTTTGGTAGCCATGGACCACTCATTTTAGGCTCATTGTGATTGATTGTATTAGATGATAAGAGTATGTTTGCGCAATTATGCCACATTACATAATCACTGTGCCACCCTTGACTCCACGGGGTTTTAACTAGGGGTGGGTTCAAAAGATCAATACAATGATCTGGATCGATCCAGGGCAGCACGGTGGTGGAGTGGTTAGCACTGCGGCAGCACAGCAACTCACCCTTGGCCAGGGAATCCTGGGTTCGAACCCAAGCCCCGACCAACAGTGATCTGTATGGAGTTTGCATGTTCTCCCTGTGTCTGCGTGGGTTTACTCCGGGATTTCTCCGGTTTCCTCCCACATGCCAAAAACATGCAAGTTAGGTTAATTGGCATCAAACTGGGGATTCTAAATTGTCCTTAGGTATGATTGTGAGAGTGAATGGTTGTCTGTCTCTCTGTGTTGGCCCTGCGATGGACTGGCGATCTGTCCAGGGTGTACCCTGCCCCTTGACCAAAGATGCTGGGATAGGCTCCAGCCCCCCCGTGACCCGAAAAGGATTAAGCGGAAGACGATGGATGGATGGATCGATCCATGTTTGACTGAGCTGATATCGAGCCACAAAATCCGCAGATCGATCTTTTAATATAATGCTTTTACGTCTGTCAACATCTGCTGAGTCTGATCGGGTCGAAACCAGGTCAGTGAGCCAGGAACAGCGGTGAAGAACCAGAAACACAGTGGTGGTGGTGCATCTGTAGGCTGGTTGCCAACCACCAGTCAAGTCTAAAAGAAGAAGATATAGAGGACTAGTTCAAATGGAGTGATAATGGCCCCATGGCCAAGATATGTAGAGTGATGACACAGAGTGAAGTACCTGGTGGTAGTCCACCTGTTGGCTGATTGCCAACTGCCAATCAAATCTAAAAGAAGAAGAAGAAGAAGAACCAGAAACACCCGGAGCGCTAACGCAGCTAACAAGCTAACGGATATGCTAGTTCTTCTTCTGTGGCCCTTAGATGCATAAGCGGGGTAACAATTACCCCAGCGGTTGTTTTTTTTTTTTTTTTGCAATATCTTTGTAATTTTAATTTTTTATCATTTAATCTTCCATGTATTCCTCAAATAGGTTGTGTTTGACATGAGGCCATTTGGATTTGTATCTAATTGTTATATTTTTTAAGTAACTGAATCCATCATAGTACTGAAACAGCCTTAGCGAAGGTCACTAACGACCTCCTCATTGCATCTGATAATGGACTAGTTTCTGTACTTGTCCTTTTAGATCTTAGTGCAGCTTTTGATACTATTGATCATAATATCCTACTTGATAGATTAGAACACTATGTTGGACTTAATGGAACTTCGTTGCAGTGGTTTAGATCTTATTTACGTGATAGGTTCCAGTTTGTTCATGTAAATGATGAGTTTTCTTTCAGCTCAAAGCTTAGTCATGGAGTTCCACAGGGATCTGTGCTAGGCCCTACTCTTTTTAGTTTATATATGCTTCCGTTAGGCAACATTATTAGAAAGCACTGTATACATTTTCATTGTTATGCAGATGACACACAATTATACCTGTCAATGAAGCCAGATGATACTAATCAATTAGCCAAGTTAGAAGCCTGTCTTAAGGAAATCAAAGCTTGGATGACTTGTAATTTCCTGCTATTAAATTCAGATAAGACTGAAGTCATTCTTGTTGGTCCAAAAAACCTTAGAAATTCCTTTCCAAATCAAACTTTCAGTTTGGATGCAGTTACTCTTTCTCTTAATAGCTCTGTGAGGAACCTTGGAGTTATTTTTGATCAGGATTTGTCCTTCAATTCACATATTCAATTTGTTTCTAAGACTGCCTTCTATCATTTGCGTAATATTGCCAAGATTAGGAGCATCTTGTCTCAGAGTGATGCTGAGAAGCTGATCCACGCTTTTGTTAGCTCGAGATTAGATTATTGTAATTCTTTATTATCAGGCTGTCCTAAAACATCTTTAAAAAGTCTTCAGCTGATCCAAAATGCTGCAGCAAGAGTTTTAACAGGTACTAGAAAGAGAGATCATATCTCTCCGGTTCTGGCCTCCCTTCATTGGCTTCCCATAGAGTTTAGAATTAAGTTTAAAATCCTTCTTCTTACTTACAAAGCTTTAAACAATCAGGCTCCTTTTTATTTAAAAGATCTGATACTACCGTATCATCCTAACAGAGCACTACGCTCCCAAAATGCAGGATTACTTGTAATACCTAGAATCTCCAAAAGTACAATGGGAGGCAGAGCCTTCAGTTATCAAGCTCCTCTCCTGTGGAATCAGCTGCCAATCTGGATTCGGGAGTCAGACTCGATCTCTGTTTTTAAGAATAGGGCTAAAACCTACCTTTTTGATATAGCCTACAATTAGGGAGGGATCATGTGTTTCTGAACCCTCCCTTAGTTATGCTGCTAATAGGTTTAGTCAGCCGGGGGACCTCCAGTAATGCACTGGGCCTCACTCCTTTCCTCACTCTCTATGAAATATTTTTTTTTTGCTGGTCATTAACATTTGTTTGTTCTCTCCCATAGATTGAGTCCCCATCGTGCTGTTTGCTCTCTACATGTCTGTTCTTTTCTTCTTCTCTATCCCCTCACCCCCCAGCCAGTCGCAGCAGATGACTGCCCCTCCCTGAGCCTGGTTCTGCTGGAGGTTTCTTCCTGTTAAAAGGGAGTTTTTCCTCTCCACCGTCGCCAAGTGCTTGCTCACAGGGGATCGCCTGATTGCTGGGGTCTTTCTGCAACTGTGGGGGTCCCCCCTTCAGTTGATAGTGCTATGAGATGACTGTTGTTGTGAAATGGCGCTATATAAATAAAGTTGAATTGAATTGAATTAATTGCATTTTTTGTATCAGTACCACAGTTTTCCATATATGGGGTCAAAAATGACCAGAAGCTTTTCCCCAGCTGTCCCCTTTTGAATCTCACCACGGTTATCAGTAACACTGTAGACGCTGCAATTAGCATCTCAGACTGGATGCCAAGGGTAAACAGAGAGGGTAAACAGATGAGGACAATAGGTTTTTTTAGATGCATATGTGGGGTCAAAAATGACCCCAAGCTTCTCCCAAGCTGTCCCCTTTTCAATTTCACCACGGTTATAAGTAACACTGTAGACGCTGCAATTTGCATCTCAGACTGGATGCCGAGGGTAAACAGAGAGGGTAAACAGATGAGGACAATACAGTGTATACAGTGAGGACAATGTAGGTATTGTTAGATGCAGGGGTCAAAAATGCCCGAGTGGTTGTTTTTTTTGCAATATCTTTGTAATTTTAATTTTTTATCATTTAATCTTCCATGTATTCCTCAAATAGGTTGTCTTTGACATGAGGCCATTTGGATTTGTATCTAATTGTTATATTTTTTTAATTGCATTTTTTGTATCAGTACCACACTTTTCCATATGTGGGGTCAAAAATGACCCCAAGCTGTCCCCTTCTTTTGTTGACCAAAATATAATTTAAAATAATAATAATAATAATAATAATAATGATCACCCAAAATATAAAAATAATCATCTTTAACCAAAATGAAAGAAATTTCTTAAGTTTACAGCATAAAACACACACATTCTAGCTGGGGTCATTTTGACCACACTCATGGAAGAGTGCTGGAATTGGTTGGTCATGCATCTAAGGGTTAAACCGGTTCTCATCCGGCAAGAATTCCCTGCGGCGCATGTCTTTACTTCCGTGTTTACATGAGCGGAGTTGACGTGTGTGTCTCAATTTATCAGCAAAAGTCACCATAAAGACTGTCCTCAACAGTTTCCTAAAATTTTTCATAAAGCGGGGATAAATGGTTTTGTATTACATGCAGCGCTGAGTTGGAACATAAAGTCGACGACTGATAAACACTTGAAACGGAAAACGCACGGAGACTGGCTGAAACTCGTGAACAGAGACTTGGAGCTGCTGAGATTGTAAGTAAAATATCATTTGTTTGTTTTAACATTTGTGTCGTAAATTAATAATTCTTCCAGCATGATGGTGTTTTCTTTTACAAACTATGGATACAGTAGTTAACTGTTGCTTAAGCGCTGTGAATAATGCAGAAGGTATATTTTATGAGATTTGATTGAAGATAATAATGAATCACAACAAAATGAACATGGCAGAATTAATAAAGGCTGCAGTACAACGAGGCATTTTTACTCAATAGAACTAAACTGAAATGAACAAATCTTCCCAAGAAATGAATTGAAACCCTTTTCAAAAACTGAAAGTTAATCTGTAGTTAAAATATAAACAACAAAAAATAAAAGAAACTAAATTATTAAACTGATTGATTTTACTTTGAAATCTATTCTCCTTTTCATCTCCCCTTCGGATCTGTGAAGACTGGGTTTCCACTCATCCATCCTGCACCGAGACCTTCTGAAGGTAAGAGGTTGTCAGTCGAGGAGCCATTCCTGTTTCATGTGGATTTCAGCACAGAAGAAGACCTCAAGTTTTTCAGGATCTTAGTTTTCAAATTCAAAATTCAAGAAGGTGCTGCCATAATGTGACCCAAACTCTAACATGCACTGAATGCAATTTAGTTGTTGTAATGACTAATTCTTTTATTTCTTTTTTAAGTTCTCAGCAGGAATACAATGTTGGTCATTTTTGACAACTTTACTGAGCATTTAATTCTACATAAATCACTGTTGAACAGGAGATGTTTGTCTATCCTGTGCTTTTCTTGTGGTGTTACATAGAATAGCATCACTGTAAACTATGGAAAAAGCAGCTACTTTAAAATCTGTACTTCCTCACACAACTTTCAGTGCAAAAAAACTCTAAATGTCACAACTTTTGGGAAAAGTTCCCACAAATTCAGGCTTTTTGGGCCACAGCAATCACAAAAACAGCCATGAAATCTTGGAAGGACTGAAATACAGTGGGATTATGTCTACATGCTTCATGCATTGAATGTGTTTACCGACTCTGGGTTGTTTCTTCTTTTAGATTTGATTGGTGGTTGGCAACCAGCTTACAGGTGCATTACCGCCATGTATTTAACTTGACGCTACACACCCTTTGCACTAAAGAAAGCACTTGTGAGTACTAAATTCATAAGATAAATAATAAAAAGTGCATTACTGTAACTGATTTTGGGTCAGTTCTTTATGTGATAACTTATGTATTAACAAAGTTTGAGTATTCTTGGTACAATTTGCAGCATTAGGTCTTGGAAGATTTTTTTGCTGGCAAGTAAAATGGCTATTGAAATGGTAATTTCCCAGATCGAATCGGGATCGGATCGAATCGGAATTGAATCGATTCAGAATCTCAAGAATCGAAATAGAATCGATTCTGGAAATTAGGGATCATTCCCAGCCCTAGTTTTAACCCACCATGGCTGAGGGTTCTTGAGGACTAGTGCCTAAGGTGGCACAGCGTAGTTTAGTAGTCATTTGCCTCTCATTTTAGGCTCACTGGGAGAAACTGTATTAGTCGATAAGGGTATGTTTGCACAATTATGTCACATTACATAATCACTGTGCCACCCTAGACTCCATGGGGTTTTGACCCACCATGGCTAAGGGTTCTTGAGGACTAGTGCCGAGGGTGGCACAGTGCATAGTTTGGTAGCCATGGACCACTCCATGGGGTTTTGACCATCCATGGCTGAGGGTTCTTGAGTGCCAGTGCGCAGCGCATAGTTTGGTCGCCCTGGACCACTCATTTCAGGCTCATTGTGATTGACTGTATTAGACATAAGGGTATATTTGCACAATTATACCACATTACATAATCACTGTGCCACCCCAGACTCATTGGAGCTTTGACCATCCTTGGTTGAGAGTTCTGGAGGACTAGTGCCTTGGGTGGCACAGCGCATAGTTTGACAGCCACGTATACTGCTTCCACACCGCCAGCCCCATAGTCGAATGTGAATATCGAACTCAATGCCAACTTCACAGTGCTGAGCAGAGGGGGACAGGGGGAGGCGCATTCAGGGCTCAAGCGCAGGTCACACAGAATTATTTGGATGTTGAAATATAGTTATCGTACATTAAAAGGAATTTGGGCCTTTGGGCTGCACGGTGGCGCAGTGGTTAGCACTGCGGCAGCACAGTTTTACCCTCGGCCGGGGGATTGCGGGGATCATGAGATCGTGGGTTCGATCCCTGCCCCCGGCCAACAGTGATCTGTGTGGAGTTTGCATGTTCTCCCCGTGTTGCGTGGGTTTACTCCGGGATTTCTCCGGTTTCCTCCCACATGCTAAAAACATGCAGGCTAGGGATACGGGGCGCTTGCGCCCGCAGCGACCGGCAGCTGGTGGCTTGTCACTAGACTGCAAAACAAATCTACCTACGGGTACAAAATAAGTACAAAAAAAAAAAAAAATTTGATCGGCAATTGGTGTCTCTGTGGGGGAAAATTAAAATCTACGTATAATACCTTAAAAAAAGCTCTCCAAAAGGGCACTTCAGAGACGAAGGGCAGTCTTATATCTGAGCAGGTGTCTGAGGAAAGTCAAATCTAAACTAACAACATGTACCTTCTATCCACCTTATTCTTAGCCCCCATGATGCCTTGCGTAAATTATGGGCGCAACTTCTGGTACTAATTTAGAACGTGTGGTTGTCACTGAAACGGGACACTTTTCCTTGTTAAAAAAACAATGACTTTGGCATCAAAAATGCGGGAACATGGCCTTTTGCACCTCAGAAACAGTAATATAACACAACATAACAAAAATATTTTTTTTGTAAGTTGTCTGTGTTTTTTCAACTGATTTAAGACAATTTTGCACCGCTGAATCCGAAAATGACATCCGTTTTTCTCAGTCAGGTCAGGTTTTTATGCTAAGTTGTAAGCAGTTGTACAGCAGTTGTACAGTTGTACTGTAAATTGAATAGTAGACATTGATAAAGGTAAGTACATGTAAATTGAATGTTATGCCATCATTGTTCAAAATTCAGAGAATATCAAGAAATAAAAAAGAATTTTGCATCATATAAAGCAAAAATATCCGTACATGTAAACAAAAATGTGAAAAACATGTGGTCATAGTTCAAAAAGTTGACCTGATTGAGCAAAACCAATGTGATTTTTGGATTCAGTACATCAAAATTGTCCTAAATCAGCTAAAAAAAACTTAGACAATAAATTTGGTGTTGACCAGTGTAATCATACCACTTCTCACGACTATGGAAGGATGGGAAGATGAGCTTAAAAAGTGGCCTGGCAGACAGAAGCTCCGTTACTTAGCTCCGCTGCTAAGATGCTAACGCTGTAAACAAATAAAAGCTCTGAGATACACTACCGTTCAAAAGTTTGGGGTCACCCAGACAATTATTTTGTGTTTTCCATGAAAAGTCACACTTATTTACCACCATGAGTTGTAAAATGAATAGAAAATATAGTTAAGACATTGACAAGGTTAGAAATAATGATTTGTATTTGAAATAATAGTTTTTTTCCTTCAAACTTTGCTTTCGTCAAAGAATCCTCCATTTGCGGCAATTACAGCATTGCAGACCTAACATGATTGCACAAGGGTTTTCTAATCATCCATTAGCCTTCTGACGCAATGAGCAAACACATTGTACCATTAGAACACTGGAGTGATAGTTGCTGGAAATGGGCCTCTATACACCTATGTAGATATTGCACCAAAAACCAGACATTTGCAGCTAGAATAGTCATTTACCACATTAGCAATGTATAGAGTGTATTTCTGATTAGTTTAAAGTTATCTTCATTGAAAAAAGTGCTTTTCTTTCAAAAATAAGGAAATTTCTAAGTGACCCCAAACTTTTGAACGGTAGTGTATATCAAAGTCTCCACCGCAATAAAGTCAGATACATTTTGTTAAAAGATGTTGGACATAATCAAATTTACCTTAGAGCAGACGTAGAATCTAGTCAGAGCCACAAAGAACCACAGCACCATGCTTGGCTGTCATGGTAAATACAGACAGCTGCAGCCGTTTTACCCCGAAATTAAAATGCTCATGCTGGTGTCATGCCATGAATGCTTATTATTTAACTTAACACGTACAGACCTTTTCTGACAATTGTTCGAAATTTTATTGATCTATATTTTGTGATAATTTAAAAATTAATGCATGCTGAAGCTGCTAATATCAAGCCCATATCGTTCCAAGGCAGTGCAACAAATGCACCCCCCCCAAAACTATTTGATAGCGTTCTTAAATTATTAAGCCTTATGAAGCAAACTGTTACTGTTTTTTATTTATTATTTTACTTTATGCAGCCTTGCATCTGGTGACATATATGATGCATAAATGTCAGATCTATGACATTCATACAAGTGAAAACATACCTACCTGCTGCTCTTGTGTCTGTACCACCGATCACACCAACAGTCCTTTTTTTTCCGTGCATGATCTACGCATTCCCGGTGAGAAGCCTCCATTTATACAGCCTATGGCACAACCACGAACACCAGGAACAAGTACCAGAACTATGTCAAAACAGTCAAAAAATACAAAAACTACAAGTGCTGAAATTAGCTGCCGCTTGAGTGCAAAACACGTATGTGGACTATACATTAAAATGAGTTTGAAAAACTTTTAAAAATGCTATTTTAAATGCCCTACTACTCCTCTCTTGTTGACTGATTTAACACTACTTTAGCCAAAACCGGAAGTTCCGCCCATAATCATTCCCACAGCGGCACCCCCAGGAATAAGGTGGGTATAATCCATATTATATAAAGAAACTGCAATGACCATTTACTGAACCAGAATTTAAATAAACAACAACAATAATTTGAATTCTGATTGAAATAAAAACTGAAGAAAAAAAACTTGGCTAATCATTCAGTTTAAATTACTGAAATCAAAATGAATTTAAATGGTACAACTAAAAGTACAGGTTTTGGTTCAAAAGTAGACACAGCTGAGAGTAGAAAGTATCCTGCAATAAGGGTGCGTCCATATTCACCTCTTCACCCTACCCCTAAGAGTATATCAGAGTATACCGCCTATGTAAATCAGTTTGAATGAGTGAATGGGTTAGGAGCTTTCAAAATTATGACGTTTAAGTCTTCTAAATGCATTTAAACCTACTGGTCCATAATAACAGACATTATAAGGATAGAAAATTATACCTTTGAAACCTATCACAAACTGCACCTTTAACTGTAACAGGGACAAAGTGACAAGTGATAAGTGCAAAGAAGAATTTAAGTAAGATCCATCCATCCATCTTCTACTGCTTTTCCGGAGGTCCGGGTCACAGAGGCAGCAGTTCAAGCAGAGAAGCCCAGACTTCCCTCTACCCAGCCACCTGCCTCAGCTCTTCAGAAAGGATACCAAGGCGTTCCCAGACCAGCTGGGAGACATCGTCTCTCCAGCAAGTCCTGGGTCTGCCGCGGGGTCTCCTCCCAGAGGGACATGCTCGAAACACCTCAAGTGGGAGGCGTTTGTCAGGCCAAAGGCACTGCCCCAACCTCCACACAATGCTGCAGAGGCGTGTCAACCATGACAGCCCTACAACATCCAGGGCCTTGAGGTACTCAGGGTGAATCTCGTCAACCCCCCGGGCCCGACCACCAGAGATTTTTAACCAACTTGGCGACCTTAGCCCCTGTGGTAGGTGAGTCATCCCCCTCGTCCACAAGCCCTGCTTCCTCTGTGGAAGGCGTCTCAGTGGGATTGAGGAGATCCTCAAAGTATTCCTTCCACCGCCCGATGATATCCCCAGTCAAAGTCAGCAGTGCCCCATCCGCACCATACACAGTGTGGACAGGGAGCTGCTCCCCCCTCCTGAGCCACCGGACAGTTTGCCAGAATTTCTTCAAAGCTGACCAAAAGTCTTGTTCCATGGCCTCACCGAACTCTTCCCATATCCGGGTTTTTGCTTCAGCAACCACCCGAGCTGCACTCCGCTCGGCCTGCTGATACACCTTAGCTGCTTCGGGAGTCCCACAAGCCAACCAAGCTTGATAGGACTCCTTCTTCAGCTTAATGACCCCCCTCACCACTGGTATCCACCACTTGGTTCGGGGGTTGCCACCACGAGATACCCCGACGACCTTGTGGCCACAGCTCTGGGCCGCCGCTTCAACAATGGAGGTGGAGAAAATGGCCCATTCAGACTCTGTCTCTCCAGACTCCCTCAGAATGTGGTTGAAGTTCTTCCGGAGGTGGGAGTTGAAGACCTCCCCGACAGGGGCCTCAGCCAGACGTTCCCAGCACACCCTCACTATACGTTTGGGTCTACCAGGTCTGAATGGCTTCCTCCCCTGCCATCGGATCCAACTCCCCACCAGGCGGTGATCAGTTGACAGCTCTGCACCTCTCTTTACCCGAGTGTCCAAGACATATAGTCACAAGTCTGATGACACAATAACAAAATCGACCTGCGACCTAGGGTGTCCTGGTGCCAGATGCACATATGGACACCCTTATGCTTGAACATGGTGTTCATTATGGACAAACTGTGGTTAGCACAGAAGTCCAACAACTGAACACCACTCGGGTTCAGATCGGACAGGCCGTTCCTCCCAATCACCCCCTCCAGGTTTCGCTGTCGTTGCCCACGTGCGCATTGAAGTCCCCCAGTAGGACAATGGAGTCTCCAATCAAGAGGAGCACCCTCCAGCACCCCAGTCAGAGGCTCCAAAAAGGGTGGGTACTCTGAACCATCATTTGGTGCATAGGCACAAATGATGGTCAGGACCCGTTTCCCAACCCGAAGTTAGATAAAATAATACAATAAATCATGAAAGTCAGACTTTCTTATAGAACGTTTGACAATAAATGTCGTATGAGCTTCTTAAAATTACTTATTCACAGAAATAGACGATTCTTTTGGTTTTCGCGTTACCAATTTTGTCCCTCCTTACTCTCCGTATTTGTTTATGAACTTGCTTGGAGACCGTTGCTGCGGACTTTTCTTGAGGTAAAACTGGGGCGCGTTCAGTTGACAAAACAGTTCGCCGAACATAGTTTGCAAGGCGAACTGACCTAAAATGAACGGGCAGTTCTCGGCGAAGGGTTTTTCTGTTCGGCTCGCGCATTCTGTAGCTGTGTAGATCTATGGTCCTCTGTCAGCCGGTAAAAGACCCTAGTAACTACGGCGTAGACTGTAGCCTACTTAATCTCCATATTACCTAAGAATTCTCCGTTATACCCCCACCAAAAAAAATATTTTATGCGTGGTATTGTTTTACTTACAAACTGACATAACCTCTACTCTTAAATTGATGGAATTGCTCCGAAAAGAAAAGAAAACAAAAGGATATCGCAAACTAACTTACCTAGCCGCCATCTTTGTTCGCTGCGCGAGCCACCTCCCCAAGGCGTTCGGCCAATGAGAAAACGGTTCGCAGCGACCGTGTCGTTCAGTTACGGAAACTAACGAACAGTTCCGAACGGTTGCAAACGGTTTTGTCAACTGAACGCAGGACTGGTAAAAACCGGCTTTAAACAGATTGCATAAACACATAGTCATTCCATTGAACTCATGAAATGATCTTAAGTGCGGGCAGAGATCGTTCCCAGTGAGTGTTTCTGTTTATAAAACTGATTTTCGATAAACGTGTGGAAAGTTCGTATATGCAGACAGAGTTCAGTATGGACGTTTGTATGTACTTTAACGATTTTTAGATTAATACCTGATTAGATATATATAAAAAAATCTATTTTATTTCTTTTGCACAGGTCTTTGCTCCAATGTACTGTATGTCCACCTTGAAAATAAGCTAAAGACTTAATGCATGCATAATGAATGAATGAAAAGTGACTCCACCAAATGCTGATTAATCATTTAAACTGAGACAAAAACCTACTCTAGTCAAGTCCAAGAAAATAATATTTAGTCTAAAATAAGCTTTATAGGTCCACTTTAGGGTTAATTTGTGATTTATGATTTTTACGGTGTTATATGTATATATCATTTATTTCAGTGGTATAAAGGCTACTATCGTGAGTCCTGAATGGGTTTACTAAGAGCTGCTATATGTTGCCTGAGTCCACTTTCATCACAAAAGTTATGGCTTTCTACCACAACCACCATCCTGGGGGACAGAAACCTCCTCCTCATGGGTCCTCCTGGAGCAGGGAAGACCACAGTGGGGAAGATGGTGGCCCACAAACTGGGACTGCCAGCCATAGACGTTGATGACGACATCTTGGAAACAACATGGAAGATGCCTGTAGCTGCTAAGCTGGCAGCAGTCGGTGAGAAGCGTTTCCTGGAGGAAGAAGGCCAAGCACTGTGTAACTGCTCTTTCTCAGGGTGTGTTATTTCTTTGACTGGGTCAAATCCTCTCCATGCTGAGGCAATGCAACATATTAGACAGAATGGGCTGATGGTCTACCTTGATGTAGACCTGGAGGACATCACACAGAGACTCAACAGGATGAAGGTGAACAGGATAGTGGGTCAAGGGGAGGGCATAGCCATAAAAGACCTCTTGCTGTACCGGAAACAGTTTTATGAAAGATGGCTTGATGTGCGAGTGCTGTGTGGCTCAGGAGACACAGCAGAGGAAGTAACAGACAAGGTACTAAAGACTGTAGAGAGATACCAGAACCATGACAAGGAAACTTATGTGTCAACCAGGTCCGATGGTGTTGGATCGTCCAATCTGAAGGCATACTTCAGTGATGTTATTGTTGAGGGTCTGGCTGCAGATGGAGGTCTTTATGTTCCTAAAAATGGCTTCCCGAAGATGGCTGCATGTGAATGGCTTCGACTTGTGTCAATGTCGTACCCAGAACGAGCTTTAGCTTTGCTTGAAAAGTGCATCCACCCTCTGGATATCCCTTCTTCGGATCTCAGAACAATGATATTCAAGGCATATGGAACCAACTTTTCCAGCGAGGCGGTTGCGCCTGTAAAACACCTAATCCACAATCAGTATATTCAAGAGCTTTTTCATGGCCCCACTGCCTCATTCAAGGACCTTGCCCTGCAGTTGATGCCTCAGCTCTTTGCTTACTGCCTCCCACCCATGTGCAACTACCTCGTCCTGGTGGCCACGTCTGGTGATACTGGCAGTGCAGTGCTCAGTGGCTTCAGCAGGCTGCACGGTGCTGACAGACACCGCACCGGGGTGCTGGTGTTTTTCCCAGAGGAAGGAGTGAGTGAGATCCAGAAGCTGCAGATGACGAGCTACAGTGAGGGAAACGCCAGGGCGGTGAGCATTCTGTCAGACTTTGACTACTGTCAGAGAAACATCAAGAAGATGTTTGGAGAGTCGGGGCTAATGGGACATCTCGCTGTGGAGTATGGCACAGTCCTCAGTACGGCCAACTCCATCAACTGGGGACGACTGTTGCCACAGGTGAGTCGATCGTCATGATTACTGTTATAGAAGTTTTTTCACAGCAAACATTTTGAATTGTTATGAGTAAAGTTCAAGTGAATATTAAAGATGTGTAAAATTTTGCTCTTTTTAACTAAAATAAATGGACAACTCAAATCTTTAAATTGAGAGTTGACACCCCCTAGCTCTCCTTCTCAGACTCTTGTTTACACTGCTGACCCAACCGCCCATTTTTCTAGTGCTTTCCCCTTGAAACCCCTGTTGTGCAGCTGTTGTGTATTGAGGCTTGTCTGAAGTTGAATACGGGGGATTTACTCATTCATAAGAAAACTGCATGGGCACTAATTAACCTGGGAATTATATTGAAACGACTACAGTATAGTTCTCCCAGTTGTTATCTGGCTTATCTTATTCTTATTTGCACAGCATCCCACAGTTGTGGCTATTAGTGCAGTTACTGTATCTTTTCTCCTCTAACAAAGGCCCACTTGGAAATGGCTCCTCTGTGGTTAGCGTCACTCCTCCAGAGTTAGGCTTCCTGTAGGTTCTTTGGCAGCCCACCAAGAGCAAGTTTCATGGGAAGAGTCTTTGCTGGTAAAGGGTTTGCCTTTGGACAGCTCTCAGCAAGTCTTTCCATGGCTCAGTGTAGCTGTGGTGTTGTTTACTCATAAGTAAAACTAACCATGGTTAGTTGAGCTAACTCTGGCCTGTTGAGTCCACTGCAGCTGCAGTATTCAGCAGGCCCCTTGTAGTTCAGCAGAAGACTGATGTTTACTCAAGTTAACAGTGCATGGGCTCTAATGAACCTGTGAAACACACCAAAACACATCTTATTTACAGTTGTTATTTAGCTTACTTTAACTAAAGGGAGAAGCATCTGTTGGTTTTTGAATATTAATGTTACCGTCTGCCTTCCCTCCTCTGGCAACCGCATGTTGTAGCCTTAGGGTGGTCCACCGCTAGCAAACTCAGGGACTGTGCACATGACAACGTTTTTACCCCAAACCGTGGAAGTTAGTCTACAGTTTAGCTGTCCATGCATAGTATGCTGGGTATTTGGAGGTGTGAAAGTGTAGCGATTTGAAACCTGTCTGCAGAGTGGAGAGGTTTTCATGGTGCTGATTTTGCACATCCATATGCACAGAAAAAAAGACCTACAGCATGATAGAGCCCTGATTTACAATAGATTTCAGCCAATCCACACACCAAGGAGCATTTATTTCTCACAGAAAAATACAAATATGGAGCTTGTGTTTCTGTAGTTCTCACAGAAATACAAGCTCAGTGATTAAACTTTAATCCTGATGTGTTTGTAGTTAGGATAAGGTTAAAAAAAGTCTCTTAGCGGTATCTGTAAAACTGCTTTTTTTACACAGGAGGTGTAGCATTATATAGAAAAATAATCATCAAAATTATAAGCAAGGAGGATCCCTACCTTTGCTGAATGATGAACAAATCACTGTAGAGCTGCCGATGTTTCGAATCCAGTTTTGCGCTGCTGTGCAAACGATGCCGACTGCAGCTGACATCACATCACATCACTTTTTTTTCTTAATTTGAATACTTTTGTAAATGTTATGACTGATGACTCCTTATCAAATATTCAAACCAGCTGTCAGTAAGCCAGATTTTTTTATTGCCTGCAATTATATACTGTAAAACTAGTGTATTGGCTGTTACAGCATAATAGGCCAAGGCCACACTCACCATTTTTACTTGGGAACTTTTTATCCATTTTGGCCCTTGACTGTCAAGGTGGACAAACCTATTGTCTTTTTCACCATTAGGCAAGATAGAGTCACACCTATGCACCCATGCCAGGATTTGATTCCATGACACCATGATTCAAATCTTCACAGTCCAACCGCTGAGGCAAAGAGGAATTCCCATACTCACTGTGAGCTAGTAGTCAAGGTGGACCTTAGTGTGACAGGAAACTCCAAAACTGATTGATTTCTTATGGAAGGATCCAGAACACTGGCAGTTAGCCATTAGCATGGACTCTGCTAATGTGTCTGGCAGATAATTAGATTATGGAAGATGTGTGTAATGGCCGGTGTTGTTTTGGTTTGAAAGTGGGCCTCTAGTGGGACATCTATTGATTGTGAAACATCCTGACTGCTTCTTTAACATGGAACATTTCATGGTTTAAAACATTTACTGTAAATAAGAAGAGGAGAGGAAGATGTCTTTATAGGCCCACTTCGCCTGGTTGATCATGTGACTGGGAAACCAAAGGCCTGCATGTCACCCACTGTTTGTTCCTCTCCTACCTCTGTCTTCACCAGTGCTGTCAGATGCCAAAAACACTGCACAGATGCCAAAAATAAATCTTCAAAGTGCCTTTTCATTAACAGTCTAAAACATGTATTTTCTTTTTCTTTTTTACAGGGATAAACAAATGGAGTGAATGTTTGTAAAAAGTGTCCAACAAAATATTATCTAGTCTCATCTTAGGTCTGCAACAATAAAATTTAATGGTTTTTTTTTTCCACAATATTTTTTATTGAACCTTTTTTTTTACAAACATGACACAAACATCCATCCATCCATCCATCTTCTACCGCTTTTCCGGAGGTCCGGGTCGCGGAGGCAGCAGTTCAAGCAGAGAAGCCCAGACTTCCCTCTCCCCAGCCACCTGCTCCAGCTCTTCAGAGGGGATACCAAGGCGTTCCCAGACCAGCTGGGAGACATAGTCTCTCCACCGAGTCCTGGGTCTGCCCCGGGGTCTCCTCCCAGTGGGACGTGCCTGAAACACCCCAAGTGGGAGGCGTCCAGGAGGCATCCTAATCAGATGCCCATACCACCTCAACTGACTCCTTTCATTGTGGAGGAGCAGCGGTTCTACTCTGAGCCTCTCCCGGATGACTGAGCTCCTCACCCTATCTCTCAGGGTGAGTCCAGCAATCCTACGGAGAAAGCTCATTTCAGCCGCTTGTATCCGCAATCTCGTTCTTTCGGTCATTACACAAAGCTCGTGACCATAGGTGAGAGTAAGAACGTAGATTGACTGGTAAATCGACAGCTTTGCCTTAGAACTAAGCTCCCTCTTCACCACAACAGACCGGTACAACGTCCGCATCACTGCAGATGCTGCTCCAATCCGTTTGTCGATCTCTCGCTCCATTTTCCCCTCACTCGTGAACAAGACCCCAAGATACTTAAACTCCTCCACCTGGGGCAGGAGCCTGTCCCCAACCCGGAGAGGACAATCCACCTTTTTCCGGCTGAGGACCATGGACTCGGACTTGGAGGTGCTGATTCTCATCCCAGCCGCTTCACACTCAGCGGCAAACCGTCCCAGCAAGAGCTGTAGGTCATTGCTGGATGAAGCCAACAGGACAACATCATCTGCAAACAACAGAGATGAGATCCTGTGGTCACCAAGCATGACACCCTCCATTCCCTGGCTGTGCCTAGAAATCCTGTCCATAAAAATTATGAACAGGATCGGTGACAAAGGGCAGCCCTGGCGGAGTCCAACTCTCACTGGGAATGACTCCGACCGAGTGTTGGCAATACGAACCAAACTCTCACAACGGCCGTACAGAGACTGAATAGCTCGTAACAACAAGCCTGATGACACAAACAATCAAACACTAACACTAAAGTAATTTTAAAAAAATGTACTAAAAACACCAACAACCACTAACAAAGGCAAGTCATCAACAATGCTCCTCTGTTTAGTCTAGGCAATCCATTACATAAGTATACATATTATACATTCACCAATTTGGAATTTACAAGGTCCACACACATCATTCACCTTCTTCTTCAGAAGTTATGTTTAATTTCTTTACATAATCAATGAAAGGTCTCCATATATTCTCAAACACATTTTCCTTTGATTTCAGTATGTATGATATTCTTTCTAATGGAAGGTTTGTTAACATCTGTCTTAACCACTGAGTCACATCTGGTCTATGAATCTTTTTCCACAGTAATGCAATACATTTTTTGGCATTAAGCAAACTGAGGTCTATGAATGCTCTTTCACTCTTATTAAAGTTATGCTTTTCTGGATACAGACCCAACAAAAACAGTTTAGGGTTCAATATGAATTGTTTTGAAATTATTTTTTCAATTGTTACCCTCACCTCTTCCCAAAATATTCTAATTTTTCTACATTCCCATAAACAATGAAATAGGGTTCCTTTACTTTCCATACATTTTGTGCATGTATCTGGTATGTTTTTGTTATATCTATTTAACTCCGCCAGTGTAACATACATCCGCATTAACCATTTAAAATGTATCAATTTAAGACGTACATTTATTGATTTGGTTTGAGCTTCTGTACAAGCCAATTCCCATTGTTCCTCTGAAATTTCAGTTTGCAGGTCTTCTTTCCAATAATTCAGTCTTTTCTGTGAAGTTTCACTTGAGGATAGTGTCAATGAGTTATAAAACTCTGAAATAATACCCTTTCTCTTACTATCTTTCGTCAAAAATTTTTCCAAGGATGAATAAGTAGGTCGGGTGAGAGCATTATTTTGATTTGATCGAATAAAATTCCTAAGCTGAAGATATTTTAAAAAAAATGTGTTCTATTAAGATTAAATTTGATCCTCAGTTCTTCAAAAGACATTATGTTATCTGAACGTGAC
The DNA here is from genome assembly GCA_020510985.1 of Pholidichthys leucotaenia. NCBI lineage: Eukaryota > Metazoa > Chordata > Actinopteri > Cichliformes > Pholidichthyidae > Pholidichthys > Pholidichthys leucotaenia. The sequence continues at coordinate 183,636,318 of CM035844.1, forward strand.
AAATATAAGTCTTGAATCTTTTGAATCCCTTTTAAATTCCATACTTTAAATACAGCATCCGCTCTCCCTGGTGTAAAATATTGATTACCCCATATTGGGCTAAATTGTGACAATAAGTGTGGTTCTTTTAAATTTTTTTGGTTTCACACCATATTTTGATCATATGCTTTACAATTGGATTTTTAACTTGTTTCTGTAATTTTTTAGCCGAGTCTGAGTATATGAATAAGGGAAGAGGTAAAGGTAAATTGTATGATTCCATTTCAGTCCAGTGAGGGAGATCATTTGATGAAAAATAATATGTCATAGACCTCAGTTGTGCTGACCAGTAATACAACATAAAGTTTGGACATTTCAGACCTCCACGATCAAATGGTAAATATAGTAAGGACAGACGTAATCTAGCCTTCCTATTATTCCATATAAATTCCACTAACTTTTTTTAATTCTTGAGAATAGATCTGAAGGTGGTGGTAGAGGAATGTATTGAAATAAATAAAGTATTTTGGGTAAGATATTACTTTTAAGTATATTAATTCTCCCAATCATCGACATCGGTAGTGACATCCATCTCTGAAGTAACTCATTAATATCTGTCATTAAGGCTTCATAGTTGGCACTGGCGACTGATTCTAGCTTAGGCACAATTTGAATTCCTAAATATTTAAACTGATTTATAACATTGAATGCCAAGTCACGTTTCGTTACCTTGTATTCATACATGTGTAATGACAATAAAGTTGAATCTCATCTCATCTCTCATCTCATTTACCTCAGGAGCTGGGTGATTTCTCTGGGTCTCATTTAGCATTAATATTGAAGATTTAGTTTTATTTATTTTATATCCTGATATTTCCCCAAAATTCTTTATTAAATTTAACAAGGTTGGAATTGATTTTTTAAGATTCGACATAAACAAAATTATGTCATCGGCATACAGGGAGATTTTATGTTCTGTTGGTCCTACTTTAATTCCATATATTTGTGGATGTAAACGTACTGCCATCACTAAAGGTTCAATTGCCATAGTAAACAGTAAAGGTGAAAGTGGACAGCCTTGTCGACATCCTCTATTGATTTTTATTGATTTTGAGATATTGCTGTTTGTTAGGATTTCTGCTGTAGCATTATTGTATATTATCTGAACCCATTTTATGAAATTATTTCCAAGTCCAAACCTTTGTAGGACTTCAAAAAAAAAAGGGCCATTCGACCCTATCAAAGGCCTTTTCGGCGTCCAATGATAGGAGAGCTGTATCCGGTGCTTCTTTATTAGAATAAATAATATTAAATAGTCTTCTTACATTATGGAAGCCTTGTCTTCCCATTATAAAGCCATTCTGATTTCGGTTAATAATATTTGGTAATATTTCTTGTAGTCGTCTTGCTAAAATTTTACAGATTATCTTAAGATCAGCATTTAATAGGCTTATTGGTCTCATGTTTTCACATTTATTAGAGGGTTTACCTGGTTTTGGCAACAGTATAATTAAGGCATTATTCATGTATGGTGGTAAATTACTATTTTGAAATGCTTCTAAAACCGTTTCCAAAAGTGGTTTTATTAATTTATTCTTAAATTTTTTATAGAGGTCAACTGGAAGACCATCTGGTCCTGCACTTTTTTCTGATTTCATATTATCAATGGCTAGCCCAACTTCTTCTTGACTAATTTTAGACTCCAGTATCTCCCTATTTTCATTTGTAATACACGGTATAGATAATCCGTCCAAAAACCCATTTAGTTTTGTTAAGTCAGTTTCATTTTTTGTATCATATAGTTTTTCATCTCTAAAGGCAATATTAATTTCTAAAGGATCTACAACTGCCTGTCCGTTACTTATAATACTGGTAATTGGTGTTTTAAATTCTAATTGTTTAATCTGCCATGCCAATAATTTCCCTGATTTTTCACCTTGTTCATAAAAAGTTTGCTTCAATCTTAGAAGACTCGAGGCAGCTCTATTCGCTGATTTTTTGTCATATTCAGCTCTCAGAATCAGTAATTCGTTCTCTAACTTTGGGTTACTTCCTGCATACACTTTTTCTTGAAGAATTTTTATTTTACGTTCCAATTTGACTCTCTCCTCTCGAGTCTTCTTAGATTTTGAACCTGTATAACTAATAATATGCCCCCTAATAAAAGCTTTGAAAGCCTCCCACTTTATACATGCTGATGTTTGTGTAGTATTGATATCAAAGAACTCATCTATCTGTTTTTCTATGTACTTAACAAATTCCTCATCCTGAAGCCATTTATGCTGAAATTGCCACCTACCTGGATCCTTTGCCAATTTCTTATCTACATATATTAGACAGCAGGGTGCATGATCAGATATCACGATGTTATCATAGAAACAGTTTTGAATCTTGGACCTTAATTCTATGGAGATCCAAAAATAGTCAATACGTGAGAATGTCTTGTAGGTATTAGAATAACAAGAATAGGCTTTGACTTGTGGTTTCATTTCTCTCCATATATCTAGCAATCTCAATTCTTTCATAAAATGATTAATGGTCATCCTGCATCCATTGTGTGTACAGTCCAGTCCTGTTGATCTATCTATACTGGGATTCAATGTACAATTAAAATCCCCTGCTATTATATGTTGCCCTGTAAGTGATGATAAAGTAAGAAATAAATTAGCGAAGAAGTTTTGATCATCTATATTGGGACCGTATAAGTTCACCAGATTTATATTTTCTAATAACAAAGATCCTTGGATGATTAGATATCTTCCTAATTTGTCTCCAATTACATTTTTCACTTGAAATGGGACTGTTTTTTGTATGAGAGTCATAACTCCCCTGGCTCGAGATGAAAATGATGAGGTGAATACACTTCCTTGCCATCTTCTCCTAATTCTTTTTACATCCTCCTCTATTAGATGAGTTTCTTGTAAAAACACAATTTTTGAACCTATGTCTTTTATTTTATTCATAACTTGTTTAAGTTTTTTTTAGATTTTGTAGACCTCTGCAATATCCATGAAGTTAAATTAAGATTAACGCTTTGGTCTATGATCAATAAGGAGTTTGAGATTACCTTGCAATATAAACATGCTCATACCGAGAAGCAAAAACATGGATGGTTGAACATTCATCCCACAAACTACACAAAAACAAATTCCCCCTCCTCACATTCGCAGTAATACCCCCAAAATCAAAAAAAAATTCCATCTCCCGCTACAGCCAGTGACTGCTCCACACCCGTGAGGATCAGTCAAACCACTCTCTCTTTCTCCTCTCAATCACCCTGACTCTACTACTTTTTAATGACATGACATTAACTCTCTTCTGTAGTTTTTCCAACTTAACTCCAAAATTTTATTGCAACTTTGTACATCATAGCTTTTTTTTTTTTTTTTAATATAATACAATCTATATTTTGGAGACATGCTATATGTTTCAGATCAGTCAGATGTCTGTGCAAATGCTTAAATATTCTACCTTTATGACTTCCGGGAAGATGGCGGAGAGACATAACACTTAAACAAAGAGCTCTCCCTAGCCGGATTAAAAATCATCGGTAAATGGCCAACTCGACATAAACGAATCAATAAACTAAGGGATGAAAACACGAAGGAACCGGGCACAAGGACAAAAACAGGGTAAAATTGAAGAATTCCTCTCCAACAACGCAGGAAAAACCGCTGTACGCAAAGCCCAAAAAAACGAGATGTCCACAGCAGTGAAAATGGAGGACGCCAGACTCGACAACATGAACGCTGGCATCGCCAGTTTGGGTGAAGAGTTGAGAGAATTCAAGCGACAGCTACAACAGGATTTAGCGGCTCTTAAGGAGGAACTGAAAAAAGAAATTAAGGAGGAAATCATGGACCTCCGAAGAGAAATGGAGCGTAAATTAACGGAAAACATGGAGGAGCTGCGCTCCCAGCGGGCGTGTATGACAGAAGCGCAGACCCGAATTTCGGAACTAGAAGATTGGAAAAGCGAGGCAAACGAACAACTACAGACCCTGACGACGCAAACGCAGAGGATGCAGGAGAAAATAAACGACTTGGAGAGCAGATCCCGACGAAGCAATATGCGCATCTTTGGAATTCCGGAGGGCATTGAAGGCAACTCGATGACAAAATTCATGGATCAGTTCTTAAAAAAAGAACTGGAAATACCCGGAGAAACGGATCTGCAGATTCAACGGGCGCACAGAGCACCGGCACAGAACCCGAAAACAAACTCTCCACCCAGGTCAGTTGTGGTAAACTTTGTGAAATATGACATAAAGGAAAGAATCCTGACGCAAGCATGGAAAAAAAAGATACGAATCGGCGACAAACAGGTATTTTTTGACCATGACTACCCGACAGAAATCGTGCAGCAGCGGAAGAAATATGCCAATATTAAAAAAACGCTGAAGGAGAAAAAAATTAGATTCCAAACGCCGCTAACGAAAATGAGGATTCATTGGGAGGAAGGCACAAGAACCTACAACACGGCCGAAGAGGCAGCGCGGGATATGATGGAGCGGGGCCTTGAGGTGAGCGTGCCGAAGGAGACGGCTGGAGCAGCGGCGGCCCTGAACGCACCACGACAGACGGAGTGGAGACGAGTGAACGGCGGAAGAAGGGGGAGAGACGTGGAGCAGCGGGCCCAGGACAAGCTACAAGGCTTTCAACTGAAAGCCTAGATCATAACAAAGATTAAGAAAGGCACAGAAGAAATGAAGGCCAAGAAGACAAGGTAAAAGAGAAACAGACGGCTAGGAGAGGTTTAAGTGATATTTGTTGGACATTTCTAGACTTATGACTATTACTTTGATAGTAATTAGAAGTCTAGGGAGGGCCCTTCACTCTGTGAAGACAAACCCCCCACCCACCAACAGGGACCAGTGGGCAGAAGAAAGGCCCAAAGTACGGAGGTCGAGTTTTTTTAATGTGTTTTTATATAAATATGTGTTATTTTTGTTGTTAAAGGGGCTAGGAGCACAAGTTAAAAAAATGGAAAAACATGAATATGGGTAAAAATCTTAAGATAATGACACTAAACGTGAATGGTCTGAACTCACCTGTTAAAAGGGAAAGAATAATAAGAAAATTCAAGAAGGAAAAAGCTGAAATTATATTTATGCAAGAGACACATTTGAGCAAGGCAGAACATGTGAAACTAAAGAGATTTGGCTATAAGAACTCCTACTACAGTTCATTTAAGGGAGGAGCAAAAAGGGGGGTTATGATACTAATCTCAAACAAAATACAATTTGAAAGTGAACAGGAAATCCAGGATAAAGAAGGCAGGTATGTAATAATAAAGGGAAGAATAGATGGTATGCAGATCACATTAGTGAACATCTATGCCCCACCAGAAAGTGACAAGGGTTTTTTTCAACATCTGTTTGATCTCATAGCAACACACAGTGAAGGAGTCCTAATTTGTGGAGGAGACTTAAATGCTGTCATGGATCATGAAGTTGACACAACAAGTGTTAAGAAGACAAAAAAACATGTAACAAAGTTCATAAGAACCTCACTGGCAGAAATGGGTATGGTAGACATATGGAGGGACCTACACCCACTCGAAAAAGACTATACACATTATTCAGCAGCCCATAAAGTACACTCTAGAATAGATTACTTCCTTATGAATGAAGGTGACAGACACAGGGTGAGAAATTGTTGGATTGGAGGGGCAGAAATATCAGATCATAATCCTATATACATGGAAATATATTTAAACAATAGAAAACGACAAACAACATGGAAACTTAACATAGGACTGTTAAATGATGAGAAAATGAAAGAAAGAATAAAAATAAACATAAACGAATATATCCAAGAGAATGACAATGAAGAAGTGGACCCAACAATACTATGGGACGCACTAAAAGCCGTGTTAAGAGGTAAATTAATTGTTGAAACAGGAAAAGCAAATAAGACTAAACTGGAAGCGTATGAACAAAGATGTGAGAGACTAAGGGAATTAGAACGTAAACATCAAAGCACAAATGATCCAAAAATATATCAAGAAATTAAAGAAGAAAAAACAAAGATAAAAGAAACACAAATGGATGAAATTGAAAGGAAAAATAGATATCTAAAGCAAAAATATTATGAAACAGGGCCAAAAGCCACAAAACTGCTGGCAAAACGGTTAAGAAAACAACAAACAATGAATAATGTATACAAGATTAAAGACCCCACCACAAATAAAACCACAGTTAACCCAGAAAACATCGAAGAAATTTTCCATAATTTCTACCAAGAACTATACTCGCAACCTGAAGAAACAAATACTAAAGATATCAAAAAATTTCTAGACACATTGGACTTGCCATCAATAGGAAATCAACAAAATGAAAAGCTAACAGCAGAAATAACAACACAAGAGATCAGAGATGTGATTAAGTCACTTAAAAACGGTAAATCACCAGGTAGTGATGGATACCCATCTGAGTTTTATAAACTGTTTATAGAAGAACTCATGCCACAACTCCTAAAGTCATTTAATTGGACGCTGAACAACAACAAAATACCTCCAACATGGAACGAAGCAATCATTTCAGTTATTTTAAAACCAGGGAAAGATAAAGAACAATGCGGAAACTATAGACCAATCTCTTTATTAAATGTAGATTATAAAATATACACAACAATTATATGTAAACGAATAAAGACATTCTTGACGGAATTGATAGAAGATGATCAAACTGGATTCATAGAGGGACGCCAAACACATGACAATATCAGGAGAACAATACATATAATTAACCAAATACATAAAGAAAAGAAAAGCGCAGTAATAATGAGTTTAGACGCAGAAAAAGCATTTGACAGGGTTAACTGGAAATTCCTATATAGTGTACTGGAGCGCTTTGGATTTAACGAAAAATCAGTACAATGCATAAGGACGCTATATCAAGAACCTGTGGCAAGAATCAAGATAAACGGTAGCTTAACAGACAAAGTAAATATACAAAGATCAACTAGGCAGGGATGCTGCTTATCGCCCACCTTGTTTGCTCTGTTCATAGAACCATTGGCTCAAGCGATACGACAAAATAAGAAATTAAAAGGTGTAACAATAAAGGGGGCGGAACACAAGATTGGGCTATTTGCAGACGATATGATAGTTTACCTTGAACAACCAGATAAATCAATAATGGAAATGATGAACTTGATAGAAAATTTTGGAAAATTATCAGGATACAAGATAAACATAACAAAAACACAAGTACTGACATTCCACTATAACCCTCTAAACCAGATAACTGATAAGATCAAACTAAACTGGAAGCAAAAAGAAATAAAATACCTTGGAGTGAACATACCTAAAGACCTAAGCAAAATTTATAAAGCAAACTATGATAGGTTGGAACAAGAAATAAAAAAAGATATTGATAGATGGTCAATCTTAAATATGGATCTGAATTCAAAAATTGAGACAGTCAAAATCAGCATACAACCTAGATTACTTTACCTCTTCCAGGCTATACCAACAGAGATTCCAGATGCCCAATTCTCAAAGTGGGACAGGATGATATCGAGATTTGTTTGGGGAGGTAAAAAACCAAGAGTGAAATATAAAACCCTCCAATTACCAAAAGAGAAAGGAGGCATGGGCCTACCGAGTCTAAAGGAATATTACTACTCAGCACAAATAAGATATATCATATGTTGGTGCGACGAGGGATATGAGGCAAAATGGAAAGAAATGGAAAAGGAAATTGAGGGACTCCCAGTACAAAGCATAATAGGGGATAAAGATGCATATAAGCAAATCAAACAAATAGACCCAATCACTAAATTTACTTTAGAACTGTGGTATAAAATAGTACAAAAATATAATATAAGGGAAGACATAAAACTATTGAAATGGGTAGCATTTGACAGTCAGTTTGAACCGGCAAAACAAGATAGGGGATACAAAAATCTGGTGAACAAGGGAATCACAGCATGGGGCAATATCGGAAAAAAAGATCTCGGGAGCTTTGTAAATATCAGGAGAAAATTTAAATTAGAAAGATCGGAATTTTTCAGATATCTGCAGATGAGAGATTACTATATGAAGAAGATTAGGCATAACCTCCAAACAGATGTGAACGAGATTATACAACTTATTTTAAGCTCATATGCAGGAAATAAAATAAGAATTATTTCAAAACTATATCAGAAACTTATGACAAACAAACATACAAGTAACTATATAAAGGAGAAATGGGAGAAAGAGCTCAGTTTAAACATAACAGAAGAAAGCTGGCAGGAAATATGGAAAACACAACACACATCAACAAATTCAAGGGCATGGAGGGAATTTGGATGGAAAAACCTGATTCGCTTTTTCATTACACCACAGATTCAAGGAAAATATACAAATACCCAATCTTTATGCTGGAGGGGATGTGGGGCTCAAAATGCAGACCACTCACATATGTTTTGGAAATGCTACAAAATATCATCATTTTGGAAATCTATGCATGTGACCATACAGAGGATATTAGGATATAATATACCAATGAACTGTAACCTGATGTACTTATGTGATCTTAAAAAAGACAGTGTTATACAGGCTGAGGACAGATATCTAGTTAAAATCTTGTTGATTGCATGTAAAAAAACTATCACAAAAAAATGGCGATCAGAAGTTCTTCCTGACCAAGAACAATGGACTGACATTGTTGAGGACATACGTATGATGGAAAAACTAACATATCGACGAAGAATGCAAGAAGGAATATGGGAGAAAAAATGGCGGAAATGGACACACTACAAAGTGCAACAACGAGGCAGAAATTGAAAGAATAACCAAAGACACTGAAAAAACCAGAAGAATTAAGAGATGGAAACTAAAAACTTGATGCTCCAACATTTGTCCCCCCCCCTTTTATTTTTTATTTTTTTTTATTTTTTATTTTTATTTTGTTTACTTTTTTTTATTTTTCCCTACCCTAACCCCTTTGTTTTTTAAATGTAGAATGTGATCTGAATGCATTATATATGATGAAAAATGAATAAAAATCTAAGTTACAAAAAATATTCTACCTTTATATCTTGTTCATGCTTCTAACTAACTACTAACTAACCTGCACTTATATAGCGCTTTTCAAGTCACAAAGACCACTCAAAGCGCTTTCACTAGTACTAACCCTCTATTCTAAGGGCTTATAGGAAACAGATATCTAGGGACAATTTAGAACAACCAATTAACCTAACATGCATGTCTTTGGATTGTGGGAGGAAACCGGAGCCCCCGGAGTAAACCCACGCAGCACAGGGAGAACATGCAAACTCCATACAGAAAGGTTCCAACCCCTGCCAACCTGGGGATTCGAACCAGGAACCTTCTAGCTGTAAGGCAACAGTGCTAACCACTGCACCACCGTGCTGCTTCATGCTTAGCTCCCACCAGTCTCACTTGGATCTGCTTGATAAGCTCCTGCGCCTCCTGAGGGGTCTTGAAGATATGGGTTCTCCCTTTATATGTGACCAGCAGTCTTGCCGAATGAATCACTCCGTGACGAATCCCGAGGTTGCGCAGCTCTCTACGGGTGGGGTCAAACTGTTTCCTTAATTGTTGAATTCCTGTGGCCAAATCTGGGTAGAACCGCACCTGTTGATCCTGGTATTTAATTTCTCCTTTAGCTCGCGCCGCGTTGGTGACCGTCATCTTGTCTCTGTAGCTGAGGAACTTCATAATCAGCGTCCTCGGTGGTGTCTTATTATCTCTCGGTGGGCCGATTCGGTGAGTGCTCTCTAAGACGACCGATGACTGCAGATCCGCGTTGTTCAGCGCTTCTGGAATCCACTTTTCCAAAAAGGAACATGTATCCTGTCCCTCCGTTCCCTCTGGGAGGCCCACCAGCCTCAAATTATTCCGTCGCGACCGGGATTCTAAGTCCAGGACATTATCTTCCAGACGTTTATTTTTTAATTCCAGTGTTTGCGCCTTTAATTGTAGGCTGGTGACGTCATCTTCAGCGCTGGAGATTCGGAGCTCCGCCTGCGATACTCGCTCCATACAGTCGCTTATTTCTTTTCTCATTCCATCTATTGCTGCTATAATCCCATCAAATTTAGATGAAAAGTCTGCTCTCATGGAGCTGATGGCAGCAAGTACCGCACTCGTGCCCTCCTCAGCAGTCACCGCTCCGCTGCTAGCTCTCTCCTCCGCCATTGTCTTTGGAGATTTTTCTGCTTCGTCACGAGCGTGGAAGTCTGTTAGCTTGGATTGTTTCGATGAATCACTTTTTTCTCCACCTAATTTCCCAGCCTTTGTCTTTACCATATCCGCGCCTCAATGCTGGGATAGGTTTTTGTTCCAATTGAGAGAGTTTTAGCCTACTTTTTATTTTTAGGAGCAGAGCAGAGTGAAACCCGTCTTCCTACGTGGCCGCCATAACCGGAAGTCCAAATTTAATGTTTAATAAATAGGCACAAGTAAACAGATTAATTTAACCATATTCTCGGTTTGTTTTGTGAAGATTTCCACAGGCACTTCAGTTCAAACAAGACTAAATATGCTAGTTTTTGAAAGAAGTGAGTTTCTTTCTTAAACTCCATCTTATATTAATCATTTTAGACTACTTTTAGGATTTCAGATATTCTAGTGGAATCATTATATTGCTCTACATAGGAGTCATCCATCCATCCATCCATCCATCCATCCATTTTCTATTGCTTTTCCGGAGGTCTGGGTTGCGAAGGCAGCAGTTCAAGCAGAGAAGCCCAGACTTCCCTCTCCCCAGCCACCTGCTCCAGCTCTTCAGAGGGGACATCAAGGCGTTCCCAGACCAGCTGAGAGACGTAGTCTCTACAACGAGTCCTGGGTCTGCCCCGGGGTCCCCTCCCAGTGGGTTGTGCCCGAAACACCTCAAGTGGGAGGTGTCCAGGAGGCATCCTGATCAGATGCCCAAATCATCTCAACTGGCTCTTTTCAATGTGGAGAAACAGCGGTTCTACTCTGAGCCTCTCCCGGATGACTGAGCTCCTCACCCTATCTCTAAGGGTGAGTCCAGCAATCCTACGAAGAAAGCTCATTTCAGCCGCTTGTATCCGCGATCTCATTCTTTCGGTCATTACCCAAAGCTCATGACCATAGGTGAGGGTAGGAATGTAGACTGACCAGTAAATCGACAGCTTTGCCTTAGAGCTTATCTCCCTCTTCACCACAACGGACCGGTACAACGTTTGCATCCCTTCAGATGCTGCTCCGATCTGTCTGTCAATCTCTCACTGCATTCTCCCCTCACTTGTGAATAAGACCCTAAGATACTTAAACTCCTCCACTTGGGGCAGGAGCTTGTCCCCAACCCAGAGAGGACAATCCACCTTTTTCTGGCTGAGGACCATGGACTCGGACTTGAAGGGACTGATTCTCATCCCAGCCGCTTCATACTCAGTGACAAACTGTCCCAGTAAGACTTGTAGATATGATTATTGACTGTAGGAGGAAAACTCCCAGGCACAAAGTCACTTTACTAAAAGGCCAGACCACTGAATGTGTGCAATCTTACAAATATCTTGGGATGATCATTGATAGTAATTTAAACTTTGAAGAAAACTGTGAAAGGGTGTGCAAAAAGAGTCAGCAACATTTGCATTGTTTAAGGAAGCTTGCACACTTTCAAATTGACCATGTCATCACTCGCCGCTCACGGGCATCCACCTCAGCTGCGCGCACACCTGCATCTCGTTAGTGCGCAGCTACTTATTCCACCTCGCCCTGAGCTGCAGCCTGGAGCCGCCTGTCTCCTTGCGTACTGGAACCTTCAGCAGTTTCCTTCCCTCCAGGCCTGCTGATTCCTCTTCGCGACAAGTAAGCTGTCAGTTATTGTCTCACCTGTTTTCCTGTCAGCCTTCCCCTGTGCACAGGTGGATTTCCCGGCGGCGGACACTCTCTCCCTCGCCTCGCCGCTCCTCTGCCTCGCCGCTTCTCCTCGGACGCACAGCAGGACGCTGTCCCCCAGGCTCGGGACCTTGCCAACACCAGCCACCACAATTACTACAAGTAAGCACACAACCTTGTCACTCTCCTGTGTGGTTTGCCCAGCTAACCCCTGTTCTCCTCTCGCCCATAGGGTTGTCTGGCTGCACAGCGTGCTGCTCTGTCCTGACCTGCATCCTCCACCCACAATACATCCTCATCTCTCACACACGCATCCATACACGTCACATTGGTTAACAATAAAGCTTTCAAATCTGCCTGAGCCTGCGTGCGTGTTTCCTGGGCCGAATAATATGTCAGTACGGCTCCAGCAAAGCGGCCCAGCGGACAGCGGGCTCGCACGCCGCTTTTCCACCCTTGAGGCTCGGGTGGATATGTTAGCACACCAACAACAGGTTATTCTTAACCACTTAACCACAATTACTAACCGGTTAGACCGTCTGGATCCTCCGCGGGCCTTCCCTCCGGGTCCTCTCGGTGCTTCGGCTCTGGTCACCTCCCTGGCTGGCCAGCCTAGCTCGGGAACGCCAACCCGTCTCACACCCATTCCAACCCCTGCTCGCTTCAACGGGAAACTCGGTGAAGCGAGGGGGTTTATCCTGCAGTGTGAGTCGGTGTTTCTGCGCGTTCCCGGGGATTTTCCCTCAGACCATAGCCGAATCGGGTACATGGTTAATCTCCTGGAGGGGCGAGCGTTAGCTTGGGCTTACGCCGTAATGACGAAGCCTAGCTACGCAAACCTCTCTTATGACCGGTTCATGCGGGACTTTTTAGAGGTCTTTGACCACTCGCGTCATGACAGCGTCCTCACTGATCGGCTTCTTAGTCTCCAACAGGGAAGCCGGTCAGCGGCGGAATTCGCTGTCGACTTCCGGGTGGCAGTGGAGGAGGTGGGCTGGGGAGAGGCTTCTCTCTGCAGTATCTTCCTCCGTAGCCTCAGTTCTGGTCTGAGGGATGAGCTAGCCAGTCGGGATCTCCCAGGGCGGCTCTCCGAGCTGATCTCGCTCACCATTAGCCTGGACAACAGGCTACGTGAGCGAGCCGCGGAGCGGAAGTCTGTCAGCCGCTCGCGCGGAGCTTCCGCCCGCCCAGCTCAGTCTCGCCCCCTGGCGTTACCGGCTCCGGAGTCCGCCGATGAACCAGAGGCCATGGCGATCGGGCGCACTAGGCTCCCTCTTGCGGAGAGACAACGCCGGCGGGAACGGGGTCTCTGCATGTATTGCGGAGATGACCAGCATCCCGTGGAGCTGTGCCCGGTTAAGCCAAACGGGGAGGTCCGCGAGTCACTGTAGGGGGCCTCGCGGACTCTAACCGGCCAAATCCCCTATCATCATGCACATTGCCTATACGTTTCTGCCACAACTCCACCGGGCATTTCACACACGCATTGGTGGATTCTGGGGCAGAGCAGAGTTTCATCTCTAGAAGCCTGGCAACCCGTTTGGGCATACCCTGCCAACCGCTGTCTACCCCACTTAACTTGGTCACTCTCTCTCGCTCTCCCCTGGGAACAGTGACACATCGCACTAAGCCAGTCCCCATCATCATCTCCGGCAACCACCGGGAGGATCTTACCCTTTATGTCTTGCCCTCCTCGTCGGACCGTGTCATTCTGGGTTACCCCTGGCTGCGGCTGCATAACCCTGTCCTGGATTGGAGAACCGGCAGTGTCCTGTCCTGGAGCACCTTCTGTCTGGGCACCTGCCTCCAGTTGGCGGCTTGTGCTCTGTCCTCCCCTCCGCCGGCGCCGGTCTCCAAGCCCCCGGACTAGTGCCGCAGGAGTTCCACGACTTGGGGGTAGCGTTCAGCAAGTCCAGAGCCTTGTCCCTTCCCCCTCACCGGCCATATGACTGTGCGATTAACCTCCGCCCAGGGGCCCCTCTGCCATCTGGCCGCCTGTACAGTCTCTCTGCGCCAGAACACGAGGCGATGGACACCTATATCAAGAAGTCGCTCAGCGCTGGGATCGTCCGCCCCTCCTCGTCCCCGCTTGGCGCGGGTTTCTTCTTCGTGGCAAAGAAGGATGGGTCTCTACGCCCCTGTATCGACTTCAGAGCGCTGAACGACATCACCATCAAGGACCGCTACACATTACCGCTTATGGACACCGCCTTCCACTCCCTCCAGGGGGCGACCTGGTTCACCAAGCTTGACCACCGCAGCGCTTACCATCTCGTTAGGATCTGGGAGGGAGACGAATGGAAGACGGCCTTTAGGACGCCCAGCGGCCACTTCGAATATCTTGTGATGCCGTTCGGGCTCACCAACGCACCTGCCGTTTTCCAGCGTCTCATAAACGACGTTCTTCAGGACTTCCTGGGAGTATTTGTCTTTGTATATCTAGATGACATACTTATCTTCTCCAAATCACGGGAGGAGCACCAGGTCCATGTGAGGCAGGTTCTGCAACGGCTGCTGGTGAATCGCCTGTACATCAAAGCAGAGAAGTGCGAGTTCTACGCCCGGACCACCTCCTTCCTGGGGTTCGTTATCTCACACAACCAGATCCTCCCCGACCCCGCTAAGGTTAAAGCGGTGGTCGAGTGGCCCACGCCTACCTCCAGGAAGCAGGTGCAGCAGTTTATTGGGTTCGCTAACTTCTACCGGCGCTTCATCCCAAACTTCGGCGCCATTGTCACCCCCCTTACCCGCCTCACGTCATCGAAGGTGCCCTTCCAGTGGTCAGAGGAAGCGGCCACTGCCTTCAAGACTCTCCAGGTGGAGTTCTCGTCCTCCCAGGTCCTGACCCAGGTCGATCCCGCGCTGCAGTGTCTGGTGGAGGTCGACGCGTCTGACACGGGGGCGGGGGCGGTGCTCTCCCAGCGCTCGCCGGTGGATGGTGTCAAGCGGCCCTGTGCCTTCTTCTCCCGGCGGTTATCGGCGGCGGAGCGCAATTATGACGTCGGCAACAGGGAGCTCCTCGCTGTCAAGCTCGCGCTGCAGGAGTGGCGCCACTGGTTAGAGGGGGCAGCCCAGCCTTTTGTGGTCTGGACGGACCATAAGAACCTCGAGTACTTGAGGTCAGCGAGGCGCCTGAATGCCCGCCAGGCGCGCTGGTCTCTATTTTTTGCTCGCTTTCAATTCACCATCACCTACCGTCCAGGCTCGAAGAATGGGTTGCCCGATGCCCTATCCAGACAGTTCGCCCCTGACGACCCGGAGGAGTCTGAACGCACCATCCTGCCCAGCTCGTGCGTCGTGGGGGCGATTTCCTTGTCCATCAAGGACAAGATTCTTAGGGCTCAGGAGACGGAGACGGATCCTGGCGGGGGGCTAGAGGGGAGGCTTTTCATTCCTTCGGCGGTTCGAGGAGAAGTGATCCACTGGGCCCATACCTCCAAGCTCGCCTGCCACCCTGGCATCACCTGCCTGGTGAGTTTGCTGCAACGCTCGTTCTGGTGGCCGGGTCTCCAAAAGGACGTCACCAATTATGTCCGGGCCTGTCCCCAGTGCACTATCGGCAAATCCCAAAACTCTCCACCTGCGGGTCTACTCCAGCCCCTGCCGGTCCCGGGCAGGCCCTGGTCACATATCGCCTTAGACTTCGTCACCGGTCTCCCTGTCTCTAACACCTTTGACATGGTCCTGACAATTGTGGACAGATTTTCCAAGGCCGCCCATTTTGTGCCTCTTCAGGGTCTCCCTTCGGCACGTGAGACGGCCGACCTCCTGGTCCAACATGTCGTCAGGCTGCGTGGGATCCCGCTGGACGTGGTCTCAGACCGGGGTCCGCAGTTTGTCTCCCAGGTTTGGAGGTGCTTTTGCAGTGCTTTGGGGGCCACGGTTAGTCTCTCCTCTGGTCACCACCCACAGTCTAACGGGCAATGCGAGCGCACTAACCAGGAGTTGGAGGCCGCCCTGCGCTGTGTGACATCCTCGAATCCATCATCCTGGAGCTCCTACCTGACCTGGGTGGAATACGCCCATAACTCGGCCCGATCCTCTGCTACTGGTGTGTCGCCCTTCGAAGCGTCCTTGGGGTACGATCCCCCCGTGTTTCCCGAGCAGGAGGGTGAGTTATCGGTCCAGGTGCACATGAGGCGCTGCCGGAGTGTGTGGACCAAGACAAGGAACGCGCTTTTACGCACAGCAGCACGCAACAGTTCCACCGCAAATCGCCACAGAAGACCGGCTCCTGTCTACCAGGTGGGTCAGCGGGTTTGGCTTTCTTCCCAGGATATTAACCTTAAGGCTGAGAAGAGGAAGCTGGCGCCGCGATTCCTCGGCCCCTTCGTGATTTCAAAAATTATCAACTCGGTGGCTGTGCATTTGGCCCTCCCCCCTCCCTACGTGTGTGTCCCACCTTCCACGTATCTAAGATCAAACCTGTCCTTTCCAATCCACTCTACATCCCTCCAAGGTCTCCTCCTGCGCCTAGGATGATCGACGGTGACCCAGCGTGGGGTGTTACTGCCATCTTGGACTCCCGGCGCCGAGGTCGTGGGCTGCAATATCTGGTGGATTGGGAAGGTTATGGTCCAGAGTGGAGATCCTGGGTGCGCTCTTCGTGGGTGTTGGATCAGGACCTCATCGCGGAGTTTCATCGGACGCACCCAGGTAAGCCAGCACCAGGAGGTGCTGGTAGGGGGGGGAGTACTGTCATCACTCGCCGCTCACGGGCATCCACCTCAGCTGCGCGCACACCTGCATCTCGTTAGTGCGCAGCTACTTATTCCACCTCGCCCTGAGCTGCAGCCTGGAGCCGCCTGTCTCCCTGCGTACTGGAATCTTCAGCAGTTTCCTTCCCTCCAGGCCTGCTGATTCCTCTTCACGACAAGTAAGCTGTCAGTTATTGTCTCACCTGTTTTCCTGTCAGCCTTCCCCTGTGCACAGGTGGATTTCCTGGCGGCGGACACTCTCTCCCTCGCCTCGCCGCTCCTCTGCCTCGCCACTTCTCCTCGGACGCACAGCAGGACGCTGTCCCCCAGGCTCGGGACCTTGCCAACACCAGCCACCACAATTACTACAAGTAAGCACACAACCTTGTCACTCTCCTGTGTGGTTTGCCCAGCTAACCCCTGTTCTCCTCTCGCCCATAGGGTTGTCTGGCTGCACAGCGTGCTTCTCTGTCCTGACCTGCATCCTCCACCCACAAT